>CM035138.1:29900286-31392786 GCA_020205605.1 Panax ginseng | reverse complement strand
CTTTGCTTCGATTAATTGCGGAGGATGAAAAGAAGATTTATCAAATCAAAAAATGCTTATGAAGATTCGGGAGGAAGCATGTAGACTCAAATATGTAGTTTTCGTTTTTTAATGCGATATTTACAATTAAGGTTACTTTTTTTCCCTTTGTTTGTGGTTTTGTCTCATTGGGTTTTTTCCAACCAAGGTTTTAATGAGGCCCCAAAGTGTTATTCCTTATCTTTTGTAAATTCTTATAATTTTAATAAAATTAATTAGTTAATAATTTATTTATTTAATTTGTATAAAGAGACACATTTGATAAAATTTATCCTGGATCTTAAAAAAAAATTAGGACCGACTCTGTACCTATTATTATTATTATTATTATTATATATAAATAGTTGATTATAGATTAATATTTTTTATATAAAGAAAAAAAGAAAAAGAGAAAAGAAGTCGAAGAATGTTACAACATGGAAGTTGTTAGTTGTTAAAGTGGCCACCTACTTTCTTACCCCTGTCGTGAAAATAAAATAGTAGTAGCAGCGAAAATTGTCAATCATTACAAGCGATTCCCATCCAATTTTATACTCCCGCGCGTGCGGCACTGCTAAAAAGAATAAAAACACTTTTTTTTTTGCTAAATTAAAAACACCAATTTTTCTTCTTTTTATTTTCAAAGCAATCGTTTTCCAACAAAGTCCCTTCTCACACGAAACTAGCACACCCCCCCCAATGATCAAGGATATTCTTTTTAAATAATATTATTTTTTAAATAATACTTATTTATTAAAATTATATCGTTTTAAAGTGACTTAAAAAGAATGGTCCTTGATCTCTCTTAAATAATATTCTTTCTTAAATAACATTCATTTATTAAAATTATATCGTTTTGGAGTGACTTAAAAGAAAATGGTCGCACTTTTTTTTTTATTTATAAAAATATCACCTTGGCTATTTCAAAACGACGTAATTTTAATAAAAGAGTGTTATTTAAGGAGGAATGCTATTTAAAAAAATCATTACTCTATATATATATATATATACACATATATACACATATACACAGAAGACCGAAAAGCCTCTCTTTCTCCCTCTAACTGAATAGTGGACCTCCCAAGTCCCAACTCAGCATCTACCAATTCAATTTCAAGGTATACATGTATGTATATATATATTTATTTTATTTGTTATTTGTTTTGATGTTTGATTGCTTTTTTCATCTATCAAGTTTTTATTTTCGAAGATTGTGTTGATTTTATTAGCTGATATTTGGCTGTTTTTGATTTTTAGGTGAATCGATTGATGTTAGGGCTTTTGAGTTCATACTTTTGTTTTTAGTTCATTGAAATCTTTTGTCTGACTTATTTTCAACTGTTTTTGTATTGGTATTTGTGTGCTTTTTTTTTAACAGTGAACTGCTCTGTTTATTGGAATTTTATTAGAAATTGGTGTGGCTGTTAGAGTTAGTATGTAAAATGAATTTTTGATGTGTTTCCTTTGCTAATTGTTTATGTAGGATTGTTGAATCTGTTTGATTTTGGTTTATGATCTTTATTGGATTGGAGTTTGCTTTAGTTTGGCAATTTGTTTCGTACTTTTACTCAGAGCCGATTAAATATTTAATTTGTCACTGAGAATTGTCTTGGACCTCTTGGTAGCAATATGTTTTCTTATTGTTAATATATGAAGTTAAATTTCCTATCCGTTCGAAGAGGAGACATTTGGGTGTCTGTCTAAAAACATAGATATTGTAAGATAATAAGGTCCCTGAGTTCAGTTCTAAAAATTGCTAGGTTGACCTAGGCGGCAGAGCGGGAGCCTAGGTGTTTTCTTTGCCTAGGTGTTTTCTTTGCCCGTCTTAGTTATTTATTTTTCTGTTGTATATACTTTTTATACTTTACAAAGCATACAATAGATTTAATTTTTTAAATTTATATGAAAAATTACAAAAAAAATAAAAATCTTTTAATGTTTAACAAATTTATTTCAAAGTATTGTAGAGCTTCAAAACCTTTGTTAAGTTGATGCGCTAGAGGTCTGATTCCGCCTAGGCGAGGGCCTAGCGGGGATTTTAGAACACTGCCAGAGCTATAGTTGTGTTTAGGATTGTAGTGAATTGTTTTAAAATATAAATAATTTATCTTGTGTCCTAGATTATGTTTTTTGTTATGGAATTTCTCACCCTTTTATCAAAAGCAAACATAAATTTTCAGTTAATGGTGAATTGGTCGGCCTTTATGGTTATACTTTGTGAATATTAGTAATTATTGTGATATTTAATGGTGATGGAAAAGATAATATCTAGTGTTACCTGAACGTATTTCATTTCAATTTGTGGATCTGATTATGCTGTTCATTTTGGTTCATGAAATCAATGTGTATGTGGTACTCTACAAGCTTAAACGCTAGTGTAATTTTATATGAGTTCAGTACCGATAGCTAGGGATTCTCTTAAATTCCAAATAAAATAAAACTATATTTAATATATGATTTTTTGTTGAATGAACAAGTTCATTGTTTTACAAATAATCAGTACAAATGTCATGTTTGAGCATCCAATACTAAGTTAGAATGTTGATATTTGTGCAATTATAAATAAAATAATAAAGAATTGTTTCGGTACTAGAGTATTAGGTATGTGAGAGTACTTCGGTTCGCTATGTCATTAAATGTATTTGGTAGCTCTAATCCTATCCAGTGGTATATCTTTTTCCACCTACATTGGTGACAAGGATTAATTTAACTCTGTGCTACAATAGATCGAGTAGTTTTGGACTATGCAATATATTGGAACCATAAACCTTCTGCTTAAGGTGATTAGTTTAGCTTAATGCTGTGTTCTGTTCCGTCGAAATTAATGCAATGAAATGAGTTGGATTCTGAGTATTAAGTGGTATGAAACTATGAATTAGGACTCCGGTTGATAATGCTAATTCCATAAAATGATGGATGATAATACCGTTCCTTTAGTAAAGACTATCGCCAGAAGAAGTGTTTCTGTGTTTTGGAAAGTAGAGATTCCTCAAATGACCGTTTATAAATCAAATATAAGACGCCATATTTGTATGTGTATTTTGATTTCTTCAATCTATTTATAATGTTTTTAGCTTCATAACATATGTTATCAATAAAAAAATGAAACCATACATCATTTGGTTATTGTTTCAATTCTATTCTGTGCATTCAAAGCTGACATTGTTGCTTCTCTATGAATTTTATACATTTTATTACTTATCAAAATAAGGAGAAAGAATCTCAACATTATTGTATCTTTCTCTGGTGGTTGCAGTCTTATATTTAATTTAGATAGGATTATCTGAGTCGGCTCTAGTGCCCATGCATCATGCTAGTTTATGTGTTAGTAACTAACTGAGGCTTTGATTTATTAATTAAGAGAATTGCTATTGCTGTAGTGAAGAACAGGTGACCATGAACCAAGTGCTGAATCTGATATCTTTAGGTGGATAATAGATAGAACAAAACAAAATGGGAGGCTGCTGCTGCTGTTGTTCTTCTAAAGGACTGGAGCTGAACAGTTCACCTCCATTTTATCATGTCAGTTATATTTCTCCTCTCATGCCAAATGTTTTTTTTGGCATCTATATGACTTTAAATAATGCTCGATCAAGAGTCAAGACTTTCCTTAGTAATAAAATCCTGGTTTCTGCATGCTCGATGGAACATCATATACATGCATGCGCAATGGAACATCATATGCATGCTTGATTGAACATCATATGCTACTTAAATCTCTTTTTGTTTTTTTTCTTCAAATTATAACATTAATTGTCCTTTAATTTAATATGAATTAACATATGTTATCTTCAATTATGTTCTTAGTTAACTTTCAATTGAGTTCACAATGGAAACTCCAATTCGCAGTCTCAACATTATCCCAATTATGGATTAGTGCTGCGGATACATTGTCTTTTAATTAAGAACAGTCATGTGACTGAGACCAGTAACTACCGGAATTTTGTGAAGTAGAGACTTAAGAGTAGTATTTTGTACAATTTTAAATATACTAAGATTGCTTTCTAGGTATTTACTTCATTTACTACTTGGATACTGAGAACTTTTAATCAACTCAGTATTATCAAGATTAATGATCTTAGGTTGTCAGGGAATTTACATGATCCCTTATGAAATAAGTTGTAAATTCTTAATTGCCTCTAGAGTCTTTCAGAATTGTCTGCAGAATGGTTACAAGGGAAGATCTGTTTAAAGTCTAGAGTATTTTGTTTCTGGCATTCTCCAGGGTTCCACTCTACTCAATGGTGCACGATGCATTGGGTTTCATGTACAATGTTGTAGCATTGAATTTTCATTGGAAGTTATTTTGTGAGGTAAATTCTCTTGCGCAACATTATTTGGTCGAACAACATTGTTAGAGTAAAATCACGAGTAAAAGAACTGGTGGGAATATGAATGATCTTTAGGTTTATTAACGATGGTTACAGATCTAGAGCATGGTTCAATCGTGTACAATGATATTACTGTTAATTATGAGTTGCTATGTAGTTGGAGGGTGGATTTGTGAGTTGAAGATTGGAGCAAACCTTCTCAGTAGGTGATGCAGTACGGAAGAAGAAATTCAAGAAGTTTATTATTAATTTTGTATTGTTATTTAGAGATAAATGTTGAGTAATTAATGAAATTATTTCGTAGGATATTATAGTAGTAGCTTTTCATTAGGAGAGTTTTAATTGTAGTAGTAGATTTCAATTAGGAAAGTTTATTATAGTAGTAGATTTTAGTTAGGAGATTGGAGATCGTTTCATTTCTAAATTAGAGATTTTACTTAGTCCTCAAGTCTTGAGTTTTCTATTTAAACATTGTAATACTTCATTATTTTTAGATTATTGAATATATTGATTTGAGATTAAAGTTGTGTGCTTTTGTGTGTGTGTTTTTTTATCGATTCTTTGCGAAGATAGGTACTCTTATTCATTCTTCCTACCCCGTCATCATAATGGTATCAAGAGCCAAAGTTTCTGATATCATTTGATTTCACCCAATTCCCTCTTACCCTATTTTTCTGGACTCCATCAAATTGTCGAAGTTCATTAGAGAATCGACAACAATTTTTCGAGACGAAAGCACGATCTGTAGTAGGAATCGTTGTTGTCGTAGCCATCTATACCATGGAAGAAAAAAAAAGTTCAACACTATTGTTTTTCTATCGAATTACAGTTTGGTACCCCCAAGTTTTTGAAATTTGCAATTCAACCCTCTTAGGTTTTTGAAATTTTCAAATCAGCCCCCAAAGTTTCTAAAACATTCAATTCAACCCCAAAAGTTTCTGAAATATTCAATTTAGCCCCCAAAGTTTTTGAGTTTTCTATTTAACACCAAAGTTTTTAAAATTTTCAATTCAGCCCCTCTACATATATACAATGTCTTCTAGGTTTAAGAATCTAGACTTTCTTTAGGCTAAGATAAAGCAACCTGAGTATCGAACTGTTGTCATATACGAGCTACTTAAAAGGTCTTGCGTCTCGTATAGTGTCGAGTATTGAAAATTATGCGATGAGCTTACACTTTCTGAAACAAGTCTTGCAAATTTAAAGGCACATTACGAGTAACCACATGTATGTTCGTCCATATTTTGTTCAAGCACAAAAAAAATGTTCATTCTAATCGTGTTTGTTCAACTAAAGCAACGTTCACAAGAGGAGACCCACAAAGTAAATTCTTACAAGACAATTGATGAATGTCTCACAATATTTAAACGTATCAATAACCAATATGAAATTGGTGAGGATAAAGAAGAACAAGTACTCTCACATATTGATGTTTGTGAGAAACATGAAGCGGAAGTTAAGTGTGTTGAACAACTTGCAGATTCAGAGATGGTTTGCAATGAGAAAATTTAAGTTAAGTTAGACCTCAAATGCGAAAATATCAAGCAACATAAAGTTGGGTCAACTATGTTAATTTTCTCTTTCCAATTGATACATTTGAGTCCCAAGCTACTTCAAATTTCTATATTATGTCATTGTTATTCTCAAAAATTGTGCTCATGACATTAAAACATCGGATGCGAATGTTTTGTTGAAAGACATCTCTCGGACTGTGGCTTATTATTCTACGATATTTCAAAACTCGAGGATGAGTTTTTTTCAAAGGCGAGGAGAAAGATGCGATATGGAAGAAGAAATTTAAGAAGTTTATTATTAATTTTGTATTGTTATTTAGAGATAAATATTGAGTTATTAAAGAAATTATTTAGTAGGATATTATAGTAGTAGCTTTTCATTAGGAGAGTTTTAATTGTACTAGATTTCAATTAGGAGAGTTTATTATAATAGTAGATTTTAGTTATAGGAGATCGGAGATTGTTTCCTTTCTAAATTAGGAATTTTACTTAGTCCTCGAGTATTGAGTTTTCTATTTAAGCATTGTAATACTTCATTATTTTTAGATTATTGAATATATTGATTTGAGATTAAAGTTGTGTGCTTTTGTGTGTGTTTCTTTACTGATTCTCTGTGGAGATAGGTATTCTTATTCCTTCTTTCTACCCTGTTCTACATCACTAGGGAAACCTGCACTTAGCTCCCTAGAAAAACCTGCACATAACTCCCTGGGCAAACCTGCAATGAGCTGTGTTTGTGTTTGATGTGGATCAAATGGTAGGAACTTGACACATAATTCTGAATGAGATATTGAGTTGCATATTTAAGTAATTGATACCGAGTACTTTGCTTGTTCAGTTAGGTTTCTGGACCTTAATTAATTTGTTGATCACATACAAGTTTTGACCTTTATGAAATGATCTTAGCTTCTGTTTTCTTTCTATGCTCTGTACGCACATGGACTGTACCCCTTCAGGTGCTTTAGTACTTATTTCTACTTCTATGAAGTTAACTGTAACTATTAAGAGTTTCATCAGTATAACTAAACACCCAAACTGTAGAGGGGTGAGTGTGATTGTTGGGATAAATTGGTTAGTGTGTCTAGCCAAGGGTAACAGCAATATTTTAAGGTGTGATGAACCTTTGACGTTCTTGTGAGTGTTTTGTGCCTATTGATGAGGTAACAGTGATGGTGATGTGAACGGATATAAATTTGTACAATAATCTAGAGATCACTGCTTATATTATAATCTATGATTTATAAGTACATTACTGGCAACTAGCCGTTCTGAATCACCAAGTGTAAGTTTTAGACTATATATTATTAAAACTACTGTGAAGGGAAACTTTGCAGTTTCTCTGGAGAAAGTTTAGACTGAAAGGTTTGAGAACCTTATCTGACAGGTTCCCTTTACCAAAGCATGCTTATGTTCTTGGTCACAATTGCTGACATAGTTGCACTGTTCAGAAACATATTGTATGATACTGTCTTTGGTAGTCATAGTTGCATGCCTCCCTCGCTCGTCGTTCAAGTGTTATAGACATGTGACCCCTCGTCACCTAATAGGCTAAATTATCATATGATATAAGGAATATCTTTGCAAACCCTTCACCTTTACAGCCAAAATTTCTATGGCCATAAAACAGATGAGCAAATTTTATATTAATATTTTTACAAGTCAGATAATAAATACGGAGTCCTGCTGTATGTGTTGACCCTTGGTTTATTGCTTGCATACTTTTCACCATCAAGGTGGTCTAGATTTTGATTGACTGACATTGTGTTGAATTTTGTTTTTTACTTGAACCCATGATGATTTTATTTTTTCTCTTGGTTTTTGGCCCTATTGTTTTGTTGGGCTTCCACATCTTTATGTAGTATCCAAGAGTTTCAGAGGAGCATGAACCGTTATCCTCTCAGCATGTTCCGGCCTCTGCATTCTCTACTGGACTTCTAGTTAATACAAATCTGGAAACTTCAATTATTGACACTTATAGACCACCACCAGCACCTATACCATATGATGCAAATCTAGGACGTCGTCGTACTCCGCTACGCAATCAAGAAATTAGTGAAAACAAAAATGAAACAGCAGTGCAAGCAACAAGTACTGGGCCTGTTGAAGAAACCAACACCGGCAACACTAATGAATCGACAGCTAAAATCCTGAATAAATCTGAGGGAGAAGTGCAAACCGACATTGAACTTGCTCCATCTAAAGAACTGGAAGATGAACTTGAAAAATCTGGTGAACTCAAGAAGTCCAGTGAATTTATGCTGTCAGGACTGGAGGAGGAGGATGTTTGTCCCACCTGTCTTGAAGGTAATTGAATTGGATCTTCACTTCCTTGCTGCTTGTTGATTTTATCCATTGGCCGGTTTTTCCTGCCCTTTTGAGTTGTAGCCAGAGTTACAATCTTTATTATGTTTGGACTAGAAAAGTAAATCTTAACAACCCTGTCTCTCCTTGTAGAGTATGATGCAGAAAATCCAAAAATTACCACAAAATGCGAGCATCATTTCCACCTTTCATGCATTCTTGAATGGTTGGAAAGAAGTGACACGTGTCCCGTGTGCGATAAGGTTTGCACAATATTGTTTCATGTTTTGATTAAATGAGAACGTGTTGGTTTTCTTTAATTAAATGAAAATTCATGTGATGTTAATATTAAATCCCTGCTTGTTTTGGTGCAGGAAATGATATTCAATCCGACCATTGATGCATAGCTCTCCAGTGTATCATCAAAAGCTGATAACTTTTAAAATTGAAATTTAAGAGTTGGAGGTAATGGGTGCATGGAGTTGTCATTTATTTTTTGGTGTTCTGTGAGAGTCACAGCTGTAGCTAGGTCATTTTTTTTGGATATTCTCTTTTTAATGCAATTATCTTTCAGAGTTTCTGGGTTCAGTCCTTAGAATTCGAGAAAAACAGAAAAAAGAAAAGAGACAAAAGAAGTAATGGAGATAGACGTAGTATACTTTATAGGTCCAGTTTTCATTTTCTGTATATTCCTCGTTAGTGTCGAGACAACAGCTAAGGAGTAATGGAATTGGTAAGTGTTGCATAAGATTCATCCAAGTTAGTTTGACCAAACCAAGGTTACCAGGAAACTCTTATCGCCTTTTGTTCTACTATCATTCTAAATCGTATCAACTTTCCAAATTCTATCATATTTTAGCGTTCTCGAACTAGATTCCTTGCGCATTCTATCATAGTTAGCGTTCCTCATAATACCTGTTTTCGTTCCGCGTACCCAATTAATCGGGTAATCATGGACCAAACAAAAGAAATTTTCTGTGTTTTTGTGTATTATCTAGTGTCTGTATTTCCCCCCCTCGCATCTTTCAGTTGGTTTGCATTTGAAAAGTGTAGGGGAAGGGGTTGATGGGTAGGCATAGTATGTAAAAAATGAATCATGTATATAATAGTATTTGATTTCACCATTTACATTTAATAAAAATAATGGTTGAGAAATTCATTTATATTTGTAGTGATATCCCTCGTAGTGATCAACAAATGAAACTTCTCGTGGAACGGATGAAGTAACAGAGTGGTGCTGTTTGTTTACATCTAATTGTCTCTTAATTGACTGCTTCTTATTCGTTAAGGCATGATGTTGTTTGTTTTGTTTTTTTTAATCTCTGAATGCCTCTTAATCGGTTAGACAGAAAATGAAAAATCTTAATAATTTAGAGGTACCTCTTAATGAAATTTTTTTGATAATTTTTTTATATAAATATATTCAACAATATCATGCACTCATTTTTATTAAATTGAATATTTAAAATTATTAAATAAAATTTTACCTTTTAAAATAGTAAAATAGTGTTATTAAGAGAACTTACTTTTTAATTATCAAATAATTTTTTAGATTCAGACCTCATAACCTTTTAAATGACTTAATTTATTAAGACATCATAATCATTCAGATCTTAATTCTCAAGTTTATTAAACACATTTAGTTAAAAATTACTAGTTGGTGACGTCTTAGCCCAATGATTAAGATTAAGGTATTGGGAGCTTTATGTCTCAATTTTTGATTCTCACTTAACTTATGTAAAGTTTGTTTTTTATGAATTATATTGTACTTTTCAAAAAGTTGAGCTAAAAAAAATATATTTTAGTCAATATAATTGTGAATCATATAAAAAAATTATTTTTTAAAACTTAAATGAATTATGTTTCAACTTTAAAAACAACATAAATTAAATATTAAATATCGATATTAATTTTATATTTTGAAATGAAGGGAGTATGAAGTATTAAACATAATTCAGAAGTTGCGTTGGATAATTTTTTTTTAACTATGTGAATATCATCAAGCAAATTCTTTTATGGTCACAGGGTCTAAATAATTTAATTGTCATTAATCTAATTTTAATATTATGGTCAAAATTTTCATAATTTAATTATCTTAATATGATTGTGATAATGTCCAACAACTGAGATTTTAATGTCGATGAATATATTCAATTGTCAATAATGAAATTATAGTAATTCTTTTTTGAACATGTAGTTTTTGTAATATGGTTATGATAATCTATAACTATGACCTTAGTCTATCTATTTATTTCAGTTGTGAATAATTAGTCGATCAAGTTTTAGTTAGTGATTAAGACTGAAATACCTTTATGTCTTAGGGCTTTCTAAAAAATAAAATAAAAATTCATCATAATATGGTTCTCATAATCTCGAACAACTATGATCTTTTTTAAAACTCTCTTTTCTTTTCTTTTCTTTTAAAAATCCCCATTTTGAAGGCATATTATTATAAATTCACTAAATTTCATAATCAAGAATTTCATTCACTAATACTATACTATGTTAGAGAGGAAATAACTTTTATAAAAAATAATTGTGGATAAATTATACACAAATAATTGTGCTCAAATGGTAGGATCCATATATTAAATATCAATAAAAATATATAAAATTTAAATAGTAAGTACTACTTTTTTTCTATTTTTTTTGTGTTTGTGCACAACTTTTACGTATAATTTGTGTACATAAAATTATTTTTTTTTATAAATCTCACATTTAGAAGTAATAACAATGATAACAATAAAAATTGAACTCAAAATCTAACCAATTAAGTTAAAATTGAAATAAATTCCATTTTCATTAATCTATTGTGATAATAATTTTAGTATATACACTAGTAAGTAAACCATGCGAGGCACAAACATGTTTTAATATTAGTATATAAATTAATCAGTGTTGTTTTCTAAAGGCACAATAAAAATCTAGAAGGGAGTTGAATAGATTTTTAAAAATTTTGTTTATTTAAAGAGTTGTTATCAGATAATTAATTTGATCAAATAATCTTAGCACAACAGAATATTAGTTTGAAAAACTCCCCTTAAAGATTGATTGAAATCTCAGCTCTAAATTTAGTTCTATGGTCATTAACCACTTAACATATATATATATATATATATATATAAACTGGTATAGGAGATATGACAATTATATGACTGAAAGTAAATGGTACAAGATCTTTTTAAGTGGTTTGAAATAAAAACAACTCCTAGTCCACTATTCTACTTCAACAAGTTGGATGTCCACTAAGGATGGGTCACAAAAACCAGATCACTAAGATCTATTACAACTAAACCACTAAGGTTCCTTCGAATCACTGAGTCTCGATAGTTCGGTCACACAGACCAGGTCACTCAGACCTTTGAATCACTTAGATCCCTTCTAGCCATTTAGTCTCAGTATAATGGTCACTAAGACCAAGATGAATCACAACTGAATGTTGATTTATTGAGGTGCTGCTAAGCTTTGCAATGAGGCTTGATCTCTTCAAGTGCTCAACAGCTTTGAACAAATTGTTCTGAATCGTAGAGTATAACTTTGAATATTTTGACAGAGGTTCAGCTGTGATGGATATTTTCATTATCTAAAAAGTATATAATAAATATATTATATGTTATCTATGTAGCGAACAAATGATTTTGTTTAGTTGGATAAAAGAAAGTTGGTGTAATGTTAAGGACTTGAGTTTAAGTCATGGCAATAATATTCTTATAATACTTTTTAATTAATTATTTATTTATTTAAAAAAGGCCAACGATTGAGATGTGACCAAATAATTGGGATGCCACCAAAATTACAGAATACGACAAATAAAGTTGGGATGCCACAAAGAAATATTTGGATATTAACATACCTATTTGGAAACCTATATATAGGTTCCAAGTCTACCCAAACAATCACTTCAACTTCAATCCATCTCAAGTTCTTAAAATTTCAATCCTTCTCAAGTTCTTAAAACTTCAAATCATTCTAAATTCTTTTCAAGTTCATAGAAAATTATTATTCTAAGTAATTTTCTTATTATAATTTTTTTTTCTCATTTATAGTTTGCATTAGTTTTGTTTCTACACAACAAATTCTAGTACGGAGTAAAACTTGGGTTTGTCTTATCTTGAGAGACTAATTCGCAGTAACTCTGTATATCAAAGTAAGGGGCAAATACAGTCTTAAGGAAAGAGCGATCACCATTAGATTCAGGCGATAATATTGTTGTTCTATATCATCTTACAAAATGGGTTTCAACAATCTTAAGACTATATTAACCATGGTGGACAACAATACAAAAAATAACTTGAATCAAATTAACAAACTCGAGAAATTTGATGGATTATTCTTCAGACGTTGAAAGAGAAAATTGTATTTTTGCTAACAGTATTAAGACTCTCATGTGCTAAATGAAGAGAAAAGGAAAGAAAAGAAAAATGAGACACCGATAGAAATAAAGAGTCGAATGAAATGGGAACAAGATGACTTCATGTGTAAAGGGTACATTCTAAATGCTCTATCCAATTCATTGTACGATGTATATGAATCCAAGTTCATGGAAAAGACGACAAGAGAATTATGGGATGATCTCGACAACAAATACAAAATCGAGTACGCCGGAAATAAAAAATTTCTAGTAAGTTCATTATTTGATTGTCAAATGATAGATAACAAATCTGTTATGCTGCAAGTGCATGAACTTCAAATTATTATGAATCAAATTGTGTCAGAAGGTCATAGCCATGACGAAGGGTTTCAAGTGTCGACAATCATTTCTTAGTTACCGTTTTCATGAAAAGATTGTCGAAAGAAATTGAAACAAAAGAAAGATGCAATGACTATGCAAGAACTTTTGAAAATAAAAAATCGAAAGGTACTTGTTGGAAGTGTGGTAAGTCAGGACACTTCATGAAAAAATGTATTTTGTACTTGCAGCAATGGCAACAAAAGAATGACCAAGCAAATATGATATGCAATGAAGATATTGTTGTTATAATCATGGAGACTAACATGTATATGTTTGGAAATGACATGGAATGATGGTTCGATTCTGGAGCAATCAAGTATATTTTCAAGAATAAAGTAATATTTAAAGCCTATGAACCTATGAAGGATAGTCAAGAACTATACATGGGAAATTTATCAACTGCAAAAGTGATGGGCAAAGGCAAGGTGGTTTTCAAGTTATTTTTCGGGAAGACAATCACTCCTAATAATCTTCTTCATGTTCCTGAAATTAAGAAAAAACTTGTATCTGTTAGTCTTTTAAACAAACATGGCATACAAGTCTTTTTTGATGATAATTGTATTGTATTGTCCAAGGGTGACATATATGTCGAAAAAGGATATGAATCTAATGACATGTACAGACTAAATGTTATTAATGCAAATTCATCTTTTGCTTATATGATTTTTACTTTAATGTCTAGCATGCTAGATTAGGACATGTAAATTATAAAAGCATGTGTATCATGAGTAATCTTAGTTTAATTCCTAAGATTAATTTGTCTGATTTAAAAAAAATGTGTTATATGTGTTAAGTCTAAAATTGTCAATAAGTCTTTTAAAAAAGTAGAAAAAAATTCACAATTATTAGAATTGATTCATTCCAATATTTGTGAATTTGAGGGTATATTAACTAGGGGTGGTAAAAGATATTTTATAACATTTATAGATGATTGCTTCAGATACACTCAAGTTTATTTGTTAAGTACTAAAGATGAGGTTTTAGAAAAATTTAAAATCTACAAGGCTGAAGTTGAAAATCAATTAGATTGAAGAATTAAAATTCTTAGATCGGATAAAGGAGGGGAATACTTCTCTTAGAATAATTTTTGTGTTAATCATAGTATAATTCATCAAACTACACCACATTATAGTCCTCAACAAAATGGAGTAGTAGAACGAAAAAAATAGGACACTTGAAGAAATGATTAATATATTACTTCTTATTTTTGGTTTGCCTAAAAATTTATGGGAGAAGATTTAATGACTACTTGTTATATACTTAACCGTATACCCCATAAGAAAACTCATATTACACCTTATGAATTGTGGAAAAAGAGAAAACTTTCTCTTGACCATTTAAGGGTATGTGGATGTAGGGCATTAGTAAGGTTAACTGATCCTGAAAGGCCTAAACTTGGAGCTAAAGAATTGAGTGTGCTTTTATAGGCTATGCACAAAATAACAAAGCCTATAAATTCTTGATCATGGAATCCACAGATTCTGTTAGCCAAAATATAATTTTGGAATCTAGAGATGTTGAGTTCTTTGAGAATTCATTCTTTAGAAAAAGGTCACGAGAAGACACTGATAAAGAGGATCAAGAAATAATTCATCATAAGCCAAATGATGAAATGAAACTTACTATATCTACTATAGAAATAGACCAAGAAGTAAGAGAGCAAAGATAGAAAAATCATATGACATTGATTTTTACATGTTCCTAATAGAAGGAAATAGGGATGATATTGTTTCTTCTAGTGTTTTTGTGACAGAACATGATTCTAGTGATAGAGATCCATTGATTTTTAGAGAAGCTATATCTTCTCAAGATTCAGGTTTTTGGCAAGAAGTTATTAATGATGAAATGGATTCTATCATGGGTAACAAGACTTGGTTCCTGGTGGATTTACCTCATGGTTGTAAACTTATTGTCTGTAAATGGATCTTTAAAAGGAAAAGAAAATTAGATGGATCCATTGATAAGAATAAAGCTAGACTGATAGCCAAATGTTTTAAGCAAAAAGAAGGAATTGATTACTTTGATACATATGCTCCAATAACAAGAATTAGTACCATTAGGTTATTAATTGCATTAGCATCGATTCATAAACTTGTTATACACCAAATTGATGTTAAAACTGATTTTCTAAATGGCGATTTAGAAGAGAAAATTTATATGGAACAGCTAGAAGGGTTTATTTTGAAAGGTAAAG
This sequence comes from Panax ginseng, assembly GCA_020205605.1. Lineage (NCBI taxonomy): Eukaryota > Viridiplantae > Streptophyta > Magnoliopsida > Apiales > Araliaceae > Panax > Panax ginseng. The sequence continues at coordinate 31,377,696 of CM035138.1, read as the reverse complement.
AAAGAAATGTTTGTAAACTTGTTAAATCTTTATATGGCCTAAAACAAGCACCTAAGCAGTGGCATGAAAAAATTGACCAAATAATTATTTCCAATGGGGTTAAAATAAACGAATCGGATAAATGTGTTTATTCTAAGTGATAGACTCTACGACATGTTTGCGTGAGGTGGTCGTCGCCCCGATTGTTTCTAGCAAAGTTGTAGGTTAGATTGCTTGCAACACCTTAACCCTTCGTCTATATTGAGACGGTAATCTTGGTACAATTGCTCGCATTTGGAATTATGCGTTAAACAGACACCAACGATACCTTGACCCGTCGCTTATATTGAAGCGGTAATCTTGGTACAATTGATGATTGATGCGGTAGAAGACGCCACACACAGCTATGAATTGTTGTATGATAAGTCAAATTGAATCTCAAAGAAATAACTAAGAAAATATACTTAGGAATTCTTCAAAGAACCAAAAGTAGAGAATAATCTCACAAGTAGAATAAATCTGAATATTATTGAATGTTGTATGAATTACATTCATATGACTTATTTATACTAATAATAAAACCCTAGAATCCCATAAAGAATCAACAATTTGTTTTTGGGAATAAATTCCTATCTAAAAGAAACCTAATAACATTAGAAATATTAAGGATATAAAATTTCCCTAAAATAAATGAAAGAAATCTAATCAAATAAGGAAAATCTTATCAAAAACATGTAGCCTTGAAAAGCGTGCCAAAAATTCTAACACTATGGCGTGGGGAACGCCAGTCTTGGCGCGGGGCGCACTACTCATGCAGAAAAGTGTAATGGCCTAGCGCGGGGCATGCTTGTGTTGGTTTATAGGTGGCGCGGGGAGCACTGCATGGCCAGAGTTTCTGGTGGCTTGGTGCGGGGCGCGCTGCTTCCCATACAATCCTGGCGCGGGCTGTGCCAGTCAGTTTGAAGTGACTCTTGGCTTGGAATAAACACTTGTATTAAATTCAACAGTTCCGACTCCAGTTCCAAAGTTTTTAAACTTGTTCCCTCCTCACTCCAAGCTCCCTTTATAATCCCGTTAAGTCCTTCCTTAAAGCGCTTAGCTCGAATTCTCGTCACGAGTCCAACTGGAACTTGCACCGAATCCAATCCAGGAGTTCCATTTAAATTCCTTCTAGATATGTCTTCATCATTCCTCTCCTCTTGGAAATGATTTGTCTTCAAATCATCACCTACATCAAACAGACTTATATTAGTAACATTAAATGTTGCACTAACATTATACTCACCCGATAAATCCAACTTATAGGCATTGTCATTAATGCGTTCAAGAACTTGAAAGTATTATCTCTCCTCAGAAACAATTTTGACCGTCTTTAAGCCAGGAATCTTTCTTTTCGCATATGTAACCATACCCAATTTCCCAGTCAAATTTAACTTAACGTCGACCCTTGTTGATGACCTATTTAGCATATTGCTCTGTCCTCCTCTCAATTTTGAGTCTAGACTTCTCATGTATCTGTTTAACAAATTCAGACTTTTTCTTTTCATCCAAGTTAGTCAATTCAGAAACAGGTAACGATGATAAATCCAATGGGGTTAAAGGATTAAAACCATAAACAATTTCAAATGGTGAAAATTTCATAGCAGAATGAACAGATCTGTTATAAGCAAACTCAACATGTGGTAAACACTCTTCACTATAACTAATATTCTTTTTAATGATAGCCCTCAACAAAGCAGATAAAGTTCTATTTACAACTTTAGTTTGACCATCGATTTGTGGGTAACAAGTAGTAGAAAATAACATTTTAGTTCCCTATTTTCACCACAAAGTCTTCCAAAAATAGCTTAGAAACTTAGCATCACAATCTGAAACAATTGTTCTAGGCATACCATGCAATCGTATAATTTCCCTAAAAATCAACTATATGGGATGCATCATCAGTTTTGTGACATGGAATAAAATGTGCCATCTTTGAAAATCTATCCACGATAACAAATATAGAATCATTACCATGCTTAGACTTAGGTAAACCTAACATAAAGTCTATTGACAAATCAATACAAGGGTCATTAGGAATAGGCAATGGCGTGTAAAGTCCATGGGGTTGAACACGAGATTTAGACTGTCGACAAATAATGCATCTATCACAAATTCTTTCAACATCTCGTTTCATATGAGGCCAATAAAAATGTTCTTTTAAAACAGCCAAAGTTTTATCAACAGCAAAGTGTCTCATCAAACCACTCCCATGTGATTCCCTAACCAATAACTCACGTAAAAAACTTGCAGGTATACATAATTTATTCTCACGAAACAGAAATCCATCCATTTTAAGGTATTTACCTACAACATTCTTTTTATAAGTTTTAAACTCTTCACCAAAATCAAGGTCATTAACATATAGGTCTTTGATTCGTTCAAAACCAAGTAGTTTCATATCAAGAGTATTTAACAACACATACCTTCGAGACAAAACATCAGTAACAACATTCTCTTTTCCTTACTTATATCGAATGACATATGGAAATGTCTCAATAAACTCCATCCATCGCGCATGTCTCTTGTTCAACTTGTGTTGCCCCTTCAAATGTTTCAGTGATTCATGATCATTATGGATCACAAACTCTTGGGCCACAAATAATGTTTCCATGTCTCAAAATCCCCAACCAAAGCGTACATTTCCTTATCATAAGTATGATAGTTTAAAGTTTCCCCACTCAACTTATCATAAGTCTCTCCCTGGAAGGGAAAGATCAGGTTCGGAAAGAAAGGGAAATTAAGCCCAAGATTCATTGGACCCTTTGAAGTTCTGAGAAGGGTCGGAGAAGTTGCTTATGAGGTATCCTTCCCTCCAGCTCTAGAGAATGTCCACAACATTTTCCATGTCTCAGTCCTACGACCCTACAAACCCGATTACAAGCACGTTATTGAATATGAACCCCTATATTTCAAAAAAGACTTACCTTTTTGAACACTATCTTTTTGCAAATATACTTGATCCCCATGTACCTGTTGTGGTGACATAGGACATAAAGTAACTTTCCTTTTATTGTGTACAAAAGAGTATTCATTAGAAAAATAATCATGTCTTACCTTCCAATTGAATTGCCAAGGCCTACCAAGCAACAAATGTCTAGCTTGCATAGGTACCACATCACACAATACTTCATCCACATATCGACCAATAGTAAAGGGCACTAGTACTTGTTTAGTCACCTTGATATCTGTACTGTCGTTGAGCCATTATAAACGATACGGTTGGGGATGCTTGGATGTGGAAAAACCCAATTTCTCCACCATGGTAGTACTAGCCATATTAGTACAACTACCCCCATCTATCACAACGCAACAAACCTTCCCATTCACAAGACATCGAGTATGGAAAAGATTTTTTCGGTGTTCGCTTCTTTCCCCTTTCACTTGTGTATTGAGTACTCTCCTTGTAACTAACATCTCACTGTGCATAACAACCTCCCTATCGTCTATCTCCTCCAAAGGTGGCATAAAATCATTGTCACTTTCTTCTCCCTCGATTTCCACCTCTCCATTGTCAAGCAATAACATAGTCCTATGATTTGGACATTGACTAGAAATATGGCCTCTCCCTTGACATTTGAAACATATTATATCCTGATTTCAACTAAAAGAAGGTTGTTCAGCTTTACCTTGTAAAGCCCGGTTAGTCGTTCTTGGCTTAGGCTCCACTTTCGATTTGTTCATCCCTGGCTTTTCTTCACGTTTTCCAACATTATATTTTTATGTCGAGCCTGTGGTAGTGTTTGAACGCTGACTACCGAGACTCTTAAGCTGTTTCTCAATCTTGATAGCCATATGCACCATATCCCCCAATTCCATATAATGTTATCGTTTTACTAAGTCTGATATATCCCAATTTAACCCTGCTAAAAATCGCGCCATTGTTACCTCACTATCCTCATCCATATTAGCTCTAGACATCAACATCTCAATTTACTTGTAGTATTCATCCACACTCCAACTTCTGTGACGAACGAGATTTTTTTAATTTAATTCTTAATATTTATTGAAGTAAATAAATATTTTCGATGATTTAATTATTAGATTAAATAATTAATTGATGCAATTGTGGTAGATTAATTTAATTATATGTGTTACATTTATTAAATTAATGTAGAGAATTTGATTATTCGATGTATGTAATTATGTGAGCTTATGGTATTAAAAGAAATATTTAATAAGCCTATTGGTATTTTAATTAATTTAATTATTAATTAGAGATTTAATAATGTAACATTATTAATGAATGAGAAATTTAATTATGTGACTATGTGAATTTATGAGAAATTATTACATTTTATTTAAAGTAGATTAAATAAAATATTGGATTTATTTTATAAGGAGTGTGACATTTTCAAACTATATGATAAGTTTTATTAAATTAAAGGAGTTTTGAAATCTATTATGCTAGCCAAACAAGGCTCTAGGAGAAGTTAATAACAGTTACCCATGACTGGGTAACTGACCATCATCACGTTAGTTTTATATCGCCTCTAAAGTATTATGTTGTTTCATATATGCTAAGTTGAGAGATTAGAGAGAATTCAGAGAGAAAAGTTAAGAATTTTGTGTGTGTGATTGAAGAAGAGTTTGAGAAGGGTTTCAATTCATCTCCTACATTACACTCTACGCTCTGGGTAATTCTCTTCAACCCAATTCCTATTTTACGTCTTTTAAAGTTTTCATGAATATGGCTTAAAGTCTTCTGTAAAGTTTCTGTAATTGGAAAGGGTAACAATTATGTGAATATATGTAATAATTTTAGTAGCATAGCATGTTTTATATATATATTGCATAATTCCATATCACCAGTTTCATGAAAATACGTCGTATATGTTGATCAAAACATACAGAGTATGGGTTTTGGCCATATGGCCCTTATACGTAACTTTAATATGTCAACCATAAATTTTTCTACAAAATTTCCACTTATATATGATTATGCATGCTAAAACGAACAAAACAAAACTTGAATGGTTGGATTTGGTCTTATAACTTAATCAGTAGTATTAAATTCTATGTTTTTGTTCAAAAACCTTCAAGAACATCAAGAAAAGTATAATTTGCATGTAGAATTCTATAATTATATGTATTAATGGGTTTAAATCACTCTATAAGTGTTGGGTAATGATTATGTATGAATTCTAGCATGTGGGTATGTTTAATTTGGTGAAATTAATGACCATATAGTGTTTATTTCGCATGATTCTGTGTTCTTCGCGAATTGGAAATCAAAAACTGGAGTGTCGCAATCACGACGCCAACTTCGAGTATTAATCCCAGGCCATGAAGCAGAGAGACCTACGTCATGCAGTCATACTAGGCCCCATGACAGTGAAAGACTCCGACAAAAGTGAAATACAGCCACCACTTAGCGTAATATTGAAATGAGTTTTTAAAATGTTTAAGTCTAGCAATGTGTTATTAACCTAATCTAATGAACATAAAAACTTGCTAGACATATAATGAGGTGTTAAAATAAATTCTTAACACGTCCATAACACAATTACGTGTGAATTGAACGATTGAATGCATAGTTAGCTTATTGTTCGTGAAGTCTTAATTTTGACAATAAGTGTAGTAATTGACTAAGTATAGTCATGAATTCGAGTTAGACAAAGAGTAAACTTATGATGTTTAGTACGTTATTATTGACTGGTATTGTGAACGTAATTGATATGTAGGATTTAAATCAAAGAACGAGTTTAGTTAACGTGTAATCTACGCACGAGGCAAGTTTCCTAACCCTACTTGTTATCGATATATAAGTTGAATAATTCACCTTTCTACATTGAGCAAGTTCTCATTATTATTGACAAGTCTGTCTTGTATATTAAAGTTATTAATCTTTCAAGCGTGATGCTATTATACAATACTTATTCTATTGTATACCTTTTGAGATTCTATTCCAGTTAAGTTATCAATTATTGTTAAACCTTGTTAGACTAGCGAACCCTTTATGATTCGACTAGTCCATAGTTGATGAGTGTTCTAAATTCAGAACCCTTGATGAATTATCCAAACCAAACTTCCTTTGGTGCGGACTCAATGTCAAATCGAGATGAAAAACCTCAGATAGGGGATTACTTATGCGTTAGCGTTAAGATATTGTGCACAGTATGGTACTAAGGGCTGATCCCCCTAAGTACGAGAAGAAGAATCCATAGTCTTATGACTATTAAAGGTTTCAAGTATAAACCTTGATAACCTAGGACATAGTTCAAGGTCTTATGACCCTCAGAAATCTTTTGATTCTTGTTATTCATTCTTGATTCAAAAGTTGAGCTTTTATTTCAGAAGTCTTTGATTTATTCGCATGTTATTATTTCATTATTATATTGTTATACTTGTGGGCAATCGTGCTCACTCTTGCGTAATAATAACAATGCAGTTAGGAACGAAAAGAGCGGATTTAACCTTCCACTAAAAAAAGGCAAGGGCAAGCTTAGCAAGTAATGAATGAAGATTGATTATTTATGTGGTTATGTAATGATAATTAGGATTGATGTTACTTAAGACTTATTTGTTTATGTTTCCGGACAGATGATTTAAGGTTAGAGTAACCCGGGATTTATTTATTATGTAGTTGATGTAACCCCATAAGGGGAGATTTATTATTATTTCTATCTATTGCATGGTTTGCATTTATTTATGGGTAGATAGATGGATGGTGTTTGTACAGTGAACACCAAATCCTGTGGAAATGGAAGTACCGGATTTGGGGGTGTCACAGGTTGGTATCAAAGCTGTAGGTTATGAACCTTAGGCGGGGGAACAACCTTAGGTAGTAGCCTTATAGAAAGAATATTGTGATGGAAAACTCTTATCGAGTTCTAGGAAATGAATTTTTGTAATTCATTGGAGATAATAAAAGACTTTATGTGTTTATGTGTTAAATTATGTGCTCACTAGTACGACTTAGTAACTAAAACTCGAAATTTTGTTGTCAGGATGTCAGATGTTGGAGGAGCTAGTCGAAACGGGGGAGGAAGAACCCCGAGTACCTCTGAAGACTCCTACAAAGGAGGAGCCTGAGACATTCATGTCGTTAGGGAACAGTTAGTACAGAGGGAGTCATCTCCATTGATCACCGTTGTTGGTCGTGAGCATGAACTCAGACGATCCCGAGGAGGATCCCGAGGAGGAATTTGACGAGAAAGAGGAGGAAGAGGAGTTTCCACAAAGACTCCATTGATGCCGAGATGTACGATTAAGATATGACCGTAACGTGGAGTTACTGAGATGAGGTGCAGATTTGACCGAGCTGCGATTATTCAAATGATTACTCTTGAGGAAAAGGAGAGGAGATTTCGACTCTTCACTCACGAATCGGGAAATGTAGAATGGGATTTGGTCCACGAGAAGGGTCAAACCAAGATAAGACCGCAGAGATAAAAAGTTGAAGAAGGAATCAAGGAAAGCTCTGAAAGGTCGATCATGCAGAGAAGGTCAAAGAGAGTCACGTCGTGCTGATCTTGCAGAAGAGGACAATCGTGCAAAGAAGGCGAAGCTTGGGGAGACATACTCTACACTTAATCATGTAATGGATGAGGCCCAGGATCGAGTTTTGAGGTACCCCATCCAGTTCGAAGGACTTCCATCGTAAATGCTGGATCGCAGCACGATGTCTCGTATCATGGAAGAGGAACGTAGAAAGGCTATTCAGCGCCTTGACAGACAGTGATAGAATTTGTTTAATTATGTGAAAGACTTAAACTAGTTTTTATATGTAAATTTCGATGTGTTTATGAACGAAGGAATATGTTAATATTTTAAATCCTGTAGATTATTTATCTCAGGATAGATGATGTAAATAGCAGTGATGGTATCGTTTGAGGTTAAAACTTTTAGTTTGAATGAATATCAAGTTGTTTGAGATGATGTGTTATATAAGTATGTTAAATTGTTGAGTAATGTCTTAACTATTTAGAGAAATAAACAAAGATCTAATAAGCATATATTTTAACAGAATTATGCCGCCAAGAACAAGACAACAACGTCAACCAGCTCAGAAAGAGTCTATGAATAACAACAATAACGCCAATGCTAATCCTGTTCAACAATTAGTTAATTTGCTAGCTAGAGCAATGAATAATCAACCTCAAGCTCCACCAAATACTACATTTAAGGATTTCAAGGCGGTGGGACCGCCAAAATTTAAAGGTTCCATGAACCCGATCGAGGCTCAAACATGGGTTATGGAAATGGAGAAGGTTTTCGACGTCGCTAGGTTTAGAGAAGACCAAAAGACCGCCTTTGCAACATTTATGCTGAAGTCTGAAGCTAGCTATTGGTGGCAAACAAACAAAGTTCGTGGAGGTGAATGTGTAATTACTAGGGAGAGATTTAAGGAGATGTTCTTCGAGATGTATTTCCCGACCAGCTCGCAGAACCAGATGGAGGTTCAATTTTTGGAATTGAAGCAAGGAAATATGAGCGTACCTGATTATGCAGCTAGATTCAACGAGTTGGCGAGGTTCACCCCGTATCAAGTACACACGGACGAGAGAAAAGCTAGAAGATTTGAACAAGGACTAAAGCCTTGGGTATATAGTAAGGTATCAATGTTTCAGATAAACACTTTTGCTGGAGTACTGGAAAAGGCCATCCTCGCTGAAGGTGGAAGCGATGCTGTGACCAAGTATAATAAAGAGCAGAAGAAGAAGAAGAAGAGTGAGAATGAAGGTAATAACAAGACTGGTGGGAGTAGCACTGGGGGTAGTCATAATCAGAAGAGGAATTGGACGGATAAATCGTTAGCTGGAAGTCAACAAGGAGGGCAGAAAAAGAAGATCGAAGCGTGCTCAAGTTGCGGAAAAGCTCATTTGGGAGTTTTCATGAAAGGGAAGCGAGTGTGCTACAATTGTGGTCAGGAAGGCCACATAGCACCAAACTGTCCAAACCCAAAGAAGGGTGCTTGTTTCACTTGTGGTTCGAAGGACCATCTGGCAAGAGATTGTCCTAAGAAGGGATCGGGAGGGTCAGGATTAGGAGGAAATCGGGGAAATAACAGTGGAAATGCCTTGACTATCACCAGACCAACCTCAATAAACTGACCGACCGCCAGGACTTTAAACATGACGGTGCAGGATGCAGTTCAATCTCGTGATGTGGTGTCAGGTATCATTCCGATCAATAAAATTAATGCTTATGTTTATTTAATTCGGGTGCTACTTGTTCCTTTATATCCGATGACTTTGCTAAGAATTTAGATTTGCCTAAGGATGAATTGGATTACCCCATGAACATAGAAATTGTGAATAGAGAAATAATCCCTATTAAATACGTGCATAAGAACTGTAGAGTGGATATTAAGGGTAATATCATGAACATAGATCTTATCCCTATTCGACTTGGAGAATTTGACGTTATTTTGGGTATGGATTGGTTATCCAATTATGGGGCGGTAATTGACTGCCAGAAGAAGCGTATTAACCTTATGACTTCGTTAAAAGTTGTATTTTATGGTAGCAAGTCGCCTAGACAAGTGAGTTATCTGACGATGATGCAGGCCAGGAGGTTGTTAAGGCAAGGCTGTGTAGGATATCTAGCTTACATAGTTGATAGTCGTAAAGAGAATCCGACAATAGATGAGATACCAGTACTGAGAGATTTCGCAGACGTATTTCTGGATGATTTATCAGGACTTCCTCCAGATAGAGCAGTTGAATTCGTGATCGATTTGGCTCCAGGAACGGCTCCAATATCGAAGGCACCGTGCATCAATGGCACCCAGAGAGATGAAAAGAACTGATGGTCCAACTACAAGAATTATTGGACAAGAAGTATATACAACCAAGTGTATCACCGTGGGGAGCGCCATTTTTATTTGTAAAGAAGAAGGATGGGACTATGCGGCTCTACATAGACTATAGAGAACTGAATAAGGTCACGATCAAGAACAGATATCCATTCTTAGAGGATCGATTTACTTGTTTGATCAATTGAAGGGAGCGAGATACTTTTCCAAGATAGACTTGAGAAGCGGTTATCATCAACTGAAGGTGAGACCAGAGGATGTATCGAAGACAGCGTTTAGAACACGATATGGTCACTACGAATTTTCGGTAATGTCGTTTGGTCTTACGAATGCTCCTGCAGCATTTATGGGACTAATGAATGGTGTGTTCAAGCCATTTTTGGACAAGTTTGTAGTGGTATTTATAGATGACATTTTGGTCTATTCGAAAACCAAGGAAGAACATGAAGAACATTTGAGATTAACATTGGAAGTATTGAGAAGGGAGAAGTTGTATGCCAAGTTTTCAAAATATGAATTCTGGATCGAAAGGGTACAATTTCTTGGACATTTGATTGATAGAAACGGAATTTCGGTGGATCCCTCCAAAGTCGAAGCTGTAATTAATCGGGATCAGCCGAAGACACCATCGAAAGTAAGAAGTTTTCTTGGATTAGCGGGTTATTACAGAAGATTTATTCAGGATTTTTCCAAGATCGCAACTCTGTTGACGAATTTGACTAGGAAATCGGTGAAATTTGTTTGGACGGAGAAGTGTGAGGAAAGCTTTCAAGAATTAAAGAAGAGGTTAAGTTCAAAGACTTGTTTATCTCTTCCGATGACACAGAAATTTTGTTGTTTATAGTGATGCGTCGATAAAGGACTTGGCTATGTCTTTGATGCAAAACGGCAAAAGTCATTATCATGCATGATGCATCACGACAATTGAAGGATTACGAGAAGGGATATCCGTCCCACGACTTGGAGTTAGCTGCACTAGTTTTTGCTTTGAAAATTTGGAGGCACTATCTCTACGGGGAGAAGTGTGAAATATATACGGACCACAAGAGTCTGAAATATATTTTCACGCAGAAGGACTTGAATATGCGTCAAAGAAGGTGGTTGGAGTTAATTAAGGACTACGACTGTGAGATTTTATACCTTCCGGGTAAGGCGAATATTGTTGCTGATGCCTTAAGTAGAAAGGGTCGGGAGAAGTTGATGATGTTGACTGCTCAGGAGGAGCTAATTGCAGAAATAGAAAAACTGGAATTGGAAGTGAAGTATCATATGGAGATTGATGAGAAGCTATTTTAGATGCAATCTGGTACAACCCTACTGGATTAAATTAAGGAGGCTCAACTTCAGGACGAGGAATGCAAAAAGCTGATAAGGAAGATATTTGAAGGAACCGAACAAAGATTTAAGATGGATAAGGAAGGAATACTGAGATTTGAGAGCAGAATTTGGGTACCGCCAGTACAAGAGATTAAGGAAGACATTTTGAGCGAAGCTCATAGTTCACGATATTCGATTCACCCTGGTAGTACCAAGATGTACCAAGATCTTCGACAACATTTTTGGTGGCCGAATTTGAAACGTGATGTTGCAGAATGTGTTGCCAAGTGTCTGACCTGTCAGAAAGTGAAAGCAGAACATCAGAGACCGAGTGGATTGCTACAACCGTTGGAGATCCCAGAATGGAAATGGGAATATATTACAATGGACTTTGTGGTTGGCCTTCCGACGACTCAGAAAGACTACGACGCAGTATGGATTATCGTTGATCGACTGACGAAATCCGCACACTTCCTTCCGATCAAAATCAGATTCAACTTAGATCAGTTGGCAAGGTTATATATGAAAGAGATTGTTTCGAAGCACGGAGTGCCGGTGTCAATTGTTTCTGATAGAGATCCGCGCTTTACATCGAATTTCTAGAAACTTCTACAGGAATGCATGGGAACGCAATTGCGAATGAGTACAGTATACCACCCTCAAACAGACGGACAGAGTGAGAGAACGATTCAGACATTAGAAGATATGCTAAGAGCCTGTGTGATGGACTTTAAAGGAAATTGGGATTATCACCTCACCGTTAGTAGAGTTCTGGCCACAACAACAAGCTTACTACGCTTAGTATAGGTATGCCGCCTTACGAAGCGTTATATATCAAAAAAAGTGCGTAACTCCACTTTATTGGGATGAAGTTCGCGAAAGACAATTGCTAGGCCCGTAATTGGTACAATGCACAATGAAAATAGTCAAAGTGATCCGAGCACGACTAGTAGCAACTTAAGATAGACAGAAAAAATACACTGATCCACACCGTAAGATGTTGAATTTGAACCGGGTAGTTATGTGTTTTTAAACGTCTCTCCCTGGAAGGAAAAGATCAGGTTCGAAAAGAAAGGGAAATTAATCCCAAGATTCATTGGACCCTTTGAAGTTCTCGGTAGGGTCTGAGAGAGTTTATTATGAGGTAGCCTTCCTCCCACTTTCTGAGAATGTCCACAACATTTTCCATGTCTCAGTCCTACGACCCTACAAACCCGATTACAAGCACGTCATTGAATATGAACCCCTACATTTCGACAAAGACTTACCTTTTTGAACACTATCTTTTTGCAAATATACTTGACCCCCATGTACCTGTTGTGGTGACATAGGACATAAAGTAACTTTCCTTTTATTGTGTACAAAAGAGTATTCATTAGAAAAATAATCATGTCTTACCTTCCAATTGAATTGCCAAGGCCTACCAAGCAACAAATGTCTAGCTTGCATAGGTACCACATCGCACAATACTTCATCCAAATATCGACCAATAGTAAAAGGCACTAGTACTTGTTTAGTCACCTTGATATCTGCACTGTCATTGAGCCATTATAAACGATACGGTTGGGGATGCTTGGATGTGGAAAAACCCAATTTCTCCACCATGGTAGTACTAGCCACATTAGTACAACTACCCCCATCTATCACAATGCAACAAACCATCCCATTCACAAGACATCGAGTATGGAGAAGATTTTTTCGGTGTTCGCTTCTTTCCCCTTTCACTTGTGTATTGAGTACTCTCCTTATAACTAACATCTCACTGTGCATAACAACCTCCCCATCGTCTATCTCCTCCAAAGGTGGTATAAAATCATTGTCACTTTCTTCTCCCTCGGTTTCCACCTCTCCATTGTCAAGCAATAACATACTTCTATGATTTGGACATTGACTAGAAATATGGCCTCTCCCTTGACATTTGAAACATATTATATCCTGATTTCAACTAAAAGAAGGTTGTTCAGCTTTACCTTGTAAAGCCCGGTTAGTCGTTCTTGGCTTAGGCTCCACTTTCGATTTGTTCATCCCTAGCTTTTCTTCACGTTTTCCAACATTAGATTTCTATGTCGAGCCTGTGGTAGTGTTTGAACGCTGACTACCGAGACTCTTAAGCTGTTTCTCAATCTTGATAGCCATATGCACCATATCCCCCAATTCCATATAATGTTATCGTTTTACTAAGTCTGATATATCCCAATTTAACCCTGCTAAAAATCGCGCCATTGTTACCTCACTATCCTCATCCATATTAGCTCTAGACATCAACATCTCAATCTACTTGTAGTATTCATCCACACTCCAACTTCATGACGAATCAGAGATTTTTTAATTTAATTCTTAATATTTATTGAAGTAAATAAATATTTTCGATGATTTAATTATTAGATTAAATAATTAATTGATGCATTATGGTAGATTAATTTAATTATATGTGTTACATTTATTAAATTAATGTAGAAATTTGATTATTCATGTATGTAATTATGTGAGCTTATGGTATTAAAAGAAATATTTAATAAGCCTATTGGTATTTTAATTAATTTAATTATTAATTAGAGATTTAATAATGTAACATTATTAATGAATGAGAAATTTAATTATGTGACTATGTGAATTTATGAGAAATTATTACATTTTATTTAAAGTAGATTAAATAAAATATTGGATTTATTTTATAAGGAGTGTGACATTTTCAAACTATATGATAAGTTTTATTAAATTAAAGGAGTTTTGAAATCTATTATGCTAGCCAAACAAGGCTCTAGGAGAAGTTAATAACAGTTACCCATGACTGGGTAACTGACCATCATCACGTTAGTTTTTATACGCCTCTAGCGTATTATGTTGTTTCATATATGCTAAGTTGAGAGATTAGAGAGAATTCAGAGAGAAAAGTTAAGAATTTTGTGTGTGTGATTGAAGAAGAGTTTGAGAAGGGTTTCAATTCATCTCCTACATTACACTCTACGCTCTGGGTAATTCTCTTCAACCCAATTCCTATTTTACGTCTTTTAAAGTTTTCATGAATATGGCTTAAAGTCTTCTGTAAAGTTTCTGTAATTGGAAAGGGTAACAATTATGTGAATATATGTAATAATTTTAGTAGCATAGCATGTTTTATATATATATTGCATGATTCCATATCACCAGTTTCATGAAAATACGTCGTATATGTTGATCAAAACATACAGAGTATGGGTTTTGGCCATATGGCCCTTATACGTAACTTTAATATGTCAACCATAAATTTTTCTACAAAATTTCCACTTATATATGATTATGCATGCTAAAACGAACAAAACAAAACTTGAATGGTTGGATTTGGTCTTATAACGAATCTGTAGTATTAAATTCTATGTTTTTGTTCAAAAACCTTCAAGAACATCAAGAACAGTATAATTTGCATGTAGAATTCTATAATTATATGTATTAATGGGTTTAAATCACTCTATAAGTGTTGGGTAATGATTATGTATGAATTCTAGCATGTGGGTATGTTTAATTTGGTGAAATTAATGACCATATAGTGTTTATTTCGCATGATTCTGTGTTCTTCGCGAATTGGAAATCAAAAACTGGAGTGTCGTTACCGTACGCCAACTTCGAAAGTATTAATCCCCCAAATGCCAGGCATTTTCAGAGACCTCTATTAGCATGATACCTTAGCCAAATACCATACAGCCAAGACCCAAAGACAAAAGTGATGCCGCAGCGCCACTTAGCAGAATGGCCCAGAAATGAGTTTTTAAAATGTTTAAGTCTAGCAATGTGTTATTAACCTAATCTAATGAACATAAAAACTTGCTAGACATATAATGAGGTGTTAAAATAAATTCTTAACACGTCCATAACAGAATTACGTGTGAATTGAACGATTGAATGCATAGTTAGCTTATTGTTCGTGAAGTCTTAATTTTGACAATAAGTGTAGTAATTGACTAAGTATAGTCATGAATTCGAGTTAGACAAAGAGTAAACTTATGATGTTTAGTACGTTATTATTGACTGGTATTGTGAACGTAATTGATATGTAGGATTTAAATCAAAGAACGAGTTTAGTTAACGTGTAATCTACGCACGAGGCAAGTTTCCTAACCCTACTTGTTATCGATATATAAGTTGAATAATTCACCTTTCTACATTGAGCAAGTTCTCATTATTATTGACAAGTCTGTCTTGTATATTAAAGTTATTAATCTTTCAAGCGTGATGCTATTATACAATACTTATTCTATTGTATACCTTTTGAGATTCTATTCCAGTTAAGTTATCAATTATTGTTAAACCTTGTTAGACTAGCGAACCCTTTATGATTCGACTAGTCCATAGTTGATGAGTGTTCTAAATTCAGAACCCTTGATGAATTATCCAAACCAAACTTCCTTTGGTGCGGACTCGAATGTCAAACTGAGATGAAAAACCCTGTATAGGGGATTACTTATGCGTTAACGTTAAGATATTGTGCATGTGATGGTACTAAGTATCGATCCCCCTAAGTACGAGAAGAAGAATCCATAGTCTTATGACTATTAAAGGTTTCAAGTATAAACCTTGATAACCTAGGACATAGTTCAAGGTCTTATGACCCTCAGAAATCTTTTGATTCTTGTTATTCATTCTTGATTCAAAAGTTGAGCTTTTATTTCAGAAGTCTTTGATTTATTCGCATGTTATTATTTCATTATTATATTGTTATACTTGTGGGCAATCGTGCTCACTCTTGCGTAATAATAACAATGCAGTTAGGAACGAAAAGCGCATTTAACCTTCCACTAGTAAAGGCAAGGGCAAGCTTAGCAAGTAATGAAGATTGATTATTTATGTGGTTATGTAATGATAATTAGGATTGATGTTACTTAAGACTTATTTGTTTATGTTTTCGGACAGATGATTTAAGGTTAGAGTAACCCGGGATTTATTTATTATGTAGTTGATGTAACCCCATAAGGGGAGATTTATTATTATTTCTATCTATTGCATGGTTTGCATTTATTTATGGGTAGATAGATGGATGGTGTTTGTACAGTGAACACCAAATCCTGTGGAAATGGAAGTACCGGATTTGGGGGTGTCACAACTTCCATGTTTCAAATTTTGCAGACTCTGAAACAAATCTCGATGGTAGTAACTTGGTACGAACCTCTTTTTCATTATAGTTTTCATCTCCGTCCAAGTTTTAATTAGTCGTTCACCACATCTCCTCCGACTAGTAGTTAACTGATCCAACCAAGTAACTACATAGTCAGATAATTCTGTAACAGTAATTCTGACTTTCTTAAGATCCGAGTAGTTGGGACAATCAAATACTCATTCTATCTTTTTTCCTATTCTAGGTATGCCTCCGGATCACTCCTCCCTTGGAACGCTGGAATTTTTATTTTAATATCACTTACAGTATCATCTTCTCTATTCCAACCTCATCTTTCTCTAGTATCTCTTTGCCTTCGTTGTGGGAACTCAGATTCACAATCTTCCTCCTCACATGCTTTACCTTCACAGTGAGTTTCTTCCGTTCTAGCTTCCCGTTGATATGTCCTTCCCTTTTTTTTGTGTCCCATGAGTAATCAGTGATAGTTCCCCCAGAAATACACTCACTTGATCAAGTCGCTCATGTACTTGTTCCATAGTTATCTCCAATCTCCTACCCCATTCTTTATTCATGGCTTCCATCCTAAATTTCAATTCATCTGTTGATAGCGACTCCTCAGTAGCTCACTTATGTTTTGAGCTAGACATATTGTAATACCCGGAAAAAAATATTATATTCTTAAAACATATTGTTTGGACTTTGTCTTTTATTTGAGTCAAACTTGTTATTTAATTAATTTGGGCTAATAAATGATGAATAATTAACTTAGTAAAATTGAACTTTTCTTATATTTGGGTCAAACTGTAGTTAATTTATTTGGACCATAATAAGTAAATATTACATTAATTTGGTCCTTTAAATTAATTGGGCCTAATTTATAAGTATGTAATTTTAAAATCCTATTAAAATTAGGAGAATTAATAAGATTTATTATTATTAAATAAATAGTTAGACCTAATTTACTCAAGCATTACACCTAATGCGTAGCTAAGAATCGAAAAAGAAAGGAGGCAGCGACTGAGAGAAAGCATTGCAGTAACTGCTAGGGAAGGGGAATAATTTTGACAATCAGGTTTGACTAAAACGAGAAATTATTATTTCATGGTGTATATTCATTTGATTACAATGATAATACATTTGCATAGTAAGTATAATGGATAAAGTGGTTTGCAGGAGTGTGTGTATATATATATACACACTGAGATAGTAACTAGAACTTATAATAATCATCTTTAGTCATTAACTGATTATGTATATCCAAAAATCACAACGATCTAACGGTAGGATTAAAAATTATAATTCACGAAATATATCTAAAGAACACTGATTTTTCGGATTATGAGTCCTTTAGACCAATTTCCTACAAACAGTCACATGCAAAATTCACAATGAATTTTTGGGTGATTCAAATTTCTACGATTAGCTTACTTCCAGGGCTTTCTTTTGATATATAGCTCATCTCCTAACTCATTATACACAAAGAGTTATAGATTTTATAAAATGAAGTAATAAACTAATTTTCTGAAAATTTCCAAATTTCGTTCTTCATTTCAACAAAATACTAATAAAACACCTTAGCATTAATTCCTTCATTTATAACCACAATAAATAAATATTTCCTTATCATATAAATCAATATTTAATTATTCACAAATAGTATTACAGAATCACAATTATGACAACCAGGTCATTCCCAGAAAAGAGGGGGCTTTCTGATAAAGATTTCTCCTTAGTGGCGCGCAATTAGGTTACCAAACCCCTTTCCTAGACAGAACTTCCTTAGACATTACCAATAATGCTATCTAATAATATTATTCAAATAATATGAATTATTGATCTGATAATGGAGATATTGTGCAGTGACAATTATTGAACAACAATAATATAAAATATCAACGTAGCAATTATTGAATCAATAAAATAAAATATTGAATAAGAATTATCAGTAACAATTATTGAGTAGTACTTCTTCACGTAAGAATCAATAATTCAAAAAATATCAGGCAATACCGCAAAGCATCTTGCAACAACACGTATTATTTTACTTTACCCACCGGGTATTCCAACAAATGTTAATTGTAACGATTACGCCAAGTTATTTATAAAAACTCAAATTTGTCGTTTTCTTCATCCGACAGCTTATTCATTATGGGGCCCACAAATGGTCACATTGGCGTCGTATTTAATATTCCCCGACAACAAGAATATTCTACGACCAAACGAATATTCTCTGGCAAAAATTAATATTTTATAACCACATACTTATTTTGAAAAATTTGCACATTTCACCCATAACTTTAAACTTTTATCAATTTAACCATCTACTGAATAATTATAAGAAAAATTGAATACTTTTATTTCATAAAATTCGGGGTCTTACAGATGTTTTGCTTGGAACGGTTTATAATATATATGCATATATTTATATATAATGTTTTTAATTGAATGAATCTGCCAACAAGATTTTGAATAAGGCTAAATTTATTAATTAACTGTTGTAATATTTGTTATGGAATTATGTAGGACTATTCAAAAATTTAAATTAAAAATTTACATGAATATAATAATAATAATATTTCACTAATTGTACTTATTTATTATTTTGTTTAATTAGTTCGAATATAGGGAACCTAAACGAGTTATATTTGGAATAAATTTTGGGTGTGACATTACTTAATTCAGGTACGGATTTCGTACTCTTTCAGCGATACTCTTGTTAATTTTGATTTATTCGTTTTGTCGCTTGTTCGAATTTTGTTATTATTTCACATAATATATTAGTTTCATTTTAGAGTTGATACATATGACTCGTATTTGTACTCTTTGAATTAGGTTATCATGTTTAGTACTATTTATTTTTTGATAATTGTAAAGCGGTACATATTGCTACCTTCTTTTTGAGACCTTGTGACTATAATTTGATTTGGTTCAACATGTATATATAGAACCCTTTTGTTGGTATTATGTCGCATGTGTTGTGACATGGTATTTTTGTTAGAATATACTGTAGGGTATACCTGAGCTATAACCACCTGTGGGGGTACCACTGGCATATCGTCTTGGCACGAGAAGCATGACACTCTCCGTGGCGGTGTGATTAGTCCACGATGTCTCCGTTTTGGGCTCCGGAGGAAGTGAGCCATTTGGTGTTTTGTTGTGGGAGGCGTATGGGTTAACCCTAGTTTTCTGTTCTACGAATTGGTGATGTTGTGCCAAAAATACCTATCCAATTTGCATACATTTGGATTCGCGGTCCAATGTCTGAGTGCCTGTGTGGCATTATTTTGATTGCCTGTGTGGCATCATTTGATTTATCTGTGTGGCATTGTTTTGACTTGCCTGTGTGGCATTGTTTTGATGTGCCTGTGTGGCATTGTTTTGATTTTCTTATGTGGCAATGTATATTTCTGAGCTCACTTGGTATGAAATAACACCTAACCATTTGATTCAGCCTATTATTTTATTGTATTAGTTTTCTTTGTTTCTATTCAGTTCAATTCATTGAGTTAGTTACTTTAGTTCGTTATTTCTTTACTCTTCTATTGGTTTCATTAATTCTGTTGATTCAGATATATTTCATTCAAATCTTTGGATATTATATTTTTGTCAGTATTTACACTTGAGGCTTTGTTCAGTATTTTGTCTCAGTTGATTTCGTATTTCAATTGTATTGTCAATATCCGTACTAGGCAATTGGCTCATGCTGTATTTTTCTTCCGATAGGTTTGCAGGGGTGATTCAGGACTAGTGTGATGATAGAGTTGCCTTTGACCATCTAAGTTGATTCGATTTTAAGTTTTGATTATTTTGACTCTGTTTAGAGAATTGTATTTAGTACTTTATTAATGGATCACCATTATTAATATTTTGAAGTTATTAGTACTCTGTTTACTTATTTTGAGGTTTGTTGTGTTTTGCACGTGACCTCCCTTTCCTTTTCGGGAAGGAGTGTTACACATATCTCCTGCAAAACAAGGGTTAGTAGAAAATAGTTTCCTCACCACTCTCTTACGTGTTTCGCTCGAGTCAATGATTCCGCTCGTGTATACACTCAATAAATTGGCTTTTACCCTCAATTAATCTCACAACTGAGCCTTTTACCTCTAAATATTCTCTCTAATAGGTTCTTTTCGAATTACCTAGCAAATATCTCGGTTTTACTAATCAATTCAAAAATAACTTATCACGAAACAATTTTTAGAAGGTAGAAATCCTCATAATAACATACGATCGACAAAATTTTGACAATATTAAAATAAAATTTTCTATTTTTTTTTTGCAATTCAGCACAAACTTAAAGGATAGATAACTCGCTAGAGAACCTTGATTTGATACCAAATGATAGACTCCACGACACGCTTACGTGAGGTGGTCGTCGCCCCGATCGTTTCTAGCAAAGTTGTAGGATGGATTGCTTGCAACACCTCATCTATATTGAGACAATAATCTTGCTACAGTTGCTCGCATTCAGAATTATACGTTAAATGGATACCAACGACACCTTGACCCCTCGCTTATATTGAAGTGGCAATCTTGGTACAATCGACGATTGATGCGGTAGAAGACGTCACACACAACTATGAATTTTTGTATGATAAGTCAAATTAAATCTCAAAGAAATAACTAAGAAAATACTTAGGAATTCTTCAAAAAAAAAGAAGTAGAGAATAATCTCACAAGTAGAATAAATTTGAATATTATTGAATGTTGTATGAATTACATTCATATGACTTATTTATACTAATAATAATACCCTAGAATCCCATAAGGAATCAACAATTTATTTTTGGGAATAAATTCTTATCTAAAAGAAACTTAATAACATTAGAAATATTAAAGATATAAAAGTTCCCTAAAATACATGAAAGAAATCTAATCAATAAGGAAAATATGGTCAAAAATGCGTAGCCTCGAAAAGTGTGCCCAAAATTCTGGCACTTTGGCGCGAGGAGCACCGGTCTTGACACGGGTCGTGCTACTCATGCAAAAAAGTGTCTAATGGCCTAGTGCAGGGCATGCCTGTGTTGGCTTATAGGTGGCGTGGGCCGCACTACATGGCCAGAGTTTCTGGTGGCTTGGTGCGGGGAGCGCTGCTTCCCATACAATCTTGGCGCGGGTCGCGCTAGTCAGAAGTGACTCTTGGCTTGGAACAAACACTTGTATTAAATTTAACAGTTTCTACTCCAGTTCCAAAGTCTTTAAACTTGTTCCCTCCTCACTCCAAGCTACCTTTATAATCCCGTTAGGTCCTTCCTTAAAGCGTTTAGCTCGACTTCTCGTCATGGGTCCAACTGAAACTTGCACCGGATCCGATCCATGAGGTCCATTTAAATTCTAGCTAGCACTACAAAAAAATGGGCCTTTAGCAACGATTTTTCGGGCAACGACTTTATAAGTCGTTACAAAATATATGTTTAGCAACCAAATTTGTCATTCGTTGCTTGATTGTGGTCGCTTTCACTTTTTGCAATGAAATTCATAAGTCGTTGCGACATTTCGTTGCTAATTCATTAGCGGGAAAAAATTTCGTTAGAAATTCATTGCAAAATTTTCGGTCACTTGATTTTCCGTAATCGTGGGCAACAAAAGTTTTTTTGTTGCTAAAAATGGGACTTTAGCAACGATTTTTCAGGCTAAAAGTGTATGTTTAGCAACGAAACTTGTCCTTCATTGCAGATTGTGTCAGGTTTTCACTTTTTGCAACGAAGTTCATAAGTAGTTGCAAAATTTGGAAACAAAATTAGATAAAATTCGCCAGCAAAATTTCAAACCACTTGATTTCTCCTCATCGTATCGTAGTAAAGCGGAAGTTTTTTGTTGCTATATTTCGTTTAAATATGGACCACAGTCATTTGCAATAATTTTTATTTTCATTGCATATTTTATACAACTTTTGCAACGACTATTAACATGTTGCCTTAAATTAAGATAATAATAATAATAATAATAATAATAATAATAATAATAATAATAGTACTAATAATAATAATAATAATAATAATAATAATAATAATAATAATAATAATAATAATAATAATAATAATAGTAATAATAATAATAATAATAATAACAACAACAATAATAATAATAATAATAATAATAATAATAATAATAATAATAATAATAATAATAATAATAATAATAATAATAATAATAATAATAATAATAATAATAATAATAACAAAATAATAATAACAATAACAACAACAACAACAACAACAATAATAATAATAATAATAATAATAATAATACTAATAATAATAATAATAATAATAATAATAATAATAATAATAATAATAATAATAATAATAATAATAATAATAATAATAATAACAACAACAACAACAACAACAACATACGTTTGGATAAACCTGTTAAGTTAAACACAATTAAAATTTCAAATAAATTGCAACTCAGACATGATTGTGCATAATCATTATTTTTATTTTCCGTCCAAAAAAAATCGACTTTAACGTTGACCGCATATATTTGTTGACGTGACCCGTTATTTTTGTCGACGTGAGTCGGGCTTGCTGTGCTTAAAATTTCCTTAAAAAAAATATTGCTCACAAGTGTCGAACCTCAGACCTCTCCAAACTAGACACCTAATATTTCAACAAAAGTCACTAGACCAACTACCTAATCATGCTAGAATTAATGTAACACTAATATTTAAATAACTTAGCATCGTTTCTATGCATGTGAAGATGACATAATACATTTTTTGGTCACTGTACTAGGAATTATAATAATAATAATAATCGTAATAATTGTAATAATAATAATAATTTTTAAATAATTAAAATAATAATAATAATTAAAATTTTAAATTATAATAATTATTGTAATAATACAAATGACCAAAAAGGGATAATACAATCATATTATTACAATAATAATAATTATATGAATATTTATAGATAAATTTATAAATATTTATATGAATATTTGTTTATAAATATATATATATATATTAAAATATTCATAGTTACATTATATAAATATTCATAGTTACTTTATATATATTTAGTTTAATGTGGAGATTTAAGATGGGTATATATATATATATATATAGATGGCAATATATATTTAGTTTAATATGGAGATTTAAGATGAGTATATATATATAGACGGTAATATAATTTATCTAATACACAAAAATATAACATAAGAAGCAAAAATATCATAGCTAGGTTTCGAACCTAAGACCTATGGGTTATTGGGCCATTAAGCTATCATTGAGTCATTCTAATTTATTAGTTAACCAAACTACCGCCATAACTTTGTAGCGGTAGACAGTGTAGCACATGAGCAAATGAGGGACAAATGAGTAATTTCTCATTTCTCTACAGCATGCAGATGCACGGGAAAATCCATTTCAATCCGTGTCATCCAATGTTGCGATCAACGATATAGATTATAGTTGTTGGAATAGTACATGTGACAACCGATTACCAAGAATGGGGGTCCATATATATATAGCCGTGTATATTCTATTTGTTGTGCATAGCTTTTCAAAATCACGTGTTTTGGCATATTTGTTTTTTATTTCTGATTTGGGAGGAGAGGAGCTGTTTTTTTAATAAATAAATAAAAATCTGCAGAAACGATATAGTTTTGGCAGACTATGCACAAATAAATTATACACAGCTGTGTATGACCATATTGCTTTATATATTAACTTACCAAACTATAATTATTAACTTGTTATAATTTGTTTACTTAAAAACTTAATTACGATGTTATAGAGTAGGGAGCAATAGACAATATAATTTTGAAAAAAGAACTAAATATTCAATGTAAACTTTTGAATCTAATTATAGATTATAAATATTACAAATTTTAAAGTGTGTATATATATATAGGTTCTAATTCATGGCAACCTATTGTTAAGAGTACTATCCCAGCAACCATCATCTCTATCGTTAATCAATATAATTAATGGCTGAGATTGAAAAAAATAAAAGACTTGCCGCTAAAATTGTAGTGGCAGTAATTATACTTACTAATCTACTAAAGTAAGTGTAATTACTGTCGCTACAACTTGTAGCGGTAAGACTTTTATTTTTTTCAATCTCAACCATTAATTATATTGATCAATGATGAAAAATGATGGAGATGATGGTTGCTGGAATAGTATTCCTAACAACCGGTTGTCATGAATTGAACATATATATATATATATATATATATATACATATACATATATGATTTTTTGATAATTAAGAAACTTAAAATTGACCAAAATAAAAAGGTAATATGATTGAAGATAGTATGATTGATACATTGTTCAATAGAACTAATTATAATTAAATTTGAACATGTATTATTATTATTATGTAATTTGTATTTAAAAATTATAAGCTTATGATCACTAAATTATCCTTAGAATGACCAACCAAATTAATTTTTCTCCTTTTGGCTATTGATTGATAAGATTTTACTGAATGAAACAAGTTAATAATTATTTGATATATGATAATTATGAAATTAATAATTATATAAAATACAATAAAACATAACTAATATATAATTAAATTTTCTTATTTTATTTTTATTTTTTTATACACTCATGAAAAAACTGTTTATGAATAATATATTTCAATTTTATCCTTAAGTCAAATTTTTTTATTTCTTAAATATAGATAAGACTTTAGGACTTTGGGTCTAAGCCGCCTGGACCAAAACGAGAAAACCGCGAACAAAACCGTATACGATGATATTCATGTTCTTCTTTCTCCATTCAACCTTAGAATTCTAAACAAAACCCTAATAAGATTCTCCTATTAAAGTGCTTTCACAGACCTCGCTCTCTCCTAATCCCAATACGATGAAGCTACACGATGAGAAATCAAGATCCGATTCGGAAGGTATCTACTGCCTCCCCAATGATTGATTAGTTTTGATCTAACTTTTTGATAATTTTGAAGATTGGCGAATTAGTTGGTGCGATCCATTAAGTGTTGGTTGTTCCATGGGTTCGAATGACTCGATTGTTTGGTTTAACTAAATTATTTATTATTTTAAATTTAATTTGGGAAGTTACGTAAGGAGTTTAAGTGATAGCTTAGAGATAGAGATATGCTTTTTATAGAGGTAGTTGTGTTCCCCCCCCCCATCATATTTCTTTTTTACGTAATTTGAAGATTAAATTTGTCAAATCCTTATATCCATGTTCATCTTCCCCCGCCCATCATTCTCTCCCTTTTTTCTAGTCCGATTAAGCTAATTCTACCGATAGTGTTTTTTTTATTATATATGTTTAGTTACTATTACCATGTTTTATTATCAACATCTTAATAATCTGAGGTGTGGTTTGGATTGCAATTGACTATATTTTCTCTCACCAGTCTGAAAAAGGACTGCTAGTAATGCCTGATAATGGTTGACTCAATTTGCGGTGAGGCAGTTGTATGTTATTCTCTTAATAACAATTGGTCCTCAATTAAAATTGGAATTATTTTTATTCTTTTGAACTTGTATGCAGATCTATTACTTACTATTGATTTTATACTTAATAAATTTGAAAATAATTTGTTAATTGCAATTTTTACGAACAACTGTATATGTTGGTAAATTTTTTTCATTTGATATTTCATTTACAGGCTTTTAATTTGGGAAGAATGTTATTACGGGCCAATAACTTATTCTGATCTACCACAAATATCTTGTATTGAGAACCCAGGCTTCACTTTTGATGACTAGGAAGCTTGTTTTGTATCTGCTGAAGCTCGCACGTCTCTTCTTGGGGTATAAGCAGGGGATAGAGTCTAGTTGCTTGTTAACAAGATGATGATGGACAATCATGTTAATCTTGTTGGAGAAGGGTATACTTTTTCAAGTTGTTTTTTTTTGTTTTCTCTGCTTTATTTTGAGGGAAATTTCGTGTTGAAAAAGAGAATTTCACAAACGACTTGTCTTAATAATTTTGTTTTTTCAGGCTAGTTGGGCAGGCCGCATTTACCGGAAACTATAATTGGATTCTTTCTCAGAACTATGCTAGAGAATCCCATCCACCTGAGGTATATCATAGGATGAATGGTTCTGCTAATGGCTTAATATATATTCAATATATACTTTGTGATGATAAACTTTTTAAGGGCAGTTGTATATAAGTATTGACTTTGAGTTCCTACTAGTACCAGACATTCTGCTATCTTTTTTCTTAGGATTGGAGCTTCCTTAACTAGGTTTCAGACTATGATGGATGCCAGAAATGTTGTTCTAAGTTATGGTCTTTGCTAGATACAATACATTCTAAGACATTAAGTTTTGATAATGTTGATCAACATGTCTAGCGGCTATTATGTTCATTTTAAAAATTATCAAATAAAGTAATCCAAAAATTATTCATTGGTCATACTATTTAATTAAGGCCATTGGCAGTTTCCTACAACAATTATTTTGGCATGAATCAACCAGATTTTGGATATGCATGTTATCACATGTCATATCTTGGCATGAACCTCTCGCATGTCATATCTTTGTGTTCCATTTACTTCTTCTAAGAGTAAAAAATAAGATGTATAAAACATAATTTGATGCTTTATTTTACTTTAGAAAACTTTGAACCATCATTCTTAAGTGGGGTAGATGCATTAACTAAAATGCATTATTTGATGATCTCCGAGTATAAATTAGTTGCACACTTAATGGTGTTAAATTACTTCTTCTTGTTTATCATCATGTGTATCTTCATAATTGTTTTTACATATCGTGCATTTATAGTTGTTTATGCCTAGATGTCAACTATAAAAATTTATTTTCTACTAGTTGTTGAACTTTTCAAGACTTTGCATATTGTCCTTGCTATTAAGCTTGGAATGAAATCTCAACAGGCAATATTTGAAGTGAAAACTCTTTCTGATGTTGAAGGGTTGTGTGTTGCATTTGCAGGCAGTCATGGGTCTTCTGATCATTGTCTTACTGTTAAGGTAAAAAAAATTCTTTCGTTGAGCAAATATGCTCATAGATTTCTGAATAAATAAAAATAAGATGTGCGAATTTTTATATATTTCATGGTACATTTTTCACTGAGCATTGATGACATTGCATTTGTTATTTGCAGCAACTGAAGGATCCATCATTAAATATTATGCTTATGGAGCTGGAAAGTGTAAATTCTTGTTATTGCTTTGGAAATTTTCTAGTTGGTTAATTGTAAAGATAATGAATGATTATGTAGTGGATGATTTTATTAAGTTAATAATATTTTAGTTTTTTGTATTTTTGTCATTATTTACTATAAGGACATTGAGCCTAGGTACACAAAAAGAATGTCAAATTTTGATTTGGCAACAATATAATTCCTTACCAAAGCATTGAACAAGTTATAATATAGCAACATTTTTTTATACATTTAGCAACAAATTTTCGTTCCTAATGGCATTAAAAATATAATATTTGGCAACGAAAAATTAACTTAATAACAATGGAGAGGATATTGTTGCTAATACTAAAATAAAAGGAAACATTTTTTATCGTTGCAAATCATATCAACTTTCGTTGCACATATAAAGAAAAGACAACATATAATGTCGTTGCTAATCGACGACTTTCGTTGCTATTGAAAAATAACCAGTAATAAACATTTTTGTTGCTGATTCAGCAGCATAATGTCGTTGGCAAATAATATAATCAGCAACGAAAATCATTGCTAAAAAGTTTACATTCCGCAACGAAAGCAAGCTTAGGCTACAATTTTCATAATTTACTGCAACGAAAAATGTCATTGCAAAATGGTGTCAATTGCAACGAAAATGCATGGTCATTGCAAAAAAAAAGAGTTCATTTCATTGCAAATTAGCAGGCTTTTGCAACGAAATGGGGTTTTTAGCAACGAAATTTTAATTATTCTGCAACAATACATTTTGTTGCTAAATGATCGATGTCTCTGTACGAAAGCCAAATTTCGTTGCAAAATGTATTACTTTTGGCAACGAAAAAAATATGTTCGTTGCGGAATAATTAGCAACGCTCATTGCGCAACGAATGACGCAACGACAGTAAAGTCGTTGCCAAAACCCTTTTGCAACGAAATTTGGCACCTTTAGCAACGAAAATCGATTGTTACTGAAGCCCTATTTTTTTGTAGTGTAGGCATGTCTTCATCACTAAGTTTAGTAAAGGTTTTGGTCTTATAATTTGTTTATATGTTGATGATATGCTTATTTTTGGTACTAGTGAAAAGGTAATATTATAAACTAAAGCATTCTTGTCTGCTACCTTTGATATGAAAGATATTGGGGGAGGCTAATTTAATTTTAGGTATTAAAATTATGCGGTCTCAAGATACCATTTCTTTAACTTAGTCTCATTATATTGAGAAGTTGTTAAAGAAATTTAATCACGAGAATTATAAGATAGTCTCTACCCCATATGATCATTCTGTTAAGTTATTTCCAAATAAAGGGAATAACATATCTTAGTTAGAGTATACAAGTGTAATTGGTAGTCTAACGTATGCAATGCAGTGTACTTGAGCTGATATAGCATTTGCGGTTGGAGTATTGAGTAGGTTTAATCATAATCCAGGTCAGGTTTATTGGAATGCAGTATCAATGATACTTAAACATCTTAAAGGCATAATGAACTATGCATTATGCTATACAAGATACCCAGTTGTGGTAGAAGTGTACACGAATACAAACTAGATAACATATTCGGATGAAATAAAGTTTATAAGTGGATGGATATTCACTTTAGGAGGAGGGGAAATTTTTTGGGGTTCCAAGAAAGAAACCTTGATAACACATTCAACTATGGAATCCGAGTTTTTTGCATTATCAGCTGCTGTAAAAGAAGTCAAATGGCTTAAGGATATATTATTTGAGATACCACTTTGGCACAAGCCAATGACAACTATCTCAATATATTGTGATAATGAGGCAGCATTATCACGGTCTTATAATAAAGTTTATAACGGGAAGTCTAGACATATAAGTTTAAGACATAGTTATGTAAGGGAGCAAATCAATAAATGGGTTGTTACCTTTAACTATGTCAAGTCAAAAGGAAATTTGGTGGATCCTTTTACAAAAGGCCTAGGCAAGGATGTAATATGTAAGATTTCCAGGGAAATGGGTTTAAAGCCTTTAAATGAGAGGTAACATATAAGTGGAACCCAACTAAATACTAGGAAATAATGTCAGTATATATATGTTTTCATGTGTGGCTGTGTAAGTATCAATTTTAGTGGCTAATTAGTATGTGAAACTATAAATTGAAGCTTGTATGTGTTAGTTCATTGAGATAAGAACATAATGTAACTGGAATGAGATGATTTGGCCAACTAATGAATTCACAGTGATGATTTCTAGGATGAATGTCAAGAAAATGGAGTTTTTATGAAAAACATGAATTTTGAGAATTAAAATAGCTTTAGTTAGTGTTAAATTATTCTAATTGGTTGTAAATGTGAGCAATCATGTTTATGATGGTTGTATATTTATTTTACGTGTTGATATTACTGTCTATTGGGTGAAATTTGTGTTTGTTGGGCTAAAGTCGACTACTGTTCATGCCGTGGTTCAAGGTTCGAACAATGCGAACACCGGCCATGCAATTACTTTAAGGTAGGCATATAGTAAAACGGCAATGTAATTAAGACCGGGTCCCAAGCCTATGTATGGTGCAGCTGCGTCATACCCTGGTTTGAGATGCTGACTTCTGCTAATTCTGCAGAATTGGGAAAGTGTCATAACATGATCTGAAATTGTGTTAACATGTTAAATATGTAATGTTAAGTTTAGCATACCATAGTGAATTGTAGTTAGTAAGCTCAAAGTTGCAAAAATGATTAGTAAATCGAGAACGTGTTATGTGATAACTTAGTTTGTACAATGAACGTTAGTTAAGTGTTGTGATGATTAACACTTGGGAATTCTGAAATGTAAAGGGTAGCATAAGACTTGTGTTAAAATAACAAGTTTAGCTAGTAATGCGTTTAATATTGAAAAGTGAATATTAGTATGTCTAATAGATGTTGTGGTTTTAATACTGTGTATAGGTGAACGTGAGTTTTAATATTTTAGCTTACGCTCGAGGCAAATTTTCTAACTCTACACTTTCGTTGAGCTAGTTCATCTATTACATTGAGCATGTTTTAAATTCTGAATTATTGGAATTCTAATCATTTTGACTTACTCTAACTTGTTCATATTTAAACAAGTTTCTTTAGTTTATTATTTTATAATCAATGTTTCTTGAACCTTAACTCCTTGTGTCGAATGGTCAATCACTTTGTATATCTTATTACTATGTGGAGTAAGCATTGTTTCCAGCTTGCTATCAATTATTGTATGTTAATAACTAAAATTCTAATTTGACAAGATTATAGACCTATCTTATTATTGTTCAAGCGAAGGTTTACCATTTCTTTATTTTGATCAATACTTATGCTCTCTAGTTATTTCAAGCATAAGTCTAGAATATAGTCAGTTCACCTATGATTCTCAAATGTTCTAAGTTACATTGTTATTAAACAACTATTATGTTATCAAGCATTGTTGATTCAACTAGTTCCCTAGTTGATGATCATTAAACTTCAATTACCCTTGAAAGCTTATCCAAACCAAACTTTCTTTGGTGCGGACTTGTACTCTAAATACTGAGATGAACAACCCTATGTTTAGGGGTTTACGCTTAGCATTGAAATGGTTGTGCACAATACATTGTATGAAGGATTGATCCCCCTAAGTACGTGGAGTCCTTATAGTAATATGACTGTTAAAGTTAAAGTTGAAAGATTACTTATAACTGTGGACATGGTTCATGGTCATTTGACCCTCAGTAGTATATTTAAGAATGTTAATAGAACATATCATTCAGTTCTATTGAGCCTATGAGTTGGCAAATTTTGAAATATTAATAGAACATATCATTCAGTTCTATTGAGCCTATTATTTGACAAATGATGTGAAGATATTTATTCTTATTTCAAGTGAGCTTTGTTTGCTCACTCTTGCATATTTAAACATTTATTGCAGCTATGGTTGAGAAGATAGATAAACCCACAACTAGCAAAGGAAAGGGAAAAATGTACAAGTGATGAAGACTTGTAATTTTGTTTTATCGTTATGATGATAGACTTTTAATAATGATGTGATGTAATAATTTTATTTCCGCACTTGAATGATTGTATTAAAGGTTAGAGAACCTGGGAGATAATGTTTTTATTTAAGTAATCCTATATGGGCATGTTTTTATTATTCAATTTGTTATGATTGAGTAGTTAGATATAAATATTTTGATTACGTGAACACCAAATCTTGAGGTAATGAAGTACCGAGATTTGGGGGTGTCACTGTAACATCTAGTATATTAGTTCAATAGAAAAATACTTATAGTAATAACCAGTTATACACAAGACAAGTATGAAGAAGAAATTATTCGAAACCATCTCAAGGTTAGTGTATGCTTGTATGGAGAGCAAAGAGAGTAAGGTAAACCTTTAATAAATCTATGTCCGGTTTGGAGGATATACAGGTCATACAAGTGCATCTAATTAGATTCACCTATGTAAGTGAAGGAAGTGAGGCCGCTTTTGTGAAACTTAAGGCTTGTCTCTAAGTCATTTACGAAACCCTAAGATGTAAACACAAGGCTATAAATGTGTTGGGTTTCCTTAAACTATAAGAGATATAATATATGTCTATTAAGCAATGTATCACTTTAAGATTTCTTAGATCAAAGCTAACACTACTAAGAATTGAGATACTTTGTGATATAGACTACATAAAGGTTCAAGTCGAAAGATACCTCTTACTTATGTATGTTATATCTAATAAGAGAACAATAAGTCTAGACAGACCGGTAATTTGGACAGGAAAATGGGACATTTTCAAAAAAAAAATTATTGTGACTCCCAAAAAATGTATAGTATTTATTTTAACAGGAATTTTTATAAAATATAGTGTTTTAGGTGTAATTTGGATACATATACAAAAATATCTGCATAGTATTTTATATTATTAAATCAATAAATGAGACGACAAATTTATTCATATTATTATTTGCATTATTGACGATGTCTAGAAAGTTCTGTCGAGGAAATGGGTTTGGTCACCTAATTGTGCGCCAATAGGGAGAAATCCTTATTGGAAACCCCCTTTCTTGGGAATGATCTGGTTTTTAAATATTGTGAGTTATAATATTAATAATGAATAAGTTCGTGTTGATTAAAGATGAAATTGATATTTTCATTGTAACGGATTATTAGTGTTAGTGGAAATTGACATTTATTTCGATAATAATTTATTTCTGGAGGTTAAATTGACCAATCGAATAATTAATCAGATAAATGAGCAATTAATTGCTATTAGTTCACATGCATATAGCTATTTGTTCACATGAATGGAACTATTGATTCACATTCATGTACTATTGATTCATATGCATGTACTATTAAGGGAGGTGGTGCAAGTTTGATAATACTTGTAAGACTAAATTAAAAATGGAGGAAAAGATGAAGGTACTATACTGTAATAATTTGAGCCCCAAAACGTGCAATTATCAAAACTATAATTTTCTATAAATAGAAGCTCATTCTTTTTTCATTCTCATCAATTCACTAAGACTCACAAGAGCAATTATAGAAAGAGAAGCTATAGAGAGAAAGAAGAAGAGTATTCTGCTACTTCACTATTCCAGTATCCAGTTTTCTTCTAAGGTAAGGGGTATTATTTATTTCATATTTGCTTACGATATTATTTTTCGTATTCGTAAAAAAAATTATTTTCGTTCAATATTCGTAAGGAATATTATTTTCGTTCAATATTCGTAGGAATATTATTTTCATTCAACAGTTGTAAGGGATATTATTTTGTTCAGTATTCGTATGAAATAATATTTTCTTCCATACTCTGTAGTATGCAAGTAATATTATTTTGTTTCGTATTCCTAATTCTACACTCATTTTGTTAAAGTATTGCTTCGATACTCCGTGAAATTAGTAGAATATCCTTGAAATTTGCGCTTCATCTAGTATCGTTCACAAGGATATTTTTTTGAATATTCTTGTTAAATTTTAAGCTTTTCATGCCGGAGTTCATGAAATACTATTCACGGGGTACTATTTATGAAGTACTATTCACGGGATATTATTAACAAAGTACTATTCATGGGGTACTATTCACGACGAAAAATTAATTCTTTTCTGTCCAAATTAATTTTTGATACATGAATATTATTCTTGAATTTTACTCCACAATTGGTGATCATGTTGACAATTTAAATATTCTTGAACTCTGGATAAATTGGATTATAAATATTTAATATTTATCCTTTATCTCACTTGATTGATTCTTTATATCATTGTCATGATTCTCATGCTTATATTGCGTTGAAAGTCATCTTTGGCCCGTAGTGCAAAGATGGACTGTTGGTTATTGGTTTTACAGTTGTATGTCTTTGGCCCGTAGTGCAAAGAAGAATTGTTGATTGATATCTTTGGTCGTAGTACGATCAAAGATGAACTGTTGATTGATAGCTTTGGCCCGTAGTGCAAAGATGGACAGGTGTATGACATGATTATGACCACTGGTGATACTAATGAATATCCTTGGCCGTAGTGCATGGATAATTCGATGATGTGATTGGCAGGATCATGACCATTAGTTAACAGTTGAATGTCTTTGACCGTAGTGCACTGACAGACAATTGATTGGTATGATCATGAACATTAGTTTTATAGTTGAATATCTTTGGTCCGTAGTGCAAAGATAGACAACTGATTGGTATGATCATTGTTATTCCACTTGAATGTCTTTAGCCTTTGAGGTAAGAATATTGAGTGAACGTTCTATTAAGCCTTTGTGGCAAGGAGAAACTTTTGATTAAAATTATTATAAACATGAATTGTGAATTTAACTATAATTTTTTGTGGTTCAGGTGAAGATAGGTGATGAAAGTTCTCTTTGTCTTGGGTATAACAAAGAACTGTTAATGGGTATTACAGGGATAAATTTAATGACAAACTTTTAAATCATAAAAGATAGTAGATATCATGCTCTACTTGACTCTTCTAATGGATTGTTTGTTCCGCTGCAGTTAAAGTTGATGTTTATTATATTTTATCACTTTAACACTGTTGAAGGCTAACGATAATTTATTCTGTATTATCTTAGTCATATTATTTCTTACTGGGCTAGTTGAGCTCACCCTTTTGCTTTCATTGTTCTCTTTAAGAAATGAGAACGTAGTCGGGATTAGTCGGGGAACGGAGTGATGGTCCGAGATGGTGGCTGTAGTAATCCTCACTATTTTAATAAATTGTGTAATAATAAATGTAATGATGTAAGACCCCAACTTTTATGAATAAAGATGAATTTTTTTCTTTAAATATCATTTTGAATAATTATGGTGTGGATTTGTTATAATATTAAAGTTGTGGATAATATTTATAAATTTTGAAAAGTAAGCAAGTTGTTATAAAATATTCGATTGGTCGGGGAATATTCGTTTTAACAGGGAATATTCGTATGATGGCACCATCATTTGTGAACCCCATAACAGAATTATTGTCGAAATTATAAATTGACATAAATAACTTTTTATAAAAATAACGGCGAAAGTTTTACTGTTAAATTGTTGAAATATCCGGTGGTAAAAATACAGTAATACGCATGGTTAAATAGTAGCACACGGTATTGATTATTGATTCTTACGTGAGAAATCACTCAGTTTTATTCAATTATTGCTATAATAATTGTCGCATAGTATCTCACGTTATTTGATTCAATTATTATCAATATTTTATATATTATTAAATCAATAATTGAGACGACAAAGTTATTTATATTATTATTTGCATTATTGACGATGTCTAGAAAGTTACATGCTAGGGAAAGGGGGTTTGGTCACCTAATTAACTTGCGCTAATAGGAGAAATTCTTATTGGAAAGCCCCCTCTTTCCTGGGAATGATCTGGTTGTTAAATATTGCGAGTTATAATAATGATGATAAATATTGTTAAAAATATTGAGGAGATTTTTATGAAGTATTTGTTGTAAATATGCTTTTTATATGGACCCCCCATTTACTCATTTTTTAAAAAAATCGGTAGAAAGTTATTCGGTATATATTTATATAATAAAGAGGTGGGGGCCATGGGTGGGGCCCACAAGTGGAAGAAAAATGAAATGGGAGGGAGAAAAAGGAATGGATTCACGGGTGGATTAAGTGGTGTGGAATTAATGGTGTGTGTTGTGTGTGTGTGTGTGTATATATATATATATATATATATATATATATATATATATATATATATATATGTATACGTGTGTGTGTGTGTCTTTGCATGTGAACTTGTATATATATAATGTCGTATATGGCATGTGATGAATATATATATATATATATATATATATATATATATATATTATATTTTTTTTAGTTTTTGTTTTACTTGAAGATTTAGTCATTCGTGAATTGCATAAGACGTCCGTGAATTATAAAACTGTTGCGTCCGTGATTTTTCCCCTTAAATAGTGCCCCTTCCATTCTCCTATAAATAGGATGCTTAGTTAGAATTGAAAATCACACCAGAATCAAAGAATTCTTCTTCTATAATATTGAGCGTATTTCTTTCGAGTTTTAGGAAGTTCTGAGCGTAGAAAACAGTTCAAGTTTTCTTCAAGAATATCGCCGCTATACCAGTTGGAATACTCTCCTTTTTAAGGTAAGGGATATTATTTTTGTTCAGTATTCGTAAGAAATAATATTTTCTTCCATACTCTGTAGTATGTAAGTAATATTATTTCGTTTTAGATTCTAAATTCTACACTCATTTTGTTAAATTTTTGGCTTCTATACTCCATGAAATTAGTAGAATATCCTTAAAATTTGCGTTTCATCCAGTATCTTTTCATGAAAATATTATTCTGAGCATTCTTGATAAGTTTTAACTTTTTCATGCCGAAGTACTATTCACGGAGTACTATTCACAAATTACTATTCACGGGGTATTATTCACTCGGGTACTATTTACCCGGGGCATTATTCATGCCAAAATTGATTTCTTTTCGGTCCAAATCATTTTTGATACAATATTATTCTTGAATTTTACTCCACAAAGCAGTATCATGTTGACAATTTGGAAATTATTGAATTCTGGATAAATTAAATTATAAATCTTTAAAAATTTATCCTTTACTTTTTTTTAATTGAATTCTTATATCATTATCATCATCCTCATGCTTATATTGTGATGAAAGTCATCTTTGGCTTACGTGCATAGATGGACTGTTGATTGGTATGATTATGACCAGGGATTATTCGGTATAATCATGACTGTAATGTTACAAATGATGTGGTAAAAGTTCTCATTGGCCCGTAGTGCATTGATGGATAGTTGTTGGCATGATCATGACCATTGATTAATACACAAATATCCTTGGTTCGTAGTGCATGGATAATTTGTGGTCGTGATACTAATGAATATCCTTGACCGTAGTGCAGGGATGATTCGATGATGTGGATTATTTATTAAGGTGAGTCTCATCGATAAAATTGATGATAAACTTTTTAAATCATAGAAGATAGTAGATATCATACTCTACTTAACTCTTTTAATGGATTATTTGTTCCGCTGCAGTTAAACTTGATGTTTATTATATTTTATCAGTTTAACACTGTTAAAGGCTAACGATAATTTATTCTGCATTATCTTAGTCATAATATTTCTTACTGGGCTAGTTGAGCTCACCCTTCGCTTTCATTGTTCTATTCAGAAAATGAGAATATAGCTGGGACTAGTCAGGGAACGGAGTGACGGTCCAGATATTTGCATTAGTAGTCCTCACTATTCTATAAAATAGTGTGATAATAATTATATCGATGACTTAATTTGAGTTTGAATATTGTCTAGAAGATAATATTTGTATTAAAACTCACAGCTTAATTTTTTTTCGTATTCTACACGATATTTAACAGTTGT
Source organism: Panax ginseng (assembly GCA_020205605.1). Taxonomy (NCBI): domain Eukaryota; kingdom Viridiplantae; phylum Streptophyta; class Magnoliopsida; order Apiales; family Araliaceae; genus Panax; species Panax ginseng. The sequence continues at coordinate 31,340,577 of CM035138.1, read as the reverse complement.
ATAAATTAAGTTTTTATTTAAATTATGTACGATGTATTTTGCGACTCAGAATAGGTGATGTATACCTATTTTTGGGGCGTCAAAGTTGGTATCAAAGCTTAGGGATATGATCCCTGGCTAAGATGTGACACTAGAACTAGGAGGAGAGAGACGGGTAATTCCTTCACTAGTATGACCTACCTATGTTTATTTGTTAATTAATTGGTCGGTCAGAATATTGGGATAATATGTTGCATGTCAATTAACCTTTGTTTTGTGGAAGTATTTGAAAATGACATTCGAGAATGTTGAGAATAGCAATAGAGCACATGAGACTATTGAATCACCAACAATCAATAACAAGGATAATGTGCATCACGAAGGCAACAATCCTCATGCAAACAACAACACTGAACAAATGATGAACGACATAATGTTTAGGAGCTTTCTACAATTTGTGCAACATCAGGCAAGAAAGACTCATGTTCAAAATGCAAGTGGAAACACTGACAACTCTCGGACGATCACCACTAAGCAATTTAAGGAGCTTGGACCACTGGAGTTTTTGGAAAAGTCAGAACCACTTAAGGCGGAGACGTGGATAAAGCAGATCACCAAGATATTTGATGTCTTGGGATGCTCCGAGGAGCAAAAGGTTCCCTTTGCCACCTTCATGTTGCGAGGAGAGACAATTCATTGGTGGGAATCTGTAAAACGTACCCAGCCTGCCGCACTGAAGATGTTTTGGGAGAAGTTCCAAGAACTGTTCAACGACAAGTACTTTCCCGAAAGTATTCGTCACATGAATAAGGTGGAGTTTATCAAGTTGGAACAAAATAATATGATCGTGTCGCAGTACCAGGCGAAGTTTGCCGAGTTATCCCGGTTTACATCCCATTTGGTAGACAATGAGGAGCGTATGGCGCGGATGTTTCTAAGAGGTTTGAAACCCGATATACATCAATACCTCATTTCTCATAAACTTTGCTTGTATTCAGATATTATGAATAGGGCTCAGTTATTGGAGCGCGATAATGAGTCAACCTGTGACGCCCCCAAAATAGGTATACATCACCCATCTTGAGTCGCCAAATACATGGTTTACAAAATTCAAATACAACTTAATTATACAATAGTCATGTAAAATATGACAAAACATAATCTAAGAGTTTTAATAAGAATATTGTCATCTAGACAATATCCACACTCAATGGAGTCCTCGTTACATTTATTGTCACACTATTTAATGTAATAGTGAGGACTACTAATGCTATCATCCGGACCGTCACTCCGCTTCCCGACTAGTCCTACGCCACGCTTTTATTTCACGAAGAGAACGGTGAAAGAAAGGGTGAGCTCAACTAGCCCAAAGAAGAAATATTATGACTAAGATAATGCGTATAAATTATCATTAGCCTTCAACAAAGTTGTTAAACCGATAAAATATAATAAACATCAAGTTTAATCAGAAGGAACAAGCAATCCATTAAGAGAGTCAAGAGAATAAAATCTACTATCTTCTATGATTTAAAAGGTTTTCATCACTTTTATCATTTGAGACTCGCCTTAATACATAAACCACATCATCCCCAAGACTACTACCAAGGATATTCATTAAGTATCACGACCACAAATTATCCATGCACTACGCGCCAAGGATATTCGTGTATTCATCAATGGTCATGATCATGCCAACAACTATCCATCAATGCACTACGGCCAATGAGGACTTTTACCACATCATTTGTAACATTACGGTCATGATTATACCGAATAATCCCTAGTCATAATCATACCAAGTCCATCCATGCACTACAGGCCACATATGACTTTCAACATATTATAAACATGAGGATGATGACAATGATATAAGAATTCAATAAAATAAATTCAAGGATAAATTTGTAAAGATTTATAATTTAATTTATCCAGAAATCAATAACGTCCAAATTGTCAACATGATACCGCTTTTAATGAGTAAAATTCAAGAATGTTCAAAAGAATATTTCCATGAAAAGATCTCGGATGAAGCCTAAATATCAAGGATATTCCACTAATTTCATGGAGTATATAGAAGCTAAAACTTTAATCAACTCGAGTATAATAGAATATATGAAACCACAAATGGATTTTTGTCGCCATGCGGTAATCCACGTGATGCATTATTCCAATGAATAATAAAGAATGGAATAACAGAAGAATTCACCAGGCGTGCGTAATCCGCACAGAAAGGTTATTCCAACAGAATAATAAAGAATGGAACCATGTCATGCGTAATCCGCACAGACAGTATGTTCCAACAGAATAATAAAGAATGGAACCAGGTCATGCGTAATCTGCACAGACAGGATGTTCCAACATAATAATAAAGAATGGAACCAGGTCATGCCTAATCCGCACAGACAGGATGTTCCAACAAAATATTAAAGAATGGAATAACAACAGAATTCACCAGGCATGCGATAGACCGCACAGACAGGTTATTCCAACAGAATAATAAAGAATGGAATAATAAAAGAATTTCCCCATGTATGCGGTACTTCGCATAGACAGGTTATTCCAACATAATAATAAAGAATGGAATAACAACCCTTACGAGTATTGAAAGAAAATAACTCTCTTCATGATTACGAAATAAATAATACCCCTTACCTTAGAAAACTGGACACTGGAATAGTGAAGTAGCAGACTTCTCTTCTTCTTTCTCTCTATAATAATTGCTCTAAAGCTTTTGTGAATTGGTGAGAAATGAAGGAAGAATGAGCTTCTATTTATAGAAAAATATAGTTTTAATAATTGCACGTTTTGGGGCTCGAAATATTACAGTATAATACATTTCTCTTTTTTTCATTTTAAATTTAGTCCTGCAAGTATTATCAAGCTTGCACCACCTCCCCTAATAGTAAATAATGTGAATTAATAGTTCATTCATGTGACTCAATAGTATAATCATGTGAAAAAACTAATTACAGTATAGTACCTTCAACTATACCTCCATTTTTAATTTAGTCATGCAAGTATTATCAATCTTGCACCACCTCCCCTAATAGTACATGAATGTGAATCAATAGTACACACATGTGAACAAATAGTTATAAGCATGTGAAATAATAGCAATTAATTGCTCATTTATCCGATTAATTACCCGATTGGTCAATATAACCTCCAGACATCAATTATTATCGAAATAAATGTTGATTTCCACTAACACTAATAATCCCAACACAATGAAACTATCAATTTCATCTTTAATCAACACAACTTATTCATCATTAATATTATAACTCATAATATTTAACAACCAGGTCGTTCCCAGGAAAGAGGGGGCTTTCCGATAAGGATTTCTCCTTATTAGCGCGTAATTAGGTGACCAAACCTCTCCTTGACAGAACTTCTAGACATTTTCAATATTGCAAATAATAATATGAATAACTTTGTCGTCTCAATTATTGATTTAATAATAATAAATATTATGCGCAGATGATCTTTGTGACAATAATTGAATCAATAATATGAGAGATATGATGCAAGCAATTCTTTATAGCAATAATTGAGTATAATCGAGTGACTTCTCACGTAAGCATCAATAATCAATACTGTGTCTTCTTATGCAACCACGCGTATTCATCGTACTTTTTACTACCGGGTAGTTCAACAATTTTAACGGTAACACTTTTGCCCTTATTTTTATAAAAAGATAATTCTGTCGTTTTCTAACTACAAAAATACTTCCATTGTGGGGTCCACCAATAATTGTGTCGTCATACGAATATTCCCTATTAAAACAAATATTCCCCGACCAATCGAATATTATATAACCACTTACTTACTTTGCAAAATTTGTAAATATTACCCACAACTATAACATTATATCAAATCCATGCCATAATATTCAAAAATATATTTCGAGAAAATTATTCTTTATTCATAAAAGTTGGGGTATTACACAACACAACCAAGGGAGAGAACCCGACAAAATGATAATACCAGTGGTAGCAGTCATCGAAGCAGTGACAACAAACATGGAGGGAATCAATATGCCAGAAATGGTAACCACTTCGGTGGTAATCATGGACAAGATAATAAAGGTGGACATTTCAAGAAAAAGAGATTCAACAATGATGGAAAGACATCAACACCAACACCCGTAGTTAATGAAGGAGAATGACCACCTATCATATGCTTCAAATGCGGAGGGGAGGGACACATCAGTCCAAATTGCATATAGCAGTCCAAAACGTGTTACAATTGCGGAAGAGAAGGTCACCTAGCTCGATTTTGTCATGCAGCAAAGCCAAGTCCAGTTGGGATAGTGACACCAAATGCCGTCCCAGAGAAGTCAAAGCCAGTAGTTCAAGGGAGAGCGTTTGTTTCAACCTCCCAAAAAGTAAGGAACCCGAACGAGGTCATCATGGGTAAGCTAATCATAAACTCTAGCGAAGTCTATACCTTATTTGATACCGGTTCTACCCATTCTTTTATTTCTCCTACTTGCGCTCAACGTTTAAATTTAACTCTGGAAAAATTAGACTTTGACTTATCTGTTGAAATTCCGTTGGGATAAACCTTCATTACATCCACTGTTTATAAGTCTTGTTTGGTTCAAATCGGTACCCTCACATTACCTGTCGATCTTATTTCCTTAAAAATACTTGCATTTGATGTGATTCTAGGGATTGATTGGTTAACTACTCATCATGCAGAAATTGATTGTTTTCGTAAGGTTGTTAGCTTTCATATTCCTAACCAACCTATTATGAAAATTCAAAAAACTAAACCACTAAAGTCAATCACTGTCATATCAAGTCATAAAGCCATTCGTTTATTGAAAAACGGATGTCAAACTTTCTTAGCCCATGTCACATATTTAAACAAAAATACGTCTGATTTGAATGATATTTCTATTGTTAATAAATTTCCTGACGTATTCCTTGAAGAACTTCCTGGCCTAGCCCTAGAGCGTAAAATTGAATTTTGTATCGACCTTGAACCCGGTACAAAACCCATTTCCAAAGCCCCATATCGAATGGCTCCTATTGAACTTCAGGAGTTAAAAACCCAACTGCAAGAGTTGTTAGACATCTATTTCATTCATCCTAGTACGTCTCCTTGGGGTGCTCCTGTTTTATTCGTGAAGAAGAAAGATGGAAGTATGCGACTTTGTATTGATTATCGGGAGTTGAATCATGTCACCATCAAAAATAGGTACCCGTTGCCTCGCATTGATGACCTGTTTAACCAGTTGCAAGGTGCCAAATTCTTTTCAAAGATCGATCTTTGTTCTGGATATCATCAGTTGAAGATTAAAACTGATGACATTCAAAAGACTGCTTTCAGAACTCGGTACAGGCATTACAAATTCCTAGTCATGTCCTTTGGATTAACTAATGCTCCTGTTGCCTTCATAGATATGATGAATCGAGTATTCAATGAATATTTGGATCATTTTGTGGTTGTCTTTATTGATGACATTCTCATATACTCCAAAAGCCATGAAGATCATGAGCAACACTTGAGGTTGATACTCCAAAAGCTTCGTAAAAATAAGCTTTATGCTAAGTTGAAGAAATGCTAGTTCTGGCTTGGGGAAGTAGCATTCCTTGGACACGTAATATCAAATCATAGAATATCTATTGACCCAGCGAAGATTGAAGCAATACAAAGTCGGAGAGCAATAAAGTCGATGAATCAAAATGTCGTAACTTTCTCGGGCTTATTGGTTATTATCGGAGATTCGTGGAAGGGGTTTCTAGAATCGCTACTCCATTAACTCAGTTGACTCGAAAAAGATACAAAATTCGGTTGGAGCGAGGAATGTGAGAAGAGTTTTCAAGAACTCAATAAAAGACTCATTTTAGCACATGTTCTGACAATACCATCTGGCTCGGAGGGATTTGTCATCTACATTGATGCTTCGGGAAAAGGGTTAGGATGTGTTCTTATGCAACATGGGAAAGTCATAGTCTATGCCTCTCGACAACTCAAAGAATATGAGAGGAATTATCCTACTTATGATCTAGAGTTGGCAGCAGTCGTTTTTGCTCTTAAAATCTGGAGGCATTACCTGTATGGGGAGTAAGTGGAGATCTATACAGATCATAAAAGCCTCAAATATTTCTTCACCCAAAAGGAACTCAACATGTGGCAACGACGTTGGCTTGAATTGTTGAAAGATTATGATCATACCATTCAATACCATCATGGAAAAGCAAACGTGGTAGCTGACGCTTTGAGTAGAAGATCATATGCGGGTACGAGTGCGATATTGTCAATACAAAGACCCATTTTGTATGAATTGAAAAGGATGGAGATAGAGTTAAAGACTCCAGGGACACACGTGATGATGGCCAATATACGAGTAGAACCGACTTTAATCGATAAAGTTAAAGTTGCTTAAGCTACAGACCTGGAGCTGGTGCGTATGAAGAAGAAAGTGCAAGAAGGTGCTATCCTGGAAGTAAAAATCGATGAAGAAGGAATACTTAGAGTCAACTCCAGACTTTGTGTTCCTAACTACCCTGATTTAAAGTATAAAATCATGATGGAAGCGCACAACACGTCGTTTGCAATCCATCCTGGGAGTACATGCAAAAATATATCGTGATCTTCGACATATATTTTGGTGGAGCACTATGAAAAGAGAGATAGCGAAGTTTATTTCAAGGTGTCTAACTTGTCAACGAGTCAAGACAGAGCATCAAGTGCCAAAAGGCCCATTGCAACCACTTGAAATTCTAGAATAGAAGTGGGAGCACATTAGCATGGATTTCGTTACTGGTCTTCCCAAGGTTTCTCAAGGCATAGATGTGAGACCCCGAATTTTATGAAATAAAAGTATTTAATTTTTCTATTTTGGTAAATAGTTAAATTGATAAAAGTTTAAAGTTAAGGGTGATATTAAAATTTTTTGCAAAGTATGCAAGTTGTTATAAAATATTGTGAGTTATAATATTAATGATGAATAAATTATGTTGATTAAAGATGAAATTGATAGTTCCATTGTGTTGGGATTATTAGTGTTAGTGGAAATCGATATTTATTTCGATGATAATTGATGTCTGGGGGTTATATTGATAAATCATGTAATTAATTGGATAAATGAGAAATTAATTGCTACTAATTCACATGCTTATATAACTATTTGTTCACATGTGTGTACTATTGATTCACATTATTTACTATTAGGGGAGTTGGTGCAAGATTGATAATACTTGCATGACTAAGTTAAAAATGGAGGTATAGATGGAGGTACTATACTGTAATTCATATTTTCACATGTCTAGAACTATTGAGTCACATGATTTACTATTGATTCACATGATTTACTATTAGGGGAGTTGGTGCAAGTTTGATAATAATTGCAGGACTAAATTAAAAATAAAAGAAAAGTTGGAGGTATTGTACTGTAATTTTTCGAGCCCCAAAACGTGCAATTATGGAAATTATATTTTCCTATAAATAGAAGCTCATTCTTCCTTCATTTCTCACCAATTCACAAAAGCTTTAGAGCGATTATTTTAGAGAGAAATTATAGAGAGAAAAAAGAAAAGAAGTCTACTACATTTCTATTCCAGTATCCATCTTTATTCTAAGGTAAGAGATATTATTTGTTGTACCGGTAAAGGGTATTTTTTTCTTTCTTATTCATGAAGAGAACTTCTGTTATTCCATTCTTTATTATTATGTTGGAATAACCTATAAATGCAAAGTACTGCATACATGGTGAAATTCTTCTATTATTCCATTCTTTACTATTCTGTCAGAATATCCTGTCTGTGCGTTTTACGTCGGACCTGGTTCCATTATTTATTATTCCACGTTTAATATTCTTTCAGAATATCCTGTCGGTGTGAATTTCACCTGACCTGGTTCCATTATTTATTATTCCGCATTTATTATTATGTTGGAACATCCTGTCGGTGTGAATTTCACCGACCTGGTTCCGTTATTTATTATTACATTGGAAAAAACACATGCATGCGGTCTCTATCGCATGCATGGTGAATCCTTCTGTTATTTCATTCTTTATTATTCTGTTGGAATAACCTATCTATGTGGGTTACCATATGCATAGTGAATGATCCTTTATATTCATTCCTTATTAAATTGTGAAAATGATCTGTTTATGTTGATTATGATGAGAGTCATAATAAAAATAATGGACTGATGAAAATCAAGGGTACATGAAGTATTAGTAAGTGTTATGATGAGTTATGTTGGTTATTATGTGAAAACATGAATGTTTTTTAGAAATCACAAAGGGTTGAAAAATCAGATTTTGGTAAAAACGTAACATGAAATTCAATTGACCATATCTCCTATTATATTACGAATTTTTGAGTGTGGTCAAGTTCTGGAGTTAGATCTATGAGTCTTATAACTTATCCAAGTGGAATTACTGGAAAAGGTGTTGTAGATTTACGTGTGGACTGATTTTAGCAAAGGAGGCAAAAGCTGCAAATTTCAAAAAAGTTACTGTCTAGAATTTTAAAAGGGCATTTTCTTCCACTTAATTTATGAGAAAAATTCTGGCCTTTTGGGACATGAAAGTATATGGTATAAAGTACCTCCTGTCCAAAAATGAGCTCATTCTGACTTAAAATGAGCAAGTTATGACCATTTCAATATTTAGGTTTTTCCGAAATGACGCGCTATAACCGTTAAGTTCTATAACTCAGATGACCATGAAATTTAAAACCGAAGCTCACGTTAACATGTGTAAGATCCTCGCCAAGATTTGGGAATTTCTGAGTTAACCATGAGGTAGCTAATTTCTTAAGGAAGTAATTAGAAATTGATTTTTGAAAAATAGTAAATGAATTTTAAAAAGATTTGAGAAAAATATATGTTCAATATGGGACTATATTATGCTTAATCCCAGAAAAGAATAATTTTTGGGACTGATTTGGTATTTTTTTTTATGAAAATAATCTAGTTACGAGTAAATGAGACGTTATTAGTTCTTGGTTAAATTAATTCTTGAACTTGTTTTATTGAATTCTTATATCATTGTCATCATCCTCATATTTATATTTTGTTGAAAGTCATCTGTGGCTTATAGTGCATAGATGGACTTGGTATGATTATGACCAGGGATTATTCGGTATAATCATGACCGTAATGTTACAAATGACGTGGTAAAAGTCCTCATTGGCCCGTAGTGCATTGATGGACAGTTTTTGGTATGATTATGGCTATGGATTCTCTTCGGCTAAGGGTGCAAAGATGAATTGTTTTATTGCATGATCAGGACCGTTGATAAAAACACGATTATCTTTGGCCCGTAGTGCATGGATAATTTGTGGTTGTGATACTAATGAAAAAGTCCTCATTGGCCGTAGTGCATTGATGGGCGCTTTTTGGTATGATTATGGCTATGGATTCTCTTGACCAGGGTGCAAAGATGAATTTTTTATGGCATGATCGGGACCGTTGATGAAAACACGATTATCTTTGGCCCGTAGTGCATGGATAATTTGTGGTCGTGATACTAAAGAATATCCTTGGCCTGTAGTGCAGGGATGATTTGATGATGTGGATTAATTATTGAGCTGAGTCTTAGCAATGAAATATTAATACATGAATGTGATAATAATGAATATCCTTGGCCGTAGTGCATGGATAATTCATGGATGTGATATTAACGAATATCCTTGGCGCGAGTGGTAAGTGATTCAATGATGTAGATTATTTGTTGTTTGAGTCTCAAAGATTATTGGTTTTATATTGTATATCTTTGGCCTCAGTGGTGCAAAGATTAATTTATTTATATGATTATGAATGAGGAATTGTGATTTGGTATAACCATGATTTGTGATATTTCGTGAAGATAGGTGATGAGAATCATCTTCGTCACGGAATACGAAAAGAATTCGAATCACAATTATGATTATGAGTTATTCATATGATTGTGGGCGAGAATTGTTGATTGATGTTACAGGATAAAACATTATTGGTGGACTTTTAACATAGAAGATAATAGACCTTATGGTCTATTTGACTCTTCTAATGGATTGCTTGCGTTCATTGCAACTATGGTTGAAAAGTTTTATCATCTACTATATGTTTTAAATCTCTGATTTATTATTGATGAAAGCTATTGATAATTTAATTATCTTTAGTCATGATATTCTTTACTGGGCTAGTTGTGCTCACCCTTTCTGCTTCACAATTCCTTTTAGGTAATAAGAGTGTTGTCGTAAGAGTGTTGCCGGGTCGAACGAGAATAACAGGGGAATAGAATAGTGGTCTCTAGCTGTGGAGGTTCTCCCTAAACAGTATAGAAAAGTGTGTTGTATTCTATACAACATTTAGTAGTTATATTTGGTGAATCAAATAGGGTGAGGTGAACCCAACTTTGGAAGGGTGTTTTGCCACTATCATACAAGATGTCTAATGACATACAACCTCGTGTTATCATAAGACAGGGTTGTGCACATTCACTTGCTGAGTATATCTACGGGCACTACCTATATGATCTTGGAGTTTCTTTGAAATATAATATTCACTTGGAGACAGTGGAGATAGTCATATGTCAAGAGAAGACTCACCATTGGAAAGAAGATGATAGTAATCTTTTCGTTTTTCTTTGGGGTCTATTGGGTCAACCAAGGATAATTTTGTGGCCATATGATATCTATTATAACCTAGACGCATGGCCTTTTATGTACGAAGGTTTCCTTGAGCACTTCCCAAAGATTTTAATTTCTAAAACAGTTTTTGACTATACTTTTATGTAACGTACCATTGTAAGGTTGTAGTCGAGGTACCATGAGAGTTACATACATTTGTATTAAAACTCACAGTTAACTGTGGTCGTATTCTATACGACAGCTTAACATTTGTATAAATGAAGTTGTATTTGAATTTTATACCATGTATCTGGCGACTCAGAATGGGTGATGTATACCTAATTTTGGGGGCGTCACAGTTGGTATCAGAGCTTAGGGATATGGTCGCTAGCGGAGATAAGAGTCTAGAACTAGGAGGGGAGAGACGAGTTATATACTTCGCTAGTATGTGACTTACCTAAGCTGAAATTATTTACTTGATAAGTTGACAAATTGTGATATGTCAATTAACCTTTATTTTGAAGATATATTCTAGAATCATATCTGAAATACAGGAGATGAGCAATGGAAAATCATGATACAGAGGATATATTCGGGAAGGTACAATCCGAAAAGAAAGCAAGGTATTCTCATCTCTTCGAATATCAGGTACGTACGTAAATTTCGAGGGCAAAATTTCATAAGGATGGGTGATTGTGAGACCCCGAATTTTATGAAATAAAAGTATTTAATTTTTCTATTTTGGTAAATAGTTAAATTGATAAAAGTTTAAAGTTAAGGGTGATATTAAAAAATTTTGCAAAGTATGCAAGTTGTTATAAAATATTGTGAGTTATAATATTAATGATGAATAAATTATGTTGATTAAAGATGAAATTGATAGTTCCATTGTGTTGGGATTATTAGTGTTAGTGGAAATCGATATTTATTTCGATGATAATTGATGTCTGGGGGTTATATTGATAAATCATGTAATTAATCGGATAAATGAGCAATTAATTACTACTAATTCACATGCTTATATAACTATTTGTTCACATATGTGTACTATTGATTCACATTATTTACTATTAGGGGAGTTGGTGCAAGATTGATAATACTTGCACAACTAAGTTAAAAATGGAGGTATAGATGGAGGTACTATACTGTAATTCGTATTTTTACATGTCTAGAACTATTGAGTCACATGATTTACTATTGATTCACATGATTTACTATTAGGGGAGTTGGTGCAAGTTTGATAATACTTGCAGGACTAAATTAAAAATAAAAGAAAAGTTGGAGGTATTGTACTGTAATTTTTTGAGCCCCAAAACGTGCAATTATCGAAACTATATTTTTCTATAAATAGAAGCTCATTCTTCCTTCATTTCTCACCAATTCACAAAAGCTTTAGAGCGATTATTATAGAGAGAAATTATAGAGAGAAAGAAGAAAAGAAGTCTGCTACATTTTTATTCCAGTATCCAGCTTTATTCTAAGGTAAGGGATATTATTTGTTGTACCGGTAAGGGGTATTTTTTTCTTTCTTATTCATGAAGAGAACTTCTGTTATTCCATTCTTTATTATTATGTTGGAATAACCTGTAAATGCAAAGTACTGCATACATGGTGAAATTCTTTTATTATTCCATTCTTTACTATTCTGTCGGAATATCCTCTCTGTGCGTTTTACGCCGGACCTGGTTCCATTATTTATTATTCCATGTTTAATATTCTGTCGGAATATCCTGTCGGTGTGAATTTCACCTGACCTTGTTCCATTATTTATTATTCCGCATTTATTATTCTGTTGGAACATCCTGCTTGCGTGTGTGAATTTCACGACACGTTCCGTTATTTATTATTCAGTTGGGAATAACCTGTCTGTGCGGTCTCTATCGCATGCATGGTGAATCCTTCTGTTATTCCATTCTTTATTATTCTATTGGAATAACCTGTCTATGTGGGTTACCATATGCATGGTGAATGATCCTTTATATTCATTCCTTATTAAATTGTGAAAATGATCTATTTATGTTGATTATGATGAGAGTCATAATAAAAATATTGGACTGATGAAAATCAAGGGTACATGAAGTATTAGTAAGTGTTATGATGAGTTATGTTGGTTATTATGTGAAAACATGAATGTTTCTTAGAAATCACAAAGGGTTGAAAAATCAGATTTTGGTAAAAACGTAACATGAAATTCAATTGACCATATCTCCTATTATATTACGAATTTTTGAGTGTGGTCAAGTTCTAGACTTAGATCTATGAGTTTTATAACTTATCCAAGTGAAATTACTGGAAAAGGTGTTGTAGATTTACGTGTGGACTGATTTTAGCAAAGGAGGCAAAAGCTGCAAATTTCGAAAAAGCTACTGTCCAGAATTTTAAAAGGGCATTTTCATCCACTTAATTTATGAGAAAACTTCTGGCCTTTTGGGACATAAAAGTATATGGTATAAAGTACCTCCTGTCCAAAAATGAGCTCATTCCGACTTAAAATGAGCAAGTTATGACAATTTCAATATTTAGGTTTTTCCGACGAAAAACGCTATAACCGGAGTTCTATAACTCCGATGACCATGAAATTTAAATTGGAAGCTCACGTTAACATGTGTAAGATCCTGCCAAGATTTGGGAATTTCTGGAGTTAACCATGAGGTAGCTAATTTCTTAAGGAAGTAATTAGAAATTGATTTTTGAAAAATAGTAAATAAATTTTAAAAAATTTGGAGAAAAATATATGTTCAATATGGGACTATATTATGCTTAATCCCAGAAAAGAATAATTTTTGGGACTGATTTGGTTTTTTTTTTTTTATGAAAATAATCTAGTTACGAGTAAATGAGACATTACTAGTTCTTGGTTAAATTAATTCTTGAACTTGTTTTATTGAATTCTTATATCATTGTCATCATCCTCATATTTATATTTTGTTGAAAGCCATCTGTGGCCTGTAGTGAATAGATGGACTTGGTATGATTATGACCAGGGATTATTCGGTATAATCATGACCGTAATGTTACAAATGACGTGGTAAAAGTTCTCATGGGTCCGTAGTGCATTGATGGACAGTTTTTGGTATGATTATGGCTATGGATTCTCTTCGGCTAAGGGGTGCAAAGATGAATTGTTTTATAGCATGATTAGGACCGTTGATAAAAACACGATTATCTTTGGCCCGTGAGTGCATGGATAATTTGTGGTTGTGATACTAATGAAAAAAGTCCTCATTGGCTGTAGGTGCATTGATGGGCCGGTTTTGGTATGATTATGGCTATGGATTCTCTTGACCAAGGGTGCAAAGATGAATTATTTTATGGCATGATCGGGGCTGTTGATGAAATCACGATTATCTTTGGCCCGTGTATGGATAATTAAGTGGTCGTGATACTAAAGAATATTCTTGGCCTGTAGTGCAGGGATGATTTGATGATGTGGATTAATTATTGAGCTAAGTCTCAAAGACCTTTGATATTAATACATGGATGTGATAATAATGAATATCCTTGGCCGTAATGCATGGATAATTCATGGATGTGATATTAACGAATATCCTTGGCGATGAGTGCGAGGGTGATTCGATGATGTGGATTATTTGTTAAGCTGAGTCTCAGCATTATTGGTTTTACAGTTGTATAACTTTGGCCTGTAGTGCAAAGATGAATTTATTAGTATGATTATGAGCAGGAATTGTGATTTGGTATAACCATGATTTGTGATATTTCAGGTGAAGATAGGTGATGAGAATCATCTTAAATCTAGAAGTGCGAAAAGAATTGAAATCACAATTATGATTATGAGTTATTCATATGATTGTGGACAGGAATTATTGATTGATGTTACAGGGATAAAACATTATTGGTGGACTTTTAACATAGAGAAGATAATACACATTATGGTCTATTTGACTCTTCTAATGGATTGCTCGTTCCGCTGCAACTATGGTTGAAAAGTTTTATCATCTACCATATGTTCTAAATCTCTGATTTAATATTGATGAAAGCTATTGATAATTTAATTATCTTTAGTCATGATATTCTTTACTGGGCTAGTTGTGCTCACCCTTTCTGCTTCACAATTCCTTTTAGGTAATAAGAGTGTTGTCGTAAGAGTGTTGCTTAATCGATAGACGAGAATAACAGGGGAATAGAATAGTGGTCTCTAGCTGTGGGGGTTCTCCCTAAACAGTATAGAAAAGTGTGTTGTATTCTATACAACATTTAGTATTTATATTTGGTGAATCAAATAGGGTGAGGTGAACCCAACTTTGGAAGGGTGTTTTTCCACTATCATACAAGATGTCTAATGACATACAACCTCGTGTTATCATAAGACAGGGTTGTGCGCATCCACTTATTGAGTATATCTACGGGCACTACCTATATGATCTTGGAGTTTCTTTGAAATATAATATTCACTTGGAGACAATGGAGATAGTCATATGTTAAGAGAAGACTCACCATTGGAAAGAAGATGATAGTAATCTTCTCATTTTTCTTTGGGGTCTATTGGGTCAACCAAGGATAATTCTGTGGCCATATGATATTTATTATAACCTAGACGCATGGCCTTCCATGTACGAAGGTTTCCTTGAGCACTTCCCAAAGATTTTAATTTCTAAAACAGTTTTTGACTATACTTTTATGTAACGTACTATTGTAAGGTTGTGGTCGAGACACCATGAGAGTTACATACATTTGTATTAAAACTCATAGTTAATTGTGGTCGTATTCTATACGACAGCTCAACATTTGTATAAATGAAGTTGTATTTGAATTTTATACCATATATCTGGCGACTCAGAATGGGTGATGTATACCTAATTTTGGGGGCGTCACAATAGATGCGATTTGGGTCATTTTCGATAGATTGACCAAGTCTGCTCATTTTGTACCTATACGAGAAACTTATTCACTTGAACGTCTTGCTCGTATGCACATAAATGAGATTGTAAGACTGCATGGTATTCCAGTATCCATAGTTTCTGATCGAGACCCAAGATTCACTTCACAGTTTTGGGTCAGTTTGCAGAAAGCTATGGGCACGGATTTGCGATTCAGTTCAGCATTTTAAACTTTGGAGGATCTATTAAGACTTTGTATCCTTGACTTCAAGAGAAGTTGGGACAAGTTCTTTCCATTGGTGGAGCTCTCATACAGCAACAGTTATCAAGCAAGTATCGGCATGGCTCCATTTGAGGCGTTGTATGGAAGAAAGTGTCGTTCTCCAGTATGCTGGGACGAGGCGGGTGAAGTAACATTGTTGGGACCGAAATTGGTACGTATGACAATGAAAAAGATTCAAATGATCCGACAACGTATAAAAACCTCCCAAGATCGACAAAAGAGTTTTTGATAATCTTCATCGAAAAGACGTGGAATTCAAGGTTGGAGAACATGTGTTGTTACGTGTTGCTCCATGGAAGGGAGTTACGAGATTTGCAAAGAGAGTAAAGCTCAATCCTTGATTTATTGGTCCATTTGAAATCCTCGATCGGTAGGGCGTAGGCTATGGACTAAGCTTACCGCTAAGTATGTCTCGTGTTCATAGCATTTTTCACATATCTATGTTACGTAAATATGTGGAAGACCCAAACCACATTATTGAGTTAGAACCGGACGAAATAGCGGAAGATTTAACGTTTGAGGAGATACCTGTTAAAATCTTGGATAAGAAGGAACATATTCTACGCTCCAAGGTTAAACCTCAAGTCAAAGTTTTATGGAGAAACCACGAGGTTGAGGAAATAACCTGGGAGTTAGAATCTGAAATGAAATCAAGGTATCATCACCTCTTCGTCATTCCAGGTACGTACACCAATTTCGAGGGAAAATTTCATAAGGGGAGGTTGTAAGACCCCAACTTTTATAAATAAAGATAAAAATTTTCTTTAAATATCATTTTGAATAATTATGGTGTGGATTTGTTATAATATTAAAGTTGTGGGTAATATTTATAAATTTTGCAAAGTAAGTAAGTTGTTATAAAATATTCAATTGGTTGGGGAATATTTGTTTTAACAAGAAATATTCGTACGACGGTACAATCATTAGTGGACCCCACAACGAAATTATTGTCGAAATTAAAAACGACAGAAATAACTTTTTATAAAAATAACGACGAAAATTTTACCGTTAAACTGTTGAAATACTCGGTGGTAAAAGTACAGTAATATGCGTTGTTGCATAGTAGCACACGGTATTGATTATTGATGCTTACGTGAGAAGTCACTCAGTTTTATTCAATTATTGCTACAGTAATTGTTGCATATTATCTCATGTTATTTGATTCAATTATTGTCAATATTTTATATATTATTAAATTAATAATTGAGACAACAAAGTTATTTATATTATTATTTGCATTATTGACGATGTCCAAAAAGTTTTGTCGAGGAAAGGGGTTTGGTCACCTAATTGCGCGCCAATAGGGAGAACTCCTTAAAGCCTCTATTTCCTGGGAATGATCTGGTTGTTAAATATTGCGAGTTATAATAATGATGATAAATGTTGTTAAAAATACTGAGGGGATTTTTATGAAGTATTTGTTGTAAATATGCTTTTTATATGGACCCCCCATTTACCCATTTTTTAAAATAATCGGTAGAAAGTTATTCGATATATATTTATATAATAAAGAGGTGGGGGCCACAGCTAGGGCCCACAAGTGGAAGAAAAATGAAATGGGAGGGAGAAAAAGGAATGGATTCACGGGTGGATTAAGTGGTGGTGGAATTAATGGTGTGTGTGTGTGTGTATATATATATATATAATGACGATAAGGCATGTGATGAGTATATATATATATATATATATATATATATATATATATATATATATATATATATATATATATATATATATTTTTTAGTTTTTGTTTTACTTGAAGATTTAGTCATCCGTGAATTGCATAAGACGTACGTGAATTATAAAACTGTTGCGTCCGTGTTTTTTTTTTTTCTTAAATAGTGCCCCTTCCATTCTCTTATAAATAGGATGCTTAGTTAGAATTGAAAATCACACCAGAATCAGAGAAATCTTCTTCTATAATATTAAGCGTATTTCTTTCGAGTTTTAGGAAGCTTTGTGCGTAGAAAACAGTTTAAGTTTTCTTCAAGAATATCCCCGTTATACCAGTTGGAATACTCTCCTTTTTAAGGTAAGAGATATTATTTTTGTTCAGTATTCGTAAGAAATAATATTTTCTTCCATACTCTGTAGTATATAAATAATATTATTTCGTTTCAGATTTCGAATTTTACACTTATTTTGTTAAAATTTTGGCTTCTATACTCCATGAAATTAGTAGAATATCCTTAAAATTTGTGTTTCATCCAATATTTTTTTATAGAAATATTATTCTGAGCATTCTTGATAAGTTTTAACTTTTTCATGTCGGAGTAGTATTCACGGGATACTATTCACTCGGGTACTATTCACTCGGGGCACTATTCATGACAAAAATTGATTTCTTTTCGGTCCAAATTATTTTTGATACAATATTATTCTTGAATTTTACTCCACAAAGCAGTATCATGTTGACAATTTGGACATTATTAAATCCTGGATAAATTAAATTATAAATCTTTAAAAATTTATCATTTGTTTTCTTTTAATTGAATTCTTATATCATTATCATTATCTTCATGCTTATATTGTGATGAAAGTCATCTTTGGCTTACGTCCATAGATGGACTGTTGATTGGTATGATTATGACCAGAGATTATTCGGTATAATCATGACTGTAATGTTACAAATGATGTGATAAAAGTCCTCATTGGCCCGTAGTGCATTGATGGATAGTTGTTGGCATGATCATGACCATTGATTAAAACACGAATATCCTTGGCCCGTAGTGCATGGATAATTTATGGTCGTGATACTAATGAATATCCTTGGTCGTAGTGCAGGGATAATTCGATGATGTGGATTATTTATTAAGGTGAGTCTCATCGATAAAATTGATGATAACTTTTTAAATCATAGAAGATAGTAGATATCATATTCTACTTGACTCTTCTAATGGATTGCTTGTTCCGCTGCAGTTAAACTTGATGTTTATTATATTTTATCAGTTTAACATTGTTGAAGGCTAACGATAATTTATTCTGCATTATCTTAGTCATAATATTTCTTACTGGGCTAGTTGAGCTCACCCTTTGCTTTCATTGTTCTCTTCAGGAAATAAGAATATAGCCGGGACTAGTCGGGGAACGTAGTGACGGTCCAGATGTTTGCATTAGTAGTCCTCACTATTCTGTAAAATAGTGTGATAATAATTGTATCGATGACTTATTTTGAGTTTGAATATTGTCTAGAAGACAATATTTGTATTAAAACTCACAGCTTATGTTTTGTCGTATTCTACACGACACTTAACAGTTGTATAAATTAAGTTTTTATTTGAATTATGTACCATGTATTTGGCGACTCAGAATACGTGATGTATACCTATTTTGGGGGCGTCACAAATAAGGACTCCATTTGAGTTTGAATACTGTCTAGAAGACAATATTCGTGTAAAAACTCTCAGCTACGCTTTTGTCGTATTGTATAAAAGAAGTTATGGATCATTCTCCATATATATATATATATATATATATATATATATATATATATATATATCATATTCCACAACATACGTTAACTGTAGGCACTATTTTAGCTAACAGATCTGTGGTCATCAATTCAATTAATTAAGTGCTGAGATTAAATTTGGCCTGGGAGGTGCGGCCAATGCAACTCCTGCGACCAGTTTGAAAAGCCAAAATATTGATTATTACGTTGAAGATGGAACAAATGAGTAATATATTTAATGTACTCCAATATCTCAACATAATAATAAGAAGAATAAAAAATAGCAAACTTTAAAAAAAAAATAAGTTTAAGGAAAACAAATATCAAACTTAAAAAGTTTGATATCAAAATATCAAATTTAGTGCACTACAATATTTATAAGTTTGATATTTTTTTCAAACTTAAAAAATACTTTTTTTAAGTTTAAGAAAAAATATTAAACTTAAAAAGTTTGATGTCAAAATAGCAAATTTAGTGTACTCCAATATTTTTAAGTTTGATATTTTTTATTCTTATTACTATGTTGAGATATTGGAGTACATTAAATATATTACTCATATGTTCCATCTCCAGCATAATAGTCAATATTTTGGCATTCCAAACTGGCCGTAGCGGTCAATTTGAAAAGCCAAAATGATGGCATAATAGTTATTAGTCTGGCCGTAAGAAGAAGTTGCACTGGCCGCACCTAGGAGGTGTGACCAGACTCGGGCCAAATTTAATCTCAGCACTCAATTAATTGAATGGATGGCTACAGATATGTTAATGAAATGGTGCTCCCAACTAACGTATGTTGTGGAATAGAATCCTATATATATATATATATATATATATATATATATATATATATATATATCGGTGTTAATCCATGCATAGCAAACAGTTGTCAAAATTACTATTAAAAGAACAATGATCTATGTTAACGCCAAGTTTCGTCGGCGCGTCCAATCACAAAATCTGCACGCTTGAACCTGCACAATAACAGATCACACACGAAGCTTGACGGCTTGTGCCGTCGGGGATAGCTCCAGTGTGAGAATGAGTACAGGTCGTTCACAAGGTTTAACAACGGAGACTTTAGTATTTAGTGCTCAGAGATGTATTACCTGTGAATTGTAATCAAGCTTTGTATTTATAGCCATTCTCACTTCCTTAGAATCCCTCCCCGAGTCGGATTAGGACTCCTAAATATGGTAGTTACCTATATTTCGGTCCAACACAATCTCCTTAAAAGGTGCAAGTAGAATCTAATTTCAATACTACCTTTGGAGTTACTTTATTCAAATATGATTAGGACAAGAGTCCTTAACCACGTAAACCCCTTATAACTCCAGATTCTGCACATGGGTTGCCCAACTGCACAAGTCCAATCCAACCGAACATATATACACTGATCCGAGCTTCGGCCCAAGGGACTTAAAGGCCTGACCCCGACCATTACGATCAAAACAAGACTTCGGCCCGGAAGGCTCAGATATCCGAACCCAACCACATTCAACATCCTGTAGGGCTTTGGCCCAACGAACCCAATCTCCTCGATCCCAGCCCAAGTCATCAGCCCACATAATGATCGGTAAAACACTCCCGAACAATCTATATCAATGATCAATAAAAAGGACGACATGAATTAAAAATAATAATAACTCTACAGGTAGTAGCGGTAGATACACAACCTCTAGCGGCAGCTAAATTATTTTTAACATATATTGAATTGTTGCTGGCCATTCTATTTGGCCAAGGACTTGACCATTTGACCAAGGCAATAAACATCCCACTCCTGTCGTTACATCCTGTAACAGCAACACTCTTAATTATTAATCTTAATAATACAATGAATTCCGTTATTTCCCTTGTGTAGCCTTAGCGCATGTAACTTAGTACTTTCCATAAATTCATTAGCATCATGTAATAATAATAATAATAATAATAATAATAATAATAATAAAATTAATTGATAGTAAGTAAAAGTATTGTACATTAATAATAAAATCAATTAACCTCTCTATGAATTCATTAGCATGTACTAATAATAATAATAATAATAATAATAATAATAATATAAAAAATTAATTGGTAGTAAGTAAAAATATTATACATTAATAATAAAATCAATTAGTACTTTCATGAACTCATTAGCATGTACTACTACTACTACTACTACTAATAATAATAATAATAATAATAGTAGTAGTAGCGATGTAATCGCATTCTTCAGTGATGTGGTACTAATAATAAAATCAATTGATAGTAATTAAAAGTATTGTACATTAATAATAAAATCAATTAATACTTTTCATGAATTCATTAGCATATAGTACATTAATAATAGCATTCTAGGCATTAATAATTTCTATTTTTAGCATGCTATTATGTACATAGCATTCTTAACATGTTAATAATTTCCATTAATAATACTAGCATTCTGGGCATGTATATTAATAATTTTCATTCTTACCATGTACATTAATAATAGCATGTACTAAGACTAAGCTATTATATTCTTAACATGACTCTTAGCATATATTACTATTATTAATCCTTGTGTAATATGTAGTGGTAGCACTGCCTTATTCATGCTCCCCATTTGATGACCATTTTTTCTCAGTTTATTATTTTTGATGACTATTATTTTTCACCCCTTTATTGTTTATTGTTGTTGGTCAAAACGTGTTTTCCCCATGCCCCTCCTTACACTGCTAGGCCCCGTGCCCTCTATGCATGCCTATGCCACTCCTTACACTCACATGTCAAGCCAACTACTAAATCCTTACACAAGCCCCCTCCTGTCTCACTGCCGATACATGTTGTAGCGACAATCTCTCCCTTCCATTCTTCCCCCTTAATATTAACCCTTAACATGTCAAGCCACTTGTTAACGCCAAGATCTTTCCTCACGTCCCAATCACCAAGACGCGTCCGATATCCTGCACAGTTCAACAAGTCAAGACCAAAATCTTGACGGTTTGACCGTCGGGAGATAGCTCCGGCGTGATAGTCAATATCGGCGATCACAAGGTTAACAATTGAGGAAAAATATATCTAGTGCTTGAGAGAGAATAATAGTAGGGTGAATGTTGTGTTTTGTTACCTCTTTTCCTTGTGTGATCGTTGTCCCATATGCACTCCAAACCCGGTTTACCATGTCACCCACTACTATCTGACACAGCCCCCCATCCCCAGTCATCTCAAATTTTAAAGTGTGCAAATCACCCACTATCTCTTGCTGCATTGCTTGCCACCACCATGGCCATCCGAGTCTCATCCTCATTAATGTCATGCAGAAAGGTGGCAGATAACAGTCAACTGTTATCTTTTGTAATGATGTCCGGTCAAAGATGGGTTAAGTTGTAATTGCATAGTGGACCGGTCCAAATGAGAGGCCCAATACATTTAAGGCATGAGGAATATAATATAAGGGAGGAGCCCAACTGACCCGGTCCATTATGGAAGACATTTAATTCCAAAGGAGGAGCCCAATAAGTCCGACCCAATAGTTAAAGTATCATGGCCCAACATTGCCCCCCAGTCTTTTATTAAACAGGATGTTTAATGAAAGACTGTTAATAAAACATGTCCATGATAAAAAGGATTATAATAGGATTGAACAGGTCCAAAGTTAAACTCACTGAGGCCCAAATGGATCACCCCAATCAGCATCAAGGACGGAAACTGAAGGCCCAATAGACATAAGCCCACTCCGGTTAATATCTTAGAGCCAAATTCGGACGCTACCTCTTCCCCTCCTACATCATTACCTCCAATTAATGTGTCGCCTTTGGTTTTCGTAAAAATTTGAAAAGACCGCCTACTATAAAAGCTGTTACCCCTTCAATTTTGACGGTTTTACCATTCCAATCTTGAACTTTGCATACTCCTTACTTTCTTCTTCCTCTCGATTTCTCTCTTCTTTGCAAATCGTCAACAATGGCAACGGGTTCATCAAATACTAACAAACATTCCCCACTTCGTGTAGCCCCCCTTACCACTGTTGTTCCCCCTCATAACCCCACTGAAGCAACTTCGACCTCAAACCCACCACCGGCCACCTCTCCAACCAAGAATCCACCCCCCCAACCTTCAGAATTCTTCAAGGATGGGACAGAATTTCCCCATGCCAACACTTCATCCACCGTTACTGAAATCGAGCTTCGGAATATTCGAACTCGCTACCAAATATCGGATACCCACATGGTGAGGATCGCAGAATCCCATGAAAGGATGTACCATTGACCTGACGGCTGGACCGTCGTCCCGATAACGTTTCTGGAAAAGGGGGTAAGGTTCCCCTTGCATGATTTTTTGATTACTCTTCTGGGGTTTGTTAGAGTTGGATTCGCACAACTGGTGCCGAATTCATATATCCACATTCTGTCCTACATAGCATTCTGTTATGAAATTGGAGTCCCTCCGACTATTGATTCTTTCTTCACCCTTTTCTCAATCGGGAAATCTCGAGAAAGAGGCTTCAAGATGTTGAGAAAAATAGCTCCTAAGTCGAATGCCAGAATTGAGAAACGACCTCTAATGGATACTCCTTCAAGCAACCGAGGGTGGCACAACAGGTGGTTTTTCGTTAATGGTCCTGAAATCTCTTCCCTTCCAGATTGGACTGTTTTCGGTCATGTTTCTGCAAATTTTGGAGACATATCCGAAGAACGTGCGAGGGAAATGAAACGTATTATAGAGAAGATACCATTGAAGGAATGGAGCTTCGGACTCCTAAGAAAGCAAGCATGGTTGTATGATTATAAATGTAAGCTTTTGAATTACAAGGATGTATAATTTATTTTAATCTTCCTTGGACATGTTGATTCTGACTTATTATTTCCTCTGCAGTGTCCTTGATCGAACCGACGTCTATTGATAGAAGGGAGCTAGACAAATTTCTTTCAGGTAAACCCTCATCCCCCTCCGATGAAATTCCTCCTGAAGAGCTTCCGATTTCTGACACACAAGAGGCCGAAGCTCCTCCGGAAGAACCAATTACTACAGAAGAATCCAGTCGACCTCGTAGGAAGAAGAGAGTCATTCGGAAACCTTCTCAGACTATTCAAGACTCCCAATACCACTAGTCTGATTAATATGCCTATGGAGGAACGGATGCAAGCCCTTCGAACGAAGAAGAAGAAATCGAAGATAGTACCTTTATCTGCCGACGAACTTCGGGTACCTACTTCCGTGGAAATCTTGGCTTCAGAAGACGAAGGTGATGAACGAACCGAGGCTTCCGCCCTATCTCGCAAAAGAAAACAACCTTCAGGAGATCACCCGCCACCACCTATAGGACCTAATCCTGTTCAACCTCCGCCTTCTTCAGATCCACCTATTCAATCTCCTCCATGTGATGAACCTCTCGTGCTTTCCCCAACATGATCACCACCCTCGGCCTTCCAGCGTGAAGCGATGTCTTCGCCTACAGTATGGCCAGAGTTCAACCAAAATTTCCCTTTCCAACTCTTCGACTCATTTGTCAGGGATACCGATGAGCATCTATTCGGCAACAGTTCAGTTATGGACTTGATCAAGGAAGGAATGAGTTATCACGCCAAGGTAAATACTTGTTCATCTGTTCACTCGAATATATATATATATATATATATATATATCCTGGAGATTAACTGATTATGAAATGGTTATTTCTGAACGTCTGCAGGCCAATGCTGTCTTTGGGCGTCTTCTCCCACGCTACAAAGAAATTGAAGCCGAAGAAGATGCAGCCCGACAAGAGAATATCCTTATGAAGTCGGTTTTGGCTAAGGAGAGAAGTGATCTCGGTACTGCTCTTTACAACAATGAATGTCTCCAAAATGACATAAGTAGACTGAAAGAGAAGATGGAGGTCGCAGAAGCCATTCATCGAGCAACTGAGGTTAACCATCGAGCCATCACCAGTATGAACACAGATCTAGTTCATACAAACGTATCCCTCATTGAAAAGAACGATATACTGGTGAAGACTAACAAGAGTCTGGCGTTGCAAGTAAACGATCTTGAGGTCAGGAGGCCCGGATCCAGAAAGAACGAGCAATGGATTAGGCAAAATTTGAAGAGGAACTTTGGGAACTTCGGGAGCTTCGCCCTCTGAGAGACCTAGGACCTCCTCTAACCGAAGATCTTCGCAAGCAAATTCAAGAAGAATACCGTCAGTCAACTAAGCTGAACGATAAAGTGGTTCAGATGTTCTGTGATGGTTATTATGAATGTCGAAGCAAGGATAAAGCAAAGTTTGTTGCAGCTAAGGTTGATTCAAAGATACTCAATTCTTCTGAAGATGAAGCTGATACTTGAAGACGAGTCTCTTTTTCTTTAATTCATAGGACTTCTGTAATTTATTTGATCTTTTCATGTAAATACAATTATTCTAATGAAATATCAATCTTTTTCCTTATTACTCCCTTGTTATTAATTTCTGTCAATAGTTCTATATCTTAAAAAAAAATATAAGAACCCTTAACTTAAACTGTTAATAATTAACTAAACAAGTTATATAACAGATAAGATAAAGTTAAATAATGAGGCAATCCG
Source organism: Panax ginseng (assembly GCA_020205605.1). Taxonomy (NCBI): domain Eukaryota; kingdom Viridiplantae; phylum Streptophyta; class Magnoliopsida; order Apiales; family Araliaceae; genus Panax; species Panax ginseng. The sequence continues at coordinate 31,314,930 of CM035138.1, read as the reverse complement.
AACTCAATACTTAGAAAAATTTAGGTAATAAAGTAAAGGAATACATATTCGTTACCGAAGTGCGAGATAGGTCTGCTCCATAGGGAATTTATTTACCACGAAGGGCCTAAAAAACCCACAAGATGACATTTGCCTACCACAAAGGGCCTGACAAAGTCTAACGAACGACAATTACCTACCACAAAGGGCCTGACAACGTCTAAAGGATGACAATTGCCTACCACGAAGGGTCTGACAACGTGTAAAGAACGACAATTGCCTACCACAAAGGGCCTGACAACGTCTAAAGGATGACAATCGCCTACCATGAAGGGCCTGACAAAGTCATAGGATGAAATTTGCCTACCACGAAGGGCCTGACAAACTCATAAGGACCACCTGCCAATAAGGCTACCATCGAATGGTCAGCGAGTCCACCCGAACCTCCTTACACCCAAGAATTGAACAACAACGAAGACAAGACTAGTTGAGAAAAAAGGAACTTTTATTGATGATGACTTAAACATTTACAGACTTCCGATATACTGACACTGATCTACTGAAAATATTTCCGAAGCCTGCCAGCATGCCAAGTATTTTTAATTTCTGATCCGTCTAATGCCTGTAACCGATAAGTCCCCGGCTTCGGTACTTCGATGACTTCATACGGTCCTTCCCAGTTCGGCATCAGCTTTCCCAAATTCTGAGGTGTAGATGTTTCGACTTCTCTGAGAACAAAATCTCCCACTTCAAATCTGCGAAGCTTTACCCCCTTATTGTAATGCTTAGCCACTCTTCGCTTATAGGCTGCCAATCTGATCAAGGTCGTTTCTCTGGCTTCTTCAAGCAAATCAAGATTGACCTTCAGCCCCTCTTCGTTGTAGATCTCTTTGAATTGACTGACTCGAAGACTTGGAGATCCAATTTCAATTGGGACTAAGTAATCGGTACCATAGGCCAGTCTAAAAGGTGAATCCCCCGTTGTAGTCCTCGGAGTAGTCCGATAAGCCCATAACACGCTGAGTAACTCCTCAGGCCATCTTCCCTTAGCTTCATCCAGTCTACGCTTGATCCCATTTAGCAGCGTTCTGTTGGTCACTTCGACTTTCCCGTTCGACTGAGGATGAGCTACTGAAGTCTTTTTGTGCTGAACTCCCAACTCCTTCAAAAATGCTTCGAACTTTGATCCCGCAAACTGACGTCCATTGTCCGATATCACCACCTTAGGAATTCTAAAACGAAACACTACTGACTCCTTCATGAATTTCAAGCATTCCTGTTCCGTTATTAACCTAATTGGCTTCGCTTCTACCCATTTGGTCATGGCAACTATAACAAAATTGACCTGACCTTTAGCTTTTGGCAATGGACCCAGTATATCAAACCCCCAGACAGCAAAGGGTATAGGAGACAAGATCGAGTATAGCTCTTCTGGTGGCTGATGTGGGATTAGACTGTTGAGTTGACACTTCTCGCACTTCTTGACATACTCCGTTGCTTCCTTGAAGATGGTAGGCCAGTAGTATCCCTGACGAAGTACTTTGTAGGCTAATGACTTAGCAGCCATATGGTCGCCACAGATGCCTTCATGAACTTCTCGGAGAGCGTAATCAGCTTCGGACGGAGTCAGACATTTCAGCAATGGAGACGAGAAGGCCCTTCGAAAAAGATCTCCATCTATCAAAACGAAGTTAGCACTCTTATATTTGATTTTCTTGGCCAGCATCTGATCCGAATGTAAGATTCCATCTGCCAGATACTCCAGATATGGAGTCAACCAGCAGTTGGATCTATCAATGCATAGTACCGACTCATGTTGGACACTAGGATGTTGCAAAATTTCCAAGTAAACGGATCCATCAAAAATGTTAGCATCCGTAGTGGCCAGCTTTGAGAGAGTATCAACAATGGAATTGTCGCTACGCTCTACTCCTTGGAAATCATATGACTGGAAATACTGAAGCCGATCTTTCAGTTCTGCCAAGTACTTGACCATTCTATGACCTCGGGCTTCGTATTCCCCAGAGAGTTGTTTGACGACCAACTGAGAATCACTGAAGATGACTATTCTCTGCACTTCAAGACTCTTAGCCAACAGAATTCCTGCGAAATCTACCATACACTCAACTTTTTGTTCGTTGCTCACTCAACTCAAATCGATGGCATCTCAGTACCTTGAATCCCTCTGGACTTGTTAAAATGATCCCTGCTCCATTGATGTCCAAAGTAGAAGACCCATCCAGATATCGACTTCCACGAGCTCGCTTCATTGAAGAATCACTATCATTGTGTGTCGACCCTTCAACTTCTGTCCCAAATTTCATCGCTTGGAAAATGAACATTCGACCACAAAATCAGCCAAGGCCTGCCCCTTAATGGCAATTCGGGGATGATATTCGATAAAAAAAAATGGGACAACTCCATCGTCCACGCAGCTAATCTCCCCGAAACCTCAGGTTTGCCCATAATTTTCTTCAAAGGCTGATCTGTGTATACCACCAACAACCTACCCTGGAAGTATTGCCTAAGCTTTCGACTAGCAATTATCAAAGCAAAAGTAAATTTTTCAATGTTTGGGTACCTTGTCTCAGCATCCCGAAGGACATGGCTTACGTAGTAAATCGGGTCTTTCTTTACTCCCCAACTTCACGCACTAAAACCTTCTTCATCGCCAACGAACTAGCTGCCAAGTATAAGTACAAAGGCTCAGCAGGAGCGGGCTTCACCAACAAAGGCGCCGAAGACAAATAGGACTTTATGCTCTGAAAGACGTCTTTACACTCCGAAGTCCACTGGAATGCCTTCGCATTCTTTGGCCCTTTTAAAGTATTAAAAAATGGCAAATACCTTTCTATCGATCTGAACATAAACCTCCTCAAAGCTGCAATCCTTCCAGTCAAAAGTTGAACATCTTTAAATGACTGAGGAGTCTTCATATTCAGGATTGCTTGAATCTTCTCTGGGTTGGCTTCAATTCCTCTCTGACTAACAAGATAACCCAGAAACTTGTCAGCCCCCAATTCGAAGGTGCACTTAGTAGGATTTCGCCTCAAATTGTGATGACGAACTATTTGGAAGCATTCTTCTAAATCATCTAAGTGTTTCTGCACCTGCATGCTTTTGACAATCATGTCATCTACGTACACCTCTATGTTCCTGCCCAATTGATATTTGAAGACGTAATTCATCATCCTCTGGTATGTGGCACCAGCATTGATTAGGCCAAAGGTCATTTTCTTGTAGGCATATACCGAACGATACGTAATGAACGCCGTCTTCGGTATATCCTCTTTATACATGGAAATTTTGTGATACCCAGAGAATGCATCCATGAAGCTCAATAAAGCATACCCCGAAGTCGCATCGATGAGCTGGTCGATGTGGGGCAGCTGGTAGAAATCCTTAGGACAAGCTTTGTTCGATCAGATAGTCGATCTTGATCGCCACTTTCCATTCTCGCTTCGGACCAAAGACCATATTTGCCATCCATCGGGGTAGTCGATCTCAAAGATGAAGTCTGCAGCCAGGCTGACTTTAATCTCTTCATCGATGATCCGTTGGCGCTCAGGTGCAAAAATCCTCCTCTTCTGTCGAACTGGCTTCTTTAACGGGTCCACTTCCAACCGATGCTCAGCAATCTCCCTGCTCACCCCTGGCATGTCTTGAGGTTCCCACGCAAAGATGTTAACATAGCAGCGTAGGAGCTCCATGAGGTTCGTCCGGAGAGGTTCCGGCAGACCAAAACCTATTTTTACTATCTTGTTTGCTTTGCTAGGAATGAGTTCAATTTCTTCTGTTTCTCCAGCTGACATGACTAATGGCTCTGAACTGCTCTCAGTGAAGGGCTCGATCTCTATTTCCTTTTTCGGGCTTAATGTTATCTCGAGGTGGTTCGAAGATAGGTTGATTTTTGATTTGGTCCAGGATGACAGCCCTATCAGTATTGAGTGTGGTGTACGTCCTATTAACTTTTTGGGCTAGAGCGGATGAACGTCCTCCACCTGTCTCCAGTTGTTATTGTATTTCTTTGACCCACCATCATAGCGGTCTTTATTTCCTTCATTCTTCCTCTGGTCCCCATCTGTTTTGTCCCGATCTATCTCCTTAAGCCGATCCGAGGAAGGACGCCTAAGACTATTCATGGCCTCTTCTACCACGATATATCCCTCTGCCTTATCAAATGCTTCAGGGAGACTCTTCGGGTGGTGAAACATCAACTTCTTCACCAACTTCTCTGACTTGACCAGGTCTAACCCATTCTGAAATAGTCCAACGGCTTGTAAATCATTCAGGTCTATCACTTGGCCGACTACTTCACGGAACCTCTTTACATATTGGCCCAAAGACTCATTCGAATACTGTCGAACCTGAGCCAATGAGCCGGTTGGTTTCCCTCTTCTCCTGTTGCTCCCAAAGCAAGCATGGAACTTACTGCATAAATCCACCCATGACGAGACTGAGTCCGAAGGCAAAGTCCCCATCCACTGCCTGGCATCCTTTCGGAGTGTTGTGACAAAGGTATGACACTTAGCAGCATCGCTAAAGTCATAATAATCCATCAGTCAGTCGAACGCCTGACTGTGGTCATAAGGATCACCTGATCCATCATAGCATTCCATATGGGGTAACTTCTTAGTGGAGTCAGCTTTTTCTTTGAGAATCTCAGCGAAAAAAGGAGATGCCTTCTTTCCCGAAGTATCCTTTGATTGTTGGACTTCGGCAAACTGCTTCCGAAGTTCCTTTAGTTCTTTCACCAGATACTCCACTCCTTCTGGTTGAGATGATACTTCTTTTTCTACTGACTCTTTCCTCCTCTGAATAGACCGGGCTTTAACAATGGAACCCCCAACCTTCACGGGGCTTTTTTGATGATGAGAGTCTGCAGGGCGGTGTGCCCTCAGTGGACCCTCTGGAGTGCGACTTCTGGATCTACTTCGTCGCTGAACTTCATCGTTGTGACTAAAATGTACGAGGAAAAGTGACTTCTTCGTATTCTCGGGTGTATACTCTCTGGACCTGCCTCTCTGCCTACTTCGACCCTACTCCCTAGAATCGACAGGGTGGTGTACCCTCTTCAATCTTTGGGGAGTAGGGCTTCTTGATCTTCTTCGTTCTCGAGGTTGGCCTCGAGATTCACGACCCGAATGAGCAAGCTCTTTTCCTCTCCTGTGCCCAAGCTCTTCAGATTGAACATAGCTTGACGCTTGTTCCCTTAACTCTGCCATCCAAAGCATCTGCTCGGCTATATCCTATCTCTGTTTCAGAAGTACCTCCATAGCCTTATCCGTTTTGTCTGCCATCTTGGCTAACCTGGAGGCCTTATCATCCTGATCATCTCGGTGTCGGGTTCTAGGCGGTGTGCCTTCTACCCATTTTCGATCATGACCAGGTTCTTTTTCAGCCGTGAAAACTAGCCTTCGCTTCACGTTACCCACGGGATTTGGGCAAGAACATTCAAATGGGCGTTTGGAAGCCGTGCTGGCATGAGCACTGACTGCAGGTTCCAAACGATCCTTAAATGATACTCGCGGTGTAGACAAACTGACAGCCATCGGCTGTCCTTCAGGTGTAGGTGTTCTACTCTTCCCCATGGATTTCGACGTAGAACAAACACAGTTTGTGATTGAAAAGTTTCAAGACACTAGAACTCAGCCCTCCTTCTAGCGCCAATGTTAACGCCAAGATCTTTCCTCACGTCCCAATCACCAAGACGCGTCCGATATCCTGCACAGTTCAATAAGTCAACACCAAAAGCTTGACGTATTAACCGTCGGGGGATAGCTCCGGCGTGAGAGTCAATATCGGCGATCACAAGGTTAACAATGGAGGAAAAATATGTCTAGTGCTTAAGAGAGAATAATAGTATGGTGAATGTTGTGTTTTGTTACCTCTTTTCCTTGTGTGATCGTTGTCCCATATGCACTCCAAACCAGGTTTACCGTGCCACCCACTCTTTGTCTCGACACACCCCATCCCCAAATCATCTCGGTAGAAAATGTGCACTCACCACTATCTCTGCCGCCACGGCTTGCCACCACGGCCATCCGAGTCTCATCCTTATTAATGTCATGCAGAAAGGTGGCAGATAACAGTCAACTGTTATCTTTTGTAATGATGTCCGGTCAAAGATGGGTTAAGTTGTAATTTGCATAGTGGACCGGTCCAAATGAGAGGCCCAATACATTTAAGGCATGAGGAATATAATATAAGGGAGGAGCCCAACTGACCCGGTCTGTGAGACCCCTAATTTTATGAATAAGATTTAATTTTTCTCGAAATATTTTTTTTAATATTATGGTGTGTGTGACAACCGAGATTTTGTAATTAATTTTAATATTTATTGGATTGAATAAATATTTTTCGATGAATTAATTATTAGATTAAATAATTAATTAATGAAATTATGGTAGATTAATTTAATTATATATGTTACATTTATTAAATTAATGTGGAGAATTTTATTATCAAGTATGTGATTATGTGAGCTTATCAGATTAAAAGAAATATTTAATAAGCTTCTATTGGTATTTTAATTAATTTAATTATTAATTAGAGAGTTAATAATTTGACATTATTTATTAATGAGAAAATTAATTATGTGACTATGTGAATTTATGAGAAATTATTATATTTTATTTAAAGTAAATTAAATAAAATATTGGATTTATTTTATAAGGAGTGTGACATTTTCAAACTATATGATAAGGTTTATTAAATTAAATGGCTTTTGAACTCTATTCTAGCTAGCCAAACGGAGCCCTAATGGGAGTTGGGAGCAGTTAACCCATGATGGGTAACTGACCTCCATAACGCATGTCAGTCTTTTCCTTTATTATCATATGTATTTTCTTTCCTTTCATTATTGCTAAGTCTAGAAAATATTCAGAGAGAGAGCTTGAGAATTGTCAGAGAGAATTAAGATTTTGAGAAGGAGACTAAGAGTGGGTAATTGAAGAAACATCTGAGTTTTCTAATCTACACCTTACACTCAGGGTAATCTCCTCCTTCCCAAATTATAAATTACGTTATTAAAGTTTTTATGAATATGGCTTTCATTCATCCTGTAAAGTCTCTGTAATTGGAAAATTGTGTTGTTATATGGATATATGTAATAATACGAGTAGCATAGCATGTTTTATATATATTGTATATGATTCCATATCATAAGTTTTATAATACTATGACTTGTTATTTCAAAAAATTACAGAGTATGGGTTAAAATATATATGGCCCTTATATGTAACTTTAATACATCAACCATAAATTTTTCTACAACATTTCCACTTGTATATGATTAGGCATGCTAAAACGAACAAAACGAAACTTGAATGGTTGGATTTGGCCTTATAACGAATCCGTGGCGTTGAATTTTAGGAATTTATGTTCAAAACCTTCAAGAACGGTGAAATTGCATGTCTTAATTCTGTAATTATGTGTTTTAATTGGTTAAAATCACTCTATAAAGGTTGGGTAATGATCATATATGAATTATAGTATTTGGGTATGCTTAAATTAATATATGGATAAGGAAATTGGAAGTTGTGGCCATGTTCTCTGTGTTCTTCACAAGAACATATGGGTGAACTTGGGAGATTTTTGTTGGCCCAACCTTGTTACGTGTGAACTGCAAAAATTGCGAGAATCGAAGTCTGGTAACTCAGCTTCCTACGGTGTTACCAAACTAAATTACCATTCAAATGAAAAAAAATAAATAAATAAATAAATAAAAAATAAAACTAAAATAATAATAATAATTAATTAATTAAAATATTTCTTAAATAAAATAAATATTTTAATTGAGATATTTATGGAGTAAAATAAATATTCGATGAAAATTATTATTAAAATATTTATAAAATAAAATAAATATTTTAATTGAGATATTTATGGAGTAAAATAAATATTCGATGAAAATTATTATTTAAATATTTATAAAATAAAATAAATATTTTAATTGAGATATTTATGGAGTAAAATAAATATTCGATGAAAATTATTATTAAAATATTTATAAAATAAATAAATATTTTAGTTGAAATATTTATGGAATAAAATAAATATTCGATGGAAATTATTATGAAATAATTTATTCGAGTGTAATAATAGTAAGGGAATGAAAATATTCTAAGGGTAATGATTTGTTAAATAAAGTGGAGTTTATATTAAATAATTAAGTGAAAATATAACTAATGAATGTCGTGAATACATATGGTATGTGTGTAGAATTTGTGGTGAATGGAAGTAGTAATCGTTTAGCCTACGCACGAGGTAAGTTTCCTAACCCTACTTGTTATCATTGTTCAAGTTTATTATTTACCTCGAGTAAATTCTCATTACTATTATTCAAATTCAAATTGTTATATTAAAGATTGATTATCTTTCCAAAGTATGAATTTGTTATACAATAATTGTTCTATTGTATACTTCTTGAGATTATTATTCAATTTGAATATCATTATTGTTGAACCTTGTTAGAATAGCGAACCATTTATGATTCGACTAGTCCATAGTTGACGAGCATTCTAAATTTCAGAACCCTTGATGAATTATCCAAACCAAACTTCCTTTGGTGCGGACTCAAATGTCAAACTGAGATGAACAACCATGTATAGGGGATTACTTATGCATTAGCGTTAAGATATTGTATACAGTATGGTACTAAGGGCTGATCCCCCTAAGTATGAATAGAAGAGTCCATAGTCTTATGACTGTTAAAGGTTTCAAGTATAACCCTTGATAACCTAGGACATAGTTCAAGGTCTTATGACCCTCAGAAATCTTTTGAATTCTTGTTATTCATTCTTAATTCAAAAGTTGAGCTTTTATTTCAGAAGTCTTTGATTCACTCACATGTTATTATATATTGTTATTTCATTTTTTTATACTTGTGGGCAAACATGTTCACTCTTGCGTAATAATAACATTGCAGTTAAGAACGAAAGGTACGATGAGCCTTCTACTAGCAAAGGCAAGGGCAAAGCTAATAAGTGATGAAGACTAGTTATTTAATTTTTAAGAATGTTATTGTTAAGACTTGATGTTGTTTAAGACTTATTATTTGTTTATGTTTCCGCACAGATGTTTAAGGTTAGTTTGACCTGGGTTTGTATTTATTATTCAGATGTTGTAACCCCATAAGGGGAGGATTTATTTCTATCTATTGCATGGGTTGCATTTATTATGGGTAGATAGATAGATGATATTTATCGATGAACACCAAATCATGTGGAAATTTAAGTACCCTTGATTTGGGGTGTCACGAGTTAGTATCAAAGTCATGAGGTTATGAACCTTAGGTGGGGGAACAACCTTAGGTAGTAGCCTTATAGAAAGAATATAGTAATGGAAAACTCTCATCGAGTTCTAGGAAATGAATTTTTGTAATTCATTGAAGATAATAAAAGACTTTATGTGCTTATGTGTTAAATTATGTGCTCACTAGTATGACTTAGTAACTAAAACTCAAAATTTTGTTGTCAGGATGTCGGATGTTGGAGGAACTAGTCGAGCAGGGGAGGAGGAGCCCAGAGATATTCATGTCGTTAGGGAACACTTGGTACAGAGGGAGTCATCTCCATTGATCACCGTTGTTGGTCAGGAGCATGAACCTGAGAACTGATCCTGAAGAGGATCCTGAGGAGGAATTTGACGAGGAAGAGGAGGAATAGGAGTTTCCACACCTCCATTGATCTTTGAGATATCTGACGCAGCGTTATCTGACCAAGTAACGTGGAGTTATAAGATGAGGTCTTGATTTGATGGAAGAGGCGATTATTCAGCAGATTACTCTTGAGGAAAAGGAGAGGGAGATTTCGACTCTTCACTCACAACTGGGAAATGTAGAATGGGATTTGGTCCATGAGAAGGGTAAAACCGAAGATAAGACCGCAAAGATAGAAAAGTTGAAGAAGGAACTGAAGGAAAGCTCTGAAAGGCTGATCATAGCAGAGGAAGGCTGGGTAAGAGAGTCACGTCGTGCTGATCTTGCAGAAGAGGACGGTCGTGCAAAGAAGGCGAAGCTTGGGGAGACATACTCCACACTTAATCATGCAATGGATGAGGCCCAGGATCGAGTTCTGAGGTACCCCATCCAGTTCGAAGGACTTCCATCGTACATGCTGGATCGCAGGACGATGTCTCGCATCATGGAAGAGGAGCGTAGCAAGGCTATTTAGCGCCTTGACAGACAGTGATAGAATTTGTTTAATTATGTGAAAGACTTAACTAGTTTTTATATGTAAATTCCGATGTGTTTATGAACGAAAGAATATGTTAATATTTTAAATCCTGTAGATTCTTTATCTCAGGATAGATGATGTAAATAGCAGTGATGCTATCGTTTGATGTTAAAACTTTTAGTTTGAATGAATATAGATCAAGTTGTTTGAGATGATGTGTTATATAAGTATGTTAAATTGTTGAGTAATGTCTTAACTATTTAGAGAAATAAACAAAGATCTAATAAGCATATATTTTAACAGAATTATGCCACCAAGAAGAAGACAACAACGTCAACCAGCTCAAGAAGAGTCTACGAATAACAACAATAACGCCAATGCTAATCTTGTTCAGCAATTGGTTAACTTACTAGCTGGAGCAATGAATAATCAACCTCAAGCTCCACCAAATACTACATTTAAGGATTTCAAGGCGGTGGGACCGCCAGAATTTAAAGGTTCCATGAACCCGATCGAGGCTCAAACATGGGTTATGGATATGGAGAAGGTTTTCGACGTCGCTAGGGTTAGAGAAGACCAAAAGACCGCTTTTACAACGTTTATACTGAAGTCTGAAGCTAGCTATTGGTGGCAAGCAAACAAAGTTCATGGAGGTGAAGGTGTAATTACTTGGGAGAGATTTAAGGAGATGTTCTTCAAGATGTATTTCCCGACCAGCTCGCAGAACCAAATGAAGGTTCAATTTCTGGAATTGAAGCAAGGTAATATGAACGTACCTGATTATGCGGCTAGATTCAACGAGTTGGCGAGGTTTGCCCCGTATCAAGTACACATGAGGACGAGAGAAAAGCGGAAGATTTGAATAAGGACTAAAGCCTTGGGTATATAGTAAAGGTATCAATGTTTCGAGATAAACACTTTTCTTCCGGAGTCTTCGAAAATGCCATCCTCATTGAAGGTGGAAGCGATCACGGTGACCAAGTATAATCAAGAGCAGAAGAAGAAGAAGAAGAAGAAGAAGAAGAAGAGTGAGAATGAAGGTAATAACAAGACTGGTGGGAGTAGCACTGGGGGTAGTCATAATCAGAAGAGGAAGTGGACGGATAACTCGTCAGCTGGAAGTCAACAAGGAGGGCAGAAGAAGAAGATCGAAGCGTGTTCAAGCTGCGGAAAAGCTCATTTGGGAATTTGCATGAAAGGGAAGCGAGTGGGCTACAATTGTGGTCAGGAAGGCCACATAGCACCAAACTGTCCAAACCCAAAGAAGGGTGCTTGTTTCACTTGTGGTTAGAAGGACCATCTGGCAAGAGACTGTCCTAAGAAAGGATCGGGAAGGTCAGGACCAGGAGGAAACCAGGGAAATAACAGTGGAAATACCTTGACTATCACCGGACCAACCGCAACAAATCGACCAATCGCCAGGACTTTCAATATGACGGTGCAGGATGCAGTTCAATCTCGTGATGTGGTGTCAGGTATCATTCTGATCAATAAAATTAATGCTTATGTTTTATTTGATTTGGGTGCTACTTGTTCCTTTATATTCGATGACTTTGCCAAGAATTTAGATTTGCCTAAGGATGAATTGGATTACCCCATAAACATAGAAATTGCGAATAAAGAAATAATCCCTGTTAAGTACGTGCATAAGAACTATAGAGTGGATATTAAGGGTAATATCATGAACGTAGATCTTATCCCTATTCGACTTAGAGAATTTGACGTTATTTTGGGTATGGATTGGTTATCCAATTATGGGGCGGTAATTGACTATCAGAAGAAGCGTATTAACCTTATGACTCCGTCAAAGATTGTGTTTTATGGTAGCAAGGCGCCTAGACAAACGAGTTGTCTGACGATGATGCAGGCCAGGAAGTTATTAAGACAAGGCTGTGTAGGATACTTAGCTTACATAGTCGACAATCGAAAAGAGAGAATCAAGGTAGAAGAAATACCGATTGTGAGGGATTTCGCGACGTATTTCGAACGATTTGCGGGACTTCCACCGGATAGAAAGGTAGATTTAAGTGATCGATTTGGCGCTCAAACCGCTCCAATATCGAAGGCACCATACCGAATGGAACCAGTAGAGATGAAAGAACTAATGGTACAACTACAAGAATTGTTGGACAAGAAGTACATTCAACCGAGCGTATCGCTGTAGGGAGCGCCGATGTTGTTTGTGAAAAAGAAGGATGGATCAATGCGGCTCTGCATAGACTATAGAGAACTGAATAAGGTCACGATCAAGAACATATATCCATTACCGAGGATCGACGACCTGTTTGATCAATTGAAGGGAGCGAGATACTTTTCCAAGATAGACTTGAGAAGCGGTTATCATCAACTGAAGGTGAGACCAGAGGATGTACCGAAGACAGCGTTTAGAACACGATATGGTCACTACAAATTTTTGGTAATGTCGTTTGGTCTTACGAATGCTCCTGCAGTATTTATGGGACTAATGAATAGTGTGTTTAAGCCATTTTTGGACAAGTTCATAGTGGTATTTATAGATGACATTTTGGTTTATTCGAAAACCAAGGAAGAACACGAAGAGCATTTAAGATTAACGTTGGAGGTATTGAGAAGGGAGAAGTTGTATGCTAAGTTTTCAAAATGTGAATTTTGGATCGAGCGAGTAAAATTTCTTGGTCATGTGATCGATAAAAACAGAATTTCGATAGATCCATCCAAAGTCGAAGCTGTAATTAATTGGGATCAGCCGAAGACACCGTCGGAAGTACGAAGTTTTCTTGGATTGGCAGGATATTATAGAAGGTTCATACAAGACTTTTCCAAGATTGCAACTCCATTAACGAATTTAACTCGAAAAGCTGTGAAATTTGTTTGGACAGAGAAATGTGAGGAAAGCTTTCAAGAATTGAAGAAGAGGTTAAGTATAGCACATGTGTTGTCTCTTCCGGACGATACAAGAAATTTTGTGGTATATAGCGATGTGTAGCATAAAGGACTTGGTTGTGTGGTTATGCAGAATGGTAGAGTCATTACGTACGCGTCACGACAACTGAAAGATTATGAGAAGGGATATCTGACCCATGACTTGGAGTTAGCTGCAGTTGTTTTTGCTTTGAAAATTTGGAGGCACTATCTCTACGGGGAGAAGTGTGAAATATATACAGATCACAAGAGTTTGAAATATATTTTTACAGAGAAAGACATGAACATGCGCCAAAGAAGGTGGTTGGAGTTAATTAAGGACTACGATTGTGAGATTCTATATCATCCGGGTAAAGCAAATGTGGTGGCCGACGCCCTAAGTAGAAAGGGTCGGGAGAAAATGATGATGTTGACCGAACGAGAGGAGTTAATTTCAGCAATGAAAAAGCTGGAATTGGAAGTGAAGTATCCTATGGAAATTGATGAGAAGCTGTTTCAGATATAATCTAGTACAACTCTATTAGACAAGGTTAAGGAGGCTCAACTTCAGGACGAGGAATGCAAAAAGGTGATAAGGAAGATATCTTAAGGAACCGAACAAAGATTTAAGATTGATAAGGAAGGAATACTGAGATTTAAGAGCAGAATTTGGGTACCGCCAGTACAAGAAATTAAGGAAGAAATTTTGAGCGAGGCTCACAACTCAAGATATTCGATTCACCCTGGTAGCGCCAAGATGTAGCAAGATCTTCGACAACACTTTTGGTGGCCAAATTTGAAGCGAGAGGTTGCAGAATGTGTTGCCAAGTGCCTGACATGTCAGAAAGTTAAAGCAGAACATCAGAGGTCGAGTGGGTTGCTACAACCTTTAGAGATTCCAGAAAGGAAATGGGAACATATTACGATGGATTTCGTGGTTGGCCTACCGACGACTCAGAAAGGCTACGACGCAGTATGGGTTATCGTTGACCGACTAACAAAATCCGCACACTTCCTTCCGATCAAAATCGATTCAACTTAGATCGGTTGGCAAGGTTATATGTGAAAGAGATTGTTTCAAGGCACGGAGTTACGTGTCAATTGTTTCGATGAGAGATCCGCATTTTACGTCGAACTTCACGGAAACGTCTACAAGAATGCATGGGTACACAATTGCGAATGAGTACAACAGATACCATCCTCAAATGATTTTACGAGAAGAAAAGAACGATTCGAGACATTAGAAGATATGCTAAGAGCACATGTGATGGACTTTAAAGGAAATTAAGATGATCATCTGCGTCATTGTAGAGTTCTACATAACAACAAGCATTACCACTTAGTATATAAAGCATGCCGCCTTATGAAGCGTTATCACGACACAAAGTGCAGAACTCCACTTTATTGGGATGAAGTTGGCGAAAGACAATTGCTAGGCCCAGAATTGGTACAACAGACAGCAGAAATAGTCAAAGTGATCCGAGCACGACTGGTAGCAGCTCAAGATAGACAGAAGAAATACGTTGATCCACACCGTAAGAATGTTGAATTTAAACCGGGTAGTTATGTGTTTTTAAAGGTCTCTCCCTGGAAGGGAAAGATCAGGTTCGGAAAGAAAGGAAAATTAAGCCCAAGATTCATTGGACCCTTTGAAGTTCTGAGAAGGGTCGGAGAAGTTGCTTATGAGGTATCCTTACCTCCAGCTCTAGAGAATGTCCACAACGTTTTTCATGTCTCAATCCTACGACCCTACAAACCCGATTACAAGCACGTGATTGAATATGAACCCCTACATTTCGACAAAGACTTATCTTACGAAGAAATTCTTGTTCAAATTGTCGACCAAAAAGAACAAGTTCTGAGAAATAAAGTAATACCTTTTGTTAAGGTAATTTGGAGGAACCACAATGCTAAAGAAGCTACGTGGGAACTCGAAGAGAATATGATGAAGAATTATCCTCATTTATTTACTTAGATTGTTATAAGCGATTCTGAGGACAGAATCTTTGTAAGGGGGGAGAATATAACGGGTCGAATTTTTTGAGCCGTGATTCTGGGGACAGAATCCTTTTAAGAGGGGAAAGATGTGACAACCGAGATTTTGTAATTAATTTTAATATTTATTGGATTGAATAAATATTTTTCGATGAATTAATTATTAGATTAAATAATTAATTAATGAAATTATTGTAGATTAATTTAATTATATATGTTACATTTATTAAATTAATGTGGAGAATTTTTATTATCGAAGTATGTGATTATGTGAGCTTATTGTATTAAAAGAAATATTTAATAAGCCTATTGGTATTTTAATTAATTTAATTATTAATTAGAGAGTTAATAATTTGACATTATTTATTAATGAGAAAATTAATTATGTGACTATGTGAATTTATGAGAAATTATTATATTTTATTTAAAGTAAATTAAATAAAATATTGGATTTATTTTATAAGGAGTGTGACATTTTCAAACTATATGATAAGGTTTATTAAATTAAATGGCTTTTGAACTCTATTCTAGCTAGCCAAACGGAGCCCTAATGGGAGTTGGGAGCAGTTAACCCATGATGGGTAACTGACCTCCATAACGCATGTCAGTCTTTTCCTTTATTATCATATGTATTTTCTTTCCTTTCATTATTGCTAAGTCTAGAAAATATTCAGAGAGAGAGCTTGAGAATTGTCAGAGAGAATTAAGATTTTGAGAAGGAGACTAAGAGTGGGTAATTGAAGAAACATCTGAGTTTTCTAATCTACACCTTACACTCAGGGTAATCTCCTCCTTCCCAAATTATAAATTACGTTATTAAAGTTTTTATGAATATGGCTTTCATTCATCTTGTAAAGTCTCTGTAATTGGGAAATTGTGTTGTTATATGGATATATGTAATAATACGAGTAGCATAGCATGTTTTATATATATTGTATATGATTCCATATCATAAGTTTCATAATACTATGACTTGTTATTTCAAAAAATTACAGAGTATGGGTTAGGGCCATATGGCCCTTATACGTAACTTTAATACATCAACCATAAATTTTTCTACAAAATTTCCACTTGTATATGATTAGGCATGCTAAAACGAACAAAACGAAACTTGAATGGTTGGATTTGGCCTTATAACGAATCTGTGACATTGAATTTTAGGAATTTATGTTCAAAACCTTCAAGAACGGTGAAATTGCATGTCTTAATTCTGTAATTATGTGTTTTAATTAGTTAAAATCACTCTATAAAGGTTGGGTAATGATCATATATGAATTATAGTATTTGGGTATGCTTAAATTAATATATGGATAAGGAAATTGGAAGTTGTGGCCATGTTCTCTGTGTTCTTCACAAGAACATATGGGTGAACTTGGGAGATTTTTGTTGGCCCAACCTTGTTACGTGTGAACTGTAAAAATTGCAGAAATTGAGTGCAGGTAACCCATTTCCCCGTGGTGTTACCAAACTAAATTACTCTACTCAAATGAAATAAAAAATAAATAAATAAATAAATAAATAATAAAACTAAAGTAATAATAATAATAATTAATTGAAATATTTCTTAAATAAAATAAATATTTTAATTGAGATATTTATGGAGTAAAATAAATATTCGATGAAAATTATTATTTAAATATTTATAAAATAAAATAAATATTTTAATTGAGATATTTATGGAGTAAAATAAATATTCGATGAAAATTATTATTAAAATATTTATAAAATAAATAAATATTTTAGTTGAAATATTTATGGAATAAAATAAATATTCGATGAAAATTATTATGAAATAATTTATTCGAGTGTAATAATAGTAAGGGAATGAAAATATTCTAAGGGTAATGATTTATTAAATAAAGTGGAGTTTATATTAAATAATTAAGTGAAAATATAACTAATGAATGTCGTGAATATATATGGTATGTGTGTAGGATTTGTGGTGAACGGAAGTAGTAATCGTTTAGCCTACGCACGAGGCAAGTTTCCTAACCCTACTTGTTATCATTGTTCAAGTTTATTATTTACCTCGAGTAAATTCTCATTACTATTATTCAAATTCAAATTGTTATATTAAAGATTGATTATCTTTTCAAAGTATGAATTTGTTATACAATAATTGTTCTATTGTATACTTCTTGAGATTATTATTCAATTTGAATATCATTATTGTTGAACCTTGTTAGAATAGCGAACCCTTTATGATTCGACTAGTCCATAGTTGATGAGCGTTCTAAATTTTAGAACCCTTGAAGAATTATCCAAACCAAACTTTCTTTGGTGCGGACTCAAATGTCAAACCCAGATGAACAACCTCAGATAGGGATTACTTATCGTTAAGCGTTAAGATATTGTGCACAAGTATGGTTCTAAGGGTTGATCCCCAAAATGCGAGTAGAAGAGTTCATAGTCTTATGATATTAAAGGTTTCAAGTATAGCCCTTGATAACCTAGGACATAGTTCAAGGTCTTATGACCCTCAAAAATCTTTTGAATTCTTATTATTCATTCTTGATTCAAAAGTTGAGCTTTTATTTCAAAAGTCTTTGATTCACTCGCATGTTATTATATATTATTATTTCATTTTTATACTTGTGGGCAAACATGTTCACTCTTGCATAATAATAACATTGCAGTTAAGAACGAAAGGTACGATGAGCCTTCTACTAGCAAAGGCAAGGGCAAAGCTAATAAGTGATGAAGACTTGTTATTTAATTTTTAAGAATGTTATTGTTAAGACTTGATGTTCTTTAAGACTTATAATTTGTTTATGTTTCCACACAGATGTTTAAGGTTTGTTTGACCTGGGATTGTATTTATTATTCAGATGTTGTAACCCCATAAGGGGAGGATTTATTTCTATCTATTGCATGGGTTGCATTTATTATGGGTAGATAGATAGATGATATTTGTACAGTGAACACCAAATCATGTGGAAATTTAAGTACTCGGATTTGGGGGTGTCACAGTGTGGATTTGATATAATGTTATAGTTGTGGGTAATATTTATAAATATTGCAAAGTAAGCAAGTTGTTATATAATATTCGATTGGTCGGGAAATATTCTTTTTGTCGGGGAATATCCGTATGACGGCACAATCATTAGTGGACCCCACAACGAAAGTATTATCGAATTTAGAAAACGACAGAGTTATCATTTTATAAAAATAACGGCGAAAGTGTTCTAATTAAAAGCTGCTGAACTACTTTCGGTAGTAAAAATAAAGAATGATGTCTGGCGTGGTTGCATAGTAGCACCACGGTATTGATTATTGATGCTTACGTAAGAAGTCACTTTCGGTTATACTCAATTATTGCTACGATAATTCTTTGCGCATCATATCTCTCGTATTATTGATTCAATTATTGTTACAGTATCATATGCATAATATGATATATTATTAAATCAATAATTGAGACGGTAAAGTTATTCATATTATTATTTGCAATATTGACAATGTCTAGAAGTTCTGTCAAGGAGAGGTTTGGTCACCTAATTGCGCGCCAATAAGGAGAAATTCTTATCGAAAAGCCCCCACTTTCCTGAGAACGACCTGGTTGTTAAATATTATGAGTTATAATATTAATGATGAATAAGTTCGTGTTGATTAAAGATGAAATTGATAGTTCCATTGTGTTGGGATTATTAGTGTTAGTGGAAATTGATATTTGTTTCGATAAAAATTGATGTCTGGAGGTTATATTGTTCAATCGGGTATTCGGGGTACTTTTCGTGTCGGAGTATTATTCACGAGTTACTATTCATGAGTTACTATTCATGAGTTACTATTCACTGGGTATTATTCACCTGTAAAATATATTTCTTTTCAGTCCAAATCATTTTTGGGTACAATATTATTTCATAAGGAGATGTGCTAATTTTTCAGACCGTTGGTTGAAATTATAATAGTAAATCAATATGGATCGTTGATTTAAAGTTTTAATAGTAACTTGTCCCTTCAGTTTTTTAAGAGTTATTTGTCCCTTCAGCTTTCCAAGAGTTATTTGCACCTTCGGTGGTTCAAGAGTTAATTGCCCCTTCGCAAATAGTAGTTGTCTCTTCAATATTACTAAGAGTCATTTTGACCCTTCGTTAAGACCAAGAGCCACTTTCAGCTCTTCTATAAATAGAAGCTCGTTCCTTCATTATTTCTTATGAATTCATTGAAACTCTAGAGAGAGAAACTATAGAGAGAAAGAAGAAAAGTATTCTGCTACTTCACTACTCCAATATCCAGTTTCTTTTAAGGTAGGGGATATTATTTGTTGTACTCGTAAGGGGTATTCTTTCTTTCTTATTCATGAAGAGAACTTCTGTTATTCCATTCTTTATTATTCTGTTGGAATAACCTGTATTATCATGTTGACAATTCGGTATAATCATGACCGTAATGTGACGAATGATGTGGTAAAAGTCCTCATTGGCTTGTAGTTCAGTGGTGGACAGTTGTTGGTATGACTATGACCAGGGATTATTCGGTATAGTCATGACCATTGATGATTACATGAATATCCTTGGCCGTGGAGTAGGGATGATTCGATTTTAATTATTAAGCTGAGTCTCAGCGATAAAGTTGATGAAAAACTTTTTAAATCATAGAAGATATTAGATTTTATACCTTACTTGACTCTTCTAATGGATTGCTTGATCCGATGCTGTTAAACTTGTTGTCTATTATATTCTATCAGTTTAACATTGTTGAAGGCTAATGATAATTTATTCTGCATTATCTTAGTCATAATATTTCTTACTGGGCTAGTTGAGCTCACCCTTTCTTTCACTGTTCTCTTCAGGAAATGAGAACGTGGTCGCGGGACTAGTCGGGAACAGAATGATGGTCCTAGATGGTGCATTAGTAGTCCTCACTATTCTGTGAAATAGTGTGATAATAAATGTAATGAGGACTCCATTGAGTGTGGATATTGTCTAGATGACAATATTTGTATTAAAACTCACAACCTATGTTTTTTCGTATTTTACACGACTGTTGTATAATTAAGTTGTATTTGTATTCAAGATTACCTTGTATCTGGCGACCCAAGATGGGTGATGTATACCGTTTTTTGGCGTCCACATTTGATATCAAAGCTTAGGGTTATGATCCCCGGTGAGATGTGAGACAAGAACTAGGAGGGAGAGCAGGGAATTCCTTCGCTAGTATGACCTACCTAAGTTTATGTGGTATTTAATTGGTCGGTCAGAGTATATGGATAATATGTGATATGTTAATTAACCCTTGTTTTGTGGCAGTATTTGAAAATGACATCCGAGAATGTTGAGAATAGCAATGAAGCACATGAGACCGTTGAGTTAGCTCAACCAAAAGGTAACGACCAACAACACGATAATAATCATACCGGTGGCAACGACCATCGGAACAATGATAACCATCGTGGGGGAAATTATCATGCCAAGAATGGTAACCACTTCGGTGGTAATCATGGCCAAGATAATAGAAGTGGAAATTTCAAGAAGAAAAGGTCATTTAGCTCGATTTTAGCGTATAGTGAAGTCAAGTCCAGTTGGAACGGTGGCACCAAAGACGGATACGGACAAAACAAAGTCGATGGTTTCAGGAAGAGCGTTTTTCGTGACTTCTCAAAAAGTGAGTAACCCGAACGAAGTTAGCACGGGTTAGTTAATTATAAATTCTTGCGAAGTCTATACCTTATTCGATACCGATTCTACCTATTCTTTTATCTCTCTTGCTTGCACTCAACGTTTAAATTTGACTCTAGAGAAGTTAGACTTTGACTTATTGGTTGAAACTCCGTTAGGAAAAACCTTCATTACATGTGTTATCCAAGTCTTGGATGAGAGTCACAGTTTTGAATTATATTTCTATTGTTAATAAATTTCCTGATGTATTCTTGAAGACTTCTTAGCCTACCCCTAGAGAGTGAAATCGAATTTTGTATTGACCCCAGTACAAAACCCATTTCTTAAACCCTCAAATATTTCTTCAACTAAAACGAACGTAACATGCGCCAAAGACGTTGACTCGAACTGTTGAAGATTATGATCGTACCATTCAATAACATCGTAGGAAAATCGAACATGGTAGCTAATGCGTTGAGTAGAAGATCGTATGCAATTACAAGTGCGAATATACGAACCCACATGAAGATAACGAATATATAATTAGAATTGACTTTAATCGATAAAGTTAAAGCTGCTCAAGCTACATACTCAGAGCTGATGAATGTGAAGAAAAAGGTTCAAGAGGGCGTTATTCTAGAAGCAAGAATCGACGAACAGAGGAAATCTCAACCCTCGATTTAATTGGCCCATTTGAAATCCTCGATCGAGTAGGAACGGTGGCCTATAGACTCGTTTTATTGCCAAGTATGTCGCGTGTTCATAACATTTTTCACGTATCGATGTTACGTAAATATGGGGACGACCCGAACCACGTTATTAAATTAGAACTAGACGAGATAGCAAAAGATTTAACGTATGAAAAGCTACGTGTTAAAATCTTGGATAAGAAGGATCGTATTCAACACTCAAAGGTTATACCTCAAGAGTTAGAATCTGAAATGAAGTCAAGATACCCTCACCTCTTCAGCATACCAGATACGTACGTAAATTTCGAGAGCGAAATTTCATGAGTTGAGATTGTGAGACCCCGAATTTTATGAATAAGATTTAATTTTTCTTGAAATATTTTTTTTAATATTATTGTGTGGATTTGATATAATGTTATAGTTGTGGGTAATATTTATAAATTTTGCAAAGTAAGCAAGTTGTTATATAATATTCGATTGGTCAGGGAATATTCTTTTTATCGGGGAATATCCGTACGACGACACAATCATTGGTGGACCCCACAACGAAAGTATTGTCGTATTTAGAAAATGACAGAATTATCATTTTATAAAAATAACGACGAAAGTGTTACCGTTAAAACTGTTGAACTACTCGGTAGTAAAAAGTGAATATGTCTGGCGTGGTTGCATAGTAGCACACGGTATTGATTATTGATGCTTACGTAAGAAGTCACTCAGTTATACTCAATTATTGCTATAGCAATTGTTGCATCATTTCTCTCATATTATTGATTCAATTATTGTTACAATATCATCTGCATAATATGATATATTATTAAATCAATAATTGAGATGGTAAAGTTATTCATATTATTATTTGCAACATTGACAATGTCTAGAAGTTCTGTCAAGGAGAGGTTTGGTCACCTAATTGCGCGCCAATAAGGAGAAATCCTTATCGGAAAGCCCCCTCTTTCCTGAGAACGACCTGGTTGTTAAATATTATGAGTTATAATATTAATGATGAATAAGTTCGTGTTGATTAAAGATGAAATTGATAGTTCCATTGTGTTGGGATTATTAGTGTTAGTGGAAATTGACATTTGTTTCGATAATAATTGATGTCTGGAGGTTATATTGTTCAATCGGGTATTCGGGGCACTTTTCGTGTCGGAGTATTATTCACGAGTTACTATTCATGAGTTACTATTCACGGGATACTATTCACCCGTAAAATATATTTCTTTTCGGTCCAAATTATTTTTGGGTACAATATTATTCCATAAGGAGATGTGCTAATTTTTCAGACCGTTGGTTGAAATTATAATAGTAAATCAATATGGATCGTTGATTTAAAGTTTTAATACTAACTTGTCCCTTCAGTTTTTGAAGAGTTATTTGTCCCTTCAGCTTTCCAAGAGTTATTTGCCCCTTCGGTGGTTCAAGAGTTAATTGCCCCTTCGCAAATAGTAGTTGTCTCTTCAATATTACCAAGAGTCATTTTGACCATTCGTTAAGACCAAGAGCCACTTTCAGTTCTTCTATAAATAGAAGTTCATTCCTTCATTATTTCTTACGAATTCACTGAAACTCTAGAGAGAGAAACTATAGAGAAAAAGAAGAAAAGTATTACTATTACTTCACTACTCCAATATCCAGTTTCTTCTAAGGTAGGGATATTATTTGTTGTACTCGTAAGGGTATTCTTTCTTTCTTATTCATGAAGAGAACTTCATTATTCCATTCTTTATTATTACATTGGAATAACTTTTGTATCATGGGATACCCTATACTTGGTGAAATTGTTACATTATTCCATTCTTTATTA
Source organism: Panax ginseng (assembly GCA_020205605.1). Taxonomy (NCBI): domain Eukaryota; kingdom Viridiplantae; phylum Streptophyta; class Magnoliopsida; order Apiales; family Araliaceae; genus Panax; species Panax ginseng. The sequence goes on along the minus strand of CM035138.1, from coordinate 31,291,799 downwards.
TTATGTTGGAATAACTTTGTCTATGCAAAGTAATCTTGCATACATGGTGAAATTCTTCTAATATTCCGTTCTTTATTATTCGTCGAATATCCGTCATGCAAGGCGCGTTCTGTGGGACTTGGTTCCATTATTTATTATTACATTGGGAATAACCGATGCATGCGATCTTATCGCATGCATGGTGAATCCTTATGTTATTCCATTCTTTATTATTACATTTGGAATAACTTTTCGCCTATGTGGATTACCACATGTATGGTGAATAATCCTTCGTATTCATTCCTTATTAAATTGTGGAAATGATCTGTCTACGTGGATTACCACATGGCGGGCGAAAATCCACTTGCAGTTTCATATATTCTATTTTACTCAGTTGGTTAAAGCTTTGGCTTTTATAATCCATGAAATTAATGGAATATCCTTGATATTTGCGCTTCATCCAGTATCTTTTCATGAAAATATTCTTCTGAGCATTCTTAAATTTTACTCCACAAAGCAGTATCATGTTGACAATTTGGACGTTATTGAGTTCAGGATAAATTCACTAATAAATCTTTAAAATTTATTCTTAAACTTGTTTTATTGAATTGTCATCATCCTCATGCTTATATTATATTGAAAGTCATCTTTGGCTTACGTGCATAGATGGACTTGGTATGATTATGACCAGGGATTATTCGGTATAATCATGACCGTAATGTAACGAATAATGTTGGTAAAAGTCCTCATTGGCTGGTAGTTCGGTGGTGGGCGTTGTTGGTATAATTATGACCGAGAATTATTCGGTATAGTCATGACCATTGATGATTACATGAATATCCTTGGTAGTGGAGCGAGGATGATTCGATTTTAATTATTAAAATTGAGTCTCGTGATAAAGTTGATGAAAAATTTTTTAAATCATAGAAGATAGTAGATTTTATACCTTACTTGACTCTTCTACAATGGATTGCTTGATCCATTCTTTATTAAACTTGTTGTCTATTATATTCTATCGGTTTAACATTGTTGAAGGCTAATGATAATTTATTCTACATTATCTTAGTCATAATATTTTTACTTGGGCTAGTTGAGCTCACCCTTTCTTTCATTTGCTCTCTTGAAAATGAGAACGTGGTTGGGACTAGTCGAGGAACAAGAGTGATGGTCCTAGATAGTGCATTAGTAGTCCTCACTATTCTGTGAAATAGTGTGATAATAAATGTAATGAGGACTCCATTGAGTGTGAATATTGTCTAGATGACAATATTTATATTAAAATTCACAGCCTATGTTTTGTCGTATTTTACACGACTGTTGTATAATTAAGTTGTATTTGTATTCAGTACCTTGTATCTGGCAACCCAAGATGGGTGATGTATACCTGTTTTGGGGGCGTCACATGGTCCATTATGGAAGACATTTAATTCCAAAGGAGGAGCCTAATAGGTCCGGCCCAATAGTTAAAGTATAATGGCCCAACACCACTCTTATCATATTTTGTTAAAATATACACCCTCAACATATCTCATCCCTTATCATATCCCCTTAATAGGTTGCATGTCGCTATACTCATCACTTTATCTTAGTCAGTGGTGATGGTTATAGGTGTCTTGTAATACATGGTTTCGAGCCACGTCTCTAATACCCAAATGAAAGTGTCATCTACTCATCCCTTAACAATGCAAACCCAAACAATATAGATTGATATTGATGATTGACCCTGGTAAATAGAACAAACGATATGTCATACTTATTTGTCCTATACGTAGTGTTAAATGTCACAACGTCTCCTAACTGTTGATATATTAACTTTAATCGGGCGTCAACCCATAAAATACACGCTATGCGGTTGTTTTCACTGGGTTTCAGATGAAAAAAAATTACTAGCACTTCCGGAAGCAAGTTTTTCCAAATATTTTACAACAACTTCTGCATCATTTTCATCTTCCGAATCATGCCTTAAATCTCTAACCACACTTTGAATATTTACATCAGAGAAGGAACATTTTGCATCTCACCACCCATTGTGCTCAAAATGTTCATTATCATACTAGGTCTAATACCAGACTTATTTAAAGTGTCAATTAATTGTCTTGCAACCGGAGTACTATTTTTGTGTGTCTCAATCAAATCTACGTTGGTAGGGGTCACTAGGCGATGATTGTGCTTCTACAGTAGAAATACGTCAATTGTCTTCTTTCTTATTATGGACAACATATATTCTAACTTTACATAATGTGCGTCCTATAGTCTCTCTATCTGGTTATTTTATTACCATCTTCATCACATAGTAAACTCTTTATTGTAGTTAGTGTATCGACTTTTTTATATACATACAACCTAGCTGATACATAATTCGTATGAGCATGTTTATAACTAGTTGTAATTCTAATCTCAAATTCATTTTTTATGAGCGTAGGATCTATAAAAAAAAATTAACTTCTCCCAACTTAGAAAATAATTGACTAATGTATGGAACCATTTCAGATTTACTATTTTCAACTTCACTTATAAACTCAGATGTATTTTGACAATCTAAACTAGCAACATAATCTGAATAACTAGATAAAAATAAATTATGCACATGCATTTTTCTTGCCATATATATTGAAAAACTTACTTCTGAATAACAAGGAAGAATCGTCGGAACACAACTTCACTTTGAACTTGGGAGGTGAAAGTAGACAACGAGATCAAGCAAAAGAAAGAAAATGTGGAAATGCCGAAAGGGTCAAGAATATTGAAAAGAGAGGAGACTAAGGTGCAGGAGATACGGGAAAAGAAAGATTAGGAACATAACTTATAAAAGGCCAAGACACTACCGTTGCAGGTTGTAGTGGCAACATTATAATAAGTTTGAAGTTTGCTTAAAGAAAAGTGACTTAAAGGAAAGTTTGTTTGACAGTTTGTGAACACATAAAAAGGAGATGAAAGTTTGACTTTAAGAAATATTAATGTTCGATAGTTTGCGCAAACATAAAAAGGAGGAAAGGTTGGACACTAAAGGTGCAATATTAATATTAGGGATTCGGTTAGCATGAAGTTTTTTTTTTGGTAAATTGGTCAATTGACCAGTAAAATACTGACACACATAGAGCTTCGTCTGCGTGTCAGTACTCTATTGATCAATTGACCAACTTATCCAAAAATAAACTTCATGCTAACCACTTCTTAATATTAGGTGCAATAAAGGTAGTGCAATATAGGTTAATGGAGAGTGCTGCCGCTATAGCTTGTAGCAGCAAGAGTGACAATAAAAAAAGAGTTTTAATGGTCAAATGAATTGCATATAGTGGTCGCACAAAATTCAGGGAAATGGTCGCACGGAAATGGTCATTTCCTGCTAAGGCTACACAAGAATTAATAATAGTACATGCTAAGAGTCATGCTAAGGCTAATACTTGCTAAGAATAGAATAGCTTAGCCTTGGTACATGCTATTATTAATGTACATGTTAAGAATGAAAATTATTAATGTAGATGCCCAAAATGCTATTATTAATGTACATGCTATTATTAACGGAAATTATTAACATGCTAAGAATGCTATGTAGTATGTACATAATAGCATGCTAAGAATGGAAATTATTAATTTACATGCTAATGAATTCATAGAAAGTACTAATTAATTTTATTATTAATGTACAATACTTTTACTTACTGTCAATTTATTATTATTATTATTATTATTATTATTATTATTATTATTATTATTATTATTATTACATGCTAATGAATTCATGAAAAGTACTAAGCTACATGCTAAGGCTACAGAAGGGAAATAACTAAATTCATGGTATTATTAAGATTAATAAGAGTGTTGCCGCTTCACAATTTGACAAGAGTGAGATGTTTATTGCCTTGGTCAAATGTTTATTGCTTTGGTTAAATGGAATGGTCAGCAACAATTCAATATACATTAAAAAAGAGGAGCAAAGTGGTAATTTGGCTGCCACTAGAGGTTTGTATCTGTCGGTACAATCTGTAGCGGCAGGGTTATTATTTTTCTTAATCTATGCCGTCTTTTTTATTGATCAATGATATAGATCATGGTTGCTTTAATAGAAGCCCTGACAACTGTTTGTTATGGATTGACACTATCTATATAAAGAAAATTGATATATATATATATATATATATATATATATATATATATATATATATATATATATATATATATATATCAACAAATTTTGTGACGATATTGAATTGCGACTAACGTAATAGTCTAAGCAATAAGATAAGATAATAATTTTTGGGTCTCTTTTTAATTCTCACATATCTCATTTATCCATATACGTCGGTATTTACTATGGATATAAATTTATTATCCAAAACTAAAAAATAAAATGAGACTAATTTAGTAAATCTGATCCAATTACAAACAATGTATATAATTGTCTTAATATGATTGTTATAATCTCCAACAAATCTTTAAAAAGTCAATAAAATTTATCTAATTATAAATAATATAAATTTTATAATAATATAATTATGATTATCTCCAATAATTAAAAACTTTTGGTTAAGGTTCTAATATAAGCACACTAAAATGATAATTGCACTCTCAAATGGTAAAACATGCTACCTTATTGTAGTGTGTAATCCTAAAAAAAATCTATTTAATGGGCTTTCAAGTATAATTTATGATATTTTTTATATCAACACCTTGTCAAATCTATTTTGGTAAGCATTAGAAACATGAGATTTAATCTTAAGCATTAATTAGATTTAAAATCAGTCCCAATAACATGAAAGCTAATTCAATCCAAAAAAAAAGTATCCAAAAAAATCCAATAAAGATTATATCAATTATGAGAACACCTTTATTAAATTATTACGTTTAAACACAATTATAAAGAATTTAACTTTTATTTTTTCTCAATAGGTTAAAACAATAAATTATTACCAAATGATATAGTATAAAACCACACATAATAAAATAAACTTTAATTTGAATTATTAGCATTTATAATTAAAAGAACTAATATTTTCCCAAGGTTTCTCTGACATTAATAATAAATAGACTCATATTTATGTGAGTGAGACATTGTGAAAACAATAATAGTTTGGTGACAAAAGATTGATTATAAAATGATGTGATTTATTTGGATCCAGTTAGTATGAAGTTTATTTTTTGGTAAGTTGGTCAATTGGCTAATAGAATACTAACACACATAAAGTCTCGCCTGCGTGTCAACACTCTATTGCCCAATTGACCAAACTGTGGTTATTATGATTGGTTATTATCACTAATCTCACCCATATCATCAACTAATTACACTTTACCACATAATTTTGTAAGCTATTTTTTGTAAGAATCTTTTGTCACCGTTGAAAATATCAAATTTTTTCATGTGAAAATAACAATTCAGATGCAAACTCAAGTACGTGAGATTCATTCACTAAAAATTAAATCAAATCGGACATCGCGATCATCGAATAAATAAAAATACACGAAAGTCAATAAATATAGGGAATTGATACTTTTATAATATTTTTTGATATTTCCATATGTGAGGCCCACTTTTTAACCAAATATTAATATTGCTTTGATTAAAAGATGGGTCCCACATGCAAAAATATTAAAAAAAATACCGTTAAAATATCGATTCTTTAAATACATTCGAGATAAATATATTTGAGTTATATCGTCAATTTATAAATAATTAAATACCCTAATTTGTTAGACGATCCAACTATCCGAATTCTAAACCTAGAAAATATCTATAAATCAATGGTCCACCAAAGTACACTCCCTTGTAGAAATATATGTTAGGGAATGCTTTCATTTCATAAGTTATATCTCATTTGTTCTTTTGACATGATCAGAAAATTTGTCACAAACCCTCAGTCCCAATTCTTCTGGTGAGTTTCTAAAAATCTCTAAACAACTTTTGATATTTCTTTTTCTCTTTCCCTATGCCCATCATATATATATATATATATATATATATATATATATATATAGATTTATGTAAATCGTAATATATATTTTTATGTTATGTATTTAGATTTACAAAAAATATATAGAGAAAAAGAAAATAAGAAAAGGAAACCTTTTATTTGTACTTGCCTGCTGGGCTCCGTACCTTTTTAGCACCTGTCTTCTCCATTTTATGCTGTCGAAAAAATGTTCAGCATATGAAATCACGCCCCACAAAACCTTAATTCTTCTGGGTTTTTCTCACTCATACACAATTTTTCCTTTTCTATGTGCAGAAAAAATTGCTGGGTTTTCAAGCAAAAGAAAGAAAAGGGCTGAACCAAAACATACACAAGGTAAAAACATCTACAAATCAAAACAAAGTATAAAAATCATAGTTTAGTTGGTGTATTTTGTTTTTTTAATTCTTTTGGCCTTAATGTTAATAAACCCTATCTAAATTAATTGTTTTTTTTTTCTTTTTGTATTTGTTGATTTTCATTTTCTGTGTTAAGAAAAGGGAAAATTTAGGAAAAAATGGCTGGATGGTCAAAATCAAAACATGGGTTGGAGTTAAAAAACAGTAAAATTGATCAAGGTTATGAGAGCAATAATGTGTTGTGTTTTGATCTTGATTTTGCTGCAAATGACGGTGTTTTTGATGACTGTAAGGATAGACTGAGAAGTTTGTTTGATCAAGTTATTCCAATTTTTCTGAGGGAGGTATCAGTGGACAAATATTTTCGACCTCTTCCGGCATTGCTTGCTGATGGGCAGCCGGTGGATTTGTTTCAACTGTTCTGTGTAGTTAAAAAAATTGGGTTTGATACTGTTTTGAGGAAGGGATTGTGGGGTTTAGTTGCAGAGGAATGTGAGTTGAGTGTTGGACTAGTAGCATCTGTTAAATTAATTTATATCAAGTATTTGAAGGAGTTGGATGGGTGGTTACAGAAAGTCTTTAGGGATAAGAGGTCAGAGAATGGAGAGATTAAACTTTTTAAGAAATTAGATTTGTTAATTGCAAAGTCGGAGGAGCTTCGAGGTTTGGTAGTGAGCGGCAAGGACAAGAGAAGGAATGATTTGAAATCCAATTCAACTGAAAGTTATGTTGATATTGATATGGGTAAGAATGAATCACATTTATCAGATGGCGGAGACTCCAATAAGGTGCTCGATCATGTGGAAAGTAGTATGGAAGATGGTAAACTTGGATTGAAATTTAATGAAATCGGAGGTTATGTTGATCTTGATATTGGCAAGAGTGAATTTCTTTTGTCAGATGGAGGCGGAGACGTCAATAAATTGCATGATAATGTAGAAAGTAGTAGTGGTGACGGTAACCTTGATTTGAAATTCAATGAAACTGGAAGTTACATCGATCTTGATATTGGAAAGAGTGGATTGCTTGTGTCAGATGGCGGCGGAGTTTCCAATAAATTGCATGATAATGTAGATTGCAATGATGACGAGAAATATTTTTGTACCCAAGGTGACAAAAATATCATGTTATCGGCCAAGTGTGTTGTGGATAGAGTAATTAGCTGTCAGAAGAGTGAATGTTGTTCAAGGGTCGAAGAAGACAAAGTGCAAGACAATATAAAAACAAGTAGAAGTGATAATGACGAAAAACATGGTGTCCAGGACGATTATGATATCCTGTTGTCAGCTAAAAGTGTTGTTGACAAATTAGTTAGTTGTAAGCAAAGTGGATCGTGTTCATGGGCCGAAGGAGATAACATAGTAAGTGCAAATAACGATGACGAAAATCTAACTGACGATTACGATGTCCTGTTATCTGCCAGAAACTTTAATGATAAAGTCGGTACTTTTGAGAAGAGAGAATTGAATATGTGGGGTGGCGGGGTTATTAATGAAGCTGTCGACAAAATAGTTGGTTCTCGAAAGAGGAAACGAGAATCTATATCTGTAACAGAAATGCTAAATTGGCTTACGGAAGTCGCAAAGCATCCTGATGATCCAGCAATTGGGGTAATACCTGCACCTTCCAAATGGAAGGTGCATGGAGTAGAGGAGTTCTGGGTGCAGGCTTTATTGGCACGCGAGGCACTCTTGATAAGAAAGCCAATTGATGCAGAAAATGAAGAGTCTTCTGTCCAGGTATTCATGCATTTAAACTTTCGAATTATAGAATCGATCAGTACCTCTAGTCTTTGTTGTGCACTCTAGATCATGGTTTTGGTTTTTCCACCATTGCTAAATATTATAATCGTACTCATGCCATATAGGTCAGTCATATATAGCCCTTGCTAAACTACCAAATCGGGACGAATTTGCGTTTCATCTTTCTCATTTTAACTATCGTCTTCAATTGAATTTATAATCAATTATAGAATGTGGTTTTTCTATTTATGCAGCATCATTGATTGTTACTTTCTATCTGTAATGCCAAGAATCAGATAATCAACTTCCTATAAACACGTGCAACTTAATAAATTATTAAAGCATTATGTTAACACAAAATTATCCATTCTGCCGCAGTTAAAGCGGTATAATGCAGTCATATAAGACTTTGGAAAGTCATTTGTTGTGAAGCTCTCAGCACAGGGAATATCCATGATTAGTGGTTTTGTTTAGATTATATAACCTTTGATAACTGACGTAATTGATCTAGAATTTTGTATGGCATCAATTAACTACTTTACTTTTTTGCATATTTTAATTTGGTAACCTTTGGTGTCATTTTTATTATTTCATATCTGCTGCTAATGACTCAGGAGTTTGGTTTGATTAGATGTCTAGATTTTTAAGGAAGTTGATTGGACACTCTTGTTGATTTCAACTCCATTTCATATAAAATTAAACTCAGAAAAGTTTCTTCTTGTTATTTGTTAAAATTATCAGTTTATCACCTAGTCAAATATGACGTGAGAACCAAATATATCTTTAGAGATAAAACTTTTTGATATGTAATTAGCATGGAATGAATGATTCCCAAAGTATTAACCAAGACAAAATGTTAGTCAATGCAAAGATCACAATTGTAGGTCATTGCTTCGATTTTTTCCTCTAGCTTGCCATTTGTTTGCTTCTTCACCGATGTATTTGATTGAAGTCCAGTTTTTTTTCTTTTTCCTTTTTCGTAAGTTTATAGTTAAATTTCCCAAATCTCATTTCAGCCATGGTTATTTTACAGACTATATTAAAATTATCAACATGTTTGTGTCTTACTAATTACCATAATTTTTCATGGTGCAATACATCACCTTTGTTCTACCTCCTTCCTGCAAAGATCAGGCCCTTTATATATTTATTGGCACTGATTTTGAGACTTACTGAAACATACTTGCATATTTTATTTTCTGTATGATAAATATGAGATTTTGAAAATAATATTACTCCCTTTGTTTCGAAATATATGACCAATATTGACCTTTTAAGTCAACTTGACGTATTTTCAATTTCATAATTGGTGTGATTCATTTTAACTTTTGAAAATAATAAATCCTGGAATTAGTAATGCTTTTTATATAGTACTTACGAAGTAAATTCGTGCCAAATGCCCCCATACAAATTAAGGTGTCTGTCGATCTTTGCATATGGAGGGAGCATTCCATTATTGCACAACTTTACTACGCAGGTTACTTGTATACTACTGAACCAAAGTCTTATACCCAATCAGTTATTCAATTAGTCCACTATGTCGCACGTTTCTTTCTGCTACAATCAAGCGCAAAAGATCTATGCTTTGAATTACATTTTTCTGTTCATTATTCATGAAGTGTGGCCTTATTCTTATCACCCAACTCATTTGTCTTACCACCTTTTCTCTCATGTTAAATCTTGGATTTTTTGGGAATATCTCATCTTATATTTGGAAGGTTGCTTCAGATTTGACATAGATTTTTTCTTACTATTGTATCTTCACCATTCATTTTGTGGACTTGATCACTATACGTCATATGCGGTAGTAGGCAGTTAAGCCAAACCACTTTAGAAATTAATGTTGGTCTTTTGTCAGTGCTGCTTTTATCTTGCAATTTTGTTTGGCTATTTCTGACTTTGTGATCACATTCTAACTACGGGGCTAGCGATCAACCATATTTAATATACTACTTGTCTTGCCTTACGGATTTACCATATTAAGAGGTAATAAAAGGACTTAGGATTATGGTGGAGTAAATGAATGTATTTAAGATAGAGTTGCTTGGAGAATTGTATAGTCTAACCTCATCAATCACTTCAATTGTAAATCAAAACAATTTTGTTTATTTATCTGTTTTCTATTTAAAAAAAATTAAGTCAACATAAAAAATGTTCCAGTAGGTTATGAATTATGTGTTGGATTTGTGTGGACATACACCTTCTCCATGGTAAAGAATAACAACATGCTATAGCTACTCTCGATATGCTTGGGACTCAGCGAAAACAATAGTAAAGAGAATATCGGGAGAAAAAACAATCACATAAGATACAAAATTTACGTAGTTCACCCAAATGTTGGGCTAATCCATGATTGACGGCTGATCAGTTTCAAAAATTTGTACATATTACAATTACAAGATCCCCAAAAGTACAAAACTTCCCTTCCAGATTTTGGGTAGTTTTGCAATCATCTTTGAATTAAAGTTTGGATCAGGCTACACCAATGACAATCTCCAACTTGAAGACTGATATTTGTACTTCTCCTTCAAACAGTTTCAAATCAACCGCCAACACTTCCGATCATCATTGAGATTAATTATAGTTGAACAAAAGCTCAACTTCCCTCTATCAATGACCTTCGTCAATATGTTTGTCGAATTTTTGCTCCTATCAACTTTATCAAGTTTCAACTGACCATCTTCCAAAACCTGTCGGATGAAGTGATACCTCAGCTGAATATGCTTCGTTCTTGCATGAAAAGCTAACTTTTTTGCAAGATGAATAGCACTTTGACTGTCACTCCACAAAGTACTATTTTCTTCTTTCCAACCCAATTCTCCCATGAACCGTTGAAGCTAAATCATCTCCTTACTTGCCTTAGTAGTTGCAACATACTCTGCGTCTGTAGTCGAAAGAGCAACTATCTTCTATATCTTAGAAAACCAACTGACTGTAGTTCCACCAACTGTAAAGACATAACCAGTAGTACTCCTACCATCGTCTCTATCCCCTAAATCATCAGAATCAACAAATCCTTGCACAACAACATTATTTCTCCCAAAACATAAACAATAACTGGATGTACCTCTAAGATAACTCAATATCCACAGTACTGCTTGCCAATGTTTTTTGTCTAGGTTTTGCATGTACCTGCTTACAACTCTCACTGCTTGTGCAATATCTGGTCTCGTACTAACCATCACATACATCAAGCTATCAAGCTGCCAACCACTGAAGAGTAAGGAACTCTTTCCATGTACTCTTTTTCCTCATTGGATGAAGGATACTCTTGGAGAGCTTGAAGTGATTCACCAATGTAGTAGTAACTATCTTCTCTTTAGCCATGTTGAATCTTTTAAGTGCCTTCTCGACATAATCTTCTTGAGATTACCACAACTTTTTTAGCTTTCTATCTTCTCTCTTTATATGCATGTCAAGAATCTCAAAAGACTTTGGGTAAGTTCTTGAGATCATTAATTTTTTGCATACTTGTACCTGCATTTAGCATATCATCCGCATACAATGCAAGAATTGTATAGTCTCTATTAGCAACATCTCGCGCAAATTCACTTCCTGCATAAAACTGACAAACTTTCAAATACCATTCCCTAGGAGCTTACTTCCAAGACCATTTTCTCCTTAGCTTTGACTTCAAACCCCTTAGGTTGATGCATGTTGATTTCCTCATCCAAATCACCATGAAGAAATATCGTTTTCACATTTTGCGCAAATGTAAATTCTTTAATGCAACAATACTTAACAAAATACGAATAGAGGTCATCTTCACAATGGGAGAAAATATTTTTTTGAAATCAATGCCTTTCTTCTACGCATAGCTTTTCACCACAAGTCTTGATTTATACCTCTTCTTTCCCCCAACTTCATCTTTTACCCTGTATACCCATTGGTTGAACAACGACTTTTTCCAACTGGTAGCTTTAACAAGTCCCAAGTATTCTTCTTCTTCTTCTTCTTCTTCTTCAAGGAGTCTATCTCCTCTTTCATGACTAGCTCCCACTTCTTACTGGAATTATTTTGCATTGCTTCCTGTAAACACTCAAGTTCACTAATATCAGTATACAACACATAATATAAAGTAGGGGAATACCTATCTGGAGATTGTGTTAATCTCTGCGATCTTCTAAGATTAGGAGTTTCAAGCTCCTCATCTTGAAAATTACCACCATCAAACTCGTCACCATCAGAATCATCATTATGTGCGCTAGGTATCAATCCATCTGCAATATCATCAAATTCTACAAATTCCTTTTCTGCATGTTTCTCACTTTGTTGTTGCCTATCTTTGTACATGCACTTTTCATTGAATACAACATTCCTAGATCAGATGATTTTGTTATGTTGATAATCCCATAAACGATAACCATACTCAACATCGCTATATCCAATAAAAGCACATTTAATAGATAATTGAGTAGCTTTAACATGGTTGTTAAGTCGTCGACTAATCGTCCAAGTGCGTTGGGCATCACAAGGCTAGGGGGTGACTTGGTTAGTCGAGTGACTTGGTAGCAAGACGTCGTAAGTCGTCGCCTTGGACGCCTTGCTGCCAATTCGATCACCTTAGCAGCTAGGTCCATGTTGTAAAAAAAGTTCAATCAATCGAGTCCAACCTGAAAGGAGGAGAGATGAAACCCAATTAGGCATGAGCCCTAAAATCCGGCCCTAACAAAAATTATCTCCCTGCTGCGATGCGACGCAACTAAAAACTAAACTTCCCTGCTACAACGCGACGCGATTCCTCCTGTTGCGACTTCTTCTCTGGTGTGTCTTTTTCTTCTCATCTTTTCTTCTCTTCTCTTTATTGTGACTTCTTCTCTTTTTTTACTACGACTTTTTCTTATCGTTTTTTATGGATTTTCTTTTGAGTGGACCATTGGGGTTTCTACTTTTGAGGTTACTGATGTTGGATCCCTACTTCCATAATTGTTAATGAAACTTTATTTATTAATGTTTTTAAGGAGTAACTTTATTTTAGTACTGCTATCACTTGTTTTTTAAGGAGTAACTTTATTTTATTAATGGATTTTTTCTCATTAATAAAACCAGTATATGTATACGTGATAAATACAAAATTTATTCTACTGACCTCAATAACCTTTTATAAATGATTAATTTATAAAAATGGCAACAAAAAAATTCCACAGTTCTATATGTACGTCAGTATGTGTCCTAAGTTGGAAAATAGAGTAACTTATATGTGTATTGTGTTTGGCTGCATGTTGCTAAAAAAAATTCATAAAATTGAATTTTATTTAGTCATAAAATTGAAATTCATTATCTTAATTGTGTTGTTTAGATTTACTTTGGTTGTGGCAATATTAATGTATTTTGTACTTGTGATAGTATTTGATAATGTTGAATATTGTGAAATAATAATGTTAAATGTACATGTGTGCGTGTAATTATGTGTGTGTAATTATATATGGAGAGGATTAAGTGCATACCCCTTTATTTAACATATCTTGCTCACCACTTTTAGTGATGGACCGGGCGACGGTTCGGTCCGTCGCATATATCAGAGAACCTTCGTCTTAGATTTTAGCGATGTATCGAACTGTCGCCATAACATATAAACTGTTTATCTGTTCTATAGTGACGGACCAAACTGTCGTTTGGTTTGTCGCTAAAGGTGGTGAGCAAGGTATATAAAATGAAGGGGTATGCACAAAAAACGGGTTGTGTATATATATATATATATATATATAAACTTACATGTATAAATTGTACATAAGAAATGAATTGTCGACTTATGGACGACTAGTTGAGCACCTAGTCGACTAGTCGATTAAGCTCACGACCACCGACTCAACTTGACTTTACGACTTAACAACTTTGAGCTTTAAAATCATATTTGAATTAGAGTTCAGATCAGAATTCACCAATAACACTTCAAAAATTCCAATGGGGAGAGAACTTGTTCTCATACATGTAAACCTTTGTTACATGAACTCTTTAATTTTGGCTGAAGTACCATGTCCATACTAGTGGGCATGAGTGTGGGTATGGGATCCGAGTCATATCCTTCGCCAGTCGGTTGGACACTTTGAGTCACCAACAATTGCTTGTGTACACCATAAACTTTATGGTAATTTCGAAATTAAACCCATAAACTTATTACTTTTTTCCCACTAAATCTGTCATATTTAAATTTTCATTTACGCCACTAGTTATCTTTTATATTCAAATAAACCCCAAATGTTCGACATTCCTATTTATCAAAAAGGAAAAAGGTTTGACATTCTCACACTAAATATCACATGGCACATGCATTAACTTTTATCAACTTGTAGTATCCACGCAGCCGTATCTAAATTTGGATCCTGTTCTCATATCCTATTATTTTAGAAATAAACAATTACACTACCAACACCTGATTCTCATATCTAAGTCCATGTAACATAGATGTTCACAAATCGGTAAATTGTAAAAGCATGACTAGTTTTCTTAGCAAGGCTACATCTTTTTGAACAGTTGTGTTGTTCTTCTTCATTGGTGATTTTTTTTCTTCTAGTTTTTATTATTAGTATTATTAGTATTATTATTTTCTTTTTTTAGTTTTAGTTTTTGGGTTATCTTTTATTTATTTATTTTGTCCTGCCCCTCTCTTTTTTTTCTTATTTGTTTTCTTTTTAGCAGTTTTTCAGTATGTATATGTATGTATTCTTCTATATGTGGTTATGTTTTTATTCTATTTATAACTGTGCACCTCTAATCTTTAAGTTCAAGTTATCTTATGTTATCCTTTTCCAGTTTTTGTTTTATATTGTTCTTTTCTCTTGCCTCTCTGCCCTATATTTACTTATGGATCCATTTCCGGCCAACCCCAACTAATTTGGGATAAAATGAACTGTTAAGTTGAGTTGAGTGCTATTTTTCATCGGTTCCACTGTTGGAAGACTTGAAGGATTTTAAAAATGATCCGTCCTCAGTAACCCCTTAATACTACCTCTTTCGTTACATAATTTTGCTTTTGGGTTGTAGAGTGGTTAGGCTCTCTGTTTGTTTACTGATTACAGTAGCATGTTTATTTGTTTAAGTAGGTAATTTAGGTTTAATTGATATTTTGGAGTTATATACAAAGTCCAAATAGGTTGTTGATCTGGTATGCCTTGGTGCTAATCTAAGTAGGTAAGCCAGTTGGATCTCCCTTCTCCTAACAAACTTACTTTTCAGATACACATTCAATTGAAAAATACTTTAAAATTAATATTTTCAAATTAATTTAATAAAAACATAGAATACTATATATATATATATATATATGTGTGTGTGTGTGTGTGTGTGTGTGTGTGTGCGCGCGCGAGCGCGTACTGCTATGAGTGATATATATTATGTGCTGCTTTCGGCTTGTGAAGAGTGGGCAGCTTCCCTATGCTCTAGCTAAGGCCTAAGATTTGAAGCTATGCTAAAGTAGATATAGTATTACTACTAAATCTTCAAAGTCATTGACTTGCCCCCATAAATTTTTATTTTTAAACTTATATAGTCTCTCTTCCAGTATATAGTTCTCTTAAATTCTTCAACCAAACCATATTTTCTTAGTTGGGGGGTATACTTCATCTTGGCAAAAAATTTCTAAATATGGGTGATTTTTTATATATATAGGTGATTTGCAAATTTAGTTAATGGGTTTCTACTGGCTTCTACTTGTGTATTATTACGTTTCTAGTCTTAGTTTTGAAATTGAATAGGTTTTTATTGATGTTCGACAAGGTGGGAAGGAGGAATAAGAGTACCTATCTCCACAGAGAATCGGTAAAGAAACACACACAAAAGCACACAATTTAATCTCAAATCAATATATTCAATAATCTAAAAATAATGAAATTCCCAATACTTAAATAGAAAACTCAATACTTGGGGATTAAGTAAAAACCCTAATTTAGAAATTAAACAATCTCTTAACTAAAATCTATTGCTATAATAAACTCTCCTAATTGAAATCTACTACTACAATTAAAACTCTCTTAATGAAAAACTACTACTATAATACCCTACTAAATAATTTCATTAATAACTCAACATTTATCTCTAAATAACAATACAAAATTAATAATAAACTTTTTAAATTTCTTCTTTCGTACCGCATTAATCTCTTCGCCTTTGAAAACACTCGTCCTCAATTTTTGAAATATCGTAGAATAATAAACCACAGTCCAAGAAAAATAAACCACAGTCCGAGAAATGCCTTCTAACAAAACATTCGCATCCAATGTTTTAATGTCATGAGCACAATTTTTCGGGAATAACAATGACATAATATAGAAATTTGAAGTAGCTTTGGACTCAAATGTATCAACCGGAAAAAGAAAATCAATATGGCTGACCTTAACTTTATCTTCCTTAATATTTTCGCATTTGAGGTCAAACTTAACTTCAATTTTTCTACTGCAAACTATTTCTGAAAGTTATTCAACACACTTAACTTTCGTTTCATGTTTCTCACAAGCATCAATATGTGAGACTCCTTGCTCTTTTTTACCCTCACCAATTTCATATTGGTTATTGATACATTTAAGTATTGTGAAACACATTAATTGTCTTGGAAAAATTTACTTTGCGGGTTTCCTCTTGTGAACACGTCACTTTAGTTGAATAAACACGATTAGGATGAACATTTTTTTGTGTTTGAATAAAATATGGACGGATATAGCATGTGGTTATGTACTTGTAATGTGCTTTTAAATTTGCAAGACTTGTTTCAGAAAGTGCAAGCTTATCGCATAATTTTCAATACTCGGCACTATACAGGACACCAGACTTTGTAATCTTCTCGTATATGACAAAAGTTTGATACTCAAGTTGCTTTATCTTAACCGAAAGAAAGTCTTGATTGTTAAACTTGGAAGACATTGTATATATGTAAAGGGTTTAATTGAAAATTTTAGAAACTTTAGGAGTTAAATTGACGAGTTTAAAAAATTATGGGGGCTAAATTGAAAATTTTAGAAAATTTAGGGGTTGAATTAAAAGTTTTAGAAGCTTTGGGGGCTGAGTTGAGAATTTCAGAAACCTAGGGGTACTTAACTATAATTTGGCAGCAGAAAATTACTGTATCGAAACTGTACAAACAGCGTTGTATTAGTTTTTTTTTTCTTTCAAGATAGATGGAGACTGTGGCGACGATGATTCCTGGTTTAGATCGTGCTTTTGTCTCGGAAAATTGCTGACGATTCTCTAGCGAACATCGACAATTTGATGGAGGCCAGAAAAATAGGGTAGGAAGGAATTAGGTGAAATCAAAAGATATCAGGAATTTTGGCTCTCGATACTTTAATCTCAACTCAATATATTCAATAATCTAAAAATAATGAAGTGTTACGATGCTTAAATAGAAAACTCAATATTTGGGGACTAAGTAAAAACCCTAATTTAGAAAACTCAATACTTGGGAACTAACTAAAATCTACTTCTATAATAAACTCTACTAATTGAAATTTACTACTACAATTAAAACTCTCTTAATGAAAAGCTACTACTATAATATCCTACTAAATAATTTCATTAATAACTCAACATTTATCTCTAAATAACGATACAAAATTAATAATAAACTTCTTAAATTTCTTCGTTTGTACCACATCATTTATTTTATCACAATCATAGAATAAAACATAATATAGCCTCGAGTCGTAAAAATTTTCCTATCATGCTCTATTATTTGTTGTAATTGCTCTCATATGTGATTTGGATTTATCCTTTTACCATTTACATACTTTAGTGTGTTGTATATCAATTGATAGTCATTCATTTCTCTTGGTTTATTTCCTGGATTCTTTGTTTGATACTCATGGCCAGTGAAATAGTTGGTTGAACATGTATTATCTCTTTGAAACATTTAATTAACTCTACTTTTCAAAAAAAAAGAAAAAGAAGGTATTTTTGACTCCTTTAGTTTCATATTTCAGTTTTGTTTCCTCAAGTCCCATTATTGTGTTTAGGACCTTCTATAGAATTTTAATTATCATTGCATAATCATTTTTTTTAATTACTACGTCAAATCCTGAAGGGGGATGCAATAATATTGTGCTTTAGACAGGTCATTAGGGTTAAAACTAATTATGATTTTGTTTAGTTTCCTGGTGAATGGCTCAAGACTACACGGTCTGTCTTCATAAAATATAATTTCTTGACATTTCCATGCATTTATTACTGTGAGCTATATACGTCTGTTATGTATATCTACTACATAGAAGTGTCATTATGTCATATCATACAAAGACATTTTAAGGGGTACTATCTCTATATTTTTTTACAATGTATAGAGGGATCGATACTCTCACAGAGAAAAATATATATGTTTCTGTAATTAGCTCACTATTTAGAGAGACAAAAGAATCTGAATAATTGTTTTAAAACCCAAGAGAGGATTTTAATTGACGTTGTTGGCTATTGGCCTCTGAGCTTTTTCTATGTTGTAAATTTGCTTGCTCTAGAATCAAGTGTAATTCATGCTTACGTCAAGTAAGTCTTAACATAATAGTAATCAAGTCATTTATTAATAATTAGGTGGTTCTGGGCAGAGTAGATAGCACCTCTATATTATCTTTCAGTAATTAATTTCTCCTACGTGCGTAGACTAGCATTCCATTTTGAAATGATTACCTGTGAATATAACCTTTTATATAAATGATTTATTCTTTCTAAGCTATGGGAGATATAATGATTAGAGGCTTGTTATTAGAAATTTGTGTTCAGGAGTTTTAACTTTTACCCAACATAAGAAATAACATTTGGAATTGGAGTCCACTGGAAATGTTTTGGATCTTTCTCCATACAAAAAGGAAACATCTAGTCATTTGATTACCCCCTAGCTATCCCCCACCCCAGGTTGCAGGAAATTGGTTTCTTTTAGAAAGCAGAGTGTAGACGTAAGTTACAAATTTGCATTTTGTGGAGTTTTGCATTTCAGGCTTGATGTATTAAATGCAACACAACTTGTATTCTGTTGCTGCATCTCAATCCCAACTTTTTAAAACCATAAACAAAGAACTGAGGTGCCCATAAGATATGGGAACTCCAACTGTGTATCCTGTACTACAGGGAATTTGTTTTCCGACGAACAAAAAGGACAGAAACATAAAGAAATTACTGTAGTAAGAGACACAGAAGTGCAAGGATATAAGGTTCATTTTTTTTATCCGCTTGTCAATTATACCATTTATTGATCTGTCCTCCCACATTTTGTTTACTTTTCAATTCAAAAAACTTTTAAGTATAGTATAGCGTAAATTCTTAGCTACATTAGTTTAGTTAACTTTAATTCTGCTTTTTAATTGCCTTCGATAGTAATAACATGAAGATGCTTAATATAAAATAAGGGAAAGATCCTCAAGGAAACTTAATGAGCTTCTCATTTATGCTAAAATAATTAACACTATTCTAACATGTAATTACTTTTACGTATATATTATTTGCTATATAGTGCTCACAACTAATAGCTTTGCATGTATGCAACTATAAACCATATTATATGTTTGCAATAGTTTCTCGATTAGCATTACTCTTTACGGTTGATGTCGCTATGAGCCACAAATTCTGGAACTTGAAATATAACTGTCAATAAATGTTTCTCATATATTAAATGACATCGGAGTCTGAATTTGAAACAGAATTGTCAATATTAATCCATTTTCATAGTACATATTATGGTGTGGGTTTGCAGAAGAAGCTGAAGATGCATCCTTCCATGTACGAGGATAAGAATGCCCTCCACCAATCTACGGAGCGAGTAAGATGCAGCAAAAGGTTTCCTTTGACAAAATCTCACTTCTGTTCATGTTGCAACCCTGGCCCCACTACTTCAAGTAAACTGGCAAGTCCTCACAAGGCAGAAGTGGTGAATGACTCGAGGATACCGACTCCGACGACATTGGAGGTACTAAACAAACATACAACTCAGGATGTGTCTACAGATGAGTCCTTTGTGAAGCAAGTTTCTGTTGGACCTTGTTTTCAAGCTGATGTTCCTGAATGGACGGGTGTGGTTTTGGAGAGTGATTCAAAGTGGCTAGGCGTACGGATGTGGCCTCCTGAAGATGGAAACAACAAAACCCTAACTGAAAAGCATCCCGTTGGCAAAGGAAGACAAAAGTCATGTGATTGTTTACTTCCAAGCTCTTCTGGATGTGTTAGGTTTCACATTGCAGAGAAGAGGATGAAGCTGAAGCTTGAATTGGGCCCGTTATTCTATCGTTGGAGATTTGATCGCATGGGTGAGGAAGTTTCACTTTCCTGGACAACACAAGAAGAAGAGAGATTCAAGATTACGGTGCGACAACAATCTGCAGCCCGTAACAAGTTTTGGAGCAAGGCTTTTAGGCTCTTTCCTACTAGAACAAGAGAAAAGTTGGTGGGCTATTACTTCAATGTCCTTGTTCTCCGGCGAAGAATTTATCAGAACCGTGTGACGCCTAGAAATATTGACAGTGATGATGACGAAACAGAGTTTGGGTCAGTTGGTGATGGTGGTAATAACGACGGATCTAATTTGCCGATATGCTCTATGAATATGCAATGTACTGCTTTCGAGTAATCTATTAAGAGTTTGCTACAGAACTTTGTCTGCGGTTATCCCATCTTTCGCTCCTCTTGACAATTTTGATGAACTGAGATAATCACAGGTGAGAGAGATTTTGAAGACGCAACAGCACCGTGGAAGCAGAGGATGACTTGTGGTTTTCGATGATCCAAAAGGTTTTCTTTTGTGGAACATGCAAAAGTTTTGAATGGAACTTTTAAAGTAGCTTTAAAGTTTACAAGGTTTTGGGTTACTTAATTTCAAACAAGTATAGACTACAGTTTAGTTTTAGAAAAGTTTCTTTGGTACATGGAATTAATAATTTCTCAAGGGTTGTGGCTTTTATTTCTTTAATTTTTTAAAGTCTCTTTATCTGGCCATTTCATTGGGATTGTTTGGTTTCTGTGTTTGAGTTAAATAAATTACGTTTAAAATAAATGGCTTATAGACGAATAAGATTTCTAAACATGCATATTATGAATACGCGAAACCTGGGGTGCTTTTGGTGGTTACCCGTGCTATAATGTTGTATCAGTATACAGTCGACTAGACACAAATGGCACCCCGTAAATATGAACAACTTTGGGAACTTTAATTTCTAGTTTTCTAAATACTGACTCACCAACTCACCCATATCAGTAGGATCGTAAATGATAACCGAAAAATTTGTATCTGTCTGCATCTGTATTCGAAAAAAATCGGATATTATTCGTATTCTGAAAAAACGGATATATCCAGGGCCGGCCTTGAGTTTTTCAGGTCTTAAAGCGAAAAAAAAAAAATTGGGCCATTTGCGAATTACTATTAAAATAGGTATAATAAAAAACTAAGAACTTTCTCTGAACAAAAGATCATAAATACAAAAATACAAAAGAATACCAAATATAATAACCGACTATTTCAATATTTTTAAAGCATCATTCAGATATCACATTATCACTAATTCAAAAAAGTAATCAGTTCAAAGACATAATATAATCAACAGAGGGGTGAATGATATCATCAACAGCTCCTCTTGAATAACACTCACTTATAATGGGAAAATTATAAATAAAGAAGCATAAAATTTTATAGTTTAGGTAATGGAATGTAACCTTACTGAATTTCAAATAGTTTCACATAAATCAATCAGGGGGGTGACATATCCAAACTATGACAAAAGTTAACTTGTTTGGTTATTCTTCAAATAGTACCCATGGTAGATAGTGTAAAACTCAAAATCTTCCCGGCAAGAGTTTACCTATTTTCTTTTGTATTATATTGGCTATATTATGACCTCAGTCTTTAACGGTCAAATTTTAATACCAATAAGTAAAGTACGCATGACCCATAATCTATTAATAGAGATAATCGTAAAGTCTGCACTAGCCAGATTAAGAGAAAAAATGGGATTATACATATTTGCAAAGAAACACAAGAATGAGTAAAGACATAATTATGATGGACAAATGCATAGACTAACAAATGTTGAAATTAATTGAGACATATTGAAGTAATTGTTTTTTAATTTATGTGAACTGGTTGGTATTTTTTTTAAAATGTACATATTAAAATTTTTAATAGTGTTGGATCTAGTTTTACTTATGTAATAATTTTATTTGTCAAAATTTTAAATATTTTAGAGAATGATTCTACATAATTAATTATATTCATCCATTAAAATAAAACTAGCCATGCACTGATTGTATGATATAAGAAAAATGGGCCCTAAAAAATTTTGGGCCTAAAGCCCGGGCACCTTGGGCTTTAGCCTGTAGCCTTTCTTGGATATATCTCAGATTCGGTTTAAAGGTATCCATGAAATAAATCGATACGAATACTTTATATATATATGTATTCGTTTAACATCCGACCATAAATATATCCGACAGATATCCGGATTCAGATCCGTATTCGGAATTCGTATCCAAATAATTTATATATATATATATATATATTAATTAATTATTATATAATGAATAAAATAATTTTTTTAAAGTGACATTCCTTATATAATAATTAATTTTCACTATCATACGAAAATTATTTTAAAAATATCATTTCACTTCTAAAAAGTAGGAAATACACTGTTAGTTCCCAGAGGGCACAATAGATCTAGAAGGGGGGGTTGAATAGATCCTTTTTGTTTCAAATACTTTTCTGGTTTATGAGTATTGTTCATATTAGAGTATATGACAATCATAAGAATCTTTTCAAGCACAACTAATAAGTAAAAGATTCCTCTTCATTGATATATTCATAATCATATACATTGTTGTTCGTAGGTTAGTTTAGTTGTAAGCAAGCTAGAACATACATAGCAGCTTATAAGCGCTTATAGACATAATGTAAATGACATAATGTAAAAGACACAAGAGGTTTTAAGTGGTTCAGAGACTCAAGCTCGTAATCCACTTTTCTGCTTTCAACTAGCAGGATTTCCACTAAGAAAGGGCAGCACCCTGAATCTCTACGATTCCTTCAAGGCCAGCAGCCTTGGGACTCTTCTAGTTCCCTAGGAACTCTTCAAGCCCAGCAGGCTTGGAACTTTGTTTAGTCCCTCTGGACAAGGACCCTTTGGCCCTGCTTTTCTTAGTCCCTCCGGACAAGGATCCTCTTGGCCCTGCTTTATTTAGTCCTTCTGGACAAGGACCCCTCAGGCCCTGGCTTCGTTGAGTTGTTTGTTTGTGGTTATTGGAGTCGGTGCTGAGCTGCTAAGATGTCTTCATGCTCTGAACATCTTCTATCCATAGCAGCTTGGCTTGATCATCCTTGAAGTGCAGCTGAGTGTTGCATGATGCTCAGCTTCTTTGGTTGCTCAACTACTCCGGATGACCCCTTGATGAACTGCCTTGAAGATCATTCTTCTTGGTACTTGATGGTTTACGAGAGGCTTCTAAGATGACCGTAAGCTCTTCATTGGAGTACTTAGAAGCTTTCTCATGCTTGACACCAAGGTGGCTTTTGTGATCTCCCTTCATGCTACTCGATGCCTTCTCATGATGGACTTACTAAGATGACCTTAAGCTCTTCTCTATTATACTTAGAGTCTTCCCATGATAGACATCCAGATGGCATGATGCTCTCTTTTCTCTCGACAGTTCAGAACACACTTCATGTAGTAGAACTCTCACTTCTATATAGTAGAACTCACACTTCTACTTCTTTCTTGATCTGACTTCTGAGTGTTCTTGGTGGATCGTAGAGTGAGCCTTCAGACTCACTATAACATGGTTTAGATCAGTCCACCTTCTCTCCAAAACTTACAACTCCAGAGCTCTTTGATCTTTGAAGTTCTTTCTCATTTATACTTCTTCCCAATCCTTCCGTTGGAAAGTAACCGTTGAAGGCTATTCAAATATCTTCACAGATCTCAAGTTGCTTGAGGTAGACTGCTTGATGTGACTTGTCATACTTTTTCTGACGCCGTAGCTTCTCTTTACCTCACCTACCTGTCGATGTATCACTTTAATGTCTTGGGCAGGTCGAAGACTTTATTACCACTTTCTGATTTCTCGATCAGAGGTTGTCCTATTGCATCGATGCTCTCAATAAGCACTAGTCCGAATGTTACCCTTCAGATTGAACCGTTGCCAATGCTTCAGTCTTCAGGTATTCGAACTCTACGATTCTGATGCATGTCTTCAAGGACCTGATCGTAGTGTCTTGTTGATTGTTTCTCGTTGACTAGTAGAGTTAACACTACGATCCTAAAGAGTGTTGCTTGGATCTTCACTGAAGAACACCTCTTCACTTTATTGTGCGGTGGTTTCAATACTACATTTTGCTTCGATTTTCTCGATATCGATGGCCTAATTCCTTGCTTCTCGTCCCCTTCTCAATATCAAGACACTTCAGATTTGTGGCGCGTCCAAATTTTGCTTTCTCTTGGTGATCTTCCGCCACTTATCATCAATGAACCGACCGCGCACTTAATCACTTTAGCCTTGCTCTTGGTCGACCAAAGATCTCGGTTGACCTTCCATCGCTTTCTTTCTTTGTCCGACAAACACTACGATCCTAGTTTCTTCCAAGATCGTTGTCTTCTTCGCTCTCTTGACAAGAACTACATTAGTCGACTTTTCCTTAGTCACCAACAAGTCTTCTTTGAATCATCTTGTGGAAGACTTCATCACGAATGGCCTTCAACTCAATCTTGATCTTCGATTGATTGGTGCTTACTTTTTCTACTAGCCTCGCATGCCATTCGTTGAGTGCTCTCTGTTCCCTTTATCGTGGATTGCATCTTTGCAAAGTGCAACCAGAGGCTTCGTACCTTTGGATATTCCGGAGTGCTCATTCTTTGAGAACCGATGATCCGCTTCTACGATTCTCGACTTGACATTGTGAGCACTTCGCTTGAGTCGTAGTTCTCGACTCTACGATTCAACTTTTGGTCGCGGCCGACACTACGATCCCGAGATCGGATCTTGACACTCTACGATTTTTTCCTTGTGCTTGTTGTCTTCATCTGATCTTGCCCGACTACGATCTCTGTATGCACTCAATGGACTCTACGAACTCAGAGTGTAGTCTACGATCCTTGACTTGGCTTCGGCATCACTAGGCTCTACGACTCTGAGTGTAGTCTACGTTTCGAACTTGGCTTTGACAGATGATCGTTCGGCTCTTAGGCAGGCTGTCTCTACGATTCTGAACATGACTTCCTCAGCACACTACGATCCCGAGGAAGCTCTTCTCGATACACTACTATCCTTCTTCGTTTCCCACGGCGTTCCATTTAACTCCGAGATCTACTATCTTGCATACTCCTATTCCGCCTCGATAGCTCCTGAAGTTAACCTTGACTCACCGGCGACTACTTACTTCTAGTGTAGTGCTCGACGATCAGACTAGCCTATCTATTACATCATAAGATCAACCTAACAAGCTTGACCAATTCATTCTAAGTCCTTGTACATATATTTCTATTATCTATAAAAGGACTTTACAGCTTTTCTTAATGCAAGCATACTTGCATATTATTCATATATATATATATATATATATATATCATAATCAAATCATATATAAATAGGAATAACATTCACATGCTTATTCCTGACAATCTCCCCCTATTTGATTATGAAAAAAATAATAAGTGCATATGCATGTTATGAATGAATCTTATATACAAAGGCAAATTGTATTTCTAAAACAGTTAATCATGAATGTCATTTATATTGATATGGAAATTTATACATTAAGACATTTTACATCCTGGATCCAGAACACATTCCTAACAGATTAGAGATGTACCTCCTTGGCTCCTTGTGTTTCCAAGATGCTTGTTGATCAGCTACTCATCTTTTTCTGCTTCTTGCTTTTGTTCCCCCTCTGATGATGACCTTCTATCTTTGCTTGGCTCCCCTTCATCACCTTTCTGATCTGGCTCCCCTTCAGCTTCTGTGATTTTGGTATCATCATCTTCAGGCTCCCCCTCAGATGATGATTCTTTATCTGCTGCTACTATCTTCTTCTTTGGCTTCTTCTCCCTTAACCCTCTGCTCTTCTTTGAGTGCCTTTTGCTCCTCTTCTTTCTTTGCCTCTTTTTCTCCCCCTTTTTGTCATCAATCATTTGAGAGAGCTGCTCCATGTTGGACATAAGCTGCTCCATCAGGTAGGAGGAGTTTGCAACTTCAAACTTTAGTTCTTGCTGGCCGAGCTCAAGTTGCACAGAGAAGGACTGTTTCAGATCGTCAATCTTGTCAGAGAGGGCTTCGATCTGCTTTGCATTGGCCTCCTGAACTTGTAGAGCTACTGCCTTCTGATCTTGGATGGCCTTCTGATAGATGCTATCTCTCTCTTGGAGTTTGAGAGATACATCAGCCAAGAT
Organism: Panax ginseng; assembly: GCA_020205605.1. NCBI lineage: Eukaryota > Viridiplantae > Streptophyta > Magnoliopsida > Apiales > Araliaceae > Panax > Panax ginseng. The sequence goes on along the minus strand of CM035138.1, from coordinate 31,265,433 downwards.
AGCTTGAAGCTTGTGCTGGAAAGAATCATCTCCTAACATTGTTGTCATACTTCGTGATTCTTCGAAGAGCATAGATATCTTCTTGCTTAGATCATCAGAGCTCTTCAAGAGTTCCTCGCTTCAAAGCGCTTTGATCCTCTTGATTGGTAGCTTCAGTGTGAAGCGATGGATTGGACTCTCACGATTTTCATCTTTGGACAGAGTTTCAAATGTTTGGATAATCTGAACAATCGTGGAGTTCCAATTGCTTGAGGAGGATGATGGAGTGACTAATAGCAGTGCTTGATTATAAGGTGGCTTCTGAGATTGGGCTTGAACACCATCAGCCGTAGAATGAACAGACTCTACGATCAGCTCCTTGGTCATGACCCTTCTTCCTTCAGAATTTACTCTACGATCGTAGGGGATGTAGAGGTTTTCAGCTTGTCGATAGACCTTGAAGTGAGGCTGGTTGGTTATCATCTTGGTAGCATAGGTTTTCACCCTTGGGAAGTTTTGGGCTACCAGTTCCATGCTTGGAAAAGTCTTGTAGCACCAACTGAAGTAACTTCCATCTCCTTCAGTAAAGGCCTTTAGCCATGGCATCCACTGGAAGAACCATATTTCTGGTGGAGCATCTGTCAGAACATTTGATACTTCCTCTATGATACTTCTGTCAAATCTTTCAGGAGAGGGAACTGGATAATCTTCTTGTTCGTCTGCTTCTTGAGGTGCAAAACTAGAATCTCCTTTAATCTCTTATCTCTTAGAGCCTGAATTTTCTTGATTATCTTCAGCAGGGAATTCCTCTAGCTGCATTTCATTATCAGAACCTTCTTCAGCATCTTCAACAGAAAAACCTTCTTGTTGAATTTCATTATCAGAACTGTCTTCAGCAAGTCTTTCTTTAGATTCTTCTTCTTCACTTCTGGCTTCTCTTCAGCATCTTCTCCTGGGGATACAGATTCATCATCACTTAATTCAATGATGGCATTTGATTGGCCACTGTTCCTTTTGGAGGCAAACTGGGCTTGCAGCCTGTAGCTTCTCCTTCTTCGTGGAGGTTCAATTATTGGAGACACTGACTCTTCTTCTTTTTCAGTCTCTGACTCCTCTTGCTCATTAGATAAACTTCTTCGGAGATCAGCACTGGCAGGAGCAGACTCTTATTTCTTGGCCTCATCACTTTGTGAGCCATCATGAGAGCATTCTTGGTTTGAGGGGACATGTTCTTCTTCTTCTTCTTGAATAGCATTTTCTGACCCATTCTCTGGGTTGGTTGGGGCAGTTGCATTTGGGGATGCACTTTGATCATCATGAATTTCTTTTTCTTCATCGTGAGTGATCGCCCGAGGAGATCGCCACCATGGGGCTTGAGCACTTTTCTTCTTCAGTTAGCTTTAGACTTTCCTTCATCACATCTGCTTCAGTCTTATTGCTGGATGCTGACTGTGGGAACTGGACTACATCTTCTGTTTCTTCCCCTTCTGCTGACTCCACGTCCCTTTCTTCAGTAGATGTATTGATTTTAGAAGCTAAGGCTGGTTTGTCTTCCACCTTATCTTTCTTGCTAACAGGCCCTTGAAGCAACCTGTTGCTTCTTCTCTTTATGGTTTTAGCAGTTTGGTCCTTTTCTTCCTTATCTTTGTTCAAGAAGGAGAACCTCCTTGGTGGGGCCTGGGTTTTCTTCACATCACCAGCTCTTTTTTTCACCATTTTGATTTTTTTCCGGTCAGTGTGATTTCAAATGCCGCAGAGTCATCGAGACTCGAGCTCTCTGTCTTTTATCGCCTTCTTTTTTTTTGCAGAGGCTCCACTTTGCTCCCCAGTTGTCGACCTCTTGTTCTCCTTTTTTTTCGTTCTTCTTCCAGCTTTCAAATAACTGTGGAGACATTACTTTGTGCACATTCAGGGCTTCTCCCTCATCATCCTTGATCTTTCCCCCTAGCTTTTTCTTCAGGATGATACTCAACAACCTTCCATGAAATACCTTGGTCAGGGGCTTCTTCTAAGCCTTCTCTACCCACTTGGAGATCTGATCAAACAAGATAGCTCCAAAGTCAATTTGTTTCTTCAGAACTATTGCTGACATGATTTTCAACTGCTGGTCGATCACTGTGTCATGTGCAGTGTTCTTACACAGTATGCACTTTCCAACTATTTCAGCAAGGAACTCATATTGCTCAGGAAACTCCTTCTTCTTCATGTCCTTGAAACTAGGGTTTCTTTGATACCCCATAACTTCCTTTGCTAGTTCAGTGTTGACATTATCGAGGTTCTTTAGGCCTTGGTTAGGAAAGCCTAGGCATTGATTGAGGTCAGAAGATTTTAACTTGAGAGACTGACCTTTAACCTTGGTGGAAAGAGTTCCAGAGTTTATGGAGACGTTTGAGTAGAACTCCTTAACTAGGTCAGTGTATACACGAGTACTCGCCGAGACATTCTCGAAAACCCGACTTCTTTTACGAGTCTAAGTATGTCCCTGAACTTCTTCTCCGACTTCTCAAACGATTTGGTTCCAAGTTGAATGCCAGTAATAACTTGTCAGTTCTCCATTTCAATCGTTCGAAGACTGTGGGTGTTAGATTTAGAGAGATTTATGCGAGATGGCTGTTTGGTTGGTAAGGCTCTGGGGGTTAACTGATTTTGCTCTTGAAAAGCTTTCTAGGGTTTTGAAAATGGGAGGGAGAAAGGTTCGATATATTTCGCAGAATCGTCTGCAGATTTAAACTTGTCTTTATGGCGCTTCCTTCTAACTCTCTGCATACTCAATTGATGTGTCAACTCGTCCATTGGTTGCACGTTGCCCAAGAATGAGTCAGAACTCCCCACAACTTTTCAGCTTATTAGAGGATCGGACGTTTAATTGACGTGGATTTGACTGTTGACCTTTTGATTCGTAGAGTAACATGATGAGATAGCTATAGACTCTACGATTTCATTTGATGACTCAACGATCAATTTCTCGAGAGATGTCAGCAGCGGGATGGCTTTGTCTTTTCTCCTTACTTCGATGCGCAAAGATAGCTTAATCATTGATGAATTCAACTTATCTCCTTAACTTGAATGGCTTAGCGGATGTCTCATTCTTCATGCTCCTTGTGAACCGGAGTACCCTTTGGTAGAACTACGATCGTTGAGTTATCTTCTACGATCCCCGTGGTTGCACTTCACGATCGCTTTAGTCCTTTTCAAACTCAACTCTATGATTGTTGACCGACTTGATTCTTCCGAGATGAACTACATCAATTATTCCTTCTAGGATAAGGTAGCTCGTAAGGGCCAACCTCTTAGAGAGCTAAGGTCGTTTGTCCCCGAGGCGCTTTCGGATGAAATACTATGGCGTTGGTTTGCAATGACATCTCATTAGACCTTTTCACGATGGGGAGGTCTTTCTACCACTGGATATCTCTGCATTCTTTGAAATCGTGGTGTCCTTCGCTTCTTACACTATGATCATGTGGTTGATCGTAGGAACTTCACAATTATGGATTGGGTGGTCAAGGGTTATCGTAGAGTACATTTTGAGACGTTCCTACTGACTATGGATCTTCATTTGGTTCATCAGCCACAAAGTTTTGGGACTCTGTATCTGGTACATCTCTTCCAGGTTTAATAGTGTTGTTATTCCTTAAAAGATCACTGCTCCCCCATTGTTGATGCTGTCTTCTCAGATAGATGTGATTCCTTCTTCATGTTCATTTGAAGGCTGCCCAACATTCCTCCTTCTGACTGAAATCATCATCGTTGCTTAGTTTTTCTTGTATCGTAGAGATGAGTATTTTCAGGATTGATCACTCTACGATTATTTGACAGCACTACGAACGTAGTCTTCTTTGACAGTCCTTTGTTTTGAGAAGTTCTTCTTCGTAAATAACTCCTTTGTCTTAAGCTCAATGATCTTCTATTGTGAGCTTCCCTTGAGGATCCTTTTCATAAAGCATGTCCTTCTTGATATGGGCACATAGAATCCTCTTTATCTTTTGTTGCATGGCATGGTCCCATATACGATTTGCGTACCATGTGAGCTCCATTCCTGGTTGGCTCGAGAGGGTCTTCAAGACGTGCTTGACATATAAGAACCTTATCGACTCATCTCCTAATGAATGCTTATTAGCCTCCTGCTGGTTGAGTCCTTTTGAATGAAGTCTTCTGCTTCATCATTCCTTAGTGTGGTCGAATCGACCAAAGTACTGCAGAGTTTAAGTATATTTCTACTTTTGGTCCCCATTGTTGAATGGGTCCTGCTAGGTTAGTTTTCTAAACCCCTATTCCTCTTAACTGGATAATCATCATGTTTATCACCAACAGACATATTCATGCATGCAACTATCTTAAGATAATACTTTTTTTTTCAGATGCATGATGGTGAGTGTGTGTAGAATTTGACAATTAATGACACACTCTCTATCTATGATGGTTTCATCATTCACTAAGTTATGTTCACAATGTTTAAGTGTTTACATAGTGAGAATCAACTCTACGATTTTAGGAGTATCTAGTTGATTCATTGAGGTGATCTGTTTACAAGTCGCCAAAGATCCTCTTGCAGAATTGATCATGCTCTGTGTGTTGTCAAACACTTAGAACATAGGCTTGTACATACATACTAACCTATCAGCAAAGATTACTTCACATAACGTTCATTAGGTCTGTGATGCTCTTATGACCCATTTCAGACTTCCTTCAAGATATCATCTTCAACCTAAAACTTGGATGGAGAGAAAGTTTATAGTCATTTGAGTTTCTATCCTCATGTCACTTTCTCTCTTCACCATTTTAGGTAGATTATGACTCCTTGACAAAATACTGTTATAGTTCATAAGAAGATGCAATAATGATGTACATTTAATAGTGGGGAACCGTACCTTTTTACTGTCAGTAACGAAACAATCATTTATTGAAGATATACTGAGTTTGGGCATTGATGTGCATGGCATTACTTTTGCTCCTGACAGCTTATTGTTCTTGCTGACCTTTAATCAACCAGTAGTGGTCTTGAAGATATAGATCAAGAGAATCGTAGCATTAAGATCTTTGACATCTTTGAGTTTACAAAGATAACACCTAGTTGATGGTTGGTCATTCATTGGTTTGAGAAGATCTTCTTTCTCCTCTCGATCAGCATTTCTTAGTACGCGTGACCTTTTCATCTTTCAGACTGATGAATGCTTTACTCTTTGTCACTGATGTCTCTTGCTCTCTTTCTCTCATCTGGTCTTCAGACTACAAGATTGACTGCAGGCTAGGATTGGTCTTGTTGATATAACAATCGAGGATATGGACCAATCTGAGCAGCTTCAGGTGTATACACATTTCTACCTATACACAATATTTTCAACGTGTGAGCTCTTCTACATATAACAAGTTACTTACTACTAAACTAAGTTTAGAACAATGTTAGTGCCTGGGATCAGACTCAAAGCGATTAGCTTTTGAATATAGCATGAGAACCTGCTCTGATACCAATTGTTAGTTCCCAAAGGGCACAATTGATCTGTAAGGGGGGGGTTGAATAGATCCTTTTTGTTTCAAATACTTTTCTGGTTTATGAGTATTGTTCATATTAGAGTATATGACAATCATAAGAATCTTTTCAAGCACAACTAATAAATAAAAGATTCCCTTCATTGATATATTCATAATCATACATACATTGTTAAGTAGGTTTAGTTTAGTTGTGTAGCGAGTTAGAACATACATAATGATTATAGCAGCTTATAGACATAATGTAAATGATATAATGTAAAAGACACAAGAGGTTTTAAGTGGTTCAGAGACTCAAGCTCGTAATCCACTCTTCTGCTTTCAACTAGCAGGATTTCCACTAAGAAAGAGCAGCACCCTGAATCTCTACGATTCCTTCAAGGCCAACAGCCTTGGGACTCTTCTAGTTCCCTAGGAACTCTTCAAGCCCAACAGGCTTGGAACTTTGTTTAGTCCCTCTGGACAAAGACCCTTTGGCCCTGCTTTGTTTAGTCCCTCCGGACAAGGACCCTCTTGGCCCTGCTTCATTTAGTCCTTCTGGACAAGGACCCCTCAGGCCCTGGCTTCGTTGAGTTGTTTATTTGTGGTTGTTGAGTTTGGTCTTTGTCGCTAAGATGTCTTCATGCTCTGAACACCTTCTATCCTTAGCACTGACTTGGCTTGATCATCCTTGAAGTGCGGTTTGAGTGTTGCATGATGCTCGAACTTCTTTGGTTGCTCAACTACACCGGATGACCCTTTAATGAACTCGCCTTGAAGATCATTCTTCTTGGTACTTGATGGTCGCATATGAGAGGCTTCTAAGATGACCGTAGCTCTTCTGTTAGGTACTTTGAGAAGCTTTCTCATGCTTGACACCAAGATGGCTTTTGTGATCTCCTTCTTGCTACTCGATGCCTTCTCATGATGGACTTGCTAAGATGACCTTAAGCTCTTCTCTATTGTACTTAGAGTCTTCCCATGATAGACATCCAGATGGCATGATGCTCTCTTTTCTCTCGGAGTTCGTAACACACTTCATATAGTAGAACTCTCACTTCTACATAGTAGAACTCACACTTCTACTTCTTTCTTGATCTGACTTCTGAGTGTTCTTGGTGGATCGTAGAGTGAGCCTTTGGACTCACTATAACATGGTTTAAATCAGTCCACCTTCTTTCCAAAACTTACAACTCCAGCGCTCTTTGATCTTTGAAGTTCTTTCTCATTTATACTTCTTCCTAATCCTTCCATTGGAAAGTAACCGTTGAAGGCTATTCAAATATCTTCACAGATCTCAAGTTGCTTGAGGTAGACTGCTTGATGTGACTTGTCATACTTTTTCTGACGCTGCAGTCTACTGTTTCACCTACCCTGTCAAATGTATCACTTTAATGTCTTGGGCAGGTCGAAGACTTTATTACCACTTTCTGATTTCTCGATCAGAGGTTGTCCTATTGCATCGATGCTCTCAATAAGCACTAGTCCGAATGTTACCTTTCAGATTGAACCGTTGCCAATGCTTCAGTCTTCAGGTATTCGAACTCTACGATTCTGATGCATGTCTTCAAGGACCTGATCGTAGTGTCTTGTTGATTGTTGCTCGTTGACTAGTAGAGTTAACACTACGATCCTGAAGAGTGTTGCTTGGATCTTCACTGAAGAACGCCTCTTCACTGTATTGTGAAGTGCTTCAATACTTCTGTTTGCTTCGATCGTTTTCGTCGATATCGATGGCCTAATTCCTTGCTCTGGTCCCCTTCTGAATATCAAGACACTTCAGATTTGTGGCGCCTCCAGCTTGCTTTCTCTTGGTGATCTTCTGCTCACTTATCATCAATGAACTGACCCTGCACTTAATCACTTTAGCCTTGCTCTTCGGTCGACCAAGATCTCTGGTTCACCTTCCATCAGTTCTTTCTTTGTTTGACAAACACTACGATCCTGGTTGCTTCCAAGATCGTTGTCTTCTGTTCTCTTGACAGCAACTGCATTAGCTGACTTTTCCTTAGTCAGCTGCTGAAGTCTTTTTTGAATCATCTTGTGGAAGACTTCATCACGAATGGCCTTCCAACTCAATCTTGATGCTGATTGGATTGGTGCTTACTTCTTCTGCTAGCCTGCATGCCATTCGTTGAGTGCTCTCTGGTTCCCTTACTGTGGATTGCATCTTTGCGAAGGCCAACCGAGGCTTCGTACCTTTGGATATTCTCGGGAGTGCTTTCATTCTTTGAGAACCGTGATATCCGCTTCTCTGATTACGACTTGACATTGTGAGCACTTACGTTGAGTCGTAGTTCGCACTCTCACGATTCACTTTTGGTCAGTCTTGAACACTACGATCCCGAGATCGCTTATTGAGAGGATCGGACGTTTAATTGACATGGATTTTACCGTTGACCTTTTGATTCGTAGAGTAACATGATGAGATAGCTATAGACTCTACGATTTCATTTGATGACTCAACGATCAATTTCTGAGAGATGCTGCAGTGGATGGCTTTGTCTTTTCTCCTTACTTCGATGCAGCATAGCTTAATCATTGATGAATTCGAACTTATCTCCTTAACTTGAATGGCTTAGCAGATGTCTCATTCTTCATGCTCCTTGTGAACTGGAGTACCCTTTGGTAGAACTACGATCGTTGAGTTATCTTCTACGATCCCTGTGGTTGCACTACGATCGTTTAGTCCTTTTCAAACTCAACTCTATGATTGTTGACTGACTTGATTCTTCTGAGATGAACTACATCAATTATTCCTTCTAGGATAAGGTAGCTCAGGAAGGGCCAACCTCTTAGAGAGAGCTAAGGGTCAGGTTTGTCCCTGAGGCGCTTTCCAGATGAAATACTATGGCAGTGGTTTGCAATGACATCTCATTAGACCTTTTCTGATGGGGAGGTCTTTCTACCAGCTCTGGATATCTCATTCTTACCGAAATCGTGGTGTCCTTCTGCTCTTACACTATGATCATGTGGTTGATCGTAGGAACTTCACGATTATGGATTGGGTGGCTGAAGGGTTATCAGTAGTACATTTTGAGACGTTCCTACTGACTATGGATCTTCATTTGGTTCATCGACCACAAAGTTTTGGGACTCAGATCCGTACATCTCTTCCGTGTTTAATAGTGTTGTTATTCCTTAAAAGATCACCGCTCCCCATTGTTGATGCCGTCTTCTCGGATAGATGTGATTCCTTCTTCATGTTCATTTGAAGGTCGCCCAACATTCCTCCTTCCCGATCAAATCATCATCGTTGCTTAGTTTTTTCTTGTATCGTAGAGATGAGTATTTTCGTGATTGATCACTCTACGATTATTTGACAGCACTACGAACGTAGTCTTCTTTGACAGTCCTTTGTTTTGAGAAGTTCTTCTTCGTAAATAACTCCTTTGTCTTAAGCTCAATGATCTTCTATTGTGAGCTTCCCTTGAGGATCCTTTTCATAAAGCATGTCCTTCTTGATATGGGCACATAGAATCCTCTTTATCTTTTGTTGCATGGCATGGTCCCATATACAGATTTGCAGCCATGTGAGCTCCATTCCGGTTGGCTCAGAGGGTCTTCAAGGACAGGCTTGGACATATAAGAACCTTATCAGACTCATCTCTGAACAGTTATTAGCCTCCTGCTGGTTGAGTCCTTTTGAATGAAGTCTTCTGCTTCATCATTCCTTAGTAATGGTCGACCGACCAAGTACCGCAGTTTAAGTATATTTCTACTTTTGGTCCCCATTGTTGAATGGGTCCTCGCTTAGGTTAGTTTTCTAAACCCCTATTCCTCTTAATCGGATAATCATCATGTTTATCACCAACAGACATATTCATGCATGCAACTATCTTAAGATAATACTTTTTTTTTCAGATGCATGATGGTGAGTGTGTGTAGAATTTGACAATTAATGACACACTCTCTATCTATGATGGTTTCATCATTCACTAAGTTATGTTCACAATGTTTAAGTGTTTACATAGTGAGAATCAACTCTACGATTTTAGGAGTATCTAGTTGATTCATTGAGGTGATCTGTTTCTACAAGTCAGCAAGATCCTCTTGCAGAATTGATCATGCTCTGTGTGTTGTCAAACACTTAGAACATAGGCTTGTACATACATACTAACCTATCAGCAAAGATTACTTCACATAACGTTCATTAGGTCTGTGATGCTCTTATGACCCATTTCAGACTTCCTTCAAGATATCATCTTCAACCTAAAACTTGGATGGAGAGAAAGTTTATAGTCATTTGAGTTTCTATCCTCATGTCACTTTCTCTCTTCACCATTTTAGGTAGATTATGACTCCTTGACAAAATACTGTTATAGTTCATAAGAAGATGCAATAATGATGTACATTTAATAGTGAGGAACCGTACCTTTTTACTGTCAGTAAACAATCATTTATTGAAGATATACTGAGTTTGGGCATTGATGTGCATGGCATTACTTTTGCTCCTGACAGCTTATTGTTCTTGCTGACCTTTAATCAACCAGTAGTGGTCTTGAAGATATAGATCAAGAGAATCGTAGCATTAAGATCTTTGACATCTTTGAGTTTACAAAGATAACACCTAGTTGATGGTTGGTCATTCATTGGTTTGAGAAGATCTTCTTTCTCCTCTCGATCAAGATTTCTTAAATGACGCGTTGACCTTTTCATCTTTCGGATCGATGAATGCTTTACTCTTTGTCACCGATGTCTCTTGCTCTCTTTCTCTCATCCGGTCTTCGAGACTACAAGATTGATCGCGTAGTTAGATTGGTCTTGTTGATATAACAATCGAGGATATGGACCAATCTGAGCAGCTTCAGGTGTATACACATTTCTACCTATACACAATATTTTCAACGTGTGAGCTCTTCTACATATAACAAGTTACTTACTACTAAACTAAGTTTAGAACAATGTTAGTGCACGGATCGGGACTCAAAGCGATTAGCTTTTGAATATAGTATGAGAACCTACTCTGATACCAATTGTTAGTTCCCAAAGGGAACAATTGATCTAGAAGGGGGGGGGGGGGGTTGAATAGATCCTTTTTGTTTTAAATACTTTTCTGGTTTATGAGTATTGTTCATATTAGAGTATATGACAATCATAAGAATCTTTTCAAGCACAACGGAAAGATTCCCCTTCATTGATATATTCATAATCATACATACATTGTTCGTAGGGTTAGTTTAGTTGTAAGCAGTTAGAACATACATAACAGTTATAGCAGTTATAGACATAATGTAAATGATATAATGTAAAAGACACAAGAGGTTTTAAGTGGTTCAGAGACTCAAGCTCGTAATCCACTCTTCTGCTTTCAACTAGCAGGATTTCCACTAAGAAAAAGCAGCACCCTGAATCTCTACGATTCCTTCAAGGCCAACAGCCTTGGGACTCTTCTAGTTCCCTAGGAACTCTTCAAGCCCAACAGGCTTGGAACTTTGTTTAGTCCTCCGGACAAAGACCCTTTGGCCTCGCTTTTTTTAGTCCCTCCCACAAGGACCCTCTTGGCCTCGCTTCATTTAGTCCTTCCGACAAGGACCCTCGAGCCCCAGCTTCGTTGAGTTGTTTGTTTGTGGTTGTTGGAGTCAGTGCTGAGCTGCTAAGATGTCTTCATGCTCTGAACACCTTCTATCCTTAGCAGCTTGGCTTGATCATCCTTGAAGTGCAGCTGAGTGTTGCATGATGCTCAGCTTCTTTGGTTGCTCAACTACACCGGATGACCCCTTAATGAACTGCCTTGAAGATCATTCTTCTTGGTACTTGATGGCCGGAAAAGGAGAGGCTTCTAAGATGACTGTAAGCTCTTCTGTTAGGTACTTAGAAGCTTTCTCATGCTTGACACCAAGATGGCTTTTGTGATCTCCCTTCTTGCTACTCGATGCCTTCTCATGATGGACTTGCTAAGATGACCTTAAGCTCTTCTCTATTGTACTTAGAGTCTTCCCATGATAGACATCCAGATGGCATGATGCTCTCTTTTCTCTCGGTAGTTCAGAACACACTTCATATAGTAGAACTCTCACTTCTACATAGTAGAACTCACACTTCTACTTCTTTCTTGATCTGACTTCTGAGTGTTCTTGGTGGATCGTAGAGTGAGCCTTTGGACTCACTATAACATGGTTTAAATCAGTCCACCTTCTTTCCAAAACTTACAACTCCAGCGCTCTTTGATCTTTGAAGTTCTTTCTCATTTATACTTCTTCCTAATCCTTCCGTTGGAAAGTAACCGTTGAAGGCTATTCAAATATCTTCACAGATCTCAAGTTGCTTGAGGTAGACTGTTTGATATGACTTGTCATACTTTTTTCCGACGTCATAGCTCATCGTTTCACCTACTCCTCATCAAATGTATCACTTTAATGTCTTGGTGTCGAAGACTTTATTACCACTTTCGATTTCTCGATCGAGGTTGTCCTATTGCATCGATGCTCTCAATAAGCACTAGTCCGAATGTTACCTTTCAGATTGAACCGCTTGCCAATGCTTCAGCCTTCGTGTATTCGAACTCTACGATTCTCGATGCATGTCTTCAAGGACCTCGATCGTAGTGTCTTGTTGATTGTTGCTCGTTGACTAGTAGAGTTAACACTACGATCCTCAAGAGTGTTGCTTGGATCTTCATCGAAGAACGCCTCTTCACCGTATTGTGAAGTGCTTCAATACTTCGCTTGCTTCGATCGTTCTCGACATCGATGGCCTAATTCCTTTTCTCGTCCCCTTCGAATATCAAGACACTTCAGATTTGTGGCGCCCAATTTTGCTTTCTCTTGGTGATCTTCGCTCACTTATCATCAATGAACCGACCACGCACTTAATCACTTTAGCCTTGCTCTTCGTGACGACCAAGATCTCGGTTCACCTTCCATCGCTTCTTTCTTTGTTTGACAAACACTACGATCCCGGTTGCTTCCAAGATCGTTGTCTTCTCCTTCTCTTGTGACCAATCGCATTAGTCGACTTTTCCTTGGTCAAACAATTTCAAGTCTTTTTTTGAATCATCTTGTGGAAGACTTCATCACGAATGGCCTTCCAACTCAATCTTGATCTTGATTGGATTGGTGCTTACTTTCCCGCTAGCTCGCATGCCATTCGTTGAGTGCTCTCTGGTTCCCTTATCGTGGATTGCATCTTTGCGAAGGCCAACCAGAGGCTTCAGACCTTTGATATTCCGGGAGTGCTCATTCTTTGAGAACCGTGATTCCGCTTCTACGATTCTCGACTTGACATTGTGAGCACTTTTGTTGGAGTCGTAGTTCTGCACTCTACGATTCAGCTTTGGCTGTGCCGACACTATGATCCTGAGATCAGATTTTGACACTCTACGATTTCTGCCTTGTGCTTGTTGTCTTCATCTGATCTTGCCCGACTACGATCTCTGTATGCACTCAATGGACTCTACGAATTGAGTGTAGTCTACGATCCTTGACTTGGCTTCGGCATCACTAGGCTCTCACGACTGAGTGTAGTCTACGTTTCGGACTTGACTTTGGCAGATGATCGTTCGGCTCTTAGGCAGGCTGTCTCTACGATTCTGAACATGACTTCCTCAGCACACTACGATCCCGAGGAAGCTCTTCTCGATACACTATGATCCTTCTTCGCTTCCCCTGGCGGTCTTTAACTCCTAGATCTACTATCTTGCATACTCCTATTTTGCCTCGATAGCTCCAGAGTTAACCTCGACTCACCCAGGCGACTCACGACTTCCGTGCAAAAGGTTCGATGATCAGACTAGCCTATCTATTACATCATAAGATCAACCTAACAAGCTTGATCAATTCATTCTAAGTCCTTGTACATATATTTCTATTATCTATTAAAGGAAAAGACAGCGTTTCTTAATGCAAGCATACTTGCATATTATTCATTCATATACATAAATATCATAATCAAATCATATATAAATAGGAATAGCATTCACATGCTTATTCCTGACATACACTTTTATTCTAAAATTAATAAACTGAAATAAATTTATTTAAGTATAGTTAATATATTTTTACTATTTATAAAGTTAAAATATCTAAAATGTATCATTTACCAAGAAAATTATATACTATAAGAAAGAAACTATAGTTATTAAGTTGTTATAAGTTTTTTACTTTCAAAACTTACTTGTAATGTTGGGAGACGAGAACAATGAACAATGAACAATATAATTTCAATAAGTCTACACGGACGACCATGGGTCCCTTAGCCCACTTTCCACCAATCAACAAACAAGTTTTCTTTCAAATTTTGTAAAGTTTTTGTACAATAATTTTTATACTTTTTGTATAGTAATTTTTTTGTACAATATTTTTTTATAATTTTTGTAGTTATTTTTTTATACTTTTTGTACAATAATTTTTTATAATTTTTGTGTAGTAATTTTTTTATACAGTTTTTGTACAATAATTTTTATACTTTTTGTACAATATTTTTTTATAATTTTTGTACAATTATTTTTATACAGTTTTTGTACAATAATTTTTTTACTTTTTGTTCAGTTTTTTTTTTTTTAGTTTTTTTGAGCAATATATAAATTCGTAGGTCAAAGTATATTAACTATTTCATTCATCAAATATTCCAAATGATATAACTTGCTAATGAAATCAAACACATCAAATAAAAATTACATCATTTGGATGTGTACAAAAAGTATAAAAATTATTGTATAAAAACTCTACAAAAAAATTATTATAAAAATATTGTACACAAAAATTATTGTACAAAAAGTATAAAAATTATTATACACAAAGTATTAAAACTATTATACAAAAACTGTACAAAAATTGGAAGAAAGCAGTATATATTATGAAAGATAACTAAAAAGAAGATAATTAGAGAAAGAAAGTATTTGCATAATCTTTTATATATCACTTAATCACTTTACAATTGTCTTATTTATAGAAATAAGAACATCAATACTACTAGAAAGTTACAAAACTCAAGAGTCATACATTTTAATACTCAATGGGAGTTACATGTATCTAGACATCCATATAATATTATGAATCTAGACATTTTATAACACTCCCCCTTGGATGTCTATTGTATGGCTATACGCATTAAAAGCTGCCTCATTAAAAACCTTACCAGGAAAAACCCAATGGGAAAAAAAAATCTTGGTTAAGGAAAAAAGAGTGCAGCGCGTATTAGATCCCCCTCATGAATGTATCATTAAGTCCTTCAGCTGTCGCATTCCAATATTGCGACGCAATCCTTCAAACGTTGCAGTTGGTAATGCTTTGATGAACAAATCTGCTAGATTATCTTTTGAGCGAATTTGCTGAACATCAATGTCACCACACTTATCAAGGTCATGTGTGAAAAAGAATTTCGGTGAGATGTGCTTTTTTCTATCTCCTTTAATGTATCCTCCTTTTAATTGAGCTATACATGCAGCATTGTCTTCATACAGAATGGTTGGAGTTCCTCTGCTGGAGGATAAACCGCATGTTTCACGAATATGTTGAGTCATTGATCTCAACCACACACATTCTCGACTTGCTTCATGGATTGCAAGTATTTCAACATGATTAGATGAAGTGGCAGCTAATGTTTGCTTTGTAGATCTCCATGATATAGCAGTATCACCACACATAAAAAGATAACCTGTTTGAGATCGACCTTTATGTGGATCAAATAGATACCTTGCATCATCATATCCAACTAATTTATGATTATCATTATTTGAATAAAATAAGCCCATATCCATAGTTCCTCGTAGGTAACGAAAAATATGTTTAACCCCATTCCAATGTCTCCGGGTAGGAGATGAGCTATATCGTGTTAACAAATTCACAGAGAATGCTATATCAGGTCGTGTATTATTAGCAAGATACATTAATGCACCAATTGCACTGAGGTATGGTACTTCAGGACCAAGTAATTCTTTATTATCCTCACGAGGTCTAAAAGGGTCCTTTTTCACATCAAGTGATCTAACAACCATTGGGGGTACTCAATGGATGAGCTTTATCCATATAAAACCTTTTAAAGACCTTCTCTGTGTAAGTTGACTGATGAATTAGAATTCCATCTGCTAAATGCTCGATCTGCAGGCCGAGACAAAATTTTATTTTTCCTAAATCTTTCATCTCAAATTCTTTCTTTAAATAATTCATTGTCTTTGGAATCTCTTCATGAGTTCCAATAATATTTAAATCATCAACATACACAGCAATGATAGCAAAACCAGATTCTGACTTCTTTATAAAAACACATGGGCATATAGAGTTATTATTTTACCCTTCTTTCAATAAATATTCACTAAGACGGTTGTACCACATGCTTCCTGATTGCTTTAACCCATATAGGGACCTTTGCAACTTGATTGAATAAAATTTTTAGGGATTTGAATTATATGCTTCAGGCATTTTAAATCCTTCAGGGATTTTCATATAAACATCATTATCAATTGACCCATATAAATAGGCTGTAACAACATCCATTAGGCACATATCTAATTTTTCATGAGTTTCTAGGCTAATAAGATACCGCAATGTAATTGCATCTATCACAGAAGAATATGTTTCATTGTAATCAATGTCAGGTCTTTGTGAAAACCCTTATGCCACAAGTCGTGCTTTATATCTTACGATTTTATTTTCTCATTTCTTTTTCGGACAAAGACCCATTTCTATCCAACTGGCTTTATTTCTTCGGGTGTTTGGACTACAGGTCCAAAAAATTCACGTTCTGCAAGTGAATTTAATTCTGCCTGTATTGCTTCTTTCTATTTTGGCCAATCATTTCTGCGTCTACATTCTTCGACAGAATTAGGCTTAGAATCCTCATTTTCATTAATTATATCAAGTGATATATTATATGAAAAACTGTTGTCAACAATTATCTCACTTCGGTTCCATCTTTTCTTTGTAGAGACATAACTTATTGAGATCTCATCATTTTTATTTTTTTCAGGTACCTGAACCTCTTCTGGGGTTTTATGATTAGCTATGTCTATATCCTCATGAATATTTTCCTCCTCAATAATGCCAACTTGTCTATTTAATTATTTTCTTTTTTGAGGATTTTTGTCTTTCGAACCGATTGGTCTACCACGCTTCTGGCGTGCCTTAGACTCATTTGCTATAATTTTTGCGGATTGTCCTATTGGAACTTCAATCCGAGCTGGAGCATTTGCAGTTGGTATATGAGATTTGGTTACTCCTTTTGAGTCAGTGAATGCATTTGGTAGCTGATTTGCTATATTTTGCAAACGAAGTATCTTTTGAACTTCTTGTTCACATTATTTTGTACGAGGATCAAAATTTAATAATGACAATGCATTCCAAGTTATATCTTTTTCCAGCTGTTTAATTTCTCCCCCTAATGCTGGGAACGTAGTCTCATCAAAATGACAGTCGGCAAATCGTGTCGTAAATAAATCGCCTGTTAAGGGTTCAAGATATTTAATTATTGATAGGGACTCAAACCCAATATATATTCCCAGCCTCCTTTGAGGACCCATCTTTGTGCGTTGTGGAAGATAAATTGGAACATATACCGCACAACCAAATATTCTTAGATGGGAAATATCTGGCTCATGACCAAACACCAATGTAATGGGGAGAATTTATGATATGATGTTGGCCTAATGCGAATAAGTGCTGCTGCATGTAAAATAGCATGCTCCCAAACAAAGACAGGAAATTTCGTTCTCATGAGCAATGGTCTTGCAATTAATTGGAGGCGTTTAATAAATGATTCAGCAAGACCATTCTGAGTATGAACATGGGCAACAGGATGTTCATTATTTATCCCAAGTGACATACAATAATCATTAAATGTTTGGGATGTGAATTCACTAGCATTATCAAGACGAATAGTCTTGATTGTTTGATCCAGAAATTGTGCTCGTAATCTAATAATTTGAGCAAGTAACCTCGCAAACGCCAGGTTGCGAGTTGATAATAAGGACACATGTGACCATCTTGTAGATGCATCTATTAAAATCATAAAATATCTAAATGGTCCACTTGGTGGGTGAATAGGCCCACAAATATCTCCTTGAATACGTTCTAGAAACCTTGGGGATTCAGTCCCAATTTTAGCTGGTGATGGTCTAATGATCAATTTACCTTGAGAACAAGCGGCATGATGAAATTCCTTAAATCAAGAATCTTCTGGTTCTTCAATGGATGACCATGTGAATTCTCAATAATTCTTCGCCTCATTATTGATCCAGGGTGACCCAACCGGTCATGCCAAATAATAAAATTATTTGGTTCATTGAACTTCTGGTTCATTATTGCATTAACTTCAATTGTACTAATACTTGTATAGTACAAACCTGAAGATAAAACAGGTAATTTTTCTAATATTTGTTTTCCAGTAGAGACATTTGATATAATGTAAAGACATTCAATACCATTTTCATTGGCTGTCTCAATATGGTACCCGTTAAGTCGTATATCTTTAAAACTTAGCAGATTCCTCCTTGATTTAGTGAAAAATAAAGCATTATCAATAATAAATTTTGTTCCACTAGGAAGCATTATATTTGCTCTTCCAGAACCTTCAATCAAGTCTGCTGAACCTGATATTGTATTCACTTTTGCTTTCATCATTCTTAGATTTGAAAAATATTGCTTATGTCTGAGAATGGTATGTGTCGTTGCACTATCTGCTAAGCATATATTTCCACCATTGATATTAGGCTCATGTATAGCATGATGCATATCCATATTTTCTTCATAAAATGAATAAATATATAATAAGTTCATAATAAGACATAATATTATATATATTTAATAACACAATTCAAAGAAAACAAAATACATTAAATAAGACAACATGAAAGGAAATACATCAGCATAAAATAAACACACTTAAAAAGACTAACATAATTCTGAACTAATTATTTTCATTACAAGGAATATTAACTTGCTCATTAGTAAAGAAATCTGCAATGTCAAGGTGTGTCATATCCATATGATCAAAATAGATATCATCGTTATCTTGATGTGGATGAGAAAAATTTATTTCTATGTTCTTCTCATTTCCTTTTAATGAGGATTGATATAAATCAACAAGATGTTTGGCTGTACGACAGGTACGAGACCAGTGTCATTTCATTCCACACCGATAACAAATATTTTCTTCCTTCTTGGTATCTCTGTTATTTATATTCTTCCCATTTTCTTGTTTCTCCTTATTCTTTGAAGATTTGATATCATGGTTGCGGTAATTAAAACTTCCTCGTCCGTGGCCACGACCACGACCTCTATTACGACCACGACCACGACCACGACCATAATTATTATTATATCTTGTAACATTCGCTTCAGGGAATGGAGCTGAACCAGTTGGTCGCGATTCATGATTTTTCATTAAAAGCTCATTATTTTGTTCAGCCACAAGGAGACATGAAATCAGTTCAGAATATTTCTTAAAACCTCGTTCTCTATATTGCTGCTGCAGGAGCACATTCGAGACATGAAAAGTAGAGAATATTTTTTCTAACATATCTCCATTAGTGATATTATCTCCACACAATTTCAATTTAGAACTGATTTTAAACATTGCATAATTATATTCACTTACCGATTTAAAATCCTGCAATCGTAAATGCATCCAATCATAACAAGCTTTTGGAAGTATAACTGTCTTTTGATGGTCATATCTTTCTTTCAAATTTTTCCAAAGAATAAGAGGATCTTTTACTGTGAGATACTCTAATTTCAACTCCTCATGGAGATGATGGCGTAAGAAAATCATGGCCTTTTCGCTTTGTTTTGTTTTGATTAGATGTTTCATTACCATCTTTAATGGTGTCTCCAAGACCCATTGCATCAAGATGAATTTCGGCATCAAGGATCCATGACAAATAATTCTTACCCGTAATATCAAATTCCACGAATTCAAGTTTGGCAAAGTTTGTCATTGTAACTTCATACAAAAAAATATCAAAAATTATTAGAAATTTAATTTATTATAACTATCCACATATAACTATTCACATATGTAGCATGGTCTCGCAAGAGAAGACATAAGTAACATTAAGTGTAAAAAAAATTCATATTAAGGGTAAGGAAAAAAAAGCCCACACATATTGAATTTTTAATAGTGTAGTGATGTGATGAGTGCATATTGAATGAGCAGTTTTACACGGACAGGTCCTTTGGACAGGCCAAGTTTTTTTTTTTTTTTTTGTTGCTACTCTAAAAAAATGTATAGTATTTATTTCAATTGAAATTTTTACAGAATACAGTGTCTGTTCAACATTGTATTGTGTATGTATCCAAATTATACCTAAAAACACTGTATTCTGTATAAATTTCAATTGAAATAAATACTATACATTTTTTTAGAGTAGCAAAAAAAAAAAAAAAACTCGGCCTGTCCAATTTTCCGGTCCAAAGGACCTGTCCGCCAAGACTTTTTCATATTGAATTGTAAGTTAAATAAGTAATATCTGTTTGAAAAAGTCTAGGGGGACCGTGGGTGGCGACTGGTCCAATTTTTTTTATTTTATTTTAAAATGTCTCCCAAATAATTTATAAGATTTATTGGAACTGAAATTTTTACAGAAAAAAGTGTTTTGGATGTCATTTGGATACATGTAAAAAATATGCCTGATTTGGCCCGGTCGCCATATCCGGTCGCCCCAGAACTACTCTGTGTTTTTCTAAATATATGTATGCGTGATATAATAAGACTTAAAAATATACTCCTCGGTAAATGACTGTAATTGTTAACAATGATAGTTTAGTAACTAATAGCCAAAATAAAAATAGTACATGGTACAATCAACCACTAAATAGCAAAAACTAAAATCTACAGTAAATATGTATACTGTTAAACGTGGTTGGCAAAATTTAGAAGATAGTGAATTTTCAAAAATTTGTTTGGCATGCAGTATGTTGCATATCAATTATTATTATTACAGTATTACTACTATACAAGTTTAAAAAAATGAAGGAGAGGTATATATTGGGAAGAGAGAATTAATGAAAGAGACGTGTCAATCAAAATTGTAAGCACGATTCCGAATCGAGCCCGAGCAGTTTGAACTTTTTGAACGAATATGATTCGAGTATCAATAAAAAATTAAAATTTGAGGAGGTTCGAGTAATTTATCGAACTTTAAAATTTACTCATATTTGACTCATTTATATTTCGAGTCAAGCTCGAATCGAACTTTTAGTCGAGCGAGTACGAATCGAACCCGAACTGTTTACTCATTTTACAACTTTATCTGGTACAGAGGGAGTAGGGCATACCTAAAGTGCTGCATTTTCAACTCCCCTCTTTAGGGCGAAGACTATTAGGGGTCTATAAATATTTCAGAACCAGATTTTAGTTAGCCTTGTTTTTTGAGGTTTTGGAACCAGCTCAGCTCCCAAGTAAACACATGCTAAAACAGAAACAACCACCCACCATTCTCTAGTTGATTTTGGTTCCAAATTCTTTTGGTTTGAATTGAATTTGACTTATTCTTTTTTTGATATTTTCACATGAAAAATGTCGCTATAAATGTATAGTTTGAGGGTTTTGAGCTAAATACACTTGGCAAAATTTTACTGTTAATTCTAACGGTATAGTTTATCTCAAGTATAATCCTTGCAAACAAACCTAACTTAAATAATTTTAAAAAAAAGTAACAAAAGTAACCACAAAGACAGGGTCATTGTTTCTAAATATGGACTGGGAGTTTAGACAAGTACTCCTAATAATGCTCCTGCTATGCTGATGGTAAGAGTGGTGACTGAAAGGTAATCTGAAAGTATTCATAACAAAGAGTTTTAATCAGTTAAGTGATACCACAGTCGTGAACAGTATCGAGTAAATTGTATTATTCAAACGGAAAAACATGCAAAACACAATATATATATATATATATATATATATATATATATATATATATATTTTACATACAAAGAACTCATTTTATGGGACAATAAAGTATATAGCTCAAGTGTAATGTTTAGCTAATCAAATGAATCTATACAAAAAATGTTAAATATTAAATTATAGTTTGAAGAGTTTAAGGTTTGAGGCTTGATCAATAATCCATACTGTTCAAGTAATATTTATCAAGGAACAAGATAAAAGAATAACTTATATATAACCTATAACAGTGAGACTGACAAGTTCAGCTAGAACTAAAAGAGAGAAACACAAGTACAAAATTAATGGATAAAAGCAAGAATATATACTAATTTCTATTTCTGAAGTTTCTGGTACACCAAAGTAGACAAGTGTCCTAGTAAGGTAAAAGAATATCTGTGCTATGCAACTGTTCTGTTTTGCAGAAAAGGGTTTTTTTTTTTTTTTTTGGGGGGGTGGGGTTGGAGACTATTTGTATTAGATGATATTTAGTGCATGAGAGGAAATAGATGAGAAGCCAATAGATGCACTAAAGGCAAAACTTTGACATTAACAATTCACATTAGCGCCCGCAATCACATTGTAAAGGGAAATGATGACCAATTGCAGTAGAAAAGGTTGCACTAATAGTTTCAATAAGGAAGAAAAGGTGAACACTAAATTTATATTTACTCATCTAGCTTGAAACCATCTTTTCCTCTTACTTTTTTCAGTTAGCAGAGTTCAAAACAAAGATGAATAGCATGCTTTCTACTTCTTTGTACAACAAACTTACTGAAAGACTTGGAAAACTAAAGCATGCCGTCTTTCTTCTTCATCAATAGCTAACCAAATCTTTATGCATGAATTTTTTTAATAAAGCTCCAAAAACCTAAACTAAATCAACGTACCATAACCTCTCTCTGTATCTTTTTCTCCTTAAGGTAACCACTCTCTCCATTCCAGACAGCGCTCCAGCTATAGGTCATCATCAGAGTATAAAATATGGATTCTAATTAAACTTTTAAAACATGCAATTCACCAGCATAACTAAAATTAACCTATCAGAATAAAACTCCAGAGGCTCCTTATTGATGACACTACCAGTTATTCAAAAATGATGAAGGTGGCTTACCAGAATAAAACTCCAGAGCCTCCTTATTAAAAAACAAAAAAAATATAGAATTCAAAGTAATAATAATAATAATAATAATAATAATAATACTATTATTAGTATTATTATTTTAAAATAATTTTATTCCTAATAATGATAATAGCTAATGAACATATAAATGAAGTGAAGTTTCATAAGTAAACCTGACTTGAGAGAATCCTTCAAACATAAAATTCCCTACTACATTCAAATTTCTTTTGAACTTGAAAATTAAGTAGAATATTTGACAATACTAAACCAAAATCCAATTCCAGTAAATTTCAGAAGAAAAACTGCAAAAAATATGATCAACTGAGAATGTCGATTCATCAAATGTATTGATTAAACCAAATGAAAAAAAAAATGAACAAAAAGAGAAACAAACTGACAAAAAAGATAAACCAGACAGATAAAAACAAAGATTTCTTCTTGAAGCAGTAAAAAGAAACATAGATGTCATGTCCACCGAATTTGTGTACCAAATGCAACTCCTGTACTTATTTCTATAGAAAGAGTTGCATTTGTATATGAAAATTTGCATTTGGTGCCTTATTCAGTGCATAAAATTCGGTGGATTTAGCTGAAGTCAAAAAAAGAAGAAGAAAAAAATTCAAAATAAATTAGTAACAACGATAAGAGTCTTGTGCGGATTTCCTTACTTAGTTTAATCTAATTGCCTTTCCTTACTTAGTTTAATCTAATTGCCGTAGGAGTTGAAGGCTGCGACTACTTTCGCTACAAGGTTAAGAGATCAGTTTGATATATATGGTCAAGTAGTATGCGTTCTTATGGAACTATACTGAGAAATGTAATGTAGTAGTTTGCAACATGACAGATATTTCAGAAGAAAAAGATCAACTTTATATGGAAACAATTCCTCTTCAGGGTTAGAGCACATTTATTCTCTGATATTAGTATAATTCTAATTCAACTCTGCTTACATTTAAATTCTAGAATCTATTGTGAAGTATGAGTTTGAACATTAGCAAGGAGCCTAGTAATTTTGCTGAGAGTTTCGGTAGCAGATTTTGTATCTGGGTGATCTTCACCACAGATTGAAGTTCTGATAAAAATAGTCTTCCTAATTAGATCATCCCCTATATCAAACTGTCCCCCTCTGAGCATTAGCTTAGCCCTAATTTCTAAAATAGTAGCTCTTGATAGGGCAAGCTCCTGCCAAAGGCAAGGATTCAACTGGGCATTTGTCTGGATGGGTCTCCAACAGAGTGATTTATCCAACCACTTCTCAACTGGTGCAACAAATGCTTCCTCCGCCGCTTCTAACGCATCTGTACAGAGACGAATGAGTTCTAGAGCAGCTTTGCACCGCGAAAATGTAATGAACGTTCTGATGGCAAGCGGTAAAATCACTTCTTTTACAAGATTTAACAATTCTGACACCTTCAGTTCAACTACTACGGGATCACTCCCAAATCGTAAGATCAAGAAACATGCTGCCCATATGTGTTCCGAGTGCTGAAGAATAGACCCCCGACTAATGACAGATTGTACCATGGCTTGTGCAACTCCAGAGACTCCTCTCTTTTGGGCATAAAGCTTGGTAAGCTGGTTGAACTGGATATAATCTTCCTTGGTACAACTTCTTACGATATTAAATCTTATTAACAGTGAGGAGGCTTCGGCTTCTGATTTTCTAGAGTATGATGATGTAATGCCACAAGTTAAGGCATGCAAAATCTTTTTCCATAACCGCGTACCATGGTGTTTTTCAGGTAGCTTGTGAGCTGCTAGAGCTAAAAGAGAAACCGGAATTGCTGATGGTGCAAACCAACCACTTGCCAAAACCATTCTAGTTGCCAGGCTCCTTGCCCCGTCTGCATGATCAAATATTGAGAAACAAACCTCAAAGAGCTGCAAGAGGAAGTTATTTCGTCTCAATGAACTACACTCCCTGCCGGTCCATGTCATATCCCTTGAAGGTATTCGGTTGATGGTGTCCAACAGCCTACTTGGATTTATGGGAAGCTCAGAAAGAATAGCTCCAACAACTGCAAGGCCTAGGGTTAGGCGTCCAAGTTTTTCCTCAATAATTCGAAGAGCATCTATTTCTGCAATTGGGTGATCTTTGACTGTTCCCTGCATCAAAGACATCCCCTCAACTCCTGATAGATAAGAAAGTCTCAAGGGTTCCAAGTTCATTACACGAGATAAACGCGTGGATATAACAACATGGGTTTCTCCACCAAAACGAGGAAGAAGATCCATTATTGGTTTGTGATTCCACCAATCCTTCTCACTCTCTAAGTTATCAATCACCACCAGAAATGGTATGTTTCGCATAAGCTCCTTCCGTACCCTAGCTAAGGCAGCCTCTTCCTGATCTTCAAAGCTCTTTGTTCTGGTTTTCTCCAGGCCACTCTCAACTCCCACATCAACTTCTAAATATGACCACAAGTTCAAATAGTTCTGGCAGATGTATCTGCTTTCCCCTCCAATCCATAAGACCATCTTATACATCTGATGAAATCTGTACGCATACTCAAGAAGCAGCTCTGTCTTGCCAATTCCTGATTCTCCGGACACACAACCAATCCCCTTTCCATACACAACTTTCATGGATCTCTTTATCCTTCCACGCTTTCCATTAATTTTAAACTTTGATGCTTGGTGATGCATCTGAGGAACTTCAGCACCTTTCATCTCAATTTCCTTTTCGGACTCTGTCCATACAACTGGTTCTTTTCCCTTCCTCTTGCTGCTCTCAGGTTGCTGCTCCTTCCCTTTTTCATCTACTGAACTACTCTTACCCCTACCAATCGTCAAACTCTTTCGTCTCGGTCTGGCCTTAAGCTCAAAATATATTTTCTCCTCGCCTCCACTAACATCACCAAAAAGCATAAATTCTAGCTCGGATAGTTCCTTCTTCCTACCTACGAAGTTCTCATTTCGAGGGAAAGGGAACTCTTCTTTCTCAGCATTCTCCCTCCACTTGCTTAGTCTATCCACAACACTTCTCCTCCCCAACCTCAATGCCAAGAGAGTGACAGCCCTCAATATACAATCTCTCCACTTGCCATCATGAGCCTCTAGTTTCCATTCATCAACACGAGAGAGAGCATTCACAGCTTCTCTCCATTCATCCTCCAAACCACCATAGAGAAGCCAGAGTTCTCCTCCATGTCTTTCCCACAAATCACCTCTTTTCTCAACTATATCCCTAACAAGGCAATCATCTGGACCCAAATCAAAGTATATCGGAACAAAGTTCTTCTTGCTGGAAAAGAACTGCAACTCTTTAATAGTATATGGATTCCTGAAGGATTTCCTGGTTAAGATTATAACTCCAAAAGTACAAGCATCCATCGTCTTCTCAACAATATCATGTTTTCGAGAATTCCTACAACGAGCTCTGTCTGTCACAAAGCAACTCATTCCTTGAACTTCTAGTTCAGCACGGAGCCAATTCGTGAACCTTAGCAGTAAAGGTTTACGACCATGAAAGCCGACGTACACATCACAACTCCTCAGTCTGTTTGAGGCAAACGAAGTTGGATTTGGAACAAATGAGGTCACTTGTCTTCTCCCAGTATTTTTGTGCTTTTCTCTATGCCAGGAATGATCATTTCCAGGACCAGTGCTGTGAATAGATAGGTTGCTGTTGGAGATGCCAGTTGAGGAAGAAATGAGATCAAACTTCTGAAAATCACTTGATGTACAAGCTGCAGAGACTGAAGAGACAGCTGAAAAGGCAGACCTGACATTTATGAGATTTGTGATCTTAAGGCCAAAAATGAAACAATAAAATTCAATATTTGCATTCGTACCATCACATAGAATTTCGGAGCGAGTAGATGATTGACAGGATGATCTTGGAGAGAAGAAGGGCGACTGATTCGCCGAATAGAATGCTGAGGAAGATGACGACAAATTTCTTGCAGTAATATTGGTTAATGACCCAAATCTTGAGCTTTCTTCCCGAATATCCATAGTTATTTATCATTTATACTCATTAGATATAAGGTCACATGTATTCTAGATAAGGCCAGCTACTCTGAAACGGTGAGAATCGAAAGGGGGGGAGAACTCAGTTACTGACGTACCTACCCAACATGGAAATAAATAATCTGAAAAATATCAGCGAGCAGAATGTTCAGTTTAATGTAATTATCTTAAGTAGTTGGGAAACCAACATCAAACATTCTAGTAAAGCAATCATCTTTCTTAACGAGGTAATCAGAGAAATTAAGCCTCAAACCCTCCAAGTAAGAGGAGCAAATATGGCAACCACAGTTCAATTCTTAATTCCACAAATGTTTTTCCTGAAATCATGTCAATTTCTTGTGCATTACAAATGCTTAACATATATGGCTACAAAATCATACATTTCTTATATAGAAAAAAGGGAGACAAAAAAATTAGACTATGTAAAGTGTAAACTGATGCATCAAATACCATGTACAGCCATTAAATGCACCCTACTATTAGAAACAAAAGATTCCAACTTCAAGAATTGCATAAAACACTGTGGAGGCCATCCATAAAGTTTGAAACTTGGGGCAGTTTTAGATCTAAAAAGCACTTTAAAACACGAAGAAACTCCTAATCAGGAAACCCATTTCCCAATTTAGAAGATTAGATAAGAACATTAGAATTTAGATCTGAAATCTTACTTGTTGCAAACCCATGCATATCAATCTTCAAAGATTCAAATCATCAAGCAAACCCAGTTCATGATAAGCCCAAGAAAATCAAAACTCAAGAGAACCAGAATCTCTCAGAACTCCCTACAATCAATAAAACAGACTTCATTAACCGCGAAATCAAATATAAATACACAAGATACATAATGTGGATATATACATACACCAACTTATCTGAAAAAAACTAAGAAACGAACAAATCAACTTATATGGAAGGAAAGATTTGAAAAAATAAAAATCTTTTAAGACTTGTGGGGATCAAGGAAGTACCCAAATTTTACCATTTTAGATTGATTTGAGATATACCCTCAAAAGAGTAAAGATTTGATTGAAAATGAAAAGGGCTTTTACCTTTTGGGGAAAAGGGTTTACAGAGAGCATCAAAGCTGTTTCTACTGAGTTCATACCACACTCCTCAACTTTCTCTGCTCTCACTAGAAACTCTATATTTATGTCTGAGAAAATGGGAATTTGGGCTGACAAGGAGGAAAAAACACTATTGGGACCAACAAAGGAGGTCATTGTCTTATGAAAAAATAAATGATGATTTTGTCACTGACCTAATAACTATTGCATTAAAATATTAATCACTAATTATTGCAGCCAAGATTTAAAGATTGCAAAAAGGAAATTTCAATTGAGAATTGAAGGGCCAAATGGTCCTTAGTTTTTGTCTTTTTTGTAAAAAAATATATAAAATATACCTCTTTCATTTCAAAATTTAATACCAATTAAAAATATTTTCAAGTTTAAAATTAAGAAATTGATAATTATATAAAAGAAATTAATATTTCCGCAAGCCTTATCTCATATGAATAACTAATCGGACCCACATGTATGTAAGAATGATTTTGTGAAAATATCAATTTTCTCTTTTAAAAATAACAATTCTTTAAAATTGATACGAATTAATTTAGTTTTAAACAATACAACTATGAAAATTGATTACTATTTAATTAGTACTATAATTAAAAATTATTATTTTTAAAAATTAAATAAATCACATTAATTTTAAATTTTAAAATATATATATATATATATATATATATATATATATATATGATATTATATAAAAACAGATGTGGTATGATAATAAGGCTAATTGCCTCTAATTTAGGCCTCTAGTTAAATTTAATTTTGGTAAAGGTTTTGGCTATTGTAAATTGAACATTTTACCCTAATGACAATAATTAAGGCGATGGATATCTAATCCATTACATCTTTTATATAAAGGCACATGTCGAGATTTTGTTTGTGCATGATTTATTTTTACGAAGTTGTCTCATAATATATGACGTTTTTGATAATTTATTTTTTTTAAATTATTTGATATTTTATATAATCTAGGAGAATTAATCATAATTTTTTCAAAAATTACTCATCATGGGAAAATATTATATGGTAAATGGTACTACTTTCATTTTATAATAATAGTCGTTTTAGCTTCATGCACATGAATTAAGAAAGTCATTTAATAAATAAAATTTATATGAAATTCTATTACTAGCCCTTTATGGCAAGTTGAAAATTACTAATATAAGGGAAAAATTTATTGAGATAACGAAAAAAGTTAGGGGTGATATAGGAAAATAAATAATTTATTCTCTTAGAAAGTTGTAAACGACAAATAAATTGAAACAAATTTTTTCTTCTAAAAAGTCAAATATTATGCAATGAATGTAGTATTATAGATAATTAATACTATATTTAATGTTGTACAATTATTTTTTTAATTTTTGTGTACTAACCTTTCTTATTTTTCCCTCCCGATTCACACTTATTTTTATAGGTTGTTTTTTGAATATTGTGTAAATAACAAAAACAATAGCACTCCTTCGTCCGTCCAAGTGTACTTATCCTAATTAATTTTTTAAGATTAAAATGATTAATTTTAAAATTAATAATTAAACAAATATATTAGAGACTTTGAAATCAAATAGTTGACTTTTGATAGTTTATTTGATGTACTTTCATATGATACCAACACCATGAAAGTCATTGATTATTTCTTATGTGAGTTTATTTCTTCCATTATTGGAATTTGTTTCCTCTTCCTATAAGGTCTGTTTGGTTCCTTGATTTGTGAGTTTATTTCTTTTTCTTTTAGTGAGATTTGATTGATTATTATAATATACTTAATTATAAATTATATTATATTCTCAAAAAATAGAGTTTCAAAAAAAATAAAAAATATTATAGTTTCTCCATATGACAGCACTATGTACTCTGGTAGGTACAAGCTTATAAGTAAGCATGTGGTATAAGATTTTCATATTTTTAACAATTTAAAAATAATTTTATACTTTATACTTCCACCAAAAAGTGTTTCAACAAAAAACGAAAATACTAAATACTCCGTATAATTTAGTAGCTAAACATACTACTAATAAATGAAAAGATAAACATACTCTTAATCAACATAAGTATTGCTCCACTATCCCTTAATATAAGACGTTTTAAAGAAAGATTTTTATCCTTTAATATATGATATTTTAGAATTTCAAATAAGCATTAATTGCTTAGTTTTCAATATTATACAAGTATTAAATATAATTTTGATTTTTTCACTATTTTTTGCCCAATAAATAACAATCTCTTTTTTTAATACAAGGACAATATAGACATTTGATATTATATTTAATACTCCCTCCGTCCCTATTTAAATGACATTTTAGAGTTATTAGTTCCTAGTTGACACAATAATTATCTAGAAGGGGGGAAGGTTGGATAGATATTTAAAAAATCTTTTCGTTTTAAACTTGCTCTTTAATGATGATTAAAACTTAGCGGAATTTATATTTGTTTTAATCTTCTTTACAAAGCAGTGGAGTTATGTGTGTGAGGCAGTTATGACAGATATAGCAGTTAGTATGAATGTAAAAGACACAGTCGTTTTTAAGTGGTTTAGAGCACTTAAAGCTCCTAGTCCACTCTTCTACTCAACGAGTAGGATATCCACTAAGGATGTCTTTTTACAACTTCCGAATCATAGAGATTCCTTCTGCACGGTGATCTGCCTAGGAACTTCTTAGTTCACTCTTGAACTCTTCAAGTCCAGCAGACTTGGCTCTCTTTCAGTTCACTTAGAACTCTTCAAGTCCAGCAGACTTGGTACTTTTCTTCAGTTGATTAATAGATGTTAAGTTCTTGATGGTTCTTTACTCGATTCTTTGTTTAAGCACTTGTTCGAAAGAATCGAGTAGCTAAAGCTTTGGAAATTCTCAGATCGTAGAGTTGAGCTTGAGAGTTGTTCACGTTGTTTGTTTAATCTTTCTCATCTGTCTGATTTGCATATATGTGATCTTGAAAACTATCCGTTGGATCCATCCGTTGAGGCATTAAATGCATTTGACTTTTCTGATCTTTGATGGAGACATTTCGCACATCTCTTTGAAATCGCATTCGCCCACACCGACACGACAGATCGCTTTCTCACCTAACACCGAAAAGGTATTTTGCCCCTTACCAATGGTACTTTCCTTAGCTTCTTTAATACGCTTCTTTTGTGCATACTAAGGATATTTCATATTACTTTGGGATCGATGAGTCTTTAAGCGTCTAGAATCCATTCCTCATATGTTGGAATCAT
The DNA here is from genome assembly GCA_020205605.1 of Panax ginseng. Lineage (NCBI taxonomy): Eukaryota > Viridiplantae > Streptophyta > Magnoliopsida > Apiales > Araliaceae > Panax > Panax ginseng. The sequence goes on along the minus strand of CM035138.1, from coordinate 31,234,787 downwards.
CTTCACACATATCATGAGGCTCGACGCTTTTCGACATAAGACGATGATGATGCTCGACGATTTAGATCGTGATACTCTATGATTCAGATCGTAGTGACTTGTCGCCTTGGTGCTTGATCTGATGCTATCAGCCAAGAGCACTACGATTTCTCTTAAACCTTTGCACACTACGATCTTTGCTTGCTAGGTTCTAACTCTACGTTTCCGAGAGCTCACTATGATTGTTGACTTGTAAACTCTACGTTTCCTTCAGCATGCTACGATCGTTGAGTTGGTTCGGCAAACGTTGGGACCACTCTACAATTTTCGAAGAGGTCCTTCAAGGAATGCACACTACGATCTTTGAAGCTCTACGTTTCTGCCTTGACTTCTGCAATGTTGATCCGATTTATACACTCTGATTTCTTCGAAGCCTATCTATTACATCTCAAGATCAACCTAACAGCTTTAATCTTTCTATCTATACATTCCATTACAGAATGATACACGTTAAGAGCTTAGATCACTTAACAAATTTGATCTATCACTAAGTCCTTGTATATATCTTACTTAAAGGACTTTACAAATAATCATGAGCATATACATTAAAACATCAAATCATAATATGCATTCTCCCAACAATCTCCCCCTATTTGATGTTGACATAACCAAGGAGATTTGTTGTCATGATTATTAATGTCTAGATGCCTTTGTAGTAAATTTAAACATGACTTAGTATTTCAATGAGAAGCTGAAATTTCTAGAGAATAAGCATGAATTTATTGATGTTCAAGAAATATTGCAGTTTTAGCTTTACATCAATAAGAATTTAAGGTTTCAACTTATCTCTATTTCTTTGACCTTTTTCTTGGTGGTGGATTGGCATATTCCTCAGCCCTTCTTTTCCTGCTCGCTTCATCTCTTCTGGCTAACTCTTCCAGCTCACTCGGACTTACTATCGGGTTGTACTCATGCCTATTCATGAATGCTGGATCTCTAATTGGCATTCTTAGGCCTGTGGTGGTCACATTTGGTGAACTGATAGTTGGCCCTTGATTTCTTAAAGGCTGAGCCATCAAGACTTCCTGCTGATCAGATCGTTGAGTCTGATTGCTTGATCGTGCAGTCTGTTGGTGGAACTGTCTTGTAGGAGGGATTCGTAAAAATTGTCCTCTTCCCCTTTCTTGGTTTCCTTGACCTCCCCTGCCTCTGCCTTGATCTCCCTGTGCTCCTTGAACTCCTTTCCCTTTATTCTCCCCCTTTATGTCAGCATCAAGGGTTCGAATGTCTGCAGAAATTCGATTCACTCCTTGGACAAGCTCGTTCAGTTGGCTTTGTGTCTGAGCAATGTCCTCTCGGCTTTCCTTGATCTATTTTTCAGATCTAGCTTCTTTGTTTCGGAGGGCAGTGAGAACAATGTCATTATGTCGTTCCTGATTGACATAAGATTTCTGGAATTCTTGAACTGAGGCTTTCAAGTTGATGAAGTTCTCCAGCATAAGTTTATTTTGAACTTCTTGATTTTTCTGCATTTCAAGAACAACCTCTCTTTGCTTGGTGGCTATCTGGAAGTGAATCTCATCTCTGTCCTTCATGCTCTTAAGAATTTCTTGGATAATTTCCCTCAGCTTCTTTATAAGCTCAGCATTCATAGTACCAAGAAAGTTATTTGCAGCTGTGATCATTTGATTCAGCCGGATATGAATGAGGCCGGAGTGAGATTCCAGGCTTTCTTCTATGTTCTTGACCATGTCCTTGGTTGCTTCCTTCAAGTCATCCTTTGTGGGCAGATTTGGGAGAGTATCATTGGTTTGAGGATTGTTAGATGGAGGGGATTCTTTCTGAGACTGATCTTGCATGGAGTAGAGAGCAAGATCAAGACTAAAATAGTCATTTGAGGAGGAGGATGGTATGTCTGATGGAGGGGCCTAAGTTTCAATGTTTGGACCATGGGGCTCTACGATTTCTATTTGGGACTCTACGACTGGGCTAGAGTCATGGATCGTAGAGATGGTGGTTTATGGGAGCAAAATAAAGTTGGCTGCATTTGGTTCCTCAGTTACAGAATTTTAGGATTCTGCAACTGGAAATTGATTTACTGGATTAAGAATCACTTCCAACCATCGAGGGAATTCATAGAATTGACTAAATGATGATGATGGCAAGTGATTAACTCTGAAGTGAGTAGGGATAGATAGTACCTCAAGTTTATCCTTTGAGGAAGAGTTGTTGTTAAGCAATTTCTTGGCAAAATTGAAACTCCCTGGAAATCCATGAGCCAATACTGAGATGATTGGATACTCTTTGAAACTCTAGAACATGTGATCCCAACAGTTTAGGATTTGGGCTTGATGATATGGCATCATGGGTAGGTATGAGAACATCTGATTGTAGAGATAGCTTCTATACCCATCTCTGCCCACACTAGTGATCTGAAGGTCATCATCATCATCTTCCTCTTCTCTGTCTTCGTTGGAGGACTCTATTATCTCAATGGGCTCTTGATGATCCATGCACTTTGGTTCCTCTTCATTTCTGGCGGGGACATCCTCTTACTGCCATGGAGATATCTTGAGGCTCCCCCTCAACTTGATCATCTTCTGGTAAGCTCATAAACTCCCCCTCAATTGGAGCATCTTCTTGAGTTTCAGGCATTTCCCCCTCAGCTAGTGTATTCTCTATCATGAGAATTTCAGGGATATCCCCCTCAGCTGGAGCATTGTCCTCTTGACTTGCTCTGGATATTTCCTTCTTAGCAACCATACTTTTGCTTCCTTCTCGAGCACCTTTTTATTTTCAAGAATGTACTTCTTAACCACTTTTCTTTTTGATTTGCTAGGTTTTAGCCACGCCTTCGTGGACTTTCTTGATTCTCGCTTTTCCCTGTTCAATGACCCACAATGCTTAAGGCAACTACCTCCTTGCCTCCCATGCTTGGTCCAGTCTCTCTACGAATAGTAGAGACTCTACGATTGAGGTGACCATGGCCTTTTGGACTTATGACCAACTTTGTTTTTCTTGAGATCCGGGATATGGTAGCTTTGATCCTCATCTCGCTTCATCTTGTCATTGCTTTTCTCCTTAGCATCCTCGTAGTCTCTATATCATAGGACTCTACAGTATATCGATAGTAGATCCTTGAGGCTCTTCCACTGCTCAGCCCTTTAGCTTCCTCTTGCCCTTGCTTTTTCTGGTAAGGACAGAGGGTTCTTCTTTGTTGATTTCTTCTTCTTCTTCGATCTCCCTAACCACAGACATGTTTCCTGGAAGGCCTGCGTTCTTCAGATCCCCAGTTCTTCCACTGGATTATGTCATCATTCGAACATACTCAGCTGGATTCCTCTTCCAATTTTCAAACAGCTGCTGGGTCATTCGCCTATTTGGGTTGATAGCCTCTCCTTCTTCATCCCCAATTTTGTCACCTAGGGCAGACTGTAGAATGATGCTTATGAATCTCCCATATAGCATCTTCTGAGGGCTTTTTGATTTCTTAGAGTTGACTATCCATTTACCAATCCATTCAAGCAATAGGGCTCCATAGTTGAGTTGTATACCATAATACATGAGCTTAAGTTGTACTTTATTGACAGAGTCATGACCTGAGCTCTTGCAGCATATACATTTCCCAATAATATTAGCCAAAAATTCGTACCTCTATGGGAACTCCTTCTTCTTGTACCATTTCACAGAGGGGTTTTTCTTATAATGCATTTTTCTTAGTCCCTCTTAGAAATCTACGATGTCTATGACTGGATGACCTTCATTTTTGAGACCTAGGACAAGATTGATGTCTTCTGCCTTCAGTCTGATTTCTATTTCCCTTACTCTTGTAGCGATGGTGTCTTTTTCAAACACGCCATTTTTGTAGAAATCTTTTACCAAATTTGGGGTATATAAGTTATGTCGTGCTAAAGCCTCTTCGAGACCTGCCTTCTTCAGTAAGGCCAGAGTCTTATGAAACTTGGGTTGACCTGTTTTGAATTCGTCAAAATAGAGTCTGTAGCCTGAAATAACACTGGATGACGCCATTGATTTTCTAACTGGAAGTGAGATTTGACTGAGCTTTCTTCTGAGTTAGGGTTTTTACTTTGAGAGAGGATGGGAGAGAGAGATAATCTTTTGAACTTCAGATTTCAAAAAATACGATTTCAATTTGTACTTGTAACTTCCCTCTCTCCTTTTTTGCTTAGTGGGACAGGTGTCGACTTTTGCTTGGCTCTACAATTTTGTCAGTTAAGGATTGTACTGATTTGCCCTTGGTTCCTTCAGAGCTGAGGTGTCCTTAGGGAGGACTACGATCGTTGAGGTAGTTTAGTGATCGTTGAGTGCTTTGCCTTTGTCGAGTCTGAGCTACGATCGTCGAGTCTGTTCATTAACCATCGTGTCTGATCTACGATCGTTGAGTCTGTCCATCATTTGTCGTGTCTGATCTACGATCGTCGAGTCTGTCCTGATCTTTGTGATGAGTTTTTGATAAAACATTCTTTTAAGGCAACTCAGGAAGGGCCAACCTCTTGGAGTGAGTCAATGGCTAGGTTTGTTCTTAAGACACTTATCAGAAGGATTGCTTTGTTTTGAAGCTTATCATCATAGGGTGTACTCTTGCTTTGTTGATGAGGCTTTTGTCATCGTTGAGCCTGCTCTACGATGATTGAGTCTTTGCTACGATCATTGAGGTGGTTTTGTCTCTCCAGCTCTACGATCGTGTACTTCCCTTAATCATGTCTACTATTTTGAGTTCAACCTTTGTATCTGTTATGGTTATCATAATCTGGAGCATATACTTTATGGTTGAAGATTTAGCATGCCTAGCTCACTTATTAACTTATTAAATCTGGATTCATCTAGAGGTTTTGTAAAACATCGACAAGTTGATTTTCGATGGGGATATATTGTAAAGATATAGTTCCATTTTGCACATGATCCTCGATGAAGTGATACCTTATTTCTATATGCTTAGTCCTAGAATGCATAACGAGATTATGAGTTATTGCTACGTCGCACGTGTGTTATCACAGAAAGTGGGAATATATTTGAAATCAAACCCATAGTCACTAGTTGATTCTTCATCCATAAATTTGAGCACAAAGAATTGCCAAAGAAAGAATGTATTCAAATTTCTGCAAAGTAGATACTGAGTTTTGCTTTTTGCTAAACCAAGACACTAGTCTGTATCCTAGCAATTGACAGGTGCCACTGGTACTCTTTCTATCTATTTTGCATCCTGCAAAGTCAGCATCTGAAGATCCTCTTTACAGTAGATAAATGTGACTCTTTAGGGTTAGCCTGAAATCTAGCACATATGCATGTTGTAAACATTATGTCCAATCTATCGCGCTTAGGTATAAAAGAGAACCTATCATACCACTATATTGAGTTATATCAATACTTTTACCCTTTTCATCTTTGTCAAGCTTGGTTGCAGGAGCAATTGGTGTTTTCATGGGAGAGGCTGATTCCATGCCATACTTCTTGAGTAAGTCTTTGATGTACTTGGCTTGGTTTATGAAAATTCCTTCATCGATCCTTTTTTGCGCAGTCCAAGGAAGAAATTCAGCTCACCCATCATGCTCATTTCAAACTTGCTCTGCATCAGCTTAGAGAATCTCTTGCATAACTTTTCGTCAGTAGAACAAAAAATAATGTCATCAACATATATTTGAACTAATAAGACTTTGTCTTTGTGCCTTCTAAGAAACAATTGCATCTCTACTCTACCTCTAGTAAACCCATTTTCAATTAAGAAGTTAGTTAGTGTTTCATACCATGCTCTAGGTGCTTGTTTAAGACCATATAAGGCTTTGTCTAATCTATAAACATAATTTGAAAGAGATGGATTGATGAAACCTGGAGGTTGCTCTACATAGACTTCTTCTTGAAGTTCTCCATTTAGGAATGCACTTTTGACATCCATCTGAAAGACTTTGAACTTCATGTGAGCAACAAAGTCAAGAAAGATTCTGATGGCTTCCAGTCTGGCAACAGGTTCAAATGTCTCATCATAGTCAACGCCTTCTTCTTGAGAATAGCCCTTTGCCACTAATCTTGCCTTGTTCCTGGTTATAACTCCATCCTCATCCATTTTGTTTCTGAAGATCCATTTGGTTCCAATAATAGGATGACTCTTTGGTCTTGGTACCAATCTCCATACTTTGCTTCGTTCAAATTGGTTGAGTTCTTCTTACATGGCTTCTATCCAACTGGAGTCTTCCATAGCATCCTCTATCTTCTTTGGTTCTGTTTGTGATAGGAAGCTTAGATAAAAGCAAGAACTCGAATCTCCAATGATTAGATCCTTAGTGTGATCTCTAACCCATCTGTTACTGGTTGGGACATCTGTCCTGATGCCTTCTTGTCTTAAGTCTTCAAGATCTATTTCTTCTTCTTGGTGTGGAGGCTCACTGTCTTGCATAGACCTCTCTACGATCTCATTTTGTTGCTCAATGATTTCATTATTTGGCACTACGATCGTAGTGTTGGGATCGACGATTTCATTAAGTGAGTGTGTCCACTTTATCGGTCGTAGTGTCTTGAAGCACCGTGTATGTTATGAGTCTGTTTCATCGAAGATGATATGAATTGAGACTTCAACACTCAGTGTCTTTTTGTTGAACACTCTGTAAGCCTTCTGTCTGCGTGGCATATCCAAGAAAGATTCCTTTGTCTGACTTGACCTGAAATTTTTTGAGACATCGCTTCCATTATTGAGAATGTAGCATGCACAGCCGAAGACATGAAAGTAGCTGACACTTGGCTTTCTTCCTTTTCACAGTTCGTAGGGCGTCTTCTTGATCGTAGAGTGTATTAGTGATATGTTCTGCGTGTAGCATGCAATGATTGATGACTTTCCACCTGTAAGTATTTAGGCGGATGTCTTTGTCACGTAAGTAGAGTTCTTCCAGCCTCTATCAAAGTTCTGTTCTTTCTTTCAGCTACTCCATTTTGTTGAGGGGTTCGTGGAGCTGAAAAGTTATGACTGATTCCATTGTCTGTGCAGAACTGGTCCATTTCTGAGAAGTCGAATTCTCTACCATGATCACTCCTTATGGCCTTGATTTTCTCTTATTTCTCGTTCATCACCAGTCTGAACATCTTGATTAATTGGGAGCTCGTTTCATCCTTTGAAGTTAGGAAGAATACCCATGTGAATCTGGTGTAGTTGTCGACTATAACTAGAGAATATCTTTTTCCTCCAAGACTAGTTGTTGGAATTGGCCCAAATAGATCCATGTGAAGCAACTGTAGGGGCTTGTCGATAGAGTTGGCAGTTTTGCTTTTGAATGAGCTTCTGGTTTGCTTTCCAAGTCGGCGGCATTGCATGGCCTTTCTTTTACGAAGTTAAACTTAGGTAGGCCAGCTACGAGATCTTTTGATGCCAGTTTGGACATGCTCTTGAAGTTCAAGTGAGACAACCATCTATGCCATAGCCAGCTCATTTCTTCAGAAGCTTTTTCCAGAAAACATATTGTTTCATCTGAGCTTAGTTGACCAAGATCCACTATGTAAACATTTCCTTCTCTTGTCCCGGTTAGCTTTACAACAGATGTCTTCAAATCTCTGACTTGACATTGGTTGTTGAGGAATGTCACTTGATGACCCTTGTCACAAAGTTGACTGATGCTTAGAAGGTTGTGTTGCAAACCTTCTACATATGCTACCTTGCTGAAAGATACATTGCCAGCAGAGCCATATCCTCTTGTCTTGCCCGAGCCGTTGTCTCCAAAGATGACTGAGGGACCCTCCTTTTCTATGTAGTTAGATAAGAGGGCTTTGTTCCCGGTCATGTGCCTTGAGCATCCACTATCCAGATACCATGTAGTGATTGTGGAGCTCTTTTCCTGACAAAATATTGAACCTTCATTTTGGTACCCATATTTGTTAGTGCCCTTCTTTGTTAGTGCCTTAGGGGACCCAAATCTGTTTAATCTTGGATCTCACATGCATGGAATTATAATAACACTTGGCAGCCTTGTGACCATATTTATTGCATATAAAACACCTAGTATGATGCATGCCAGTGTGTGTATGATGATTCATCCTCCATTTGGACTTGTGTGGTTCTTTAATTATCCTTCTGTTAAACTGATTCTCATTTTTCCACATGTCCTTGGATTTCATAAATAGTGATGAGTGTGCCTTACCTCTACTGTACCTTCCCAGTTGATTCGTAGAGTTTGTTTTGCTTGACTCTACGATTCTTCGAGGTTGGTGAGTAGAGGTTAGGTTACTCTTCTCTTTTATGAACCCTAGACCAGAATGAGATCATTTGCTCCTATGAGTATGAATAGAGACAGTAGGACAAGGTTGAACTTGTTCTTCCTTCTGTGAGGATTTCATAAAGGTAATGCTTCTACTTAAACTTGAGACATTACTAGTACTAGTTTCCTTTGTCTTTTCCACACAAGGCTCTGAGATGGATTCCCCAAAGCCTAGGCCTGTTTTGTCGAATGTGCTTCTCTGACTAGAGAGCAGGCAGTCCATGGATGATGAGGATTTGTTCCATGTAGAGATAGTCTTTTCTAGATCCTCAATTTTAGAGGTTAGATTAGACTCTCTTTGTGCATTGAGTGTGTTTGTCTGTTTTAAGGTCTCGTTCTCAGCCTCAAGCTTGGAGAGAAGATTAGTACTTAGAAGGGCTGTTTCAAGCTCTCCTTGAACTTTCTTCTTCTCCTTTTGAAGAAGTGAATGATCTTTAGACAAAACTCTGAACCACTTCATATATTGATGTAGATCAGTGGTTATGCCATGCAATGCAGTTCTTAAGTCATTTATATCTACATCAGGTGAGTTGAAGTCAAATACCTCATCGAGACTTACATCATGTATGTTGAGGTTTTTTTTGTCCTTTGCATGTTTGGCCATTAGGCACAGATTGGCTATTTATGGTTCTTCTTCATCTCCGAAGTCAGCATTGGAGTCATTATCTGAATCACTCCATGATCCTCCAGCTACCATGCCTTTGTCTCTCTTATGAGGCTTTTTGTTTCCTTTGTATTCCTTCTTTGCATGTTGTTTCTTCTTTAGTTCTTCTCTTAGAGGTTTGTTGCAGTTGGCAATGAAGTGGCCAGGTTTTTTGCAGTTGTAGCACAGATCATTTATTTGCTCTCGGTCATTGTAGTTCTTGACCTTCTTTGGCTTCTTTGGTTTTGCCCTCGACGCATGAACCTTCTCGGTCTTTTTACCAAAGATAGAAGTGGTCTTCATCATCATCGTCTTCATTATAATCAGAGTCAATCTTAGTGTTGACCTTTGATGCACTTTCAGTTGCCTTGAGAGCAACACCCTTATCCTTCCTTCTTCCTTCTGATAGGGTTTCAGCTCGTTGAGTCAGCTCCAGTTCGTATGTCAGGAGATTTCCATATAGCTGTTGAACTGTCATCTCGTGAAGATTCTTTGACTCTCTTATAGCAGTTGTTTTGGCATCCCACTTTCTCGGTAGGGCTCTCATGAACTTTATGATCAGATCTTTGTTAGGATAGATCTTCCCATATGCTCGTAGAGAGTTGAGCAAAACGTTGAATCTTTCATAGGTGGCAGTCACGTTCTCTCCTTGAACATGAGCGAACATCTCATACTGTTGTGTCAGGAAAGATTGTTTATTTTCTCTGACTTCTTCAGTTCCTTCATGCATGATCAACAATGATTCACAAACCTCCTTAGCTGTTTTGCTATTGACAACGTTTTCAAACAGATCGTCTTCTAAGGATTGAAACAGGATGTTCTTAGCCTTTTTGTCAAGTTGGACAACTCTCTTTTCGTTGTTTGTCCACTCTTCTTTAACCTTGATTTGTATTCTGTTTGGATCGTCAGTGGTTGGTGCAAGTTTCGTTGGAATATAGGGCCCATTTTGAACGATCTCAAATAGATCTTCATCTATTGAGTCCATGTAAGCTTGCATCCTGACTTTCCAGTTTGCAAATTTATCCTTGTTGCACATTGGTGGCTTGCTGCCTCCTCCAGTCCTAGATTCGCTTGGTATATGTGCCATTGGATCTACTAAAGCTTGTAAGCTGTATAATAGAACCTGCTCTGACACCAATTGTTAGTTCCTAGTTGGCACAATAGTTATCTAGAAGGGGGGTTGAATAGATATTTAAAAAATCTTTTCGTTTTAAACTTGTTCTTTAATGATGATTAAAACTTAGCAGAATTTATGTTTGTTTTAATCTTCTTTACAAAGCAGTGGAGTTATGTGAGTGAGGCGATTATAGCGCTTATGGCGAGCATATAATTGAAGTTAGTATGAATGTAAAAGACACAGTCGTTTTTAAGTGGTTCAGAGCACTTAAAGCTCCTAGTCCACTCTTCTACTCAACGAGTAGGATATCCGCTAAGGATGTCTTTTACAACTTCTCAATCACAGAGATTCCTTCTAGACCAGCAGTCTAGGAACTTCTTAGTTCACTCTTGAACTCTTCAAGTCCAGCAAACTTGGCTCTTTTTCAGTTCACTTAGAACTCTTCAAGTCCAGCAGACTTGGTACTCTTCTTAAGTTGATTGATAGATGTTGAGTTCTTGATGGTTTCTACTCAGTTGCTGTTTAAGCACTTGTTCGAAAGAACTGAGTAGCTGAGCAAGCTTTGCAAATTCTCAGATCGTAGAGTTGAGCTTGAGAGCTGTTCACGTTGTTTGTTTAATCTCTCTCATCTGTCTGATTTGCATATATATGATCTTGAAAACTATCCGTTGGATCCATCCGTTGAGGCATTAAATGCATTTGACTTTTCTGATCTTTGATGGAGACATTTCTGCACATCTCAAAACCGAATTACGCCCACCGACACACGCAGATCGCTTTCTCACCTAACACCTGAAAAGGTGTTTTTCCCCCTTACCAATGGTACTTTCCTTAGCTTCTTCAATACGCTTCTTTGTTGCATACTAAGGATATTTCATATTACTTTGGGACTGATGAGTACTACAACGTCTAGAATCCATTCCTCATATGTTGGAATCTGTCTTCACACATATCATGAGGCTCGACATTTTCTGACATAAGACAGATGATGCTCAACGATTTAAATCGTGATACTCTACGATTCAGATCGTAGTGACTTGTCGCCTTGGTGCTTGATCTGATGCTATCAGCCGAGAGCACTACGATTTCTCTTAAACCTTTGCACACTACGATCTTTGCTTGCTAGGTTCTAACTCTTCGTTTTCGAGAGCTCACTACGATCGTTGGCTTATAAAATCTACGTTTCCTTTAACATGCTACGATCGTTGAGTTGGCTCGGCAAACGTTGAGACCACTCTACAATTTCCGAAGAGGTCCTTCAAGGCATGCACACTACGATCTTTGAAGCTCTACGTTTCTGCCTTGACTTCGACAATGTTGATCCGATTTATACACTCCGATTTCTTCGAAGCCTATTTATTACATCTCAAGATCAACCTAACAGCTTTGATCTTTCTATCTATACATTCCATTACAGAATGATACACGTTAAGAGCTTAGATCAACCTAACAAATTTGATCTATCACCAAGTCCTTGTACATATCTTGCTTGAAGGACTTTACAAATAATCATGAGCATATACATTAAAACATGAAATCATAATATGCATTCTCCCAACAAGAGTTTTTTATTTGTCCTTAATTAATTGATGTTTGTTCAAATCTAGGAGAATTAATGATAATTTTTCCAAAATTATCCCTCATTGTTCTAGCTATTTCTTTGGTACTTTAAACTCTTGTGCTATGATAAATTAATGATTTAAGGGTATTATATACAATTGAGTACTATATTTAATGCTTTCTAATTATTATCTTAATTCTTGCGTCCATCTCTAAAACGTTATTTAAATAGGGACGAAGGAAGTAATATACAATCATTTTCTTAATACTTGTGCACAACTCTAAAAAAGTTTATATTAAGGGACAGAGGGAGTATCTAAAATCACAACAGATTTTTGATAACTGCCCATTTTTAGGTCGCGCTAAGATGGCTTAGAAAAGTTGTTTGGTAAAATTTTGTTGACTCTTATCGTCTCTTAATCAGTAAAAGGAAAATATAAATTCAAATCATTAAGAGTTGCATCTTAATAAAAAAAATTAAATCTATGAAGTTTCTATAAATATTGTACTTCTTCCATTCTAAATTTTAAGATAATTATTGATTTTTGAAAAGTCAATTTGAGATATTTTTAAATTTAAAAGTCATTCAGATGTTTTATACTTTTTAGCTACCAAACAGTTTTTTAAATATATATGTTATTTCACTTAAATAGTCTAATCTATTAAGATATACTAATCATTCAGATCTTAATTATTCGGTTTTATTAATTATAAATTATATTGATTGCATCTTAATGCATCTTAACAGCTCATCTCTTAATGCATTTTAACCGCCTACATATTTATATTAAGATGTCTTCTGAATAGTTAAGATACAAAAATATGAATCTAATCTATTCAGACGTTTTCTTAATACAAAGATGTAGAGGATCCACTATGATAACAACAAGTCTACAATCACATACAACCACTCACATACATTGACATGCATATTTTGATGGCCCACGTGCAGATTTTGATAGCTCACATACACGCCCAAATCACATGTATATTCTGCATATACGCCTAAATCGGTCAATTAAGAGGTGGACTATTAAGATGCATTAACATGCAATCAAACACCACTGCCATTAATTGAAATATTTAGTATTTTTTAGTGTTAATCTATATACATTTATAATAAGGCAAAATTTAGTTTTTTGGTCCTTAGTCTTTGGTATGTGTCTAGAATTTAATTACTACTAAAACACTTTATAAAGTCTTCCTAATTTTATTTTTTATTTATTTTAAATAGTCTTAATTTAACTACTATAAAAACAACACTATTTAATCTTTGGTCATTGGTCTTTGGTATGAGGCTATATTTTAACTACTACTAAAATATTTTATTAAGTCTCCCCAATTTATTTTTTATTTATTTTAAATAGACTTAATTTAACTATAATTAAAATACTACTTAATTTTTTGGTCCTTAGTCTTTGGTACGATTCTAAAATTTTACTAATAGTAAAATAATTTATAAAGTCTCCCTAAATTTATTTTTTATTTATTTTCAATAGGCTTAATTTAATTTAAATTAAAATACTTTCCCCTCACGCGATCATTTAATAGCAAATGACGATTCAATAAATTACTTTTTAACTACTAATTCATTCAATATTCTTGGCACATAAGGAGTAACTGTTGACCTAGTCATATTTTATCCTTAGATTTTGATGATGAATTATTCGTATGCTAAATTATTTTATGGCATTTCAGGTATCTGATGATAAGTAATATTCAGTGGGTGAGGAATTTCTCTTTACTAGGAAACAAAAGTGTAAGGTCAATTGCATAATAATTGATTTTTCATTTTAAGGCTCTAGGACATATCATTTACATTTTGTTATGTCTTAAATGAAAAATGTTTTAAATAAGTCTTATGGAAAAAAGTTTTTGAGGAGTAATACATATATTAAATATCCTGTCATATTATGAGCATGATAACCATAAATTTTTGGAATATGATATGTGTATTTGAAATAATGCTACACGTGGATGTTTAAAAATGGCAGCTAGACTTTATTGAGATTTGTTGCATGTGCGTTTTTCAAGGAATAATTATTTATCATGCATAAATTTATATCCGGTTATACATGCTAGCTAACCATTTATTGTGATAAGATGTATTGTGAGAGTTTCAAGGAAAAGTAATTATAATTACTTTGAAAAGCTAAAGATCTTGTTTCTTGGAAAAAGATAAGTAATGGGTTACTTCACTTCTACACGCCACTTGAAAAGTTGTGTAGTGGGTCATTTTTTAAGGTCTTTTGATTTACTCAACTAATGAGAATTTGTTTTGCTGGATATATATATTGACTCTATTACCGTTGCTCTCTTTGACATCTTCTTACGGATTGACTTGAACAAAACAAAGTCTTATCTTTAATTAAAACGGTAATATTTTGTGGGCTATAAAATCAGTATTCTCAAGTATGGAAATATACAACACACGAAATTAATATTGTACTAATTACTGATATATCAAGCAACGTTAATTTATTGGTGCAAACTGTTGAGCAACTAAGTAATTTATTTCTGATATCTTTGAGCTGGTATTTGGTAAGAAATTAATTGTTTATCTTTGTGTGTGATAAGTAAGTTTTATACATACTTATCCGGCATCTATTACTTGAATTATTTGCTTAATCTCATGTTTCTTAGTTACTTTTCATGCATTTTATTTCATTTTGTAGATTATATGTTTGGAAGTGGATTGAGAAACTATTGGTATGATAATGCAAAAAAAAGCAATTCTGGATATCGTGTGGGCCTTCATGTCATTCTATGTGCATTTCATGTTCGTGGCGTGAAACTTGGATTATGTTAAGGAACTCTTTCTTAGCATTCCAGAACGTCTTGAATCATTCTATTTGGAAGTTCGGATGCGATAGTATGGCTTTCTAGCAACAAAGACAAAGTTAAGAGTTGTGCCGGTTGTCATTGCACAGCAGCTTCTGCTTCCAATGCAATTTCGATAGTCATCCGTTTGTTATTTCTGAAAACAAAAAGAATGAAAGTTGTAGATCTTGTTGATAGCTTCGATTTGATAGGTCGCGGGCCCCGTAACTCCTCCCGGTTTAAAAGTTATGGCAGTTTTAGCAGATGAGGTTCTAGCAGGAAAAGTGATTGGCAGAATACTCAACCGGGTCGGACCTTTTGTTTTAGGATCCAAATGGGGTCAGGGTCCAAAGACAATAGCAGAGGGGAGTAAGCCGTATTGGCTTGTACAAAGCAAAACATCCAGCTGGGGCTTGCATACTCGAATTTGAAGTCTCCTAGTTGGTTTCTAGTGCTACAAGTGTGGAGTTTTAGTGATGGTGATGACTTGGGACTCGTTTTGGCATGGAATTTTAATCAGAATACATGTTGAAGTGTATAATTAGCATCAAACACGGAGATTAAAAAGAAAAAAAAGGCAAATTACGAAGATTAATTTCAGTTTTTCTAGCAAGCATTGGAGGAGCAATTCAAGGCGATTTTTGAGACAGTTGCGATTCTAGGCTACGTGAGGGGTGTTTTTCAATATTCTTCATCGTAGTCTATTATTTGTAATTGAAAAGATGATTTCCATGATTTATTCAGTGTTTATTTCATTTATTATGAATTAAATCACTTTTTAGGCTTATGATGGATCTTTGAGTGAATCTATAGTTTTATAAACTTTGATTTCCAATTTAATAAGCTATCTTCCAATTTATCTATATTGATTTGTGCTTGAATCTATGAATTGCTTGATCAAAAATTCTTTGTGGAGTTGGATGGAATCGAGAGAGGATATTCAAATCTAGACCTAGTTGATATAGCATGTGTTCAGGATTTTGTTAATAGCTTAAACTTGATGAGTGTTAAGGTAGAGATATGCTTGACACCGTATGTAATCGGATAGAGAACTTATTCTTCAACCTTCTTCAATTGTAATTCACATAGAGATATAGTGAGTTAGTTGCTTAAGGTGTTTAACGGATTTCTATCTTAATTGTGGATTGACGTTAATACGGTATTAGTACATCGAGAGGTGGTTAATACTACGTTCGTGTTCTTGATTAATAAACTGGGATAGTGAATTGAATTGGAATAAAGGTGTTAAAATCAGAGTGAAGCTTAGGGTGAAATCATAAGTCTAAATTTCCATTAATTGTTTGAAATTCTAGATTTTGATATTTGTGATTGGTTTGTGATAGTTTAATTACTTTTTAATTTAGAATAATTATTTTTAATCATTGAATTGGATAGTTTAATAAAATTAGGATTAATAGGAAATTGATAATTGTGAAGTTAAGTTTCTTATTAAATTGTCTCTGTGGGAACGATACTCAACTTATCACTTTATTACTTGTTGACCACGTATACTTGCGTGTTGTGCGTATATAGATTTTACTTAACAAGTTTTTGGCGCCGTTGCCGGTGACTATTTAGTATAATTCTTAATTGTTTTACAATATCAGTTTAATTAATCCAGTTTTACTTAGACATTTTTTTATTTTTGTATTATTTCTTCTATTTCAGGTGTGAAAGCAGTTTATGCAAACTCGGTCTAAAAATCCAGACTTGTTGCCTTTTGAGGACGACATTGAGAAAAGGTTTCAGAGGTTGAGTAAGTGGATCAAGGAAACGAGGCAAGAATTGAAACATCCTAAAAAGGAAGAGGTAACAAGAATGGCAAATGAAGATCGAAAAGCATTAAGGGATTTCATGAACACCTAAGGTGATCTGAATCTGCGAATCAAGCATCACTAGGCCAAAGAATAGCAAAGAAATACGTCGAAATTAAGCTCGGGATGATACAAATGATTCGTAATTCATTCATTTGGGGTTTTGCAAATGACGATCCGAACGAGCATCTGGTCAACTTTCTGGAAATGTGCGACACTTTTAGGTTCAATGGGGTTTCGGATGATGCGGTGAGACTTCGATTGTTCCCATTCTCTTTACAGGACAAGGCGAAGAGTTGGTTGCATTCTCTACCGTCTGGTTCGATAACAACATGGGAGGATTTAGCTCAAAAATTCCTCGCAAAATTCTTTCCACCCCATGTAAAATCACAAGATGAGGAACAAGATTACGATGTTTGAACAAAGAACATGGGGAATCATTATATGAGGCTTGGGAGAGATACAAAGAACTCGATCGTAAAATGCCCACATCATGGATTGCCCCAAAAGGCTACAAATGAACACCTTTACAATGGACTACATGGGAATCGAGGACGAGTATTGATGCAAATATTTCAAGTGAGCATTCATGGCTAAGAGTTACGAGGAAGCATATGAGTTGATTGAAACCATGGCGCTAATAACTACCAAAGGGCCCATAAAGAAGAATGACACAGAGAAGGCAAATTGGTATTAGAAGTAGATAGCATGACAGCGATGCAAGCACAGATATCTGCACTTTTAAAGATGTTGGAGTCGGTAAAAGCAACACAAGCACAACAAACACAGCAAGTACAACAATTGGCAATAATATGCGAGTTGTGCGCGGGAGAGCACCCAACGGATCAATGCGCGATTAATCCAGCAGCTGTGCAGTTCATCAGCAATTACAACAGAATTCCGCAAAATACATATCAGAATACATACAATCAAAGAAATAAGAATCATCTGAATTTCTCATGGAGCAACAACTAACAGAATCAAGCTTCACGACAATCATATCCTTCAGGTTTTCAGAATCAACAACCAACAGTTCAATATCTGGAAGATAAGTTGGATAAATTCATGGCCACCACCCAGCTGGCGATTAAGAACATAGAAATTCAGATAAGTCAGATAGCAAAGGAAGCGAACAGTAGACCACAAGGGACGTTACCAAGTGACACCGAGAGAAATCCAAAGGGAACTCACGAGCAATGTAATGCTATTACGCTTAGAAACAATGAGTTAGTTTCTAACTGGGATAAGAAAGCTAGTGCAGGAGATAAATGTGAGGATGAGGGGAAGGAATTAAAGAAGAAATGTACAGAAAAAGTGGTGCAAAAAGCAAAGGAAGAGAAACAATTTAAAGCTACACAACCTGCACTCTTTCCTTCAAGGTTAGAAAATAACAAGTTAAAGAACTAGGTCTCAAGGTTTATGGATATATTCAAACAGTTACACATTAATATTCCATTTGCCGAAGCACTTGAGCAGATGCCGCGTTACATTAAATTCATGAAGGACATACTTTCGAAAAAACGTAAGCTCCAGGATTTTGAAACAAAGGCGCGTAATCGAGGAATGCGGTCTGATACTACGTAAAAAGCTCCTGCCTAAATTGAAAGATCCTGGAAGTTTTATAATTCCTTGTGCAATTGGCAATCAAGATGTTGGAAGAGCTCAATGCGATTTAGGAGCAAGTATAAATCTTATGCCACTGTCCATTTACCGAAAGCTGGGATTAAAGGAAGCAAAACCAACCAATATTAGTCTACAACTCGCCGATAGATCAATAACATACCCTTTAGGAATAGTCGAAGACGTATTGGTCAAAGTTGAGTCACTAATATTTCCAGCCGATTTTGTGGTATTAGATTTTGAAGAAGATAAGAACATCCCTATCATCTTGGGATGACCATTCCTGGCGACTGGACAAACACTGATTGACGTGCCTAACAAAGAACTGATTATGAAAGTGTTTGATCAGGTAGTAACGATAAAGGTGTTCAAGGAAATCCCAATCCCAACTGACAAGGAAGAGTGCGAGTTGCTCGAGGAATCTACACGTGTCAAGTTCAGGGGTTGTAAAGAGGAGAGTGGTCTTAAGGCATTAGTTGAGAATAGAAAGTCAAATTCATTATCCAACATGCAAGTGAATGGGCATGCATTACAACAATGTTGGTGTTGCGCGATAAATAATCATCATGCCATAGTTAACCCAACCGATCCGGGATGAAACAGGGAGTAGTCAGGCTGAACGACTTAAAATCAAGCGCTCATTGGGAGGCAACCCAATTTTATTTTTATGTTTATTTTTATTTTTATTTTTATTTTTCTCTCTTCGTAAGTAATTTTATCCATGCTAGTGAATGGTAGGTTAGAAAAAAAAAATTGTCTAGAATATAGTCATGTAGGATTTAAAGTTTACTAGATAGCTAAATAAGCTTACCCTCCATGCTTTAATTTGCTCAATATCCACTCATGAGTATGTTTTCCTTGTGTTCAGGTACTCAAAGAAGAAGCTATGGGATGCACATGGTGTTAGGCAACCCAAACCGTGCATTAGCAGCTCAAGATGAATTTGCAGCAGACCCCAGTGAAGTCAATGTTCCTTCAGAAGACAAAAACTCAAATGGGTCGGATGTCCATTAGTGCCGCACCTGTTAGTTGAGCAGCTTCAACAACAAAGCATGTATTGTCTCCCAATTCCATTATACTTCAACCTCCTATAAACCAACTCTTACACAACATACACCCACAACCTTCACATAACTTCCCATCTCCTCACAACAATTAAACACAACCCCACTCCTCCCACCTAGTCACCCACTACCCACTTCCATAAACTCCTCTCTATAATTCGACCCATTTACCACACAATCTAACAACCTAAATTCACACCCATTGGAAGTTCAAGGATAGGATTTGTGCAGATTTCTACAACCAAATTCGACACATATTGAAAGTAAGAAGTTGGTTTTCTAATTCCTCATCTTCTATCACCATAGTTCAAGCCAAATAACCAAGTTTGTGGGAATTTCAAGTCTCGCACACCAAGTGTTCGACAAATTGCTTAAGTAGAGTTTGGGGGGAAAACTCTTCAATTCCAAATCAATGGCACCAAAACCGGCATCAAAGAGGCAACGAGGAGAGAGTTCTGGGACCACACAACCAACACGAACCTTTGATAGGCGAAAATTCATAAGTGCCGCCGTCGCCGACCATTACGACTATATGGTGACAAAATCACTAACACCTGAGCGGGGGTTGGCACCTGAGCCTGTGGATGGTGAAATGATGCAACAAATATATCAAAAGGTTGAATAAATTCATAGCAGAGCTTCGAGGTCCGGCAGCTTGTAAGTGTGGTCAAAGAATTCTCACGTAACGCCGAGGATAAGGCCCCTTCAATGCTTTTATGCAGGTAGGTTAGTGCCTTTCAAGATCGACGCGCCATCAACACGCATTTATCGATTTACTAGCACCGAGACATTGACGTGATAATGATCCAGATTATGAGGCTATTATGCAGGAAATGACAAAGTCGGCTACCTCATGGAAAAAATCAAATCATGGAGGCACCGCTTTCGCAAAGAAGAGATCTCGACCGGATGGGAAGATATGGTACGCCTTTCTCGTAAGCTTAAGTTACTTCCATCTACACACACGCCGATGTGTGTCTAAGGATAAGGCAGTACTATTATATACTATGGTACAAGATTTCATCATCGACATAGGGGCTATAATTAACCTTTCAATCCGAAGATGACTTCGAGGACCATACTCTGGCGGATTACCACACCCATCACTCATTTGTGGGTTGTGTATACAGGCGGGAGTACGTTGGTCAGATGATGAGATAACCCAGATGCCGCTACAGACACCCGACTCGAGAATGATTGCAAGATATGATGTGTGACCCTGAGGCGAGTCGCACCTGAGAGGAGTAGGATTTGTATTTCCTTCAGCCTCGGAGGATGAGGCTGACGCTGAGGACACCTCGGATGACGATGAGTTTCAGGGGAATGCGGCAATGGGAGAGACATCACAACAGCCCAGAGTAATATCTAGCCCTCAATTCCTCAACTTTCAACGACAAGTGGATGAGCACAACAAGGAGGCACAGAGAGAATTGCAGAGACTAGCAGCAAGGCAGGACCACATGTTTGAGGCCATGAATGTATCTGTCGCCTCATTGAACACTACGCTCCAGAGTTTCAATCCTATCGCCTAATTCCCATACTACTAGAACCAAAGACCAATGCCAAGGTTCCCACCCAGCGATTCCGATGAAGAACAACAACCACCACCAACCCAGACTTAGGCGATTACAGGGAAGTCCTCTTTTATTTATTGCTTTATCTATACAATGAGGACATTATAATTTTCAAGTTTGGGGGATTTAGTTGCATGTTACATGTTACATATTTAAATTCATTAGCTAGGTTGCATATATTAGTTCATGGTTTCTGTTTAGGATTATTTAATGTTGCATTCAGGTAATCATGTAGTTGCATAGTAGCTTAGGAATGTAAATAGTTTTTATTTATCTTTGCAATCATGTTATGTTTACCACATTTCGTTTTAAATTTTTTTAAAAAAAAATTCAAAAATAATAGTTAGTTAATATGTTCATCTTGTATGAGTCCAGCTGTTTGATAGTTACAGTTTATTTTGGCCAATGATGAGAATGGGATTGGATAAACAAGTATAGTACTGACTATTAGAGCTTTGACGTGATTTCCTGTTATGAGTTCAATCTTTTTCTGTTTGAAACTGGTATAATAAGGATAGCACAGTAAAAACAACTTGTTGATTGATTGAGTTTAAATTGATACATAATGGGACTCTAAAGGATAATGCTATTTTGAATGAAAGAATGACAAGAATAAGTAGTGATGGCTAAAGTTAAACAAGAACCTAAGTTTGGGAGAATATTTGGGGTATATAAGCTATATATATATATATATATATATAAAAGAGTATGAATAAAAACCGTGGCGTTCTTGTCTAGTTTTGTGGTCTTTGTTACTTGAGTAAGTATGCCCGAGGGGATTGTCTTTACACCTAGCGCCCTAAGGTCTTAATGGTCTGGGAGTCGTTGGTCGAAAGCTCGTTAAGGTAGCATTGAAAAGCCTAAGGGAATAAGACATTGCATATCTATGTGTATAAAAAAAAAGGAAAAAAAAGAAGAATAAAACGGGAAATAAGAGCAAAAAGCCCCCGTAGATGAAAAAATAAAGCATAAGTATCCCATGTTGACTCTCGATATTGGTAATTGTTTGATTTTAATTGGATCTAGCTTGTTTTTAAATTTCTTGAGTTTACACTGTCTGATGCCTTCAAAGAGACTTGTTATGTGTTAAATTTGATTTTATATCAGTTAGCATTGTTGTGGAGCACACACGCACTATATTAGTAATAACAGTCTAAGATTTGATGATTGATCGATAAATTACTGATGAGTTTTGATATGATGTATTATCATGTTTACTTGATTTCTCTGAGGCCTGGCGAAAAGACTTGTGTTTATCAATACTGCTGGATTCGTAGGCATGTAGATTAGTTGAATTCCATTCCATTGCATTGTGTTGCATTTTTGTTTTGTTTTTGCTTGAGGACAAGCAAATGTTTAAGTTTGGGGGTATTTGATAAGTAGGTTTTATACCTACTTATCCGGCATCTATTACTTGAATTATTTGCTTAATCTCATGTTTCTTAGTTACTTTTCATGCATTCTGTTTCATTTTGTAGATTATATATTTGGAAGTGGATTGAGCAACTATTGGTATGATAATGCAAGAAAAAGCAATTTCGGATATCGTGCGGGCCTTCATGTCATTCTATGTGCATTTCATGTTCGTGGCGTGGAACTTGGATCATGTTAAGGAACTCTTTCTTGGCATTCCGGAACATCTTGAATCATTCTATTTGGAAGTTCGGATGCGATAGTATGGCTTTCTAGCAACAAAGACAAAGTTAAGAGTTGTGCTTTTATTGTCATCAGACAAACAGCTTCTGCTTCCAATGCAATTTCGACAGTCATCCGTTTGTTATTTCTGAAAACTCAAAGAATGAAAGTTGTATATTTTGTTGATAGCTTCGATTTGATAGGTCGCGGGCCCCGTAACTCCTCCCGGTTTAAAAGTTATGGCAGTTTTAGCAGATGAGGTTCTAGCAGGAAAAGTGATTGGCAGAATACTCCCGGTGGGTCGGGACCTTTTTGTAACTTAGGATCCAAATGGGTCGGGGTCCGCAAGAATAAGCGAGAAGGGGAGCAAGCCGGGCTGGCTTGTACAAAGCAAAACATCCAGCTGGGGCTTGCATACTCGAATTTGAAGTCTCCTAGTTGGTTTCTAGTGCTACAAGTGTGGAGTTTTAGTGATGGTGATGACTTGGGACTCGTTTTGGCATAGAATTTTAATCAGAATGCATGTTGAAGTGTATAATTAGCATCAAACACGGAGATTAAAAAGAAAAAAAGGCAAATTACAAAGATTAATTTCAGTTTTTCTAGCAAGCATTGGAGGAGTAATTCAAGGCAATTTTCGAGACGATTGCGATTCTAGGCTACATGAGGGGCGTTTTTCAATATTCTTCATCTTAGTCTATTATTTGTAATTGAAAAGATGATTTCCATGATTTATTCAGTGTTTATTTCGTTTATTATGAAGTAAATCACTTTTTAGGCTTATGATGGATCTTTGAGTGAATCTATTGTTTTATAAACTTTGATTTCCAATTTAATAAGCTATCTTCCAGTTTATCTATATTGATTTGTGCTTGAATCTATGAATTGCCTGATCAAAAATTCTTTGTGGAGTTGGATGGAATCGAGAGAGGATATTCAAATCTATACCTAGTTGATATAGCATGTGTTCAGGATTTTGTTAATAGCTTAAACTTGATGAGTGTTAAGGTAGAGATATGCTTGACACCGCATGTAATCGGATAGAGAACTTATTCTTCAACCTTCTTCAATTGTAATTCACATAGAGATATAGTGAGTTAGTTGCTTAAGGTGTTTAACGGATTTCTATCTTAATTGTGGATTAACGTTAATACGGTATTAGTACATCTAGAGGTGGTTAATACTACGTTCATGTTCTTGATTAATAAACTGGGATAGTGAATTGAATTGGAATAAAGGTGTTAAAATCAGAGTGAAGCTTAGGGTGAAATCATAAGTCTAATTTTCCATTAATTGTTTGAAATTCCAGATTTTGATATTTTTGATTGGTTTGTGATAGTTTAATTACTTTTTAATTTAGAATAATTATTTTTAATCATTGAATTGGAAAGTTTAATAAAATTAGGATTAATAGGAAATTGATAATTGTGAAGTTAAGTTTCTTATTAAATTGTCTCTGTGGGAACGATACTCAACTTATCACTTTATTACTTGTTGACCACGTATACTTGCGTGTTGTGCGTATATAGATTTTACCCAACAATGTGCTAATTGATCATTGTTAAATTGATTATTCTTGCATTGATCATAGACCTTTATATCTGAATTGAATTTTCTGTTTTAGACTAAGTGTAGTCTAAAGGTGTTAATCCTAGTGGATAAGAGAAAAGGTTTACAAACAGGTTCAAGGAAGCAACGGTGCTTGAAGAGTGCATAGGTGCACAAGGAGCAAGAGTGCTCAAGAGAAATTAATTGTTAATTAATTTTTTGTAAGAATCTATTTTGTAATCGGTGTTTATTTATAAAGATAAATAAAATGAGTGTCCAATACTAGTTGGTATTGGACGTGGACTAGGCTATTATTATAGAGGGTAATAGCTGAACCACGTAAAAAATCTTGGTGTTGATATTACTGCTTGCTTTACTTTAATACTCACGTAAGTCATTTAATTATCTTAATAATTAAAATTTGAATATTTGCATTATATTAAGATAATTCTTTAACATCAAGTATTTTAGTTAAGTTATAAATTCAGCAAGATTTATAGTCAATTCAGTAGACTATATTAATTCAGCAAACTAAATTAATCAATATAGTAGCTTGAATTTAATAGCTTGATCTAAAGTTTAAAAATTGGTCATAAATTGCTCCCACACTTATTCAACCCCCCTTCTAAGTGTGCCTAGTTAAATTTTATTTAGTATCAAAGTGTGGCTCTACTTATCTTGGTCTTAAAGGTGACTTGTAGGAAAAGATTCTGACATGGCACAGTTCGGGAACAACAATCAAGAAGGTCAATCAACCAATAGACCTCCTTTACTGTTTGGAACAGAAAATTATAACTTCTGGAAATTCTGAATGAGAATCTATCTTAAAAGAGATCCTTGGGAATGGTGGGTTGTGGAGAACGGACCAGTTGTTCCACGAAGAGATGATGGGACACCAAAGATTCTACTAGAAATGGATTCAACTGAAATCTACATGGTCTCATATGATTCAAAGGCTATTAACACACTTCTCAGCTGTATGGTACAATCCGAGATAGATAAAGTCTCTTCATGTAACACTGCCAAAGAGATGTGGGATACTTTAGTGGTAAGTCATGAAGGTACTTCAAAAGTACGAGAAGTCAAGCTAAGCATGCTCATGCACGATTATGAAATGTTCAAGCTCGAAAAAGATGAAACCATCAAGCTAGCTCAAACAAGATTTCTAGTTCTCTTAAACTCCTTGATATTGTTGGACAAGACTATTCCTCAAAGTGAGATCAACCGTAAGTTGTTTCGGGCTATGCCTAAAAGGTTTGCTTCTAAAATCACTACTCTTCAAGATTCTGCTACTATTTCTTCTATGGATACTTTAACTTTGTTTGGTGAACTAGAAGAATATGAACATCAGTTAAAGAGATATGATGATGAGGAGGAAACTCCTCGAAGAAAGGTCTTAGCTCTTACTGTAGATAATGAGGAGGAACTTGATGATAACTCTGATGAAGAAATAGCTATGATGTCAAGGAAACTCAAAGGGTTACTACAAAGGAAAAACAAGAGGAGAAACACTTTCAATTCAAATAAAGTCAAAGGAAAGCAAACTGAAGAAACATGCTTCGAATGTGGACGTCCTGGTCACTTCAAGAAAGACTGTTTTCAACTAAAGAATAAAGGGAAGACCAACTACAAAGACAACAAGAAGAACAAAACCTTTATTACTTGGAGTGATGAACAATCCGAAGTGGAGATCGATGCTAAAGATGAGATAGCATAAGTATGCTTCATGGGAATTGAAGGTGAATCTAATCAGGTATCTCTTAATGAACTAAACTCTTTAAAACAAGAAAATAAGAAATTAAGAGAAAAGGATGCAAGCTTAAAAGGATTAGTTAGCACATTAATAGATGAAGTAGATTCACTAATAAATGAAAATAAAGAAATTGAAAAGGAATCCACATGTCAAGAAGAAAAGGTTTTGATTGCAAAAATTGATTATTTAGACAATTATAATAAAATACTTTTCAATAAAGTAAAATTCTTAAATAATGAAGTCCAAAAATTAACTAATGAGCTAAAAATGAGAGATGTGTGTATTGATGCATTTAGTGATAAATCTCCTCTTAAAACGTTCCTAATAATGAACTTAAAAAAGAAATAGACTCACTAAAATCATCTCTTGCTAAATTTGTTCAAGGTGAAGAAAATCTAAATGTCATGTTTGGTAAACAAAGACCTAGTTTTGAAAGACAAGGAATTAGTTTTAATTCTATGCATAAAAAGAGTAATATGAAAATATTAAACTCAAGGTCACGTTTTAGTTTAAATTATTGATCTCCTTTCACAACTTCCAAATATTGTGGTATTAAAGGTCATTTAGATATAAATTTCTTTAAGAAACGAAATAAGGTTAAAAATATATGGATTAAAAAGAGTGATTTACTTGGTACTAACATAAAAGGACCCAAAAAGATCTGGGTACCAAAAGGATGAACTATCTTTTCTTGACAGGTATGCTTAAAGGCAAGAGTTCCATCTCAAAAATGAATTCTTGATAGCGGATGTTCTCATCACATGACAAGTGATAAATTAAAATTCATGGAACTAGACATCAAGAAAAAGAATGGAACGGTCACGTTTGGAGATAATAGAACCTGCGAAATAATCGGAAAAGGTAAAATTGGAAATGGCAAGGTACATATCAATAATGTTCACCTTGTTAACGGTCTTGAATTTAATTTAATAAGCATAAGTCAATTAATGGTAATGGTCATCAAGTTAATTTGAAAAAGATAAATGCACAATATTTCATGGTACTAACAAAACTACTCTAGTTGCACAGAGAGAAGGAAATATATATACTATTGATTTTGAGCAATAGGATGAAGAACTATGTCTTACTTCAGTACAAGATGAGGCTTATCTATGGCATAAGAGGATGGGACATGTTCATATGGATCTAATAAAAAAATTATCTGTAAGAAATCTTGTAAGAGGATTGCCAAAAATAAGGTTTGAAAAGAAAGGAATATGCATTCCTTGTCAACTGGGAAAACAAGTAAGAACTTCTTTCATGACAAAGAATATGGTATCAACCTCTTCTCCCTTGCAATTACTTCATCTTGATTTATTTGGACCAAAAAGACATTCTAGTATTAATGATAAATTTTATGCATTTATAATAGTTGATGATTTTTCTAGATACACATGGGTATTATTCTTGAGAACTAAAGATGAAACATTTAAATATTTTGAAAGATTAATAAGAAAACTTGAAACAAAATATAGTTACAAACTCATTAGAATTAGAAGTGACCATGGCACAAAATTTCAAAAAGATTTTATAACCTTTTATGATCAAAGAGGTATTAGCCATGAATTCTCAGCACCAAGGACTCCTCAACAAAATGGGGTGGTGGAAAGGAAGAATATGACTCTACAAGAGACAGCTAGAACTCTATTACAAGAAAGTAAGCTTCCAAAGAAATTTTAAGCGTAAGCGTAAGACATCTTGTTATGTTTTAAATAAAGTACTCATTCGTCTCTATTATTTTGAAAACACCATATGAGCTTTTAAATAATAAAATTCCCAACATAAGTTATTTCAAAATATTTGGTTCTAAATGCTTCATTTTAAATACAAGTGACAATTTGGGAAAATTTGATGCTAAGTAATATGAAGGAATATTTATTGGTTATTCTCAAAATAGTAAGGCTTATCGCATTTTCAATATTAAAAAGTCATGTGTAGAAGAATCTGTTCATATCACTTTCAATGAGACTGATAATGATCTTCCAAAAGAAAGTGAAGATGATGCAGGAAATTTGAAGACAGTCAAAATTTAAGCAAACCAAAATGAACAAAACAGCTGACCGAATGAACAGATTCAGCAAACTGAAATGAATGACCAGTATGAACGTGAACCTGAAGATTTGCAGGATGCTGAAGATGAGTCTAATGATCAAGAGGAAGTAATGCATAATATCCAAATGCCAAGAACAGCTAGATACATCAAGAATCATCCTCCAGAAAATATTATTGGAGATATCAATAAAGGTATAACCACACGAAGAGGTTTACAAAATCACTGTGCATTCTCTGCATTTTGTCACAGGTTGATGCCAAGTGTGGGAACTTATGTCTCCTCCAAAAGATGTTTCCATCATTGGTACTAAATGGGTCTTCAAGAACAAGCTTGATGAGCACAGGACAATCATTCGTAACAAAGCAAGGTTGGTAGCTCAAGGATACAACCAATAGGAGGGGATCGACTATGAAGAAACTTATGCACCAGTAGCAAGGCTGGAATCAATCCGAATTTTGTTAGCTTTTGCTTGCTATAAAAAGTTTAAGCTTCATCAAATGGATTTAAAAAGCGCGTTCCTTAATGGATACATCAATGAAGAAGTGTATGTCAAACAGCCTCTTGGATTCGAGCATGAAAAGTATCCTAATCATGTGTACAAGCTAAAGAAAGCTCTTTATGGCTTGAAACAAGCTCCAAGAGCTTGGTACGAAAGATTGAGTAAGTATCACTTATCAAACGGGTTTGTTAGAGGTAAAATAGATTCTACATTGTTTATTAAGCATAGAAATATTGATATTATTATTGTTCAAATATATGTAGATGATATAATATTTGGTGCTACTAATGATTTCCTTTGTGAGTGGTTTTACAAGTGCATGCATAAAGAATTTGACATGAGCTTAATGGAAGAGCTTAATTACTTCTTGGGACTACAAATCAAGCAAACAAAGGAAGGAATTTATATCCATCAAACCAAATACACGAAAGAACTACTCAAGAGATTTGGCTTTGAAGGATCTAACTCGAAAGGTACACCAATGAGCACATCAATAAAGCTCACCACTGATGAGAAATGTATTGATGTAGATATAACAAAATATCGAGGTATGATTGGATGCTTACTATAGTTAACTGCCTATAGACCTGATATAATGTATAGTGTTTGTTTGTGTGCTAGATTTCAAGTTAAACCCAAAGAATCACATTTAAATGCTGTTAAAAGGATTTTAAAATATTTAAGTGGTACAATAAACTTAGGATTATTTTATCCAATTTCAAATCATTTTGAACTAATAGGCTATTCATATGCTGACTATGCAGGGTGTTAAATTGATAGAAAAAGTATGAGTGGTGCTTGTACTTTCTTGGGAAAAAGTCTCGTGTCATGGCATAATAAAAAGCAAACCTCAGTGGCTCTTTCAACTACTGAGGGTGAATACCTAGCTGCAAGAAGTTGCTGTTCACAGATTTTATGGATGAGATAAACTCTATGCGATTTTGACATATTATGTGATTGTGTGCCTATCTATTGTGATAATTATAGTGCTATAGATGTGAGACCCCATATTTTATGAATAAAGATTTAATACGGTGCTTGAAAGAACCCCACAAAATACATGACTTTTACTCCTCATAGTATATATAATCATATATACAACCAAGGAAAGATCTAGGCTATGTTTGTTTGCAAGAATTATAATCTTGAGATTATAATTCATGGGATTATAATCTCAATATTATTAATCCTAGGATTATAATCCCGAGATTATAATTATAATGTCAAGACTATTAAGCCATTTTATAATCCCGAGACTAATAGTTCCAAATTTAAATTTGAAAACAAACAAAACACTTGGGATTAATAATTCTATCACAAGTATAATCTTTGTAAACAAACATAACCCTAGAGTTTTAATCTAATTAATTAATGTGATAATTTATAAATAATATTTATGTCGAATGAATAAAAATTAAATAATACACATACAAAAAGTTTAGAAAATATCTACAACATATACACGAATAGGTCATTAGGAAAAAAGAGGCAAAATTTTACAATTTTTAGTACATATAATCTACCAATGTATTCGATTAATGATTGATATAGTTATAATAATTCTTGATATTTCATAATTTATGAATTAAATTAGTAGAACCTATCTCATTCAACTCACTCGAAATGAACCATTGACAATGTGAGACCCCAGATTTTATGAATAAAGATTTAATTTTTTTGAAATATATTTTTGAATATTATGGTGTGGATTTGAGATAGTGTTATAGTTGTGGGTAGTATTTATAAATTTTAAAAAGTATGCAAGTTGTTGTATAATATTTGATTGGTCGGGGAATATTCTTTTGTCGGGAATATCTCATGACGACCAGACAATCATTAGTGGACCTCATAACGGAATTATTGTTTGGATTGAGAAAACGACAAAAATATTTTTATGAAAATAACGGCGGAAGTTTTACCGTTAAAACTGTTGAACTACTCGGTAGTAAAAGTACAGTAATATGCGTGGTTGCATAGTAGCACACAGTATTGATTATTAATCCTTACGTGAGAAGTCACTCAGTTTTGTTTAATTATTGCTATAGTATTTGCTGCATAATATCTCACGTTATTTGATTCAATTATTGTCAATATTTTATATATTATTAAATCAATAATTGAGACAACGAAGTTATTAATATTATTATTTGCAATATTAACGATGTTTAGAAGTTCTGCCAATGAGAGGTTTGGTCACCTAATTGCGCGCTAATAGGAAGAAATCCTTATTGGAGATGTGGTTAGAGCAGATCACCAAGATATTTGATGTCTTGGGATGCTCCGAGGAGCAAAAGGTTCCCTTTGCCACCTTTATATTGAGTGAAGAGGCAGATTACTAGTGGAAATCTGTAAAACGTACCCAGCCTGACGTACTCAAGATGTATTGGGAGAAGTTCCAAGAATTGTTCAACGACAAGTACTTTCCCGAAATTATTCATCACATGAAGGAGGTGGAATTTATCAAGCTGGAGCAAAATAATATGACTGTGTCGCAGTACGAGGCTAAGTTTGCGGAGTTATCCCGGTTTGCATCCCATTTGGTCGATAACGAGGAGCGAATGACACGAATATTTCTAAGAGGTTTGAAACCCGATATACGTCAATACCTCATTTCTCACAAACTTTGTTTATATTCGGATGTTGTGAATAGGGCTCGATTATTGGAGCGCGATAATGAGTCAAAGACAACCAAAAGGCAACGACCAACAACACGATAATAATCGCTTATGTGGCAACGACCATCGGAATAATGATAACCATCGTGGGGAAATTATCATGCCAAGAATGGTAACCACTTCGGTGGTAATCATGGGCAAGATAATAGAAGTGGAAATTTCAAGAAGAGACTGCTCAATAATGATGGAAAGACAAAGACACCAAAGACTTTTTTTCAGGAAGAAGAACGACCACCGGTCGTATGTTTCAAATGCGGACAGGAGGGACACATTCGTCCAAACTATACGCAGCAACCCAAAGCGTGTTTCAATTGTGGAAGAAAAGGTCACCTAGCTCGATTTTGTCATGTAGTGAAGTCAAGTTCAGCTGGGATAGTGACGCCAAAGGATGTCCCAGACAAGTCAAAGCCGGTAGTTTAAGTGAGAGCGTTTATTGAGGAACCCGAACGAGGTTATTATGGGTAAGTTAATCATAAACTTTTGCGAAGTATATACCTTATTAGATATCGGTTCTACCCATTCTTTTATCTCTCTTGCTTGCGCTCAACATTTAAATTTGACTCCGGAGAAATTAGACTTTGATTTATCTGTTGAAACTTCGTTGGGAGAAACCTTCGTTACCTCCACTATTTATAAATCTTGTTGATTCAAATCGACACTTTCACATTACTTGTCGATCTTATCTCTTTAAAAATACTTGCCTTTGATGTGATTTTAGGAATCGATTGGTTAACTACTCATCATGCTTTTCGTAAGGTTGTTAGCTTTCATATTCCTAACTAACCTGTTATCCGAATTCAAGTAACCAAACCACTAAAGTCAATCATTGTCATATCAAGCCATAAGTAAAGAGCCCCGATCCTTTCGTTGTTGACTTCCTTATGTGGAATGCCGCACCGCCGGCACTTTACAGAAGCGATGTCGTGAATGACGATAGCAAGTTGATAGGTATCAATGTGACGTACTATCCAAGTTTTGGATGAGGGTCACAGTTTTGAATAATATTTCTATTGTTAATAAATTTCCTAACGTATTCTTGAAGACTTCTTAGCCTACCCCAAAACGTAAAATCGAATTTTGTATTGACCCCAGTACAAAACCCATTTCTTCAACCCTTAAATATTCTTCAATCAAAACGAACGTATAGTACGCCAAAGACGTTGGCTCGAGCTGTTGAAGATTATGATCGTACCATTCAATACCATCGTGGAAAAGCGAACGTGGTAGCTGACGCGTTGAGTAGAAGATCGTATGCGTTTATGAGTGCGATGTTGTTAACACAAAGACCCATTTCGTATAACTTACAAATGATGAAGATAGAGTTAAAGACTCTAGGAACAACGTGAAGATAACAAATATACGAGTAGAATCGACTTTAATCGATAAAGTTAAAGCCGCTCAAGCTACACACCTGGAGTTGATGAATGTGAAGAAGA
The DNA here is from genome assembly GCA_020205605.1 of Panax ginseng. Taxonomy (NCBI): domain Eukaryota; kingdom Viridiplantae; phylum Streptophyta; class Magnoliopsida; order Apiales; family Araliaceae; genus Panax; species Panax ginseng. The sequence goes on along the minus strand of CM035138.1, from coordinate 31,202,739 downwards.
AGGTTCAAGAGGGCATTATTCTAGAAGTAAGAATCGATGAAGAGATGAAATCTCAACCCTCGATTTAATTGGCCTATTTAAAATCCTCGATGAAGTAGGAACTGTGGAACTGTGGCCTATAGACTCGTTTTACCGCCAAGTATGTTGCGTGTTCAGAATATTTTTTTTACGTATCGATGTTACGTAAATATGTGGATGACCCGAACCACATTATTAAATTAGAACTAAACGATATAGCAGAAGATTTAAGGTATAAGGAGATACGTGTTAAATTCTTGGATAAGAAGGATCGTATTCAACACTCAAAGGTTATACCTCAAGAATTAGAATCTGAAATAAAGTCAAGGTATCCTCACCTCTTCGGCATACCAGGTATGTACGTAAATTTCGAATAAGGAGGGGAGATTGTGAGACCCCAGATTTTATGAATAAAGATTTAATTTTCTCAAAATATTTTTTTTTGAATATTATGGTGTGGATTTGAGATAGTGTTATAGTTGTGGGTAGTATTTATAAATTTTGAAAAGTATGCAAGTTGTTGTATAATATTCGATTGGTCGGGGAATATTCTTTTTGTCGGGGAAATATCCGCATTTATCTGATCATTATCGGACCCCACAAACGGAATTATTGTCGGATTGAGAAAACGACAAAAATATTTTTATGAAAATAACTATGGAAGTTTTACTTATTAAAACTGTTGAACTACTTTTAGTAGTAAAAGTACGATGAATATGCGTGGTTGCATAAGAGCACACAAGATTGATTATTAATCCTTACGTGAAAAGTCACTCGCTTTTGTTTAATTATTGCTACAAGATTTGCTGCATAATATCTCACGTTATTTGATTCAATTATTGTCAATATTTTATATATTATTAAATCAATAATTGAGACGACGAAGTTATTAATATTATTATTTGCAATATTAACGATGTCTAGAAGTTACGCCAAGGAGAGGTTTGGTCACCTAATCAAGGCGATAGGATGAAATCCTTTTGAAAAGCCCCTCTTTCACAGGAACGACACGGTCGATTAATATTGTGAATTATAATAATGATGATAAATGTTGTTAAATATATTGAGGTGTCTTTTTATGAAGTCACGGGAGTTTATATATATATTATATATAAATTTTGTTTAATTAGTATTATTAATGTAATAAAACAGAAAAACTTTTTTATATAAAATGCAATACTTTTTATAAAGTTATTTGTTTTATTAGACAATAATTAGAATATATTATATTCTATTATGCATAGTGTTTTACATAGTAAAATCTTTTATATAAAACATAATACTTTTATAAAGTTATTTGTTTTATTAGACAATAATTAGAATATATTATATTACATTATGCATAGTGTTTTACATAGTAAAATCTTTTTATATAAAACATAATACTTTTATAAAGTTATTTGTTTTATTAGACTATAAATAGAATATATTATATTCTATTATGCATAATGTTGCATAGTGTTCTTCATAGTAAATCAATATGGACCATTCGTTTAAAAGTAAATCAATCTAGATCATTCATGAATTAGAGACTATTCAGTCCATTCTCCTATAAATAGAAGCTCATTCCTTAATTATTTCTTACGAATTCAATGAAACTCTAGAGAGAGAATTCTTCTTCTATAATCTTGAGCGTATTTCTTTAGAGTTTAGGAAAGCTTTGAGCGTAGTGAAAGTTTTCTTCAATTATATCCTCGCCCTACCTGTCGGAGTACTCTTCTTTATAAGGTAAGGGATATTATTTGTTGTACTCATAAGGGGTATTATTTCTTTCTTATTCATGAAGAGAACTTCTGTTATTCCATTCTCTATTATTACTCGTTGGAATAACTTTTATGCTGTGATTTACCACAGCATACTTGGTGAAATTCTTCTGTTTTTTCATTCTTTATCATTATGTTGGAATAACTTGTCTATGCGAAGTACCGCATACATGGTGAAATTCTTCTGTTATTCCATTTTTTATTATTCTGTTGGATTATCCTGTCTATGCGTTACGCATGACCTGATTCCGTTATTTATTATTCTGTTGGAACATCCTGTCTGTGCGTTTACGCATGACCTGGTTCCGTTGTTTATGATTCTGTTGTAATATCTTATCTGTGCGTTTACGCATGACCTAGTTCTGTTATTTATTATTCTGTTGAAATAACCTGTCTGTGCGGTCTATCGCATGCCTGGTGAATTCTATTGTTATTCCATTCTTTATTATTCTGTTGGAACATCCTGTCTGTACGTTATGCATGACCTGATTCCGTTATTTATTATTCATTGGAACATCACATGCGTGCGTTTACGCATGACCGTTCCATTATTTATTATTCTGTTGGAATATCGTGTACGTGCGTTCGCATGACACGGATTTCGTTATTTATTATTACATTGGAATAACTTTTATCATGCGATTATCGCATGCCTGGTGATATAGTACCCAAAAATAATTTGGACCGAAAAAATATATATTTTACGGGTGAATAGTACCCCGTGAATAGTAACTCGTGAATAGTACTTCGACATGAAAAGTGCCTCGAATACCCGATTAAACAATAGAACCTCTAGACATCAATTATTATCGAAACAAATGTCGATTTCCACTAACACAAATAATTCCTACACAATGGAACTATAAAATTCATCTTTAATAACCACGAAATTATTCACCATTAATATTATAATTCACAATATTTAACAACCAAGTCGTTCCCGGGAAAGAAGGGGCCTTCCGATAAGGATTTCTCAACAGTTTTAACGGTAACACCTCCGCCGTTATTTTTATAGAAAGATAATTTTGTCGTTTTCTAACTGCGACAATACTTCCGTGTAGGTCCAATGAATGATTGTGTCGTAAATGAATTTTCCCTCATTAAAAGAATATTCCTCGACCAATCGAATATTATATAACCACTTTCTTACTTTACAAAATTTATAAATATTACCCACAACTATAACATTATATCAAATTCACACCATAATATTCAAAAATATATTTCGATAAAATTATTCTTTATTCATAAAAGTTGGGGTCTTACAGCTAGACTTTATTGAGATTTGTTGCATGTACGTTTTTCAAGGAATAATTATTTATCATGCATAAATTGATATCCGGTTATACATGCTAGCTAACCATTTATTGTGATAAGATGTATTATGAGAGTTTCAAGGAAAAGTAATTATGATTACTTTGAAAAGCTAAAGATCTTGTTTCTTAGAAAAAGATAAGTAATGGGTTACTTCACTTCTACACGCCACTTGAAAAGTTGTGTAGTGGGTCATTTTTTAAAGGTCTTTTGATTTACTCAACTAACGAGAATTTGTTTTGCTGGATATATATATTGACTCTATTACCGTTGCTCTCTTTGACATCTTCTTACGGATTGACTTGAACAAAACAGAGCCTTATCTTTAATTAAAACGGTAATATTTTGTGGGCTATAAAATCAGTATTCTCAAGCATGGAAATATACAACACACGAAATTAATATTGCATTAAGTACTGATATATCAAGCAAAGTTATTCTATTGGTGCAAACTGTTGAGCAGCTAAGTAATTTATTTCTGATATCTTTGAGCTGGTATTTGGTAAGAAATTAATTGTTTATCATTGTGTGTTAATTGATCATTGCATATAGTTGAGCCTTTAATTGTTAAATTGATTATTCTTGCATTGATCATAGACCTCTATATCTATATTGAATTTTCTGTTTTAGACTAAGTGTAGTCTAAAGGTGTTAATCCTAGTGGATTAGAAAAAAGGTTTACAAACAGGTTCAAGGAAGCAAAGGTGCTTGAAGAGTCCATAGGTGCACAAGGAACAAACATGCTTAAGAGAAATTAATTGTTAATTAATTTTTTGTAAGAATCTGTTTTGTAATCGGTGTTTATTTATAAAGATAAATAAAGTGAGTCTCCAATACTAGTTGATATTGGACGTGGACTAGGCTATTATTATAGAGGATAATAGTTGAACCATGTAAAAAATCTTGGTGTTGATATTACTGCTTGCTTTACTTTAATTACTCACGTAAGTCATTTAATTATCTTAATAATTAAAATTTGAATATTTGCATTATATTAAGATAATTCTTTAACTCCAAGTATTTTAGTTAAGTTATAAATTCAAAGAGATTTATAGTCAATTCGATGAGATATATTAATTCAAAGAAACTAATTAATCAATATAGTAGCTTGAATTTAATAACTTGATCTAAAGTTTAAAAATTGGTCACAGATTGTTATCACACTTATTCAACCCCCCCTTCTAAATGTGCCTAGTTAAATTTCAGTAACTTATTATCTACAATAACTTTATTCCTAAATAATTATATCCAAAAATATATTAACAAGTTATAAGAAAATAATAATAAAAAATAAAATGTAATATATATTGTAAAATATATTAATGATTAAACTTTAGTTACCAATTATATTTTTAGATAGGAGAACTTTAGTTATTTAATGTTTAAAGTTTTTTTACTCAAATATCAATAATTAAAATTTAGTTACATTTTAAAACTAAAAAATATTATGGTAACTTATTATTCTACAATAATTTTATTTCATTTAGATTTCTTTAAACACCAACTTTAAGTTTTTAGGTTCTATTCATTTATGAACTCTAAAAAACTATATATAAATTTGAAAGATTGAAAATAAAAATTAATATTAAATTTAAAATTACATAAAATAAATTACTAACACTCAACTTGTGAGTCTTTAATAATTATTTGTCCGAGGAGTGATTGTAGTCATTTTAATAATAATAGCAAGTTAATTTGAAATTCAAAAAATATATTTTACAATCATCATATATACAGAACAAATAAAAATTTAAAATTAATTTTATTTAAAAAACATGTGCTTTTTCACTGGGGCATTTATTTAATAATTAATATATATATATATATATATATATATATATATATATATATATATATATATAAAATAAGGCAAAACTAATTTTTTGGGTATGGACTATAATTTAAGTGATACTAAAATACTTTTTAAAGTCTCCTGATTTTGTTTTATTAATTACTACTAAAACACTTTTTAAACTTATAATTTATTTAGAACCAAAACACTATTTTATGATCCTAAAAAACTTTAGAATAACTTATTACTTTATAATAATTTTATTTCTTATAGAAGTCATTTACTAATATTGATTCTCATGAGCCTAAATTAAAATACGCACGGATCATTGTTAATTATATAATTAGTTCTCATTATATATTTAACAATGATTTATCTTATAGTAACAAATTATTCTCCTCCTAAATTTATTTTATTAACTACTATTAAAATATATGACGCTCTCAAAATACGTATACATAACCCATTATGAGTTGCCAAATACATAGTACAAAATTTAAATACAAATTTTCTTAAACAATGTAGCTGAGAGTTTTTACACCAATATTGCCTAGTAGACAGTATCCAAACTTAAATGGAGTCCTCGTTACATTTATTATCACACTATTTCATATAATAGTGAAGACTACTACAGCCACCAACTCGGACCATCACTCCATTCCCCAACTATCCCCGACTAGTCCCGGCTACGTTCTCATTTCTTGAAGAGAACAATGAAAGCAAAAAGGTGAGTTCAACTAGCCCAATAAAAAATATTATGACTAAGATAATGCAGAATAAATTATCGTTAGCTTTCAACACTGTTAAACTGATAAAATACAATAAATATCAGGTTTAACTGCAGCGGAACAAACAATCCATTAGAAGAGTCAAGTAGAGCATGATATCTACTATCTTCTATGATTTAAAAAGTTTGTCATCAATTTTATCGCTAAAACTCAACTCAATAAATAATCCACATCACTGAATTATCCATACACTACTGACCAATGATATTCATTAGTATCACGTTCACGAATTATCCATGCACTACGGGCCAAGGATATTTGTGTTATCACCAATGGTCATGAGCATACCAACAACTGTTCATCAATGCACTACGGCCAATGAGGACATTTACCACATCATTTGTAACATTACAGGTCATGATTATACCGAATAATCCATGGTCATAATCATACCAATCAACAGTCCATCTATACACTACGGACCAAAGATGACTTTCATCACAATATAAGCATGATGATGATGACAATGATATAAGAATTCAATTAAATGAAAGCAAAGGATAAATTTTAAAGATTTATAATTTAATTTATCCAGAATTCAATAATGTCCGAATTGTCAACATGATACTGTTTTGTGGAGTAAAATTCAAAAATAATATTGTATCAAAAATGATTTGAACCGAAAAGAAATCAATTTTTTTCATGAATAATACACCGGGTGAATAGTACTTCGGCATAAAAAATTTAAAATTTATCAAGAATGCTCAGAATAATATTTTCATGAAAAAATACTGGATGAAACACAAGTTTTAAGGATATTCTATTAATTTCATGGAGTATAGAAATAATACTTTAACAAAATGAGTGTAGAATTCAGAATCTGAAACGAAATAATATTACTTACATACTACAGTATGGAAGAAAATATTATTTCTTATGAATATTGAACAAAAATAATATTCCTTACCTTAAAAAGAAGAGTATTCCAACTGGTATAGCGGGGATATTCTTGAAGAAAATTTCTACTGTTTTCTATACTCAAAGCATCCTAAAACTGGAAAGAAATACGCTCAATATTATATAAGAAGAATTCTCTGATTCTGGTGTGATTTTCAATTCTAAACTAAGCATCCTATTTATAGGAGAATGGAAAGGATACTATTTGAATAAAATCATGATTGCACAGTGTTAAAAACTCACGGGCGCGAATTTGTCGGCTAAATATTTTTTGATTTACTATGCAGTCACTATGCAAATATTATACAGACACTATGCAAATACTATGCATAATAAAATATAATATATTATATTTTTCATAAAAAAATCAAAACTTATTATAATATATATAATAATAATATGTTTCCTCCCGTGACAAAATCCTACACCCCCCAAAGTTATAAATATGTGGGCCCCACCTTATATTTCATCTAACATGTGGGCCCCACATATATATATATATATACTGAATAACTTTCTTTCGATTATTTTAAAAAATGGATAAATGGGGGGTCCAAATAATAAGTAAAATTTATAACAAATACTTCATAAAAATCTCCTCAATATTTTTAACAATATTTATTCATCATTATTATAACTCGCAATATTAACAACCAGATCGTTCACAGGAAAGAGGGGCCTTTTCGATAAGGATTTCTTTTTATTGGCGCGCAATTAGGTAACCAAACTCATTTCCTCGACAGAACTTTCTAGACATGGTTAATTATGTAAATAATAATATGAATAACTTGTCATCTCAATTATTGATTTAATAATATATAAAATATTGATAATAATTGAATGAAATAACGTGAGATACTATACAACAATTACTGTAGCAATAATTGAGTATAACTGAGTGACTTCTCACGTAAGCATCAATAATCAATACCGTGTACTACTATGCAATCACGCGTATTACTGTACTTTTATTATCGGGTATTTCAATAGTTAACGGTAAAACTTTTGCCGTTATTTTTATAAAAAAGATATTTCTGTCATTTTCTAACTCCGACAATAATTCCGTTGTGGGGTCCACCAATGATTGTGTTATCATACGAATATTTCCTTTTAAAACGAATATTTTCCGATCAATCGAATATTTTATAACAACTTGCATACTTTGCAAAATTGGTAAATATTACCCACAACTATAATATTATAACAAATCCTCACCATAATATTAAAAATGATATTTCGAGAAAAATTAATATTTATTCATAAAAGTTGGGGTCTTACAACCTCCTCTTGTTATGAAATTTTGTCCTCAAAATTGGTGTACGTACCTAGTATGACGAAGATGTGAGGATACCTTGATTTCATTTTAGATTCTAACTCCCAGGTCATTTCCTCAACATCGTGGTTTCTCCACAAAACTTTGACTTGAGGTATAACCTTGGAGCGTAGAATATGTTCCTTCTTATCTAAGATTTTAACAGGCACCTCTTCATACGTTAAATCTTTCGCTATCTCTTCAGGTTCTAACTCAATAATTTGGTTCGGGTCTTCCACGTATTTACGTAACATGGATATATGAAAAACGTTATGAACACGAGACGTACTTGGTGGTAAGGCGAGTCTATAGGCCACCGTTCCTACTCGATCGAGGATTTCAAATGGGACAATGAATCGACGATTGAGCTTTCCTCTCTTTCCAAATCTCGTAACTCCTTTCCATGGAACAACACGTAACAACACATGATCACCAACATTGAATTCCACGTCCCTTCGATGAAGATCAATATAACTCTTTTGTCGATCTTATGAGGTTTTTATACGTTGCAGGATCATTTGAATCTTTTCTGTTGTCATGCGTACCAATTTCGGTCCCAATAACGTTGCTTCACCCACCTCATTCCAGCATACTGGAGAATGACACTTACGTCCATACAACGCCTCGAATGGAGTCATGCCAATACTTGTTTAATAATTGTTGTTATAGGAGAATTCCACCAATGACAAAAACTTGTCCCAACTTCCCTTGAAATCAAGGACACATAGTCTTAATAGATCTTCAAGAGTTTTAATAGTCCTCTCTGACTGCCCGTCCGTCAAAGGATGATATGCTGAACTGAATCGTAAATTTGTGCCCATAGCTTTTTGTAAACTAACCCAAAATTGTGAAGTGAATCTTGGGTCTCGATCAGAAACTATGGATAATGGCATACCATGGAGTCTTACAATCTCATTTATATATATACGAGCAAGACGTTCAAGTGAATAAGTTTCTCGTATAGGTAAAAAAATGAGCAGACTTGGTCAATCTATCAATAATGACCCAAATTACATCTATACCTTGAGAAACCTTGGGAAGACCAGTAATGAAATCTATGGTAATGTGTTCCCACTTCCATTCTGGAATTTCAAGTGGTTGCAATGGACTTTTTGGCACTTGATGCTCCTCCTTGACTCGTTGACAAGTTAAACACCTTGAGATAAACTCCTATATCTCTCTTCATATTGCTCCATCAAAATGTATGTCGAAGATCACGATACATTTTGGTACTCCTAGGATGGATTACAAACGGTGTGTTGTGCGCCTCCATCATAATTTTATACTTTAAAACAGGGTTGTTAGGAACACAAAGTCTGGAGGTGAATCGAATTATTCCTTTTTCATCGATTCTTGCTTCTGGTATAACACCTTCTTGCACTTTCTCCTTCATACGCATCAGCTCCAGGTCTGTAAGTTGAGCAACTTTAACTTTATCGATTAAAGTTGGATTTAATCGTATATTTGACATCATCACATGGGTCCCTGGAGTCTTTAACTCTATCTCCATCATTTGTAAGTCATATAAAATGGGCCTTTGCATTGACAATATCGCACTCGTACCCGCATATGATCTTCTACTCAATGCGTCAGCTACTACATTCGCTTTTCCAGGATGGTATTGAATGGTATGATCATCATCTTTCAACAGCTCGAGTCAACGTTGTTGTTGAATGTTGAGTTCCTTTTGGGTGAAGAAATATTTGAGGCTTTTATGATCCGTATAGATCTCCACTTTATCCCCATACAGGTAATGCCTCCAGATTTTAAGTGCGAAAATGACTGCTGCCAACTCTAGATCATGAGTAGGATAATTCTTTTCATATTCTTTGAGTTATTGTGAAGCATATGCTATGACTTTCCCATGTTGCATGAGAACACATCCTAACCCTCTGCTTGAAACATCACTGTAGATGACAAATCCCTCCGAACCAGATGGTATTGTCAGAACAGGTGCTGAAATGAGTCTCTTCTTGAGTTCTTGAAAACTCTTCTCACATTCCTCACTCCAATCAAATTTTATATCTTTCCGATTCAGCTGAGTTAATGGAGTAGCGATTCAAAAAAATCATTCCATGAATCTCCAATAATAACCAGCTAAGCCCAGAAAGCTACGTACTTAGGTCACTGACTTATGTTGCTCCAAGCTTTGTATTGCTTCAATCTTCTCTAGGTCAATAGGTATTCTGTGATTTGATATCACGTGCCCAAGGAATGCTACTTCCTCAAGCTAGAACTCGCATTTCTTTAACTTGGCATATAACTTATTTTCACAAAGCTTTTGGAGCATCAGCCTCAAGTGTTGCTCATGATCTTCATGGCTTTTGGAGTAATTGAGAATGTCATCAATAAAGACAACCACAAAATGATCCAAATATTCCTTGAATACTCAGTTCATCATATCCATGAAGGCAGCAGGAGCATTAGTTAATCCAAAAGACATGACTGGGAATTCGTAATGCCCATACCGAGTTCTGAAAGCAGTCTTTGGAATGTCATCAATTTTAATCTTTAACGGGTGATATCTAGAACGAAGATCAATCTTTGAAAAGAATTTGGCGCCTTGCAACTGGTCAAACAGGTCATCAATGCGAGGTAACAGATACCTATTCTTGATGGTAACATGATTCAACTCTCGATAATCAATACAAATTCGCATACTTCTGTCTTTCTTCTTTATGAATAGAACATGAGCACCCCAAGGAGACGTACTAGGACGAATGAAACTGATGTCTAACAATTCCTGCAGTTGGGTCTTTAACTCCTGAAGTTCAATAGGAACCATTCGATACGGGGCTTTGGAAATGGATTTTGTACCAGATTCAAGGTTGACACAAAATTCAATTTCACACTCTAGGGGTAGGCCAGGAAGTTCTTCGGGGAATACGTCAGAAAATTTATTAACAATAGAAATATCATTCAACTCTGACGTATTTTTGTTTAAATTCGTGACATGGGCTAAGAAAGCTTGAATTCGCATAATAGATTGGTTAGGAATATGAAAGCTAACAACCTTACGAAAATAATCAATTTTAGTATAATGAGTAGTTAACCAACCAATTCCTAAAATTACATCGAATGCAAATATTTTTAAAGAGATAAGAGCGACAGGTAACGTGTAGTTGCCGATTTGAATCAACCAAGACTTATAAACAGTGGATGTAATGAAGGTTTCTCCCAATAAAGTTTCAACAGATAAGTCAAAGTCTAATTTCTCCGGAGTTAAATTTAAACGTTGAGCGCAAGTAGGAGAAATAAAAGAATGGGTAGAACCGATATCAAATAAGGTATAGACTTCGCAATAGTTTATGATTAGCTTACTCGTGATAACTTCGTTCGGGTTCCTCGCTTTTTGGGAGGTCGCGACAAACGCTCTCCCTTGAACTATCGACTTTGACTTGTCTGGGACGACATTTGGTGTCACCGTCCCAACTGGACTTGGCTTCGGGCTAGGTGACCTTCTCTTCTGCAATTATAACATGCTTTGGACTGCATCGTACAGTTTTGACTGATGTGTCTCTCCCCTTCGCATTTGAAGCATACGATCGGTGGTCGTTCTCCTTCCTTAACAACGGGTGTTGCTGCTGACGTCTTTCCATCATTATTGAATCTCATCTTCTTCAAATTTCCATTTTTATTGTCTTGGCCAGGATTACCATCGAAGTGGTTACCATATCTGGCATGTTGATTTCCTCCACGTTTGTTGTCACCCCTTCGATGACTACTACCACTTGTATTATTGTTTTGCCGGTTGCTCTCTCTTGGTTGGGTTGACTCATTATCGCGCTCCAATAACTGAGCCCTATTTACAACATCTGAATACAAACACAGTTTGTGAGAAATGAGGTATTGACGTATTTCGGGTTTCAAACCTCGTAGAAACATTCGCGTCATTCTCTCCTCATTATCAACCAAGTGGGATGCAAACCGGGACAACTCGGCAAACTTAGCTTCGTACTGCGACACGGTCATATTGTTTTGCTCCAGCTTGATGAACTCTACCTACTTCATGTGACGAATACTTTCGGGAAATTACTTGTCGTTGAACAGTTCTTGGAACTTCTCCCAAGACATCTTCAGTGCAGCAGGCTGGGTACGTTTTACAGATTCCCACCAATGATCTGCTTCTCCTCGCAATATGAAGGTGACAAAGGGATCATTTTTCTCCTCGGAGCATCCCAAGACATCAAATATCTTGGTGATCTGATTTATCCACGTCTCTGCCTTAAGTGGTTCTGGCTTTTCCAAAAACTCCGGTGGTCCCAGCTCCTTGAACTGCTTAGCAGTGACCATCCGTGAGTTGCCAATGTTTTCACCTATATTTTGAACCGGAGTCGCTCTCGCCTGATGTTTCATGAATTGCATAAAGTCTCTGAACATCCCATAGTTCATCATTTGGTCGGTGTTGTTATTTACATGAGGATTGTTGCCTTCCTGATGCACATTATCCTGGTTATTGATCTGTGGTGACTCAACGGTCTCATGTGCTCCATTGCCTATATCAACATTTTCAGATGTCATTTTCAAACACTGCCACAAAACAAGGGTTAATTGACATGCCACATATTATCCCTATATTCTAACCGACCAATTAAATAACAAATAAACTTAGGTAGGTCATACTAGCGAAGGAATTACCAGTCTTTCCCCTCCTAGTTCTAGTCTCACACCTCAGCCAAGGATCATATCCCTAAGCTTTGATACTAACTGTGACGCCCCCAAAATAGGTATACATCACCCATTCTGAGTTGTCAAATACATAGTACAGAATTTAAATACAAATTTCCTTATACAATGTAGCTGAGAGTTTTTACACGAATATTGTCTAGTAGATAGTATCCAAACTCAAATGGAGTCCTCATTACATTTATTATCACACTATTTTATAGAATAGTTAGGACTACTACAACCACCAACTCGGACCATCACTCCGTTCCCCGACTAGTCCCGGTTACGTTCTCATTTCCTGAAGAGAACAATAAAAGCAAAGGGTGAGCTCAACTAGTCCAGTAAGAAATATTATGACTAATATAATGCATAATAAATTATCGTTAGCCTTCAACAGTGTTAAACTAATAAAATACAATAAACATCAAGTTTAACAGCAGCGGAACAAACAATCCATTATAAGAGTCAAGTAGAGAATGATATCTACTATCTTCTATGATTTAAAAAGTTTATCATCAATTTTATTGCTGAGACTCAGCTCAATAAATAATTCACATCACTGAATTATCCATACACTACGGGCCAAGGATATTCATTAGTATCACGTCCACGAATTATCCATGTACTACGGGCCAAGGATATTCGTGTTATCACCAATAGTCATGATCATGCCAACAACTGTCCATCAATTTACTACGGCCAATGAGGACATTTACCACATTATTTGTAACATTACATCTCATGATTATACCGAATAATCCATGGTCATAATCATACCAATCAACAGTCCATCTATGCACTACGGACCAAATATGACTTTCATCATAATATAAGCATGAAGATAATGACAATGCTATAAAAATTATATTAAATGAATGCAAAGTATAAATTTTAAAGATTTATAATTTAATTTATCTGGAATTTAATAATGTCTAAATTGTCAACATGATACTGCTTTGTGGAGTAAAATTCAATATCGTATTATTGTACATTTCACGTAAGCATCAATAATCAATATCGTGTGCTACTATGCAACCACACGTATTATTGTACATTTATCATCGGGTATTTCAACAGTTAACGGTAAAACTTTCGCTGTTATTTTTATAAAAAGATATTTCTGTCGTTTTTTAACTCCCACAATAATTTCGTTGTGGGGTCCACTAATGATTGTGTCGTCATACGAATATTTTCTGTTAAAACGAATATTTCTCTACCAATCGAATATTTTATAACAACTTACATACTTTGTAAATTTTACAAATATTATCCACAGCTATAATATTATAACAAATCCACACTATAATATTAAAAATGATATTTCAAGAAAAATTAATCTTTATTCATAAAATTTGGGGTCTTATAAAATACTTTTTAAAACATAACTAGAACTAAAACATTATTTATGATCCTAAAACTTTAGAATAACTTATTATTTTATTATTTTGGAGCAATTTGAATTAGGTATATACAATATAAACAACAAAATTATTATAATATAGCTTATAAATAGAATAACTTATAAAGAGACATAATAATAGTATTTTATGAGTACTTAGTATTTTAGTTTTTTAAACGAAGGCAAAAAACAAGTTTATTTAATAAATAGCATTATTTTTAATATTTTATTTGTTTTATATATGATGTTTATAGAAAAAATTGAATTGGATAAATTGACTTACTATTGGTATATATTAGAATGATTACAATATTTTCTTAGAAAAATTAAATAAATACAAATCACATACAATTGTCTACTATAATTAATATTACATTATTTTTGAATTTTTTATTCTTTATAAAATTCATTTAGCTTATTAATCATACTTTTTCAAGTAAAGTTTGTATATATTGTCATTGCAATAGTAAGTTAATTTTTTGAAAATTTTAAAAATATTTCATAATCATTAAATATAAAAAGAATTAAAAAATATGTTATTTGAAAAATAAACCCATGCTTTGCACTTGAATTTTAGGTCTTTGGTATGAACTTAGAATTTAACTACAACTAAAATACTTTTTAAAGCCTCCCTAAATTTATTTTAAAACAATCTTAATAACTACTAATAAAATTCAAACTTAATAGGACTCTTTTATATATGTTCCATAAAGATTTTGGTTGATTCCTGTAATTGTCTTTCAATCCCAAAAAATATGATCATGACGTAACATCAAAAGATTTTAATAATAAATAATAAAATAAAACTAAATTATATGCAATTAGTAAATTAAGTTGTGAAATCATTAACTATTAATAATAATTAATAGTTAATATTAGAGAAATAAAATTCTTTTATGGTCTTACAAACTTTAATATTAACTTATTATTCTATAATAATTTTATTCTATAATTCTTTAATTACTTAGTCATACAATAAATTTTAACTTTAAAAAATGTATAGAATTTTACTTTACTCAACTTTAATTTACATTCTAAATAATTAAATATTAAAAATATAGGAAAACATATTATGATTACATAATAACTAATATATGAGACTTTTAGTTAATTAGCGTTAAAATGATTATGACTTATATTTTGTGATTAAAATTTAGTTAATTTTTAAAACTAAGAGTCATAATGGTAATTTATTATTCTACAATAGTTATATTCCTAAATAACTATATATTAAAAATATAAAAAAATACTATGAGAAAATAATAATTAATATTAAAAAGTGTAATATATATTACAAAATATATTAATGTTTAAACTTTAATTACTAAATCTATTACGGATAGTATATCTTTTGGTAAATCAGTGTTAGAAAAAATCTCACTTATACATAGTTATTAAAATTTAAGTTACCATTAAAAGTAAAAAAATCCATGACGGTAGCTTATTAATGTAAAACAATTTTATGTCAAAAGATTGCTAAATATTAAATTTAGAAATTATATAAACTGAATATTAAATTAAAAACAAAAAAAATATTTACTAACATTGAATTACAAGTCTTTGATAATTGTTTGTTTGAACAAAGTTTGTAGTTATTTTATAATAAGTTAAATTAAAATTCAGAAAAATATTTTATAATCATCATATATATATAGAATAAATAAGAAATTTAAAATAATTTAATTAAAAAAAAAATTGTACTTCGCACATTCACTTAGGTAGTTTAATTTATTTCTAAAATAGTTCGTTCATGTTCCTGTAGTCAACTATAGTAGTTACATGCAGTACAACCTCAGTTACTAATTGATAAAAAAAAATTGAGTTAGTTAAATTCCGTTAATCTATAATACTATTGTTCCTAAAAGATTGTCGTTTAAAGTTTTTGCACATAGATTAATAAAATATCATTTACCAAGTAAAATTTGTTTGAAATTCCATCACTACACCTTTATGGGAAATTAAAAACTATTAATACAAGAGAGAATTTCTTGGGACAATGAGAGAAAGTAGGGGTAATATAGAAAAGTAAATAATTTATTCTTCTCGAAAGTTGTAAACGACAAATATTTTAAAACAATTTTTTTTTTTAAAACGATAATCTTTTAAGAACGAAGGGAGTAGTAGTTACCCATGTATGTACAACCTGTTTTACCACTATTGAATGTAGGGTAAAACATAGTATGGTTGGAAATCTAAATCGTATATAAAATTATTTGGGTGTATTTTGACAATTTTAAAATTATACATAACATCACAAGTATGCGATGCGATTTTAAAACTTACGGTATAGTTCCATTTGGTTCGGTTTCGATTTTAAAATCAATTGACATAATTAATAATAATATTCAATAAATTAAATTTATTTTTATGTATAAGAAACCACACATTGCATTAACAAAAGAGTAAAAAATAATGACACCTCCTCTAGATAATCATAATAACACTCATCTCTGATCTAATTTTTTAAGTAACAGTTAGTACCCCTGCAAGTTTTTAGGGTTGACTAAATAGATAAAATTCCATATTTACTCTTGTATATTATCAAATTTTAATTCCTATATATATATATATAGAGAGAGAGAGAGAGAGTTAATGCATAAATCATGCAGGGAGAGAGATTTCTGCCCTTAAAAATAAAATCCATCATTTACTTTTAGTTAGACTTCAAATATTATCAATTAGCAAATATACTCCTTCTGTTTCATTTACAAGATTTACAAAAATTAAAGATGTAGTACACTTTTACCTTTACTCCTAAAAATAATTTCTAAGTTTAGTAATTATTGCATGGGTGTGATTTTTTATTTTAAATAGACTAATTCCAGCCATGCTTGAAAATAAGTAAAATGAGCTTTTATTGGGAGCTCTCTGTTTGTACTTTATTTGTTTGTACAACCAATTTGTGCCATGCACCAATATTGAAATGATATTTCTTCCGCTTTGATCAATGCAGTGTAAAACTTTACAGAAAATAAAAATGTACATATCTTCAAAAATAAAAATAATATAATAAGTTTAACTAGCATTCATTCAAAGATGTCCTCAAAACACAATTTTTTAAAATAACATAGCAGCTTTGATGTCCAAACTTGCAATAATATAATCACCTCCAATAATTTCATAAATTGCACTCATAATGATATACTGTCAATATATATATATATATATATATATATATATATATATATATATATATATATATATATATATATATATATATATATATATATACTATCCCGGATCTTAAGCTCACCATTTATCTAACATACCTTGCTCACTCCCTTTAGCGACGAATAGTATGACGATTATTCAAAATCATTATATGTTCAAATTCGTCGCTAAAATCTAAGACAGCGGTTCTACATATATGACAGTTCGGTCAAATGGGGCAATGTATGTAATACCAAGTAAAATAAATAAATATTAAATAATAAAAATTAATTTGTTTTAAACATATTAATTGGACTGTCTTTTATTTTGGGTCAAAATAGTCATTTAATTTTGGAACAATTACATATTATAGTACATTTTTAAAAGTAATTACAAAATCATACATTCATAAAATAATTACAAAAATATGACACTTCATCATATATATTTACAATACTAATACAATTAAGAGTCCTTAAATTAAGGGATTAATATTAATGAGCTGACATAACAAATTAGTTTCCATCTTCCTTGGTTCTCTCTCTATCTACGCCTTTACTATTTCTCTATCTTCTCCTTATTACTTCTCTCTCTCTCTCGAAGCCACTGTCGTCAGTCGTCTCTTCCGCCGCCATGCACCAAGAACACCATAGTCTCTCAACTCCAAGCAGAAAATTGAATACGTGACTTTCGAGGCTAATCGTGATTTTCTCTCTCAACTCTCTCTGTTGAAAGGATTCTGGTTTCTCTCTAAGGTATGATTCTAATTTCTGTTAATTCTCATTTTACTAATTAATTGTCAATATGATCATATATATACGCTATGTTTCTAACAGAATGGGGTATTGATTGTTTGGATTTGTGTTGTTTTTATGTTTTGTATAGAATGGTTGATACAAGGAAGAAGGATGGAAAGAGGAAAAGAATCACAGAGGGTAATTCTATTAAGGACTTGAAGAAATTTGTTTGGGTTTGTGGAGTTGGATTCTGATTTTGATGTTCCTGTAGTTAAGACAGAAGCTCAAGTTCATAGCCAGAAGATATTTCCAACCCAATTTTTTTAAAGGTTTGCTAATTTAAATTTTGTTATTGTTACTATCATATAACTGTTTGGTTACTTCTGCATTATGTTTTGGTTACTGTTAGCTTGTGATTCGGATACCATTTTTGTTACCTTGATTTGATATTTTGGTTACTTTTTTATGTTGTTATGGTTACCATGTATTTGCTTAGTATACATGGTTGACTAAACTGGAAAAGGTGTACATGTTGTTTATGTATTGGTTACCATTAAAATATTTTTTGGTTATTATCATATAAATATTTGGTTACTTCTTTAGTATATTTTTGGTTATTGTTAATTTCTGATTTGGATTCTATTTTTGTTTCCTTGAGTTGGGATTTTGGTTACTGTTTTTTGTTGTTCTGGTTACCATGTATTTATTTAGTATATATGGGTTGACTAAACTGTGTTTGGTCTATATGTTGTTTATGTATTGGTTACCATTAATATACGTTTTGGTTACTAACATATAACTGTTTGGTTACTTCATTAGTATATTTTTTGTTGTGTTGGCTTATGATTTGGATACCATTTTTTTTTCCTCAATTGGGATTTTGGTTACTTTTATATATTGTTTTGGTTCCAATGTATTTGCTTAGTATACATTAGTTGACTAAACTGGGTTTGGTATACATGTTGTTTATGTGTTGGTTACCATTAAAATATGGTTTGGTTACTATCATATAACTGTTTGGTTACTTCTTTAGTATATTTTTTGGTATACGTGTTTTTGTTTTGGTGACCTTTTAATTATGTTTTGGTTAATATTATATGTAACTATTTGTTTACTGCATAATATGGTATGTACTACATGTTGTTTATATTTTGGTCATCAATAGATTATATAATATAACTTTTTGGTTACTGCTTTATTATGGTATGGTTAATGTTATATTAAGATATGATAACTATTATTGTGCAGTCAATGTGGGATGTTGGTTATTTGTTATAGTCTGTTTTGGCTACTGTGTAATTGTTATATTATGTTTTGGTTAATATGCTTTTATTTGTTGGTCACTACGTAACTGTTTATGTTATAAATATTGTTTATATATGGTTACTAATGACTGTGTAAATCTGATTTTGTTTATTTGCAGTTATGAGATCTTTACTATGAGGAATGCAACAGAAAATTCACTGGAAAAATTATATATTGGTGTGACATGAAAGTCTCCAGCATTATTACCAAGAAATTGAACCCAAGTCAGTTGGAGAAGTTTAAGGCATCATTAGTTTGTGGATGTTTTATTTTTGTAAATAATAAACCCAAGTCATAATAAACCATGTATTTGCTTAGTATACATTGATGTATTATTTTTGTAAATTCCTTCAAATATATTCTACAAAGGTTATGCTCTTCTAGAAAATTCATTGAAAAAGTTATGGTTAAATGTACATGTGAGAGTATACATGGGTTGCCTAAACTTGGTTGGACATACAGGCTGTTTCTGTTTTGGTTACCATTAAAACATGTTCTGGTTACTTTCATATAACTATTTGGTTACTTCTTTATTATGTTTTGGTTCTGTGTTACTTATGGTATGGCTATTATTATTGTGTCCTCAATGTGGGATTTCAGATACTTTTATTTTTTATTCTGGTTAATATGTAATTGTTTAGTATACATGGATTGTCTAAATTGGGTTTCATTACATGATGTTTTGTTTTGGTTACCATTAAAACTCGCTCAGTTACTTCATCATATAATTATGTAGTTCTTTTTTTATTATGTTACATTATAGTTCTTGTTATTAGTAACTGATGATAGTTACAAAACTTGTATCGGGACAAACATCAATTGTTAAATGTACATGTGTGAGTGTCCTATTTATCTACAAGCTTGTTAGTAACCAGATAATTATCATAGATATAGTTACAAGCTTATTAGTAACTAGATAATTATAAGCTTGTATCAAGACTGTTATAAAGTGTCAAATGTATATATTTTATTTATACCATGTCATCATGATAGAATAAGAAACTCCAATTAAGAGTTCTCATTTATATATATGATGGTCACTTATAGATCTCATATTAAAATAAAAATAGTTTAAGAGGTGCAGTTGGTAACCGAACTTGCATATAAGGGTAACCATTTTAGTTTTTGTTAGTAACCAAATAATTAAAAACTTATATCAGAACAATTATCAAGTGCTTAATGTACATGTGAGGGTTCCCATTTATCTAACTGATGGATACTTTTAAATTACGTAGTTATAAAAATTATTTGAAAATGGTCCATGCCAGTTGGTAACTAAATATGAATATAGAGGTAACCATTTTATTTTATATGGGTAACCAAATTTACATAAAAATATTTCAGAATAGTTACCAATTGTTCAATGTATATGTTTACTTTATATTGATAACTCATGATGGAATAAAAAATTAAAATATTAATCAACATCAATTTTAGTTACTATACACCATCAAAAATGTTACCAACCCATGTGGTTAATGGTTACTAACGAAGATACAATTATATATTCCTGTAAATAATTAAATTTGTATATTGTTTACTGTCAGTCTCTATTGTATAACAACTGAATAAACATTGTAAAGTAACCAAATCAATATTAGACAGTAACCAAATTACATAATCTTAGTAACCAGAATATAAACTACATTTTTACATGCAATTTTGAAGGCCTAAATGATGGAATTTGACCAAAAAGCCCTGCAGTTCACTAGCAAAACTAGTGACTTTGGATCGTTGACCCGTTTCCAATGAAATTAGGCTCCGAAAATACCCAAATCCAACACTCCAAACTTGACAGAGATTGTCAAATTGTCACTGCAACCAAATAAACATTATTCTATAACCAATTAAATAGTATACAACAACCAATATATATAATCAGATTAACAGTTGTATGAAGGTAACCAATGTAGTCAATAAATAACCACCAATATAAAAGAAATAATTATAAAACTCAATAACATTATAGAGTAACCAAATAAACTCCTTACAGTATCTAAATACATATTATACAGTAACCAAGATATGTCTATTTAGTAACCAGAACATAAACACATTTTTCATTGCATTTTAAAGTAAAAAATAACCAGTATAATTTGCTTGTTACCAACTAAAGGCATACTTTTGTAAGAATTTAACCAATTTGGCTAACAAGTAACCATTAATATAAAAAACATAAGTAGAAGTATACATTAATATGCTTCAGAAACCAATAATACAAAAGAACTAATTAATCAACTGCAGAATTAAGTTTGCATTAGTCAAGAAACCAAGTCAAATTATGAGTCACTAAATAATATTTTTACACATAACCAAGTCGAAGATTATAATTTTATACAAAGAACTAATTGAAATTAGCTAATAACCATTATAGTGTTACACAATGTAGTAAGTCAACATTAATCAAGAATTAATATAATATTACTTAGTAACCAAATCAAGATTAAATCAAGAACTGTCAAATTAATTAGTAATATTATGCAAGAATTCAAGTCAAGATTAATCAAGAACCAAGTCAAAGATTAGACAAGATAATGTTACACGATCGATAATCTTGACTTTGTTATCAAAATAGTCAGTATACTGACTTTGTTAATCAACATCAATTTTGGTTACTGTACACCATCAAAAATGTTACCAACCATGTGGTTAATGGTTACTAACATTAAACAATTATATATTCCTATAAATAATTAAATTTGTTGTATTGGTTACTGTCAGTCTCCATTGTCTGACAACTGAATAAACATTATAAAGTAACCAAATCAATATTAGACAGTAACCAAACTACATAATCTTAGTAACTAGAAAATAAACCAAATTTTTACATGCAGTTTTGAAGGCCTAAATGATGGAATTTGACCAAAAAACCATGCAGTTCACCAGCCTAGTGATTTTTGATCGTTGATCCGTTTGCAATGAAATTAGGCTCCGAAAACGCCAAAATCCGACTCTCCAAATTTGACAACATTATACAGTAATATGCTTCAGCAACCAATATTACAGTAACCCATTAATCTCTGCAGTAATTAAGTTTGTATTAGTCAGTAACCAATTAAGTCAGCATTGGTCACTAGATAATTTTACACAGTAACCAAGTGAGCAATATAATTTTACACAGTAACCAAGTCAGCATTAGTCAGTAACCATATAATGCTACACAGTATTTGTAGTAACCATTTTAAACGTGAAAAACTTAAGAAAGGTTATCAATATAGTAATTCGTAGAAAACAGAGGTAACTATATGCATATGAATCACTTACCTCAGTATTCAGATTTTTATTGAAGTTGCTACGATTTTGTTACTGAACTTCAACAATCACGGTAGTTCGATTGTTTTTGGTTACTGAACTTGAAGTTTCTGTTGATTTTGTATGCTATTTTGTGATCTTAGCGTGCCGTCGCGACAAAAAGTTCCGTCTTCTCCAATCTCAGTGTTGTGTCGCGCTAGAAGATTACGGTTACTGAATGGGAAGAAGTTGTTGATGCTGTATGTTATTTCCGATTTCAGAGTTGCGTCGTGACAAAGTGATTCGTCTTCTCCGATTTGATAGGCGCGACAGATTTCTGCGTCTTCTCCGTCGTTGATATGTGTTCCGATTTGGTGTTTGTTCTGGGAGGCGTATGGGTCGACCCTAGTTTTCTATTCTGTTCTATTCTGCGGATTGGTGATGTTTGTGCCAAACACACCTTCCAATTTTGCACGCAGCTGGATTGCACAGTCCGATGTGTGATTGCCTTTGTGGCATTATTTGACTTACATGTGTGGCAATGTATATTACTATTTATTCTTAGCTCGGTATGAAATAACACCCAACCATTTGATTCAGCTTATTATTTCGTTGTGTTAGTTTTGTTCGTTTTGTTTCATTTCATTTAATTGAGTTAGTTATTTCGGTTCATTATTTGTATTCTATATCCGGGCATTTGGCTTATGCTGTGCTTTTCTTCCGGCAGGTAATCAAGGGAATCAAGGGCAAGTGTGATGAGAGCTCTATTCATTCCAATGATTTAGAAATATTCTGTTTAGACTTCATGTGTCAGTTTACTTGGACTTGTAATAATTATTTTAGATTGTGGTTTGAGATTTATTATGGTTGACTTATGGTATTTATCAGTTATTAAGACTATTTTTTGTGGCTTTGAGCCTTGTTATTAAATTCATCTGTTTTGTTATGTTTTGAGTAACCTCTCTTTCTATTTCGGAAAGGGGGTGTTACAGAGTTGGTATTAGAGCTTAGGTTCTTTCTTGTAGAAAACCTATTTAGGTTTGACCTGTGAGTTATGGGTAGACTTCTGGGTTAGGTTTTGTTTTGTTTGATTTTCTGTTCAGCTATATTCGAATCTGTCTCTAATCTGCTTTGTTATCTATTCGTTGATCTCTTTGTTAGATGGCTCATAGATCCGCCAGAGTTACTGGGAGGCGAGGCAACAATAGGAGAAGAGGTGAGGGTCAGCCCAATGAGCAACCTAATAATCAGATAAATGCTCAGTTGGCTTCCTTGGTGAATCAGGCAGTGAATCAGGCGTTACCTCAGTTAGTGGCACAGGTTGTACAGGCAATGCAGCAGCCGCCACCAGAAATTCATGAGCAGGAGAACCCGATAAATAATGGTCCACAGGCAAACGAAGAGGAAGGGAATGCAGATGGTATTGATCAGTAGGTGGTTCCAATGTATGTGTGGTTGGAAAGGTTTCAAAAGCAGAAACCACGGGCATTAAGTTCAGCTCCAACTCCAATTGATGCAGAGAATTGGATTGCTCACCTAGAGAAGATCTTTGATATGTTAGGGTGCTCAGATAATCAGAAATTGTTGCTTGCAGCTTACAAGCTGGAAGGGGATGCTCATAGATGGTGGAAAGCGATGAAAACAACAAAGGGTGATGGTTATATTGAGGCACTTAGCTAGGCAGAGTTTTGTGAGGTCTTTTATCAGCAGTACTTCCCAGTTACTGATAAAGAGGCCTATGCTAGAGACTATCTGTCCATTCGACAGAAAGATGATGAGTCCATCACGGATTTCATGATGAGGTTCACCAGGTTGGCAGGTTTTGCGGGAACTTCTACAGGGACTGCAGCAGAACAGGCAGAGAAGTTCAAGTGGCGAATTCATTATAGGTATCACCAGCACCTTATAAATAACAAATTTGCAGATGTTTCGGGTGTGGCATATGCAGCCAAGAATATTGAGATGGAGAGACAGGACTTTCGGTCTTCTAAACCGGAAGGGAGTCGAAAGAGGGACAGAGAGATGACCAGCAGGGTCAAACTTTGGGTCAGCAAGGGAAGAATCATGGTGGTCAGTTGAATAGGAATCGTGGTGGCCAATAGGGGCAGTGGCGTGGTCAGAATCAAAATAGGGGTTATCAGCAGATGCCTCGGCCAAAGGCGCGAGAATCGTCGATTCATTGCTACCTTGGAATGGTCAGAATCGTCAGCAGTGGCAGAATCGTCAGCAGGGACAAAATCAAGGTCGTTATCCGGGACCAGCTGGTGGGGGTAACCCAAATCTTATCCCGATAGCTCCTTGTGCTACTTATGGGGCTATTCATCCGAGGAGGCAGTGCCACAGACTCACAGGTGCATGCTTCTTGTGTGGACAAATGAGTCATATTGTTTGGGATTGTATCGGTCCACGTGGTAATGGTGGAGGTGGTGATAATGGTGGCAATGGAGGTTATCGTCAGGGTGGTCGAGTGTTTGCCTTGACATATAATCAGGTGGCAGGTGCACCAGGTATTGTTTCTGGCACTCTTTTAGTTGGCTATCGTGAGGCTTCTATTTTGTTTGATACGGGTTCTACTCATTCCGTTGTTGCTCAGTCTTTTGTTCGGCACCTGGGTGTGCCATCTCAGTCTTTAGATTCTGTTATGTCTATTGCTACCCCGATGGGGACTTCTGTTGATATTTCTGATTTGTATCAAGGGTGTCCAATAAGTTTTGGGGATAAGATTCGTAGGGATAATCTTCTTCCGATGAGTATGCACGATTTTGATGTCATTCTTGGGATGGACTGGTTGGATAAGCACCAGGCCACTATCGATTGTCAGGCGAAGAAGGTTATATTTGGAGATGTGAAGTCTCCAGAATTCGTGTTTCAGGGTTCACAACCAAGTAGGGTGGTGAAGTTGATTTCAGCTTTGAAGGCTGGAAAGTTGGTAGAAAAGGGTTGTGAGGGGTATTTGGCGTTTGTGAAGGATACCTCTAAGGGTGAGTCTCGTATTGAGGATGTTCCAATTGCTCATGACTTTTCTGATGTGTTTCCTGAGGAGTTATTAGGGTTTCCACCGCAATGAGAAGTGGAGTTTGTTGTTGGGCTTATTCCTGATGCGGAGCCTATCTCTAAGGCGCCATATCGGATGGCACCATTGGAGTTGCAGGAGTTGAAAGAGAAGTTGCAGGAACTGTTAGATCGTCATGTGATTCGACCGAGTGTTTCGTCGTGGGGTGCTCCGGTCTTATTTGTGAAGAAGAAGGATGGGTCTATGAGGCTGTGTATAGACTACATGGAGTTGAACAAGATCACCATCAGGAATCGGTATCCATTGCCGAGGATTGATGAATTGTTTGACCAACTTCAAGGGGCAAAGTATTTTTCGAAGATAGACTTGAGGTCGGGCTATCATCAGTTGAGGGTGAGGGATGAGGATATCCCTAAGACAGCTTTTCACACTCAATATGGGCATTACGAGTTTCTGGTGATGCCATTCGGGTTGACTAACGCTCCGGCGGTGTTTATGGATTTGATGAACCGAGTGTTCAGGGAGTATTTGGACCAATTTGTCATTGTCTTTATTGATGACATTTTGGTTTACTCCAAGTCTAAGGAAGAGCATGAGGAGCATCTTCGCACAGTGTTGGGGATTTTGCAAAAAGAGAAATTGTATGCTAAATTCTCTAAATGCGAGTTTTGGTTGGAGCATGTCACATTTTTTGGACATGTTGTTTCTGCTGAAGGCATTAAGGTGGATCTTGCGAAGGTTGAGGCTATCACTAAATGGCTGAGATCTACTACGGTGACAGAGATTAGGAGTTTCTTAGGTTTGGCAGGGTATTATAGGCGGTTTGTGGAAGGGTTTTCCTTGCTTGCCTTATCATTGACCCAGTTGATGAGAAAGGGCACGAAGTTTGTGTGGAATGAGGAGCGTGAGAAGAGTTTCGAGGAGTTGAAGAAATGACTTGTGACAGCTCCTATACTTGCATTGCCGTCAGGGACGGGAGGCTACCAGATTTATAGTGATGCTTCTAAGAAGGGTTTGGGGTGTGTTTTGATGCAACACAGTAAGGTGATTGCTTATGCTTCTAGGAAGCTGAAATCTTACGAGGTGAATTACCCCACACATGATTTGGAGTTGGCAGCGGTGATCTTTCCCTTAAAGATTTTGAGGCACTATTTGTATGGAGAGACTTGTGATATCTTCACCGATCATAAAAGTCTTAAATACGTTTTCACCCAGAAAGAGCTTAACATGAGGCAGAGGCATTGGTTGGAACTTCTAAAAGATTATGATGCTAGAATTTAGTATCACCCGGGGAAGGCAAATGTTGTTACAGATGC
Source organism: Panax ginseng (assembly GCA_020205605.1). NCBI lineage: Eukaryota > Viridiplantae > Streptophyta > Magnoliopsida > Apiales > Araliaceae > Panax > Panax ginseng. Next base: position 31,176,036 of record CM035138.1, on the reverse strand, counting down.
TCTTAGCCGAAAGAGTTCTGGGAGTGTCGCATCCCTTATTACACAACATCAGCTTATTTCAGATATGGAGCGGCTCGAGTTGGAGTTGTATGTACGAGGTTCAGATGGGCATTTGGCGGGTATGAGAGTGGAGCCCTCTCTTATCTCGCGGGTCAAAGAAGCTCAAAATGAAGATTGGGAATTATGGAGTATGACGCAGAATCTAGAGGAGGGCAAGCAGTTTGAGTTTTGTATTGATGACCATGGTGTGATTTGGTTGGGTGAACGGTTATGTGTACCGTCGAATCCAATCATTCGGGAGGCTGTGTTGGCTGAGGCTCATAGTTCGCCATTTTCTATTCATCCTAGTTCTACAAAGATGTATAGGGATTTGAAGAAGAATTTTTGGTGAAATGGGATGAAACGAGACGTGGCTGAATATGTTGGGAAGTGTCTTACTTGTCAACAAGTAAAGATAGAACATCAACGAGCTAGTGGTTTCTTTGCAGCATTTTGACATTCCAAAGATGGAAGTGGGAGGATATCACGATGGATTTTGTGGACCGGTTTGTCAAGACTTTCGGAAGAATGATGCCATTTGGGTAGTGGTGGACCATTGACCAAATTGGCACACTTTTTAGCTATCCACGAGGGTTACTTGGTGGATAGGTTGTACACATATCTTTCGATGAGGAAATTGTTAGACTTCATGGTACTCCGTGTCTATTGTTTGGATCGGGACCCACGTTCACTTCACGCTTTTGGAAAGGGTTTCAACGAGCTTGGGGTACTCGGCTTAACTTTAGTACTTCTTTTCATCCGCAAACTGATGGGCAATCCGAACGGACTATTCAAATATTAGAGGACATGTTGAGGTCTTGTGCACTTGAGTGGTCGGGTAATTGGGATGATTACTTGAGCCTAGTTGAGTTTGCTTATAACAACAGCTGGCATGCAAGTATTGGAATGGCTCCGTTTGAGGCACTGTATGGTAGAAAGTGTCGGACACCAACTTTTTGGGATGAGGTTGGCGAAAGGACCATAGAAGGGCCTGAGTTAGTTTAAATCACTACGGAGAAGGTAGCGGTGGCTAAGGAAAAATTGAAGTCGGTTCGATCACGGCAGAAGTGTTATGCTGATAAGCATAGGAGGACTTTAGAGTTTGAACCTGGTGAGCACGTGTTTCTAAAAGTTTCTCCTTGGAAGGGAATTCGGCGATTTGGGTTGAAAGGAAAACTTAGTCCGCGTTATATTGGATCATTTGAGATTCTGGAGAGGGTTGGTGAGGTTGCATATCGATTAGCTTTGCCTCCACAGCTAGCTCATGTGCACAATGTATTTCATGTGTCGGCGTTGAGGAGTTATCATTATCATCCGTTGCATGTGGTGCAATATCTGTTCGATAAGATTCGGGAGGATCTTACTTGTGAGGAACAAGCCGAGGCGATTTTGGATCGACAAGAGTAGATTATGAGGAGGAAAACTATTCCGTTTGTTAAGGTTCTGTGGAGAAATCATTCGGAGTGGGAGGCTACATGGGAGATGGAGGAGTTTTATTCGAATGAGTCCATCTCTTTGAAAATTTAGGTGCGCTCCATTCTTTTGATTACGAGGGACTAATCCTTTTTAAGGGGTAGGTGATGTAATACCCAGTAAAATAAATAAATGTTAAATAATAAAAATTATTTTGTTTTAAACATATTAATTGGACTGTCTTTTATTTTGGGTCAAAATAGTCATTTAATTTTTTGTGGGCTAATGTATTAATAAGTGTTGGGTAAATTAAATGGGTAAAATTGGGCTTTAAATTAAGTAGGTCTAATTTTTTTATTGTGTAATTTTTAAAATCCTTTTAAAATTTGGAGAGTTAATAAATATATTAATTAATAAAATCTATTCTTTTTAAGTGAATAAATAACTAAACCTAATTTTATTTTCCTTATACAATCTGAGGAAAAGAGAGAGAAGTCAAGCCGCTGGTTATTGCTGTAAATCGAGGCAGATCACTTCTTGTGATTGTGTTTGTGTTTGTGAGAAAGAATTGTATCAGGTTTGTTTTTTTTTTCTTTTACTGCTTTCAGTTATAAAATTTTTCTTGGCGATTTGATTTATAGAGATGAATAGTGATGGCAGTCAAGTTATGGCGTTTTATAAATTCTTTTACTGCTTCTGACAGTTTATATATATATGATATACATATAGAGTTTGGTTATAGGCATTATTCTATATATATAATATATGTATATTTACCTAGTTGCTGCAAACAATCATTACATTATTATTATTATTATTATTATTATTATTATTATTATTATTATTATTATTATTATTATTATTATTATTATTATTATTATATATTTAAGGATTGGATTTATCCATCAACTGCAGCATTGAGTTTTGGCCAAGAAATTGTATATACGGAATTTACATATTTATTGAAGTTATATATAGTATTTTGAATTAATTTTACCGACATAAGTATAAAAGTTTTTAATAATAAATTTAATAGTATTATGTTATTAATGATTGGATTATAATAAAATCTTATTAATTATTTAGATTGAACGGAGAGAGTTTAAACGAGTTTTTGGAATATACTTTGGGTATTACATTGCTTAATCCAGGTACGGATTCCGTACTCTTTCAGCGAGACTCTTTTGTTTTTGATTTGTTCGTTTTGTTATTCGTTTTGAAATATAGAATTGCCTCTTATAATTATTTCTTGTCAATTTATTGTGATAGTTGTTTTGACGTTTATATTAGAACTCCTATTTGTACTCTTTAGACTAGTGTATCATGTCTATAAATTTATTTTGATATTGTAGAAAGTACATGTTAATATTTTTGGAGACTTTGAGTTGTTGATTCATTTTAGTTTAACATGTATATATTAGAAACCCTTTTTGTTGATATTATGTCGCATGTGTTGTGACATGGTATCCTTGTTAGAATACCGTAGGGTATACCTGAGCTATAACCACCTATGGGGGTACCACAGGCATGCCCTCTTGGCACCGAGGCATGACACCTTCTGTGGTGGTGTGATCAGTCCATGGCGTCTCCAATTTGTGCTCCAGAGGGAGTTGGCCATTTGGTGTTTGTTGTGGGGGCGTGTGGTTAAAATTCCTAATTTTCTATTCATTACGCTCATGGATTGGTGATGTTTGTGCCAAACACGCCTTCCGATTTTTTGCACGATCCGGATTACGCAAATCAGATGTGTGATTGCCTTTGTGGCATTATTTGACTTGCATGTGTGGCAAGGTATATTACTATTTATTCTGAGCTCGGTATGAAATAACACCCAGCCATTTGATTCAGCCTATTATTTCGTTGTGTTAGTTTTGTTCGTTTCGTTTCATTTTATTTAATTGAGTTAGTTATTTCGATTCATTATTTGTATTCTATATTCGTACTGGGCATTTGGCTCATGCTGTGTTTTTCTTCTGGCAGGTAATCAAGGGAATCAAGGGCAAGTGTGATGAGAGCTCCATTCATTCCAATGATTTAGAAATATTATGTTTAGACTTCATGTGTCAGTTTACTTGGAATTGTAATAATTATTTTAGATTGTGGTTTGAGACAGTTTGAGATTTATTATGGTTGACTTATGGTATTTATCAGTTTTTAAGACTATTTTTTGTGGCTTTGAGCCTTGTTATTAAATTCATCAGTTTTGTTATGTTTTGAGTAACCTCTCTTTCTATTTCGGAAAGGGGGTGTTACAATGTATGTTAGATAAGGAGTGTTATATATATATATATATATATATATATATATATATATATATATGACGTTTTAGAAATATAGAGTTTTGTACCAAAAACAAGAAAAGAAATGTGGAATTAAATTACCAGCGGATGAATAATTTTCATTATTAAGACTTGCATCACTAGAATGTTCTTTGTCGTCGTTTATTTACATGAATGATTTTCATTGTTAAGACTTCCATCACTACCATAATTTTTACCAACTTAAATTAAAAAAATATACAATAATTTAAATAAAATAAATGATAATTTTTTACCGATTTGTAAGTATTGGACAATTTCTTTTATCACGTGCTTGTCCAATTTTGCCACATCCATTACAACGTCTCGCTTTAGAATTAATTTTCTCAAGTGCATTACCTAAAGCATCGATCAAAACTTTTTTTTGCTTCCACACTTGAGAGGGCTTTATCATCTACATCCAAACAACACTGAATCAATCTACTCCGTTCGAAGAGGTATGATTTGTCATCAACTATCTCCATGCCACCATCATCTATGACTATCTCAGATTTTGCTGATTTTGTCCATCTCATCAAAATGTATTCATTTGGTAGTTTTTCAAAATTATTATATTTGTGCAAATATGCTAAAATGTGTCTGCATGGAATTCCTGAGCTTTCGCAAAATCCGAACCCTTTTCATAAATAATTTGTCTATACTTCTCACCACCTTTTCTTTGAATCTGATACACATAATGACTGTCTCACTCACCCATAATGTAAGACCCCGAATTTTATAAAATAAAATTATTCAATTTTTCTTATAATTATTATTCAGTAAATGTTAAAATTGATAAAAGTTTAAAGTTATGGGTGAAATATGCAAATTTTACAAAACACACAAGTGGCTATAAAATATTCATTGTTGTCGGAGAATATTCGCTTCGGTCGTTGAATATTCTTTTGTTGGGAATATCGTCTGACGATTTACCAATAGCAATCATTTGTGGGCCCTATAACTTAATAACTGCTTGGATGAAGAAAACGATAAGTTTGAGTTTTACCGCTAACACTTGCTGAATACACGTGGTTAAAATACAATAATACGCGTTGTTGCACAAGAGAAATTACTCAGACATACATGCATTTTTGAATTATTGATTCTTACGTAAAAGGCACTACTACTCAATAATTGTTACAAAGAATTACCGCTCAATATTTTATTTTATTGATTCAATAATTGTCAAGTTGATATTATATATTATTATTGTTTCAATAATTGTCATCGCACAAGATTTTCTATTATCGATCAATAATTCAAATTATTTGAATAATATTATCGATAGCATTATTGGCAATGTCTAGAAAGTTCCGCAAGAGAGAGGTTTGGTCACCTAATCAAGGCCACCAAGAAGGAGAAATCCTTATCGAAAGCCCCTCTATCCCGAACCGCCTCAATTGTCAAGATCGTGAGTCTGTAATATTATTTGTGAATAATTAATTATGGATTATTATGATAAAAAAAAATTTATTGTGGATATAGATGGAGAAAATTTTAATGTGACAACTATTGAAAATTAATATTTTATCTTTTTCCGATAAAATAATTCATTTAAATATATTATTTTAATAATATATTAACTAGTAATATTTTTACAATGAATGTGGGATATATGAGTATATGAGGAGGAAGAGTATTTTTGTGGCATTAAATATTTAACATATGTTTTGGGTGTCGGTGGACACAATTTCTTGACCAAAATTGATTATGTAATCGTAAAATCGCTTTCGCTTGTTGATTTCTGGCCAATTTCTGCTTGAATTTGGAAAAATTTATTCTCGCAAAGTTGTAGAGAATGGAATTTCCCATGGAAAATCGTGAGTTTTGAATTTTTCTGATAAACAGGCTATTTTCTATGAATTATTGAAGTTTCAGAAAATAAAATAATTTTTATTAAATTATATGGTGGGACCCACTTTGGTTGGTGTTAATAACATGTGGGTGCTATATTTTTTCGTAATTGGCATGCTTGGATGGTCGGTCTTGGATGGTTGGTGTGTAGAAAAGAAAAATAATATTTTATTATTTTAGTCTCCTTTCATGCTTCTAGATTTTCCTATAAATAGAAGCTTAAGTTAGAATTGAAAATCACACCGTAAACTCAAGTTTTCTCTATTTCTCTCTATATTATCAAGTGTATTCTTGTATCTTGAGTGTTGCTATACTATGCAAGTTCGTTCAAATATATTATTCCAAATGTAAATACCGCTTCTTTTTAAAAAAAAGGATTTTAAGGGTTGTGATGTTTTTCATGTTTCGTAACTTTTCAGACCTTTAAAAATTCTGAAAAAATTGGAAATGATAATTTGATGAGTTTTATTGATTGTGTCCAAAAATGGCGATTTTTGGATGTATAGATTATGAGTTATGAATTTTACGGGAAAAGACTATTTTAAAAGTAACCGCTTATAACTCCTTGTGGTTAACTCCAAAATTGATGAAATTTTTATTGGTACTACATATATATAACATGGGTATATTCTATTAATTTCAGAAGTTTTGGATAAAAGTACAATTTATGATAAATGTTTTAATATTCAAGGTTTTAGCCATATGAAAATAGTAAATGAATTTTAAAAATTCGAGAAAAAAGATATGTTCAATATGAGACTATATTCTGCTAAATCTCAGAAAAGAAATATTTTTGGAACTGATTTGGTATTTTTCATGAAAATGGACTAGTTATGAGTAAATGAACTAAATATGTCGTGTGAAGTAAGAAAATTGGAAAATAAGATTTTATGGCTTGAGAATCCTATATGAGGTATATTTAGATTTTTGATGAGGGTTTTGGTTATTGGTGATGAAATCTTATGAGTTTGGTATTTTAGAATGATTAAATGCATTATTTAGTAAAGTGTAAACAATTAAAATAAATTGTTTATAAGCTTAAAAAAAATATTATTCTTTCAATATCATTATACCGAAATATTGGTATGAATTTTATTGTGGAATTTCTACCTTTTTGAGTCGGGTTTACTATTCATGAGATACTATTCACGAGTTACTATTCGTGAGTTACTATTCATGAAATTACTATTCATGAGTTACTATTCATGACAAAATTGGTTTCTTTTTCTAACCAAATTATAGTTGATTTATGAATATTACTCTGGAGATTAAAACTATATATTGATTATATTGATTTTATTATCATATATAACATTTTTATAACCCTGATGTTGAAATTCTCTTTCACTGGAGTGTAAAGATGGATAGATTATTGGTATGATCATGACTAGGGTTCTCTTTGGCCAGTAGTGAAAAGTTGAATTGTGACTAGTATGATCATGACCATTGAATTTATAATTGAATATATTTAGCTTAAGTGCAAAGGTGAATTGATCAACATGGTTATAATTATTGTTTATATAAATTCAAATGATTATATATTTCTTTGAGATATTAATATATTTGGCCCAGAATGCAAAGATGATGACTTGTTGTTGAATATCTTTGGCATGTAGTGCAAAGATGAATCTGTTGATGAATATCTTTGGCCTCAGAAAGTGCAAAAGATGAATCTGTTGATGAATATCTTTGGCCCGTAGTGCAAAGATGAATTTATTAGTTTGATTATGAACATGAATCGTGATTTGGTATAACCATGATCTTTGATGTTTCGGTGATGAAAATTATTTTGTCCTGGATGAGAAAAGGAATTTAGAACAACAATTACAATTATGAAGTTATACATGTGATTGTGGGCGAGAATTGTTGATTGATGTTACAGAATAAAACATTGTTGGTGGATTCTTTTAACATGAAGAAGATAATAGACTTTATAGTCTATTTGACTCTTCTAATGGATCGCTTCATTCCGTCAGTAACTATGGTTGAAAAGTTTTATCATCTACCATATGTTCTAAATCTCGATTTATTATCGATGAAGACTATTGATAATTTATTTATCTTTAGTCATAATATTCTTTATCGAGCTAGTAGTTGTGCTCACCCTTTTGCTTCACAATTCCTTCGTGTAATAAAAGTGTAATCAGGGTCGAGTGGGGGATAACAGGGGAATAGAATCGGTGGTCTATAGTCGCTGAGGTGAGGTGAGGCAAACCCAACGTTGGAAGGGTGTTTTGTCACTATCATACAAGATGTCTAATGACATACAACCTCGTATCATCATAAGACAGGGATGTGCTCATCCACTTGCTGAGTATATCTACGAGCACTACCTGTATGATCTTGAAGTTTGGTTGAAATATAATTTTCAATTGCAGACAGTTGAGATAGTTATATGTCAAGAGAAGACTCAACATTGGAAAGAACATGATAGTAATCTTCTCGTTTTTCTTTGGGGTCTATTGGATCAACCAAGGATAATTCTGTGGACATATGATATCTATCATAACCTAGACGTATGGTCTCCCATGTACTAAGGTTTCCTTGAGCACTTCCCAAAGATTTTAGTTTCTAAAACAGTCTTTGACTATACCTTTATGTAAGGTGTCACTGTGAGGTGTTGTCCACGGTTGGGACATGTGTCACATTTGGTATATATTTGTATCCAAACTCACAGTATATGTGTTGTTGTATTTTTCACGACAATTGTTGTAATAAAGTTGTAGTTGTATTCTGTACCATGTATTTGGCGACTCAGAATGGGTTGGATTGAATGGACCTATTTTGGGGTCGTTACACATAAACTTAAATTTATAATTGAAACACTCCAATAACTCATTTTGGAATTTATAGAACATTTCATGTGTGTAAATATCAACCATTTACACCAAAATATCATGAAAATTTTTAATTTAGGCTTTTCAGTCTTGTCTTTGTTATCATCAATCAATACTTCATGATGTTGGCGTACTAGTCCCCTATTAAACTGAACCATAAAATCCATTATTGATTTTTTTAGAAACAAATTTATTGAAGAATGAATGTGAACTTTCTGCTTATTGACTACTTGACATGTCTGCAGAAAAAATATGGTTCACATATGCAGGCACCCACCTTGAACGAATATCGTACATTGAATGTAACCATTTTTTGTGACTCAACCCACTCTTCTTAATAAGGTATATCCAAATTGAGTCAAAGTCTTTCTCAGTCTCCAATTTCCATGTACAATTAAAAAATTTCTTATAGTAAGCACTATATTTCAATGAATCTATCTTCTTAGACAACTTTGTTAATATGTGCTAACTACAATACCTATAAAAAGTACTTAGAAGAGTTTAGAAAATTGCATTTGTCATTGCTGGGTCTTGATCAGTAATAATCATTTTAGGGGTATTACCTGGTATAACTTTGAAAATTTGGTTGAATATATAACTGTCGACGTCGGAAAAAAAAAACTCCTTTTGGAATTCCTCTTTTAAATATTTATTACTATTTATGTTTTCTATGTGGTTCGAATTTGGTTTAAAAGGGTGAAATTGACAAAAAAAAATCGATATAAAATGTCGACGATTTGAAAATATTGATTTTTTTACAGAGTTGCCAGTTGGTAAGAGTGAAATAGTTGTACCAACTCAACCGAGTTTATGAATTTTTTTGCAAAAAGGCTTAATTATTGGACACTGTTTAACAGGACATGGAAACCGAGATTTATAGAGTTTGGGGGCTTGCTTAAGCGGGGGGGAGGTGTTAGGCACCCCCCGGCTTCGTGGAAAACACATTCTGCTTGCTTTTTCAATTCCCTAATTTATTTGAAATGTGTGTGTGTTTATTGCATTAATTGGGCCTAAGTGCTTTATTTAAAAGTAGTGATATGCTTCTTTTGCACCTTTATACAAAGGGTTTGATTTGTATAAAAATTCAATTCTAAGAAAAATATACAGAAATGATGTTTTGAAAACAGGTTTTCAAACCCTTATGCTCACATAGTAATATTTGAAGCCTTTGATACTTCCATTTTATTCCGTATTCGGATCATTTTGATTTTATTCTCGAGATGCGAAACATCTTCGACAAAATAATATACATATAAGTGTTGGGCGCCTTATGGACATGAAAGCCATCAAAGTATGTCCGGGCACCACACATATGATTCGTAAGCTAGCTGTACAACTGAAAAGAGTCCATCATGAAAACCAGATCTAGATCCGTCAGCTGGATCTTATATCCCGTGGCTCATAGGCTCACATAATACATATCATATGAATAGTCTGCATAACAAATATACTGAAATAAAATAGATACTTAATCTAAACATCGCAAAACAAAGGATTCATCAGTTAAATCCTTATATGCGCGTAGCCAAAGCTTCCATCTTCCTGTAGATACAGATCTAGGGTCGCGCGGTTGCTTAATATTTACAAAACTAGAAAGAAATAAATCTTAGCTATTCTAGGTCAACGGTTCCAGCTTTACAACTTTTGAACCAGGTAAGAGTTAGATATGGCTAGATTTAGATAAATATAGTCCAAAAATTTAAATATAACATATTTACATTCAATGAACAATATTTATATATATGTATATATATTTATATTTATCAGTTCAGCCTGGATTGCTAATCTGTGACTTTTTCTCGCTGAACTGATAAATATAAATATATACATATATATATTAAAGTAAAAAAAAGCCATTAATTGACAATCCAGGCATAACTAATCGATATATATATATATATATATATATATATATATATATATATATATATATATATTAAAGCAAATAAAAGCCTCGGATTTGAAAAGATCTTACAATGTGTAGCGAGGAAGGTTTTAAACTGTTTTTGAAGCTTGAAAACTCAGTTTCCACTGGTTAAAACTTGATATGTTGCAATATATATGTATACAAGTGTTTACAAAGAAGAATACCGAAGTTTAGAACATTGTAGGAGGGATTAAGAGCTGAAATGGGCGGAATTCCCTCTCTTTTTCTCTTTTTTCTCTTTTTATGGCTGATGGGGGGTCTTATTTATAGACCAAAATAGTCGCGGGTCAATCCGCGGCTGACCCGGGTGGGCCCGACCCCTTGGGTTCCGTTGTCTCGAAGTACGTGCACTCGGACTAACACGCAGTCTGCTTAACCTTCATAACTTTTAATCTGGGTGTCCTATGGAGGCGTGCTATACCTTTCCGGAAAGCCCTTTCCGGGAGCTACACAGTAACATGGGATTTGACCTTTTTTGAATTCGGAAAGATGGGTCCATGACCAGATCTTCAAGTCTTCGCAGTCAGTTCGTTGAGTTGTCTTGCGCTATTTTTCACTCGAGATTGACGTTATGGTTATGAATGACCTTCATGAAAGTAATTCGACTTGATTTGATATTAAGTTAGCAAAATTACTATTTTACCCCTCCCGGGTTGGTTCCAGACTTGACGTGGCTTTTAGTTGTCCCTCGGGGCTGTCTCCGGGTTTGATTGCTGCCAACATTTCTTTTCCTTAGGGTTAATCTCCAAGGTTGATTTGATGTTTCACGGGGATGTCTCCGTGGTTAGATTTGATTTTGTGATCTTCTAGGGTTATCTTTGGAGTGTGAAAAAGACATTTTTACCCTCATGTATAGTTTGTAACAATAAAACAAAATTTCGAGTGTCTACAATAACCATACAAAAGAATCTATAGTCTCATCACTTAAAAATACACAAGCAAAGATAATAGTTTGACCATGATTATTAACACCCATCAGTGGTGCAAATATCAATCCGTATATCGATTGGTATTGTATGTAGTATAAAAAACTACTACATCACCATAAAACTTATAATCTCGTCTAGATGTTGCATCAGCCCAAAAACAATGAGTAACCCTTTGTTCACCATCAACCTCAATTTTGAAAGTGAAGGAAAGATTCTTTCCTTATTCCAATTTTAAATATTCATGCAACATTTACCCATCATGCCCCTTTATTTTATTACACTGGTCTCTTTCATAGTTATATAAATCTTGTTGTGTACAACAAATATTTTAAAACCCCCCCGCTTGGACTCCAAAAAAATTGAATTGTTGATAAGGCGGTATATTTACCATGCTAAGTTGTTGAGACAAATATTTTTGGGCACTCGAAACATTTCGATGAGATCTCAAAAGATGAGTTCTTCGGTGGGTTGACAACGGGTGACTGACCCTTAACAAATACGCTTACCATATATGCACCTGATTTTAAATTCACAACACAGTTTTGCATTACAACACTCTCTTATTGACCTCCGTCATCTTGTTGTCGGCTATTAGTGAACTATTTTCATGTTTAGAACAAACATATTCCTACCGTATGATCTCATCACTTTCCCTATCCCTCTTTTTTTGGATCAATTTTAAACACTAAACCCAGCTTCTTTCGCATATACAGTATAATTTTTTTAACAACATCTAGTGTTTGAAATTCTTGACCTATCCTAGGCTTGAGTTCAAGTGCTACATGATGATTGTAAACACTAAACAATATTCTCCCTGCTCTCTATTTCAAGCTCTATATTCCCCCCACTTCCCTCTAATTATCTTCACTTTGTACTTCAAAGTCCATAATATCCATTTAATAAATTGACAAAAGCAATTAATAAGAAGAAAAAAAATCCTCAACATGTTTAATCCTAAAAGAAAAAATTACTGCAAATATAAGTAATATTTTCCAAAAAAAGGTGAAAGTATTAAAATTTTAAAATTTAATCATTTACAACAATAATTAAATCATTAATAATAATTAATAATCTCTAACCTACAAATTTTAAATTTGCACGAATGAGAAAGTATTAAATAAATTTGAAAATTATAAATGAGAAATCATACCTTTAAATTGTGGAGAGAGGTCGTAGAGAGAGAATCAAATATGAGAGGGTTGAAGAGTGTGTTGAAAAAGAGAAGTCCTAAATTAAACTTGCAAGGTAAAAGTGTAATATATATGTTTATTTATCTTTTTTAATACAATATATTTTAATAATTTTTTTATTTGTAATTAAGACTATCTCATTCAAATAATTTAATTTAATTAACGCATTTTTGGATAAATGATACAAATAGTAAGAATTTTAAATTAAATTATTAATGGAGGTTTTCTAATTAAAGTGATTGAGTATGTTAATAGTTTAGTTTTTGGTGTTTAACAAATTAAAAAAAATTATTATTGAATTCTTAGTTTCATATTATGATTTTTATATGTTAAATTTTCTTGAGTATATATCAAAATTTGGGATGTTTATGATTTTAATTACATTTTTTAGTATACAGTTTGTAAGACCCCGATTTATGAAATGAAAGTATTCAATTTTCTTATAATTATTATTTCATGTAGTAAATGATTAAATTGATAAAAGGATTAAAGTTAAGGGTGATATATGAAAATTTTGCAAAGTAAAGCAAGTTGTTATAAAATATTCGTTTGGTCGGGAAATATTCTTTTTGTCGTGGAATATTTGTACGATGAAACAATCATTGGTGGACCCCACAACAGAATTATTGTCGGAGTTAGAAAATGACAGAAATGTCTTTTTATAAAAATAACGGCGAAAGTTTTACTTGATAATCGTTGAAATACTTAGATGGTAAAAGTACAAGAATATGTCTGGCGTTGGTTGCATAGTAGCATACGGTATTGATTATTGATGCTTACGTAAGAAGCCAATCAATTATATTCAATTATTGTTACAGTAATTGTCGTGATAAGATCTCATATTATTGATTCAATTATTATCACAAAGATCATCATCGCATAATATTTTATATTATTAAATCAATAATTGAGACGGCAAAGTTATTCATATTATTATTTGCAATATTGACGATGTCTAGAAAATTTCATCGAGAGAGGTTTGGTCACCTAATTGCGCGTCAATAGGGAGAAATCCTTATCTGAAAAGCCCCTCTTCCCGGAATGATCCGGTTGTTAAATATTGTGAGTTATAATATTAATGATGAATAATTGTTGAAAGATTAAATATGTGTTGATTGAAGATAAAATAATTTGTGGTAATATTTATTCAATCTTTGATATAAATAAGAAGTCTGTTATGAGAGTTTGGTTTATTCTATGGGGGCCCATATGTCATCATCTAAGAGTTACTTTCGTCAATAGTAATTGTCTTTACCAAACGTCAAATCACTTGCCGTTTCATATTATAGGTGTCGAACTAATTGTCGTTTCACATTACAGGCGTCGAACCACTTGTTGTTTCACATTACAGGCGTCAAACCACTTTTCTTTTCACATCACCAGTCGTCAAGCCACTTGCCTTTTCACATTGGAAGGGCTAAGCTAGAAATCTTCTATAAATAGAAGCTTAATTCTTCTTTCATTCTCACCAATTCACTACGACTCACAAGAGAATTCTATAGAGAGAGAATCAGAGAGAAAGAAAAAGAGTATTCTGTTACTACACTATTTCAGTAGCCAATCTTTTACTAAGGTAAGGGGTATTATTTCTTTCGTATTCATAAGGGATATTATTTTTGTTCAATATTCGTATGAAATAATATTTTCTTCCATACTTTGTAGTATGTAAGTAATATTATTTCATTTCATATTCCTAATTCTACACTTATGTTGATAAGCATTGCTTTTATACTCCATGAAATTAGTAGAATATCCTTGAAATTTGCACTTCATCTAGTATCGTTTCACAAGGATATTTTTCTGAACATTCTTGTTAAAGTTTAATCTTTTCATGCCGGAGTACTATTCACAGAGTACTATTCACGAAGTACTATTCACGAAGTACTATTCATGACAAAAAATTAATTTCTTTTATGTCCAAATTATTGTTGATACAATATTATTCTTGAATTTTACTCCACAAAGCAGTATCATGTTGACAATTTGGATATTATTGAATTATGGATAGATTGAATTATAAATCTTTAAAATTTATCACTGCTCTCATTTAATTGAATTCTTATATCATTGTCATCATCCTCATGTTTATATTGTGATGAAAGTCATCTTTGGCCGTAGTGCATAGATGGACTGTTGATTGGTATGATTATGACTAGGGATCATTCGATATAATCATGACCCGAAATATTATAAATGATGTGGTAAAAGTCCTCATTGACCCGTAGTGCATTGATGGACAGTTGTTGGTATGATCATAATCATTGGTGATAATAATGAATATACTTGACCCGTAGTGTGACAACCCCAAAATAGGTTCATTCCATCCAACCCATTTTGAGTCGCCAAATACATGTTACAGAAAATAACTACAACTTTATTACAACAATTGTCGTGTAAAATACAACAACTCATGTGTTGTGAGTTTTGATACAAATATATATATCAACTGTGACTCTTGACACCAACTTGGGTAGCACGTCACAATGACACCTTACATAAAGGTATAGTCAAAAACTGTTTTAGAAATTAGAATCTTTGGGAAGTGCTCAAGAAAACCTTCGTACATGGGAGGCCATGCTTCTAGGTTATAATAGATATCATATGGCCACAGAATTATCCTTGGTTGACCCAATAGACCCCAAAGAAAAATGAGAAGATTACTATCATATTCTTTCCAATGATGAGTCTTCTTTTGACATATCATTATCTCCACTGTCTCTAATTGAGAATTATACTTCAAACAAACACCAAGATCATATAGGTAGTGCGCGTAGATATACTCAGTAAGTGGATGTGCACAACCTTATCTTATGACGATACGAGGTTGTATGTCTTTAGACATCTTGTATGATAGTGGCAAAACACCCTTCCAACGTTGGGTTAACCTCACTCTAGTTGATTCACCAAATATAACTACTAAATGATGACCACCATTCTATTCCCCTGTTACCCCCGCTCGACCCAGCTACACTCTTATTACTTGAAAGGAATTGTGAAGCAAAAGGGTGAGCACAACTAGCTCAGTAAAGAATATCATGACTAAAGATAATTAAATTATCAATAACCTTCATCAATAATAAATCAGAGATTTAGAACATATGGTAGATGATACAAATTTCAACCATAGTTGCAGCGGAACGAGCAATCCATTAGAAGAGTCAAATAGACCATAAAGTCTATTATCTTCTCTATGTTAAAAATCCACCAATAATGTTTTATCCCTGTAACATCAATCAACAGTTCTGGTCTATAATCATATGAATAACTCATAATCATAATTGTAGTTCTAAATTCCTCTTCTCATCCAGGATGAAGATAATTTTCATCACCTATCTTTACCTGAAACATCAAAGATCATGGTTACACCAAATCACATTTCATGTTCATAATCATACTAATAACTTCATCTTTGCACTATGGCCAAAGATATTCATTTGTATCACCAGTTGGTCATGTTCATCTCAACACTTGTTCATCTTTGCACTACTGGCCAAAGATATTCAACAACATGTCATCTTTGCACTACGGGCCAAAGATATTCATCAACAATTCATCTTTGCACTACAGGCCAAAGATATTCCTCAACAGTTCATATTTGCACTACAGGCCAAATATATTCATCAACAGTTCATATTTGCACTACAGGCCAAATATATTATTATCTCAAAGAAATATATAATCATTTTAGAATTTATATAAACAATAATTATAACCATGTTGATCATTTCACCTTTGCATTTAAGCTAAAGATATTCAATTATAAATTCAATGGTCACGATCATACCAGTCAACAATTCAACTTTGCACTACTGGCCAAAGAGAACCCATAGTCATGATCATACCAAAAATCTACCCATCTTTACACTCAAGTCAAAGAGAAATATCATCATTAGGGTTATAAAAATATTGTTATATATGATAATAAAAATAATATGATCAACATACAGTTTTAATCTCAAGAGTAATATTCATAAATCAACTATCATTTGGTTAGAAAAAGAAACCAATTTTGTCATGAATAGTAACCCATAAATAGTAACTCGTGAATAGTAACTCATGAATAGTAACTCGTGAATAGTAACTCATGAATAGTAAACCCGACACAAAAAGGTAGAAATTCCACAATAAAATTCATACCAATATTTTGGTATAATGATATTGAAATAACATTACGAAAAAATATCCCTTACAATCCCTTACCTCAAAAGAGCAGCACTTCTGACTGGATAACGGATATGACGCTGAAGGAAACTTGCACTGATGAATAGCAACTCACCAAGTATCTAAATACTCACAAAATACACTCGATAATCTAGAGAGAAAAAGAGAGAAAACTTATGAATTCTGGTGTGATTTTCAATTCTAACTTAGCCCTCTATTTATAGGAAAATGTTAAACTTCAAAGCAGACTTGACCAGAACT
This sequence comes from Panax ginseng, assembly GCA_020205605.1. NCBI lineage: Eukaryota > Viridiplantae > Streptophyta > Magnoliopsida > Apiales > Araliaceae > Panax > Panax ginseng. The sequence continues at coordinate 31,159,128 of CM035138.1, read as the reverse complement.
TTGATGGCTTTACCTGCTACTATTCCATCCACCAAAAATCAGTCATCTTCCCCAACAACCAAAAGTGGGGGGGGGGGCACCCATTTCAAGAATTTTCCATCAAAATCATTTGTAAACCTAATTTCCGAATCAATCACCTCTTAAAATTCATAACAAATCATTCGTTCATTTTTAACGGTTCAAAATTTGTGGACATATACTCAACTTATATATGTATAACATATCCAAAAATTACAACGATCCAACGGTCGGATTAAAAATTATAACTCACGCAATATATCTCAAAAACGCTGATTTAATTTTTTAATACCTTCATTCCGACAAAAATACTGATAAAACACCTCAACATTAACTCTTTCATTTATAACCACATAAATAAACCCATCATTTATATTCACATCAAATAAATATTTCCTTATCATATAAATCAATAATTAATTATTCACAAATAATATTACAGAATCACAATTATAACAACCAGTAGTTTCCTGTGAAAGAGGGCTTTCCAATAAGGATTTCTCCTCACTAGCGCGCAATTAGATGACCAAACCTATCCTTGACAGAACTTTCTAGACATTGCCAATAATGCTATCTAATAATATTATTCAAATAATATGAATTATTGATCCGAAAATGGAAAATCTTTGTGCGGTGACAATTATTGAAATAACAATAATATAAAATATCAACGCAACAATTATTGAATCAATAAAATAAAATATTGAGCGGTAAGAATTCTCAGTAACAATTATTGAGTAGTGCCTTCTTACGTAAGGATCAATAATTCATCAATACACATGCATCCACGCGTAGACATCGTATTTTAACCACCGTGTATTCCAACAATGTTAATTAGACAACTTCGTAGTTATTTATAAAAACTCAAACTTGTCATTTTCTTCATCCGACAATTATTCTGTTATGGGGCCCACAAATGACTGCGCCGTCGTACGAATATTCCCCGACAACAATAATATTCCACGACCAAATGAATATTCCCCGACAACAATGAATATTTTATAACCACTTGCGTATTTTGAAAAATTTGCATATTTCACCCATAACCAAAGCATTATATCAAATTAACACCTTATTATTCACAATAATAAATAGAGGAAATTCTATTTTATTTATTAAAAAGTTGGGGTCTTACACGTAGTGCATGGATAATTCAGTGATGTGGATTATTTATTTAGTTGAGTCTCAGTGATAAAATTGATGATAAACTTTTTAAATCATAGAAGATAGTAGATATCATGCTCTACTTGACTCTTCTAATGGATTGCTTGTTCATTTTAGAGCTAAACTTGATGTTTATTGTATTTTATCAGTTTAACACTGTTGAAGGTTAATGATAATTTATTTTGCATTATCTTAGTCATAATATTTTTTACTGGGCTAGTTGAGCTCACCTTTTTGCTTTCATTGTTCTTTTCAGGAAATGAGAATATAGCTGGGACGAGTCAAAAAATGGAGTGATGGTCCAGATAGGTGGTTATAGTAGTCCTCACTATTATGCCAAATAGTGTAATAATAATTGTAACGAGGACTTCATTTGAGTTTGTATACTCTCTACGAGACATTATCCATGTTGAGACTCTCAGCTACGTTTTGTCGTACTGTATAAAAGAAGTTTGTATTTAAATTCTGTACCATGTATTTGGCGACTCAAGATGGGTGATGTATACCTATTTTGGGAGCGTCACACAGTTAGTGTTGTTTTTATACAATATTGAATAAAAAAAATATAATAATATTTATTACTACCTCTATCTTATTAAAATAATATTTTTAATGTATTTTTTCTTTTTTTGAGTAATAACATTTGTCATTTTTATTATAAATAATTATGCTTAAGAGTGACTTATGATTAATTTAATATTTGAGAAAAATAATTAATATAATTTTTAATACTTTTTTATATGAATAATAAGATTAGTTATGTAATAATAAGTTTTTTTATGTAAATTTTAATATTTGGAAAAATAATTATAATTTTTTACGATAATTTGTACTTTTATGCTTATTAAAATTTTACTTTTAATTACAAAAAATATATTTGAATGTATATTACGTAAATTTTAATCTTTAAGAAATTTAATTAGCAAAAAGTGTATACGACTTTATTTTCTTGATAAAATAAATATTTATTATTTTTGACAAATATGTTATTTATTGCACAAATTCATAATTTAAATAATTAGATCAAGTTAAGTAAAAATTATAACATACAAATTTATATTTAGTGGATACATTAAATATTATAACTTGAAGGGTATATTAGACATTATATTAAAAATATTTTTTAATATTAGTTGGTCAACCATATTAGGGGTACTGAATGTTACATATTATAGGCTAGAGAGGTACTGACTGTTACTTGAAAAACTAGAGGGGTAGTGAGTATTATTATGATTATCTACAGGAGATGTCAATATATTTTACTCTTAACAAAATAACATCAAGCAATAAGTTTTAGGTTTAAAATATGTTATTCATGAATGCTTCAACATTGCTCAAACCATTACAATTCAATTAGAAATATTTCTAGCCACAAACAAAAAGTTTAAAAGTGTATATAATAAATAAAATTGTCTATTATATTTTTAAAATTTTTCCTATATAATTTTTTTTTTAAATATTATATATAAGAGAGGTGCGGTGCAGTTCAGTTTGAATGGTGCGGGAGTCTCTCAAAACTGCATATGTAATTTTTTTGCCATTCTAAAATCGCTACATACACTGAAACTATTGACGCGACTCAATTTAAAAAACGTTTTCCAACTTAAAATTGACAAAATTTATTAATCCAAATAAAAAAAATGATTTTTAAACTATCTATAAAATGCTATTAATTATAAAATTTATTGTCCCTAACCTTTTATAAAATTAATAAATATTTGAAAATGACTTTTGAAAATTAAGGGAATTGTTAAATCCACAACAGAAATTGTTATTTTCATAACAAAAGTGTTGCCATAGATTCTATAGTGACGGTTTTCACCGTCGTTATACATCTATAGCGACACTTTTGTTGTGAAAATAATAAAAAGTGTTGTAGATTTAACAATTACCAAAATTAATAATGACTTTATAATTTGAAATGAAGGTAATACTCCCTCCATCTCATAGTTATAGACTGATTTCTTTTGGCACATAGTTTAAGAAAATTAGTTAAGTGGCAATTTTTAACATAAATTTTCCACATATACCCCTTAATATGGAATTAATAAATAAGTTAATTACTCCTTACTTATCACATTTGAACTCTCAACTTCATTGATTGACGTGTACTGACTATTAAAATCCATAACCATAGAACTTTAACCAAAGAGAATACAACAACATTAAATCTGGTGATAAAAATAATGACATTGAATGTTATTTCTTCAAAAAAAGAGTAATGGTTGAATATTTATTATAAGGGCATAAAAGTAAAACAATGAACTAACTAAATTTTATAAATTGTAAGTAGTCTATATATTGGGACATCTCAAAATGAAAAATCAGCCAATAACTATGGAACGAAGGGAGTATAACATATTAAGCCGTGCCTCGCACGGAGTTAAAATCCTAGCGAAGAGGATGCTAATAAAGGTCATGTGTCAATTTATGAGTACATCATTCACGTTCCAACATTTGTACTACCTCCGACCCAAAAAAACAAAATCAAAAACACAAAAAGTTATTTAACAAAATATGTCTAAATGCACAATTTAAATAAAAAAAATTTAAATATTGTATAATAACTATTTTTACCTTTAAAAAGAAAAAAAAAGAGAATCATATATATATATATATTGTACTTCCATGAGTTCTATTGTGAATTAAATTGAAATTTATTTATTCTTTTTACTATACTATATTTTTTTAATATATGTCAAAATATAGTGTGACGCCCCCAAAATAGGTCCATTTCACCCAACCCATTCTAAGTCGCCAAATACATGGTACATAAATTACTACAACTTTATTATTACAACAGTAAAACTGTGAGTTTGAATACAAATATTATCTTCTAAACAATATCTATACTCAAATAAATCCTCATCACATTTATTGATACATTATTTTACAAAAATAGTGAGGACTACTAAACAACTCTCTCTAGAACCTTCACTCCATACCCCGACTCGATCCTGCTATGTTCTCACCTCCTGAGAAAAAAAATGGAACAACAAGGAAAAGGGTGAGCTCAACTAGCCCAAGAAAAATAATATTATGACTAAGATAATATACAACAAATTATCGTTAGTCTTCAACAGGGAAAAATCTAATAGAATACAATAGACAACAAGTTTTAGATCAACAAATGCAGCGGAAACAACAATCCATTAGAAGAGTCACGTAGAGAACGAATTCTACTGTCTTCTAAGATTTAAAAGTCCATCATCAATATTTCATCCCTATAACAACAATCAATATACATCTTTAATCATCTTTGCAATACAGGCCAAAGATATTCATTTGTATCACCAGTTGGTCATGTTCATCTCAACACATGTTCATCTTTGCACTACAGGCCAAAGATATTCATCAGTTTAATCATTCATCTTTGCACTACAGGCCAAAGATATTCATCAAGTATCACCATTAAGGACTGAGGATGATGAAAAACATTTTTAAGAACGAATCCAGTGAGATAGAAGGACAAATATTAGGGATTCGTTTAACAGTTTATCCAAGATCGATAATACTTCATAATAAACGATTTTGAAGCAGAACTCAAAAATAACGATCAAAACATGGATACAATCAAAGATAGTAGCCAAAATAGACATCTTGGACAAAAAAAAAATATTTTATTTTTTCTATTGAATAGTCAGTATTAAGTGAATAATAGTCTGAGATACGTGAATAAGTAACTTGACACAAAAAGATAGAAATTTCACAAAAAACATCTTCACGCTTAGTGAATAGTAACTCGTGAATAGTAACTCATGAATAGTAACCCCGACATGAAAAAGTTCCAAATTTGATAAGAAGTTCAACCAATATTTTGGCATAATGATATTGAAGAAAATAATATCATTTGCGAAAGAAATAACATCCTTTACCTCAAAATAACCGCATCTTAATCAAATTCTAGATATCTGATGTAAACTTGCACCAGTGATAGCAACACTCAAAGTATACTCACAAGAATACGCTCGATAATATAGAGAGAAAAGAGAGAAAACTTAGTTTACGGTGTGATTTTCAATTCTAACTTAGCCTCTATTTATAGGAAAATGTTAGAACGCAAAAGGAGACTAAATTAATAAAATATATTATTATTTATTCAAAATTCCTACCCACATGTTTTGAAAACTCTAGCATGCCTTCTTTGGTCAAAAACATCACCCACCCATGTGCCAACAACCACAAAAACGCGTTTTTCTTATATAAAATAATTAAAACTTCCAAAATCAATTATTTGAACTCCTAACTTCAATAATTCATGATAAATAACCCTTTTGTCGAAAAATTAGAATCTCGCAACTTTTTATAGGAAATTCAATTCTCTACAACTTTGCGGAAGGAAGTTTTTCTAAATTCCAAACAAAATTATCCAAATCCATAAATGAGCGATTTTACGATTACATAATCAATTTTCGGTCAAGAATTGTGTCCACCGACACACAAAACATATGTTAAACATTTAATGCCACAAAATACTCTACCTCCTCATATACTCATATATCCCACATTCATTATAAAAATATCACTGTTAATATATTATTAAAATAATATATTTTAATGAATTATTTTATCGTAAAAAGATAAAATATTAATTTTCAACAATTGTCACATTAAAATTTTCTCCATATATATCCACATAAAATCAATATCATATAAATCAATAATTAATTATTCACAAATAATATTATAGAATCACATTACTAACAACCGCAGCTTCCATGAAAAGAGGGGGGCTTTCCAATAAGGATTTCTCCTTCTTTGGCCAGCAATTGATTAGGTGACCAAACCTCTCCTTAGATGTAACTTTCTAGACATTGCCAATAATGTTATCTCGATAATATTATTCAAATAATATGAATTATTGATTTGATAATGGAAAATCTTGTGTAATGACAATTATTGAAACAACAAAGATACCAAATATCAACGCAAAGAATTATTGAATCAATATAATATTGAGCGGTAACTCACCGTAACAATTATTGAGTAGTGCCTTCTTACGTAAGGATCAATAATTCAACAATCTTTGTGCAATACTGGTGCTCTTCTTTGTGCAACCACGCATATTACTGTATTTTAACCACCAGGTAATCCAACAGTGTTAACGGTAACAACTACGCCGTTATTTATAAAAACACATACTTGTCATTTTTCTCATCCGACAGTTATTCTGTTATGGGGCCCACAAATGACTGCGCCGTCGTACGGATATTCCCGATAAAAAGAATATTCCACGACCAAACGAATATTCCCCGACAATAATGAATATTTTAATAACCACTTGTTTATTTTGTAAAAATTGCACATTTCACCCATAACCAAAGCATTATATCAAATTACCACCTTATTAATCAAGAATAATAATTAGAGGAAATTCAATTTTTATTTATAAAAATTTGGGGTCTTACAACCTCCCCTCCTTATGAAATTTCGTCCTCGAAATTGACGTACGTACCTGGTGTATCGAAAAGATGAAGATACCTCGCTTTCATTTCCGTTTCCAACTCCCAGGTCATTTCCTCAATAGCATGGTTTCTCCACAAAACTTTAACTTGTGGTATAACCTCGGTACGTAGGACATGCTTCTTCCTATCCAAAATCTTGACAGGTACCTCCTCGTATGTTAAGTCTTCAGCTATCTCATCTGGTTCTAACTCAATGATGTTATTCGGGTCGTCCACATATTTACGTAACATCGATACGTGAAAAATGTTATAAACATGCGTCATACTTGGCGGTGAAACGAGTCTATAGGCCACAGTTCCTATTCGATCGAGAATTTCAAATGGATTAATAAATCGAAGATTTGAGCTTTCCTCACCTCACCGATTCTCGCTTTTTAAATAACAACTTCTTGCACCTCCTTCTTCAAATTCATCAGCTCCGGTGTGTAGCTTGAACGGCTTTAACATTATCGATTAAAATCGATTCTACTCAGATATCATCACGTGAGTCCCTAGAGTCTTTAACTCTATCTTCATCACTTATAAGTTATACGAGATGAGTCTTTGACAATATCGTGACTCAGACTCAGATACGATCTTTTACTCAACACGCCGGCTACCACGCTCATTTTCCGGGATGGTATGGTCGAACATGTGCAAATGAGTCTCTTCTTAAGTTCTTGAAGCTCTTCCCACATTCCGTGCTCCATTCGATTTTGTATCTCTACGAGTCACCGAGTTAATGGACTAGAGATTTGAGAAAATCTTTCCACGAATCTCGATAATAACCAACTAAGCCTAAAAGCTACGATTTTGATTATCGATTTAGATTGTTCTCAATCAGTAACTCATATCCCAATCTTGGATAAGACGTCACAATGACACCCTATCGCTTTACTATCGCGAATATGGCGTCCCCTACGGAGAGTGCGGCTTCGGTGTATTCCACAAAGAAAGTCACCATATAAAGGCTCGGGTACTAACTCTTGTACTTGGGTTTTAACTCCTGAAATTCAATAGGAGCCATTCGATATGAGATTTTAGAAATGGGTTTTGTACTTGGATTCAAAGTCGATACAAAATTTAATATCGCTTTGGGAGTAAGCCAAGAAATTCTTCAGAAATACGTCGGAAAAATCAATAACAACAGAATATTATTCAAATCGGCGTGTCTTTATTCAAATCCATAACATGGACTAAGAAAACTTGACATCCGTAATAAACGAATGACTTCATGGCTTGATATGAAAATGTTTGACTACAATGGTTTGATTGCTTGAATTGAATAACAAAGTTGCTTAGGAATATGAAAACTAACAACCTTACAAAAGCAATCAATTTGGCATGATGAGTAGTTAACCAATCAATCTCTAAAATCACATCAAAAGCAAGTATCTTTAAAGAGATAAGATCAACGGTAATGTGATAGTGCCAACTTGAATCAAGCAAGATTTCTAAACAACGGATGTAATGAAAGTTTCTCCCAACGAAGTCTCCAATAATAGGTCAAAGTCTAATTTCTCCGTAGTCAAGTTCAAACGTTGAAGCGCAAAGCAAGAGAGATAAAGAATGGGTAGAAACCCAGATCTAGTAAGGTATAAACTTAGCAAGAATTATAATTAACTAACCTGCTAACTTCGCTCGTGTTCCTCGCATTTTGACCTGGCCACGACAAACGCTTCTTCCAGAACTGCTGACTTTGTCTTTTCCCGGATGACCCTTGGAATCACCACTTCCGCTTAAACTTGGTTTCGCTTATAGTACAATCTCGAGCGATGTGGCCTTCCTTTCCACGGTTGTAACATACCTTGGGATGTTGTGGACGATTTAATGATATGTCCCTCCTTCCCGCATTTGTAACATACTGAATCAGTGGTCTTTCTCCTCCTTGGAACCGGTTCTTCATCATGGCCGACGTCTTCACATGGTCGTTGTTGAATCTCCTCTTTTTAAAATCTCCTCCCGACTCACTTCTTCTATTTTCATGACCACGATTACCACCAGAGTGGTTACCGCCTTTGTCCGTATTCTTTCCTCCTCGCAGGTTATCATCGTTCTAATGACTACCCTGGTTGTGGTCCCTCGGTTGAGTATACTCACTATCTCGCTCTAATAACTGAGCCCTATTGACAACATCTGAATACAGAGAAAACTTATGAGAGATAAGGTATTGACGAATCTCGGGTTTTAGACCTCTCAGAAACATACGCGTCATTCGTTCCTCATTCTCCACCAAATGAGGTGCAAACCTGGATAACTCTGCGAACTTCGCCTCGTACTGAGACACCGTCATGTTACTCTGCTCCAGTCTAATAAACTCCACTTCCTTCATATGACGAATACTTTCAAGGAAGTACTTGTCATTGAACAGTTTCTGAAATCTTTCCCAAAACATGTTGAGTGCATCTGGCTGGGTACGCTTCACAGATTCCCACCAGTAATCTGCTTCACCACGAAACATAAAGGTGGCGAATGGAACCTTCTGTTCCTCCGTGCATCCCAAGACATCAAATATCTTGGTAATTTGCTTGACCCACGTTTACGCTTTGATCGGATCCGGCTTTCCATGGAAATCTGGTGGTCCCAACTCTTTGAATTGTTTGGCCGTGACAAACCGCTAGCATTATCATCATTTCCACCGTATTTTGTACACGAGTCTCCTCGTCTCGATTTTGCATGAACTGCAAAAAGCTCCTAAACATTCCATCGTTCATCGTTTGCTCTAGGTAGTGTTGTTTACGGGAGGAATATTGCTTTCTGTTGCACGCGTTCCCCGGTTTTGCGACTAATAGTTGTTTCACAGTCCTCATAAACTCCATTGTTAACGTTCTCAATGACCATTCTTAAATATTGCCATAAAACAAGGTTAATTAAATAAATTAACATATCACATAATATCCTATATTATGACCGATCAACAAATAAGCTTAGGTATGACACACTTTAGAAGAAGGATTTACTCGCCTCTCCCTCCTAGTTCTATTCCCCGATCTCCGCCAGAGATCATATCCCTAAGCTCGATACCAATCAGCGACGCCCCCAAAATAGGTCCATTCCACCCAACCCATTTTGAGTCGCCAAATACATGGTACAGAAATTACTACAACTTTATTATTACAACAGTAAAACTGTGAGTTTGAATACAAATATTATCTTCTAGACAATATCTATACTCAAATAAATCCTCATCACATTTATTGATACATTATTTTACAAAAATAGTGAGGACTACTAAACAACTCTCTCTAGAACTTTCACTCCATACCCCGACTCGATCCTGCTATGTTCTCACCTTCTGAGAAAAAAAATGGAACAACAAGGAAAATGGTGAGCTCAACTAGCCCAGTAAAGAATATTATGACTAAGATAATATACAACAAATTATCGTTAGTCTTCCTCAGGGAAAAATCTAATAGAATACAATAGACAACAAGTTTTAGATCAACAAATGCAGCGGAAACAGCAATCCATTAGAAGAGTCACGTAGAGAACGAATTCTACTGTCTTCTAAGATTTAAAAGTCCATCATCAATATTTCATCCTCAGAACAACAATCAATATACATCTTTAATCATCTTTTGCTTTCAGCCAAAGATATTCATTTGTATCACCAAATGGTCATGTTCATCTCAACACTGCTCATCTTTTACTACTGTGCCAAAGATATTCATCGGTTTAATCATTCATCTTTGCCTTTACTGAGCCAAAGATATTCATCAAGTATCACCATTAAGGATCGAGGATGATGAAAAACATTTTTAAGAACGAATCCAAATGAGATAGAAGGACAAATATTAGGGATTCGTTTAATGGTTTATCCAAGATCGATAATACTTCATAATAAACGATTTTGAAGCGTAAACTCAAAAATAACGATCAAAACATGGATACAATCAAAGATAGTAGCCAAAATAGACATCTTGGACAAAAAGAAAAATTTTCATTTTTCTATGAATAAATAGTCTTAAATATTAAGTGAATAGTCTCAGATATCGTGAATAGTGCCGTATACATGAATAAGAAGAACCCCGACACAAAAAGATAGAAATTTCACAAAAAACATCTTCACGCTTACGTGAATAGTAACTTTCGTGAATAAGTAACTCATGAATAGTAACTCGTGAATAAGAACTCATGAATAAGAACCCCGACATGAAAAAGTTCCAAATTTGATAAGAAGTTCAACCAATATTTTGGCATAATGATATTGAAGAAAATAATATCATTTGCGAAAGAAATAACATCCTTTACCTCAAAATAACCGTATTTCTCGACATTTGAATTTGATATCTTCTTGATGTAAACTTGCACCAGTATAAAGAACACTCAAAGTATACTCACAAGAATATGCTCGATAATATAGAGAGAAAAGAGAAAACTTAGTTTACGTTGTGATTTTCAATTCTAACTTAGCCCTCTATTTATAGAAAAAAAATGTTAGAACGCATGAAGGAGACTAAATTAATAAAATATATTATTATTTATTCAAAATTCCTACCCACATGTTTTGAAAACTCTAGCATGCCTTCTTTGGTCAAAAACATCGACCACCCATGTGCCAACAACCACAAAAACGTTTTTCTTATATAAAATAATTAAAACTTCCAAAATCAATTATTTGAACTCCTAACTTCAATAATTCATGATAAATAACCCTTTTGTCAGAAAATTAGAATCTCGCAACTTTTTATAGGAAATTCAATTCTCTACAACTTTGCAGAAGGAAGTTTTTCCAAATTCCAAACAAAAATTATCCGAAATCCATAAATGAGCGATTTTACAGTCTATAATCAATTTTCGGTCAAGAATTGTGTCAACCGACACACAAAACATATGTTAAACATTTAATGCCACAAAATACTCTACCTCCTTATATACCCATATATCCCACATTCATTATAAAAATATCACCGTTAATATATTATTAAAATAATATATTTAAATGAATTATTTTATCAGAAAAAGATAAAATATTAATTTTCAACAATTGTCACATTAAAAATTTTCTCCATATATATCCACATAAAATCAATATCATATAAATCAATAATTAATTATTCACAAATAATATTATAGAATCACATTCTAACAACCGTGCAGCCCTCAGGAAAGAGGGGCTTTCCAATAAGGATTTCTCCTTCTTCGCGCCGCAATTAGGTGACCAAACCTCTCCTGAGCGTAACTTTCTAGACATTGCCAATAATGTTATCGATAATATTATTCAAATAATATGAATTATTGATTTGATAATGGAAAATACGTAAATGACAATTATTGAAACAACGGTGATACCAAATATCAACGTAGCAATTATTGAATCAATATAATATTGAGCGGTAATTCATCGTAACAATTATTGAGTAGTGCCTTCTTACGTAAGGATCAATAATTCAACAATCTTTGCAATACCGCAAGTGTCTCTTTATGCGACCACGCATATTACGTATTTTAACCACCGTGTAATCCAACGGTGTTAATCTTGTAACAACTACTGGCTGTTATTTATAAAAACACATACTTGTCGTTTTCCTCATCCGACGCTTATTACATTATGGGGCCCATGAAATGATCTATGGCACCAAATCAGACGGATATTTTCGACAAAAAAGAATATTCCACGACCAAAACGAATATTCCCAAACAATAATGAATATTTTAATAACCACTTGTTTATTTTGCAAAATTGCACATTTCACCCATAACCAAAGCATTATATCAAATTACTACCTTATTAATCAAGAATAATAATTAGAGGAAATTCGATTTTTATTTATAAAAATTTGGGGTCTTACATATAGTATTGTTATTTTTTTTATAAATGGAGGGATTATTAATGATACGTGTTGAACAATATCATGGATAAATTATAAAGAGAGATTTTATATGAAGAATAATATATATATATATATATATATATGGCAAACTCTCTTCAAATGAATGAAGGAAGTGAATTAAGAAGCGAACCAAATATATATAGCGGTTTTTTAAATCATTTATAGCATAAAAATCGGCTTTTATCCTATAGCGATGAAAAAAATTGTCACTATAATCGGTTTGTTATTAGTTATTCCTTTCGATTCGTTAGAAAGCGGGATATATATATATATATATATATATATATATATATATATATATATATATATGGTGGGGGGCTTGGGGGTGGGTGGGGGGTGGAGGCGTTAAGCGAAGCTATGTTATAAATGTGGGGTCAATTTATCCCACTCAATTTTTGAAATAACTTCAAAATTTTTTTTTACCCTACTCAATTTTTGACCCCACTTAATTTTTTTTTTTTTAATTAGAGATACCCAAGCGGCCAAGACTCAGTCCTAAATCTCATACGTCAATATTTGTTCAACACTTCAGCCACAAAAATAGAGAGAAAAGGGGTAAAGCCAAATCGCAAAAGACAAAGTCTTTTGTTAGTATTATTAAATTAGATATTTGGATGTATTTATTAAACTTGAAAGTATAAAATATTAAAAAAAATTAACTCGGGGGTGCTGCCCCCAAATCTCCGTCAATTTTTTTATAACTTATTAATAATTTTGATCTCACTGCTATTGGTTCTGGCTTCGCCACTGGATGGAGGGTAAGTAGGGGTTGGGCCGGGGCGAGTGGGACAGTGGGGTAGTCAAGTTATTGAACTTACTCCAACATTACTGTACAACAATCACACCAGTTTGGTTGTGCTGCTATTCTTCTGTCTGTCCTTCAGAAATCATCATTGATGAATAAGATAACATAACATCCCAAATGGAGGACAGTTTCTGTTGACTTTGTGTCATGCTTTATTTTGGATTTTACAACATCTGTCCAAAATTCTCTTTTTTGGTACTACCAATGTGCTTGAATGTGAGATCACACTTTTACAAATGGACGGCTGTGATACATTCACAAGCATTTATTTATAAAATTAATAAACGTTTAAGATGTAGTAGTAATTATTATACGTTTATCTTTAAAAATGACAGTAGTAACTTTTTAGTTTAATAGATAATGATGGTCTGAAATTTTTAGGGTAAACTTGATGACAATGTAAATATTGTATTGATAATTATGAAAAGAGGTAGGGATAGAAATGGTGCATGTGGTTCTGGTTACTAGGTGATCTCATAACTTATCGCCAACACAAAAAATCTCAATTCATGATACTCCAATTTAACCCATCGCATATATATATATATATATATATATATATATATATATATATATATATAGGAACAAGATCCAGTCTGGGCGTTCGAGACGGATCTAATATCTGACTTTTTTTCCTTTTTTTTAAAACAACTAAAAAAATAAATAAAAATTATGGAATTGAAATTTTTTTTCATAATACGTTTTGGGTGTGATTTGAGTGCGTATAACAAAATGATGTATATGCGATGCAATGCGATCGTATTCACTATTATTTTTAGTATAGGTATTTAAATCACATCCAAAACATTATATTATGAAAAAATTTCGGTTCCATAAAATATTTAATATTTTTTTAGTTGTTTTAAAAAAAAAAAAAAAAATAAAAATTGGTTAGATTTTTGATCGGTCCTAACTCCGGACCGATCCATTCTGTATATATATATATATAATTAATATATATATAAATTTTTTTTATGCAAGTGGTCACTTATAGCGACGGACCATATTGTCGCTAAAATCATCATCATAAGATATGGACCGTCGCCATAATCCAAAAGATCGTTGTCATAGTCCCATCCATATCCTATAGATAGTCCGCATGTGAAACCAGCTGCATAAGAAGCAGATCCCATCCATATCCTATAGATAGTCCGCATGTGAAACCAGCTGCATAAGAAGCAGATTATATATATATATATATATATATATATATATACGGTCCGGATCTTAAATTCACCACTTATCTAGCTCACCTTTATCACCCCCTTTAGCGACAGACCGGACAATATTTCGGTCCGTCGCTATATGTTGTCTGTCGCTATATGTTGTCCGTCGTTAAAAACTAAGACGACAGTTCTATATATAACGACGAACCGAAACATCGCCCGGTCCGTCGCTAGAGGAGGTGAGTAAGGTGAACTAGATAAGGGATCAGCTTAAAATTCGGACCGTGTGTATATATATATATATTGATTTAAGGGCGATTATGATGCAGTGTGATGTGATGCACCACTAGTTTAACATTAAATACCAACTTGCGCTGCATGGTTCGGTTTAATTATCTTTGTTCCAAAATTGCACCAGCTTGAGTAAAAACCATCCAGTTCAATGATTTAATCTGTTTCGATGTTGTTTCTGATCAAATTATCACTCATGAAATGAAAACTCTTGGAATAATTAAAAAAAATTAACAAATAAGACTTTTTCTCTAAAATAAAATTAATATAATTTATTCATTATACGTATATAATGAGATATTAAGACAATATTTAGTACTATAACTATCCCTAGACAACTGCAATCTAGATATAGACTTGAAGACAACTTAAGGCCAAGGGTAGGAGTGAGGAAAAATTACAACAAAAACTACAAACTTGTGTCTTTATTTGTTATTGTTTGCTAGCTGCTATGAGGACAAATGAGTTTTTGAATTAATAGTGTTTGTTTATTTGAATCTGGACCGACAGCAATTAGATATCCATATAGATTTAATTGTTTTTTTCATGTATAAAATCCAAAGGTATTGTATCCCTTGTCGAAAACAGATTTGATTAGCATGAAATTTATTTTTTAATAAATTGATCAATTGGTCAATAGAATGCTGACACATATAAAGTCTCACCTGAGTGTCAGCACTCTATTGGCTAATTGACCAACTTACCCAAAAATGAACTTCATACTAACCACTTTCCTCGAAAACCAATTGTCAACATCTTATACATGTATGTGAATCTAGTGCCAAAATATTACTCCCTCCGTCACAGGATAAAAGTGTTGGTAGACTTTTTTAATATCTAATTCTAAAATAGGTCTATTCCATCCAACCCATTCTCGTGTATGAAATACATGGTATGTAAAAATAACTACAACTTTATTACAATAATTGTTGTACAAAATACAACAACACATATCTTATGAGTTTGGATACAAATATATACCAAATGTGACATATGTCCCAACCAAGTGGGCTGACTCCTCACAAGTGACACCTTACATAAAGGTATAGTCAAAAAGCTGTTTTAGAAACTAAAATCTTTGGGAAGTCTTTCGAGAAACCTTCGTGCACTGGGAGACCATGCGTACAGGTTATGATAGATATCATATAGCCAGCAGAATTATCCTTGGTTGATTAATAGACCCCAAAGAAAAACAAGAAGATTACTATCATATTCTTCCCAATGGTAAGTCTTCTCTTGACATATCATTATCTCCACTATCTCTAATTGAGAATTATACTTCAAACAAACACCAAGATTATATAGGTAGTGCTCATATATATATACTCGGCAGAAGTGGATGAGCACATCCCCATGTCTTATGATGATATACGTGGTTGTATGTCATTAGACATCTTGTATGATAGTGACAAAACACCCTTCCAAATATTGGGTTTGCCTCACCTCAACAACTATAGACCACCGCTTCTATTCCCCTGTTATCCCCCACTCGACCCATCTACACTTTTATTACACAGAAAGGAATTGTGAAGCAAAAGGTGAAACCTGACTAGCTTCGATAAAGAATATTATGACTAAAGATAAATAAATTATCAATAGTCTTCATCGATAATAAATCGAGATTTAGAACATATGGTAGATGATAAAACTTTTCAACCATAGTTGCGTGGAATGAGCGATCCATTAGAAAAGTCAAATAGACTATAAAGTCTATTATCTTCTTCATGTTAAAAGTCCACCAACAATGTTTTATTCTCAGTAACATCAATCAACAATTCACATCACAATCATATGAATAACTCATAATTGTAATTGTTGTTCTAAATTCCTTTTCTCATCCAGGACAAAGATAATTTTCATCACCAGAAAACATCAAAGATCATGGTTATACCAAATCACGATTCATGTTCATAATCAAACTAATGAATTCATCTTTTTGCACTTTCTGGCCAAAGATATTCATCAACAGTTCATCTTTGCACTACATGCCAAAGATATTCAACAACAAGTCATCTTTGCATTACAGGCCAAATTTTATTAATACTTCAAAAAAATATAATAATTTCGAATTTATATAAACAATAATTATAACCATGTTGATTAATTCACCTTTGCACTTAAGCTAAAGATATTCAATTATAAATTCAATGGTCATGATCATACCAGTCACAATTCAACTTTTCACTACTGGCCAAAGAGAACCCTAGTCATGATCATACCAATAATCTATCCATCTTTACACTCCAGTGAAAGAGAATTTCAACATCAGGGTTATAAAAATGTATATATGATAATATAATCAATATATAGTTTTAATCTCCAGAGTAATATTCATAAATCAACTATAATTTGGTTAGAAAAAGAAACCAATTTTGTCAGGAATAGTAACTCATGAATAGTAACTTCGTGAATAGTAACTCATGAATAGTAACTCGTGAATAGTATCTCATGAATAGTAAACCCGACTCAAAAAGGTAGAAATTTCACAATAAAATCCATACCAATATTTCGGTATAATGATATTGAAAGAATAATATTTTTTTTAAGCTTATAAACAATTTATTTTAATTGTTTACACTTTACTAAATAATGCATTTAATCATTCTAAAATGCCAAACTCATAAGATTTCATCACCAATAACTAAAATCCTCATCAAAAATCTGCATATACCTCATGTAGGATTCTCAAGCTATAAAATCCTATTTTCTAATTTTCTTACCTCACATAACATATTTAATTCATTTACTCATAACTAGAACATTTTCATGAAAAATACCAAATCAGTTCCAAAAATATTTCTTTTCTGAGATTTAGCAGAATATAGTCTTATATTGAACATATATTTTTCTCAGAATTTTTAAAATTCATTTACTATTTTTCATATGGCCAAAACCGCCGAATATTAAAACATTTATCATAAATTTTACTTTTATCCAAAAATTCCGAAATTTACAGAGTATACTTATATAATATAGATGTACTCCCAATAAAAATTTCATCAATTTTGGAGTTAACCACAATGAGTTATAAGCGGTTACTTTTAAAATAGTCTTTTCCCGTAAAATTCATAACTCTTAATCTATACATCCAAAAATCGCCATTTTTGTACACAATCAACAAAACTCATCAAATTATCATTTCAAATTTTTCCAGAATTTTTGAAGGTCTGAAAAGTTACGAAACATGAAAAACATCACAACCCTTAAAATCCCTTTACCTCGAAAGAAGCGGTATTTACATTGGGAATAACGAATTTGAACTTGAACTTGCAGATAGTATAGCAACACTCAAGATACAAGAATACACTTGATAATATAGAGAGAAAAGAGAGAAAACTTGAGTTTACGGTGTGATTTTCAATTCTAACTTAAGCTTCTATTTATAGGAAAATCTTAGAATGCGAAAGGAGACTAAAATAATAAAATATATTATTTATTTTTCTTATTCCACACCAACCTTCACCAACCAATTTTGAAAGCCATCAGCCATCTTTGAATAAAAAACATCAGCCACCCATGTGCCAACAACCACAAAAACGTTTTTCTTAAATAAAATAATTAAAACTTTCAAAAATTAATTATTTCGGAACTCCGGAACTTCAATAATTTACAATAAATAGCCCTTTTATCAGAAAATTCGAATCTCGCGACTTTTTATAGGAATTTCAATTCTCTACAACTTTGCAGAAGAAATTATTTCTAAATTCCAAACAGAAATTATTCGAAATCCACAAACGGATGATTTTAAACACCGTTTCAACACCTTTTAAAATTCATAACAAATTATACGTTCGATTTTAACGGTTCAAAATTTGTGGACATATACTCTACTTATATATGTATAACATATCCAAAAATACATAACGATCCAACGGTCGGGATTAAAATTATAACTCACACAAGAAAGCTTTAAGAACAATTGGATTTGAGTTTTAATACCTCCAATCGGACAAAATCTTGATAAAACACTTCAACGATAATTCCACATAAATAAATCCATCATCTATATCCACATCAAATAAATATTTCCTTATCATATAAATCAATAACTAATTATTCACAAATAATATTACAGAATCGCAATAATGACAACTAGGTGATTCCCAGGAAAGAGGGGGCTTTCCAATAAGGATTTCTCCTTCTTGGCGCGCAATTAGGTGACCAAACCTCTCCTTAGATGTAACTTTCTAGACATTGCCAATAATGTTATCGATAATATTATTCAAATAATATGAATTATTGATTTGATAATGGAAATTACTGTGTAATGACAATTATTGAAACAACAGTGATATCAAATATCAACGCAAGAATTATTGAATCAATATAATATTGAATAAGAACTCACCGTAACAATTATTGAGTAGTGCCTTCTTTACGTAAGAATCAATAATTCAACAATCTTTATGCGTACTGGTGTCTTCTTTGTGCAACCACGCGTATTCTTGTATTTTAACCACCGGTATTCCAACAAAGTTAACGGTAAAAACTCAAACTTATCGTTTTCTTTTATCCGAGCGGTTATTAGTTATAGGGGCCCACAAATGATCAAGGCCGTTGCATGCGGATATTCCCGACAAAAAGAATATTCCACGACCAAACCAATATTCTCCGACAACAATGAATATTTTATAGCCACTTGTGTGTTTTGTAAAATTTGCATATTTAACCCATAACTTTAAACTTTTATCAATTTTAACATTTACTGAATAATAATTATAAGAAAAATTGAATACTTTTATTTCATAAAATTCGGGGTCTTACACTTTTCACGCATATTAAGAAGATGAATGAAATAATAAAATTGCCCATAATAATGTCATTAAATATGGAGAGAGAATTAGAATAAGAAAAGTATGAGATATTTAATGTTACAGATATAATAGAAAAATATGTGTAAAAATTTGGTTATTAAAGATAAATGGACATTTAACATGGGACTACCCAAAATAGTAATAAGGACTTTTATCATGAATAGAAAGAGTAACATCTAAGGATGAAGTCAGAACTTTTTTTAAGGGACCGGGACCGGGACCGGGACCGAGACGGAGACTGAGACATGATACTGTAATGTCATAAATAATAATGTACATTTAGCAGGGTTAATTAGTTTCTTCGGTTGCAACAAATTAAAAGTTTAGCCGGGCAAGTTGAAGAGTTCAACATGTACATGCCAAATTTTTTTTTTTTTTTTACATAGAAAACTAAGGACAGGCTCACTCGGAGGACATTAATGGACCTCGATGTACTAGGGTGAGAAAGGATGCCCAACTAATCGAAAAGGGGTCAAGCAGTATACCGTTGCAAAGATCTTGGAACGAACTTTCTGGTTTGGGGTGACATGCCTCTTAATTCTTTCCGATTTGAGAGTTATGAACGTCGGAAGGTCAAAGGGCAGAATTAGAAAAAGTCAGACATGCAGAAAACAATCCACGGCTATACCCGTGACTCAATGCCTTAGCTGCGGCGACTCTAGGCCTGACAAGGGGTGTGGGGGTGGGGGTGGACAGACATAAGTTGGCGTAAATTTATATGGACTGAAAATTAAGCCGATGATAAGTGGATGGTCATAAATAAATATGAGTAAATGTGGGTAAACCCATATATCAAATTTAAATATGAGAATATTTAATTGTATATTTAAATTCCTCAAATTTTCTCTAAAAACTTTCTCACATCTTTTAGTTTCTCTCTCTAAAATATTATATAATTTTCTCTTTCTAAAATTTTAGGCATAATCTTTATTGCTCCGGTATTTCTGTTATTATTTGTGAGTACGAACCTGCATGTAATATATCTCTTGTTGGTAGGACGATAATCACAACTTTTAGTGTATCAAACTCCAATTGTATAACTTTAGTTATTTACGTCTTTTACATGAAGAGAAAACCTGATGTTGGTAACTTGGCATTATAAGGCAACAAACATACAACAATTAAAAACAGTAAAAGTTGATCCCCGGCCACCCTTTACAAAGAAACTAGTACTTTTTTGTTGCACAATAAAATTAATATTTTTTAAAGTAAAATGATATTACCTTCGTTTTAAATTATAAGATTATAATTAATTTTTTAATTTAAACTCAAAATTAACGTATATTCAGTTAATTTTTTTAATACAATAATGAATATTGTAATTAAACAATCTCAAAAGTATTCATAATTAAAACTTATTATTTTATATTTTTAAATAAATTTTATCAATTTTAAACTTGAAAGTATGTTAAATTATCTTTCAAAAGTTTATAATGATCTTAAAATGTAGGACGGAGAAGGTATTTTTATTTAAAGTCCAATTTATATGAATAATAAGATGATCTTTTTCTAAAAACCATTTTTACTTAGGAAACTATATTTAAATTAATGCCATATATATACTGTTGCTGATTTGCAATTGTAAAAATTGAATTCTCAATTGATCATAAGGTTATTGTTTTATTGCTTATACAACTTCAAGTGTGTTTCACCAATGTTAAACTCAAGCTCCGCTTACCTACATTTCGCTTGTGGGGGTGTATTAAAGAAATAACACAATATTGTTATTTAGGATAGTTTTATATTTATCAAGTAGTTAGCATATTGTTTTTGAATTATCATAATTATCTCTTGGAAATTTTTGATTTTGATTTTAGGTTAGGTGGTTATCCTATATCTATCTATCTATCTATCTAATAAAATACAAATGATTTTGAATTTCCTGCTCACTCAATAAATTATCTGGGCCATCCAAAGTTTGGGATAAATCTCACCATCCATCTATCTAATAAAATACAAATGATTTTAAATTTTCCGCTCACTCAATAAATTATCTGGGCCGTCCAAAGTTTGAGATAAATCCTACTGTAACATCCCCTTCCCGAAAAGGAAAGGGAGGTCACGTGCAAAACATATCAAACCTCAAAATAAATGAACAGAACACTAATAACTTTAAAATATTAATAGTGATGATCCATTAATAAAGTACTAAATACAATTCTCCAACTAGAGTCAAAATAATCAACACCCAAAAAAAATTTGAATTAACCTAGATGGTCAAAGGCAACACTCTCATCACACTAGCCCTGAATCACCTCTGCAAACCTGCCGGAAGAAAAACACAGCATGAGCCAATTACCTAGTACGGATATAGATATACAAAAGATATACAACTGATATACGAAAACAACTGAGACAAAATACTGAACAAAGCCTCAAGTGCAAATACGAACGAAAATATAATATCCAAAGATCTGAATGGAATATATCTGAATCAACGTAATTGACGAAACCAATAAAAGAATAAAGAAATAACGAACTGAAGTAACTAACTCAATAACTTGAACTGAACAGAAACAAATAAAACTAATACAATAAAATAATAGGCTGAAACAAATGGCTGAGGTTATTTCATACCGAGTGAGCTCAAAAATATATCTTGCCACACATGCAAGTCATATTAATGCCACACATGCAAATCAAATGATGCCACACAAGCAACCAAAATAATGTCACACATGCACATCCAAACAATGCCACACAGGCAAGTCAAAATAATGCCAAACAAGCAAATCAAAATAATGCCACACAGGCAAATCACACATTGGACCGCGAATCCAAATGTATGCAAATCGGATAAGTGTGTTTAGCACAACATCACCAATCCGCAGAACAAAAAACTAGGGTTAACCAATACGCCTTCCACAACAAAACACCAAATGACCCACTTCTTCCGGAGCACAAAACGGAGACGCCGTGGACTAATCACACCTCCACGGAAAGTGTCATGCCTCTCGTGCCAAGACGACATGCCTGTGGTATCCCCACAGGTGGTTATAGCTCAGGTATACCCTACGGTATATTCTAACAAAAATACTATGTCACAACATATGCGACATAATACCAACAAAAGGGTTCTATATATACATGTTGAACCAAATCAAATTATAGTCACACGGTCTCAAAAAGAAGGTAGCAACATGTACCGCTCTACAATTATCAAAAATAAATACTAAACATGATATCCTAATTCAAAGAGTACAAAAACGAGTCATGTGTATCAACTCCAAAATAAAACTAATATATTTATTTCACAGGAAACAATTATGTGAAATCATAACATAATTCGAAATAAGGAAACAAACGAACAAATCAAATTTAACAAGAGTATCACTGAAAGAGTACGGAATCCGTATCTGAATTAAGCAACGTCATACCCAAAATTATAATCCGAATATAACTCGTAAAATTCCTCCTGTCCGAACTAATTAAACAAAATAATAAATTAAGTACAATTAGTAAATTATTATTATTATTATTATTATTATTATTATTATTATTATTATTGTCATAATTTATAAATTCTATAATTATAAACCTCTAATTGATAACTCTTTTTCGTCCCAAACAGGACTTTATTTTAGACACATACTGAAACTATATTTATTTTCCACCACAATCTGCAGAACTTTCCGTTACAATATTATACATAATATTATTATTACATATACATGTCTATAATAATAAATCTAACTAACTTTTTTTTTCCGTAGTTGATTTGTTAATAAAAAAAATATCTAGCACTTACAGATCACAAATGAAAGGCCATACCCAACGAAACATCATTGGCCAATTTAATAATAATAATAATAATAATAAAATATGGTCTGACAAAATGCCTTGAATTCACCCATGTAATTAAATCACAATATATATAAAATAAATTAATGTCAAACCTTGTCCTTTTAGTTCTTTGCACAAGCATATATATATATATATATATATATATATATATATATATATATATATATATATATATATCCGCAGATCATTTGCCATTTAGATTAAGTCATTATCATCATTATACTACTTAAAGAATCTATACTGTAAAAATAATTTTCAAACCAAGTACGCATTTGTTCCACTTGATCGTCAATTATTTTTTTTTTCCTTTTAAAATTACCATTGCTCTTTCTTTCCATCACTTTTTCTCGATTTGATAATGAAATAAGATTAGGTCTAGTTATGTGTTTATTTATTAACAAATTTTATTAATTCTTCTAATTTTAATAAAATTTTAATATTACCCAAATACAAAATAGACTCAATTAGTATACAAGCCCAAATTAATGTAATCACATACTTATTATAGTTCACACAAATTAAATACAATTTGACCCAAACATAAGAAAAGCCCAATTAAAATAGGGATTTAAATATTATTTATTTTATTTATTTTTATTTTATTTTTATTTTTTTACCGAGTATTACATCACCTACCCCTTAAAAAGGATTTCGTCCCCAGAATCAAAAGAATGGAACACACCAAATTTTTAAAGAGATGCGGATACTCCGCTCGAATAGACTCTTCTATCTCCCAAGTAGCTTCCTGCTCTGAATGATTTTATCACAAGACTTTAACAAAAGAAATTATCTTCCTCAATTTTAATTTAATCAGTTATTTAATTATCTACTAAAAGAATTTAATTTTCCAAACAAAACAAGAAAGAAAAGAGGGAAACAAAATCATTTATCTTTTCTAATTTAAACACAATTGTATAACATATAATCAAAAAAAAATATGGGTTATTATATTTTTCACCCCTTAAAAATAATTATGTCCTCTGAATTCAAATAAGCTAATTTTTTTTTATTTTTTTTAGACGCAGCATCACCTTTTGTAACGATCAACGCTGGTAAAAGTTTGGTCCACGTAATTATTTATGTACTTGTAAAAGATTCGTCAGCTACCCTGTCAAGCCTTGGTAAGGTTCTTCATTTTGTATTGAATTAAACCACATGCTCCACAGCTGGCGTGACCCCCGTTAATATCATTGAGTTTCATTCTTGCAAACGTACGTACTCTTCAGAACATAATTCGAAATCACAAAATTTCTCTTCATTTAAATACGATTCGAATACCCAAAATATTTAAAATTATCTTCAATTCGTAAAATGATTTTCCACACATGACAAAGATTTTACAAATTATTTTTATTAAATTTTTACATAAATTCATGCAAAGCTCTAAGGGCATCAAATAAACAAAACAACTTAAATTATATCACCAACTCTCACTAAGTCCTCAAGAATTTCAAAATATCATAACCTCAAATCAAATTAGTTCTCAAATATTATTACACCAAAATATACTACCAAGATCTCCTTATCACCATATCAAACTCCAAGTCACATATTTTACCATATGTATAAGCAAACTACAATTATTCAAGATCCCTCAAAATCAATTGAATTTCATCACTTACTATCTAATCGTTCAATGAATCAATCATTCTCTTAATACAAATATTAACCCAACAAATTTCTAGATCTCCTCATACTATCACTAAAATTTTCATATAAGATAACTCCAATATTCTACTAGAAAATAATCGCAAAATTCATCTACTCCAAAAGAATAATCTAATTACCTCGAATCTTTACAACAACTCAACATTACAAGAGATCCTTTTGTACTTAATAGTTTTCACTTTATCATATTATCCCATCGATTCACATACCTCAAATTATTCACAACTTAACAAAAATTAGAGTCTAACCCAAATAAAATCCTCAATTCCAAAATCATAATAATTT
Source organism: Panax ginseng (assembly GCA_020205605.1). Lineage (NCBI taxonomy): Eukaryota > Viridiplantae > Streptophyta > Magnoliopsida > Apiales > Araliaceae > Panax > Panax ginseng. The sequence goes on along the minus strand of CM035138.1, from coordinate 31,133,835 downwards.
GTAATTACCTGAAATAACTCTTAACAAATAATTCTCCAATATCAAAACTTACTGATACAAATGCTCATATCATAATTGTATAATCATTTATCATATTAATTATCTCATCAATACACATACCTCAAATTATCCACAACTTAACAAAACTAAATCATCACCCAAATCAAATCCTTAATTCTAAGATCATAATAGATTATTACCCAAAAGCACTATAAAAAAAATCTCCAAAACCAAATTCTCGTTGATAAAAATAATCATATCATAATTGCATCTCATTTATGATCATTTATTAATTGTACAAGGTATAATTTTATTCTCCTTAATGATCCAATCATAATCTTTAACTAATATTATTGCTCCAACGCATAACCATAATAATCTTAACAAATTATCTCACCTTTCTCGGACCAACTACAACTAAAAGAGCATGACACTACATCAAAATCAAGACCAACCAAGTAGAGAACAAAATTGAATCAAACTCCTACGTCTACCAAGTGCTTTACCCACAACTCACAGGTCAAACCTAAATAGGTTTTCTACAAGAAAGAACCTAAGATCTTTTACCATCTCTGTAACACCCCCTTCCCGAAAAGGAAAGGGAGGTCACGTGCAAAGCACATCAAACCTCAAAATAAATGAACAGAGCACTAATAACTTCAAAATATTAATAGTGATGATCCATTAATAAAGTACTAAATACAATTCTCCAACTAGAGTCAAAATAATCTACACCCAAAAAATTTTTGAATTAACCTAGATGGTCAAAGGCAACACTCTCATCACACTAGCCCTGAATCACCCCTACAAACCTGCCGAAAGAAAAACACAGCATGAGCCAATTACCTAGTACAGATATAGATATACAAAAGATATACAACTGATATACGAAAACAACTGAGACAAAATACTGAATAAAGTCTCAAGTGCAAATACGAACGAAAATATAATATCCAAAGATCTGAATGGAATATATCTGAATCAACGTAATTGACGAAACCAATAAAAGAATAAAGAAATAACGAACTGAAGTAACTAACTCAATGACTTGAACTGAACAGAAACAAACAAAACTAATACAATAAAATAATAGGCTGAAACAAATGGCTGGGGTTATTTCATACCGAGTGAGCTCAAAAATATATCTTGCCACACATGCAAGTCATACTAATGCCATACAGGCAAATCAAATGATGTCACACAAGCAACCAAAATAATGCCACACAGGCACATCAAAACAATGCCACACAGGCAAGTCAAAATAATGCCAAACAGGCAAATCAAAATAATGCCACACAGACAAATCACACATTGGACCGCGAATCCAAATGTATGCAAATCGGATAAGTGTGTTTGGCACAACATCACCAATCCGCAGAATAGAAAAGTAGGGTTAACCCATACGCCTCCCACAACAAAACACCAAATGGCCCACTTCCTCCGGAGCACAAAACGGAGACGCCGTGGACTAATCACACCGCCACGGAAAGTGTCATGCCTCTCATGCCAAGACGACATGCCTTTGGTACCCCCACAGGTGGTTATAGCTCAGGTATACCCTATGGTATATTCTAACAAAAATACTATATTACAACACATGCGACATAATACCAACAAAAGGGTTCTATATGTACATGTTGAACCAAATCAAATTATAGTCACACGGTCTCAAAAAGAAGGTAGCAACATGTACCTCTCTACAATTATCAAAAATAAATACTAAACATGATATCCTAATTCAAAGAGTACAAAAATGAGTCATGTGTATCAACTCCAAAATGAAACTAATATATTTATTTCACAGGAAACAATTATGTGAAATCATAACATAATTCAAAATAAGGAAACAAACGAACAAATCAAATTTAACAAGAGTATCGCCGAAAGAGTACGAAATCTGTACCTGAATTAAGCAACGTCATACCCAAAATTATAATCCGAATATAACTCGTTAAATTCCTCTTGTCCGAACTAATTAAACAAAATAATAAATTAAGTTCAATTAGTAAATTATTATTATTATTGTCATAATTTATAAATTCTATAATTATAAACCTCTATTGATAACTCTTTTTCGTCCCAAATAGGACTTTATTTTAGATACATACTGAAACTATATTTATTTTCCACCACAACCTGCAGAACTTTCCGTTACAATACTATACATAATATTATTATTACATATACATGTCTATAATAATAAATCTAACTAACTTTTTTTTTCCGTAGTTGATTTGTTAATAAAAAAAATATCTAGCACTTACAGATCACAAATGAAAGGCCATACCCAACGAAACATCATTGGCCAATTTAATAATAATAATAAAACATGGTCTGACAAAATGCCTTGAATTCACCCATGTAATTAAATCACAATATATATATAATAAATTAAAGTCAAACCTTGTCCTTCTAGTTACTGCACAAGCATATATACATATATCCATCCGCAGATCATTTGCCGTTTAGATTAAGTCATTATCATCATTATACTACTTAAAGAATCTATACTGCTAAAATAATTTTCAAACCGTACCAGACTTGTTCCACTTGATCGTCAATTATTTTTTTTCCTTTTGCAGCCGCCGCTTGTCTTTCTTTCCATCACTTTTTCTCGATTTGATAATGAAATAAGATTAGGTCTAGTTATGTGTTTATTTATTAACAAATTTTATTAATTCTTCTAATTTTAATAAAATTTTAATATTACCCAAATACAAAATAGACTCAATTAGTATACAAGCTCAAATCAATGTAATCACATACTTATTATAGTTCACACAAATTAAATATAATTTGACCCAAACATAAGAAAAGCCCAATTAAAATAGGGATTTAAATATTATTTATTTTATTTATTTTTATTTTTTTACCGAATATTACACCCACCGTCCATACAGTGCCGAAGGCACGGGACACATCTAGTGTATATATATAGGACAACTCTATTTGTAAATGAAATAAGTTAATATAATACAAAACTCACCTTTCTATTAGCTTCAACTAATATATGAGGATGTGGATCAAATGAGGTTAATTGTGAAAAGGTTAAGTCACAAAATTTATTATGAGTTGAATGGAGCTGGAATGGCGAAAATATAAGAAGATGTGGATCAGAAGACTTTAAGTTCTTACTATATGGAGTTCTAATGATATGGAAGAATTCGATTTCTTCATCTTAGAAGCTGGCCTCGTTGAATTGCCGATACAAGCTGGTAATGCCCCATGCACACCCTCACTGCTGCTACCAAAGATCGAACCTTCGATTTCATAGATATCATGAGTCGAGTCATACTGTTGGGCCAAATACCATGCGGTATTGGTAATGCTTTTACATGGTTGGTACTTGGTTACTAATGAAAAAGTGAAGAAAGCTAGATAGGTTTCTTTTTAATGCAGAATGGATGGATGTAGCTGGGGACCTATCATTGGTGTGTTTGTCGAAACAACTTTCTGAACATTGCCCTACTTGAATTTAAAAGGAAAAGGAAACTCAGAGCATGCATGGGAAGAAGATGTATTACTCAATTTAAATTAAAGATAGAATTAATTGGCAGAGATTGTGTTGAATAGTACGTAGTATAGCTCACAAGTTGGTGTGGTCTCATTGTAGCAGTGGGGAATATCAAGTCAAAACAGGCCAGCAGCAGGCTATTAGAGGCCAGAAGAGGAGGTGATGTATGTGTATGGGACGGAGCGGTATGGAGTAAATATATTAATTCGTCAGAAGGTTCAATGTTTTTTCGTGGTTGGCAGTACAAAATTGTTTAGCTACCAAGTCTTTTCTAAATCAAAGAGGCATTAGGGGTGTTGATTTATGTGCTAGGTGTGTGTGGTGCAAAGTCTCATATGAAACTTGCGAACATTTTTTGGTTCATTGTATGTGGGTATGGACTATGGAGTAATAATTGTGTCGTTGGTGTGGTTCCTAAAAAATAATAGTTGTGTAGTTAAATTTGTATTAAAAGAAATGAGATAATAAGTGTAATAGAGAGGATCTTAATCCATATTTTGAGAAGATTGTTAATATGGAAATGATTCATAGCAAGTACTTGTTATAGATAAAAAATGAGCAAACAATATCTCTATCGTTCAATATAGGAACCAACAACTGAGATTACAATTAAAAAATTCACGTTTGCTACTATTAGTAACAGACAACGGGTTACGTCCATTACTAACAATAGCGGACGACGATGCTATTTTAAATGACATCCGCTACTATTAGTAGCGGACGACACCCGTCATCCGCTTAGTACCGGAAATACCTTGTTGTTTACTACTAATAGTAGCAGATATAAATTTTTTAATTCTAATATCAACCATTATTTTTTATTCTAGACACTAATAATAATATTTGTCTATTTTTTATTTATAACAAGTACTACTTGTTACTAACCATTCTCTTTATTAATAGTAGTAATGCCAAAACAAAAATATTATATAGTCATTAATGTTGCATTATGTGTGAAAGTAAGTGCCTAAACAGTTGTAGTATTGATGCTGAGTAACTAATAGAAAGTTGGAAGCTTTCCACCTTGTTTGGGGCCGATTAAAAGTTAAAGTGAATATTATTGGTCCATAAATATATAGTAATAATCATCAGTTGCCTAACTTAGGTCCAAGGTGTTATCTTCCTTACTACTCCTACTAGTAAAACTTGTCTAATTATAGCTCTAAAACTAGACTTTTTTCTTAGAGTTGTGGTTGACCACCTAACAACTACTTTGAAAGAAATGGAGTACGTGTAATGTTAGAGATTTTAATTTATTATTATTATTATTTTTTAAATGTATTTCAAATGATATAATATTGAACAAGATAAATTATATTTTATGATATATATTAATTGCAAAAAATTGTACTAAGAAAAGAAATTTATCTTTGTTATGTAGCTTATATGCAGAAATTGTCGGATGAACTCAAAGATGTGATCCCCTCTAAGTTATCAAATTTGATTCTTAATGGAATATAGTTAGAATCAAAATATCTTTGTTTTCACAAGATTGTTGCAATCATTAATGTATAATTCGTGTGAAATTTTAGTACATTATTAGTGCATAAATATGCATGCTTTCAACAAGTGAGTTCCATTATTAATGTAATAACATTGCACTATCATATAAGCCAATAAAGTTCAAATATGTAAGTCGAAAGATTTGTTTAGTTACCGAACCGTGCAACCACTGAGTTTACATGCAATGCAGGAGCTTTAAATTAAATCTGTAGGGCCAAAATAGAGACATCAACCCTTTTAACAAAATATATAATGTAGGAGTCGTCAAGCTAGCATTGAGGCTACAACCTCTCAAACTCATAGTCCTCCAGACTAACTTCAATTTTCACCTGTTTAAGTATCTCTAATCCCTCAGAGTGTATACTTAAACCCTTTAGCCCTATTTCTATTTTGTATCTCACTTATTACTATATCGTTTACAAAAACATCATAGTTGTCGGCAATAAGTGCAGATAGTGTGGGGAAATTAAGTTATATTCCATTTTCCCTAATGTTACTCAAATCTGAATCACCTGTTTTTCTAGAATCACCCCATATAGTCTCATAGTCTGGACTTTAGGAAATGAAACCAAAGTAGCAACATTAATTCATCTCTTTGTAACATAGTCAAATATCACAAAGAGTACTTAATAAAAGGATCAAGGAATACCTTATCCTTTAAAAGGACAACACATAGTGAGAAAGTAGGGATTCATTTTCTCACCTCCTTTATTTTGTCGTTAAAATCATGTTATATTTTCACAACATACTAAATAGTCTTGTTGTGTGGACTACAGTATAGTCACTCCCCAAGTGTCTAACTTCAAATTTTTAAATTGCTTGTTTTTCGAAACGCCATTTTTGAAATTTTTGGGTCCATATAACATGTCACGATAGACAATCTCACTATCGTGAGCATATGTCTTACAGTCATGCCGTGTGGATCTTAGTTCAGTCACTCCTCGAGTGCCTGACTCGAATTCTTGAATTGCTTGCTTCTTTAAGCGCCATCTCTGAGATTTTAAATTTGGTTATTTACTAGCTTAATATGGGTAGTGGGACTTACCATATTCTGTTAAACACACTTAACCTCATCTTGGTTCTAACTAAGGCGATATATTAACATATCATTTTTCTCGCTACTTAGCGTCAATAGCTTGCTATCCAAAGCGAAATTAAATGAAATATCTCATCTTTGCTCGCTTTTCAGCGCCAATTGATTGTTATCTTAAACATCAATCACTCTTTATCTAAAGCGCTAAAGGTTATTGCTCGTGTGAAAGAGACAATCAACATGTTAGACATATAGTTCTAAAATACATATATAATATGTAATTATAGTTAATAACTGTGTGAAATCAATTTATCATATGTCAATAAAGACAATGTGGAAAATAGAAAGTCTTTTGCATTAAATGATAAATAATTCCAATATAATATTCAATGATATGAATTTTTAATATAAGCCAAACAATAAGTGATACATTAAAATATCATAAATACATTAAACCCTACGAAGTCCTAAAGAACAAATATGTCTCTGAAATGCATCTCTAAGAATCGGCTTCGTTAGGAGACTAACAATCATCTGATCGGTGAGTAAGTACTTTATTTCCAATTCATTATTTGCTATATTCTCTTGAAAAAAGCATGTCCTCAAATCAATATATTTTTTCCCGCCGTGATACTTGGGATCCTTGATAAAATCAAGTGCCGATGTGCCATCACAGAAAACTGTCACATGATTCGAAGCATGAGGTACAAAATTAATTTCCTTAAAGAACCTCCTTAGCCATAAGGCTTCCTGGATGGATGATGTACATGCTAAAAACTCTGACTTCGTTGTGGATAAAGTCACACAAGTTTGTTTCTTGCTTAGCCAGGTGATGTCACCTCTTTTTAGCAAGAATACATATCCTGAGGTAGATCTCTAATTCCCACGATCACTTCCATAACTGGCGTAAGCGTATCCAACTAATTGAATATCAGATCCTCCATAACATAACATGTAATCTAATTTGCCTCTCAAGTATCGCATGATCCTTTTAATTGATATCCAATGAGCAATTCCAAGGTGACTGGTATCGACCAAGAAAACGAACAACAAATGTTATATATGGTCGTGTGCACTAAGTTACATACATTAACTTTCTAATAGTTGTAGCATATGGAACATGAAAAATTTCTTAATTTATTCAGGAGATGTAGGACAATACTCAGGGCTAATAACATCACTTTTTGCAATAGGAGTGTCAGTGTGTTTACAGTTGTTCATCTGGAATAATTTAAAAACCTTCTTAAGGTACGTCTCTTGGAACAAACCAATAAACTTCCTTAATCGATATCTAAAGATCTTTACTCCAAGAACATATGTTTCTTTACCCATGTCCTTCATTTCAAAGTTAGAGGATAACCACCTTTTAGTGGCGACTATCATTGCCTTATCATTTCCAGCAAGTAGAATGTCATCAACATACATCGAAAGGATAAGAAACTTCCCATTAGACCTTTTAAGATATATGCATGGTCCTATTTGATCATCGTAAATCCATTATCAATGACTGCTCGATGAAACCAAAGATACCATTGTCTAGATGTTTGTTTCAAGCCATAAATGAAACGTTTGAGCTTGCAAACTTCGTGCTCAATTTTTTTTTCAATATAACCTTCTGGTTTTTCCATGTATATCTCTTCGGAAATTTCTCCATTAAGAAACGCCGTCTTTACGCCCATTTGGTATAGTTCTAGATCCAAATATGCAATAATAGCTAATAAGAGACGGATCGAGGCAAATTTCACAACAAGTGAGAAAGTTTCCTCATAATCAATCTCTTCTTGTTGAGTGTAACCCTTGGTTAAGTGATATTTATATCTTTCAATGGAACCATCCGCCTTGTGTTTAACTTTGAGAACGCATTTGTTCCCAACAGCTTTTCGCCAAGTCTTAAAATCAACCAAGTCCCAAACTTGATTAGTCCTCATAGATTCTATTTCCTCATCCATCGCGATTTTCTACTTTTAACATGATGCAGTTGACATAGCTTCTCGATAAGATCAAGGTTCATCATGATCTTGCATATCAGCCATAAAAGTGTTTCCCTAAATCTCAAAATGACGTCGTTGAATATATCATCTCTGACTTCTTCGCAATTGAAGAACATGCCACTCTTCATTTGACAGAAGAGTACTTGAAAGTATGTCACTCCACTTTTTATAGGAGCCAAAAGATTGAATTCTTTAGTCTCAACCATCTAATTAGGTGCGCCATTTTCTTCCTCCATCTCATAAAATTATTTATCCTTGTTAGCATCACTTTTGCTCAAAAAATCCATTTCAAAAAATTCTGCATCTCATGACTTAATTTCAAATATAGTCTCATCAAGCTGCTCACCAATGAACACATAGCCTTTAAAGGGTTTAGAGTACCTTATAAAGATACACATCTTACCCTTTGGGCCCAAATTCACATATTTATGAGAAGTGATGTGAACATAAGTTGTCAAACCCCATGACTGCAAATTGCCTAAGTCAGGCTTTTTGCTGGTCAACGATTCATATGGGGTGAATTGTACTAATTTTAAAGGTACTTGATTAAGTATATGTGTCGCAGTTAATAATGCATCTCCCTAAAAAGAGATAGAAAAATTATCTTGCGCCATCATAAATCTTACCACATCAAGTAGTGTCCTATTTCTTCTTTCGGCCATACTATTTTTTTTGCGAATTACTAGGAATTGTCAGTTGCCTGATGATTCCTTTTTCCTCACATAGTTCATTAAACTAATCAGATAGATATTCACTGCCTCAGTCAGTTCGGAGTGTTTTAACATTTTTCTCCAATTGATTCACAACCTCAATCAAATAACGTCTAGAGCAATCAAGTGCTTCTGACTTATAAGAGATTAAGAACGTGTCTGAAGCACGTGAAATCATCTATCATAGTAAGGAAATAAGAATGACCATGTTTATCCTTCACATTCATTGGGCCACCTATATCCGAATGAATAAATTGCAATAGTGTATCTACCCTTGTGGCTTTACCAAATAGTTTTTTTAGTAGACTTACCTTTTAAGCAGTGTTCACAAGTAGGCAAGTTGAGCTTAATGAGTGGGCCTATAAGACCCTCTCGAGCTAATCTTGTCATCATGTTTTGTCCAATATGGCCTAATCTAGCATGTCATTTAATTTAACTACTATATTCACTCTTAATAGAAGTAAGATACGAATATGAATCATTATTATAACTAGAATTAATAATATCCAAAACCATCAAACCATTATTAATAAATCCATATCCATAAACATTTGTCCTATGAGAAATAATAACTTGTTCTTTCTCAAAAATCATAGAAAAATCATCTCTTAAACTAGCAAGAACAGAAAATAATTTCTGTCGGACATCCAGCGTATAAAGTACATCATATAGAATTAATGCAGAGAATCTTCACATCTCCAGTTTGTAAGTGTCAATTCCTAACACGTCCACACTAGAGTCATTCCCCATGTATACTTTTATTCCATCTGGAATGTGACGATACTCCTCGAACCCAGCTCAATCTCTGATTATGTGGTCCATTGCTCCGAATTCTATAATCCACAAATTGAGAGATTCAACAACAAAAGTGCTAGAAGTAATATATTACAAATAGTTAGATCAAAACTAGAAAGTACCTTCTTCAGCTCATTGCATTCACGAGCGAAATGCCCTATTTTGCCACAATTGTAGCATGCCATCTTAGCCCTGTTCTTTTTGCCATCTCTTTTTCCTCTTGGCACCTCCATTTGTTGTCTTCTTAGGCGCAAAAGTAGGATTTGCAGCAACATTGATGCTTGGGTAATAATTAGGTATTTTTAGACTTAAAGTTTTCCTTGTTTTCAAGTATTTTAGGACATTTTATTTGTTTAGTATGTATTTTGTAGGTTACTGCAGTTGAAAAGGCAAAGTGGGAGTTCTTGGCAGGTAAAAGGGTAAAATAATCATTTGCTAACCCAGGCCAGCGTCGGGGCGCTCGATACTGAAGGAATCCCAGCGCTGGGGCGCATGGCATTAGAAAGAGTTGGTCGGATCTTGTGTAAACTATAAAAGGAAAAGTAGGCTAATTCCTATGCAATTAAGGATTTTAATTAAGAGCTAACCTAGTGAGGAACATAAACTATAAAAGGGAGTAGGCTTTTGATAGAAAGACAGACATGGACAGTGGTAGAACCAGAACATGTTTAGAGGGGAATCAAAATATATCAGTAAAAAAAATTATTTATTAATACTTGTAGTGCTTCTTTTAAATTCATTTTGTCGAATTATAGTATTTCACAACATCCTATTCCAACCCTTGCAACCTTTGAATTGTGAGTCTAGCGGCTTTAAATACATATATATTTTAATTTCCCCTGAACTATGTGACTATTAATCAGACTTTGAAATTTTAGTCAACTGATTAACTACTTTTATAGATAAATTACAAATTATAATATTATATATTCAAAACGTTATATTGTGGTTCGTGGAATTAATTAGCTTGAAAGAAGGAATTCCAGCAACAAAAACAAAAAAAAAATAGAAGAAGAAAGATTTAATAATATTGATAGGATATGGTGAACTTATAGTCACTATAGTGGGATCCAAAAAAAAATTCTTTTATTTCTTTATTTCATTATTTTTAATTAGTTTACTGAGAGAATTGCTACCATCTTTTTTTGCCTCATTTTGATGATAAAGCAAAAACAAGAAAAAAACAAAGGACAAAAATAAATACTTAAAAAAAGAAGGAAAAAGAAAACAAATAACCCCGAAGATTCCTGGGTGGGGGGGTCATATAACCCTTTTGGACCCCCCCACCCCCCACCCCCGATTCCGCCCGTGCACAGGGATTTGGAGACAGAGTTGGAGTTTATTGTAGATTTCAAAGGTTTATCACAAGAAGTTCAGATCAGAGATTGAAGATTGTGGACCTTTACTGAGTTTATATTCTTCTTCTCAATTAAGTAATTTTTTTGTGATGTCTTATATGGGATTTTTGGTTTTAATGCTCAACATGAACTAATTTTCTAATTAAGGCTACAATTGAATTTTCTATGAGTATGAATTGATTATCTATATTAATCCAATTATTTATTCAAATTGAGTTGTTTATCATGTTTTGTGTTTATTGATTAATTGTCTGGCCAACAATTACTGTGATACACTAGATGAATTCATGAGATTAAATCTAGGGTTAGATCTGAATGTGATAGTATGTATTCTTAGTTATTTGCATGGTATGAATAATTATAGTTGTGAATTAAATAGGGATATCTCTTTTCACTGCATGTAACTATTGGGAATTGATGCTTAATGAATTTAATTATTTTGTTTTGCATAGGAATATCACAGAATTAATTGAATTTAATTTTTTTATTTGATCACTTGAAAAAGGGCTTATAATTACATTGAATTCATATTAACAACTCAAGTGGATATAATAATTGGATAAATTGGGTAATTGGTTTATATTTCATAATCGGGGATATTGTAGTCTTAAGCCTTTATTATCTCAAACAATTTTTTGAGTTGAATTAGTTTTAGTTGTTTTAATTTAGTTTTTAATTAATAATCACAAAATTTGGTTGTTTAAATAAAATTGGATTGATATAAAGCTAGTAGTTGTAATTTGTTAGGGATTAATGTGGCCATGTGGGTTCGACACTCTCTCTTATCACTTATTACTTGTTAATCGTGTATACTTGCACGTAATTGTTGATTGTGAAATTGGACAACAAGTTTTTGGTGTTGTTGTCAGGGATCTGTATTTAATATTTAATTCCATATTAGTTACAATCAATTCAGTCTTAATTTAAACTTTTTTTATTTTATTTGTCTATTTCTTCTTGCAGGTTTTCCATCCGTGTATGCACACTAGATCAAAGGGTAAGGAGGAACTTTTGTCATACGCTGACGATATTGAAAGAAAGTTCTGGAAATTGTGGTTAACCAGTGAGAGAGTACATACGGAAGAAAAACTGGCAGAAAAAATTGAGCCGCAAGTTAACATGGCTGCAAAGGAGCAGAAATAAATGTGGGACTATGCCACACCATTGGTTACAGATATCCACTCAAGTATGCAGAGGCATGTGATCAATGCGAACAGTTTCGAGATCAAACCAGGTACCATTCAAATGATACAAAATTCAGTACAATTTGGGGGTGGTTCGAATGATGATCTGAATAAGCACATTGTAAGTTTTTTAGAAATCTACAATACATTTAAGTTCAATGTGGTTAGCGATGAAGCATTTAGGTTGAGACTTTTCCCATTTACACTGCGAGATAAAATAAAAAGTTGGTTGCACTCTTTGCCACCGGGATCAATTACTACCTGGAATGACTTAGCCCAAAAGTTTCTTGCTAATTCCGTCCCACCAGTGAAAATAACAAAAATGAGGAATGACATTACCTCATTCAATTAGCTTGATTCAGAAAATTTGTATGAGGCGTGGGAAAGGTTTAAAGTTCTGCTTCATAAATGTCCACATCATGGGATCCCGAAATGGTTGCAGGTACAGACGTTCTACAAAGGATTGCATGGGCCCGTAAGAACTAGTATTGATGCAGCGGCTAGAGGTGCTATTATGGGAAAGAATTTCGAGGATGCCTACCAGTTCTTAGAAACTATGACTGTTAACAACTACCAGTGGCCGATAGTAAGGGGAAATGCACCGGAAGTAGCAGGAAAATTAGAAATAGATGCAGTGACAGCTTTATCCGCACAGTTAGCTGCATAAACGAAAAAGATTGAAACATGGAGACCACAAGCAACGCCACAGGTGGCGATGGTATGAGAACTTTGTGCCCAAAATCATGCTACAGATCAGTGCTCCATCAGTGCAGAGTCAATACAATTTTTGGGGAGTTATAATAGACTGCAATAGCTATATCAGAATACTTATAACCCGGAGTTGAGGAATCATCTGGTTTTTTCTTGGACTAATAATCAGGCTCAAACTCAACCCCCAAGGCTACAATATCCACCCGATTTCCAAAATCAAGTTCCGCAGTAGGCAGAAAAGAAATCGAGCTTATTGGAAGCATTGGTAAAATTCATCACAGTTTTAGAGAAAATAATGAATGATCAAGATAAGTTATTAAACCAAGTGAATTTAAATGTTTAAAGCCAAGCAGTGTCAATCATAAACTTAAAAAAAAATCAGATGGGTCAGTTAGCTCATGCATTGAACAGTCGTCCACAAGGAACACTACCGAGCGACACTTAAATTAATTTGAGAACATATGGTAAGGAACACTGTAAAGTCGTAACTCTAAAAAGTGGGAAAGAGCTGTCTGATTCAGTTAAAAGAAATTCAAAGCCAGAAACCATGGTTGTAGGTAAAGAAAATAAAACCGAAGGGGAATATGAGGATGATGATACCTAAGGGGTAAAGGACACAGGTTTAGGGGATAAATTCGACGAAATCAAGCAAAGTAGTGTAATACCTCCCATTCCATTCCCCAGAGATTTCATAAATCCAAATTGTACAAGTAATTCTCTAGATTCCTAGATGTTTTCAAAAAGTTTTACACCAACATACCATTTGTGGAAGCTTTGTAACAAATGCCCAGTTATTCTAAATTTATGAAGGAAGTCTTGTCTAACAAGAGAAGTTTGGGTGAATTCGAGACAGTGACATTAACCGAAGAATGTAGTGCTATCTTACAAAATAAGTTACCACCAAAGTTAAAGGATCCAGGGACTTTTACTATTTTATGTGTAATCGGTAATCAGTTTTTGGAAGGGCATTGTGTGATTTAGGGGCAAGTATCAATTTAATTTTGCTATCATTTTACACTCACTTGGGGTTAAAGGCACCAAAACTGACAAATATCAGCTTACAGTTAGTAGACAGGTCAGTGACATAGCCGATGGGTATTGTGGAAGATATCTTGGTAAAGGTTAATTATTTTTCTGGTAGAATTATCATATTGGATTATGAGGAAGATAAAGAAATCCCAATCATACTTTGTCATCCGTTCTTAGCAACAGGGAGAACTCTGATAGATGTGCAGAAAGGTGAATTGACAATGATAGTTCAAGATCAGGAAGTCACCTTCAATGTGTTCAAATCGATGAAGTTCCCCAAATAAGGCGAGGACTGCTTATAGATAAACATAGTTGATGGAGTAGTGAATGAGAGAATTAACGGAAGTTACTTAGAGGATCCATTAGAAACTACCTTGGTTGGTGTGGATACATTTGATGATTTGGAAGATATGTATTATATCAAAGTTTTACATACATTACCATTATCTCATAAATTCAAAAATCAGTTTGATACTCTTGACCGAGCTGAAGGAGGAGAAAAAAGGTCCAAAACATCATTAGATGAGCCATCGGTGCTAAAACTTAAACCTCTTCCCTCATTTACGGTATGCCTACTTGGGAAATTCTGACACATTACCGGTTATTGTTTCCACTAAACGAGATGCAAGAAGAAAAATTGTTAAGAGTTTTATGGGAGTACAAAACAACAATTGGGTGGACCATAACATATATTAAGGGGATCAGTCCATCGTTTTGCATGCATAAAATTCTGTTGGAGGAAGGAGCAAAGTTGAGTATTGAACAACAAAGAAGGCTGAATCCGATCATAAAGTAAATAGTAAAGAAGGAAATCATAAAGTGGTTAGACGCTGACATTAGCTATCCGATTTCAGATAGTACTTGGGTAAGTCTTGTACAGTGCGTACCAAAAAGGGGGGATGAATGTGGTTGCAAATGAGAATAACAAGATCAATCCTACTATAACAGTTACAGGTTGGAGAGTGTGCATAGATTACCGCAAGTTAAACAAAGTCACTCATAATGATCACTTTCCCTTACCATTCATTGACCATTCATTGACCAAATGTTGGATAGGTTAACGGGTTATCAGTTCTACTACCTTCTTAATGGATATTTGAGTTATAACTAAATTGCAATAACACCGGAGGACCAAGAGAAAATGACATTTACATGCCCTTATGGAACTTTTGCATTCCGGCGGATGTCTTTTGGCATTTGCAATGCACCGACTACTTTTCAGCGGTATATGATGGCTATCTTCTCGGATATGGTAGAACAAAATTTGGAAGTCTTCATGGATGATTTCTCTATTTTTGGGGATAGCTTTGACTTATGCCTTAGTAATCTAATTCTGGTTTTGAAACACTATGTGGAGACAAATCTGGTGCTTAATGGGGAGAAGTTCCAGTTCATGGTGCAAGAAGGAATAATCTTGGGTCACAAGGTTTCCGTAGCCAGTTTAGAGGTAGATAAAGCGAAGATCGAAACTATTGAAAAGCTACCACAGTCTACATCGGTGAAGGGAATAAGGAGTTTTCTCGGTCACGTAGGTTTTTACAGACGGTTTATCAAAGATTTCTCTAAAATTTCAAAAACCTTGTGTTCTCTCCTCAAAAAAGATGATTCATTTAAAATGGATCAGTGACGCCTTTGAAGTGCTAAAAAAGAAGTTAGTAATAGCTCCAGTCATAGTCGCTCTGGATTGGTTTTTACCGTTTGAACTCATGTGCGATGCTAGTGATTACGCAGTTGGGGCAATATTGGGGCAACGAAGAGATAAGATCTTCCACACCATCTACTACTCGAGAAAGACTTTAGCAAATGTACAACTCAATTACACCACAATAGAAAAGGATTTACTTGCAGTAGAGTTCACATTTGATAAATTCTGGTCATACTTGATTGGGACTAAGGTAATAATATACACAGATCATTCAAACATAAAGTACTTGATTGCAAAGAAGGATGCAAAGCCAAGATTAATTCGATGGGTCCTCTTGCAAGAATTTGACCTTATAATGCGCGACAGGAAAGGCGCAAAAAATCAGGTAGCTGATCATCTTTCAAGGTTGGAAAATTTAAAAACTCAAAAGAAGAATTAAGTAATGATTAACGAGTCTTTTCCGGATGAGCAACTTTTCTGAATTACGACGGAAGTACCATGGTATGCATATTATGGAAACTATTTAGTAAGCAATGTACTCTTACCTGATTTGAATTCTCAACAACGAAAAAAGTTCATCCATGATGTGAAGCAGTATTTTTGGGATGAATCATTTCTGTTCAAAACTTATCTGGGAGTGAGCGTACCACATCTGATATATATGTTCCCAATTATCTGGGAGTGAGCGTACCACAGTTGATATATGTTGTTCATCTGACGAGTTATTGCATGCATCCTTTAACTTACGAATCATGTTTGACATTATTCAAGGGTGTTTTCTTTATTGAATGATCAACCTCCTTCTCATAATCGTTAAACCTAATAGTTCAGTCACGCAACTTAATAAGTGAGGTGCCTTCGAATTTTTTTTGAAACTTTTCCACATCTCACAAGCAATCGAGTATTCTTTGTATTCAAACAAGAACTCATTGTTCATACTGCTCAAGAGAGTAATGCGAGCAATTTTATCTTTCTTGAACCAATTTTCATCGGCAATAAGTTTTTCAACATTTTTAGCATTATCACTAGTTGGCTTAGTTTCTTTAGTTATTAGAGTCTCTTCCACTTCAAACTCCTCAAGAACCATGCGAAACTTACGATGTCATACATCATAATTATCCCCATCGAACTTGTTACACTTATTAAAATCGACAATAATTTATTTTGAAGCCATCTAAACAATCAAGAGAACGTTATTAGAAAATTTTAAGAGTTCACCACAATATTAACTTGTCTTCGACGCACAACATAAACTTACTACAATAATCAAGTATAAACACAAAAAAGAAACTTTTCTAAGCTCGGGAATCACAGTTTGCGTGTATATTTAATTATTTATTATTGTTTATTTCGCGCAATAGAATTTAAGAATCAAACTAAAAAAACTTCCTAAATTCCTCCCATTAAGTTCAAGCATATATATAAGTGTTCATGGAATTCTAAATAATCCATAATATGCATACTAAAAAAATAGATAAAATTTATTTCATATTAAATATTCTTAAATATTTAAAGGGATTAAATAAAATATGATATTATACCACATAATATACAATAATATTCCAAACACCTTATATTGCTACCATAAAATTTTAAACATATTCTTTATTCATAAATAACATTGTGAAAATTTTCTAGAATTTTCTGAACAATACAAAATTTATAAAAGATAAATTATACTTTCATAATTATTCATATTATTCCAAATAACATGCAACATCATGTAAAACACATAGTATAGCTACCAAAAAAAATTACACAACATAATAAAATGCTATTAACATTCTGAATTTTTTTTGGAATTTTTTGAATAATACAAAATTTATAAAAATAAATTGTACTTTCATAATTTGACAAGAAAATTAGTTTAGGCCACTATATGAAATCAATTTTCAACACTCTTGGTGGACAATGAAAAAATAGCTCTCTAATATCTATTACTACCTCCGTCCCAAATTAATTGCTCATTTTTGACTTTTTTAAGTCAAATTGACTATTTTTAGAATTAATAATTAAGCATATATAAATATATTTCTAAAATTATTAAAATTGGGATTAGTAATAAATTGTATATACTTTCTTTTGGTTATAATCTCTTCACCTATATTTTAGCAAAAATAGTAAAAAGATTAGTTTTAAAAATGGTCAATTTGACTTTAAAAAGTCAAAACTGAGCAATTAATTTGGGACGGAGGGAGTAATTTTTTTGGAAAGAAAACTATAACATCCTATAATTTTTAAATAATGAAATGAGAATTATAAATAAAAAGTGAGTAATGAGAATTGAGGTTTTAATGTAAATTGATTTGTCAATGAGAAATGTAAGCAATGAAAGGAAGGTAACACATGATAATATAAATGAGAATAAAGGAACTATATAGTTCAAAACTCAAATTTGAGTTCGAAATTGAATTCTAAGAAGCGGACTAAATATGTGATTTCGAAACGTCGACTTTAGTAAGAATCGACTATAAGTACAAAAAAGTTGATTTTTAGAAATCAAAATGACCAAATGGACAATAAAATGGATAAGTGAGTAAATAAGAAAGGAGGAATAAAATATTCTAAAAGCGTAGGTCATGGGGGCGGCTAGAGCTGACAAATGAGGAGGGAACGCTGAGTTTTTTTTTCCAAATACTTCCAAGACTTTCCCCAAATTCTTCACCAATCTTTCATGTGATTGGTTGGTTGACAAGTGTTAGGCAAGAGGGACCATGAGGGGGGCCTTGATGTTGGAAACTTATTAGCCTAATAAGGCTTAATCAATCAGCTAAGAGAAATCAGGAAATCAAACAAGAGAAATCAAGAAATCAAATAAAAAGTAAAATTTGGAAATTTTAGAAAAGTTAGTTTGCTACCTATTTTTGTAAAATCTATATCTTGTGAAATATAAGGAATTAAAATGTGATCTTTATATCTAAAAATAGCTCTGTAAGTTAGCTACGCACAGAATCAAGAATCACTTAAAAATTCTGAGTAGATGATTTATATTAATTTTTCGAGTCAGACTACTTCAGAGAAAAAAATCTGCAGCCAAAATTTGGAAAATCAGTTTTTATAGATCTATTATGTGGATTATATCTATGAATCCGACCGTTGGATCGTTATAATTTTTGAATATGTTATTATACTTACATAAGCTAAGAATATGTTCACTAATTTTGAACCGTTAAAGATTAATGTATATTATGAATTTTAAGAAGTGACTGATCTAGAATTTTTGTAGCAAAATTTTCATTAACAAGCTCTAATATTTAAAAATGAACAACTTAATGATTTTAAATTTGATTTGGGAGATTCTGAGGTTAAATTAGAGTATTTGAAGTCTAGTTTCTGCTAAAATTAATTAATTTGATAAATAAATTTTTTAATGGTGATAATGTCAGAATGGAGGACTACCGTTTTAAAAAGAAGTTGTCATATATGGATTTTAGATTTCTTAAGTTTTGTTATTCACTTTTAAGTTTTGGAATATGAATGGTGATTTAATGCAATAATTAAAGGCACCTTGAATGGATTACAAATTATTAGTTGGATTATATTTAATTCGAGGTGAATATGTTTTGGTGGTGAATAATGTAAGACCTCGACTTTTAATAGAATTTAAATCGTTTATAATCATTATTCTAAACAGTAAGGTGTTAAGTTGTTATAATGATAAAATTAAAGATGATATGTGCCAATTATAAAAGTATGTCGGAGAATATTCTTTGTATGGACGAATATTCATTTGTCGGGAATATTAAGTAAAAGTATGACGAAACCGATATAACCAATCATTGGTGGGCCCCACAGATAAATATTGTCGGACAGATATAACATTTTTAATAAAATTTTCAACGGTACTATCACTTTTAACTGTTAAAATACATGGTTATAAAAGTACAGTAGCACGTGGTATTCTACAGTGGCACACGACATTTCATAGTATCACGCGGTATCGCACAATACTTTATATTATTGATTCAATAATTACCATAGTAGCAACTGCACATCATTTCGTATTATTAAATCAATAATTGTCACGATATAATAACTCATATTATTTGATATGATATAATTAGACCAGTTGAAAGTATTGTTAGTCTAAAATAATAATTGATGAATAAAAGGCATTGATTAATGATAAATATGTTAAGTAGATGTTTGTTCAATTATTTTATTTTTACAAAAAAAGTTTGGCAGGACTTGTCGACCCTCTATTTTTCCAAAAGTAGTTTGGACCACAACTCAATTACCAAACAAATTTTGTTAAAATCTTGTACAAGTTGGTTTAAATTCCTCCGTGGGACCACAAATTTCACTACCAATATTTTTATATAGCTCATTTGGCTATTTTATCAAAATGTGTGTGCTAGTTGTCTCCTCAATTTTTAGTATAAATAAGTTGCTCGAATAAGCAACAAAGCACACTATCACAACACCAAAAATATAAAATGCTTCTACTACAATATTGTGAGTATTTTTTTAGTATAAGAATACTTTAAGTGCTACTAAAAGTACCAGAATTACTCAAGTTAATCTTTTATATAACCTTCAGATTTAGTTTTCTTTTAAGGTAATGGATATCATTTTCTTTCATACTCCATATTATGATAAGAAAGTATTATTCGTTTTACGGCTTTATAATTAAATGGTGGAAATTCCTGAAATGATTAGAATTTTCTTAATATTTGGTACTTTATCAATTATCTTTTGACATGAATCTTCCTATTAAATTTTAGTTGTTATTTTTGAACTGGGAACTTTACAATTTATCAAAAACTCTAATCGATTTTCTGAATATCGTGTTGACAATTTAGACTCTAGATAAATTAAATTGGAAATCGCTAATGTTTATGTTATTAATCTGATTATTTCTATCCATTCATCATATCGTTGATTTGTATTAATTATCAAACTAAGTTGTTAAGAATGTCTTTGGCCTAGGTACAAAGACAAAATGATTGTTGAGTGTCTTTAGCCTGTGTGGTAAAAATACGTGGTGAAAATTCTCTTTGACTTGGGTGCAAAGATTATATTGTTGATTGACATGATCATAATCATTGGTGTTACAAATGAATATCTTTGGCTTTGGTGCAAAGATGATTTGTTGTTTGACATGATCATGACCACTGGTGTTACAAATGAATATATTTGGCATGGGTGCAAAGATGAATTGATTGGCATGATGATGAAAATTTGTGTTACAAATGAATATCTTTTGCCTCGATGCAAGATGATTTGTTGATTAGCATGATCATAACCATTAGTGTTACAAATGAATATATTTGACTTGGTGCAAAGATGAATTGATTGGCATGATTATGAACATGAACTGTGAATTGGTATAACCATGATCTTTGGTGTTACAGGTAAAGACATGTGGTGAAAGTTCTCTTTGTCTTGAATACGAAGAAGAACTGTTGATTGGTGTTATAGGGAAAAAATATTGATGTTAAATTTCTCAATTAAAAAAGTTAGTAGACATTATGATCTATTTGACTCTTTTAATGGATTTCTCATTCTGCTGCAGTTATTTGTTGAAAACTTATATTATCTTTAAATTCCAGATTTATTATTGTTGAAGGCTATTGATAATTTATTTATCTTAGTCATGACATTCTTTATTAGGCTATTTGTGCTCACTCTTTTGCTTCACAATTCCTTTTAAAAAAATAAGAGTGTAGTCAAGTCGGGTGGGGAGAGCAGGGGAATTGAATGATGGTCCGAGTTAGTGGTTGTCCTTATCAAGTTATAAAATAGTATAACAATAATTGTACTTAGGACTTAAAATGTGTATTGCCGTATTTTATATGACATTGGAATAATTTGGGTAAGAATATTGTCGTATTACATACGGTACAATATTTATATTGAATACTCACAGTATGTGTGTTGTCGTATTTTGCATGACAGTATAAAATTGTAAATAGAAATTTTCGTGTTTGTAGTATTTATTTTGGCGACTCAAATTGGGTGGTATAGACACGAATTTGCGGGCTTCACAAAAACTAACTTCCCAATATTTTAAAACAATATTTAAGCAACTTTTAACTACAATTTTAATTTCTGAAAAATTCCAAGTATATCAAAATTTTAATTTTAATATATGAAATATCCAGAAAAAATAAATAAAAATTACTGTAAAAATTTCTCTGTCGGGAAAAATAAAGAAAGGTGGTGCGTGGACTTCATGCGCCACTGTTGCACGTGTGTGTCGCAGTAAGGCGTGACAGTGGCCAACCAAGTTGCTGATATGGCGACCTATGATTGGTTCACGTGGTATAAATTGATCATCCCTTTTGATAGTTGACTGACAAGTGTCACCATGTGATTGACCCACGTGGTAGAGTTGACTGATCCTTTGAAAGTTGACTGCAACTGTAACGCCTCCAAAATAGGTCCATTCCACCCAACCTATTCTGAGTTGCCACGAAATACACTCAATGCAATTTCCAAATACAAACTTCATTATTACAATTGTCGTGCAAAATACAACAACACATATGTTGAGAGTTTTAATACAAATAGATACCAACGGTGACTCTCATCCCTTTACCTGGATATCACCTCAAATTGATACCTTACAGTGGTAACTTACATAAAAGTACAGTCAATAACTGTTTTAGAAATTAAAATCTTTGGAAAATGCTTAAAGAAACCTTCGTACATGGGAGGACATGCATCTAAGTTATAATAGATATCATATGACTCGAGAATTATCCTTGGTTGACCCAATAGACCCCAAAGAAAAATGAGAAGATTGCTATCATGTTCTTTCCAATTGTGAGTCTTCTCTTAACATATAATTATCTCCATTGTCTCCAATTGAGAATTATATTTCAACCAAACTCGAAGATTATATAGGTAGTGCTCGTAGATATACTCAGCAAGTAGATGTGCATAACCCTGTCTCATGATAACACGAAATCGTAGGTCATTAGACATCTTGTATGATAGTGGCAAAACACCCTTCCAACGTTAGGTTCGCCTCACCCTATTTGATTCACCGAATATAACTACTAAATGATGTATAAAATATAACACACTTTTCTATACTGTTTAGGGAGAACCTCCACAGCTAGAGACCACCGTTTTATTCCCCTGTTACCCCAGCTCGACCCAGCTACACTCTTATTACCTGAAAGGAATTGTGAAGCAGAAGGGTGAGCACAACTAGCCCAGTAAAGAATATCATGACTAAAGATAATTAAATTATTAATAGCCTTCGTCAGTAATGAATTAGAGATTTAGAACATATGGTAGATGATAAAACTTTTCAACCATAGTTGCAGTGGAACGAACAATCCATTAGAAGAGTCAAATAGACCATAAAGTCTATTATCTTCTACATGTTAAAAGTCCACTAATAATGTTTTATCCTTGTAACATCAATCAACAGTTCCTGTCCACAATCATGTGAATAACTCATAATCATAATTATGGTTCTAAATTCCTCTTCGCAACTAGGACGAAGATAATTTTCATCACCTGTCTTTACCTTAAACATCAAAGATCATGGTTATACCAAATCACAGTTCATGTTCATAATCATACTAATAAATTCATCTTTGCACTACGGGCCAAAGATATTCGTCAAAGGTTCATTTTTGCACTATTGGCCAAAGATATTCAACAACAGGTCATCTTTGCACTACAGGCCAAAGATATTCAACAACAGATAATCTTTGCACTACAGGCCAAAGATATTAATATCCCAAAGAAATATATAATCATTTCAGAATTTATATAAACAATAATTATAACCATGTTGATCAATTCACCTTTGCACTTAAGCTAAAGATATTCAATTATAAATTTAATGGTCATGATCATATCAGTCAACAATTCAACTTTGCTTTACTGGCCAAAGAGAACTCATAGTCACGATCATACCAATAATCTACCCATCTTTCCACTCAAGTCAAAGAGAAATTTCATCACTAGGATTATAAAAATGTTATATATGATAATAAAAACAATATGATCAACAACTGCATTTTATTTCAAGAGTAAGATTCATAAATCAATGATAATTTGGTCAGAAAAAGAAACCAATTGTGTCATGAATAGTAACTCGTGAAATAACTCATGAATAGTAACTCGTGAATAATACTCTATATTCATACAGTACCGTATACGTAAATAATGTCATATACATAAATAGTGTCATATACATGAATAATGTCGTATACGTGAATAGTGTTGTATACGTGAATAGTATCGTATACGTGAATAGTAACCCCGACATGAAAAAGGTAGAAATTCCATAATAAAATTCATACCAATATTTCAGTATAATGATATTGAAAGAATAACATCATTATGAAGAAAATAACATCCCTTACTATCCCTTACCTCAAAAGAATAGTACTTCTGGCTGGAATGTCGAAGGAAACTTGCACTGAATAGCAACTCTCAAAGTATCTAAATACTCACAAAATACGCTCGATAATATAGAGAGAGAAAGCTTATATTTCTGGTGTGATTTTCAATTCTAACATAAGCACCTATTTATAGGAAAATGCTAGAACACCAAAGGAAACTAAATTAATAAAATAATATATTTTATTAAAAAAATTCTACGCCCACCATCTTTTTCCAAATTATCAGCCACCACAAATGGAACCCACCAATTCAGCAATTTTCCACACCAACCAAAAGTGGGGCCCACTCATATTTTTAATAAAAATATTAATTTTCTGAAACTTCAATAATTCATAATAAATAGCTCTTTTATCAGAAAAATACGAATTTTATGACCATTCCATAGGAAATTAAATTCTCTACAACTTTGTAAGTTAAGTTTTTCCAAATTCCAAACGAAAAATGACCGAAATCATCATACGGACGATTTTCAACACCTCTTAAAATTCATAACAAATCATACGTTAATCTTTAACGGTTCAAAATTTGTGGACATATACTCAACTTATATATGTATAACATATCCAAAAATTACAACGATCCAACGGTCGGATTAAAATTATAACTCACGCAATAGAGCTTTAAGAACACTGATTTGATTTTCGAATTATAAGTCTCTCGTACCAGTTTCACTCAAATAGTCACCACGAAAAATCCACAAAGAATATTTGGGTGATTCAAATTTCTACGATTAGCTTACTTCCAGTGTGACGCCCCCAAAATAGGTATACAACACCCATTCTGAGTCGCCAAATACATGGTACAGAAAGCAAACTACAACTTCAATAATACAATTGTCGTGCAAAATACGACAACACATACTGTGAGTTTAAATATAAATATTATCTTCTGCATACAATATTCACACTCAAATAAGTCCTCATTACAATTATTCAAACACTATTTTACGTAAATAGTGAGGATCTGCTAAAACATCTTTCAGAACCATCACCCGCACTCGTCTTCTATCTTCTAAGATTTAAAAGTCCATCATCAATTTTATCCTCAGTAACAACAATCAATATACATCTTTAATAAATATTCATCTTTGCACTACTGTGCCAAAGATATTCATTTGTATCACCAGTTGGTCATGTTCATCTCAACACTGCTCATCTTCGCACTACTGAGCCAAAGATATTTATCGCTTAATCATTCATCTTTTTGCACTTCACAGCCAAAGATATTCAAGAATATCATCATTTTAGGGTAAGGATGATGAAAATATTTTAAAGAAAACGAATCTAGTGAGACGTAAGGACAAATAGTAAGGATTAAGTATAACAGATTTTATCCAAGATCAATAATACTCCATAATAACCAATTTTGAAGCAAAATTCAAGAATAAAGATCAAAACATGGATACAATCAAAGATAGTAACCATAATAGACATCTTGGACAAAAAGAAGAAAATTTTATTTTTCTATGAATAGTCTTAGTATTCGTGAATAAGTGTCAGATATCGTGAATAATGGTCGTATCGTGAATAGTAACCCCACACAAAAGTTCCAAATTTGATAAAAAGTTCATACCAACATTTCGGTATAATGATATTGAAGAAAATATCATTTTAAGAAGAATATAACACCCTTACCTCAAAATATTAGTACTTACGATCTAATATATCGGTATAAAGTCAAGGAAACTTGCAGCGATGAATAGAAACTCACAAAGTATCTAAATACTCACAAAATACACTCAATAATCTAGAGAGAAAGCTTATGTTTCTCGTGTGATTTTCAATTCTAACTTAGCCCTCTATTTATAGGAAAATGTTAGCAGACTTGACCTGCAACTTTGATGGCTTTACTGCTATTATTCCCACCCACCACATTTGAAATAAAATTCAGCACATTTCTTCACCAACCACAAGTGGGGCCCACTCAATTCTAGAATTTTCTACCAAAATGCTAAATTCGGATACTTCAACAATTTCAACCACCACCTCTTAAAATTCATAACAAATCATACGTTCATTTTTAACGGTTCAAAATTTGTGGACATATACTCAACTTATATATGTATAACATATCCAAAAATTACAACGATCCAACGGTCGGATTAAAATTTATAACTCACGCAATATATCTCAAAAACACTGGTTTAATTTTTTAATACATTCATTCCGACAAAATACTAATAAAACACCTCAACATTAACTCTTTCATTTTTAACCACAATAAATATATCCAACATTTATATCCACATAAAATAAATATTTCCTTATCATATGAATCAATAATTAATTATTCACAAATAATATTATAGAATCACATTTACGACAACCAGGCCGTTCCAGGAAAGAGGGGGCTTTCCAATAAGAATTTCTCCTTACTGGCGCGCAATTAGGTGACCAAACCTCTCCTTGACAGATATTTCTAGACATTGCCAATAATTCTATCTAATAATATTATTCAAATAATATGAATTATTGATCTGATAATGGGAAATATTGTGCAGTGACAATTATTGAAACAACAATAATATAAAATATCAACGCAAAGAATTATTGAATTAATAAAATAAATTATTGAACAATAACTCTCGTAACAATTATTGAGTAGTGCCTTCTTACGTAAGGATCAATAATTCATCAATACTTTGCATCCACGCCATTATCAGATTTTAACCCCGGGGTATTCCAACAAAGTGTTAATTGTAATAACTACGCCAGTTATTTATAAAAACTCAAACTTGTCGTTTTCTTCATCCGACAATTATTCTGTTATGGGGCCCACAAATGACTGCGCCGTCATACGAATATTTCCCGACAACAAGAATATTCCACGACCAAATGAATATTCCCCGACAACAATGATTATTTTATAACCACTTTCATATTTTGCAAAATTTGCACATTTCACCCATAACCAGAGAATTATATCAAATTAATACCTTATTATTCATAATAATAATTAGAGGAAATTCGATTTTATTTATAATAAGTTGGGGTCTTACATCCAGGGCTTTCTTTTGATATATGGCTCATCTCCTAACACATTATACATAAAAAGTTATGGATTTTACAAAATCAAGTAATAAACTGATTTTTTCTGAAAATCCCATATTTTGTTCTTCTTTTGATTTCTAGATTTCTCTCTTTTGATTCATGCACTGTGAATTTAGTGTGAAAATATCACCATTATTATTATATTATCACATTATACATTTATAATGTAATATAATAATATATTTGAAAAATTATTTTATCTGAAAAGATAAGATATCAATTTTCAACAATTGTCACTTTTCTAAGAATTCCTCCATTCCGACAAAATACTGATAAAACACCTCAGTATTAATTCCTTCATTTATATCCACACAAAATAAATATTTCTCTATCCATCAATTATATCGACATAAAATAAATATTTTCTTATCATATAAATCAATAATTAATTATTCACAAATAATATTACAGAATCACAATTATGACAACCAGGTCATTCCCAGGAAAGAGGGGGCTTTTCCATAAGGATTTTTCCTTATTGGCGCGCAATTAGGTCACCAAACCCTTTTCTAGACAGAACTTCCTTAGACATTGTCAATAATGTTATCTAACAATATTATTCAAATAATATGAATTATTGATCTGATAATGGATTTGCAGTGACAATGTTTTTCCTCCTTATAGCACCACACAAATACTAGCTCCATATTTCTAATTCAGTCCATAGCAACCAATTACACAACCAAATCCAATATATATATATATACAATTAGTTTATAACTAGTTAGTTTACTAACTTTACAAATTCTTTAAAGTTCCATATTTTCCTTAATTCATACCCATAATTCAATTACCCAAGGTTTCATATGCCAAATCCAGTCAAGCTAATTCATATACAGTGAATTCATATGTAATTTAGCAATTTACCAACTAAATCACATACTAAAACTTCATATAAACTAATAAAAACATACATAATTCAATGCATACCTTTTTATTAGCTTGATTCTAGTCTCCATAGGCCTTCTTTAAACTTAATTCTTGTACATAGCTAAACCAATTTAATGTTGAATTAACAGAGGGCAGCTTGGCTGGGACTATTTTTGCATAGGGAAGGGCTCGGCTACATGGAGGAAAAAGTAAGGAGTATTCGACTAACTAGGAGAAATGAGGAGAAGGTTGGGCTCTCCAATTTGTAAGCAAATTTTGCTTGGTGACCAACAATTTTTCTTTCTCCTTACTTTTCTCACTCCCTTTACTCCCTCACTCATTCACGGCACATGGAAAAACCTCCCTAAGCTTGTAACAGTGTTTGGGTTATAAGGGAATTTCAAATTAGCTTGGTTTCATTTAATTACTCCCGACAGAAATTAGAAGGGTAAAAAAAATCAGATGAACTCCGTGCAAAGTTCAAATCGTGGTGAGAATTGATAATAATGAACAATAGATGAAGAAGGGAGAGAAGATTACCGGTGAAAGAAGACAAAGGAGCATCAACACGAAGGATAAGAGCATCAGTAGCGATTCAGTGAAGGAGAAAAGAGGCGATCTAGGTTTGATTTGGGATAAAAGACAGAAGAGGTTATTATTGTCCCAAAAAAATAAATCTCGCTCAGAGGTTCCTCTGGATGCTATAGGTTTATTTTTATGTCTAACTAATTAAGAGCCATTAAGAAGGAAATTTTTTTTTGCCAAATAAAATTTGCCTCTAACCGAATCAAAGGCAAATCCATTAAAAGCCAATAAGAGGTAATCAAACACAACCTAAGGCTCAAGGATCATTCACTGTTCTGTAAGTAGAGGAGTTTATGTTCGAATTCTGGTTTGGATGGTGGTTTGGGTTGAAATGTGTTGTGTCGATGTGTGTTGTTTTGGGTCTGTTATGGTGTTGGTTCGGTCTTCCTCCGATTTCTTATTAGCTTTGGCTTCAAATATGGGGTTTTGGTTCTAATTTATTAGATTTTTTGTTGTTTTCCTTCGGATCTAATTGATTGGTTTTGATTTTTTTCAAATCTGTTTTGCTATGGACATGGGCTGGCAGGGCTTCAATTATTTATTTCCCCTTATCTGATCTTCTTGTTTGCTTTCGATTGTTGGGGTGTTATGCCACCGGAGCATCTATTTGGTCTGAATTGGCTTCAGACGTTCAGTTCTCGATTTGTTCTAATGCGTTTTTGTAAGACCCCAACTTATTATAAATAAAATTGAATTTTCTCTATTTATTATTTTGAAATAGTAAGGGTTGTTTTGATTAATGTGGTTATTTATAGGTAAAATGCGCAAATATTTCAAATAAACAAGTGGTTATAAAATATTCATTGTTGTCGTAGAATATTCGTTTGGTCGTAGAATATTCTTGCTGTCGGGGAATATTCGTACGACGGTGCAGTTTTGTGTGGGCCCCATAACGGAAAACGATTGGATGAAGAAACGACAAAAATAAGTTGTTTATAAACAACAACGTTGTTATTACCGTTAATACTGTTGAAATACTCGGTGGTTAAAACACAGTAGCACACGGTATTGCACCAATTATTGATTCTTACGTAAGAAGGCACTACTCAATAATTGTTACAGTAATTACTGTTCAATATTTTATTTTATTGATTCAATAATTGCTACGTTGATATTTTATATTACTATTATTTCAATAATTGTCACTACACAGTATTTTCTATTATCGGAGCAATAATTCATATTATCTGAATAATATTATTAGATAACATTATTGGCAATGTCTAGAAAGTTCTGTCTAAGGAGAGGTATGGTCACCTAATTGCGCGCTAGTAAGGAGAAATCCTTATTGAAAAGCCCCCTCTTTCCTGGGAATGGCCTGGTTGTCAGTATTGTGATTCTGTAATATTATTTATGAATAATTAATTATTGATTTATATGATAAGAAAAATATTCATTTTATGCGGATATAGATGGAGAAAAATTTTTAAAGTGACAATTGTTGAAAATGGATATTTTATCTTTTCTGATAAAATAATTTATTTAAATTTATTATTATATTATAATAATGGTGATATTTTTATAATGAATGTGGGATATATGAGTAAATGAGGAGGAAGAGTATTTTTGTTACTAAAAATATTTAAAACATGTTAAACATGTTTGTGGACCCGTTTCTTGACTGAAATTTGATTATAGCCTGTAAAATCACTCGTTTGTGGATTTCTTCCAACTTCATTTGGAATTTGGAAAAACTTTCTTCTGCAAAGTTGTAGAGAATTAAATTTCCTATGAGAATGGACATAAGATTTGAATTTTTTCGATAAAGGGGCTATTTATTATGAATTGTTGAAGTTCCTAATAATTAATTTTTGAAGTTTTAAATATTTTTTAAAAGAAAACATGTTTGGTGTGTTTGTGAGACCCACTTGCATGTGTTTGTGGCTTGAATTCAGATGGCAAGGTTTATGAAGAAAATAATATAAATATATTAATATTTTATTAAATTTTCTTCTTTGGTGTTCTAAGCATTTTCCTATAAATAGGATGCTTAGGTTAGAATTGAAAATCACACCAGAAACTGAAATCTTTTCTCTCTTTCTCTCTCAATATATTGAGCGTATTCTTGTGAGTATTTTGATACTTTGAGTTTTGTTATATCTGATGCAAGTTCCTTCACCACTATATTCAAAGATTCCAAATGTAAGTACTTATTCTTTCGAGGTAAGGGATGTTATTTTCTTCTTAAATGATATTATTTTCTTCAATATCATTATTCCGAAATATTGGTTTGAACTTTTTATTAAATTTGGAACTTTTTGTGTCGGGGTTACTATTCACGTATACGACACTATTCACGAATACGGCACTATTCACAAAAAAATTAAATTTTCGTTTTTCGT
Source organism: Panax ginseng (assembly GCA_020205605.1). Lineage (NCBI taxonomy): Eukaryota > Viridiplantae > Streptophyta > Magnoliopsida > Apiales > Araliaceae > Panax > Panax ginseng. Next base: position 31,103,145 of record CM035138.1, on the reverse strand, counting down.
CTAAAATATCTATTATGGATACTAGCTTTGATTATATCCATATTTTGATCATTCTTGAATTTTACTCCACTATGATTATTTATGAAGTATTTTTGGACATGGAATAAATTAAATACTGAATCCTTAATATTTATTCTTTTTGTTTCAATCGGATTCGCTTTTCTTTAAAATATTTTTCATCATCCTCTACCCTAAATGATGATATTACTGAATATCTTTGGCATGTAGTGCAAAGATGAATGATTTTCTGATGAATATCTTTGGCCCATAGTGCAAAGATGAACAGGTGTTTAGATGAACATGACCAACTGATGAATATCATTGGCCTGTAGTGCAAAGATGAATATTTAATTCCAAATATATATTGATTGATGTTACAGGGATAAAATATCGACGATGAACTTTTAAATTCATATATAGAAGATAGTAGATTGCATTCTCTACTTAACTCTTCTAATGAATTATTATTTTCGCTGCGAATATTGATTTAAAACTGGTTGTCTATTGTATTTTATTAGATTTTTCCCTATTGAAGACTAACAATAATTTGTTCTATGTTATCTTAGTCATAATATTCTTTACTGGGCTAGTTGAGCTCACCCTTTTCCTTTTTGTTCCATTTTTTCTTCTCAGGAGGCAAAAATGTAGCGAGTACTAGTCGGGGTATGGAATGAAGGTTCTAGGAAGTTGTTTTAGTAGTCCTCACCATTTTTATAAAATATTGTACCAATAATTGTAATGAGGACTTATTTGGGTATGAATATTGTCTAGATGGCAATATTTGTATTTAAACTCACAGTTTTTATGTTGTATTAATAAAGTTGTAGCTGTTTCTGTACCATGTTATTGACGACCCAAAATGGGTATTGTATACCTATTTTGGGGGCGCCATGATTAATATCGAGCTTAGGATATGATCTCCAAGTGGAGATCGGGGAATAGAACTAAGAGGGGATAGACGAGTAAATCTTTCGCTAGTGTATCCTACCTAAGCTTATTTCTTGGTCGGTCATAATATAGGGATATTATGTGATATGTTAAATTAACCCTTGTTTTATGGCAGTATTTGAGAATGTCGACTGAGAATGTTAACAGTGGAGTAAATGAGACCGTGGAGACACCTTTTCTCACCAATGAGGAGAACGTGCAACAGGCTGGCAATGTTCCTCCTGTAAACAACACCACTGAGCTGACGATGAACGATGAGATGTTTAAAAGCTTTTTACGGTTCATGCAAAACCAGACGAAGGAGATTCCTGTTCAAAATATAGGAAGAAATAATGGCAACGCACAGCTGGTCATAGCCAAGCAGTTCAAAGAGTTGGGACCACCAGAATTCTGGGGAAAGCCGGATCCGATTAAGACGGAGATGTGGGTCAAGCAAATTACCAAGATATTCGATGTCTTGGGATGCACGGAGGAACAGAAATTTCCATTCGCCACTTTTATGTTCCGTAATGAGGCAGATTACTGGTAGGAATCTATGAAGCGTACCCATCCAAATACCAAGGCGGCATGTCTTGGGAGACATTTCAAGCTCGTTCAATGACAAATACTTTCCCGAAAGTGTTCGTCTATATGAAGGAGGTAGAGTTTATTATATTGGAACAAAATAACATGACAAAGTGTCCCAAAGACGAGGCGAAGTTCATGAGTTATCCGTGTTTGTACCTCATTTGGTATAGAATGAGGAACGATGACGCGGATGTTTCGAGAGGTTTGAAACCCCAAGATACGCCAATATCTCATTTCTCATAAATTTCCTCTCTATTCGATGTTGTCAATGGGGCTCAATTATTAGAGCGAGATAACTAGTACTGGTCAACCGAGGGACCACAACCAGATCATACTTGGTGATGGCTAAATATCGAACAACGATAACCAAATGGAGAAAGAAGAATACTGACAAGAGCGGCAACCACTCTGGTGGTAATCATGGCCATGAGAATAGAAGAAGCGAGTCGAGGGGGAGATTTTAAAAAAAAGAGATTCAATAATGACAATGTGAAGACATCAGCACCAGCAACAACTGGTTCAAATGGAGGAGATAGACCACCGGTCATATGCTATAAATGCGGTAAAGAAGGACATATCAGTCCAAACTGCCCACAACAGTTCAAGGTATGCTATAATTATGGAAAGGAAGGACATATCGCTCGAGATTGTACGGTAGAGAAACCAAGCTCAGCGGGGACGGTGACTCAAAAGGCTGTCCTAGAAAAGTCAAAGTCAACGGTTCTTGGAAGAGCGTTTGTCGTGACTGGTCAAAATGCGAGGAAACCAAATGAGGTGATCACGGGAGTTAAAGGTCCAACTACAGGAGTTATTGGACATCGGTTTTATTCGTCCTAGTACATCTCCTTGGGGTGCTCCTATTTTATTTGTAAAGAAGAAAGATGGGAGTATGCGACTTTGTATTGACTATCGGGAATTGAACCATGTCACCATCAAGAATAGGTATCCGCTACCTCGTATTGATGACTTGTTTGACCGGGGCATAAGGAGCACAATTCTTTTCAAAATCGATCTTCTTTCTCGGATATCATCACCAAGATTAGAACCGAGGATATTTCAAAGACCGACTTCGTAACTCCTGCAGACGACGCATTATGACTTCTTAGTCATGTCTTTTGATTGACTAATGCTCCTGCGGCCTTCATGGATATGATGAACCGAGTATTCAAGGAATATTTGGATCAGCCTCGTTGTTGTTTTTATTGATGACATCCTCATATATTCTAAAAGTCGTGAAGATCATGAGCACCATTTGAAGTCGGTACTCCAAAGGCTTCGTGAAAACAAGTTATATGCCAAGTTGAAGAAATGCGAGTTCGCTTGAGGAAGTAGCATTCCTTGGGCACGCCAGTCAAAACATGGAGTATCTGCTGACCTTGAAGATTGAAGCAATACAAAGTTGGGAGCAACCAAGACTAAGGATCAAGATCGTAGCTCGGGCTTAATTGGTTATTATCGGAGATTTGTGGAAGGATTTTCTCGAATCGCTACCCCGTTAACTCAGCTGACTCGGAAGGATACAAAATTCGTATGGAGCGAAGAATGCGAGAAGAGTTTCCAAGAGCTTAAGAGGAGACTCATTTCGGCACCTGTTTTGACAGTACCATATGGTTCAGATGGATTTGTTATCTACATCGATACTTCAGGCAAAGGGTTAGGATGTGTTCTCATGCAACGTGGGAAAGTCATAGCCTATGCCTCGCGACAACTTAAAGAATATGAGAGGAATTATCCTACTCATGATCTAGAGTTGGCAGCAGTTGTTTTCGCGCTAAAGATCTGAAGGCACTATCTATATGGGGAGAAGGTGGAGATATATTAAGACCATAAAAGCCTCAAATATTTCTTCACCCAAAAAGAACTCAACATGCGCTAACGATGATTTGGCTCGAAATGCTGAAAGACTACGACCATACCATTCAATACCATCCCGAAAAGCGAACGTGGTAGCCGACGCATTGAGTAAAAAGATCATACGCGCTGAACGAAAAGCGATGTTGTCAACACAAAGGCCCATTTTGTGTGATTTACAAAAGATGAAGATAGAATTCAAGACTCCGAGGACCCATGCAATGATGTCAAGTATACGTATAGAACCAACTTTAATCGAAAAAGTTAAAGTTTCTCAAGTCACAGACCCGGAGCTGGTGCATATGAAGAAGAAAGTACAAGAAGGTGTTATTCCAGAGGCAAGAATCGATAAAGAAGGAATACTTCGAGTCCACTCCAGACTTTGTGTTCCTAACGATTCTGATTTGAAGTACAAGATCACGATGGAGGCACACAATACACCATTTGCAATCCATCCTAGAAGTACCAAAATGTATCGTGATCTTCGACATACATTTTGGTAGAATAATATGAAGAGAGAGATTGCAAAGTTTATCTCGATGTGTTTAACTTGTCAACGTGTAAAGGCGGAGCATCAAGTGCCTAAGGGTCCATTGCAACCACTGGAGATTCCGAAATGGAAGTGGGAACACATTACCATGGATTTTGTTACGGGTCTTCCCACGGTTTCTCAAGGCATAAATGCTATTTGGGTTATTGTTGATAGATTAACCAAGTCTGTTTTTTTCTTGTCGATACGGGAGACTTATTCCCTTGAACGTCTTGCTCATATGTATGTAAATGAGATTGTGAGATTGCATGGCATGCCAGTATCCATATTTTTGGATCGTGACCCAAGATTCACTTCAAGATTTTGGGTTAGCTTGCAAAAAGCTATGGGCACGGATTTACGATTTAGTTCGGCATACCATCCTCAAACGGACGAACAATCGGAAAGGACTATTTAAACTCTTGAAGATCTATTAAGACTCTGTGTCCTAGACTTCAAAAGGAGTTGGGATAAGTATTTACCATTGGTGGAATTCTCCTACAATAACAGTTATCAGGCATGTATAGGTGTGGCTCCATTCGAAGCATTGTATAGACGAAAGTGTTGCTCTCCAATATGTTGGGATAAGGTGGGTGAAGCAACATTGTTGGGACCCGAGTTGGTACGTATGACTACGGAAAAGATCCAAATGATTCGACAACGTATACAAATAGCACATTATCGACAAAAGAGTTATGAGGATCTTCATCGAAAGGATGTGAAATTTAGTATTGGGGATCATGTATTGTTGAGAGTTGCTCCATGGAAGGGAGTTACAAGATTCGGGAAAAGAGGAAAGCTCAATTCACGATTTATTGGTCCATTTCAGATTCTTGATCGAATAGGAAATATAGCCTATAGACTCGCGTTACCTCCAAGTATGTCTCGTGTTCATAATGTTTTTCACATATCGGTGCTTCGTAAATATGTGAAAGACCCGAACCACGTTATTGAGTTAGAACCCGACGAGATAGCCGAAGACTTATTGTACGAGGAGGTAACTGTCAAGATCTTGGATAGGAAGGATCATGTCCTACGCACAAAGGTCATACCACAAGTCAAAGTTTTGTGGAGGAACCATGCTATTGAGGAAATGACCTGGGAGGAGGAAATGGAAATGAAAGCGAGATATCCTCACCTTTTCGAAACACCAGGTACGTACGTCAATTTCGAGGACGAAATTTCATAAGGAGGGGAGGTTGTAAGACCCCAACTTATAATAAATAAAATTGAATTTCCTCTATTTATTATTTTGAAATAGTAAGGGTTGTTTTGATTAATGTGGTTAGTTATGGGTAAAATACGCAAATATTTCAAATAAGCAAGTGGTTATAAAATATTCATTGTTGTCGTGGAATATTCGTTTGGTCGTGGAATATTCTTCTTTGCCTGGGAATATTCGATTTATGCGACAGGCCTTGATCTTGTGTGGGCCCCATAACTAAAAAGCGATTGGATGAAGAAATGACAAAAATAAGTTGTTTATAAATAATCTGGCGTTGTTATTACTGAAGTATCTTGTTGAAATACTTTGGTGGTTAAAACACAATAATAAGATTACACAGTATTGCACCAATTATTGATTCTTACGTAGCAAGGCACTACTCAATAATTGTTACAGAATTACGCTTCATATTTTATTTTATTGATTCAATAATTGCTACGTTGATATTTTATATTACTGTTGTTTTAATAATTGTCACTACACAGTATTTTCTATTATCGGAGCAATAATTCATATTATCTAAATAATATTATTAGATAACATTATTGACAATGTCTAGAAAGTTCTGTCTAAGGAGAGGTTTGGTCACCTAATTGCGCACCAGTAAGGAGAAATCCTTATTGGAAAGTCCCTTTTTCCCGGAACTACCAGTTGCTAGTATTGTGATTCTGTAATATTATTTGTGAATAATTAATTATTGATTTATATGATAAGGAAAATATTCATTTTATGCGGATATAGATGGAGAAAATTTTTTAAAGTGACAATTGTTAAAAATTGATATTTTATCTTTTCTGATAAAATAATTTATTTAAATTTATTATTATATTATAATAATATAATAATGGTGATATTTTTACAATGAATGTGGGATATATGAGTAAATGATGAGGAAGAGTAATTTTGTTACTACAAATATTTAAAACATGTTAAACATGTTTGTGGGCCCGTTTCTTGACTGAAATTTGATTATAGCCTGTAAAATCACCCGTTTGTGGATTTCGGTCAACTTTTGTTTGGAATTTGGAAAAACTTTCTTTTGCAAAGTTGTAGAGAATTAAATTTCCTATAGGATGGACATAAGATTTGAATTTTTCTGATAAAGGGGTTATTTATTATGAATTATTGAAGTTCTGGAATAATTGATTTTTGAAATTTTAAATATTTTTTAAAAGAAAAACTTGTTTGGTGTGTTTGTGAGACCCACTTGCATGTGTTTGTGGCTGAATTCAGATGGCAAGGTGTGCGTAAGAAAATAATATAAATATATTAATATTTTATTAAATTTTCTTCTTTGGTGTTCTAAGCATTTTTCTATAAATAGGGTGTTTAGGTTAGAATTGAAAATCACACCAGAAACTAAAATTTTCTCTCTCTTTCTCTCTCGATATATTGAGCGTATTCTTGTGAGTATTTTGATACTTTGAGTGTTGTTATACTGATGTGCAAGTTCCTTCTTAACTATATTCAAAGATTCCACCGTAAGTATTATTCTTTCAAGGTAAGGATGTTATTTTCTTCTTAAATGATATTATTTTTTCAATATCATTATGCCAAAATATTGGTTTAAATTTTTATCAAATTTGGAACTTTTTGTGTTTGGGAGTTACTATTCACGATATCGACCACTATTCACGTATACTGACACTATTCACGAATACGACACTTATTCACTAAAGAATTAAATTTTCGTTTTTCGTTCAAAATATCTATTATGGATACTAGCTTTGATTGTATCCATGTTTTGATCATTCTTGAATTTTACTCCACTATGATTATTTATGAAGTATTTTTGGACATGGAATAAATCAAATACTGAATCCTTAATATTTATTCTTTTGTTTCAATCGGATTCGCTTTTCTTTAAAATATTTTTCATCATTCTCACCCTAAATGATGATATTATCAATATCTTTGGCATGTAGTGCAAAAGATGAATGGTTTTCTGATGAATATCTTTGGCCCGTAGTGCAAAGATGAACATATGTTTAGATGAACATGACCAACTGATGAATATCTTTGGCCTGTAGTGCAAAAATGAATATTTAATTCCAGATATATATTGATTGATGTTACAGGGATAAAATATCGACGATGAACTTTTAAATTCATATATAGAAGATAGTAGATTGCATTCTCTACTTAACTCTTCTAATGAATTATTATTTCCAATCGCGAATATTGATTTAAATGCTGGTTGTCTATTGTATTCTATTAGATTTTTCCTCGTTGAAGACTAACGATAATTTGTTCTATGTTATCTTAGTCATAATATTATTCTTATGGGCTAGTTGAGCTCACCCTTTTCCTTTTTGTTCCATTTTTTCTTCTCGGAGGCGAGAATGTAATGAAGTACTTAGTCGGGTATGGAATGATGGTTCTAGGAAGTTGTTTTAGTAGTCCTCACTATTTTTGTAAAATATTGTACCAATAATTGTAATGAGGACTTATTTGGGTATGAATATTGTCTAGATGACAATATTTGTAATTAAACTCAGAGTTTTTATGTTGTATTAATAAAGTTATAGCTGTTTCTGTACCATGTTATTGACAACTCAAAATGGGTGTTCTATACCTATTTTGGGGGCGTCACAGTTTTGATTTGAGGTACTGTCCTATAGCTTCGTTGGAGCGGATGGATATTACCCCTATTTTTCGTGTTCTTCCTGATCTGGGTTTGTTGTTTTGGGTCATTTATGGTACTGATTTGGGTCACACACGAGTAAGAGTAAGAGTAAGAGTAAGAGTAAGAGTGAATTGATTAATTAGAACAAAACTTATTTATTGAGATAAATTAACAATGGGTGATTTTTTGATCAAAATTTCAAATGAGAGGTCTTGGGTTCGATTCTTTGGAGTAACTTATTTTGGGGAATTAATTTGGAAAAGTAAACGTTAGCGGTGCTTTATATCCAAATTTTCGAATAGAAATGGGCTCAAATTGTGTTGACTTAAAAAAAGGGACTCAATACTCAAAAATACCTAAAATTCAGTGGTCACATTTTGTATTTTACCACACATCAAAAAAAAAGGATTGACAAAGTAAAAAGGTTTAAAAAGTTGGGGGGGGGGCGAGGGGGTCCTTTTTACTTTTTAACTTGAGGGAGGACATCATTTCAAAAAAGTAGAAAAAAAAGAGTTTCATAAAAGAGTTTCATTTATTCGTTTTTGAAAATTATACAGTTATATAAATATAACCAAATTAAAACATTATACAAAGTAATATTTAAAAACTAAATAAAATTCAATTTTATAATTCAAAATATCTCAACTTTAAAAATTAAACCTAATTTTAAATGTGTTAGAAGGTGTTATAAATACCAAAATATAATAAGGTAAGTGCCGAATTATTTTGGTTAGTCTAGAGTTATTTTGGCAGTCCAATTTTAATGATTCAGTAGCTCAAAATGTTTCTTTTTTACTTTCGTAATTTATTTATTTTTAGATTCTTCTAGCTTTAAAATCATAAATTTTGAGCTTTCCAAATAAGTTTTTTTAGTTCTCCTATTTAACCAACCCAAATACGGTGCTTGAAAGAACCCCACAAAATACATGACTTTTACTCCTCATAGTATATATAATCATATATACAACTAAGGAAAGATCTAGGCTATGTTTGCTTGCAAGAATTATAATCTTGAGATTATAATTTATGGGATTATAATCTCAATATTATTAATTCTAGGATTATAATCTCGAGATTATAATTATAATATCAAGACTATTAAGCCATTTTATAATCCCGAGACTAATAGTTCCAAATTTAAATTTGAAAACAAACAAAACACTTGAGATTAATAATTCTATCACAAATATAATTTTTGTAAACAAACATGACCCTAGAATTTTAATCTAATTAATTAATGTGATAATTTATAAATAATATTTATGTCGAATGAATAAAAATTAAATAATACACATACAAAAAGTTTAGAAAATATCTACAACATATACACGAATAGGTCATTAGGAAAAAAGAGGCAAAAATTTACAATTTTTAGTACATATAATCTACCAATGTATTCGATTAATGATTGATATAATTATAATAATTCTTGATATTTTATAATTTATGAATTTAATTAGTAGAACCTATCTCATTCAACTCACTTGAAATGCACCATTGACAATGTGAGACCCCAGATTTTATAAATAAAGATTTAATTTTCTCGAAATATATTTTTGAATATTATGGTATGGATTTGAGATAGTGTTATAGTTGTGGGTAGTATTTATAAATTTTGAAAAGTATGCAAGTTATTGTATAATATTCGATTGATCGGGGAATATTATTTTTGTCGGGGAATATTCGTACGACGGTACAATCATTGATGGACCTCACAACGGAATTATTGTCGGATTGAGAAAACGACAAAAAAAAATTTATGAAAATAACGACGGAAGTTTTACCGTTAAAAGCTGCTTGAAACACCCTTGTTAAAAGTACGATGAATACGCTGTGGTTGCATAGTAGCACACGGTATTAATTATTGATGCTTACGTGAGAAGTCACTCAGTTTTGTTCAATTATTGCTACAGTAATTGCTGCATAGTATCTCACGTTATTTGATTCAATTATTGTTAATATTTTATATATTATTAAATCAATAATTGAGAAGACAAAATTATTAATATTATTATTTGCAATATTAACGATGTCTAGAAGTTCTATCAAGGAGAGGTTTGGTCACCTAATTGTGCGCCAATAGGGAGAAATCCTTATTGGAAAGCCCCCTCTTTCCTGGGAACGACCTGGTCGATTAATATTGTGAATTATAATAATGATGATAAATTTTGTTTTATTAGTATTATTAATGTAATAAAACAGAAAAGTTTTTTATATAAAATAGAATACTTTTATAAAGTTATTTGTTTTATTAGACAATAATCGAAATATATTATATTCTATTATGCATAGTATTTTGCATAGTAAAATCTTTTTATATAAAATGTAATACTTTTATAAATTTATTTATTTTATTAGACTATAAATAGAATATATTATATTCTATTATGCATAGTATTTTGCATAGTAAAAAATCTTTTATATAAAATGTAATACTTTTATAAAGTTATTTATTTTATTAGACAATAATTAGAACATATTATATTTTATTATGCATAGTGTTGCATAGTGCCTGCATAGTGTTCTGCATAGTAAAGCAATATGGCCCGTCCGTTTAAAAGTAAATCAATCTGGATCATTCATGAATTAGTTACTATTCAGTCCATTCTCCTATAAATAGAAGATCATTCCTTCATTATTTCTTACGAATTCATTGAAACTCTAGAGAGAGAACTCTTCTTCTATAATCTTGAGCGTATTTCTTTAGAGTTTAAGAAAGCTTTGAGTGTAGTATAAGTTTTCTTCAAGTATATCCCCGCCTCACCCGCTTGAAAGTACTCTTCTTTATAAGGTAAGGGATATTATTTGTTGTACTAAGTAAGGGGTATTATTTTTTCGCCTTCATGAAGAGAACTTACATTATTCCATTCTTTATTATTCTATTGGAATAACTCGATAATGCTGGCTCTACCCTATACTTGGTGAAATTCTTCTGTTATTCCATTCTTTATTATTATGTTGGAATAACTTGTCTTTGCGAAGTACCGCATACATGGTGAAATTCTTATGTTATTCTATTTTTTATTATTCTGTTAGAACATCTTGTCGGTGCGTTTACGCATGACCTGGTTCCGTTATTTATTATTCTGTTAGAACATCCTGTCTGTGCGTTTACGCATGACCTGGTTCCATTATTTATTATTATGTTTGAATAACCTGTCTATGCAGTTTATCGCATGCATAGTGAATTATTCTGTTATTCCATTCTTTATTATTCTATTGGAATAACCTGTCTATATGGATTACCACATGCATGGTGAATGACCCTTCGTATTCATTTCTTATTAAATTGTGGAAATGAGCCGTCTACGTGGATTACTGCACGTAGGTGAAAATCCATCAGCACTTTCATATATTTTATGATACTCTTTTGGTTAAAGTTTTGGCTTCTATACTCCATAAAATTAGTGGAATATCTTTGATATTTGCGCTTCATCCAGTATCTTTTCATGGAAATATTCTTCTAAGCATTCTTGAATTTTTACTCCACAAAGCAGTATCATGTTGACAATTTGGATGTTATTGGTTCCTGGATAAATTAATTCTTGAACTTGTTTTATTGAATTATTATGTCATTTCCTCCTGTTTATATTATGTTGAAAGTCATCTGCGACCTGTAGTGAATAGATGAACTTGGTATGATTATGACCAGAGATTATTCGGTATAATCATAATAGTAATGTTACAAATGATGTGAAAAAGTTCTCATCATTGGCAGGTAATGCATTGATGGGCGCTTTTTGGTATGATTATGGCTATGGATTCTCTTCGGCCAAGGGTGCAAAGATGAATTATTTTATGGCATGATTAAGACCGTTGATGAAAACACGATTATCTTTGGCCCGTAGTGAATGAATAATTCGTGATCGTGATACTAAAGAATATCCTTAGCCTGTAGTGCAGAGATGATTTGATGATGTGGAATATTTATTAAGCTGAGTCTCAGGGATAAAAGTGATGAAAAACCTTTTAAATCATAGAAGATAGTAGATTTTATTCTCTACTTGACTCTTCTAATGGATTGTTTGTTCCGGTGCAGTTAAACTTGATGGTTGTTATATTGTATCAGTTTAACACTGTTGAAGGCTAACGATAATTTATTATGCATTATCTTAGTCATAATATTTTTACTGGTCTAGTTGAGCTCACCCTTTTTGCTTTCATTGTTCTCTTCAGGAAATGAGAACGTAGCGAGGACTAGTCGGGAAACGAGAGCAAATCGGTCCCAGATGATAGATTAGTAGTCCTCACTATTCTATGAAATAGTGTGATTATAAATGTAATAAGATTGAATTTGAGTGTGGATATTGTCTAGATGATAATATTTGTGTTAAAACTCTCAGATTATGTTTTGTCGTATTTTGAATTTGAATACTGTCTAGAAGATAATATTTGTATTAAAACTCACAACTCATGTTGTATAATTAAGTTTGTATTTGAATTCTGTACCATATATTTTGCGACTCAAGATGGGTGATGTATACCTACCTATTTTGGGGGCGTCACAGACAACACTAATGCTGTCTTATTGAATAAAAATGTATGTTTTTTTCCCAATTTATTAATCAATTTCTCAACTAAGGCTATGTTTGTTTGTAAGGATTATAATTCCGAAATTATAATTATAATCTCAAAACTATTAAGTCATTTTATAATTCCTATACTAATGACCTAAAAGTCATCCAATTTTATCACGAGGCTATTAAAGTCATTCTACTTCTCTACTAAACCTTTAAACGGCCTTGAGATGGTTTTTCCGATCATCAGATTAGTGTAAATGGTAATAATAATAATATTACTAAAATCAAGTCATTGCCGTGTTTGACCTCAAAATAGATACTTACATAATTGAATAGATACTTACATAATTGTAGATATAGATATAGAGAGAAAATTTGAGATATAATTGTTAGGTTTGTCTGATTCTCTTCTTCTCCATTCTTGTGAAGGTTTGTCTGATTTTCTCTTTGATTTCAGAAAATTTACCAGAAATTTTTTTTCGTGGTGAGATTTGATTTAATCGGAGAACAATCAGATTTAGCGGAACTGATTGTTTGTTTGATCGATAAAATGGATGGAGAGATTAGAGGAGTTAACAACGCTTTACAGACTATTAACGCAGCTGTAAATGCGATCGCATCAGCTGAGAATCATTTGCCTCAATCTTCTTCAGTTCAGGTGAATCATTTTGATTAAAATTCTATTTTTAGTTGTTTATTTGTTGTGATTTCATTTTGTTACTTGTAAATTTTGAGTTTGAAGTGTTGTTTCTTGTTTACGAGCTTCGGGATCTGTTAATTGATTGTTTAGTTCTTAAACTTTCGCTCTTATTATTTTTTTTGAATCTATGATCTTGCAATTTTATATTGATCGTCATTTTGTGTGAATTGTGCTGTTTATTATTGGAAGTGATTTGTGTATTTGAGAAAATTAATGGCTTTAGGTTGTGATAGATTTGGAGTTGCAGTGTTTTGCTTTAGCAAGTCACTGAGTTTTTCATAATGTTTGCAGCGCTTTTAATTGTGTTGCAGTTAAAATTTTCTTAGAATTTGAATTGGTGATTGAGTATGCTAACTGAACTTTTAGAAAAAGTTAAACTTTACTATGTTGACGTCGCTGGCTTATTATTACTTGAATTATGTTTTCAGTTTTTCTTTTTTTAGCACTCTTAGGGGGCATGTTAGCGCTGGTATGTGTGATGGCCTCGTTTCTTATAGTACTGTGAATTCATAGTTCGATGACAGTATGTGCAGGATCGAAATGGCTTATGTCTGATCACTGTCATGTTGAGCCTCTGGGTCTACCTTCGTTTTGGGGTGTGACAGACTGACAATATCTGTTGAGTCTGTGTCCAATTTCCAACTTTTCAGTTGTTTTTGCATGCTAAAATGTTCATGATTATTGTTGCGAGTATGCAGCTAATTTGAATTAACAGACCTAGTCTGCACCCATCATCATTATGCTTGTAGTGAGAACTGAGAAACAACAGTATAATATTTAATTTTGATGACGTGGCTTGATATTTATGGCGACTGCATTTGTTATTCGTTTGTAAATTATGTCTTGATAGAGTTAAAATCTATGATTACAAATCATGGTTTTAATAAAAGCCTCGTTAACTGAAAAAAGGTGACGATGAGTTAACTAATCAAAGGTGATGTGTACTTTGAATGGGATTATTAACTTAGTCACCTCTTTCTTTATCAAATTCAGATTGGCAACTTCTTGTTCCTTGTTGTAGAAATGGTAAGCTTTCCTGGATTGGGATATCCAATAGTTTCTTACTAATTTCTTCAATCCATAAAATAGATCATTTCAAGTTTGACTATTCATGAAATTGAACCCTGTCAACTAGAAATAGGTCGCTTTCATTATACTGATTTGTTTGCGAAAGTCTTGTCAATCAATTAAGGCTGGGCTTGAAAAAGTTCACTGGATGGATTGAAAGAAAAGGGTACCTTCTAACTCGCATTAGCTTGTTTCTGTCTCTCCCTACACATCTAGGATTCAGGGGTATTGATAGGTGTTTTAAAGTTTTGAAACTTCTTAGAGATCTTTGGACATTGGTTTTCTCGTTGTTGGGGGTTGAGTAGCTGATGCCAAGATTGGTGATGGATTTGCTTGAGAGTTCCTAAGAGGAGGTGAGCTCGATGGGACATGATACCATACTGTCTTTGGTGGGTGCTCTGGAGAAATTGGAATTGTAAATATTTTGAGGAGAAGGAGAGCCATACTGTCTTTGGTGGCTTCACACATCACAAGAAAATGGTAAAAATTGGATATTTTCTTTGAAGTTGAGATTAATTTTAGTGATGGTAGATGCAATAAATACCATTGAATGCATAAGGCTTATATTATTGCAAAAATTGTATTGGAGTTCAACACATCATTAGAAAAAATTTGCCTTTATTGAGCGTAGTATTTGTTTTTGACTTTTTTTTCCAGAATGAGGTTTATCCAGGGTTGGTTGTTTCTTTAGTTGATTTCTTGACAGAATTTAGCCTAGGGGCTTGATGTAGTAGTTGAATATCTTGGCAGCACTGGCCTTTTTCTCCTGCTTTTTTGTATACTCTGCCCTTTGGTGTCTTTCTGAATATAATTGAACTTATAAATAAAATCCTTGAAACGTAGTTCAACTCTAGGGTGATATATTATAAGAGAAATGGTGCTTTATAAATATATGTACAGAATGGAGATAAAAGAAATGAGAGATGAATAAAAGACGAGAGAAAGGGACACAGTAGCTATCTTCATACCTCTCTAGTGTGTGTGAGCGAGTGAAAGAGAGGGAATCGTAGAATTTTTAAGTAGCATTGCTCTTTTGTCGTTCTAATTAACTGAAGTGCATTAGTGTGGGAGATTTACCGAGTATGTCCATTAACATAACAGTCCATTGAAAAAAAGAGAAATGGCTTCAGATTCATTCTAGGGATGCACTTACTAACTCATCTCATTACATGCCATTTTCTGTCTCAATGTTCCCAATAGTTTCCTGCACTTGAGTATTGGCCTCCCTTTCCGCCAAGCATTGTAGTCTACGATCAGAAGCAAAAGTTGCTTAACGCCCAAAACCCCTTTCGCTTACTTGAAAGGGGGAGATCCCCCCTTCCAACTCATCTCTTTGAATATCAAGGTGTTTTTATTGGGAATTTCACTACCTCTTTTATGTGATTAAGAATTAGAAGTTTGTTTTCCTTTTTAGTTTTCTACTATTTTTTCTGGTTTCGCCAAGTTAATGGTCAAACTGTAGTCAAATAATGATGAATTTTCTAAAATACTTAATACTTTTTTGTGGATGTTCTTTTGTATTATAGGACTTATTGGTAATATAGATGGAACTACAGTTTGATATAATTCATAAGTTTCTTTTCTTTTCTGTTGAAGAGGATATAAATTAACATAAGAAGTTCTATAAGTGTACTCTGCTAGAGCTTAAACGAAATTAATAATAATATATATTTCAAAAAAAATTAGCATGACAACACGATTGTATGATTTTGTTCAATGTGCATGTTTGCTCCGATGCTATTAGATGTGCGGGGGAATGTTTTAATATGTTAGTTTCTCTTAAATAATGGAATTGCCAGATGTTCAATCTTTTAAGTGTAGATTATTATTAAAATATTTAGCAGATAGTTGATTGCATTTGTTTGGTTCTGTAACTTAATTTTACTCGAGTAGCTCAGGTATTGTTAGAAAGTTAAATAACTGGACACGTGATTACTGAAATGCCATTTCCATAATTGCACAGCATATACTTTCTGCATACTGACGATACCGCCTATGCCTTGCTGGAATCACCACCACTTTGTTCTCTTAAATGATGCCAAATAAATCTTGGACCCTAATAGCGGTTGGTGATTTTTTTCGGGGCCTTTTGTACATACTTAAAGACTGACTTTTAGTTTGAACGGACAACTTTTTGTAGTTGTATTTTTGTTACAAAAAGAAATCTTTTCCTGTTCTCTATTACAGGCATAACACTTGTTGTTACATATGGTCAAATGCAGAAAAGAAGATGGGGAAGCTGCTGGAGCATATCGTGGTGTTTTGGATCCAACAGACAAAAGAAGCGGATTGGACATGCTGTCCTTGTTCCTGAAACAACAGCAAGAACAGAGGCTCCTGCAGCTCAAAATTCAAACCAAGCATCCTCCATAGGACTTCCCTTCATTGTACCTCCATCCTCTCCCGCATCTTTCCTTCAGTCAGAACCTCCTTCTGTCACCCAATCACCAGCTGGATTAGTCTCCCTATCTGCCAACATGTACTCCCCTGTTGGGCCAGCCTCCATTTTTGCTATTGGTCCTTATGCGCATGAGACCCAATTAGTATCTCCCCCTGTGTTCTCAACCTTCACCACAGAACCATCTACAGCTCCTTTTACTCCACCTCCTGAATCTCTTCAGTTAACTACACCTTCCTCACCTGAGGTGCCATTTGCTCGGCTTCTTGAACCCAACTACCAAAATGGGGAATCTGGTCAAAAATTTCCTTTCACCCATTATGAATTTCAATCTTACCAGCTTTACCCTGGAAGCCCAGTGGGCCAACTGATCTCACCCAGCTCAGGTATCTCTGGTTCAGGAACCTCATCTCCGTTCCCTGACCCTGACTTTGCTCCTGGACGGCCCCACTTCCTCGAATTTCATACTGGCAACCCTCCTAAGCTCTTGAACCTTGAGAAGCTATCTCCCCATGAATGGAGATCACAACAAGGATCTGGTTCTTTGACCCCAGATGCCGCGGGGCCCAGAACTCATGATGGTTTCGTGCTAGACCGTCAAAATTCTGACATTGCTCCACTCACAACTGCGTTCAATGGATGGAGAAATGATGAAACTGCGATCGACCATAGAGTTTCATTCGAGGTAACTGCAGAAGAAGTTGTTAGATGCGTCGAGAAGAAGCCAGTTACATTGCCTAAATCTTTATTAGCATCCACAAAGAATGTAGAGCGTGTTCCTGAAGGAGATGAAAATTCGACTGAGTTGGCGAATGATCACGAGTGTCATACAGGTGCAACATCCGATGTGTCACATGAGAGAGCTTCTGGAGATAGTGAAGATGGACAGAGGCATCAGAAGAATCGGTCAATTACTCTCGGGTCTTCTAAGGATTTTAACTTTGATAGTGCTGATGGGGTAAATTCTGATAAACCTACTAGCATTGGCTCAGACTGGTGGGCAAATGAAAAGGTTATCGGGAAGGAGGTTGTGCCGGGTAAGAACTGGTCCTTCTTCCCTGTGATGCAGCCAAGTGTCAGCTAACTAATTCGCATCCTGCTTACTCTTCAGTTCTGTGCGGCGTGAGCGCAAGTTATCGCTGAATTTGGATAATCTGAAGGAGCAAGCGATGACTATCTCAGATATTGTAAAATGGTAGCGAATTTTGTGGTTCTGGATTAAAGGGATGTTTTGCAGGATTGACACATGCATGAAGGCTATTTTTTTGGCACTTAGCAACTTAAAACCAGAGCATTGGGAGGATGTTTTGGTAGGATTAAGGATAAAGTAATCTTCTTTTTCTCTATATATTCGGTGCGGTGAAATATAAACCAACACCAGTCTTCATATCTGCTTTTTTCCCTTCCCAATATGTAATATAAATAATTGAAGTTTTTATATTAATCATTTTGCTGATTAAAGCAAAGTCTACTGCATTTTTTGACCAATCATGGAGGACTTTTGTTGTTTGGACAGCATCACTATACATTACTCCCTCTGTTATTAAAAAAATAGTTGTATTTGCAAAGTTTGCTAATATTAAGGATACATTTTTGATTTATTTATACTAATAATTTGTTAGTTTAGTAGTCTAATATAATAAAGAAATAATTGTTGATAATGCTTCAAATTTATGGTTTTATCAAAGTCCACATCGGCTATTTTAGGAACACTCATAGTGTATATTAGTACTTTTTACTATGAGCTTAGAAACATGGTTGAGGAAATAGGGATGAAATTTAGCAGAGGGATGACTAGGAATTGAAATTTAAATATGCCAAGTTTGGTTCTTAGACTTTTTCGGTTAGAAAACTTTAGTGTGTGTGTGCATGCGATACGCCCGCGCAGGGGTGGTGCTGATTCGGTTGATTATGTACGGATAATATGCATAGTAATTCATACAGCAGAATATACAGTTTCTTAGTTAAGTTGTTCCAATTTACTGTATTATTCGTCTTGTTAATTGTTATATTTTCCAACAATCTAAAAAGTGATTTCATCTATTAACAAGAATACATGTTGTTTTAGTTAGAAACTATGAATTTGAAATGTTAGGATGTTCTGCTAATGGTTTTTTATATGTATTAAATCAATCATTGGGGCTAGACTATGTGTTTATTGATCATATGTATGGTATATATGAATTTCTTACACAATATGTCATAATTATATGTTTAAAAGCTTGAAAAAATATCATTAATGGCAACACACGTTACACTTATTGTTAGGGGATAAAATTACAGTATGTAGTAGCTTACATATAGTGTATATGATGTGCACATTTTGGGTTTAATCGGATTTGTATGTTAAAATCGGATTTGTATATTTGGAACCATAGTTGTTGAACCGTCTCTTTTTAAGAGCTATAACTTTCTGCATAATTGTCCGTTTTGAGTGATATTGGTATGTATGCGTAGTACGTGTTGTAAACTTTTCAATGACAGTTTATATGCATGAATAAGATAAATATCGACTGAGATATAGCTTGTCAAAGTTTGAATCACGAAATGGGTTTTTTGAAAATTATGGGCTGACCCGAGCGCCCAAACCCGACCTAGTGACCCGCGAACTGACTCGCCTTACAGATTTTTATTTAATTCCAGAAAATATTTTATTAATTGTTTAATCATGGAAATCAATTAATAAATAGTTATTGTGATTATTAAATTCTGAAAATTTAGCAGATATTAATTATTGGCATAAAATTAATATTTTCACTGAAGTTTTGGGAAATTAATATATTTGGATAATTTTAGTTAATATCTAATTTAATTATGCAATAGTTAATTAATTGTGATAATGTGCATGATCTTCAGAAAAATTTCAGAAAATTACAGTAACCTTTGGTGATGATAAGATACTGTTGTAAATTTTATGGAAGTATTTTAATGTGTTTATAGTATACTTGGAATATTAATTGAGTAATATTGTCTGTCATTTAATTCATTTGTTAATATTTTTGAAATATTAAATGTTGGTGCTTGGAATTAAATTATCATGTTGTAATAACACATGTATCCTTGTTTCTAGTGGGGTGATTTAGGTTTTAGTAATTTAATTGAATTATTACCTGAATTCACGTCTTATAAGCTGAAAGATTAATGGTAAATAATTGAGCATTTATATGGATTGTGTTTCCTAAGCCTGACGAAGTCTTTCTTCTATTTTTATGTTCTATTATTTTATGTTAATTTGGTTCATGTGGCAAAGATGGTGAATAATGATGATAATTCTAGATATAATCAAATCTATCTCATTGCCTTTAAAAGATGAAGCGAAAGAAATGTTTATAAAATAAAACTGAGGTTGAAAATTAGTTAGAAAAAAAAAATAGAACACTTAAAGATATGATGAATGTCATGTTAATTAGATTTACCTTACCTTCTAATATGTGGGGAGAAGCTTGCCTTTCTGAATAATCAATTTTTAATAGAGTTCCACTTAAAAGGAAAGACTCTTTACCATGTCAATTATGGAAGGAACATGCACCTAACTTGGGGTATCTTAAAATGTGGGGGTGTCTAGCTAAAGTAGCTATACCAAAATTTAAAAAAAGGAATAAAATTGGACATAAAATAATGGTTTGTATTTTTACTAGATATGTTTCAAACAGTGTTGCATATAGACTTTTAATAACTGAAGATGACCCTAAAACTTATGAAGAAGCAATGAAATCATTTGATGCAATCTTTTGAAAAGATGTCATTAATAGTGAATTAGAATCCATTATGAGTAATCATACATGAGAGCTAGTTATTTTGCCTAAAAGATGTAAATCTATTGATAATTTTAAAGCAAGTTTTTCAATACTTGTTGTTATGTGCTAATGTTCAGCATTATGTGAAATTCTTGTGAATTGTTTTAATGTGCACTTCGTGCAAAAATGTGATAATAAATATTAATAGTCTGTTGCTGATTTAAGTTAATTGTTCTATGTGAATTATATAATTTGAGAAATGCGAAGTATGAGCATTATGGAGCATGTATTAGATGTCAAACATGTATAAATGTACAATATGAGAAAGATGAAGCATGTATAAAATACGAATTATACATAAGATGTGAAGAATGAGAAATGTGATATATGCATGAGATACAAAGCATGAGAATTGTGATGTGATTATTTATTTATATGTGGATGATTTGCTGATATTTGGAACTGATGAGAAAGTTGTGAAAATTATTAAAACATTTTTATTCTCTAAATTTGACATAAAAATCGAACTTGATTCTTGGCATGAGAATTAATTAAAATGCACATGGTTTGTTTTTATCTTAGTCTCATTATGTGGAATTCTTAAGAAATTTAACTTCTTTAATGAAGAGCCATTAGGAACACCTTGTGACTCTAGTGTGTGCATAAAGAGGATTGGTATTGCACAAACTGAAAATGCCAGAATCATTGATAGTGTAATGTACTTAATGAATTGTACTCTATCTGATATTGCATATTTCATTAGTAGACTTAGCAGATATACGCATAATGTACACTTACATTAACTGTTCCTTTTAAATACCTCATTAAACGTGACAATGCATTCCAATGATCTTGTGAAAGATTTTGTAATGCTAATTAGGTATCTGATAATGATGAAACAAGCTCCACTAGTGGATATGTGTTTATTTTAAGTGGATGAGTTATCTTTTGGAGATCTGCTAAACAAACTTGTACTGCTAAATCTACTATGAAATTTGAATTTATTGCATTAGAATTGACAGGTACAGAAGCAGAGTGGTTGAGGAATTTATTGGTAGACATACCGTTGTGGCCTAAACCAATTCCTTTTATATCTCTGCATTATGATTTTCAAGCTGCTATTGGACAAGCAATGAACCATGTGTATAATGGGAAACAGAGACATATTCGCTTGAGACATAATATTGAATGAGGACTGATCAGTAAACGGTGTTATTTCTATGGAATTTTTGAGGTCTGAAAAGAACCTAGCAGATCCACTTACAAAGGGATTGATTAAAAAGAGTGTCCAAGAAGCATCTAGAGGGATGAAACTATTGCCAACATCTTGAGTAAGTAATACGCGATGGAAACCCAATCCATGTGATTAGAGATTCCATGAATTGGGTTCAATGGGTAACAACAAGTCACGTAATTACTTAATTATAACACTACAATTATTTATATCCCTTCTTGTGTGCATGTGGTGCTTACTGATAAATTGTGAAAGGATGAATCGTTTAGATTCTTAATGAAACTCATAGCCCTAAAGGGTGGTGTATGTCAGTTTACACTTGATGGGTTCACCTATATAAAGGTGGAAGTGTAGGTCACTTCCTATGAGAGTCTTTGGCAAACTCTCTAGAGCCTTTATGAAAATCTGGGATATGGCGCATGGCCTAGAACGCGCCCAACTGCGGACTTGTGTGGATTCAGGATTTTTAGATATGTGTGCAAGTTCAATTGATTGTATCATAGATAATGGGTTCAAGAATATAGTTCACCTATAATCTACAATCATGAACTTGTTCCAGTAAGTGTCGATTCAAACCCACAAGGTATCGACGTTATGTATCTAAAATCCATTATCCTTCTTACTTCATTTTAATTTTTCTATCTTTGATAATTTTGAATCATGTGGGGGATTGTTGGTTATGCTTCAAATTTATGGTTTTATCAAAGTCCCATATCGGCTATTTTAGGAACACTCATAGTGTATATTAGTACTTTTTACTATGAGCTTAGAAACATGGTTGAGGAAATAGGGATGGGCTCGTGCACATGAGGATGACTAAGGAACTGGGCTAGGCCAAGCTTGGTTCTTGGACTTTCGGTCAGAAAACCTTAGTGCGTGTTTGCACGCAATACACCGGTGCAGGGGGGTGCCGATCCGGTCAATAATGCCTTGCGGGTGCACCCAGGTAGCCTATTATTTTGCTTAAATCCCTAACTTTTATTTCTTTTAATACCCTAGCCGTTCTGAGCTTTTATTACCATTATTTTTCCCCAATTCATTTCTGTAACTCCCAAAGCATTCCATTTAAACTTGAACGTTATTTCCTCAACGTTCTTCTCCTTACTAAGTACGGATAATATGCACAGTAATTTATACAGCAGAAAACCTTAGTGCGTGTGTGCACGCGATACGCCCGCGCATGGGGGGTGTCGATCCGGTCGATTATGCCTTGCGGGTGTACCCAGGTAGCCCACTATTTTGCTTAAATCCCTATCTTTTATTTCTTTTAATACCCTAGCCGTTCTGAGCTTTTATTAGTATTATTTTCCCCTAATTTATTTCTGTAAATCCCAAAGCGTTCCATTTAAACTTGAACGTTATTTTCCCAACGTTCTTCTTCTCCTTACTAACTACGGATAATATGCATAGTAATTCATACAGCAGAATATACAGTTTCTTCTTCTCCTTGTCTCTAAAAAGTCTGTTCATACATACTATGTGTTAACTGTTAATTGGGCAATCCACAAAGATAAGTCCACAGTCTCCTTCTGTGAGTACACAAGATCAGAGACTTCACCGTTGAATTCTGAAGAGTGACCACCGGCAGCCCATTTTATACCTGTGATTATTATCAGTGGGGGCGAAATAATTTTTTAGGACAGTAGCGCTGCTACGCCTCGATTTTCCGACTAAGTTGTTCCAATTTACTGTATTATTCGTCTTGTTAATTGCTATATTTTCCAACAATAATGATTGTAAACTTGTTGTTTTTAACTTTTGGAAAATGAGACGGTTCTAATTGGATCTATTTGGGTAGTATATAAACACAAGTTGATGTTCGAATCGAGCCTGAACATAAGTCGAGCGAGTACGAATCGAACACGAACTGTTTACTCATTTTACAACCTTATAGCCAATATAAGTTGACTTGATGAGCTTTATATATATATATATATACACACACACACACACACACACACACAGAGAGAGAGAGGATCAAGTTCACACCCCTTTATTTAACATGTTTAGCTCACCACCTTTAGTAATGAATGGGGATGAGGCGATGGTTGATGCATCGTCAGTATATCGAGAGAACCGTCGTCTTAGCTTTTAGCGACGCATCAAATCGTCGCCATAACATATAAAACATTTATCTGTTCTATAGCGACGAACCAAACGGTCGCCCGGTCCGTCGATAAAGATGGTGAACAGGGTATGTAAAAATCAAGTGGTATGCATCAGAAACGAACTGTATATATACATATAACAAGTAGATATATATGTGGGTATCAATACTTAAATATAAATACACATAAATGATGACACCATCAAATCAAATCAATTGGAAAAATTTATTAAATGATGACATCATCAAATCAAATCAATTGAAAAAATCGTTGAGTCCACTCTTAATTAATTAAGTGAGTTAACTCACTTAATTTGATAACTCATCTATTCTTCTATTCTTATCTTATATATAAATACACATAAATGATGATGTAAGATGACATCATCAATTTGAAATCAATACCTATATATGTTTAATTGAAAAATTCACCGAGTTAATTAAGGGTTAACTCGATTTATGTTAGTAAAAGGCAAATAATTTTTTATTTTTATTCTCTAACAAGAGAAGATAAGTCTAAAATATTTTTTATTTTTTGTTCTACCAAACTTATTATAATATATTTTATTAAAAAAATTGTTTAAGATAATATATCTTGACCAATTTTATGTAAGATAATTTAATATTTATAATTTTATTAAGATATTCAATTTTTAGATATAGCCAATTAAAATTTTGAAAATATCATTATTAAATTAATTAATTGAAAAATATAGTGTAGGTTTTCTTTCTCAAATATTACTATAATCAATTTAATTTAGCGCAAAAATTTATTAGAAATTAATATTCCAATTAAATTCAAATATCACTATTTGATTAGTGTTATTAGACACTTACAGGTAAAAATAATTACTGAATTATGTATTGTTTTTTTTAATATGAATGTCCGACAAATTATTAAAATCATTATTTAAACTAGTCCGTGTATTGTACGAGTTATCAACTAGTATTTATAAATGTATGTATAGTTTTGCATATGCTGAAAAGTTCTGAGTACTTCTTTCCAAGACTTAATTATTTCTGTTGGTTATATTCCATCCCAGTTTAGGGGGTTTCCTTAAAATAACTTTTCTTTCACTGCTATAGCCAAGTGTAAGAATAGGAAAATAATTACTTTAATTTTTTTAAAATGTATGTACTCCTTTCATATGCCTACTCCATGTTTCTTTAATTTGTTTTCTGTTCTTGCTTCGTGTTTAATTTTACTTTCCTAAATTATTAGTTACTAGTTCATAGCCAGTGCAATGCACGGACTAGTTTAAATAATAAATTGACCAACTTAAACCTAAATATATTTAACAAAAAATACATTCATTATAGCATAACAAATGAACATGAAAGAAATACTATGGAGAACGGAATGAAATAGTGAGTGAAATAATTTATTCTAAACCTAGCTAGAATGAGTCATTCCATACCATTTCTCAAATAATAAAATTCATAAATCTGGTGAGAATGAAAATGGTTCATTCAATTCCCACCTTAATTCCGACAATTCAAATGTAGCATAAATCTCTTTCAACTCGCGTATAATGCTATTCAACTTCAGAATAATGAAAAGCAAAGAAACATTTGTCACTGTAGGAAAATGATATCTAAAAGCACAAAAGGGAAAAGAAAAACAACCAAGTTAACTTATTACACTGTTTGAGGATGAATACATTCTAGGTATTATCAAATATCAAGTTATATTTCTTTTTTGGCATTTCATCAAACATGTAATGTGCACTTTTCCAAATATATGAAAGAATATAATCAACTTGTTGCTCAATTGCCCAGAAAGCCTATTATCGCTAAGAGTCAATGTAGTCAAATTTGTTGCCGAAACAGATCATCCCGTATAGTACCTGAGAGAAAGTTTGAACCAAGGTCCAGGTGTTCCAGTGAGCTGCATTTCTCAAGCTCAAAATGAAATATTTCCATTGAAATAGTTCACTACTAAATTAATAACTTGAATACGGGGTGAGTTGTTACATATACCATCAGGAACCAAACACTAAAAATATTCTTAGAAATGTTGAAAACTCGAATTGATGGCAGATCGATGCTAACTAGAAACAACCCAGAAAAGACATTATTGTTGTTCGAGTCCAAAACCTCTAAATTGGGCAAATGCAACAGTGATGTTGGAAATGAGCTTTTGAGCACGTTGTGGGATAAATTAAGGGCAATTGATTCTGAAAGCTTGCCCATTAATCTTTCACTTCCAAGTTCTAACATAACTGCAAGTGAAGCCTACCCGATCACAGCAATTGGGGGAAAAAAGATGAATTTGCATTCAGTTTCCACACCACTAATTGAGTTTAAACCATTTATCAAACCCTCCAATGCCTTCAAATCATTTGAATTGCATGTCAAGTTCTGAGCATTCAAAACCTAAACTTGTAAAGAACCCCCAAAAAGAATCAAAATTATCCATAATTCCAGAATACCCAACTCAGAAAAACAATCCCAAATACATGAAGAAAGAAATGGGCCTAGTGAAATCAGCCATAAATCAAGATTGAACCTTTAACCATCTTCCAGAGCAAAAGAAAAATAAATAAAGACACCTAAAAAATATTTAAAAAATTGGGGGCTTGTTGGAACAAAAAATGAATATACAGAAAGACAAAGTATTGATCACCTGAAAACTGCACGCTTTGTTGGCTCAAAAGATAAGATTTTGTTTCTGCTTCAACTTCCCGTTCTTGCAATTAAGCAAAAGAAAACAGAGAAGAAAAAAAGGAGAGACATAAAAGTAGATGGGAAACCCCAAATCACATAGCAAAATCAAGTATTTACCTCGTCCTAATTGTCACCGATGACTTCAATCTCATCCTAATCCTCATTCATCGTTCAGAGGAATTCAAGCCAACTTGCAACTCTTTTTTCATGAATGTGGTTTGCATCTTTTTTGGGTGAATTGTCTTGATCAACAACTTTACTGTTCCGATCCTGTAATAGATGAAATAAATTAAAAAAATGAAAGAAAGCACAGGCGAGTGAAAGTGATTCTATAAGTCGGCCTCACCTCATTCTATTCCAATCAAAAAGAAGCTATCTCACCAAAAAAAAATAAAAAAATAGCACATATATAAAACTATAAATGAGAAAACAAAACAAAACAAAAAAGGTTTAGAGTGAGAAAATATTGTATAAAAAAACTAAATAAAGACTAATAAAAAACCCTATTTTGTTTTAACACATACAAATATTAAATATATCGGATGTGAGTTTTGATGTTATAAATATTGCAACTGTACATATTATTTACATGATAATAACTAAAAACAACTGAACATCACTATCATCTTAGAATTTTATTTCTTCACATGCTAATATATCTTCCAAATTAATACTTTCAAGACTAAAATTAATTTAATTTAATAATTTTAATTTAATCTAACAAATGCTCTCCATCATATATTCATATCTGAATTCATAAATTTAGAAAAATTACAATAAGATAGATACTACTATTTTTATTTTATTTTATTTTTTATTGATAATCTTAGTAAAATATCACTGTTTAGTAGATCTTGGAATATGTATTGATTTCAAAATCAGCACTGACATTGGTCCTATTTTTCAGGGGAAAAGTCCATTAAATTACCAGCTAACATTGGTTTAATGTTCTGTACCAGAATATATTTCAGAGACAGAGCAACTAATTCCATTAAACAACTAATATTGGGATGACATAACTCTTGATAGCAAAAAGATCATAGAGCCTCAATTTAGCATCAGTAATTCAATATAGATCTGCAATCCTCACCTGTAAGTACTCCAAGTCTGACATGATTTCAGAAATGAGTGTACACAGTGACCTTAATCCTACAATAGCAATAAATAAGGTTAAATACCTTGCGGAAAAGAAAGAAGGATTAATGTCACACCCCCAAATCCGATGGAACAACTCTAACATAGGGGATTTTGTATGTGTAATATTTAGATGTTTGTGCACAATATATGGTACAAATGGCTGATCCCCTGAGTACGTTAAGAAGAGTGTACAGTCTAATGACTGTTGAGGTTAAGGTAACAATACCTAAACACCGTGGACATAGTTCATGGTCTTAAGACCCTTAGATAATTAAAGTTCGAACTTGTTTTCTATTTTGATTCATAAAACAAGTTCTTTATCATTAAGTATTCGTTGTTCACTCTCATGTTGTTATTATACTATCTTTATGTCAGTGAGCAATTGTTTGCTCACTCTTGCAATTAAACAATGCAGCTAAAGTTGAAAGAGGTGATGATCCATCTACTAGCAAGGGAAAGGGTAAGATGTCTAAGTGATGAAGAATTGTTTAAAGTTTATTTAAATGCTTAAAGTTTTTAAGATTTGTTTTATTTTATAATGTATTCCGCAAACTGATGTAATAATTTTAAGGTTGATTATCTGAGATTTATTTTGAGATTATGATGTAACCCTTTAATGGGAGAGATTATTGTTTAAGTTATTTATTTAATGTTTTATCCTTTATTATGGGTAGTTAGATATAATAGTTTTTGATAAGTGAACATCAAATTCGGTGGAAATGAAGTACCCAAAAAAGAAAGTTGTTGAGAGAAAGCGAGCAGCACCTTGTATATATCCTTTTTTTTAGAATTTTCGCACTAAAGAAAGTTTAGTTTGGAACTAGCTTATCAGTGTTTCTAGAATTTTTAGAACACTTATTCAATTTCCATAAATAAAGATTTAATACAAGAATGTATAACTGAACAAGGCTATCAAAGTCAAAGATCGGATATCAACCATATATAACTGAATAAACATGATATATATGCAAAGTATAATATTCAAGGAATTAAAACAATCTCCTTTGAATCAATGTGTTAGAACAATATATGTTTTGAATACTAATAACAAGAAATGAGAATGTGAAACTCATTCGATGTAACGAATTAGGTTACATGAGCTTATTTAATCATTCATCAGGATAGAATCAATAGTCTTGCTCAATGACAAATATAAGATTTAGAAATTTGCACAATTATGAAAGTATAGTTAGAGAACTTGCATAACCATAACAAACTAACTCAATGAAAGTATGGAGTTAGAAGACTTGCCTTGTTTGTAAGCTACACAAATGTAATATAATCTTCAATTACCCTACATATATCATTGAAATCGCAATCACAATTAGTTGCATGAATATTAGCTTTTAAGGGTTTAAACCATCATTTAGGTCATGACCCTAATCTAGAACCTAACCATTTAGGTTAACATATTTAACGCCTCCGAAATCACACATTGATCAACATAAACCTTATCGTTTATCTATAACTTTTGAAAACATCTCATTTGGTTTCATTTTATACCTTATTTAAATAATTATTTCAAATCTTTGTACTTTGCATTTCAACACATTAACATCTGTTATTATAGTTTATAACATGTTTTAACATCATTAACATACACACTAAACTAACACAAGTTCGATATGCCTGACCTGCAAACAAGCAGACCTCACTATCTCGAGTTCGAGGTGTGTAGCAATTGCATACACTTAGGCTAAGGACCCAATAGCGATTCTTTTTTTTTTAACTGTACCCGTGGCAATTGTTGCTGTGTTCAAATCAAACAGACGCAGAGACGACAGTGAACAGTAGCCGTTTTTAGCCCAACAAACACAAATTTCACCCACCAAACATTGAAATTAACATCTACAATTAGTACAGACTATTACAAACATGATTGCTAATATTTACAACCACTTAACATAATTTATCATCAACTAAAACTAGTTTAATTTCTCAAAACTCCATGTTTTCATATAAAACTCCATTTTTGAACTTCTTACACAAAAATCATCATTGACATCTCAAAACTTGGCCAAAACACTTAAATCAAATTACGTTATGCTCGATTCTTAATAAGCTAGCATAAACAGGACTCAATTTACAATTTAGCATACAAATTGGCCACTAGAATTAGTACTATTCACAAGCCACTTTCTCGAGCATCAACACTGTTATTTTCATTTTCTTCCTACATCCAATTTCTCACAATTTGATAACTGACACAACACACATACAAGATGACAACAGATTCTATAACGTAATCCACACAATATACACAACGTTTGAGCCACAAACCCACAAAATCAATTTACATAGAATAGAAAATCACAAGTCAGAGAATTAGAATTAGTTATACCTTGATTAGTGAATGCTAGACAAAGATGATAACCTCTCAAAACCACTGTGATCTTCTAAAATCACTGTGTTCTCTTCTTCCAAGCTCTCTCTCTCAACACTCTACTCTTTCTCCTTAGTCAAATACGAGAATAAGAAGAAACTAGACGCTAACCTTAGGTATAACATGTGTAAACATAAACTGAAATCCACGTTCTTTTTCAGTTATAAAACCCAACAAGCGTCAGCTCAAATAAGCCAAAGGCCACAAAGCCCTGTTTAGCTAACCAGAAACTCTCCCAACTAAATTATTTTAATAACATTTATATTATATAGTTTTATGTCACACTTTTAGTTGATTAATTTAAATAACTTAATTTAGTTAATTTAAATAACTTATAATACTAACAATAAAAATCTTATTATCATTAATAAATAATTATATATCTAATTTAATTAATAAATTAGAAACATCACTTTATTTATTTTATTTATTTCCATTAAATTAAACAATTCATTTAATTTAATTATTTTCTTTAAATATTAAACAATTGATTTAATTTAATTATTTTTAAAATTAAATCCTTGATAAAATTATCATTATTCAATTTAATTACTAAATTAATTCATCACAATTATCAATTATTTATTTTCCTTAATAAATAAATTATTTAAAATATTTATTTAATTCAATAAATATTTAAATTAAATTATAAATTTCTCGATCATTACAATTAAGCTTTGATACACCATAAAGCAACTTATATGGATCTTAATTAAACCATGAGATAATTTGATCAAGGAAGAAAAAAGAGCTTTCCAGTAGAAATCTTTACCATAATTAATTAGGAAAAATAATGCACCTTAAAATGTTAAAACGCATGGTCCAAGTTTTGTTTGCTGAAAACTCGTTTTCATTACTATTAGTGGTAGTTGGAGTTAGGCAAACAAATGACCGATGCCACCTAACTGGTGGTCTCTAATCAACTCCACTTTAACATTTAAAACTTACTTCTTTATCGTAATTTGTCAGAACTTAAAGAAAATGAAGAGATTTACCTAAAATAGCAAAGAAATTTTGAAGAATCACGTGGCACGGTTTGAATGACAAATTGAACGTAATTCATCAATACAGGGAATCACCGAGGCAAGTTGTGGAGCAATGTCATACTTCAATAATGCCTCTTCATACTGCACATTTCCAAACAACTTATTCCTATAAGATATTGGTTACATACACGTAAAGAAAATTATTAACTTAAATACAATGTAAACAAAGTGATAGGTGTAACACTTCATTTTTGAATGTTAATTTGTCTAATTGAAGGATATACTAAGTAACAAAATATATTATTCAAGTTTCACTTTCCTTTCATTAGCAAGTAATGAATTTTCGTTTCCATAACCTTCACTCTTAAAAGTATATGAAGTGAAATGTGCAACTTTAGCTGCTTTAGAGACACCAGTGTAAACACCAATCTCCATGGTGTTCTTGGCATTGATCAGCTTCAAAAGCATGTTCAAGAACTGCCCTTCATTAACAAATGTTGTCATCAGATTCTTGAGTTTCCAATAATTCATTCCATCAAAATTCTAAATCAATTTCTCATTTCAACAGAAAATCATTTACAAAAATTAAAATTAATAAAATTAATAAAAGAATTTATTTTTTCCAAAAAATTAATGGTTCTGTATAAAAAACAAACTAACCATGGATGCTTAACAGTCATTTTCCTAAGCTCTCTCATGGCCTCTGGCTTTCGTGGGTACACACTGGTTTCAAGAATATACTAAAAAAGAAGAAAAAAATAAGTTAATTTATCAAGAAAAAAAATCAAATTTGATAGGAAAGATTTGATCTTTTAGAAGAAAGTGCTTATAAAATAATGGGTACCTGGTAAAGA
Source organism: Panax ginseng (assembly GCA_020205605.1). NCBI lineage: Eukaryota > Viridiplantae > Streptophyta > Magnoliopsida > Apiales > Araliaceae > Panax > Panax ginseng. The sequence goes on along the minus strand of CM035138.1, from coordinate 31,071,608 downwards.
GCATCACTCTGCAAAAGGTTCTTGTAGCCAACTTCCTGATGTCTGGATTCACCATTTCGTGTCATTTCTATAAATATTTCATAGCTATTTCTCTCTTTTTACTCGCCGGAGATTCAATAATTGATTAACCTGAACCTGCCGCTGCCATAGCCGAAAAAGACAGATAAGCCGAAAAGGGTTAATTGAGTCACTGAAGAAAAACCCTAATTTTAAGTCAGAAATTAAGGATCAATCATCCAACTTACAATCAACATAAAACCCATCAAAACAATCAATATATAATCGGAAAGATAAGTAGATGTACTGACCTTACGAAGAGAAATAGGCTTAAAAGTTCTCTCGTTTTGCCGACCTTCAGATAGTGAGAGAAAGAAGAAACTCAGAAATGATTGTGAGACGTCGATATCTCCATTATGGGCCACCCAATTGAACGACGACCAATTTCATGTCTTGATGCTTTGGTTACATGTTGTTGCAACCCAATTCTAAGGTTTTATTGGATGAGGAGGAGATCAAGCCGAGATGGGATTTATTGAGGGGGAGATAAAGAGATACGATCGAGGAATTCAATGGGAAAGAGAAGGTAGTGAGAGAGACAGAGGGAGAGGAGGATGAAGACAGGGAAATTGAAAAGAAACCGTCGATTTTGGCGTTTGAAATGGGCTTGATTTCTTAGATTTTCAATTGATTGAGTTAACTCTTAAGTGAATTTTTCAATTTAAGGGATCAGTTGTCATGTCTTTATATATAAGGTATTGATAAGGAACTGTGGATGATGACAATAAACTTGACTTAGGGGGTGTTTGTTTAGAGTCGAATGGAGCTGAATCTGAATGGCTGAATCGGTCAGTGCGTTTGTTTTGGTCTGAATGGCTGACTCGGTAAGATAGACGAGCGGAATGGCTAAGTCAGATTTTTTGAGCTGAATGGCTGAATGAGCAACTGAATGAAGTAAAAGAAAAATTAAAAAAATTTAGAAATTTTAAAAAAATATTAACTATTATATTAAGTAATATTAAATAAATTTATAATAATTTTGAATTTTTTTAGAGGGGGTAAAACAATAAAATTTTGTTATTCAGATATTTTAGACATGTCAATTATCAAACAACTTTTTTTATTCAAATTCAGATTTATTCAGTTTTTATCAAACACCCCCTTAGGGTGTTTATTTAGAACTTAATGGAGTTAAATGAATAAATTGATCAGTCATTCATTTCGTTTGTTTTGAATAAAAACCTCTGAATTATTGAATCGGTCAAATTTTTGGGCTGAATGGTTAAGTGTAATTTTTTGACTAAATGAGGTATTTTGTATATAATTTTTTTACAATATTAACTATTATATTAAGTAATCTTATATAAATTTACAACAATTTTAAATTTTTTCAGAGGAGTAAAATAATAAAAATCTGTCATTAAGATATTTCAGACATGTTAATTATCAAATAACTTTTTTAATTCAAAATTCTGTTTCATTCAACTTATTCAAATTACTTTTTATTCAATTTTATCAAACACCCCCTTACTTTCCTAAAGGGGATAAATTAACTTTTGGTACCTGTACTGGGATACGACTTACAATTTTGTACCCGAAGTAAAAAAAGTTATAAACTGGTGATTGTACTCGAAAAATTTTACACTTCGTTAAACATTAGGGACACGACTTACAATTTGGTACCCGAAATGAAAAAAGTTACAAACTGGTGATTGTACTCGAAAAATGTTACACTCCGTTAAACAGTAGTGTTTCATCTTTATTCTGTTTGAAAATTAGGGTTCTCTTCTTCTTGCCTTCTTTTTCTCTAATTCTTCTTGTTTCGATTCTCCATTGATTATGTAAGACCCCAACTTTTATGAATAAAGATGAATTTTTTATAAATATCATTTTTGAATATTATGGAATGAATTTGATATAATGTTATAGTTATGGGTAATATTTATAAATTTAGCAAAGTACGCAAGTTGTTATATAATATTTGATTAGTCGGGGAATATTTGTTTTAACAGGAAATATTCGTACAACGACACAATCATTGGTGGACCCCACAACGGAATTATTGTCGGATTGAGAAAACGACAAAAATACTTTATATGAAAATAACGACGGAAGTTTTACTGTTAATCGTTGAAACACCCGGTGTTAAAAATACGATGTCTGGCGCTGGGTTGCATAGTAGCACACGGTATTGATTATTGATGCTTACGTGAGAAGTCACTCAGCTTTGTTCAATTATTGCTACAATAATTGCTGATAAGTATCTCATGTTATTTGATTTAATTATTGTCAATATTTTATATATTATTAAATCAATAATTAAGATGACAAAGTTATTAATATTATTATTTGCAATATTAACGATGTCTAGAAGTTCTGTCAAGGAGAGGTTTGGTCACCTAATTGCGCGCCAATAGGGAGAAATCCTTATTGGAAAGCCCCCTCTTTCTTGAGAACGACCTGGTCGATTAATATTGTGAATTATAATAATGATGATAAGTTTTGTTTTATTAGTATTATTAATGTAATAAAATAGAAAAACTTTTTATATAAAACAGAATACTTTTATAAAGTTATCTATTTTATTAGACTATAAATATAATATATTATATTCTATTATGCATAGTGTTTTTTGCATAGTAAATTTTTTATATAAAATGAATACTTTTATAAAGTTATTTATTTTATTAGACTATAAATAGAATATATTATATTTTATTATGCATGTTGTTGTATAATGCCTGCATAGTATTTTGCATAGTAAAATCTTTTTATATAAAACAGAATACTTTTATAAATTTATTTGTTTTATTAGATTTTAAATAATATATATATATATATATATATATATTTAGAATATATTATATTTTATTGCATAGTATCCTTTCAATTCTCCTATAAATAGGATGCTTAGTTAGAATTGAAATCATACCAGAAATTCAAATAATTCTTCTTCTATAATCTTGAGCGTATTTCTTTAGAGTTTTCAGAAGCTTTGAGCGTAGAAAAACAATATAAGTTTTCTTTAAGAATATCCTCACCCTACCAGTCGGAATACTCTTCTTTTACGGTAAGGGATATTATTTGTTGTACTCGTAAGGGGTATTATTCTTTCGTATTCATGAAGAGAGTTATTTTCTTTCAATACTGTAAGGGTCATTATTCCATTCTTTATCATTATGTTGGAATAACTTTTATCTGTCTGAAGCTACCGCATACATGGTGAAATTCTTCTCATTATTCCATTCTTTATTATTCTATTGGAACATCCTCGCATGCATGCGTTTACGCATGACTGGTTCCGCCCTTTATTATTCTGTTGGAACATCTTGTCTGTGTGGTTTACGCATGACTGGTTCCGTTCTTTATTATTCTTTAGAACATCCTCGTCTATGCAGATTCACGCATGACTGGTTCCATTTTTATTATTCATTGTTAGAATAACTTTTCATGCATTTCTGCCTATCGCATGCATGGTGATTTCTTCTGTTATTCCATTCTTTATTATTCTGTTGGAATAACTTGTCTATGTGGATTATCACATGCATGGTGAATGATTCTTTGTATTCATTTCTTATTAAATTGTGGAAATGATCTGTCTAAGTGGATTACCGCATGGCGGACGAAAATCCATTTGCAGTTTCATATATTCTCTTATACTCAGTTGGTTAAAGTTTTGACTTCTATTTTCCATGAAATTAGTGGAATATCCTTGATATTTGCGCTTCATCCAGTATCTTTTCATGGACATATTCTTCTGAGCATTCTTGAATTTTACTCCACAAAGCAGTATCATGTTGACAATTTGGACGTTTTTGAGTTCAGGATAAATTAACTTATAAATCTTTAAAATTTATTCTTGAACTTATTTTATTGAATTGTCATCATCTTCATGTTTATAATATGTTGAAAGTCATCTGTGGCCTGTAGTGCATAGATGGACTTGGTATGATTATGACCATGGATTATTCGGTATAATCATGACCGTAATGTTACAAATGATGTGGTAAAAATTCTCGTTGGCCGTAGTGCATTGATGGACAGTTGTTGGCATGATCATGACCATTGATGAATACACGAATATCCTTGGCCCGTAGTGCATAGATAATTTGTGGTCGTGATATTAATGAATATCCTTGGCCGAAGTGCAGGGCTGATGTGGATTATTTATTAAGCTGAGTCTCAGCAATAAAAGTAATGAAAACCTTTTAAATCATAGAAGATAGTAGATTTTATTCTCTACTTGACTCTTCTAATGGATTGCTTGTTCCGCTGCAGTTAAGCTTGATGTTTATTATATTTTATCAGTTTAACACTGTTGAAGGCTAATGATAATTTATTCTGCATTATCTTAGTCATAATATTTCTTCTTGGGCTAGTTGAGCTCACCCTTTTGCTTTCATTGTTCTCTTGAAATGAGAACGTAAGCGGAGACTAGTCGGGAACCGAGAGTAATGATTCGATGATGATAGCATTAGTAGTCCTCAATATTCTATGAAATAGTGTGAAAATAAATGTATTGAGGACTTATTTTGAGTTTGAATACTATTTAGAAGACAATGTTGTATTAAAACTCACAGCTTATGTTTTGTCATATTTTATACGACAGTTGTATAATTAAGTTTTTATTTGTATTTTGTACCATGTATTTGACGACTCAGAATATGTGATGTATACCTATTTTAGGGGCTTCACAGTTGGTATCAAATCTTAGGGATATGGTCCTTGGCTGAGATGTGAGACAAGAACTAGGAGGGGAGAGGCGGGGAATTCCTTCGCTAGTATGACCTACCTAAGTTTTTTTGGTATTTAATTGGTCGGTCAGAGTATAGGGATAATATGTGATATGATAACTAACCCTTGTTTTGTGGCGATGTCTCAAAATGACATCCGAGAATGTTGAGAATAACAATGGAGCCACGAGACCGTTGAGTCTCCACATATCAATAATCGAGGATAATGTGCATCGTAGAAGGCGATAATCCTCATGCAAACAACAACACCGACCAAATGATGAATGATAGAATGTTCGGAGGCTTTATGCAATTCATGCAACATCAAAGTAGAAACGGCTCTCATCCAAAATGTAGGTGGAAATCTCGAAACTCTCAGACGGTCCACCGCTAAATGTTCAAGGAGCTGGGACCACCGGAGTTTATTGGAGAGCCAAAACCACTTAAGGCGAGATGTGGATAAAGCAGATCACCAAGATATTTGATGTCTTGGGATGCTCCGAGGAGCAAAAGGTGCCCTTTGCCACCTTTATGTTGCGAGGAGAGGCAGATTACTGGTGGGAATTGGTAAAGCGTACTCAACCTGCCACACTGAAGATGTCTTGGGACAAGTTCCAAGAACTATTCAATGACAAGTACTTTTCCGAAAGTATTCGTCACATTAAAATGGTAGAGTTCATCAAGTTGGAGCAGAACAATATGACCATGTCGCAGTACGAAGCTAAGTTTGTCGAGTTGTCCCGATTTGCATCTCACTTGGTTGATAATGAGGAAAGAATGACGCGGATGTTTCTAAGAGGTTTGAAACTCGAGATACGTCAATATCTAATTTCTCATAAACTGTGTTTGTATTCAGATGTTGTAAATAGGGCTCAGTTTTTGGAGCGCGATAACGAGTCAACTCAACCAAGAGAAATCAGCTGACAGAATGATAATACTAGTGGTAGCAGTCATCGAAGCGGTGACAACAAACGTGGAGGTAATCAATATGCCAGAAATGGTAACCACTTCGGTGGTAATCATGGCCAAGACAATAAGAATGGACATTTCAAGAAGAGAAAATTCAACAATGATGGAAAGACGTCAACATCAGCACCCATGGTTAATGAAGGAGAATGACCACCTATCATATGCTTCAAATGCGGAGGGGAGGGACATATCAGTCCAAACTACGCGATGCCATCCAAAACGTGTTATAATTATGGAAGAGAATGTCACCTAGTCCAATTTTATCGTGCACCGAAGACAAGTCCAGTTGGAACGGTGACACAAAATACCGTCCTAGACAAGTCAAAACTAGTAGTTCAAGGGAGAGCTTTTGTTGTGACCTCCCAAAAAGCAAGGAACCCGAACGAGGTCATCACGGGTAAGCTTATCATAAACTCTAGCGAAGTCTATACCTTATTTGATACCGGTTCTATCCATTCTTTTATTTCTCCTACTTGCGCTCAACGATTAAATTTGACTCCAGAGAAATTAGACTTTGACTTATCTGTGGAAACTCCATTGGGAGAAACCTTCATTACATCCACTGTTTATAAGCCTTGTTTGGTTCAAATCGGTACCCTCACATTACCTGTCGATCTTATTTCATTAAAAATACTTGCATTTGATGTGATTTTAGGGATTGATTGGTTAACTAATGCAAAAATTGATTATTTTTGTAAGGTTGTTAGCTTTCATATTCCTAACCAACCTATTATGCGAATTCAAGCAACCAAACCATTAAAATCAATCACTATCATCTCAAGCCATAAAGCTATTCGTTTATTGAAAAACGGATGTCAAGCTTTCTTAGCTCATGTCACAGATTTAAAAAAAAATACCTCAGATTTGGATGATATTTCAATTGTTAATAAATTTCCTGACGTATTCCCTAAAGAACTTCCTGGCCTACCCCCAAAGCGTGAAATTAAATTTTGTATCGACACGGAACTCAGACAAAACCCATTTCAAAAGCCCCATATCGAATGGCTCTATTGAACTTCGTGGAGTTAAAGACCCAATCAGGAGAATTGTTGGACATTGGTTTCATTCGTCTAAGACGTCTCCTTGGGGTGCTCCCTGTTCTATTCGTGAAGAAGAAAGATGGGAGTATGCGACTTTGTATTGACTAACGGAATTGAACCATGTCACCATCAAGAATAGGTATCCATTACCTCGCATTGATGACTTTGTTTGCCAGATTGCAAGGAGCACAATTCTTTTCAAAGATCGATCTTAGCTTACGGATATCATCACCAAGGTTAAAACCGAGGATATTCCAAAGATCGCATTCGAACTCCGATGCGGGCACTATGAATTTTTAGTCATGTCTTTTGGATTGACTAATGCTCTCTTTGCGCCTTCATGGATATGATGAACCGAGTATTCAAGGAATATTTGGATCACTTTGTGGTCGTTTTTATTGATGACATCCTCATATATTCCAAAAGTCATGAAGATCATGAGCAACACTTGAGGCTGATACTCCAAAAGCTTCGTGAAAACAAGCTTTATGCCAAGTTGAAGAAATGTGAGTTATGGCTTGAGGAAGTAGCATTTCTTGGGCACGTAGTATCAAGTCATGGAATATCTGTTGAACTGGAAAAGATTGAAGCTATTCAAAGCTGGGATCAACCTAAATCAGTGACCGAAGTATGTAGCTTTCTCGGATTAGCTGGTTATTATCGAAGAATCGTGGAAGGGTTTTCTCGAATCGCTACTCCATTAACTCAGCTGACTCGGAAAGATATAAAATTCGGTTGGAGCGTGGAATGTGAGAAGTGTTTTCAAGAACTCAAGAGGAGACTCATTTTAGCACCTGTTCTGACAATACCATCTGGCTCGGAGGGATTTGTCATCTACAATGATGCATTGGGCAAAGGGTTAGGATATGTTCTCATGCAACATGGGAAAGTCATAGCCTATGCCTCTCGACAACTCAAAGAATATGAGAGAAATTATCTTATCATGATCTAGAGTTTGCAGCAGTTGTCTTCGCACTTAAAATTTGGAGGCATTACTTGTATGGGGAGAAAGTGGAGATCTTTACGGATCATAAAAGCCTCAAATATTTCTTCACTCAAAAGGAACTTAACATGCGACAACGACGTTGGCTTGAACTGTTGAAAGATTATGATCATACCATCCAATACCATCTTGGAAAAGCGAACGTGGTAGTCACGCATTGAGTAGAAGATCATATCTTGGAAAAGTGCGATATTGTCAACGCAAAGGCCCATTTTGTGTGATTTGCAAAGGATGGAGATAAAGTTAAAGACTCGGGGATGTGACGCCCCAAAATTAGGTATACATCACCCATCTTGGGTCGCCGACATACATGGTACAAAATTCAAATACAACCGTAGGTATAATATACGACAAAACATAACTGTGAGTTTGAATACAATTATTGTCTACTAGAGATTATACAAACTCAAAAGGAGTCCTCATTACAATTATTAACACACTATTTCACGTATAGTGAGGACTACTAATGCTATCCTCCTGACCGCTCACTCCGCTCCCCTCGACTAGTCCCTCGCTATGTTCTCATTTCAAGAGAACAAAGGAAAGAAAGGGTGAGCTCAACTAGCCCAAAGAAGAAATATTATGACTAAGATAATGCATAATAAATTATCATTAGCCTTAAACAATGTTAAACCGATACAATATAACAAACATCAAGTTTAACTGCAGCGGAACAAACAATCCATTAAAAGAGTCAAGTAGAGAATAAAATCTACTATCTTTTATGCTTTAAAAGGTTTTTCATCACTTTTATCATTGGGACTCAAACTTAATAAATAATCCACATCATCGAATCACCCCCACTACTACTACCAAGGATATTCTTTAAGATCATCACGACCACAATTATCCATGCACTACGGGCCAAGAATATTTGTGTATTCATTAATGGTCATGATCATGCCAACAACTGTCCATCAATGCACTACGGGCTAATGAGAACTTTTACCACATCATTTGTAACATTATGGTCATGATTACACCGAATAATCCCTAGTAATAATCATACCAAGTCCATCAATGCACTACAGGCCACAGATGACTTTCAACAAAATATAAACATGAGGATGATGACAATGATATAAGAATTCAATAAAACAAGTTCAAGAATTATTTTATCCAGGAATTATTAACGTCCAAATTGTCAACATGATACTGTTTTGTAGAGTAAAATTCAAGAATGATCAGAAGAATATTTCCATGAAAAGATACTGGATGAAGCGCAAATATCAAGGATATTCTACTAATTTTATGGAGTATAGAAGTCAAAACTTTAACCAACTTAGTATAATAAAGAATGAAATAACAAAAGAAATCACCATGCATGCGGTACTTCGCATAGACATGTTATTCCAATAGAATAATAATAACGGAACCGGTCGTGCAAAATTTGCACCGCCAGGATGTTCCAACGTAATAATAAAGATTTTAACCAGTCCGGTGTAAAACACACGCATGTGATGTTCCAACGAGAATAATATAAGATTTTAACCAGTCCTGTAAAACACACAGCACGTAATGTTCCAATGTAATAATAGAAGAATGTCACCAAGTATAGGGTGATCCATGATACAAAGTTATTCCAACAAAATAATAAGAAATGAAATAACAATAGTTCTCTTCATGAATAAGAAAGAATAACACCCTTTACAGTACAAAAAATAATATTCCCTACCTTAAGAAGAAAAGTCTTCGGATATATAAGTAATGAAGTAGCGAATACTTTCTTCTTTCTCTCTCTATAGTTTATCTCTCAGAGTTTCAAAGTGAATTAAAAGAAAATAATGAATGAATGAGTTTCTATTTATAGAAAAATGGAATGCATAAGAACTAACTCATGAATCTAGTTAGATTGATTTACTTTAATCTGACGGTCCATATTTAAAGCAAAATCTTTTAAATAAAATATAATATATTCTATTTATAATCTAATAAAACGAATAACTTTATAAAAGATTTTACTATGCAAACACTATGCAGGCACTATGCAAACACTATGCATAATAAAATATAATATATTCTAATTATTGTCTAATAAAATAAATAACTTTTAAATAAAATATATTATATAAATATTATATATATTAAATATATATAAAGCATGTGCCAAGAAATCATGGGATACACTCCCGTTATCAATATTTTCATTCCTTACCAATTTGTCAACAAAGTTAATATATATATACATATAATAACCTTAATAATACTCTCCTACCAGACAACCCAAATCCTTTTTCTTGATTTCCTGTTAACCTCCCCCCCACCATTTCCAAAACATGAAAAAAATATATATATATATATATATATATATATATATATATATATGATATATATATATATATATATATAAAAATAAAAAGCGAGTGACTTCTCACGTAAGCATCAATAATCAATACCGCGCATGTACTACTGCAACCACGCCAGACATCATTCTTTTTTTACCTTAGTAGTAGTTCAACAAGATAATCTGTAAAACTTCCAGCCAAGTATTTTAAATAAAATATTTTTATCGCTTTTCTCAATTTGACAATAATTACATTGTAGGGTCCACCAATGATTGAGTAGTTGTACTAATATTCCCTCGCTAAACCGAATATTCCCGACCAATCGAATATAATATAACAACTTGCATACTTTGCAGAATTTATAAATACTACCCACAACTATAACCTTATATCAAATTTATTCCATAATATTCAAAAATGATATTTTATAGAAAATTCATTTTTATTCATAAAAGTTGGGGTCTTACAATCTCCCCTGCTTATGAAATTTCGCCCTCAAAATTAGGGTACGTACCTGGCATGTCGAAGAGGTAAGAATACCTTGATTTTATTTCAGATTCTAACTCCCAGGTCATTTCCTCAACATCGTGATTCCTCCATAACACTTTGACTTGAGGTATAACCTTGGAGCGTAAAATATGTTCCTTCTTATCCAAGATTTGAATAGGTACCTCTTCATACGTTAAGTCTTCCGCTATTTCGTCCGGTTCTACTCGATCAAGGATTAAAAATGGGCTAATGAATCGAGGATTGAGCTTTTCTCTCTTTCCAAATCTCGTAACCCCTTTCCATGGAGCAACACGTAACACACATGATCTCCAATATCGAATTCCACGTCCTTTCGATGAAGATCAGCATAACTCTTTTGTCGATCTTGTGAGGTTTTTATACGTTCTTGGATCGTTTGAATCTTTTTCAGTAGTCATACGTATTTATCTCCTCGTCCCAACAACGTTGCTTCACCCACCTCATCCCAGCATACTGGAGAACGACACTTTCTTCCATACAATGCTTCAAATGGAGCCATGCCAATACTTGCTTGATAACTGTTGTTGTAGGAAAATTCCACCAATGGTAAGAACATGTCCCAACTTCCCTTGAAATCAAGGACACAGAGTCTTAATAGATCTTCAAGAGTTTGAATAGTCCTCTCCGATTGTCCGTCCGTCTCGAGGATGATATGCTTAGAAGCTAAATCGTAAATCTGCGCCCATAGCTTTTTGCAAACTAACCCAAAATCGCTAAGTGAATCTTGGGTCTCGATCGAAACTATGGATACCGGCATACCATGCAATCTTACAACCTCGTTTATGTACATACGAAAGCAAGACATTCAAGTGCATAAGTTTCTCAGATCGGTAGAAATGAGCGGACTTGGTCAATCTATCAACAATGACCCAAATCGCATCTATGCCTTAAGAAACTTTGGGAAGACCAAGAATTAAATCCATGGTAATATGCTCCCACTTCCATTCCGGAATTTCAAGTGGTTGCAATGGACCTTTTGTACTTGATGCTCTCGCCTTGACTCGTTGACATGTTAGACACCTTGAGATAAACAAAATATTATCTCTCTCTTCATATTGCCCCACCAAAATGTATGTCAAGATCATGATACATTTGGTACTCCCATGATGGATTGCAAAGCGGTGTGTTGTGCGCCCATCATGATTTTATACTTTAAATCGTGGTCGTTAGGAACACAAAGTCCGGAGTTGACTCAAGTATTCCTTCTTCATCGATTCTTACTTCCTAAGATCGCACCTTCTTGCACTTTCTTCCCTCATACGCATCGGCTCCCGGATCAGAATTTGAGCAACTTTAATTTTATCAATTAAAGTTGGTTCTACTCATATATTCGCCATCATCACATGGGTCTCTGGAGTCTTTATCTCTATCTCCATCCTTTGCAAGTCATACAAAATGGGCCTTTGCGTTGACAATATTGCACTTGTACCCGCATATGATCTTCTACTCAATGCGTCATCTACCACGTTCACTTTTCCAAGATGGTATTGGATGGTATGATCATAATCTTTCAATAGTTCAAGCCAACGTCGTTATCGCATGTTGAGTTCCTTTTGAGTGAAGAAATATTTGAGGCTTTTATGATCCGTAAAGATCTCCACTTTCTCTCCATACAAGTAATGCCTCCAAATTTTAAGTGCGAAGACAACAGCTGCTAAATCTAGATCATGAGCAGGATAATTCCTCTCATATTCTTTGAGTTGTCTTGAGGCATAGGCTATAACTTTCCTAAGTTGCATGAGAATACATCCCAACCCTTTGTCCGAAGCATCACTGTAGATGACAAATCCCTCCGAGCCATATGGTATTGTCAGAACAGGTGCTGAAATGAGTCTCCTCTTGAGTTCTTGAAAACTCTTCTCACATTCCTCGCTCCAACTGAACTTTGTATCTTTCCGAGTCAGCTGAGTTAGTGGAGTAGCGATTCGAGAAAACCCTTCTACGAATCTCCGATAATAACCAGCTAAGCCGAGAAAGCTACGATTTCGATCATCGATTTAGGTTGCTCCCAAATGAATAGCTTCAATCTTTCTTTGGGTCAATGATATTCCATGACTTGATACCACGTGCCCAAGAAATGCTACTTCCTCGCCGTAACTCGCATTTCTTCAACTTGGCATAAAGCTTGTATTCACGGCTTTTTTGAGTATCGACCTCAAGTGTTCCTCATGATCCTCACGGCTTTTGGAATAAATAAGGATGTCATCAATAAAGACGACCACAAAGTGATCCAAATATTCCTTGAATACTCGGTTCATCATATCCATGAAGACATGACTAGGAATTCATAATGCCCGTACCGAGTTCTGAAAGCCGTCTTTGGAATGTCATCGGTCCTAATCTTCAATTGGTGATATCCGGAACGAAGATCAATCTTTGAAAAGAATTTGGCTCCTTGTAACTGGTCAAACAGGTCATCAATACGTGGCAATGGGTACCTATTTTTGATGGTGACATGATTCAACTCCCGATAATCAATACAAAATCGCATACTCCCATCTTTCTTCTTCACAAATAGAAAGAGAGCACCCCAAGGAGAAGTACTAGGACGAATAAAGCCAATGTCTAACAATTCCTGCAATTGAGTCTTTAACCACGAAGTTCAATAGAGCCATTCGATATGGGGCTTTGGAAATGGGTTTTGTCTCGGGTTCAAGGTCGATACAAAATTCAATTTCACGCCTGCCTCTGGGGCGCCGAAGTTCTTGAGAAATACGTCGAAAAATTCATTAACAATAGAAATATTATTCAAAACCGACGTATTTTGTTTAGATCTCGTGATATGAGCTAAGAAAGCTTGACATCCGCTTTTCAATAAAACGAATAGCTTTATGGCTTGAGATGATAGTGATTGATTTTAATGGTTTGGTTGTTTGAATTATAATAGGTCGATTAGGAATATGAAAGCTAACAACCTTACGAAAACAATCAATTTTTGCATGATGAGTAGTTAACCAATCAATCCTAGAATTACATCAAATGCAAGTATTTTAATGCAATAAGATCGACGGTAATGTGTGGGTACCAACTTGAACCAAACAAGACTTATAAACCATGGATGTAATGAAGGTTTCTCCCAACGGAGTTTCCACAGAGATAAGTCAAAGTCTAATTTCTCCTGAGTCAAATTTAATCGTTGAGTAAGTAGAGAAATAAAAGAATGGGTAGAACCCAGATCAAATAAGGTATAGACTTCGCTAGAGTTTATGATAAGCTTACCCGTGATGACCTCATTTGGGTTCCTTGCTTTCTGGGAGGTCACAACAAACGCCTCTCCCTTGCTACCTTCTGGCTTTGACTTTTCTGGGACGACCTTTGGTGCCTCCGTCTCTATTTGAATTTGTCTTCTGTGAACGACAATATTGGGCTAAGTGACCTTCTCTTCTACAATTATAACATGCTTTGGACGGCATCGCGCAATTTGACCGATGTGTCCTCCCCCTCCGCATTTGAAGCATATGATAGGTGGTCTTTCTCCTTAACAACAGGTGCTGGTGCTGACGTCTTTCCATCATTGTTGAATCTCCTCTTCTTGAAATGTCCATTCTTATTGTTTTAGCCCCCGATTACCACCGGTGGTTACCATTTCGCATGTTGATTCCTCCACGCTTGTTGTCACCGCTTCGATGATCGCTTCATTTGGTATTATCATTTTGCCTACGTTTCTTTCTCTTTTGTCATATTGGCTCGTTATCGCGCTCCACCAATCGAGCCCTATTTACAACATCTCGAATACAAACACGCTTTATGAGAAATAAGATGTTGACGTATCTCCCCGACTTCAAACCTCTTAAAAATATTCGCGACATTCTCTTTCATTATCCACCAAGTGGGGCGAAACCGGGATAACTCCACAAATTTTGCCTCGTATTGCAACACGGTCATATTGTTTTGCTCCAATTTGATAAACTCCACCTCCTTCATGTGACAAATACTTTCGGGAAAGTATTTGTCGTTGAACAGCTCTTGGAACTTCTCCCAAGACATCTTCAAAGATCTGGCGGAGTTAAATACGTTTCCGATTCCCACCAATGTCGCCTCTCCGCAAGAATATAAAGGCGTGAAGGGAACTTTTGCTCCTCGGAGCATCCCAAGACATCAAATATCTTGGTGATCTGCTTTATCCATGCTTCCGCCATAAGTGGTTTTGGCTCTCCCTTAAACTCCGGTGGTCCCAGCTCCTTGAACTGTTTAGCGGTGACCGCCCGAGAGTTTCCAGTGTTTCCACCTACATTTTGGACAGGAGCCGCTCTCGCCTGCTGTTGCATGAATTGCATAAAGCCTCTGAATAATCCATCATTCATCATTTGGTCAGTGTTGTTGTTTGAATGAGGATTATCGCCTTCCTGATGCACATTCTCCTGATTATTGATATGTGGAGACTCAACGGTCTCTTGTGCTCCATTGCTATTCTCAACATTTTCGGATGTCATTTTCAGATACTGCCACAAAACAAAGGTTAATTGACATGTAACATAATATCTCTAAACTCTGACCAACCAATTTAAATACAAAATAAATTTAAGTAGGTTATACTAGCGAAGGAATTTCTCGTCTCTCCCCTCCTAGTTCTAGTCTCAAATCTTAGCCAGGGATCATATCCCTAAGCTTTGATACCAACTGTGACACCCCCAAAATTAGGTATACATCACCCATCTTGGGTCGTCAGATACATGGTACAAAATTCAAATACAACTTAGTAATACAACTGTCGTGTACAATACGACAAAACATAACTGTGAGTTTGAATACAATTATTGTCTACTAGAGATTATACAAACTCAAAAGGAGTCCTCATTACAATTATTAACACACTATTTCACGAATAGTGAGGACTACTAATGCTATCCTCTGGACCGGCACTCCGCTCCCCGACTAGTCCCTCGCTATGTTCTCATTTCCAAGAGAACGGTGAAAAGAAAGGGTGAGCTCAACTAGCCCAATGAAATATTATGACTAAGATAATGCATAATAAATTATCATTAGCCTTAAACAATGTTAAACCGATACAATATAACAAACATCAAGTTTAATCAAAGAAACAAACAATCCATTAAAAGAGTCAAGTAGAGAATAAAATCTACTATCTTTTATGATTTAAAAGTTTTTCATCACTTTTATCATTTGGGACTCGACAATAAATAATCCACATTATCGAATCACCCCGCACTACTACGGCCAAGGATATTCTTTAGTATCACGACCACAATTATCCATGCACTACGGGCCAAGAATATTTGTGTATTCATTAATGGTCATGATCATGCCAACAACTGTCCATCAATGCACTACGGGCTAATGAGAACTTTTACCACATCATTTGTAACATTATGGTCATGATTACACCGAATAATCCCTAGTAATAATCATACCAAGTCCATCAATGCACTACAGGCCACAGATGACTTTCAACAAAATATAAACATGAGGATGATGACAATGATATAAGAATTCAATAAAACAAGTTCAAGAATTATTTTATCTAGGAATTATTAACGTCCAAATTGTCAACATGATATCTTGTTTTGTAGAGTAAAATTCAAGAATGATCGTAAGAATATTTCCATGAAAAGATCTTTGGATGAAGCGCAAAAATATCAAGGATATTCTACTAATTTTATGGAGTATAAAAGTCAAAACTTTAACCAACTTAGTATAATAAAGAATGAAATAACAAAAGAAATCACCATGCATGCGATGATTGCAGATATAGACATGTTATTCCAATGTAATAATAATAACGGAACCAAAGTCGGGCAAAATTTGCAATTTAATGGGATGTTCCAATGAATAATAAAAGATTTTAACCCGGTCCTGTAAAACACACGAGCGGGATGTTCCAATGTAATAATATAAGATTTTACCCTGTCCGTCCTGTAAAACACACGATGTAATGTTCCAACGAATAATAATAGAAGAATGTCACCAAGTATAGGGTAGACCGCGTATACAGGTTATTCCAACAAAATAATAAGAAATGAAATAACAATAGTTCTCTTCATGAATAAGAAAGAATAACACCCCTTACGAGTACAAAAAATAATATTCCCTACCTTAAGAAGAAGAGTACTGGATATATAAGTAATGAAGTAGCAGAATACTTTCTTCTTTCTCTCTATAGTTTATCTCTCTAGAGTTTCAGTGAATTCGTAAGAAAATAATGAATGAATGAGTTTCTATTTATAGAAAAATGGAATGCATAAGTAACTAACTCATGAACTATTCGAGATTGATTTACTTTAATCGACGGTCCATATTTAAAGCAAAATCTTTTAAATAAAATATAATATATTCTATTTATAATCTAATAAAACGAATAACTTTATAAAAGATTTTACTATGCAAACCACTATGCAGCACTATACAAACACTATGCATAATAAAATATAATATATTCTAATTATTGTCTAATAAAACAAATAACTTTTAAATAAAATATATTATATAAATATTATATATATTAAATATATATAAAGCATGTGCCAAGAAATCATGGGATACACTCCCGTTATCAATATTTTCATTCCTTACCAATTTGTCAACAAAGTTAATATATATATACATATAATAACCTTAATAATACTCTCCTACCAGACAACCCAAATCCTTTTTCTTGATTTCCTGTTAACCTCCCCCCCACCATTTCCAAAACATGACAAAATTATATATATATATATATATATATATATATATATATATATATATATATATATATATACGATATATATATATATATATATATATATATAAAAATAAAACTGAGTGACTTCTCACGTAAGCATCAATAATCAATACCGTAAAGCTACTATGCAACCACATGCGTATTCATCGTACTTTTACTACCGAAAGTAGTTCAACAAGATTATAATTGGTAAAACTTCCATGAATTATTTTTAATAAAATATTTTTATCGTTTTCTCAATCTGACAATAATTCTGTTGTGGGGTCCACCAATGATTGAGCCGTTGTACGAATATTCCCTGCTAAACCGAATATTCCCCGACCAATCGAATATAATATAACAACTTGTATACTTTGCAGAATTTATAAATACTACCCACAACTATAACCTTATATCAAATTTATTCCATAATATTCAAAAATGATATTTTATAGAAAATTCATTTTTATTCATAAAAGTTGGGGTCTTACAGGGGACCCATGTGATGATGGCGAATATACGAGTAGAACCGACTTTAATTGATAAAGTTAAAGCTGCTCAAACTACAGACCTGGAGATGATGCATATGAGGAAGAAAGTGCAAGAAGGTACTATTTCAGAAGCAAGAATCGATGAAGAAGGAATATTTCGAGTCAACTCCAGACTTTGTGTTCCTAACGACCCTGATTTAATGTATAAAATCATGATGGAGGCGCACAACACACCGTTTGCAATCCATTCTGGGAGTACCAAAATGTATCGTGATCTTTGTCATACATTTTGGTGGAGCAATATGAAGAGAGAGATAGCGCTGCTTATCTCAAGGTGTCTAACTTGTCAACGAGTTAAGGCGGAGCATCAAGTACCAAAAGGTCCATTGCAACCACTTGAAATTCCAAAATGGAAGTGGGAGCACATTACCATGGATTTCGTTACCGGTCTTCCTAAGGTTTCTCAAGGCATATATGCGATTTGGGTCATTGTTTATAGATTGACCAAGTCTGCTCATTTCTTACCGATACGAGAAACTTATACACTTGAACGTCTTACTCGTATTTACATAAACGAGATTGTAAGACTGCATGGTATGCCAGTATCCATAGTTTCTGATCGAGAACCAAGATTCACTTCACGATTTTGGGTTAGTTTACAAAAAGCTATGAGTACAGATTTACGATTTAGTTCTGCATATCATCCCTAGACGGATGGACAATCAGAGAGGACTATTCAAACTCTTGAAGATTTATTAAAACTCGGTGTCCTTGACTTCAAGGGAAGTTGGAACAAGTTTTTACCATTGGTGGATTTTTCCTACAATAACAACTATCAAGCAAGTATTGGCATGGCTCCATTCGAAGCGTTGTATAGAAGAAAGTGTCATTCTCCAGTATGCTAGGATGAGGTGGGTGAAGCAACGTTGTTGGGACCGGAGTTGGTACGTATGACTACGGAAAAGATTCAAACGATCCGACAACGTATAAAAACTTCACAAGATCGACAAAAGAGTTATGTTGATCTTCATCGAAAGGACGTGGAATTCGATATAGGAGATCATGTGTTGTTACGTGTTGCTCCATGGAAAGGAGTTACGAGATTTGGAAAGAGAGGAAAGCTCAATCCTCGATTCATCGACCCATTTTTAATCCTCGTATTTAGTAGGAACTGCGGGCCTATAGACTCGCTTTTACTGCCAAGTATGTCTCGTGTTTATAACATTTTTCACATATCCATGTTACGTAAATATGTGAAAGATCCGAACCACATTATTGAGTTAGAACCGGACGAAATAGCGGAAGATTTAACGTATGAAGAGGTTCCTGTTAAAATCTTAGATAAGAAGGAATATGTTCTACGCTCCAAGGTTATACCTCAAGTCAAAGTTTTGTGGAGGAACCACGATGTTGAGGAAATGACCTGGGAGTTAGAATCTGAAATGAAATCAAGGTATCCTTACCTCTTCGACATACCAGGTACGTACCTTAATTTCGAGGGAGAAATTTCATAAGAAGGGGAGGTTGTAAGACCCCAACTTTTATGAATAAAGATGAATTTTTTATAAATTTTATTTTTGAATATTATGGAATGAATTTGATATAATGTTATAGTTATGGGTAATATTTATAAATTTTGAAAAGTACGCAAGTTGTTATATAATATTCGATTGGTCGTGAATATTCGTTTTAACAGGGAATATTCATACAACAAGACAATCATTGGTAGACCCTATTAACCAATTATTGTTTGATTGAGAAAACGACAAAAATACTTTATGAAAATAACGGCGGAAGTTTTATTTAACTTTTGAAACACGGTGTTAAAAGTACGATGTCTGGCGTGGTTATAAGTAGCTCACGGTATTGATTATTGATGCTTACGTGAGAAGTCACTCGATTTTGTTCAATTATTGCTACGATAATTCTTTGCATAGTATCTCACGTTATTTGATTCAATTATTGTCAATATTTTATATATTATTAAATCAATAATTGAGATGACAAAGTTATTAATATTATTATTTGCAATATTAACGATGTCTAGAAGTTCTGTTAAGGATAGGTTTGGTCACCTAATTGCGCGCTAATATGAAGAAATCCTTATTAGAAAGCCCCCTCTTTCCTGGGAACGACCTGGTCGATTAATATTGTGAATTATAATAATGATGATAAATTTTGTTTTATTAGTATTATTAATGTAATAAAATAGAAAAGCTTTTTATATAAAATAGAATACTTTTATAAAGTTATTTGTTTTATTAGACTATAAATAGAATATATTATATTTTCTTATGCATAGTGTTGCATAGTGCCTGCATAGTAAAATCTTTTTATATAAAACAGAATACTTTTATAAAATTATTTGTTTTATTAGATTTTAAATAAAAAATATATATATATATATATTTAGAATATATTATATTTTATTGCATAGTATCCTTTCAATTCTCCTATAAATAGGATGCTTAGTTAGAATTGAAATCACACCAGAAATTTAGAGAATTCTTCTTCTATAATCTTGAGCGTATTTCTTTAAAGTTTTCAGAAGCTTTGAGTGTAGAAAAACTATATAAGTTTTCTTCAAGAATATCCTCGCCCTACCAGTCGGAATACTCTTCTTTTCACGGTGAAGGGATATTATTTGTTGTACTTTCGTAAGGGTATTATTCTTTCGTATTCATGAAGAGAGTTATTTTCTTTTCAAAGACTCGTAAAGGGTCATTATTCCATTACTTATCATTATGTTCGAATAACTTTTGTCTATCTCAAGTACCGCATACATGGTGAAATTCTTACATTATTCCATTCTTTATTATTCTGTTGGAACATCCATCTATGCGCGTTACGCATGACCCGAATTCCGCCCTTTATTATTCTCATTGGAACATCCCGTCTGCATGCGGTTTACGCATGACTGGTTCCGTTTTTATTATTACATTGGAACATCCATCGCATCATGCGATTACGCATGACACAGTTCCATTCTTTATTATTTCATTGGAATAACTCATGTCTGCGATTATCGCATGCATGGTGATTTCTTCTGTTATTCCATTCTTTATTATTCTATTGGAATAACCTATCTATGTGGATTATCACATGCATGATTAATAATCCTTTGTATTCATTTCTTATTAAATTGTGGAAATGATCTTTCTAAGTGGATTACCGCATGGCAGACGAAAATCCATTTACAGTTTCATATATTCTCTTATACTCAGTTGATTAAAGATTTGACTTGTATATTCCATGAAATTAGTGGAATATCCTTGATATTTGCGCTTTATCCAGTATCTTTTCATGGACATATTCTTCTGAGCATTCTTGAATTTTACTCCACAAAGCAGTATCATGTTGACAATTTGGACGTTTTTGAGTTCAGGATAAATTAACTTATAAATCTTTAAAATTTATTCTTGAACTTATTTTATTGAATTGTCATCATCCTCATGTTTATAATATGTTGAAAGTCATCTGTGGCCTGTAGTGCATAGATGGACTACTGGTTCCCATATATTTATTAAAGGGTTTTCAGTGTTTAATTAAAAATATGAGCTCGTCTTGGAGTGGAATCGTAAATGAAATCGGGGAAGAAGTTTGTAGTTTATGCAACAAAAATGAATGGATTACGCCAGAATTCCCAAGTCGCTGCCACTGTGGAGCAATGATGCGAATGTGGGAGGAAAGAAAAGATGGAACAAAACATCGAGGATCTTCTTCGCGTCGACTTCGCTTCTCTCTCTGTATGTTTGTCTCTCCCGTTGGATCAATTTTAACGATTATTTAAAAATTGGAAAGTACAAGCACTAGATTACAATTTTTTTTGAGTACAATCACCAGTTTGTAACTTTTTTCACTTCGGGTACCAAATTGTAAGTCTTGTCCCTAATGTTTAACGGAGTGTAACATTTTTCGAGTACAATCACCAGTTTGTAACTTTTTTCACTTCGAATACCAAATTGTAAGTCGTGTCCCAGTACAAGTACCAAAAGTTGATTTATCCCTTTTCTAAAGTAGGCCAACCATAACCTCATACTTTGGATTTTGGAGGTAGTCTTGCTGGCTTAGGTCAACTTTCAAGGATTCCACCAAAATATGGATTAAAAAATGAATATAAAATTATTTAATGTAGGTGATTAATGATTTATTAGTCATAGGTGACTCCAATGCTTGTAACCAATTGAATTAGTTATATCTCATTTTGTACTTATATTTTCTATTCATATTAACATATAGTGACGATAGTAAAAAAAAAAAGGAAATTGATATTTTCACAACTTTTTTTTTTGATATTTTTACAATAAAAATGCCACTATAAATGTATAATGACAGTGAAAATCGTCGCTATAAGATCTATAATGAGTGACGATTTTATTATGAAAATATTATTTTATGTTATAGAAATATCAATTTCCTAAAAAAAGAGGTCTCTACCACTAGGTTAACATCTGATCTACCTTATTGATATATTAATACTTCCACATTTCTACAAAAAGAGTTTAATCTTTACTTTTTCCATAAATCAATTCACAAAATCTTTAAATTTTTTGATAAAATTCGAAATGAACAAATTCTATAATTAGTGTACCTTAGAAAATTTACAATAGTCTTAATTGTATTCATTAAAATTAAATTAATTTATATCAATTTTGAATTCAAAAATATTATAAATAAACTTTAAAAAAATCAAAGGGAAACTCCTTTTGTAGAACTGTACTGATAATACATGTGCTAAATTTGTTTTTTATTGGTTTGAAGTTAGGGGAGAAGTACAAGTCAAGACTCAAAGATCATTCAGATATTTTTTAATCCAATACTTTAATTAATTTTGAAAAAAAACAAACATAACATGAGATTATTTTAAGTTATTCCATGAATAGTCCCATATAAAACAAACATTTGACTAGGACTATTTAATCCTAGGATTAATAGTCTTGGGATTATAATCTCGGGATTATAATCCTACTATAATCCCAGAATTATAATCTTATTATAATTCCGAGATTATAATAATCCTACTATAATCCCAGAATTATAATCTTATTATAATCCCAAAATTATAATCCTTGCAAACAAACATAGCCCTAATGATTGATTTGAAATTCGTAGCTAGGATAATTAGTTACATACAAGTCACGAACCAGGATTCTCTCCATTTCAAGTAAATGGATACTCTCCATTTTATGGTCCAGATTTAAAATGTGTTGTGACGTCCCCAAAATAGGTATAAATCACTCATTCTGAGTCGTCAAATACATGGTACATAAATCAAATACAAACTTCTTTAATACAACTGTCGTGTACAATACGACAAACATAGTTGAGAGTTTAAACAAGAATATTGCCTTCTAGACGATATCCACTCTCAATGGAGTCCTCATTACAATTATTGTCACACTATTTCACAGAATTGTGAGGACTACTAAAGCCACTTATCCTGGACCATCACTCCATTTCTCGACTCGTCTCAACTATATTCTCATTTCTTGAAGAGAACAGTGAAAGAAAGGGTGAGCTCAACTAGCCCAGTAAGAAATATTATGACTAAGATAATGCAGAATAAATTATCCTTAGCCTTCAACAGTATAACAACTGATAGAATACAATAGACAACCAGTTTTAGATCAATAACTGTAACAGAATAAGCAATCCTTTAGAAGAGTCAAGTAGAGCATAAAATCTGCTATCTTCTATGATTTAAAAAGTTTTTCATCAAATTTATCACTGAGACTCAGCTTAATAAATAAAATCGAATCACCCCTGCACCACGGTCAAGGATATTCATGTAATCATCAATGGTCATGATTATACCGAATAATCCCTGGTCATAATCATACCAACAACTGTCCATCAATGAACTACAGGCCAATGAGGAATTTTACCACATCATTCGTTATATTACGGTCATGATTATACCGAATAATCCCTGGTCATAATCATACCAAGTCCATCTATGCACGTAAGCCAAAGATGACATTCATCACAATATAAGGATGAGGATGTTGACCATGACATAACAATTCAATAAAACAAGTTCAAGGATAAATTTTAAAGATTTATAATTTAATTTATCCAGAATTCAATAACGTTCAAATTGTCAACATGATACTGCTTTGTGGAGTAAAATTCAAGAATAATATTCATGTACCAAAAATAATTTGGACAGAAAAGAAATATATTTTTCGGGTAAATAGTACCCCGTGAATAGTACTTCAAAAATAGTACCTCGTGAATAGTACCCCGACATGAAAAGTACCCCAAATACCCGAGTGAATAATATTCGGGTGAATAGTAATTGGGTGAATAGTAACCCGTGAATAGTAACTCATGAATAGTACTTCGGCATGAAAAGTGCCTCGAATACCCGAGTGAATAATATTTGAGTGAATAGTAACTGGGTGAATAGTAATTCATGAATAGTATTCTGTCATGAAAAGATCAATAATAATCAACAAAGCTCAGAATAATATTTTCATAAAAAGATACTGGATGAAGCGCAAATATCAACGATATTCTACTAATTTCATGGAGTATGGAAGACAAAACTTCAACAAAATGAGTATAGAATTCAAAATCTGAAACAAAATAATATTACTTACATACTACAGAGTATGGAAGAAAATATTATTTCAAGCGAATATTAAACAAAAATAACATCCCTTGAACGGAAATAATATTGCAACGAATATTTAACAAAGATAATATTCCTACGAATATTTAACGAAGATAATCTCCTTTATGAATATTGAATGAAATAACATTCATATTAATACGAAAAATAATATCTCTTCAGAATATGAAATAAATAATACCCCTTATCTCAGAAGAAGACTGGATACTGGAATAGTGAAGTAGCAGACTTCGCTTCTTCTTTCTCTCTATAGCTTCTATCTCTATAATTAATCTTGTGAGACTTAGTGAATTGGTGAGAATGAAGGAAGAATGAACTTCTATTTATAGAAAAATATAGTTTCGATAATTGCATGTTTTGGGGCTCGAAATATTACAGTATAATATCTTCCTCTTTTTCCTCATTTATAATTTAGTCCTGCAAGTATTATCAAACTTGCACCACCTCCCCTAATAGTAAATCATGTGAATTAATAGTTCATTCATGTGACTCAATAGTATAATCATGTAAAAAAACTAATTACAGTATAGTACCTTCATCTATACCTCCATATTTAATTTTGTCATGCAAGTATTATCAATCTTGCACCAATTCCCCTAATAGTAAATCATGTGAATCAATAGTACACACATGTGAACACATAGTTATAAGCATGTGAATTAATAGCAATTAATTACTCATTTATCCAATTAATTACCCGATTGGTCAATATAACCTCCAGACATCAATTATTATCGGAATAGATGTCGATTTCCATTAACACTAATAATCTCAACACAATGGAAATATCAATTTCATCTTTAATCAAAAAGAACTTATTCATCATTAATATTATAACTCACAATATTTAACAACCAGATCATTCCCAGGAAAGAAGGGGATTTCCAATTAGGATTTCTCCCTATTGGCGCGCAATTAGGTGACCAAACCTCTCATTCACAGAAATTTCTAGACATTGTCAATATTGTAAATAATAATATGAATAACTTTGTCGTCTCAATTATTGATTTAATAATAATAAATATTATACAAATGATACTATGACAATAATTGAATCAATAATATGAGAGATATTATGTAGCAATTACTGTAGTAATAATTGAGTATAACTGAGTGACTTCTCACGTAAGCATCAATAATCAATACCGTGTGCTACTATGCAACAACGCGTATTACTGTATTTTTACTACCGGATAGTTCAACAGTTTAACGGTAAAACTTTTGCCGTTAAAAATATTTCAGTCGTTTTCTAACTACGACAGTACTTCCATTGTGGGATCCACCAATGATTGTGCCGTCGTACGGATATTCTCGACAAAAAAAATATTCCCCAACCAAACGAATATTTTATAACAACTTGCTTACTTTGCAAAAAATTTCACATATAACCCTTAACTTTAACATTTTATCAATTTAACCATTTACGAAATAAAATAATAATTATAAGAAAATTGAATACTTTCATTTCGTAAAATTTGGGGTCTTACATGTGTTCTCTCTCATGTCATTATGATGTCACATTTTAACACATTTTAAATTTGGATCATAAAATAGAAAGTCTCCATTTACTTGAAATGGAGAGTCTCCTAGTCCACAAACCACTACCTTCATTTTAAATTATAAGGTAATTATTAATTTTTAAAAATTAATTTAAAATATTTATAAATTTAAAATTGAGATGATATATCCAAAAATTATAAAATAAGAAAACTTACAACTATTAGTTCTATCAGTTACTCCCTCTGTCCCCAAAAAGATGGCTAAAGGTACAAAAAAAAATTGTCCCCAAAAAGATGAGATAAAGTACACAAAGTAATGGATACATATGTAATTTAGCGGGGAACATTAGTATAAAAAAAATAAAAGTACTTGTCATTTTATATAATCTTCGGCTAAAATATAAATTAATAACTTAAACTATTACTATTTTTCCACTTCAGTGATCGACCTTTTAATTTTTTTTAATTAGATGATTAAACTATCAATTTTTTTCACTTTTGTTTAATTAAATCTGTCAAGTCATAAATTGATGATGTGGTAGAATGACATGGACAAACAATGCGAATGTGTATTAAAAAGGGAATTATTAAATTCACAACAGAAATTGTTATTTCTACAATAAAAGTGTTGTTATAGATCCTATAGCGACGATTTTCACTATCACTATACATCTATAGCGATACTTTTGTTGTGGAAATAACAAAAAAGTATTGTGAATTTAACAATTACTTATTAAAAATCATAATTCTTTTGTATATTTAAATGAAGTAAGGTTAAAAATGTAAATTAATAATTATATATCATTTACAATAACACTCTTATTAGTCAAAGAAGGTCAAACTGTAAACTCAATCGAACAATCAAATGCAAATCTATTAACGGAAGGAAAAAAAGAGGGGCTAAAAACAGTTTACTACATGAATTACCATTATATTCATGATTAAACCCCCCAAAGAATTTGGGCTTACACTTTACTACATCAAGTGTTTAATTTGATACAATTTAGCCCTTAATTTCAGAATCTGGCTAAAATTGGCAAGAATACCTAATTTTCTGGCTAGATAAGAATTGTATATAGTTTGTCTATATAAAATATGGGCTACTAACACTTCTGTTACATCAAGTACTACTAAATTCAAAATTTACTACATCAAGTACTTATAATTCATATAAATTTTGTATAAATACTTATTTGACGTATAAATCCTTATAAATAATTATTATATGTTAAATTATTAAAGTTAAATATTAATACAAAGATTACTAAATATACTTTTTTTATTTAAAAAAGACTTAATTACCAAAATAATCAATAAACTTTTAAACATATACAAATTATATTTTTAGTACGAATAACATTAAACTTTTAAACAATTTATAAAAGTGTCCAAAATTTAATTAATTAAATAATACCCTTTTATAGTGGAAGAGCATACAAAAGGAGGAAGAAGAAATTGAAAAATATGACCCATTTGCTCTTTCTTTCCCCTAATCTTTCAAATTTTTTTGTTCCTTCAAATTTGGAAATTTTAACAAATTATATGTATAAATTTTACAACTTAAATCCTGCAAATTATAAATTATATCATAATTTATAAATTTTACATCTTAAATTTTACAAATTGTATGTATAAATTTTACAACTTAAATCTTGCAAATTATAAATTATATCATAAATTATAAGTTTTACGTCTTAAATTTTACAAATTATATTTATAAATTTTATAATTTTATTTATAAATATTTATAATTTTAAATTGTATAAATTGAAAAATATAAAAATAAAAAATGACCATTTGCTTTCCCTCATCTCTCCCATTTCCCTAATCTTTCAAATTGTTTTGTTCCTTCAAATTTTGAAATTGTAATAAATTGTATGTATAAATTTTACAAATTATATCACAACTTAAATTTTACAAATTATATTTATAATTTTATTTATAAATATTTATAATTTTAATTTTGTAAATTGAAAAGGAAAAAAAAAATATGACTCATTTGCTCGCTAATCCTTCAAATTGTTTTGTTCCTTCAAATTTGGAAATTTTAACAAATTGTATGTATAAAATTTACAACTTAAATCTTGTAAATTAAAATTTTTACGTCTTAAAGTTTACAAATTATATGTATAAGTTTTACAACATAAAACTTGCAAGTTATAAATTATATCATAAATTATAAATTTTACGTCATAAATTTAACAAATTGTACGTATAAATTTTACAACTTAAATCTTGCAAATTATAAGTTATATCATAAAGTATAAATTTTACGTGTGTTAAATTTAACAAATTGTATGTATAAATTTTACAACTTAAATCTTGCAAATTATAAATTATATCATAAATTATAAATTTTACAAATTATATCACAACTTAAATTTTACAAATTTTTTTTTTTTGTGGGGGTCAAATCATGAATATGGTAGTACTTGATGTAACAGAACTGTAAATAGCTCTTTTTTAAATTAAGTTAAACTGTATATTTGTACGATCAA
Organism: Panax ginseng; assembly: GCA_020205605.1. Taxonomy (NCBI): domain Eukaryota; kingdom Viridiplantae; phylum Streptophyta; class Magnoliopsida; order Apiales; family Araliaceae; genus Panax; species Panax ginseng. Next base: position 31,043,270 of record CM035138.1, on the reverse strand, counting down.
CTAGTATTAAATGCACAACCCGATCAGATTCTTGGGCGGGTCGGATATTCTGGCCAATTTTGGTCGAATTCGAAATTGGGGACTAAATTGTATCAAATTAGGCACTTGATGTAGTAAATTGTAAGCTCAAATTCTTTGACGGCCGAATTATGAATTTGATGATACTTCATGTAACAGAAGTGTAATTAGCCCAAAAAAACTATTGTTTCCACTTTGCTGAAATTGAAAGATTAAAGAAACCAATCAAATTTGTCTTGGGCACTGATCTTCTGCATCGCCATCACACTTGCTCGTCATCATCATCAACATTACATCAACAAAAGAAAAAGTTCAAAAAATTAAGGTACATGGCTTGATTCGGTGCTCCTCAAGCTTCAACACTAACCGTATCAACCATATGTGTAAGACCCCAACCTTTTATGAATAAAGATTTATTTTGAATAATAAGGTGTTGATTTGATATAATGCTATAGTTATGGGTGATATGTGCAAATTTTGCAAAGTAAGCAAGTTGTCATAAAATATTCGTTTGGTCGGGGAATATTCTTTTTATTGAAAAATATTCATACGACAACAAAATCATTTGTGAACCCCACAACAGAATAACTGTCGGATATAGAAAGCGACAAAAATAACTTTTTCATAAAATAACGGTAAAACTTTTACCGTTAACTGTTGAAATACCTGGTGATAAAAGTACAGTAGACGCGTGGTTGCACAGTAGCACACTGTATTGCACCGTATCTCTGATTATTGATGCTTATGTAAGAAGTCACTCAGTTCCATTCAATAATTGCAACAGTAGTTTCAGCATAGTATCTCATATTATTGATTTAATTATTGTCACAGTATCATCTGCACAATATTTTATATTATTAAATTAATAATTAAGACGACACAGTTATTCATATTATTATTTTTATTATTGACAATGTCTAGAAAGTTCTGTCTTGGAAAGGGGTTAGGTTATTTAATTGCGCGCCAATAAGGAGAAATTCTTATCGGAAAGCCCCGTTTTTCCTGAGAATGGTCTGATTGTCAATATTGTGAGTTATGATATTATTGATGAAGAATTGTTGAAAGATTAAAAATGTGTTGATTGAAGATAAAGTGATTTGTGGTATATATTTATTCAATCTTTGATATAAATAAGAGGTTTTTTATGAGACGTTTGTTGTAAGTTTAGTTTATTCCATGGGACCCATAGGTCATCATCTAAGAGTACTTGCCTTTACCAAACGTCAAACCACTTGTCGTTTCACATTACAGGCGTCAAACCACTTACCTTTTTACATTACAGACGTCAAACCACTTGCCTTTTCATATTATTAGTCGTCAAGCCACTTGTCTCTTCACATTGCAAGGTCTAAGCTAGAAATCTTCTATAAATAGAAGCTTATTTCTTCTTTCATTCTCACCAATTCACTAAGACTCACAAGAGAAAACTATAGAGAGTGAATAAGAGAGAAAGAAGAAGAGTATTCTGCTACTACACTATTGTAGTATCGTGACGCCCCCAAAATAGGTATATGTGACGCCCCCAAAACAGGTATACATCACCCATCTTGAGTCGCCAAATACATGGTACAAAATTCAAATACAACTTAATTATACAACAGTCATGTAAAAATACTACATAACATAATCTAAGAGTTTTAATAAAAATATTGTCATCTAGACAATATCCACACTCAATGGAGTCCTCATTACATTTATTATTACACTATTTTATAGAATAATGAGGACTACTAAAACAACCATCTGGACCATCAATCCGTTCCCCGACCAGTCCCAGCTATATTCTCATTTCCTGAAGAGAACAATGAAAGAAAGGGTGAGCTCAACTAGCCCAGTAAGAAATATTATGACTAAGATAATGCAGAATAATTTATCCTTAGCCTTCAACAGTATAACAACTGATAGAATACAATAGACAACAAGTTTTAGATCAACAACTGCAGCGGAATAAGCAATCGATTAGAAGAGTCAAGTAGAGCATAAAATCTGCTATCTTCTATGATTTAAAAAGTTTTTCATCAACTTTATCGCTGAGACTCAGCTTAATAAATAAAATCGAATCATCCCTGCACCACGGCCAAGGATATGTAATCATCAATGGTCATAATTATACCGAATAATCCCTGGTCATAATCATACCAACAACTGTCCATCAATGAATTACAGGCCAATGAGGACTTTTACCACATCATTCGTCACATTACAGTCATGATTATACTGAATAATCCCTGGTCATAATCATACTAAGTCCATCTATGCACGTAAGCCAAAGATGACTTTCATCACAATATAAGCATGAGGATGATGACAATGACATAATAATTCAATAAAACAAGTTCAAGGATAAATTTTAAAGATTTATAATTTAATTTATCCAGAAATCAATAATGCCCAAATTGTCAACATGATACTACTTTGTAGAGTAAAATTCAAGAATAATATTCATGTACCAAAAATAATTTGGACATAAAAGAAATATATTTTTCGGGTGAATAGTACCCCGTGAATAGTACTTCAGGAATAGTATCCCGTGAATAGTACCCCGAAACAAAAAGTATCCCGAATACCCGAGTGAATGATATCTCATACGAGTATAATAGAATATACGAAACTGCAAATGGTATTTCACCCGCCATGCAGTAATCCACGTAGACATATCATTTTCACAATTTAATAAGGAATGAATACGAAGGATCATTCACCATGCATGCGGCAGTCCACATAAACAGGTTATTCCAATAGAGTAATATAGAATGGAATAACAAAATAGATCGCACAGCAGGTTATTCCAACAGAATAATAAAGAATGGAATAACAAAAGAATTCACCAGGCATGCGATAGACCGCACAGACAGGTTATTCCAACAGAATAATAAAGAATTGAATAACAGAAGAATTCACCAGGCATGCGATAGACCACACAGATAGGTTATTCCAACAGAATAATAAAGAATGGAATAACAACCCTTACGAGTATTGAAAGAAAATAACTTTCTTCATGAATACGAAAGAAATAATACCCCTTACCTTAGAAGAAACTGGATACTGGAATAGTGAGGTAGCAGACTTCTATTCTTCTTCCTCTCTATAATTTCTCTCTATAATAATTGCTCTATAGCTTTAGTGAATTGGTGAGAAATGAATGAAGATTGAGCTTCTATTTATAGAAAAATATAGTTTTGATAATTTCACGTTTTGAGGCTCAAAATAGTACAGTATAATACCATCCTCTTTTTCTTTATTTTTAATTTAGTCCTGCAAGTATTATCAAACTTGCACCACCACCCTTAATAGTAAATCATGTGAATTAATAGTTCATTCATGTGACTCAATAGTATAATCATGTGAAAAAACTAATTGCAGTATAGTACCTTCAACAATACCTCCATTTTTAATTTAGTCATGCAAGTATTATCAATCTTGCACCAATTCCCCTAATAGTAAATCATGTGAATCAATAGTACACACATTGTAAGACCCCGAATTTTACGAATTGATAGTATTCAATTTTTCTATTTAGAAAATAGTTAAATTGATAAAAGTTTAAAGTTATGGGTGAAATTATTTTTTTTCAAAATAAGCAAGTGGTTATAAAATATTCATTATTGTCGAGAAATATTCGTTTGGTCGTGGAATATTCTTGTTGTCGAGAAATATTCGTACGACGGCGCAACCATTTGTGTGCCCCATAACAGGATAACTATCGGATGAAGAAAATGACAAATTTAAGTTTTTATAAATAATGGCGTAATCATTGCATTATTAATTAAACATTGGAATACACAGTGGTTAAAACACACGATGTCTACGGCGGTGTTGCATAAAGCTACACATATTGCAAAAGAATTATTGATTCTTACGTAAAAGGCACTACTCAATAATTGTTATAGTAATTCTTTATTCAATATTTTATTTTATTGATTCAATAATTGCTACGTTGATATTTTATATTATTGTTGTTTCAATAATTGTCACTACACAGTATTTTCCATTATCAGATCAATAGTTCATATTATTTTAAAAATATTACTAGATAATATTATTGGCAATGTCTAGAAAGTTCTATCTAAGGAGAGGTTTGGTCACCTAATTGCGCGCCAGTATCCTTATTGGAAAGCCCCCTCTTTCCTGGGAATGACCTGGTTGTCATTATTGTGATTCTGTAATATTATTTATGAATAATTAATTATTGATTTATATGATAAGGAAAATATTCATTTTATGTGGATATAGATGGAGAAAATTTTTAAAGTGATAATTGTTGAAAATTGATATTTTATCTTTTTTGATAAAATATATTATTATATTACAATAATATAATAATGGTGATATTTTTACAATGAATGTGTGATATATGAATAAATGAGGAGGAAGAATATTTTTGTTACAAAAAATGTTTAACACATGTTTTGTTTGTTGGTGGACCCCATTTCTTGACTGAAATTTGATTATAGCCTGCAAAATCGTCCGTATGTGGATTTCGGTCAATTTCTGTTTGGAATTTGGAAAAAATTTCTTCTGCAAAGTTGAAGAGAATTGAATTTCTTATGGAAGGACATAAGATTCAAATTTTTCTGATAAAAGGGCTATTTATTATCAATTATTGAAGTTCCGAAATAATTAATTTTTGGAGTTTTAAATATTTTTTTAAGGAAAACATGTTTTGTGTGACTAGTGAGCCCCACATGTGTTGCAAAATATGCTGAATTCAGATGTCAAAGTGAGAGTATATATTTTTTATAAATATTAATATTTTATTAAATTTTTTGCTTTGGTGTTCTAAGTATTTTCCTATAAATAGGGTGCTTAGGTTAGAATTGAAAATCACACCAGAAACTGAAGTTTTCTTTCTCTATATTATCGAGCGTATTTTTGTGAGTATTTAGATACTTTCAGAGTTGCTATTAAGTGCAAGTTTCCTTCGACATTAAATCCGAAATTCTAGCCAAAAGTACTATTCTTTTGAGGTAAGGGATGGTAAGGGATGTTATTTTCTTCGTAAATGATATTATTTTTTCAATATCATTATGCCGAAAATATTGATATGAATATTATTGTAGAATTTCTACCTTTTTGTGTTGAAGTTACTATTCACGTATACGACACTATTCACGTATACAACACTATTCACATATACGACATTATTCATGTATATGATATTATTTACGTATACGGTACTATGTACGAATACAGAGTACTATTCATGAGTTACTATTTATGGGTACTATTCACGACAAAATTGATTTTTTTTTGGACCAAATTATCGTTGATTTATGAATCTTACTCTTGAAATTAAATGCAGTTGTTGATCATATTGTTTTTATTATCATATATAACATTTTTATAATCTTGGTGATGAAATTTCTCTTTGACTTGAGTGTAAAGATGGATAGATTATTGACATGATCGTGACTATTGGTTCTCTTTGGCCAGTATTGCAAAGTTGAATTGTTGACTGGTATGATCATGACCATTGAATTTATAAACGATTATTTTTAGCTTAAGTGCAAAGGTGAATTGATCAACATGGTTATAATTATTGTTTATATAAATTCTGAAATGATTATATATTTATTTGAGATATTAATATCTTTGGCCTATAGTGCAAAGATGATCTGTTGTTGAATATCTTTGGCCTGTAGTGCAAGGATGACATGTTGTTGAATATCTTTGGCCAGTAGTGCAAAGATGAACTGTTGACGAATATCTTTGGCCCGTAATGTAAAGATGAATTTATCAGTATGATTATGAACAGGAACTGTGATTTGGTATAACCATGATCTTTGATGTTTCAGGTAAAGATAGGTGATGAAAATTATCTTCGTCATGGGTGCGAAGAGGAATTTAGAACCATACTTATGATTATGAGTTATTCACATGATTTTGGTCAGGAACTGTTGATTGATGTTACAGGGATAAAACATTGTTGGTGGACTTTTAACATGGAGAAGATAATAGACTTTATGGTCTATTTGACTCTTCTAATGGATTGCTTTCGTTCATTGCAACTACTACGGTTGAAAAGTTTTATCATCTACCATATGTTCTAAATCTCTGATTTATTACTGACGAAGAATATTGATAATTTATTTATCTTTAGTCATGATATTCTTTACTGGGTTGTGCTCACCTTTTTGCTTCACAATTCCTTTCAGGTTATAAAAGTGTAGCTGGGTCGAGTGGGGATAACAAAGGAATAGAACGGTGGTGTCTAGTTGTGGAGATTCTTTCTAAACAGTATAGAAAAGTGTGTTGTATTTTATACATCATTTAGTAGTTATATTTGGTGAATCAAATAGGGTGAGGCGAACCCAACATTGGAAGGATGTTTTGACATTATCATATAAGATGTCTAATGACATACAACCTCGTGTTATCATAAGACAGGGTTGTGCACATCCACTTGCTGAGTGTATCTACGAGCACTACCTATATAATCTTGGTGTTTGGTTGAAGTATAATTCTCAATTTGAGACAGTGGAGATAATGATATGTCAAGAGAAGACTCACCATTGGAAAGAATATGATAGTAATCTTCTCATTTATCTTTGGGGTCTATTGGGTCAACCAAGGATAATTCTGTGGGCATATGATATCTATCATAACCTAGACGCATGGCCTCCCATGTACGAAGGTTTCCTTGAGCACTTCCCACACTACAAAAAAATAGGTCATTGCCGACGGACTCTGCCGTCGCCAATGACCTAATTGCCGTCGGCAATGAGGTCATTGGCGACGGCAGAGTCCGTCGCCCTTCCCGTCGCCGTATGGGTCATCGCCCATGTCTTCTGTCGTTCACCGTCGGCAAGCTATTCATTCCCGACGGGGTCAATAGCGATGGGCCACCGTCGGCAATGATGCATTGGCGACGGCCGTGGCGACGAACAAACCGTCAGTAATGGTTATCACTAAAAAATTAAAAATAGTCATTGCCGACGGCATAGCCGTCACCTATGACTCTCAACCCCGTCGCCAATGAGGTTTTTAATTTATTTTTTTTTTGAATATCAAGATACCCTGTTCATTTACATATACATAATTATACCTGTAATAAACTAAAGAAAAATAAAGATTCTTCACAAACGCATATCAATAACAATAATAGCTTTTGCTATATCAACCATCAAATATGTAAACAACGTAATGACTTATAAATAAAAGTAAATGCGATGTAAATACAAAATGTAATCATAAACAATCAATATAGTTAGATACATATACCATCAACCTAACTAGATACTAAACTCTAGTCTGTACAACTCAAAAGCTGTATAAATATACATATATGAAGGTAAAAATATAAACATAATGGGTACTACAACCCAAGATCAGGAATGTCGTCGGTATCATCATCGCCGCCAGTCCCACTGCCGGTCCCACCTATAGTCCCACCGCCGGTCCCACCTCCGGTCTAACCCTCAATAGTCTCATCAGCATCAGCCCGGTGGTCATCACCATCTCCACCACGGGCATCGCCCGTGCGACAGCCTCCACCCGCCGAAGTCTCATCAACAAGACCCTACAAAATTAAAATATTAATAACGAATTTGAAAATAGAGCATATTTAAATTAGTTTCGTTTGTGTTCTTCAAGTGTTGTTGAGTGTTGCAAACTGTGCGATAACTCGGTCTTCGTATGTCAGAATCGAGTCCCATAAGTTGTAACGCGTGTCTATTACCTACGCGGTGCTATATGTGTGTTTGCGTGGCGTTCAAACAGTCGATGCGGGTTTTGGGCTCTTTTTCGGCTTTTTGCCTAAGTGTTGTTGAGTTTTGCAAAGCGTGCGAATAACTTCGGTCTCGTGTGTCGAAATCGAGTCCCGTAAGTTATAATGCATGTACATTACCTCGCGGTGCTATGTGTGTAATTGCGTGGGCGTTGGACGGCCGGACCGATGGATTTTTGGGCTCTTTTTCGGCTTTTTGCCTAAGTGTTGGCGAGTTTTGCAAACTGTGCGATAACTCGGTCTCCGTATGTCAGAATCGAGTCCCGTAAGTTCTAACACATGTCTATTACCTACGTGGTGCTTTTTGTGTGTTTGCGTGGCGTTCGGACGGCCGATACGGGTTTTGAGCTCTTTTTCGGATTTTTGCCTAAATGTTGTTGAGTTTTGTAAACTGTGCGATAACTCGGTCTCCGTATATCGGAATCGAGTCCCATAAGTTGTAACGCGTGTCTATTACCTACACGGTGTTATGTGTGTGTTTGTGTGGCGTTCGGACGGCCGATGCGGAATTTGGGCTCTTTTTTGGCTTTTTGCCTAAGTGTTGGCGAGTTTTGTAAACTGTGCGATAACTCGGTCTCCGTATGTCGGAATCGAGTCCCATAAGTTCTAACACGTGTCTATTATCTACGCGGTGCTATATGTGTGTTTGCGTGGCATAGCAATACAATTACAAATTATAATTATAAATTACATAAATTAAATAAAGAAATACAGAATTTAATTGTTTTTACATTCGAATATGTGGTGGGAAGATGTTGGCCAAGACAATTTGCACATACGCTGGATGGCCTCCTCCTCAGTCTTACACCCATGAGGAATTCGTCAACGGGTGTGTAGGATTTATAGAGCCGTGGACAACCTCTTGAGCCACCGGTAGATTCGATAGCGTGTGGTGCGCTTGATGCTGCAACACCGCTTCGCCATGCACCCCTCTATGATCCATCGGAAGAAGTCATCTGGATAATGAAGGGTCGGCACCGATCCTTTCGCACCACTACCTCCAGTGGGTGGGCACTTGCAGATCTCTCATGCGAGGGACTAGGGTGTAAGTGGGACATGGGGAATGCCCACAACTCTACCCTTCTTGGTCCCCAGCCTTCCTGACCAGGTCCTCTATCTCCTCATCCAAGACGCATGAGACTCGTCTCTTTGAGTGTCACCTCTCTTACTCCAAGGCCCTTGCAAGATCCTCGAACAAATCATTTGAAAAAACACATTAGTAGATGATACGCAAAGAATAAAAAGAAATAATAAAAAAGAATAAACGAATTTTAAATACATACTAAATAAGATAATTACAAAACTTACAGCAATACGTTCTGCCTCAGGTGAGATATAACCACCGTCACCTTTCTTTTGGTGGGCGTGCCACCAAAACTCCAAACGGGAGGGTGCATGCTTTAAACTCACCTCGAGTCTCTCCCCGCAATTGTCGTCTGATGAGACCCGGTCAGATGTGGGAGGCGACTACTGCTTTGTCGAGGCGAACACACTTTGTCTTACATCTTCTTGAAGGCCTCGTAGTCCCCAAATGTTTCACATCCGGTCCCACATGCAAAAATATGAAATCTGGCCGGACATCCTTAAGTGTCTGTCCATCAGCCATCTTCGTCTGGGCCTTCTTATTCCAGTCGTAGACCCATTTGTGCCAATTCATCTCTAGGTATCTGTGCAAAACAGTCATGCCATGGGCTTTTTGCCCGTCCTCAAAACGATAATATCTATGCACATTACACATTAAGAAGCTTAGTAGACAACTTAAATCAAAGAGGTAACAATATATTCAAATGGAATATAAAACTAGTATATGAATGATTAACATCCTACCCTAAACTCAGCAATAATCAGCTACTGTGTGCGGTCATCTACATCTGCCCACCTCATCCACGAGCTTGAGAATCGGTTGCGGACGATCCCAAGCAACGTGTTTCTTGGTGTGGCGTCAAGGATACTACAATTGAAATTAATACATTGCAAATTACAAAGAATATATAAAAACTAAATACTTATGTTATAGAAATACTATATAGGATTATGAAATTAATTACCTATGAGTCCCAACACGACATATAAGCGGCGCCTGTGGGGGATTCCCTAGCAAGCCACGTGCTAATCCCCGCGGAGGCCTACGTCAATCACCTATGTAGTGAAATACATCAATATTTATATAAACGAATATAATGTCAATATAATTATACCCGATTTATCCTACTTTGATCATCACGCGTAGAATCGCCACCACCCCCGACTGCCGCCCACGATCGCCATGTGGTGTGCGCGCCATATGTATGTATACTGTCAAAATCATAAAAAAAATATTATTCAACATTCGTAAATACTATATTTGAGCACAATAACAAAGAGGATAACATACAGATACAACTAAAAGAATGCAACATAAATAGTAACCTAAAAGGATACATCATAAATAGTAACACCTTTAGTAGATTATATAAGTTGAAGATAATGATTGCACTACTACAAACTATTACATTTGAATATAACTAAAAGGACACAATTAAAGAGTACATACTCCTAATCATTTATATCGTCAAGGCCATCAATATCAAAATCGTCATCTTCGAGCAATAGATCTTCACTATCGTTGTCATCACCATCTTCGTCGTCCTCAACGATTTCTTTAATTATATCTACCTCCTCAACAACATCGTCTTCACTTTCGACAACGACAACATCATCCTCTTCTTCACTAGACTCACTAATAATTGTTACATCAGCAGGTGTGACACTAGTAGACTTGACTTGTAAAGGTTCATTGTCTGGAAGAGGAGTTGTGCCTTGAAAACCACGGGCACTGGTGGTTATAACAGCATGCCATGGGCTTGCAGGGGTCTTAACACTCCGCGCGTAGTACACATGTGTTGCTTGACTTGCTAAACTAAAAGGCTCGTCCATACCACTCATCAGTCTTAGTTTTGACTTAACGTTAACAGTCACCCGTCCTGATTTTTTATCTACTTTAACTCCATTTTCAACATCAAACCAATGACAATTGAAGCAAACTAATTCTTTATGACCCCAATATTTGAGCACGATAACTTCCAGCAATCGTCCATACCAGTCATCCCAAATGACACCAGAATCAGAAGAAGCAACTTCCCCAATATCGCAACACTTAAATCTGTAACCGTTGACAATTCAGCATGTATAAGTATCTCACAGATCTTTCGTAGTCATCGGCTATAAGCTTTAGCCGATTATCGACGACTAACTCATCTGTGAGGACCTAATGTACATTAACACAACATATTCTAAAGTTAATTACGCCATAAGAATAACATCATGATGGTATATTCATTGAGCTTATAAGGTTAGACTTACATGATCTTTAAATCATTGCACAAATTCTCCATTTCTCAAATTTTGTAAATCCCCGTCCGATATACTCGGATTAAACTTCACGACTTGACATCATCATATTGACGACTCATTTATATACTCAATGTTGATGAAAAAGAACTTGACACAATTACACCAGACATATATAATTGTGACTACTTACTTAATGTATGGAGATACTTCATTCATGTTGACAAGTGCATACAATGTGGTAACTGCATACTCACTATCGGTCAAGAATCGCCTTTTTTACCACCGAATGGGCGTACAGGATGACTAAAGGCCATTAATTCTCCATTTTCCTCGTGCACAACAGCCTAATTTCGACGTAAGCGATTGTGCTTCGTCTGAACATTCGGCTCAAAGTACAACGAGCAAAAATTAACAAGTTCCTCCATAACATAACTTTTAGCAATTGACCCCTCTATACGGGCTCTATTCTTCACCTTTTGCTTTAGACGTCGCATATACCTATATGATATATAGATTAACAAAAAAGAATAAGCATTTTACCGTATTAAAAACATTAATGCCATTACCTCTCAAATGGATACATCCATCTATATTGTACGAGACCGCCAAACTTAGCTTCGTATGGCAAGTGAATAGGCAAATGCTCCATTGAATCAAAAAATGATGGGGGGCAGATCATTTCTAACTTGCACATTATTTCTACTATCTGCATCTCCATTTTATCATCTTTTTGAGTGAAGCTCTGTCAAGCATAGATCTCTCAAGAAATTAGAAAGCTCACGTTCGTTTCAACCACACGCTTTGATAATAAGTCGATAAATGCCACAGGGATCAACTTCTGCATGAATACGTGACAATCATGACTTTTGAGACCCTAAAACTTCAACTCTTCGACTTTACAACACCTTGCTATATTCGAAGAATATCCATTTGGGAGCTTCAGTCCACTGATCCAATTACATATCAATATCAACTGTTCCCTGGTCAAAGTATATTCAGCTTTAGGCGTTACCATCTTACTACCCTCCTGATACACCCACAGATCTTCTCTAATGTTCATTTTTACCAAATCAAGCCTTGACTTGTTGTTGTCCTTTGTTCTACCACTGGAATCTAGGACTGTATAAAATATGTTATCAAATACGTTCTTCTTAGTATGCATCAGATCTATACAATGATGAATGCAGAGTGTAGCCCAATAAGGCAGGTCAAAGAACATGGATCTATGTGTCCAGTTGTGAACCTTGTCGTAACCGTAAGCTCGCTCTAATCTGTGATTCTTCCCTGGAGGTGGAAACTTCAAATGACTAATCCAACTCAACACTGATGACCCAGAAAGATGGCTAGGTACTTGACGTTTCTCTATTTTTCGATTGAATTGTCTACTCATCCGCCGATAACAATGTTAAATCGGTAAAAACTGTCTGGATGTTGCAAAGAAACTCATTTTTCCCCCATGTTTAAGCCGCACAGCTTTAACTGACCCCATGCACACGGGACATGACAAGCCCCCGTGAGTCGACCATCCACTGATCATTCCTAACGCCGGGAAGTCATTTATTGTCCATAGTAAAGCTGCCTTCATGTCAAAGTCCTGCTTAAGAGATACATCATACGTTTGAACCCCTTTTTCCAAAAAATATCTTCAACTCATCAACAAACGGCCTGAGGTATACATTGATGTCTTTACTCGGACTCTTATCACCCGAAATCAGTAAAGGCATGAACATGTAGGGATCTTTCATGCACATCGAAGGCGGGAGGTTATACACCACAATAATCACCGGCCAAGTTAAGTAGGGCTTTGTGTAAGGCCCGTTAAACGGATTAAACCCATCCGTAGGAAGTCCAAGCCTAACATTGAGAACCTCTTCAGCAAACGAGAGGTGCTTGTTATCAAAATTTTTCCACTCAATCCCATCTGCCAAAAGGTTGACCTTCGACTATGTCATGTGTAGAGTGCCACCTCATATCCCTCGGTGGTATGTGTTGACATGAACAACCGTGAAGCCTCGAGGCAATGGGAAAGTAACGTAAGATCTTTCTCGTACGCGTCTTTTCCCTTTTTCTTGCGCTGTTCACGGTATCTACTTGTACCACAAATATCACATGACCTCTTATCTTTATTTACATCACCATAATACAACATACAGTCCTTCTCACAAGCATCGATCTTCTCATACCCTAGATTGAGCCTTTTCACCATTTTCTTCACATCATAGTATGACTCCCAGAACTTATTGCTGCGGTAAGCACTCCTTCACAATGCTTAATAGTTCATTAAAACCTTTATCGCTTCTGATCGTGCTCGTTCTTGAAGTGTAAAAACTTAGTCACTGCAGATAAGACGGTTGTGCTTTTCGTGCCTGAAATAAATACGATTAGCGTCATTTGCTTCATGCAATAACTCATAGAAACCCTTAGCCCGTCATTTCGGCTCTTTGTTGTGTACTACTTTCATCCCCTGTCAGATTCCATCGAAAGTATGAACCAAAGACTTCACTATCATGTTAAATGCAATCAAAGGTTTCTTCACCTCTAGATTACTGGTTCGATTCATGTTCATCCAACCAGTTTCCCCATGATAGATCTATGTCGATAACCCCGCTTGAACCCATACGCAAATAAGTCGCATATGACATCACTCCTTTTCCTTCCACACTTCATTCACACACCTCTTACAAGGACATCTAATCTCATCGCCACCGACTTGCTTTCAAATGCGAAATTGAAAATTGTCCAACCCCACTACTGATACTCGTGAGCTAAGCCCACTCTTATCGGTGGCTACCCTACGTTCCATCCAACTTCGATCAACAGACATCTTGGACAACTGTCTGCTATATATATGGAAAGTTAGACAAACACAATCAAGTCTCCAAGTTAATGTATATGCAAGCTTATGAGTTTCCTAACTTCATCTCCCACTCTAACGGGTCAAAGCTTATCCCATTCTCGGATGTAATCGCCTAATCGATGCAACAACTTGAACACATCTTTAAATTTTTTTAGAATTTTGGCGACACCTCCCATGGTCTTTAAGTACACGAAATAGACTAACACATCGTAGTCTAAATATGCACCCGAAGAACGTCAAGAGATATATACTAACCGAAAATTCAAAAAATATAAAGACGTGCTCAAGTCGTTAACACCAACCTAAGTGAGATCGAAACATACAAGAACAGTCCCAAAATGGGGACTATTTGAGATTCACTCCTACTAAGTGAATCTCAAACGGGTTTCTAAGCTTCCTAAACTATATGAAAATATGCACATGTCAAAATAAGGATTATTTTTGTATAACAAAAAGAATACTAGCTTTTTATCAGGTCACAAACTATTATTAAACTTTTTTAAAATCCACCCACACCCCATCCCACCCCACCGCACCCTTATATTGAGGATGAAAGCAAAACTGATAGTCAATTTACTACTATAACAATTTCTCAATTAGCTAATACATGACTGTGTGTGAGAGAGAGAGCTGGGAAATATGTTTAATTATGTTTCAATGGAAGCATTTGAATATGATCATTTGGATGAAAAGCACAAAAAGAATGGCTGATAGCTCCAAATTTGAATATGAGCATTAGAATGTGTTCTTTGTAAACTCTAAATCATGTTATTACTGCAGTTATCCAAATTCAACTTGTATGCACTTGAATAACTCGAAAAATTTGAGGTCTTGTCTTCATATTCTTTGTAATATAAACACTTCATACATTCTCATTTTTCGTTTGGTTTGCGGTGAATTGGTCTTAGTCTATAAAAGGCTTTATAATATAAGGAATAAACTCTCCATTTTACAATATGTAAACATAGAACATAAATATATCCTTAAGTTTGTAATTTTTGCAAATGGGATTCTTTTTGTGGTATGAAAGAATATATAACTTGATAACCTGATGCTCCGCTTCAATAAATGCTTACCATGCAGATGAACAATGAAATTGATGAAACAAACTTGATCTTGCAAGTACCCAAAAGACCCTTCCCCAAAATTGTGTAATGCCTGCATAAAACATACTCTACCTTTAACCATTTACTTGTAGTCATGTAGACCATTGCAAATATAAAATTATAATATACAGACATGTTTATAACAGTTGTAAACACTGAGATTGTTTGATAATGTATCCTCAACATAATACTAGGTTTTCAATTTGAACTTCTTATCCCGAATAGCACATCTCGACACAATTGTATTTATTTAATCATAAATAAAATCATGCTATTTAAGCTAAATGGACATACATATGACCAACATTACATGGTTGATAAACAACAACGCCAACATAAATTAATAAAATAAACTAATTAACACCACAAAATCCCACAACATGTATAGTAAGAACAAATGTGTACAATCAAAATTAATTAACAAAAAAATGTGTACAAGCAAATAAATCAGTCAGAAGAATGAACCATGATCTTTGATGTTTCAGGTAAAGACAGGTGATGAAAATTATCTTCGTCTTGGGTGCGAAGAGGAATTTAGTACCATAATTATGATTATGAGTTATTCACATGATTTTGGTTAGGAACTGTTGATTGATGTTATAGGGATAAAACATTGTTGGTGGACTTTTAACATGGTGAAGATAATAGACTTTATGGTCTATTTGACTCTTCTAATGGATTGCTCGTTCACTTAACAACTACTTGGTTGAAAAGTTTTATCATCTACCATATGTTCTAAATCTCTGATTTATTACTGATGAAGACTATTGATAATTTATTTATCTTTAGTCATGATATTCTTTACTGGGCTAGTTGTGCTCACTCTTTTGCTTCACAATTCCTTTCAGGTAATAAAAGTGTAGCTGGGTTGAGCGGGGATTACAAGGGAATAGAACGGTGGTCTCTAGCTGTGGAGATTCTTCCTAAACAGTATAGAAAAGTGTGTTGTATTTTATACATCATTTAGTAGTTATATTTGGTGAATCAAATAGGGTGAGGCAAACCAAACGTTGGAAGGATGTTTTGACACTATCATATAAGATGTCTAATGACATACAACCTCGTGTTATCATAAGACAGGGTTATTCACATCCACTTACTGAGTATATCTACGAGCACTACCTATATAATCTTGGTGTTTGGTTGAAGTATAATTCTCAATTTGAGACAGTGGAGATAATGATATGTCAAGAGAAGACTCACCATTAGAAAGAATATGATAGTAATCTTCTCGCTTTTCTTTGGGGTCTATTGGGTCAACCAAGGATAATTACAGGGGCATATGATATCTATCATAACCTGGCACGCATGGCCTCCCATGTACGAAGGTTTCCTTAAGCACTTCCCAAAGATTCTAATTTCTAAAACAGTTTTTGACTGTACCTTTATGTAAGGTGCCATTGTGACGGGCTATCCATGTTTGGGACATGAGTCACAGTTGGTATACATTTGTATCAAAACTCACAACATTTGTGTTGTTGTATTTTGCACGACAATTGTGATAATGAAGTTGTAGTTATTTTCTGTACCATGTATTTGGCGACCTAGAATAGGTTGGATGGAATGGACCTATTTTGGGGGAGTCACAGTTGGTATCAAAGATTAGGGATATGATCTCTGGCGGAGATCCGGGATTAGAACTAGGAAGGGAGAGACGAGTAATATCCTTCGCTAGTGTGTGTCCTAACTAAGCTGAATTTTCTTACTTAAGTTGACAAATTATGATATGTCAATTAACCTTTGTTTTGAAGCTGTATTCTAGAATGATATCTGAAATACAGGAGATGAGCAATGGAGAAATCATGATGACATGGAAGATGGAATCTGAAAAGGAAGCAAGGTATTCTCAACTCTTTGAAATACTAGGTACGTAAATTTCGAGGGCAAAATTTCATAAGGAGGGAAGATTGTAAATTTTACGAAATGAAAGTATTCAATTATTCTATTTAGTAAATAGTTAAATTGATAAAAGTTTAAAGTTATGGGTGAAATTATTTTTTTTCAAAATAAGCAAGTAGTTATAAAATATTCATTGTTGTCGGGAAATATTCGTTTGGTCGTGGAATATTCTTGTTGTCGGGGAATATTCGTACGACGGTGCAACCATTTGTGGGCCCCATAACAGAATAACTGTCAGATGAAGAAAATGACAAATTTAAGATTTTATAAATAATCTACGTAATAATCGCATCAAGTATTAACATTGTTGGAATACTCGATTGGTTAAAACACAAGTCTACGCGTTGTTGCACAAAGAAGACATGGTATTGCACCAATTATTGATTCTTATGTAAGAAGGCACTACTCAATAATTGTTACAAAGAATTACTTGCTTCAATATTTTATTTTATTGATTCAATAATTGCTACGTTGATATTTTATATTATTGTTGTTTTAATAATTATCACTACACAATATTTTTCATTATCAGATTAATAGTTCATATTATTTTAATAATATTACTAGATAATATTATTGGTAATGTATAGAAAGTTCTGCATCTAAGGAGAGGTTTGGTCACCTAATTGCTTGCCAAGATGGAGAAAATCCTTATTGAAAACCCCTCTTTCACAGGAACCGCCCGGTTGTCATTATTGTGATTACGTAATATTATTTGTGAATAATTAATTATTAATTTATATGATAAGGAAAATATTCATTTTATGTGGATATAGATGGAGAAAAATTTTAAAGTGATAATTGTTGAAAATTGATATTTTATCTTTTTTGATAAAAAAATATTATTATATTATAATAATATAATAATGGTGATATTTTTACAATGAATGTGTGATATATGAATAAATGAGGAGGAAGAGTATTTTTGTTACAAAAAATGTTTAACACATGTTTTGTGTGTTGGTAGACCCCATTTCTTGACTAAAATTTGATTATAGCTTGCAAAATCGTCCGTATGTGGATTTCGGTCAATTTCTGTTTGGAATGTGGAAAACTTTTCTTCTACAAAATTGTAGAGAATTGAATTTCCTATGGGAGGACATAAGATTCGAATTTTTCTGATAAAAGGGCTATTTATTATGAATTATTGAAGTTCCGAAATAATTGATTTTTGGAGTTTTAAATAATTTTTTTTAAGAAAAACATGTTTTGTGTGATTAGTGAGCCCCACATGTGTTGCAAAATATGTTGAATTCAGATGTCAAAGTGAGCATATATTTTTTTATAAATATTAATATTTTATTAAATTTTCTGCTTTAGTGTTCTAAGCATTTTCCTATAAATAGGGTGCTTAGGTTAGAATTGAAAATCACACTAGAAACTGAAGTTTTCGCTCTCTATATTATCGAGCGTATTTTTGTGAGTATTTAGATACTTTCAGAGTTGCTATTCAGTGCAAGTTTCTTCGACATTAAATTCGAAATTCTAGCCAGAAGTACTATTCTTTTGAGGTAAGGGATGGTAAGGGATGTTATTTTCTTCGTAAATGATATTATTTTTTTCAATATCATTATGCCAAAAATATTGATATGAATATTATTGTGGAATTTCTACCTTTTTGTGTCGGAGTTACTATTCACGTATACGACACTATTCACGTATACGATACTATTCACATATACGACATTATTCATGTATATGATATTATTTACGTATACAGTACTATGTACGAATACGGAGTACTATTCACGAGTTACTATTCACGAGTTACTATTCACGGGAACTATTCACGACAAAATTAGTTTTTTTTGGACCAAATTATCATTGATTTATGAATCTTACTCTTGAAATTAAATGCAGTTGTTGATCATATTGTTTTTATTATCATATATAACATTTTTATAATCTTGGTGATGAAATTTCTCTTTGACTTGAGTGTAAAGATGGATAGATTATTGGCATGATCGTGACTATTGGTTCTTTTTGGCCAGTAGTACAAAGTTGAATTGTTGACTGCTATGATCATGACCATTGAATTTATAAATGATTATCTTTAGCTTAAGTGCAAAGGTGAATTGATCAACATGGTTATACTTATTGTTTATATAAATTCTGAAATGATTATATATTTCTTTGAGATATTAATATCTTTGGCATGTAGTGCAAAGATGATCTGTTGTTGAATATCTTTGGCATGTAGAGCAAAGATGACATGTTGTTGAATATCTTTGGCCAGTAGTGCAAAGATGAACTGTTGACGAATATCTTTGGCCCGTAGTGTAAAGATGAATTTATCAGTATGATTATAAATAGGAACTGTGATTTAGTGTAACCATGATCTTTGATGTTTCAGGTAAAGACAGGTGATGAAAATTATCTTCGTCTTGGGTGCGAAGAGGAATTTAGTACCATACTTATGATTATGAGTTATTCACATGATTTTGGTTAGGAACTGTTGATTGATGTTATAGGGATAAAACATTGTTGGTGGACTTTTAACATGGTGAAGATAATAGACTTTATGGTCTATTTGACTCTTCTAATGGATTGCTCGTTCCGCTGCAACTACGGTTGAAAAGTTTTATCATCTACCATATGTTCTAAATCTCTGATTTATTACTGATGAAGACTATTGATAATTTATTTATCTTTAGTCATGATATTCTTTACTGGGCTAGTTGTGCTCACTCTTTTGCTTCACAATTCCTTTCAGGTAATAAAAGTGTAGCTGGGTTGAGCGGGGATTACAAGGGAATAGAACGGTGGTCTCTAGCTGTGGAGATTCTTCCTAAACAGTATAGAAAAGTGTGTTGTATTTTATACATCATTTAGTAGTTATATTTGGTGAATCAAATAGGGTGAGGCAAACCAAACGTTGGAAGGATGTTTTGACACTATCATACAAGATGTCTAATGACATACAACCTCGTGTTATCATAAGACAGGGTTATTCACATCCACTTACTGAGTATATCTACGAGCACTACCTATATAATCTTGGTGTTTGGTTGAAGTATAATTCTCAATTTGAGACAGTGGAGATAATGATATGTCAAGAGAAGACTCACCATTAGAAAGAATATGATAGTAATCTTCTCGTTTTTCTTTGGGGTCTATTGGGTCAACCAAGGATAATTCTGTGGGCATATGATATCTATCATAACCTAGACGCATGGCCTCCCATGTACGAAGGTTTCCTTAAGCACTTCCCAAAGATTCTAATTTCTAAAACAGTTTTTGACTGTACCTTTATGTAAGGTGCCATTGTGACGGGCTATCCATGTTTGGGACATGAGTCACAGTTGGTATACATTTGTATCAAAACTCACAACATTTGTGTTGTTGTATTTTGCACGACAATTGTGATAATGAAGTTGTAGTTATTTTCTGTACCATGTATTTGGCGACCTAGAATAGGTTGGATGGAATGGACCTATTTTGGGGGCGTCACAGTTGGTATCAAAGATTAGGGATATGATCTCTGGCGGAGATCCGGGATTAGAACTAGGAAGGGAGAGACGAGTAATATCCTTCGCTAGTGTGTGTCCTACCTAAGCTGAATTTTCTTACTTAAGTTGACAAATTGTGATATGTCAATTAACCTTTGTTTTGAAGCTATATTCTAGAATGATATCTGAAATACAGGAGATGAGCAATGGAGAAATCATGATGACATGGAAGATGGAATCTTAAAAGAAAGCTAGGTATTCTCAACTCTTTTAAATACCAGGTACGTAAATTTCGAGTGCGAAATTTCATAAGGAGGGGAGATTGTAAATTTTACGAAATGAAAGTATTCAATTTTTCTATTTAGTAAATAGTTAAATTGATAAAAGTTTAAAGTTATGGGTGAAATTATTTTTTTTCAAAATAAGCAAGTGGTTATAAAATATTCATTGTTGTAGGGGAATATTCATTTGGTCGTGGAATATTTTTATTGTCGGGGAATATTCGTACGACGACGTAGCCATTTGTTGGCCCCATAACAAAATAACTGGCGGATGAAGAAAATGACAAATTTAAGATTTTATAAATAAGTATGTAATCGTTCACACAAGTAACACTTTGCTGGAATACTTTCGGTGGTTAAAACACGATACGTCTGGCGTTGTTGCACGCGAAGACTTTGCGGTATTGCAACAATTATTGATTCTTACATAAGAAGGCACTACTCAATAATTGTTACAGTAATTATTGTTCAATATTTTACTTTATTGATTCAATAATTGCTACGTTGATATTTTATATTATTGTTGTTTCAATAATTGTCACTATATAGTATTTTCCATTATCAGATCAATAGTTCATATTATTTTAATAATATTACTAGATAATATTATTGGCAATGTATAGAAAGTTCTGTCTAAGGAGAGGTTTGGTCACCTAATTGCGCGCTAGTAAGGAGAAATCCTTATTGGAAAGCCTCCTCTTTCCTGGGAACTGTCTGGTTGACATTATTGTGATTTTGTAATATTATTTGTGAATAATTAATTATTGATTTATATGATAAGAAAAATATTCATTTTATGTGGATATAGATGGAGAAAAATTTTAAAGTGATAATTGTTGAAAATTGATATTTTATCTTTTTTTTTGATAAAATATATTATTATATTACAATAATATAATAATGGTGATATTTTTACAATGAATGTGTGATATATGAATAAATGAAGAAAAAGAGTATTTATTTTACAAAAAATATTTAACACATATTTTGTGTGTTGGTGTACCCCATTTCTTGACTGAAATTTGTTTATAGCCTGCAAAATCGTCCGTATATGAATTTCGGTCAATTTCTGTTTGGAATTTGGAAAAACTTTCTTCTGCAAAGTTGTAGAGAATTAAATTTCTTATGAAAAGACATAAGATTTGAAATTTTCTGATAAAATGGTTATTTATTATGAATTATTGAAGTTCCGAAATAATTAATTTTTGGAGTTTTAAATATTTTTTTAAGAAAAACATGTTTTGTGTGATTAGTGAGCCCCACATGTGTTGCAAAATATGTTGAATTCAAATGTCAAAGTGAGCGTAAATTTTTTTATAAATATTAATATTTTATTAAATTTTCTGCTTTAGTGTTCTAAGCATTTTCCTATAAATAGGGTGCTTAGGTTAGAATTGAAAATCACACAAGAAACTGAAGTTTTCTCTCTCTATATTATCGAGCGTATTTTTGTGAGTATGTAGATACTTTGAGAGTTGATATTCAGTGAAAGTTTTCTTCGACATTAAATCCGAAATTCTAGCCAGAAGTACTATTCTTTTGAGGTAAGGGATGGTAAGGGATGTTATTTTCTTCGTAAATAATATTATTTTTTTTAATATCATTATGCCGAAAATATAGATATGAATATTATTGTGGAATTTCTACCTTTTTGTGTTGGAGTTACTATTCACGTATACGACACTATTCACATTAATAAATATCCAAGTCTTGTATGAGAGTAACAGTTTTGAATGATATTTCTATCATTAATAAATCACTTGACGTATTCCTGAAGACTTCTTATCCTACCCTAGAGCGTGAAATCGAATTTTGTATTGACACCAGTACAAAACCCATTTCTTAAACCCTCAAAATATTTCTTCAACTAAAACGAACGTAACATGCACCAAAGACGTTTACTTGAGCTGTTGAAGATTACAATCGTACTATTCAATATCATTGTGGAAGAGCGAACGTGGTAGTTGACGTGTTGAATAGAAGATCGTATGCGTTTACAAGTGCGATGTTGTTAACACAAAGACTCATTTCGTATAACTTGCAAATGATGAAGATAGAGTTAAAGACTCTAGGGACCCACGTGAAGATAACGAATATACGAGTAAAATCGACTTTAATCGATAAAGTTAAAGACGCTCAAGCTACATACCCGAATCTGATGAATGTGAAAAAGAAGGTTCAAGAGGGCGTTATTCTAGAAGCAAGAGTCATCTTTGAAGAAAAATCTCATCCCTCGATTTAATTGGCCCATTTGAAATCCTCGATTGAGTAGGAACTGTAGCTTATAGACTCGTTTTACCGCCAAGTATGTCGCGTGCTCATAACGTTTTTAACGTATCAATGTTACGTAAATATGTGGATGACCCGAACCACATTATTAATTTAGAATCGGACGAGATAGTGGATGATTTAACGTATGAGATCTCGTGTTAAAATCTTGGATAAGAAAAATCGTATCCAACACTCGAGGGTTATACCTCAAGAGTTAGAATCAAATGAAGTCAAGGTATCCTCACCGCTCAAATACCGTGCGTACATAAATTTCGAGGGCAAAATTCCATAAGGAGGGGAGATTGTGAAACCCTAGATTTTATGAATAAAGAATTAATTTTCTCAAAATAATTTTTTTATATTATGGTGTGAATTTGAGATAATGTTATAGTTGTGGGTAATATTTATAAATTTTGCAAAGTATGCAAGTTGTCATATTATATTCGATTGGTCGGAGAATATTCGTTTTAAACAGGAAATATTCGTACGAAGGCACAATCATTGGTGGACCCCACAACGGAATTCTTCATCCTTGATTGAGAAAATGACAAAATATTTTATTAAAAATAATCTACGGAAGTTTTACCGGTGATCATCTTTGTTGAACTACTCGATAGTAAAAAATACAATGAATACGCATTGTTGCATAGTAGCACACCAGTATTGATTATTGATATATATGTGAGAAGTCACTCGGTTTTGTTCAATTATTGCTACAATAGTTCTTTGATAGTATCTCACATTATTTGATTCAATTATTGTTGATTTAGAGGTTTTGTTTTATTCACGTAATAAAATAGAAACATCTTTTTATATAAAATGTAATACTTTATTAAAGTTATTCTATAAATAGAATATATTATATTCTATTATGCATAGTGTTTTTGCATAGTAAAATCTTTTTATATAAAATGTATACTTTATTAAAGTTATTCTATAAATAGAATATATTATATTTTATTATGCATAGTATTTGCATAGTAGTGTTCGCGATAGTGTTTGCATAGTAAAATCTTTTTTATATAAATAGAATATATTATATTTTATTTAAAAGATTTTTCTTTAAATATGGACCGTCAGATTAAAGTAAATCAATCTGACCGCTCATGGATTAATTCTTATGCAATCCATTTTCCTATAAATAAAAGCTCATTCCTTCATTATTTTCTTACTTTAATTCAATTTGAACTCTAGAGAGAGAGAAACTATAGAGAGATAGAAGAAAAGTTTTCTCTCGCTACTTCACTACTCTTATATCAAGTATTATTTTACGATAAGGGATATTATTCTTTTGTATTCAAGAAGAGAACTTCATTATTCCATTTCTTTATTGTTACATTGGAATAACTCAGATACGCGGCTACCCTATACTTGGTGACATTCTTCTATTATTCTGCCTTTATTATTCCGCTTAATATCCTCATCTGCATCTTATCACCTGGACTGGTTCCATTTTTATTATTCCGTCTTTATTATTCTCATTTAATATCATGTCTGTATATCTGTAATTTGGTTCCATCATTTATTATTCCGCATTTACTATTACATTTGGAACATCCCGCTTGTGTGAATTTCACCGACCGGTTACATTATTATTATTCTGCTGAAATAACCGTCTATCGCAAGTCCGCATGCATGGTGATATCTTTTGTTATTCCATTCTATTATTATACTCAGTTGATTAAAATTTTGACTTATACTCCAAAAATTAGTGGAATATCCTTGATATTTGCGCTTCATCCAAAGATCTTTTCGTGGAAATATTCTTCCGAGCATTCTTGAATTTTACTCTCACTGCGATGATCATGTTGACAATTTGGACGTTATTGGTTCCTGGACAAATTAATTCTTGAACTTGTTTAATTGAATTCTTATATCATTGTCATCATCCTCATGTTTATGTTATGTTGAAAGTCATCTGTGGCCTGTAGTACATAGATGGACTTGGTATGATTATGACCAGGGATTATTCGGTATAATCATGACCGTAATGTTATAAATGATGTGGAAAAAGTCCTCATTGGCTCGTAGTGCATTGATGGACAGTTTTTGGTATGATTATGGCTATGGATTCTCTTCGGCCAAGGGAGCAAAGATGAATTGTTTTATGACATGATCAGGACCGTTGATGAAAACACGATTATCTTTGGCCCGTAGTGCATGGATAATTTGTGGTTGTGATACTAAAGAATATCCTTGGCCTATAGTGCAGGGATGATTTAATGATATGGATTATTTATTGAGCTGAGTCTCAGCGATAAAAGTGATGAAAAACTTTTTAAATCATAAAAGATAGTAGATTCTATTCTCTACTTGACTCTTTTAATGGATTACTTGTTCTGCTGCAGTTAAACTTGATGTCTATTGTATTTTATCAGTTTAACATTGTTGGAGGCTAATGATAATTTATTCTGCATTATCTTAGTCATAATATTTCTTCTTGGGCTAGTTGAGCTCACCCTTTCTTTCACCGTTTTCTCTTCGAAATGAGAATATAGGCTGGACGAGTCGGGAACGGAGTGATGGTCCGGAGGATAAGATTAGTAGTCCTCACTATTTAGTGAAATAGTGTGATAATAATTATAATGAGGACTCCTTTTGAGTTTGTATAATCTCTAGTAGACAATAATTGTATTCAAACTCACGCTTTTTGTTTTGTCGTATTGTACACCTACAGTTGTATTAAGTAAGTTGTATTTGAATTCGCATACCATGTATCCGGCACCCAAGATGGGTGATGTATACCTAATTTTGGGGGCGTCACAATTCGATCAATAAAATTAATGCTTATGTTTTATTTGATTCAAAAGCTACTTGTTCCTTTATATCCAGATGACTTTGCTAAGAATTTAGATTTGCTAAGGATGAATTGATTACCCCATGAAAATAGAAATTGCGAATAGAGAAATAATCCTGTAGTAAGCACGTACATAAGAATTGTAGAGTGGATATTAAGGGTAATATCATGAACGTAGATCTTATCCTATTCGACTTGGGAATTTGACGTTATTTTGGGAATGGATTGGTTATTTAATTACGGGGATGTAATTGATTGCCAAAGAAGCGATAACCTTATGACTCAAATCCAAAGGTTATGTTTTATGGTAAAAAGTCGCTTGAACAAGCGAGTTTGTTCGATGATGATGACGCAGCGAAAAGTTGTTAAGACAGCTGTGTAGGATATTTAGCTTACATAGTCGACGACAAATAAAGAGAATCCGAAAGTAGAGGAGATACCTAGAGGTGAGAGATTTCGTCGATGTATTTCCAAACGATTTGCCAGGCCTTCCGCCAGATAGAGAAATTGATTTTGTGATCGATTTGGCGCCAGGAACCGGTCCAATATCGAAGGCACCATACCGAATAGTACCAGTAGAGATGAAAGAATTAATAATACAACTACAAGAGTTACTGGACAAGAAGTACATTCAACCAAGCGTATCGCCGTGGGGAGCACCGGTGTTGTTTATAAAGAAGAAGGATGGAACGATGTGGCTCTGCATTGATTATAGAGAACTGAATAAGGTCACGATTAAGAATAGATATCCATTACCGAGGATTAATGATCTGTTTGATCAATTAAAAGGAACGAAATATTTTTCCAAGATAGACTTGAGGAGTGGTTATCATCAACTGAAGGTGAGAGCCGAGGATGTACCGAAGACAGCGTTCAGAACACAATATGGTCACTACGAATTTTTGGTTATGTCGTTTGGTCTAACGAATGCTCTCGTAGCATTTATGGGATTAATGAATGGTGTGTTCAAACCGTTTTTGGACAAGTTCGTAGTGGTATTTATAGACAACATTTTGGTTTATTCGAAAACCAAGGAAGAACATGAAGATAATTTGAGATTAACGTTGGAAGTGTTGAGGAGGGAGAAGTTGTATGCCAAATTTTTGAAATGCGAATTTTGGATCGAGCGGGTGAAATTTCTTGGGCATGTGATCGATAAAAACGGAATTTCGGTAGATCCATCCAAAGTCGAAGCCGTGATTAACTAGGATCAGTCGAGGACACCGTCGGAAGTACGAAGTTTTCTTGGATTGGTAGGATATTACAGAAGGTTCATACAAGACTTTTCAAAGATCGCAACTCCGTTAACGAATTTAACTCAAAAAGCTGTGGAATTTGTTTGGATGGAGAAGTGTGAGGACAGCTTTCAGGAATTGAAGAAGAGGTTGAGTACAGCACCTGTGTTATCTCTTCCGGACGATATAGGAAATTTTGTTGTTTATAGTGATGCGTCGCATAAAGGACTTGGTTGTGTGCTGATGCAAAATGGCAAAGTCATTGCGTATGCATCACGACAATTAAAGGATTACGAGAAGGGATATCCGACCCACAACTTGGAGTTAGCTGCAGTAGTTTTTGCTTTGAAAATTTGGGGGCACTATCTCTACGGGGAAAAGTGTGAAATATATACAAACCATAAGAGTCTGAAATATATTTTTACACAAAAAAACTTGAATATGCGCCAAAGAAGGTGGTTGGAGTTAATTAAGGATTACGATTGTGAGATTTTATACCATTCGGGTAAGGCAAATGTAGTTGCCGATGCCTTAAATAGAAAGGGTCGGGATAAGTTGATGATGTTGACCGCTCAGAAGGAGCTAATTTCAGAAATGGAGAAACTGGAGTTGGAAGTGAAGTATCCTATGGAAATTGATGAGAAGCTATTTCAGATACAATCTGGTACAACCCTACTGGATAAAGTTAAAGAGGCTCAACTTCAGGACGAGGAATGCAAAAAGGTGACAAAGAAGATATATAAAGGAACCGAACCAAGATTTAAGATGGATAAGGAAAGAATACTGAGATTCGAGAGTAGAATTTGGGTACCGCCAGTACCAGAGATTAAGGAAGACATTTTGAGTGAGGCTCATAGCTCACGATATTCGATTCACCCGGGTAGTACCAAGATGTATCAAGATCTTCGACAACACTTCTGGTGGCCGAATTTGAAACGTGATGTTGCATAATGTGGTGCCAAGTGTCTGACCTGTCAGAAAGTGAAAGCAGAACATCAGAGACCGAGTGGATTGCTACAACCGTTAGAGATCCTAAAATGGAAATGGGAACATATTACAATGGACTTTGTGATTTGCCTTCCGACAACTCAGAAAGGCTACGACGCAATATGGGTTTTCGTTGACCGACTGACGAAATCTGCAAACTTCCTTCCGATCAAAATTAGATTCAACTTAGATCAGTTGGCAAGGTTATATGTAAAGAAGATTGTTTCAAGGCACGGAGTGTCGATGTCAATTGTTTCTGATAGAGATCCGCGCTTCACATCGAACTTCTGGAAACGTCTACAGGAATGCATGGGTACACAATTGCGAATGAGTACGGCATATCACCCTCAAACAGATGGATAGAGCAAAATAACGATTCAGACATTAGAAGATATGCTCTATGTGATGGAATTTAAAGGCAATTGGGATGATCACCTACCGTTAGTAGAGTTCGGCTACAACAACAGTTACCACGCTAGTATTGGCATGCCGCCTTATGAAGCGTTATACGACAGAAAGTGTAGAACTCCGATATATTGGAACAAAGTTGGCGAAAGACAGTTTCTAGGGCCAGAATTGGTACATCAGACAGCAGAAATAGTCAAAGTGATCCGAGCACGACTAGTAGCAGCTCAAGATAGACAGAAGAAATACGCTAATCCACATCATAAAAACGTTGAGTTTGAATCGAGTAGTTATGTGTTCTTAAAGGTCTCCCCCTGGAAGGGAAAGATCGGGTTCGGAAAGAAAGGAAAATTAAGCCCAATATTCATTGGCCCATTTGAAGTACTGCGAAGAATTGGAGAAGTTGCGTATGAGGTAGCCATACCTCCAGCACTCGAGAATGTCCACAACGTCTTCCACGTTTCTGTTTTACGACCCTACAAAACCGATTACAAACATGTAATTGAATACGAACCCCTACATTTTGAAAAAGACTTATCTTACGAAGAAATTCATGTTCAAATTGTCGACAGAAAAGAACATGTTCTCAAAAATAAAGTAATACCTTCTGTTAAGGTAATTTGGAGGAACCACAACGCTAAAGAAGCTACGTGGGAACTCGAAGATAATATGATGAAGAATTACCCTCATATATTTACTTAATTTGTGTAAGCGATTTTGGGGACAGAATCTTTGTAGGGGGGAGAATGTAACGGGTCGAATTTATTGAGTCGTGATTCTAGGGACAGAATCCTTTTAAGGGGGGAAAGATGTGACGAACGAGATTTTTGTAATTTAATTTTAATATTTATTGAATTAAATAAATATTTTTGATGATTTAATTATTAGATTAAATAATTAATTGATGCAATTGTGATAGATTAATTTAATGATATGTGTTATATTTATTAAATTAATGTGGAGAATAATTATTATTCAAGTATGTAATTATGTGAGAAATATTTAATAAGCCTAATATTATTTTATAATTAATGAGAAAATTAATTATATGACTATATGAATTAATGAGAAATTATTATATTTTATTTAAAATAAATTAAACTAGATATTTGATTTATTTTATAAAGGGTGTGATATAAAGGTTTTATTAAATCAAATGGTTATAAGCCTTTAAGGCTAGCCAAATGAGGCCTTAAGGGGAGTTAAGGGCAGTTAAACCACGTATGGAGTAACTGACCTCAACTCAAGCATAAAAACTCGATTGCTTTTGTTTTACGATTTTGTTATTATTAAGTGTTCAAACTAAGAGTCAGGAAAGTTAGAGAGAATTCAGAGGAATTATGGGAGAAAACTCTGTGATTGAAGTAGTATCTGAAAAAGGGATTTGTTATATTTACTCACTCTACACTCAGGGTAATCTCTTCTTTCCCAAATTGTAAATTACGTTATTAAAGTTTTTATGAATATGACTTTCAAAGTTCTGTAAGGTCTCTATATTTATAAAGGGTATGAATTATGTGTTGATATATGTAATAAATGTTATCATATCGTATTTGATTATATGTATTGTATAAACCATATCTTCAGTTTCATGAAAATACATCGTATATGATTGCTTTAAAATTTACAGAGTATAGGATATGGCCATATGGCCCTTATACGTGATTTTAATATGTCAAACATAAATTGTTTTAAAAAATTTACACTCGTATGTTATTATGCATGTTGATATGAAGAGACCAAACTTTAAATGAACGGATTTGGTGTTATAATGAATCCGTAGTAGTAATTTTTATGTTTTGTTTTCAAAACCTTCAAGAACATCAAGAACAGTGAAATTTACATATGTTAATTCTGTGATTATGTGTTTTAATTGGTTAGAACCACTCTATAATTGTTGGGTAATGATTATATACGAATTCTAGTATATGGGTGTGTCAAATTTCGTGTAAGAAATAACAAATTGGTAGAAATTGGCATGTTCTGTGATTTTTTGCGAACTGCAATTTCAGAATCGGTTCATTGCGCTAATCCAACGCTTTAAGGCCGCAGCAGCCACCCACCAAGGCCATGAAAGACCAAAGTCCAGCCACCAGCCGAGAACAAGCACAAAAGTGGCGCCGCAGTGCCACTCTCCAGAATGTTCAGAAGCTAAATTTTTTTAAAATGTGCAAGTCTAGCAATGTGTTGTTAACCTAATTTAATGAACATAAAAATATGTTAGAAGTATAGTGAGATGTTAAAACAGATTATTAACATGTCAATAACATAATTGCATGTGGACTGAATTATTTAATACATAGTTAGTTTATTATTCATGAAGTGGTTATTATGTGACAATAAGTGTGATAATTTGACTAAGTATAATCATAACCAGAACTTAGACAAAAGAATGAATTTTGATGACTAGTTACATTGTAATTAACTAGAATTGTGAATGAAAATGATATGTAGGATTAAATTCAAGGAATGTGTTTAATTAACGTGTAATCTACGCACGAGGCAAGTTTCCTAACCCTACTTGTTATCATTATTCAAGTTTATAAATCAAGTTCATTTGTTATGTTAAAGATTTACTATCTTATCAAAGTATGATTCTGTTATACAATAATTGTTCTATTGTATACCTATTGAGATTGTTATTCATTATAAATATCATTTATTGTTGAACCTTGTTAGACTAGAGAATCCTTATTGATTCAACTAGTCCATAGTTGATGAACGTTCTAAATTCAGAACCCTTATTGATTTATCCAAACCAAACTTCCTTTGGTGCGGACTATAATGTCAAACTTAGATGAACAACCCTGCAAAGGGATTTACTTATGTGTTAGCGTTAAGATATTGTGCACAGTATGGTACTAAGGGCTGATCCCCCTAAGTACGAGTAGAAAGGTCCATAGTCTTATGACTGTTAAAGGTTTTAAGTATAACCCTTGCTAATCTAGGACATAGTTCAAGGTCTTATGACCCTCAGAAATATTTTGATTCTTGTTATTCATTCTTGATTCAAAAGTTGAGCTTTTATTTCAGAAGTCTTTGATTCACTCGCATGTTATTATACATTATTATTTTATTATTTTATTTGTGAGCAATCATGCTCACTCTTGCGTAATAATAACATTGTAGTTAAGAATGAAAGAACCGACGAGCCTTCTACTAGTAAAGGCAAGGGCAAGGTTAACAAATGTTGAAGACTTGTATTTATGAGATGTTGAATTTATGTGTTAAGACTTATTAATTGTTTATGTTTCCGCACAGATGTTTAAGGTTAGTTTAACCTGGGATTGTATTTATTATTCGGATGTTGTAACCCCATAAGGGGAGGATTTTATTTCTATCTATTGCATGGTTTGCATTTATTATGAGTTGATAGATAGATGATATTTGTACAAAGAACACCAAATCCGTGGAATTGAAGTACCGAATTTGGGGTGCACAGAATCTGATATGTCTACTTACTATGCAACCACGCCAGACATCGTACTTTTACTACTTTGGGTAGTTCAACAGTTTAACTAGAAAACTTTCAGCCGTTATTTATAAAAGATAATACTTTATCGCTTTTCTAAATACGACAATACTTCCGCTAGGGTTCACTAATGATTGTGCTTGCCGTCTGAATATTCCCCGACCAATCGAATATTCCCCGACACAACGAATATTTTATATCAACTTTCTTACTTTGCAAAATTTTGAAATATCACCCTTAACTTTAACCTTTTATCAATTTAACCATTTACTAAATAGAATCATTATAAGAAAATTGAATACTTTCATTTCATAAAATTCGGGGTCTCACAGTATACATCACCCATTCTGAGTCGCCAAATACATGGTACATAATTCAAATACAAACTTAATTAATATAACTGTCGTGTAAAATACGACAAAACATGGCTGAGTTTTTACACGAATATTGTCTCATAGACAATATCCAAACTCAAATTCAATACTCATTACATTTATTATCACACTAAATAATGAGGACTACTAAAACAACCATCTCGGACCGTCACTCCATTCCCCGTAAAGTTCCTGCTACGTTCTCATTTCCTAAAGAGAACAATGAAAGCAAAAGGGTGAGCTCAACTAGTCCAGTAAAAATTATTATGACTAAGATAATGTAGAATAAAATATCGTTAGCCTTCAACAGTGTTAAACTGATAAAATATAATAAACATCAAGTTTAACTACAGCGGAATAAGCAATCCATTAATAGAGTCAAGTTGAGCATGATATCTACTATCTTCTATGATTTAAAAAGTGTATCATCAATTTTATCGTCAAGACTCAACTTAATAAATAATCCACATCATCGAATCATCCCTGCACTACGAGCCAAGGATATTCATTAGTATCACGTCCACGAATTATCCATGCACTACGGGCCAAAAATATTCGTGTAATCATCAATGGTCATGATCATGCCAACAACTGTCCATCAATGCACTGCGGGCCAATGAGGACTTTTACCATATTATTTATAACATTAAATGTTATGATTATACCGAATAATCCCTTATCATAATCATACCGATCAACAGTCCATCTATGCACTATACGGGCCAAAGATGACTTTCATATCAATATAAGCATGAGGATGATGACAATGCTATAAAAATTTTATTAAATGAAAGCAAATGATAAATTTTTAAAGATTTAAAATTTAATTTATTCAGAATTCAAAATCGTCCAAATTGTCAACATGATACTGCTTTGTGGAGTAAAATTCAAGAATAATATTATATCAAAAATGATTTGGACCGAAAAGGAATCAATTTTTGACATGAATAGTACCCCGTAAATAGTAATTTGGGAATAGTACCCGGTGAATAGTACTCTGACATAAAAAAGTTAAAACTTATCAAGAATGTTCAGAATAATATTTTCATGAAAAGATACTGGATGAAGCGCAAATTTCAAGGATATTCTACTAATTTCATGGAGTATATAAACCAAAACTTAACAAAATGAGTGTATAATTCGAAATCTAAAATGAAATAATATTACTTACATACTACAGAGTAAAAATATTATTTCTTATGAGTATTGAGCAAAAATAATATCCCTTATCTTAAAAAGGAGAGTATTCCAACTGGTATAGCACGGATATTCTTGAAGAAAACTTTCACTGTTTTCCACGCTCAAAGCTTCTTAAAACTCTAAAAAAATACGCTTAATATTATAGAAGAAGAATTATCTGTTTCTGGTGTGATTTTCAATTCTAAACTAAGCATCCTATTTATAGAAGAATGGAAGGGGTACTATTTAGAAATAATCACGGACGCACAGTGTTAGAAATCTGACGAATTCACGGGCGCCGAACCGAATTCACAAGTTTTACTATGCAAGCACTATGCAAACACTATGCATAATAAAATATAATATATTCTATTTTTCATAAAAAACAAATTTATTAATATATATATATATATATATAATATATATATATATATATATACATAATAAAGTACTTCCCTCCCGTCCAAGTAATATCGTTCCCCCCCACCCCATTTCCATTTCATCCCACATGTGGGCCCCACCCCACATGTCACTTTCACACACACATATTTTATATATATATATATATATATATATTGAATAATCTTTTACCGATTATTTTGTAAAATGGGTAAATGGGGTTCCATAAAATAAGTAAAATTTATAACAAATACTTCATAAAAATCCCCTCAATATTTTTAACAATATTTATTCATTATTATTATAACTCGCAATATTAACAACCAGATCGTTCCCATGAAAGATGGTGCTTTTTGATAAGGATTTCTCCCTATTGGCGTGCAATTAGGTGACCAAACTCCTTTCCTCGACAGAACTTTCTAGACATTGTTAATTATGCAAATAATAATATGAATAACTTGTCATCTCAATTATTGATTTAATAATATATAAAATATTGACAATAATTGAATCAAATAACATGAGATACTATGAAGCAATTACTGTAGTGATAATTGAGTATAACTGAGTGACTTCTAACGTAAGCATCAATAATCAATATCGTGTGCTACTATGCAACCACGCGTATTACGGTACTTTTCAACACCGGGTATTTCAACAGTTAACGGTAAAACTTTTGTCGTTATTTTATAAAAATATATTTCTGTCGTTTTCTAACTCCGACAATAATTTCGTTGTGGGCACACTAATGATTGTGTCATCGTATGAATATTTCCTGTTAAAATGAATATTCCCCGACCAATAGAATATTTTATAACAACTTGCATACTTTGCAAAATTTATAAATATTACCCACAACTATAACATTAAATCAAATCCACACCATAATATTCAAAAATTTATTTCAAGAAAAATATTAATCTTTATTTATGAAAGTTGGGGTCTTACAACCTCCCATTCTTATGAAATTTCGTCCTCAAAATTAGGGTACGTACCTGGTATGTCGAAGAGGTGAGGATACCTTGATTTTATTTTAGATTCTAACTCTCAGGTCATTTCCTCAACATCGTGGTTTCTCCACAAAACTTTGACTTTAGGTATAACCTTGGAGCGTAGATATATTCCTTCTTATCCAAGATTTTAACAGATACCTCATCATACGTTAAATATTCCGCTATATCGTCCGGTTCTAACTCAATAATGTGGTTCGGGTCTTCCACATATTTACGTAACATGTATATGTGAAAAACGTTATGAACACGGGACATACTTGGCGGTAAGGCGAGTCTATATGCCAGCGTTCCTACTCGATCGAGGATTTCAAATGGGCTAATGAATCGAGGGTTGAGCTTTCATCTCTTTCCAAATCTTGTAACTCCTTTTCATGGAGCAACATGTAACAACACATGCTCTCCAACATTGAATTCCACGTCTCTTCGATGAAGATTAGCATAACTCTTTTGTCGATCTTGTGAGGTTTTTATACGTTGTCGGATCATTTGAATCTTTTTCGTTGTCATGCATACCAATTTCGGTCCCAACAAAGTTGCTTCACCCACCTCATCCCAGCATACTGAAGAACGACACTTGCGTCCATACAACGCCTCGAATGGAGTCATGCCAATACTTGCTTGATAACTATTGTTGTAGGAGAATTTCACTAATGGAAAGAACTTGTCCCAACTTCCTTTAAAGTTAAGGACACAAAGTCTTAATAGATCTTCAAGAGTTTGAACAGTCCTCTCCAACTGCTCGTCCATTTGAGGATGATATGCCGAACTTGTAAGACCCCAAATTTTATAAATAAAGATTTAATTTTCTCGAAATATTTTTTTTATATTATGGTGTGAATTTGAGATAATGTTATAGTAAAGGGTGATATTTGAAAATTTTGCAAAGTATGCAAGTTGTTATAAAATATTCGTTTGGTCGGGAAATATTATTTTTGTCGGGGAATATTTGTACGACGGAACAATCATTGGTGGACCCCACAACAGAAGTATTGTCGTAGTTAGAAAATGACATAACTATCTTTTTATAAAAATAACGGCAAAAGTGTAAGACCCCAACTTTTATAAATAAAGATAAATTTTCTATAAATATCATTTTTGAATATTATGGAATGAATTTGATATAATGTTATAGTTGTGGGTAATATTTATAAATTTTGTAAAGTACGCAAGTTGTTATATAATATTTGATTGGTCAGGGAATATTCGCTTTTAACAGGAATATTCAGATATAAAAACACAATCATTGGTGGACCCCACAAATGTAATTATTGTTGATTGAGAAAACGATAAAATACTATATGAAAATAATAATAAAAGTTTTACTCGTTAATCTGTTAAAAC
This sequence comes from Panax ginseng, assembly GCA_020205605.1. Lineage (NCBI taxonomy): Eukaryota > Viridiplantae > Streptophyta > Magnoliopsida > Apiales > Araliaceae > Panax > Panax ginseng. The sequence goes on along the minus strand of CM035138.1, from coordinate 31,007,128 downwards.
ACCCTGTTAAAAAGTACAAAGAATACGATAACAGCACAAGAGTTAATACACAGTATTGATTATTGATGCTTACGTGAGAAGTCACTCACTTTGTTCAATTATTACTACAATAATTGCACGCATAATATCTCACGTTATTTGATTCAATTATTGTCAATATTTTATATATTATTAAATCAATAATTGAGATGACAAAGTTATTAATATTATTATTTGCAATATTAACGATGTCTAGAATTTCACAAGGAGAGGTTTGGTCACCTAATCATGCGCCCAATAGGAGAAATCCTTATTGAAAGCCACCTCTTTCCGGAACGACTGTCGATTAATATTCTCAATTATAATAATGATGATATATGTTGTTAAAATTATTAAGGTGGTTTTTATGAAGTTTTGATTATTTTATGGACCCCCATTTACCCATTTTTCAAAGTAATCCCAGAGAAAGTTTTTGGGATATATTTATATATATATATATATATATATATATATATATATATATATATATATATATATATATATATATATATATAGTTAGGGCCACTAGTGGGATGAATGATTTTGGTGGAGGGATTTTCAACCGTGTATGGGGGTGGAGTGGTGGAGTGATGGGTGTATTTATATATATATATATATATATATATATATATATATATATATATATATTAAATGTGGGTGAGTGGATTGTGGTGTGTGTGAATAATAAGTATTTATATATGTGGGTGGGAAATGGTGGGGAAATGATGTTACTTTACAAAAGGTAATTAGTATTATATGTATATATATGTTTATAACATGTGTGGTTTAAATATATATATATGTATTATAATTTTGCCTTATTCTTATTAGTTGGTTGGTTGACAATTGGTGTCTGTGGGTTACAAAAACATTTTCATCCGATTGCATAACTGTTGCATCCGTGAGAAAAATCCTTACACAGTGCCTTTCCATTCTTCTATAAATAGAAGCTCATTCCTTCATTATTTCTTACGAATTCACTGAAACTCTAGAGAGAGAAATTATAGAGAAATTATAGAAAAGTATTCTCGCTACTTCTACTCTTATATCTAGTTTCTTTTACTAGTAGGGATATTATTTCTTTTGTATTCATGAAGAGAACTTCATTATTCCATTATTTATTATTACATTGAATAACTCAGATACGCACTGCTACCCTATACTTGGTGAAATTCTTCATTATTCCATTCTTTATGATTCAGTTGGAATATCCTATCTATGCGTTTTACGTCGGACCTGGTTCCATTCTTTATTATTCTGTTGAATATCTTGTCTATACATTTTACTCCTGGACCGGTTCCAGTCTTTATTATTCTTGAATATCCTCGTTCTGCATGCGTTTTACCGGACTCGGGTTCCGTTATTTATTATTCTGTTGGAATAACTTTTGCTTTGTCTTGGCCTATCACATGCACGGTGATTTCTTTTGTTATTCCATTCTTTATTATACTCGGTTGGTTAAAACTTTGACTTTTATACTCCATGAAATTAGTGGAATATCCTTGATATTTGCACTTCATCCAGTATCTTTTCATGAAAATATTCTTCTGAGCATTCTTGAATTTTTCTCTACAAAGAAGTATCATGTTGACAATTTGGACGTTATTAGTTCCTGAATAAATTAATTCTTGAACTTGTTTTATTGAATTCTTATATCATTGTCATCATCCTCATGTTTATATTTCGTTGAAAGTCATAAGTGGCCTGTAGTGCATAGATGGACTTGGTATGATTATGACCAGGGATTATTCGGTGTAATCATGACCGTAATGTTACAAATGATGTGGTAAAAGTTCTCATTGGCCCGTAGTGCATTGATGGACAGTTGTTGGCATGATCATGACCATTAACGAATACACGAATGTCCTTGGCCCGTAGTGCATGGATAATTTATGGTCGTGATACTAAAAAATGTCCTTGGCCGTAGTGCAGGGGTGATTCGATGATGTGGATTATTTTTTTTAGCTGAGTCCCAGCAATAAAAGTGATGAAAAACCTTTTAAATCATAGAAGATAGTAGATTTTATTCTCTACTTGACTCTTCTAATGGATTGCTTGTTCCGCTGCAGTTAAACTTGATATTTATTATATTTTATCGCTTTAACATCATTGAGGCTAACGATAAATTATTCGCATTATCTTAGTCATAATATTTCTTACTGGGCTAGTTGAGCTCACCATTTTGTTTTCATTGTTCTCTTCAAGAAATAAGAACGTAGCAGGGACTAGTCGGGGAACAAAGTGATGGTCCTAGATGGTACATTAGTAGTCCTCACTATTCTATGAAATAGTGTAATAATAAATATAATGAGGACCCCATTGAGTTTGTATATTGTCTAGATGACAATATTTGTATTAAAACTCACATCATATGTTTAGTCGTATTTTACATGACTGTTGTATAATTAAGTTTGTATTTGAATTCTGTACCATGTATTTGGCTACTCAAGATGGGTGATGTAAACCGATTTTGGGGGCGTTACAGAAAGTTTTACCGTTAAAACTGTTGAACTACCCGGTAGTAAAAGTACAGTAATACGCGTGGTTGCATAGTAGCACATGGTATTGATTATTGATGTTTACGTAAGAAGTCACTGAGTTATACTCAATTATTGCTACAGTAATTGCTGCATCATATCTCTCATATTATTGATTCAATTATTGTCACAGTATCAATATTTTATATTATTAAATCAATAATTGAGACGACAAAGTTATTCATATTATTATTTGTAATATTGACATCGCGCAGAAATTACATCGAGGAGAGGTTTGGTCACCTAATTGCGCGTCAATAAGGAGAAATCCTTATCGGAAAGCCCCCTCTCTCCTGGGAACGACCTGGTTGTTAAATATTGTGAGTTATAATATTAATGATTAATAAGTTCTTATTGATTAAAGATGAAAGTGATAGTTCCATTGTGTGGGAATTATTAGTGTTAGTGGAAATCGACATTTATTTCGATAATAATTGATGTCTGGAGGTTATATTGACCAATCGGGTAATTAACCGGATAAATGAGCAATCAATTGCTATTAATTCACATGCTTATAACTATGTGTTCACATGTGTGTACTATTGATTCACATGATTTACTATTAGGGAAATTGGTGCAAGATTGATAATACTTGCATGACTAAATTAAAAATAGAGGTATAGTTGAATGTACTATACTGCAATTAGTTTTTTCACATGATTATACTATTGAGTCACATGAATGAACTATTAATTCACATGATTTACTATTAGGGGTGGTGGTGCAAGTTTGATAATACTTGCAGGACTAAATTAAAAATAAAGAAAAAGAGGAAGGTATTATACTGTAATATTTCGAGACCCAAAACTTACAATTATCAAAACTATATTTTCCTATAAATAGAAGCTCATTCTTCCTTCATTTCTCATAAATTCACTAAAGCTATAAAGCAATTATTATAGAGAGAAATTATAGAGAGAAAGAAGAAGAGAAGTCTGTTACCTCACTATTCCAGTATCCAGTTTCTTCTAAGGTAAGAGGTATTATTTCTTTCGTATTTATGAAGAGAGTTATTTTCTTTCAATACTCGTAAGGGTTGTTATCCCATTCTTTATTATTCAGTTGGAATAACCTTCCTGTGCGGTCTATCGCATGCCTGGTGAATTCTTCTGTTATTCAATTCTTTATTATTCTGTTGGAATAACCTATTTATGCGGTCTATCGCAAGCCTGGTGAATTCTTTTGTTATTCAATTCTTTATTATTCTGTTGGAATAACCTGTTTGTGCGGTCTATCGCATGCCTGGTGAATTCTTTTGTTATTCCATTCTTTATTATTCTGTTGGAATAACATGTCTGTGTGGTCTATCGCATGCATAGCGAATTCTTCTGTTATTCCATTCTTTATTATTCTGTTAGAATAACCTGTCTATGTGGACTACCGCATGTATGGTGAGTGATCCTTCGTATTCATTCCTTATTAAATTGTGGAAAAGATCTGTCTACGTGGATTACCGCATGGCGAGTAAAAATCCATTTACAGTTTCGTATATTCTATTATACTCGTATTAGATATCATTTCTTTAGTACTCGTCATGGAATAACATTTTCTTTGGTATTTTTCTTTTACGAGTTACTATTCATAGGTTACTATTCACCCGATTACTATTCACTCTAGTATTATTCACTCGGGTATTCGGGGTACTTTTCGGGTCAGAGTACTATTCACGAGTACCTATTCACGGATTACTATTCACCCGATTACTATTCAATCTAGTATCATTCACTCTGGTATTCAGGACATTTTTCGTGTCAGAGTACTATTCACGGGGTACTATTCTCGAAGTACTATTCACGGGATACTATTCACCCGAAAAATATTTTTTTTTGTCCAAATTATTTTTGGTACATGAATATTATTCTTGAATTTTATTCTACAAAGCAGTATCATGTTGACAATTTGGGCGTTATTGATTTCTGGATAAATTAAATTATAAATCTTTAAAATTTATCCTTAAACTTGTTTTATTGAATTATTATGTCATTGTCATCATTCTCATGCTTATATTGTGATGAAAGTCATCTTTGGCTTACGTGCATAGATGGACTTGGTATGATTATGACCAGGGATTATTTGGTATAATCATGACCGTAATGTGATGAATGATGTGGTAAAAGTCCTCAATAGCCTGTAGTTCATTGATGGACAGTTGTTGGTATGATTATGACCAGGGATTATTCGGTATAATCATGACCATTGATGATTACATGAATATCCTTGGTCGTGGTGCAGGGATGATTTGATTTTATATATTAAGCTGAGTCTCAGCGATAAAGTTGATGAAAAACTTTTTAAATCATAGAAGATAGTAGATTTTATGCTCTACGTGACTTTTCTAATGAATTATTTATTCCGCTGCAGTTGTTGATAGTTGTTATACTGTTGAAGGCTAAGGATAATTTATTATGCATTACCTTAGTTATAATAGTTCTTACTAGGCTAGTTGAGCTCACCCTTTGCTTTCATTGTTCTCTTCAGGAAATGAGAATATAGATGGGACTAGTCGGGGAACGGAGTGACGGTCCAGATGATAGCATTAGTAGTCCTCATTATTCTGTTAAATAGTGTGACAATAAATGTAAAGATGACTCCATTGAGTGTGGATATTGTCTAGATGACAATATTCTTATTAAAACTCTTAGATTATGTTATGTCGTATTTTTACATGACTGTTGTATAATTAAGTTGTATTTGAATTTTGTACCATGTATTTGGCAACTCAAGATGGGTGATGTATACATTTTGAGGCGTCATACATTAGTATCAAAGCTTAGGATATGATCCTGGGCCGAGATGTGAGACAAGAACTAGGAGGGGAGAGGCGAAATTCCTTCGCTAGTATGACCTACCTAAGTTTATTTGGTATTTAATTGGTGGGGTCACGTAGTATAGAATAATATGTGATATGTCAATTAACCCTTGTTTTGTGATGATGGTGTTTGAGAATGGCATTTGAAAATGTTGAGATCAAAGAATGAAGCACATGAGACCATTGAGTCACCGAAGCGATCAATACCTGGATAATGTGCAATAGGAAAACAATAATCCTCAGGTAAACAACAACACCGATCAGATGATGAACGATGAGATGATCGGAGGCTTTATGCAATTCATGCAACATCGAGGCGAGAGAGACTCTGCTCAAAATGCAGTGGAAACAATGGCAACCCACGGTACCGGTCAACGCTAAGCGAGTTCAAGGAGCCGAGACGGTAGGAATTTTTGGGAAAGCCGAACCACTTAAGGCATAGGCGTGGTTAAAGCGAGATCACCAAGATATTTGATGTCTTGGGATGCTCGAGGAACAAAAGGTTCCCTTCATACCTTTATGTTGCGTGAAGAGGCGATTCTTCGTTGGGAATCAGAAACGCGATACCTAACTGACGCATTCAAGATGTCTTGGGAGAAGTTCCAAGAGTTGTTCAACGACAAGTACTTTCCCGAAAGTATTCATCACATAAAGGAGGTGGAGTTTATCAAGTTGGAGCGAAACAATATGATCGTGTCGTAGTACGAGGCTAAGTTTGTAACACCTCAGTCCCACATCGAAAGATAGGAGAAAAATTTGTCTGCATATAAGGAAATAAGTTACTACCCATAGTACCTTCAAGTCATGACCTTTTGGGAGTCTGTGGTGGGCTAAGATGATCCAAGAAGATACTATTGGGCCAATAGTTGAGGCCTTATTTTGATGGATTTGATTCGATTCGGACTTGGGATTTGACCCAAAATTACTCTATATGATGCAATTACACTACATGCTCTAAACTACTGACTAAACCCAATACCCCCAAACTTAAAATAAACAATGCCCTCATTGTAATAAAAAGTGAACGAATACTCCCCTAAGTGGCATTGTCATCTCCGTTCGCCTCCTCATGATCCGATGGTATATCAGGCGATGGCTAAGTTTGAGATATTATATAGTTGGAGATTGAGTGTGGGCTTCTAACTGTCCAAATGCTTGAGTCAGAAAATGCTAAAAATTTAGCTTCTTTTTTGTGGATCGAAGCTATGGCATGGCCGCCATGTGTGTTTGGCTTGTAGTTATGGTGGTACGCACGACCTCAATACTCTGGCGCTTCCAGTTTTTGACTTTTGTTTGATCCTAAATGCTTATAGCAATTGGATTGAACCTGGGAGGAGAAACAATAAAACTATTATTAAGATTTACCACTATCTAACATCTACTTAATATGGAAATGTAAATAAGAATTAAACAAGGAGGGAGAAAGATTGGATTGGGTGCCTCCCATCTAGCGCTCGGTTTATAGTTCGTTAGCTGGACTCTGTTTCTGACACCGCTATCCAATTTCTCTACGATAAGCTAAGAACCCTCCATCCATTAAAACTGCTATGTGCCTTGGTAGGTTCCCCATCATGCGTGTCTGTGAATTGAAGTAACCTAGCGTATTTCCTGTCCATGATGTCCCCAGTTCAATTACATAGCCAGGTGCTCCTTCCGTTGTATCTATGAATAGATTTTTTCATTGAGGCATGACAGATACAACATGATCCTCTTTTTCTATTATATCCTCCTCAGCTCACCATGGTTTGAAAGAGGCCTCATAATAGCAGAAATTCTTGTTTTGGATGTGACTACCAAGGGGACATGGGTGTGCAAATTTCACTGAATTTTTTAACTCTAACTGAGAAGGCACTTGGGGTATTATACAAGTCAGCTCATGATCTTCATTTTCCATACCCTCAGTTGTCTCCTCAATGTCCACTCCTTTCAGTTCATTCAATTGGCATGAACACCTCTCGCTCTCCATCAGTTTCATCGTCCATGTCATAACACCAATTGTTTTGAGGGCGATTGTTCAAGGCTTCGAGTATTTGATCCATTTGATTCTGCAGATTCCGAATTGACCTCCCTTGCTCAATCATCTTCTCCTCAGTTGATGCTACAAACTTGAACCACAAATCCTCCACTCTTGAATTATCTTGTTCAATTTCAAAATCCATGTATTGAGGACCATTCATTGAGGAGTTAATGAGTTGCTCCGTCTGTTTATTAAGATTTTGGCTTGATAACTCCTGACTCATCATCATCTCGTCATGGTCTGCTATGCTTTTTGACATTAATTCCTTCAACCTTGAATTTTCCTCTTGTTGCGTTGAAGGTGGATATAAGAAATCTGATGGATGTGTTGGACTTGGGATGCAGTAGTGGTTGGGATAGTTATAACTCCATTCATAATCTGGGTGATACCCCCAACCTTGTTGATAATCAGGATAAACATCGTTGTTGAAGTAATCACCCCCAAACTGCACTTGTCCAACCTTGATGTTGCACTGATAACTCGGATGCTCGCCAGCACAGTTTTCACATGTAACTACTACCTCTCGAGTGTGTTGGGCAAGAATATCCAACCTCTCCGAAAGTGTTGCAATTTGTGCTGACAATGTAGAAAATACATTGAGTCCCTTAGTGTTTGTGTTCCTTGGTGGAGTTATATTTGGATAAGGCCATTGATAAACAAATTCACCCATGGTACCTAAAAAAAGAGAAATATAAGAAGATAATTAAAACAAAATAAAAATGTTTAAATTAAGACCAATTTGATTAAAATTAATTTTGGAAAAAATTTATTAAGTTAATTCCCCGGCAACGGCGCCAAAAACTTGTTGGGTAAATTCTAGTTACGCACAACACGCAAGTATACGTGGTCAACAAGTAATAAAGAGTAAGTAAAGTATCGCTCGTTCCTGAGAATTAACTAACAAAGTTCACCAAGCATTAACCCATAACCATCTCAGTCTTATTTAAACGAATGATATTATATTTTGTATTTAAACTACGAAATTAAATAAACCTAATTATTTCTAGAGTGAGACTAGATAATGAAGACTTAAGATTACAATTTCATCTATTGACTCATTCAAATCCACACACTTCATGCTAAACCAAACTAATTGTACCGGTTTGTTAGTCGAGAACACTAAAATAAAGTATAGCCATCTTTTAATGTACCATACCCATATCACATATAATCCACAATTTATAGAATACACATGAACACCCACATTACCTAAACCACTATATGTCTATGTGATTTACAAATAATTAGGGTTTAAGCCCAAATTCTCAATTGACTACGAGTGATGCCTCGGTATATGTCTATACTAAGCACGAATCATACATTCCATCGCCATGTAGAACATACAAACACAAGCTATCAAGATCAAATCTAAACCCATACTTCGTCTTTCAAGTTCATATGGGTTATCACAGTAATTGATGGCCAATCAACTAAGCAAATAAGCATGAATCTTAGTAGACAATCTCATAGCAATCAATAAGGTTAACAATGATGTATATCAGATTAAACTAAGCAATAGAATCCATTGCAATCCCAAAATAAAGTTTAACTCATCATAGAATCAAAATCCATAATCCACAATTGATTATACATTGAGAAATAAAAATAGAAGTAAAGAGAAGTTAGGGAATTAGGAATGCAAATATGAGATTCTCCTCTTGCTCCAATTCTGAATTTCCAATGCTATTCAATTGCTTCAATCTCCAACTCTAATCTAATCTAGGGTTCTAATATAATCTAAAACGAAAGAGAAGAAAGGAAAACAATAGTAGCTTTAGCCCCCAAGGGGTGGAATAATATCTTACATAATGAAAATACGTCTAATATATAAGCCCTAATTGAACCCCTCTCTCTGTTACTCTTCAATTGCACTGTTTAATGAAAAGTCAGCTTTGGTCAACACCCGAAGTCACGCGGCCGCGCAAGAATTGGCCTAAAGTTGGGCGCGGCCACACGCAAGTATTAAATCGCGTCTTTTTGCTATCAGAATTACATGTCACATAGGAAAATCAACGCACCAGCGAGGTTTATTTTCTTTTGCACGCAGTTGTTCTCTGGTAAAATGGCCATAATATTTGTTCCGAGAAGAGTTATGGGGCCTGCCACCTATAAAATCGAAGCTATCGACGAGCTCTACAACTTTTATTCATTGATTATTCAGAAAGTCTGGACGGATGAAGGCTGAAAGTGGTCTGGAAGTGACTGCTATGAAACTAGCTAACCAAAATAGCGAAGTTCGACGTCCGTTGGTACAAAGATCATAACTCTTGCATCCGAACTCCGATTGGAATGATTCAAGATGTTCCGAAAAGCTTAGAAGAAGCTCTACAACATAGTCCAAGTTCCAAACCAAGCACATGAAATGAACACGATAGCCTAAATGATATCCGAATTACTTTTCTTTGTATTTCTCTTGCTTTTCCTTACCAATAGTAGCTCACACCGCTCCCAAACGTATAACCTACAAAATGAACACAAAATGCATGAAAAGTAAATAAGACACATAAATACAAGCAATTAATTCAAGTAAAAGATACCGGATAAGTGTATATAAAATTCACTTATCAGTGGTACCAAAGGCGGATAGGGACAAAAAAAAGTCGGTGGTTTCAGGAAGAGCGTTTTTTGTGACTTCTCAAAAAGCGAGTAAACCGAACGAAGTTAGCACGGGTTAGTTAATTATAAATTCTTGAGAAGTCTATACCTTATTAGATACCGTTTCTACCCATTCTTTTATCTCTTTTATTTGCGCTCAACGTTTAAATTTGACCCCAGAGAAGTTAGACTTTGACTTATTGGTTGAAATTTTGTTAGTAGAAACCTTCGTTACCTCCACTGTTTATAAATCTTGTTGATTCAAATCGACACTTTCATGTTACCTGTCGATCTTATCTCTTTGAAAATACTTACCCTTGATGTGATTTTAAGAATCAATTGGTTAACTACTCATCATGCCAAATTTGATTATTTTCGTAAGGTTGTTAGCTTTCATATTCTTAACCAACCTATTATGTGAATTCAAGCAACCAAACTAATAAAGTCAATCACTGTCTTATCAAGCCATAAGTAAAGAGCCCCGAGCCTTTCGCTGGTGACTTCCTTGTGTGGAATGTACCGAAGCCAGACTATCCATAAGGGACGTTGTGAATGACGATGGCAAGTTGATAGGTATCAATGTGACGTGTTATCCAAGTCTTGGGATGAGAATCACAGTTTTGAATGATACTTCTATCGTTAATAAATTTCCTGACGTATTCTTGAAGACTTCCTAGCCTACCCCTAGAGCGTGAAATCGAATTTTGTATTACAAAACCCATTTCTAAAACCCTTAAATATTTCTTCAACCAAAATGAATGTATCATACGCATAAGATGTTGGCTCGAGCTGTTGAAGATTACGACTATACCATTCAATATCATTGTGGAAAAGCGAACGTGGTAGCTGACGCATTGAGTAGAAGATCGTATGCGTTTACGAGTGCGATGTTGTTAAAACAAAAACCCATTTCGTATAACTTACAAATGATGAAGATAGAGTTAAAGACTATAGGGACCCACGTAAAGATAACGAATATACGATTAGAATCGACTTTAATTGATAAAGTTAAAGTCGCTCAAACTACACACCTGGAGCTGATGAATATAAAGAAGAAGGTTCAAGAAGGCGTTATTCTAGAAGCAAGAATCGATGAACAGAGAAAATCTCAACCCTCGATTTAATTGGCCCATTTGAAATCCTCGATCGAGTAGGAACTGTGGCCTATAGACTAGTTTTACAGCCAAGAATGTCGCGTGTTCATAAAGTTTTTCACGTATCGATGTTACATAAATATGTGGATGACCCGAACCACATTATTGAATTAGAACTAGATGAGATAGCACAAGATTTAATGTATGAGGAGATACGTGTTAAAATCTTGGAAAAGAAGGATCATATTCGACACTCAAAGGTTATGCCTCAAGAGTTAGAATCTGAAATAAAGTCAAGGTATCCTCACCTCTTCGACATACCAGGTACGTACGTAAATTTCGAGGGCAAAATTTCATAAGGGATTGTAAGACACTAAATTTTATGAATAAAGATTTAATTTTCTCAAAATATTTTTTTTATATTATGGTTTGGATTTCAGATAATGTTATAGTTAAGGGTGATATTTGAAAATTTGCAAAGTAAGCAAGTTGTTATAAAATATTCGTTTGGTCGGGGAATATTATTTTCAATCATTGGTGGACCCCACAACGGAAGTATTGTCGTAGTTAGAAAACGACAGAATTATCTTTTTATAAAAATAACGGTGAAAGTGTTACCATTAAAACTGTTGAACTACCCGGTAGTAGTAAAAGTACGATGTCTGCTGTGGTTGCATTATAGCACACAATATTGATTATTGATGCTTACGTAAGAAGTCACTCAGTTATACTCAATTATTGCTACAGTAATTGATGCATCATATTTCTCATATAATTATTGATTCAATTATTGTGACAGTATCAATATTTTATATTATTAAATCAATAATTGAGATGAAAAAGTTATTCATATTATTATTTGAAATATTGACAATGTCTAGAAATTCTGTCAAGGAGAGGTTTGGTCACCTAATTGCGCGCCAATAAGGAGAAATCCTTATCGGAAAGCCCCCTCTTTCCTGGGAATGACCTGGTTGTTAAATATTTTGAGTTATAATATTAATGATGAATAAGTTCTTGTTGATTAAAGATGACATTGATAGTTCCATTGTGTGGGAATTATTAGTGTTATTGGAAATCGACATTTATTTCGATAATAATTGATGTTTGGAGGTTATATTGACCAATCAGATAATTAACCGGATAAATGGGCAATTAATTGCTATTAATTCACATGCGTATAACTATATGTTCACATGTGTGTACTATTGATTCACATGATTTACTATTAGGGGAATTGGTGCAAGATTGATAATACTTGCATGACTAAATTAAAAATTGAGGTATAGTTGAAGGTATTATACTGCAATTAGTTTTTTCACATGATTATACTATTGAGTCACATGAATGAACTATTAATTCACATGATTTACTATTAGGGGTGGTGGTGCAAGTTTGATAATACTTGCAGGACTAAATTAAAAATGAAAAAAAAGAGGAAGGTATTATATTGTAATATTTCGAGCTCCAAAATATGCAATTATCAAAACTATATTTTCCTATAAATAGAAGCTCATTCTTCCTTCATTTCTCACCAATTCACTAAAGCTATAAAGCAATTATTATAGGGAGAAATTATAGAGAGAAAAAAGAAGAGAGGTCTGCTACCTCACTATTCCAATATCCAGTTTCTTCTAAGGTAAGGGGTATTATTTCTTTCGTATTCATGAAGAGAGTTATTTTCTTTCAATACTCGTAAGGGTTGTTATTCCATTCTTTATTATTCTGTTGGAATAACATGTATGTCTTGCATACGCTCATCGCATGCCTAATGAATTCTTCCATTATTCAATTTTTATTATTACATTGGAATAACTTTATCTCATGCGGTCTATTGAATGCCTGGTGAATTCTTCTGTTATTCAATTCTTTATTATTCTGTTGGAATAACCTGTCTGTGAGGTTTATCGCATGCCTGGTGAATTCTTTTGTTATTCCATTCTTTATTATTCTATTGGAATAACCTGTCTGTGCGGTCTATCGCATGCATGGTGAATTCTTCTGTTATTCCATTCTTTATTATTCTGTTAGAATAACCTGTCTATATGGACTACCACATGTATGGTGAATGATCCTTCGTATTCATTCCTTATTAAATTATGGAAATGATCTGTCTACGTGGATTACCGCATGGCGGGTGAAAATCCATTTGCAGTTTTGTATATTCTATTATACTCGTATGAAATATAATTTCTTTTGTACTCATTATGGAATATCATTTTCTTTGGTATTTTTCTTTTACGAGTTACTATTCATAGGTTACTATTCACCCGGTTACTATTCACTCTAGTATTATTCACTAGGGTATTTAGGGTACTTTTTGTGTCAGAGTACTATTCATGAGTTACTATTCATAGGTTACTATTCACCAGATTACTATTCACTCTTGAATCATTCACTCGGATATTCGGAACACTTTTTGTGTCGGGGTACTATTCCTGAAGTACTATTCACCCGAAAAATATATTTCTTTTATGTCCAAATTATTTTTGGTACATGAATATTATTCTTGAATTTTACTCTACAAAGCAGTATCATGTTGACAATTTGGGCGTTATTGATTTCTAGATAAATTAAATTATAAATCTTTAAAATTTATCCTTGAACTTGTTTTATTGAATTATTATGTCATTGTCATCATCCTCATGCTTATATTGTGATGAAAGTCATCTTTGGCTTACGTGCATAGATGAACATGGTATGATTATGACCAGAGATTATTCGGTATAATCATGACCGTAATGTGACGAATGATGTGGTAAAAGTCCTCAATGGCCTGTAGTTCATTGATGGACAGTTGTTGGTATGATTATGACCAGGGATTATTCGGTATAATCATGACCATTGATGATTACATGAATATCTTTGGCCGTGGTGTAAGGATGATTCGATTTTATTTATTAAAAAGTTTGAGTCTCAATATAAAGTTGATGAAAACTTTTTAAATCATAGAAGATAGTAGATTTTATGCTCTGTGACTCTTCTAATGAATTGCTTATAACGTCATAGCTTGTTGATCTAAAACTTGTTGTCTCACCGTATTCTATCGGTTGTTATCTTTGTTGAAGAAGGCTAAGGATAATTTATTATGCATTATCTTAGTCATAATATTTCTTCTTTGGGCTAGTTGAGCTCACCCTTTGCTTTTATTGTTCTCTTGAAATGAGAATATAATTTGGGACTAGTCGGGGAATGAAATGATTGGTCCGGATGATAGCATTAGTAGTCCTCACTATTCATACATTAAATAGTGTGACAATAAATGTAATGAGGACTCCATTGAGTGTGGATATTGTCTAGATGACAATATTCTTATTAAAACTCTTAGATTATGTTATGTCGTATTTTTACACGACTGTTGTATAATTAAGTTGTATTTGAATTTTGTACCATATATTTGGCGACTCAAGATGGGTGATGTATACCTGTTTTGGGGGCGTCACAGAACTAAATCATAAATCCGTGCCCTAGAATTTTGCAAACTAACCCAAAATCGTGAAGTGAATATTGGATCTCGATCAGAAACTATGGATACTGGCATACCATGCAGTCTTACAATCTCATTTATGTAAATATGAGCAAGACGTTCAAGTGAATAAGTTTCTCGTATAGGTAAGAAATGAGCAGACTTGGTTAGTCTATCGACAATGTCCCAAATCACATCTATGCCTTGAGAAACCTTGGGAAGACCAGAAACAAAATCCATGGTAATGTGCTCCCACTTCCATTCTGGAATTTCAAGTGGTTGCAATGGACCTTTTTGACACTTGATGCTCCGCCTTGACTCGTTGACACATTAAACACCTTAAGATAAAATCCGTGATCCCTGTTTTCATATTGCTCCACCAAAATGTATGTCGAAGATCACGATATATTTTGGTACTCCTAGGATGGATTGCAAATGGTGTATTATGCGCTTCCATCATGATTTTATACTTTAAATCAGGGTCGTTATGAACATAAAGTCTAAAGTTGACTCGAAGTATTCCTTCTTCATTGATTCTTGCTTCCGGAATAACACCTTCTTGTACTTTCTTCTTCATACGCATCAGCTCCAGGTCTGTAGCTTGAGGAGCTTTAACTTTATCTATTAAAGTCAGGTCTACTCGTATATTTGCCATCATCACATGGGTCCCTAGAGTCTTTAACTCTATCTCCATCTTTTGCAAGTCATACAAAATGGGCCTTTGTGTTGACAATATCGCACTCGTACCCGCATATGATCTTTTACTCTGCGCGTCAGCTACCACGTTTGCTTTTCTAGGATGGTATTGAATAGTATGATCGCAATCTTTCAACAGCTCAAGCCAACGTCGTTGTCGCATGTTGAGTTCCTATTGGGTGAAGAAATATTTGAGGCTTTTATGATCCATATAGATCTCCACCTTTTCCTTATACAGGTAATGCCTCCAAATTTTCAGTGCAAAAATGACTGCTACCAACTCTAGTTCATGAGTAGGATAATTCCTCTCATATTCTTTTAGTTGTCGTGAGGCATAGGCTATGACTTTCTCATATTGCATGAGAACACATCCTAACCCTCTACCTGAAGTGTGATGCCCCCAAAATAGGTATACATCACCCATCTTGAGTCGCCAAATACATGGTACTGAATACAAATACAAACTTAATTATACAACAAGAGCTGGGAGTTTTTACACGAATATCGTCTCATAGACAATATCCAAACTCAAATTCAATCCTCATTACATTTATTATCACACTAAATAGTGAGGACTACTAAAACAATCATCTCGGACCATCACTCCGCTTCCACATTAGTCCCGCCACGCTTCTCATTTCCTGAAGAGAACAATGAAAGCAAAAAGGGTGAGCTCAAGTAGCCCAGTAAGAAATATTATGACTAAGATAATGCAGAATAAATTATCGTTAGCCTTCAACAGTGTTAAACTAATAAAATATAATAAACATCAAGTTTAACTGCAGCGGAACAAGTAATCCATTAGAAGAGTCAAGTATAACATCATATCTACTATCTTCTATGATTTAAAAAGTTTAGCAACAATTTTATCGCTGAGACTCAGCTTAATAAATAAATCACATCATCGAATCATCCCTGCATTACAGGCCAATGATATTCATTAGTATCACGACCATGAATTATCCATGCACTACGGGCCAAGGATATTCGTGTTTTTACCAATGGTCATGATCATGCCAACAACTGTCTATCAATGCACTACGGGCCAATGAGGACTTTTACTACATCATTTATAACATTACAGTCATAATTATATCGAATAATCCCTGGTCATAATTATACCAATCAACAGCCCATCTATGCACTATGGGCCAAAGATGACTTTCATCACAATATAAGCATGAGGATGATGACAATGATATAAGAATTCAATTAAAAGAAAGTAAATGATAAATTTCTAAAGATTTATAATTTAATTTATCCAGAATTCAATAATGTCCAAATTGTCAACATGATACTACTTTGTCGAGTAAAATTCAAGAAAAATATTGTATCAAAAATAATTTGGACCAAAAAGAAATCAATTTTAGTCATGAATAGTACCTCGGTGAATAGTAATCGAGTGAATAGTATCTCGTGAATAGTACTTCAAGAACAGTACCCCGTGAATAGTACTCCGGTATGAAAAAGTTAAAACTTATAAAGAATGTTCAGAATAATATTTCCATGCAAAGATACTGGATGAAGCGCAAATTTCAAGGATATTCTACTAATCTCATGGAGTATAGAAGCCAAAACTTAACAAAATGAGTGTAGAATTCAGAATCTGGAACGAAATAATATTACTCACATACTACAGAGTATAGAAAAAAATATTATTTCTTATGAATACTGAACAAAAATAATATCCCTTACCTTAAAAAGAATAGTATTCCAACTGGTATAACGGGGATATTCTTGAAGAAAACTTTCCCTGTTTTCTACGCTCAAAGCTTCTTAAAACTCTAAAGAATTACGCTCAATATTATAGAAGAATAATTCTCTAATTTTGGTGTGATTTTCAATTCTAACTAAGCATCCTATTTATAGGAGAATACAAGGGGTAATGTTAAGAAAGAAAAATCACTGACGAAATACTTTGTAATTCACGGATGCAATATGCAAAGTCACGGACTGACTGCTGCTGATCATAATACTCATACTTTCAAATAATGCTTCAATAAAACAACTTTATACATATATATATATATATATATACAAGACCATCACTTTCAATTCTCCTACCATCACAATTCTTCCACCACAAATTATTATTATTATTATTATTATTATTATTATTATATATATATATATACACACACACCATCTCCTTCACGTTTTCTCCACCCACCCCATTTTTCATTTTTCATCCAAATGTGGGCCCCACCCTACACGTCACTTTCACACATATTATATATATATATATATACTGAATAATTTTATACCGATTATTTTGAAAAATGGGTAAATGGGGGTCCAAATAATAAGCAAAATTTACACAAATACTTCATAAAAATCCCCTCAATATTTTCACAATATTTATTCATCATTATTATAACTCGTAATATTAACAACCAGATCATTTCCAAAAAATAGGGGGCTTTTCGATAAGGACTACTCCTTATTGGCGCGCAATTAGGTGACCAAACCCTTTTCCTCGATAGAACTTTCTAAACATTGTTAATTATGCAGATAATAATATTAATAACTTGTCATCTCAATTATTGATTTAATAATATAAAATAACAATAATTGAATCAAATAACGTAAAGATACTACACAAAGAATTCTCAGAGCAATAATTGAATATAACTGAGTGACTTCTCACGTAAGCATCAATAATCAATACCGGTGCTGCTACTATGCAACCACGCCAGACATTCATACTTTTTATCACGAGGTATTTCAACGAGCTTAACGGTAAAATTTTTCACCGTTATTTTTATAAAAGATATTTCTATCGTTTTCTAACTCAAAATAATAATTCCATTGTGGGGTCCACCAATGATTGTGTCATCGTACAAATATTCCCTGTTAAAATGAATATTCCTCGACCAATCGAATATTTTATAACAACTTGCAAACTTTGCAAAATTTATAAATATTACCCACAACTATAACATTATATCAAATCCACACCATAATATTCAAAAATATTTTTCGAGAAAAATTAATCTTTATTTATGAAAGTTGGGGTCTTACAACCTCCCTTTCTTATGAAATTTCGTCCTCGAAATTAAGGTACATACCTGGTATGTCGAAGAAGTGAGGATACCTTGATTTCATTTCAGATTCTAACTCCCAGGTCATTTCCTCAACATCGTGGTTTCTCCACAAAACTTTGACTTGAGGTATAACCTTGGAGCGTAGAATATGTTTCTTCTTATCCAAGATTTTAACAGGTATCTCTTCATACATTAAATCTTCCGCTATTTTCATCCGGTTCTAACTCAATAATGTGGTTCGGGTTTTCCACATATTTACGTAACATAGATATGTGAAAAACGTTATGAACACGAGACATACTTTTAGCGGTAAGAAAGCGCGTCTATAGGCCCACGATTCCTACTCGATCGAGGATTTCAAATGGGCCAATGAATCGAGGATTGAGATTTCCTCTCTTTTCAAATCTTGTAACTCCTTTCCATAGAGCAACCCGTAACAACACATGATCGCCAACATTGAATTCCACGTCCTTTCGATGAAGATCACCATAACTCTTTTTTCGAT
Source organism: Panax ginseng (assembly GCA_020205605.1). Classification (NCBI taxonomy): domain Eukaryota; kingdom Viridiplantae; phylum Streptophyta; class Magnoliopsida; order Apiales; family Araliaceae; genus Panax; species Panax ginseng. Next base: position 30,988,347 of record CM035138.1, on the reverse strand, counting down.
CTTGTGAGATTTTTATACGTTGCCAGATCATTTAAATCTTCTCCATAGTCATACGTACCAATTTCGGTCCCAACAATGTTGCTTCACCCACCTCATCCCATCATACTGGAGAACGACACTTAGGTCCATACAACGCCTCGAATGGAACCATGTCAATATTTGCTTAATAATTGTTGTTGTAGGAGAATTCCACTAATGGCAAGAAGTTGTCCCAACTTCCCTTGAAGTCAAGGACATAGAGTTTTAATAGATCCTCAAGAGTTTAAATAGTCCTTTCCGACTGCCCGTCTGTCTGAGGATGATATGCCGAACTGAATCGCAAATCTGTGCCCATAACTTTCTGCAAACTGACCCAAAACCGTGAAGTGAATCTTGGGTCTCAATCAGAAACAATGGATACTAGCTTACCATACAGTCTTACAATCTCATTTATGTATATACGAGCAATACATTCAAGTGTATAAGTTTCTCATATAGGTAAGAAATGAGCAGACTTGGTCAATCTATCAACAATGACCCAAATCGCATCTATGCCTTGAGAAACCTTGGAAAGTCCAGTAACGAAATCCATGGTAACGTGCTCCCACTTTTTTCTGGAATTTCAAGTAGTTGCAATGGACCTTTTGGCACTTGATGCTCCGCCTGGACTCGTTGACACGTTAAACACCTTGAGATAAACTCCGCGATCTTTCATTTAATATTACTCCACCAAAATGTATGTTGAAGATCACGATACATTTTGGTACTCCCAGGATGGATTACAAATGGTGTGTTGTACGCCTCCATCATGATTTTATACTTTAAATGCAGGTCGTTAGAAACACAAAGTCTGGAGTTGACTCGAAGTATTCCTTCTTTATCGACTCTTGCTTCCGGAATAGCACCTTCTTCCACTTTCTTCTTCATACGCGCATATCGCCTCCGTGTCCGTAGCAGCAAGCGGCGGTTTAACTTTATCGATTAAAATCGGTTCTACTCGTATATATGCCATCATCACGTGGGTTCCTGGAGTCTTTATCTCTATCTACATCCTTTGTAAGTCATTAAAAATGGCCATTTGCGTTGACAATATAGCACTCGTACCCGTATATGATCTTCTACTCAATGTGTTAGCTACTACGTTCGCTTTTCCAGGATGGTAAATCTTTTAATAGCTCGAGTCAACATCATTGTCGCATGTTGAGTTCCTTTTGGGTGAAGAAATATTTGAGGATTTTATGATCCATAAAGATCTCCACCTTCTCCCCATACAAGTAATGCCTCCAGATTTTAAGCGTGAAAACGACTGCTGCCAACTCTAGATCATGAGTAGGATAATTCCTCTCATATTCTTTGAGTTATCGTGAGGCATAGACTATGACTTTCCCATGTTGCATGAGAACACATCCCAACCTTTTGCCTAAAGCATCACTGTAGATGACAAATCCCTCTGAGCCAGATGGTATTGTCAGAACAGGTACTGAAATGAGTCTCCTCTTAAGTTCTTGAAAACTCTTCTCACATTCCTCGCTCCAACCAAATTTTTTCTCTTTTCGAGTTAGCTGAGTTAATGGAGTAGCGATTCGAGAAAATCATTTCATGAATCTCCGATAATAACCAGCTAAGCACAGAAAGCTACATACTTCGGTCACTGACTTAGGTTGTTCCCAGATTTGTATTGCTTCAATCTTCGCTGGGTCAACATATATTCCGTGATTTGATATCATGTGCCAAAGAAATGCTACTTCCTCAAGCCAGAACTCGCATTTCTTCAACTTGGCATAAAGCTTGTTTTCAAGAAAGCTTGTTGCTCATGATCTTCACGGGTTTTGGAGTAAGATGTCATCAATAAAGACGACCAAAAAATGATCCAAATATTCCTTGAATACTCGGTTCATCATATCCATGAAGGCAGCATGAGTATTAGTCAATCCCAAAAACATGACTAGGAATTCTTAATGCCCGTATCGAGTTCTGAAAGCAATCTTTGGAATGTCATCAGTTTTAATCTTTAATTGGTGATATCCGGAACGAAGATAGATCTTTGAAAAGAATTTGGCATCTTGCAACTAGTCAAACAGGTCATCAATACGAGGCAACGGGTACCTATTTTTGATGGTGACATGAATTAACTCCAGATAATCAATACAAAGTCGCATACTTCCATCTTTCTTCTTTACGTATAGAATAGGAGCACCCCAAGGAGACGTACTAGGACGAATGAAACCGATGTCTAATAATTCCTGTAGTTGGGTGTTTAACTCCTGAAGTTCAATAGGAGCCATTTGATATGGGGCTTTGGAAATGGGTTTTGTACCAGGTTCAAGGTCAATACCAAACTCGATTTCACGCTCTGGGGGTAGGCCAGGAATTCTTCAGGGAATACGTCAGAAAATTTATTAACAATAGAAATATCATTCAAATCTGACGTATTTTATTTAAATCTGTGACATGGGCTAAGAAAGCTTGACATTCGTTTTTCAATAAGCGAATAGCTTTATGGCTTGATATGACAGTGATTAACTTTAGTGGTTTGGTTGCTTGAATTCGCATAATAGGTTGGTTAGGAATATGAAAGCTAACAACCTTACGAAAATAATCAATTTTAGCATGATGAGTAGTTAACCAATCAATCCCTAAAATCACATCAAATGCAAGTATTTTCAAAGAAATAAGATCGACAGGTAACGTGCGGTTGCCGATTTGAATCAAAAAAGACTTATAAACAGTGGATGTAATGAAGGTTTCTCCCAACGGAGTTTCAACAGATAAGTCAAAGTCTAATTTCTCCAGAGTTAAATTTAAACGTTGAGCGCAAGTAGGAGAAATAAAAGAATGGGTAGAACTGATATCAAATAAGGTATAGACTTCGCTAGAGTTTATGATTAGCTTACACGTGATAACCTCATTCGGATTCCTCACTTTTTGGGAGGTCTCGACAAACGCTCTCCCTTAAACTACCAGCTTTGACTTCTCTGGAAAGGCCTTTGTTGCCTTCATCCCAGCTGGACTTGGTTTTATTGCACGAAAAAATCGAGCTAGGTGACCTTCTCTTCCACAATTGTAACATGTTTTGGATCACTACGTCACGGTTTGGTGATGTGTCCTCCCTCTCGTATTTATAGCATACGATCGGTGATCGTTCTCCTTCTTTAACAACAGGTGCTGGTGCTGACATCTTTCCATCATTATTGAATCTCCTCTTCTTGAAATTTTCACTCTTATTGTCTTGGCCATGATTACAACCAAAGTGGTTACCATTTCTGGCATGTTGACTTCCTCCACGTTTGTTATAACTGATTCGATGACTGTTTCCACTGGTAGTATCGCTTTGCCAGCTGCTATCTTTTGGTTGGGTTGACTCATTATCACGTTCCAATAACTGAGCCATATTTATAACATCTGAATATAAACACAGTTTAGGAGAAATGAGGTATTGACGTATTTCAGATTTCAATTCTCGTAGAAACATTCGCGTTATTCTCTTCTCATTATCAACCAAGTGAGATGCAAACCGGGACAATTCGGCAAACTTAGCCTCCTACTACAACACGGTCATACTGTTTTGCTCCAGTTTGATAAACTCCACCTCCTTCATGTGACGAATACTTTCGGGAGAGTACTTGTCATTGAATAGTTCTTGGAACTTCTCCCAAGACATCTTCAGTACGGCAGGTTGAGTACACTTTACAGATTCCCACCAGTAATCTGCCTCTCCTCGCAACATGAAGGTGGCAAAGGGAACCTTTTGCTCCTCGGAGCATCCCAAGACATCAAATATCTTGGTGATCTACTTTGTCCACGTCTCCGCCTTAAGTGGTTCTGGCTTACCCAAAAACTCTGGTGGTCCCAACTCTTTGAACTGTTTAGCGGTGACCATCCAAGACTTGCCAGTGTTTCCACCTGTATTTTGCACAAGAGTCTCTCTCGCCTGATATTGCATGAATTTTTGAAAGCCTCTGAACATTTCGTCGTTCATCATTTGGTCGGTGTTGTTGTTTACCTGAGGATTATTGTCTTCCTGATGCACATTATCCTGGGTATTGATCTATGGTGACTCAACGGTCTCCGGTGCTCCATTGTTTATCTTAACATTTTCAGATGTCATTTTCAAACACTACCACAAAACAAGGGTTAATTGACATGCCACATATTATCCCTATATTCTGACCGACCAATTAAGTAACAAATAAACTTAGGTAGGTCATACAAGCGAAGAATTTCCCTGTCTCTCCCCCTAGTTCTAGTCTCATATCTTAGCCAGGGATCTTATCCCTAAGCTTTGATACTAACAATGACGCCCCCAAAATAGGTATACATCACCCATTCTGAGTCGCCAAATACATGGTACATGATTCAAATACAATCTTAATTAATACAACTGTCGTGTAAAATACAAAAAAACATAGATGAGTAACTCAAATTCAATCCTAATTACATTTATTATCAAACTAAATAGTGAGGACTACTAAAATAACCATCTCGGACCGTTACTCCATTCCCCGACTAGTCACAGTTACATTCTTATTTCCTGAAGATAAAAATGAAAGCAAAAGGGTGAGCTCAACTATTATATCAAATCCACATCATAATATTCAAAATGATATTTAGAGAAAAAAATTCATCTTTATTCATAAAAGTTGGGGTCTTACAACCTTCAATTCTTATAAAATTTTGTCCTCAAAATTGGTGTACATACCTGGTATGTCGAAGAGGTGAGGATACCTTGATTTCATTTCAGATTCTAACTCCCATGTCATTTCCTCAACATCGTTGTTTCTCCACAAAACTTTGACTTGAGGTATAACCTTGGAGCGTAGAATATATTCTTTCTTATCCAAGATTTTAACAAGTACCTCTTCATACGTTAAATCTTCCGTTATCTCGTTTGGTTTTAATTCAATAACGTGGTTCAAGTCTTTCATATATTTACACAACATAGATATGTGAAAAACGTTATGAACACGAGACATACTTGGCGGTAAGGCGAGTCTATAAGCCACAGTTCCTACTCGATCGAGGATTTCAAATAGGCCAATAATTTGAGGATTGAGTTTTACTCTCTTTCCAAATCTTGTAACTCTTTTCCATGGAGCAACACGTAACAACACATGATCTCCAAGATTGAATTCCATGTTCTTTCGATGAAGATCAGCATAACTCTTTTGTCGATCTTGTGAGATTTTTATACGCTATCGAATCATTTTAATTTTTTTCGTAGTCATACGTACCAACTCCGGTCCCAACAACGTTGCATCACCCACCTCTTCTCAGCATACTGAAGAACGACACTTGCGTCCATACAACGCCTCGAATGGAGCCATGTCAATACTTTCTTGATAACTATTGTTGTAGGAGAATTCCATTAATGGCAAGAACTTGTCTCAACTTCCTTTGAAGTCAAGGACATAGAGTCTTAATAAATCTTCAAGAGTTTGAATAATCCTCTCTGACTGCCCATCCGTCTAAGGGTGATATGCCGAACTAAATCGTAAATCCGTGCCCATAGTTTTCTGCAAACTGACCCAAAATCATGAAGTGAATCTTGGGTTTCGATCAGAAACTATGGATACTGGCATACCATGCAGTCTTACAATCTCATTTATGTATATACGAGCAAGACATTCAAGTGAATAAGTTTCTCGTATATGTAAGAAATGAGCAGACTTGGTTAATCTATCAACAATGACCTAAATTACATTTATGCCTTGAGAAACCTTAGAAAGACCAATAACAAAATCTATAGTGTTTTGCTCCCACTTCCATTCTTGAATTTCAAGTGGTTGTAATGGACCTTTTGGCACTTGATGCTCCGCCTTGACACGTTGACAAGTTAGACACCTTGAGATAAACTTCGCGATCTCTCATTTCATATTGATCCACCAAAATGTATGTCGAAGATCATGATATATTTTGGTATGTCAAGAATGGATTGCACACGGTGTGTTGTGCGCCTCCATCATGATTTTATACTTCAAATCAGAGTCGTTAGGAACACAAAGTCTGGAGTTGACTCAAAGTATTCCTTCTTCATCGATTCTTGGTTCTGGAATAGCACCTTCTTGTACTTTCTTCTTCATACGCATCAGCTCCAGGTCCGTAGCTTGAGCAGCTTTAACTTTATCGATTAAAGTCGGTTCTACTTGTATATTTGACATCATCACGTGAGTCCCTAGAGTCTTTAACTCTATCTCCATCCTTTGTAAGTCATACCAAATGGGCCTTTACGTTGACAATATTGTACTCGTACCCGCATATGATCTTCTACTCAATGCATCAGCTACTACGTTCACTTTTCTAAGATGGTATTGAATGGTATGATCGTAATCTTTCAACAGCTCGAACCAACGTCGTTGCCACATGTTGATTTCCTTTTGGGTGAAGAAATATTTGAGGCTTTTATGATCCATATAGATCTCCATTTTCTCCCCATATAGATAGTGCCTCCAAATCTTTAACGCAAAAACGACTGCTGCCAACTCTAGATCATGAGTAGGATAATTTCTCTCATATTCTTTAAGTTGTCGCGAGGCATAGGCTATGACTTTCCCACGTTGCATGAGAACACATCCTAACCCTTTGCCTGAAGCATCGATGTAGATAACAAATCCATCCGAACCAGATGGTATTGTCAAAAGCAGTGCTTAAAATGAGTCTCCTCTTGAGATCTCGGAAACTCTTCTCGCATTCCTCGCTCCATACGAATTTTGTATCTTTACGAGTCAGCTGAGTTAACGGAGTAGCGATTCGAGAAAATCCTTCCACAAATCTCCGATAATAACCAGTTAAGCCCAAAAAGCTACGTACTTCGGTAACCGATTTCGGTTGCTCTCAACTTTGTATTGCTTCAATCTTCACCGGGTCAACAGATACTCCATGTTTTGACACCACGTGCCCAAGGAATGCTACTTCCTCAAGCCAAAACTCGCATTTCTTTAGCTTGGCATATAGCTTGTTATCACGAAGCTTTTGCAGTACCAGCTTAAAATGGTGTTCATGATCTTCACGGCTTTTGGAATATATAAGGATGTCATCAATAAAGACAACAACGAACTGATCCAAATAATCCTTGAATACTCGGTTCATCATATCCATGAAAGTCGCAGGAGCATTAGTCAATCCAAAAGACATGACTAGAATTCATAATGCCCGCATGCAGGATTCTCAAGGCGATCTTGAAATATCCTCAGTTTTAACCTTCAGCTGATGATATCCAGAACGAAGATTAATCTTTGAAAAGAATTGTGCTCCTTGCAACTGGTCAAACAGGTCATCAATACGAGGTAGCGGATACCTATTCTTGATGGTAACATGGTTCAATTCCCGATAATCAATACAAAGTCGCATACTCCCATCTTTCTTCTTTACGAATAAAACAGTAGCACCCCAAGGAGATGTACTAGGATGAATGAAACCGATGTCCAACAACTCCTGTAGTTGGACATTCAACTCCCGTGATCACCTCGTTTGGGTTCCTCGCCTGTTGACCAGTCACGACAAACGCTCTTCTAGGAATCGTTGACTTTGACTTTTTGGGGACAGCCTTTTGAGTCACCATCCCCGCTGGACTTGGTTTCGCTACAGTGCAATCTCGAGTGATATGTCCTTCTTTTCCACAATTATAACATACCTTAAACTGTTGTGGGCAGTTTGGACTGATATGTCCTTCTTCTCCGCACTTATAGCATATGACCGGTGGTCGTTCTCCTCCTTTGGAACCAGTTGTTGCTGGTGCTGACGTCTTCGTATAGTCATTGTTGAATCTCCTCTTTTTAAAATCTCCTCCCGACTTGCTTCTTCTATTCTCATGGCCACGATTACCACCAGAGTGGTTGCCGCTCTTGTTCGTATTTTTCTTTCTCCGCTGGTTATCGTTATTCTGATGACTGTTGTCACTGGTATGATCCTGGTTGTGGTCCCTCGGTTGACCGTACTCGTTATCTCGCTCTAATAATTGAGCCCTGTTGCCAACATCTGAATAGAGAGAAAATTTATGAGAAATGAGATATTGACGTATGTCGGGTTTCAAACCTCTCAGAAACATCCGCGCATACACGTTCCTCATTCTCCACCAAATGAGGTGCAAACACGATAACTCCGCGAACTTTGCCTCGTCTTTGGGACACATTGGCCATGTTGTTTTGTTCCAATCTAATAAACTCTACCTCCTTCATATGACGAACACTATCAGGAAAGTATTTGTCATTGAACAGTTTCTGAAATGTCTCCCAAGACATGTTGAGCACGGCTGGATGGGTACACTTCACAGATTCCCACCAGTAATCTGCCTCATTACGGAACATAAAAGTTACGAATGGAACTTTCTGTTCCTCCGTGCATCCCAAAACATCGAATATCTTGGTTCCATACCCCGACTAGTACTCGCTACATTATTGCCTCCTGAGAAGAAAAATAGAACAAAAAGGAAAAGGGTGAGCTCAACTAACCCAGTAAAGAATATTATGACCAAGATAATATGGAACAAATTATCGTTCGTCTTCAACAGGGAAAAATCTAATAGAATACAATAGACAACAAGTTTTAAATCAATATTCGCAGCGGAAATAATAATTCATTAGAAGAGTTAAATAGAGAATAAAGTTTAATATCTTCTATATATGAATTTAAAAGTCCATCGTCAATATTTTATCCTTGTAACATCAATCAACATATATCTGAAATCAAATATTCATCTTTGCACTACAGGCCAAAGATATTCATCAATTGGTCATGTTCATCTAAACACTGCTCATCTTTTTGCACTACGGGCCAAAGATATTCATCGAAAATCATTCATCTTTTGCACTACATGCCAAAGATATTCATAATATCATCATTTAGGGTAGAGGAGGATGATGAAAAATATTTTAAAGAAAAGCGAATCCGATTGAAACAAAAGAATAAATATTAAGGATTCAGTATTTCACTTATTTCATGTCCAAAATACCTCATAAATAATCTTAGTGGAGTAAAATTCAAGAATAATCAAAATATGGATACAATCAAAGACAGGTCTTGATATCGTGAATAGTCTTGTATCGTGAATAAGTAACCCAGAACACAAAAGTTTCAAATTTGATAAAAAGTTCAAACCAATATTTCGGCATAATGATATTGAAGAAAATAATATCATTTAAGAAGAAAATAACACCCTTTACTCGAAAAAGACAAATTGATTGATTGAATATCTGGATATAGTGTTGAAGAAAACTTTCACCGTATAGCAACACTCAAAGTATCAAATTACTCACAAGAATACGCTCGATAATATAGAGAGAGAAAGAGAGAGAAAACTTGTTTCTGGTGTAATTTTTAATTCTAACCTAAGCACCCTATTTATAGGAAAATGCTTAGAACACCAAAGTAAAAAAATTAATATAATAATATATATATATATATTATAAATTCTTACGCACACCTTCATTGATCCAAAATATCAGCCACACATGTGCCAAACTTGCCAAAAACGTTTTTCATATAAAAGTTATTTAAAACTCCAAAAAAATAATAATCAATTAATCCTAACTTCTTGATAATTCATAAGAAATAGCCCTTTTGTCAGAAAAATTCAAACCTTATGTCTTTTCCATAGAAAATTCCATTCTCTACAACTTTGCAGAAGAAAGTTTTTCTAAATTCCAAACAGAAATTGACCGAAATCCACAAACGGGCGATTCTACAAAATTTATAATCAAATTTCAATCAAGAAATGGGCCCACGCAGACATGTTTAACATGTTTTAAATAACTTTTGCAATAAAAATACTCTTCCTCCTCATATACTCATATATCCCACATTCATTGTAAAAAAATATCCCCATTATTATATTATTAAAATATAATAATATATTTAAATGAATTATTTTATCAGAAAAAGATAAAATATTAATTTTTAATAATTGTCACATTAAAAATTTTCTCCATCTATATTCACATAAAATAAATATTTTCCTTATCATAAAAATTAATAATTAATTACTCACAAATAATATTACAGAATCACAATACTGGCAACCAGGCCGTTCCCAGAAAAGAGGGGGCTTTCCAATAAGGATTTCTCCTTACTGGGGCGCAATTAGGTGACCAAACCTCTCCTTAGACAGAACTTTCTAGACATTGCCAATAATGTTATCTAATAATATTATTCAGATAATATGAATTATTGCTCCGATAATGAAAAATACTGTGTAGTGACAATTATTAAAACAACAGTAATATAAAATATCAACGTAGCAATTATTGAATCAATAAAATAAAATATTGAATAGTAATTACTGTAACAATTATTGAGTAGTGTCTTCTTACGTAAGAATCAATAATTGGTGCAATACCGTGTGCTACTGTGCAACAACGCATATTACTGTATTTTAACCACCGGGTATTCCAACAGTATTAACGGTAACAACTATGACGTTATTTATAAACAACTTATACTTTTCGTTTTCTTCATCCAATCGCTTTCCGTTATGGGGCCCACACAAGGCTGCGACGTCGTACAAATATTCCCAGACAGTAAGAATATTCCACGACCAAACGAATATTCTCCGATAAAAATAAATATTTTATAACCACTTGCTTATTTAAAATATTTGCGCATTTTACCCATAACTAACTACATTAATCAAATCAACCCTTACTATTTCAAATTAATAAATAGAGGAAATTTAATTTTATTTATAATAAGTTGGGGTCTTACATTATAACTTACAATATTAACAACCAGAAAATATGTGACTTTTCGATAAGGATTTCTCCCTATTGGCGCGCAATTAGGTGACCAAACCCCTTTTTCGACAGAACTTTCTAGACATTGTCAATAATGTAAATAATAATATGAATAATTTTGATTTCTCACGTAAGCATCAATAATCAAAGATATTGTACAATACCGTGTGCTACTATGCAACTAATGCCAGATTCAGATTTTAACCAATTTAGTATTTTATCAGTTTAACGGTAAAATTTTCGCCGTTATTTTTTTAAAAAGATATTTCTGTCGTTTTCTAACTTCGACAATAATTCCGTTGTAGGGTCCACCAATGGTTGTGCCGTGTACGAATATTCCCTGATCAATCGAATATTTTCCGACCAATCGAATATTTTATAACAACTTGCTTACTTTGCAAAATTTATAAATATTACTCACAACTATAACATTATATCAAATCCACACCATAATATTCAAAATGATATTTAGAGAAAAAAATTCATCTTTATTCATAAAAGGTGGGGTCTTACACTTTTGTACTTTCAGGTCACACACACACACACACACATATATATATATATATATATATACTATATTAATTCATAATAGATTTTTTAATCACAGTTGTTCATAAGTAATTAATTCATTAACTATTTAAAAAATAATATAAATTAAATTATTATTTAGTTTAAAATATTATAAAGAGATATACATCTATTGATAGGATACGAGTCATATGTGATTAAAATTTGATTAACAAAATTATAAATTTTTAATTTGATCTTGTATAGTAAAAAATTTATAAAATTTTAGTATAGTCAATTTATATATTATTCTTAAAAAATTTAAAATTTATTATAAAGTAATTATTTTTTTTGAATGGGGTTGAATTGACCCCATAATCAATTTGAAGACGACAAAAGACAAGCTTTTGCTGTTTTCTCTTGGGAAATTTAACAAATCCAAATATGAATAGTTTCTAGAATCTTAGTCAAAGTTTGACTGACCTCATGTTGATTTCAATTTGGCAATGGCCGAAAAAGCACGTTTTCCTTACTTGGTAATACATCATTCATTACATTGAATGGAATAAAAAAAAAACAGTTGGTTATGTTGCCGTCAGGTAGAACGTGACAGAAAAATCAGTTCTTTGCTTTGTCCAATCAACATTCTTCTTCTTCTTCTTTTTGACTAGAATTCTCCCATGTAATAGGCACAAAATGTACAAACAATTTCATAAGATTTTTTTCACATCAATAATAAATAGATAATAATAATTTTATAAGTCATACATTTAAATTACTTAATTTTCTTCATTTTAATACTTTTGCTAATTTAATTATATTATTTAAAATTGAATTGAAAAAGGAGTTCTAGAAGCTTCCTAATTGATATCTATTTTGGACTCCAATAACGAGATGTGGAAGAAAAGAAGTAAGGCTGTAAACGAGTCAAACAGTTCGGACTCGACTCGAAAAAATACGAGCAAGATTCGGATTCGTTAATAATATGATCTAAATCTAAGCATACAAAATAGTTCAAGTCAAGTATGGTTATACTCGACTCGTTTAAGATTTAAACTACTCGAATTCTCAATTGTGTTTCGATATATACTTGATTGATACATATTCGATGATATACTCGATACATTCTCTTATAATATATACAAAATTAAATCAAATTAGGTTAATTAATTATTATTATTATTTTGTTTTATGAGTCGAATCTGAGTATAATTTTTTAAATACAATTCGAATTCAAATATGAATTTAACATTTTGAGTCGAATTCGAGTAGTTCTCTGGTTTCGGTTCGATTCGTTTATACCTTTAAAAAGAAGTAGACATGACAATAAGGGTGTAAACGAGTCGAATTGAAGCGAACAGAGAGCTACTTGAAATGTTAAATTCATACTTGAATTCGAATTGTATTTGAAAAATTCTACCCAGATTCGATTCGACTCGAATTCGATCCGACTCGGATCGAATTATATTCAAACTACTCACGAAATTCAAGCTCGAATTCGAGTCTCCACATAATAACTAGCTTTATAATAAATATAATTATAAATTGAATTTTTTTATTTTACTTAGAAATGAGAAAATATATTTACTATTATACTTTATAAATATAAAATCACAATTAAAATTAAAAATAAAACGAAATAATAATAATTAATTAACCTAATTTGATTTAATTTTATATATATTATAAGATAATGTATCGATTATCTTATCGAATCTGTATCAATCGAGTATGTATCGAATCACAATTAAGAATTTAGGTAGTTTGAATCTTAAAAGAGTGTAGTATAATCTTACAAAGATTCAACTCATATTTTTATTCGAATCATTTTTATGCTCAGATTTAAATTATATTATTAACGAATCCAAGTCTTACTCGTATTTTTTCGATTCGAACCAAAATCAAACCTGAACTGTTTGCCTCGTTTACAGCCTTACATAACAACGAGTATGGTTCAGGGATCCCTCCCTTTACACGCCCAACCAATATGGAGTTATTCTCTAAACTCAACCCGACCTCGAAAAACATACCACATACTCGCATTGTCCCGCCCTGTTTATCCGATTACTTATTTTTTTCCAAATTAATGTTCTCATTTTTTTTATATTAATTTGTAAAACTAATTTTAATTTAAAATTAAACAACATGCAACATTTTTATTACTAACATATTATATTTACAAACGTTATGAATTTATAATGAAATAACCTAAATAATCGCTCATGAAAATATTTTTCATATATCTCTTCTATTAATTGTGATTTATTATTTAATTGATTTCGATCTCATATTTCGTTATTAAAATACTTTTATTTTATAATTCTCATATAACTTTTAAATTAATTAAATCCAAAAAAAAGAAGAAAAAAAGCTTAAGTTGTGTTGAATAACTTTCTTATTTCTTTAAATTATTATTTATCATAATAACACTTTCTCACATGCAATTTACATGTAAAGAAGAGACCAAATAAGGTGAATTCAAATTTTTGCACTCAAAAAAACAAAAATTGTAATATTTTAAATTTGATACGTAACTGTGTCTACACAAATAGTATTAAGAACATGACATATTATTAAAATAAAAATAATTTTTTTCTAACATAAATATTTAATTAAAATGTATTATTCCCTTCGTTCTCTAACCGATGGCCTAAGATACAATTTTTTGTGTGCTAAAAAAGATAACAATAAATACATAAATAAATGATAAATATGTCATTCAGTAGGATCCACTACACTAGTATATAAAAATAAAAACACTCATCATTTTATAGTATAATTTTGTGAGACTACTAAATATAAATTTAAAATTTTATCTATTCTTTTTTCTCTATTTTACTTTCTAAACGGGATAAATCAATTTTTGGTACCTGTACTGGGACACGACTTACAATTTGGTACTCGAAGTGAAAAAAGTTACAAACTGATGATTATACTCCAAAAATGTTACACTCCGTTAAACATTAGGGACACGACTTACAATTTGGTACCCGAAACGAAAAAAATTACAAACTGGTGATTGTACTAATTTTTTTTTATAATCTGGTGTTTGTACTTTCCAATTTTTAAATAATAGTTAAAATCAATCCAACGGGAGAGACAAACATACAAAGAGAGAAGCGAAGTCGATGCGAAGAAAATCCTCGATGTTTTGTTCTATCTTTTCTTGCCTCCCACATTCACACCATTGCTCCACAGTGGCACCGACTTGAAAACTCTGGTGTAATCCATTTATTTTTGTTGCAAGAACTACAATCTTCTTCCATGATTTTATTTATGATTTCACTTCAAGACGAACTCATCCTTTCAATTAAACAATGAAAACCCTTTAATAAATATATGAGAACCAGTAATCAATGGAGAATCGAGACAGGAAGAATGAGAGAAGAAGGACAGAAAAAAAGAATCCTAATTTTCAAACAGAATAAAGATGAAACCTTACTGTTTAACGGAGTGTAATATTTTTCGAGTACAATCATCATTTTGTAATTTTTTTTACTCCGGGTACCAAATTGTAAGTCGTGTCCCTAATGTTTAACGGAGTGTAATATTTTTCCAGTACAATCACCAATTTATAATTTTTTTCACTTCGGGTACCAAATTATAAATCGTGTCCCAATATAAATACCAAAAATTGATTTATCCCATTTCTAAACTTATGTGTATGTAAAATATATTTTGCACATTCTTAAAAACCAAAAGGTGTATAATTTTAACACCACTCATGAATAGAGTAATTGTTTATGGATTTTTAACTCAATGTAAACATGCTAGTGATTTTTTATGTCCCATATTAATTGTCTTTTATTTGATTTTTCAGGTTTAGAACGTGGTTTGACAACTAAAACATATACTACTCCCTCTCATGTCCCCCGGACCCACCAAAAAATAAAATCAAATAACAAAAAAAATAAATCTACCACCCACCAGGAATCTTCTTCTTCTGGTCCAAATTGGAGTAGTCAACCACGCCACCAGCCTACAACCAAAAAAACACAATTTTGTCATTTATTTTATTTTATTTGATCCCCATTACAAAACCACCACTTTTGACCAACCTTGCAGAAGAATTATAAACCCAATATCTCTCTCCTTCATCTCCTTTATAAACCCAGCCCCTTTGCCATTTCCCATAGAACTCCATCAAATTTTTAAGGTTCCATTTCCATAATCTTGTTCATCTGAAAAAAAAAGATGCCACCTTTTGCTGTTTCAAGGCCTTCCTCAAATGGGTTTCATGTAAAAAAGCCAGATTCTTCAAACTCCAACATATTCACCATTGATGTGGGTGGTCACCTTTTTCAAACCACCAAACAGACTCTATCTCAAGCTGGCCCCAAATCCCTCTTCTCAATTGCTTGCAATTCTGATCAATCTGTCCCATTTATTGACAGAGACCCAGAGTTGTTCTCAATCCTTTTATCTCTCCTAAGAACCGGTCATCTTCCATCTAAAGCCAAAGCCTTTGATCTTCAAGACCTAATTTCTGAAGCTCAATTTTATGGAATTGAAGACCTCCTTGTTGCTTCACAATCAAACCCATCTCAATTTGAAGCTTTTAACCTAGAAAAATCTTTGATTTTACCCTTGAGTGGCAGGGATTCTCCTTCTTCCATGTCAACGACGCCGTATGGATCTGTTCATGTAGCGCATGGCAGCAAAATCACATCTTTTGATTGGTCCTTGCGCAGAAAATCAACAATTTTGACCCAATTCACAGCTGTGGATTCGTTGTTATCAATAACCCCATCCCTTGTTGCAGCAGGTGCCCACGGATTTTCTGGGTTACAAATTATTGATCTTGATAAGGGTTTTGTTAGGGAAACTTTGAGTTGGGACAATGTGACTAGGTCTAGCTCAACAGTACAGGCAGTTGGGTCATCCCCTGAGTTTTTATTCACTAGTTTTGAATCGGGTCGGAGAAATTCGAGTTCAATTATGGTTTATGATCTGCAGGGTAGTTTTCTCCCTGTCGCCGAAATTGGGCATTGTGAAATCTTTGGTGCTGACCTTGATTCTGCTATTCCGGCTACAAAATTGAGTTGGGTTCCTAGTTATAATCTGTTAATGGCTTCTGGGTCTCATAGTGGACCTCATGGAGTATTGGGTAATATTAAGTTTTGGGATATTAGGTCTGGTAATGTTGTTTGGGAATTGAAGGAAAAAGTTGATTGTTTTGCGGATGTTACTGTTATGGATAATCTTTCTGCAATATTTAAAGTTGGTGTAAATTCAGGAGAAGTTTTCTTCTCGGATATGAGGAATATTGGTGCTGAAAATTCATGGGAATGTCTCGGGGATAGAAGAAAGGCGATTAAGGGGAAGAAGGAAGGTGTTGGGAGTAAGATTCAATCCCATGGCAATCAAGTGTTTTGTAGTAAAGGAGGAGATTTAGAGATGTGGTCGGAAGTTATGACAGGGTCCTTGAGGAAGAATGATAATGGCGCGGAGAGCAGGATTATTAAGAAGAACTTAATGGGGAGAGCAAAAGGTTTAGGAGGAAGTAGGATAACCAACTTGGGTTTTGGAGGGAACAAAATGTTCACGACAAGGAAGGATCAGCAATTCGTTGAGGTTTGGCAGAGCTCAGTAAGGGGATTATAACTTTTGAATCTCTTTAGTAGGGATAGATGGACTACAATTATTTTCTAATGCCAAATTCTGTGTTAGTTATGTATATAAGTTCTGAATTTAATTTATTTGTAAATTACTTTGTATTATACGAAGTAGTGTTGATTCTTTTTAGAAAAACTGCAAACAATTGTTTCCTAATATACTCGTCTATTTAGAAAGCTTCCATGTAGATGGCTAAACTTTTGGTACTGGAGCAATGGTGTTTGTCACATGTTCATTTGATTCTGTTTCTTCTTTCATACGTTTCATGTTCTTTCTGAATTCATGTACAAATACTTCATTACAGGCTCTTGGTATCTATGTGTGGCTTACTGGGTATACTTTACATAGTATATTGACTTCCATGTTCATTTTTCGTTCTCTTTTTAATGGTAAGGAGACCAATAGGGTTAGTGAACTCGTGAATTTTAAGTCTGCTAGTACTCATTTTTATAGCATTTCCATAAATTGTGTCAATATGTAATTCATATACGAGTGTGTGCAAATATGGTAATGCGATTTATTTTTTGGATTCAAAGCTACAGCATGACACTTGTGATGGCTTCACTAAGCTAATGTCAAAATCTAAAATATATAGGTAGTTAGCATATTGTCTTTTTGCTTACTGGTTGCTTGAAACTAGATTTTGCTCAAAGATTTGGAGTTCACACTAACAAAGAGGTAGTGACATGTTGAGGTTTTCTGGAGTCTGATAAGTTGGATTGTGATCTAATTGGGGGATGTATAAAATGGCAAAATTGTTATTCATAATCGGTGGGTAGTTAGTTGGTCATCATTCTTGTTAGGAAATTCAGCATCATAACTTGAAAAGGTTGACTTTGAACAACTATTCTTTCAGCTGATGGGACTTTTACCCAATGGTTAACATTCAGCATTCAGCCGTTACGGTTTATATTATATTTTGATTTCTGGGGAATTCTTATTAGGAGTTCTGTGTTCTGTGCTTTTGCATTATGTTTTGATTGATGTTATCATCCATAAAAAAAGGGTCAGGATTTTGCATCCCGAATTTATTTAGCGGACCATGTGAATCACATTTGGTTTTCCCCTTGTTACATCTAATATTGTTGATTTCTCTGGAATGAGATTCCATGGCAGGCTATGAAGGTCTCCAGCTCCCAAAATTTATACGGGAACAAACGAACAAGGGTCATGGGAAAACACTTGATGCCTAATGAACGTGTACAATTTGGAATTTGGAAGCAGTGGAACTGGAGTTAGGTTCTACCTGTTTTTGGAACAAAAAGAGAAGGTAGCAAGGAAGGGGTTCCTCATTGAGCATAAAAGTTTTTGCTCGAATTTTCCAAATCCTTGTACCTCAATTGTGGGCTTACCTGCATGAAATGTTTCTAATAGCTTAAAGCCGATAAGATAATAAGTGCTAAAGATGGGTTGCCATGGAAAGTAAGTTTGAACTACCATTGATGAAGATTGTTTAATGAGTTAGCAACTTAAAGCATGTCCCTGTGTAAGCAGTAAGCAGAAAAGTGGTTGTTATGCTTTTAGTGAATATGGCTGAAGATCTTTCCCAAAACTTTGTTAAAGTTGTTTAAATTGTCTTTGAGCATCATAAGTATGATCACATCAGCAAAGTAGTGCTTAAGGCAGTTTTTTTTCCTCATAAGCACATCTGTGTGTGGTTGCCTGGAACAGTATCACCTAGTTTGCACCAAACTCAAGTTTTCTTGTGGTACAAATCTGATTGTTTCCAAGAATGTACAATTATTTAATTCCAAAGATATTCATTACCACCTGGCTTTTGTTCCATACATTTAACGTTGGAAATTGCAACATGTGAGATTGTAGGATGATGATTAAATTGCATATTTTTGAGGTTTATGACATTTTACCAATCTTCAATTTATTGATTTAATCAAGTTTATATTGTTTTGATGTGTTTCATATTGCTTCAGAAGACAAATAACGATATCAATTCGTCACACATTTGTGTAGACTAGGTCATAAGGAGAGTAGATCCTCTGTCCTCATTTTTCATGTTTCCTTGTGTCCTTCCATTTAAATTTTGACACATAACTAATTTCCGATGTGGAATTCATGTGAAATATCCTAACAATCTCCTTATTAATGGTTTTTCTAACTAATTACCCTATCATTTTGTTTCTGCTAGGACTTTCCACATTGCGCTTTAGAGGAGACAGAACACATGATGTATGTTTATTATAGAAAATTGTTAAATTCACAATAAAAAATGTTATTTTCACAACAAAAGTGTCGCAATAGATCCTATAGCGGGGTTTTCACTATCGCTATACACACTTTTGTTGTGGAAATAACAAAAAGTATTGTGGATTTAACAATTCCCTTATTATATTGTTCTACTCCTTTCATTCCTTTTTAAATGTCGTTTTAGAGAAATATTTATCTCTTAATATTACCCAAAATATTAAATATAACTTTGGATCTCTTACTATTTTTTGTTCAATAAATAACACATTCTTTTTTTATTATAAGGACAATACAGACAACTGATATTATATTTAATGTTATACAATCATTTCTTTAACACTTGTGCAGAACTCTAAAACAACATATATTAAGGGACATAGGGAGTACTTACCAGAGGATATTTGATAAAATTGAATTAAATAGTTCCGAATGTTTAAGTAATCTGAATGAAGCAGAATTCTGAATACTGAATGAAAAAGTTGTTTGATAATTGACATGTCTGAAACATCTGAATAATAGATTTTTATTATTTTACCCCTCTGAAAAAAATTCAAAATTATTGTAAATTTATTTAATAGTACTTAATATAATAGTTAATATTGTAAAAAATTTAATAGCAATATTTCATTCAACCCATTCAAATTAAAAAAAAATTACACAAAAGTTATTCAAATTTAAATATCTGATCTATTCAGCCATTCACACAATTTTTCACACGATTTTTATTTAAAACTAACACACTTAATGATCGACCAATTCAGGCATTCAGATCTAAAAAAACACTCCCTAAATATATTTAAGGGTTTGATCTTGCACTTTACAGTTGGAGAAAATTAAAGTTTTATACCATTAAAGTTTTATACAAGTTTGCTCTAAATGGTATAAAATTAAAGCATTTGGAGAAAATGTTACAAATATGTAAATTTAAAAAAAATATTAAGTTCTTTTAATAAGTGACAATAGTAATAACTATAAAAATAACAAGCACATTAATATTCAAATAACATGATAATACACAAACATTTCCATGCCTAAACCAATACAAATAATTAACATATCTTCAATTAATTACTAAACTATAGTATAATGTTAATTAACAACTCAAGTAACGTGTTGCTGTGACATATGAACTCTTACGAAAAAAAATTATCAAATAAAAAGCGAAAGAATGCACATTACAGTTGATATAATAATATACGTATATATATATATACTAATAAATTAATATATATTTATAATTGTATGTTGATATATGCAAATAAGCCTTCATAGTTCTAGAACCAACAATGCCTAGTAATTTAATAATAATAATAATAATAATAATAATAATAATAATAATAATAACCATGTTTGTTGTATTCAAAACTTAAAAACAAATTTTGTTAATTTTAAATTTCAAATTTTATAAAATAACTTAAAAACTCAAAACTGAAAACTCAAAGTAGATATATAATTTTGAGACCTTAATGTTACGTTCTATACTTTAACTCTTTCAAAAAATAAAATTCATAAAATAAAGAAAAATAAGAATAGTTCAATTCATTTCAATCACAATTAAATATAATTTTTTTTATTTTATAAGAATAAATTATTTCATTTCTATATTTATTATTTCAATCCAAACGTAATATTAAATGAATAATATACAAGAGTATAAACATTTAGTACAAATAGGAGTACGGGTAGAGGTAGGGGCGTGGAGAGCTGGAGAGGGGCCATGACCCCCTCCTGTCCTTTCCTAGTTATGTCACTGCTGGTTAAATATAACAATAATAGTTCATTTATATTAAAAATTATGTAAAAATTTACTATTTGTCCTTAAAATGATAAGTAAATTATATTTTTCGCACATTTTAAAAAAATAGTAAATTAGAGGAAAGAAAATAAAAAAGTTTTAAATTTATCCTTAACAGTCCCACAAGAGTATTTTTAAATTTTTATATTAATAAACTCCAATAAATGACATATTTATCTTTCACTTTATATATCTTAATTTATCTTTTTGTTGGAAAAAAAAAATTGTACCTTTATTTAGTTATCCTTTTAAGTACGAATGAAGTACATTATACTCTTTAAATAAAAAAAAGAGTTCTTTTCGTTTCAAAATTTAAAAGTCATTTATATATTTTAAAGTCGATGTAAAATATTAAAAGATGATATATATATCAAGTCTTTATATTCTTTTTAAACACTTGTGACTATCATAATATTAATATTATATTTTAATGTTTTTCTTTGTCTTATTGTATATACTATAGAAGAGTCCTTATATAATGAAATATAATGATATTTTAATTTAAGAAATATTAAATTGCTCATAAAATTTAAAAGGGGGACACTACCGCCGAACTCCTACTATTTTTTATGGCCACTCAAAATTTTTCTTTTTCTGACTTCGTCCTTATTTAGGTCTTAATTTTGATTATTACTTGTGGTGTTAGTTTATTTTTTGTTTATGTATTTTTTAAAATAGAGCTTAAAAATAAAAATAAAAATTTAAATATGATTAATACTATGGTGACAAAAGAAAGTTATAACAAATTAAATATAAAATGATGTGTCAAATTACAATTAAAAATAATATTACGGTGACTGAAATTGTTACAAAAAAATAAAATAAAATGATGTGTATGACTTTGGTTGGTATAATCACTTGACCCACCATGTATGTTTAATCATCCACTAATTAAACTTTGACACATCATTTTGTAAATTACTTTTTGTAAGAATTCTTTGCAAATGTAGCAAGACTTTTACAATTAGTTGTTGTTCCTCCTAGGGGTGTAAACGCGTCGAATCTGAACGAACACTCTTCTACTCAGATTCAACTCGATTTAAAAAAATTGAGCTCGAATTCGACTCAGATTCAATAAGAAATTTTAAATTTTAAGGCAGATTCAACTCGAAACATTACTCAGACCTATTAATATTTATATATAAAAGTTTTTTACTTTTATATATATATTTATGTAAATAAATTACAAGAAATGTAATATAAATTGTCAAAATCATTTAATTATTCAAGCACAAGTTCACACGAATACATACTACACTTTATAAATTATAAAAATTGATACAAACACCACATATTCAGCTTACTAGTATGGATCAGACCAATACTCAAATATGATCCATCGAGCATGTATCGGACATAGTTCATGAAAGAATGAATTACTGAACCCTAATCTGAGCAAACACTGATATGCTCGAATTCGACTCGTGTATCACTAAACAGAAAATGAGTATAGATCAAATTCGACTCGGAACAACTTTAAATTCGAGTTTTGGATTATATTTTCGAGCCGATCTCAAGTCGAATACCGAGCTACTCGGCTCAACTTAATTCCACCCCTAATTCCACCATACATGGTCTAATGATTATAATCAGTCAATACCATACACATTATTTTGTATCCAATTTTTTTTGTCACCAAAATATTATTGATTTGAATGCGTCTATGGAGTAAAGTTTCTAAATTATAAAACATTGAAAAGGTCTTAAAATTATGTTTAGAAAATCAATTTCAAATTAAAATGAGCTACACATCATATTGATGTATGATGTAAACACTAAACACACAATTAACGAGCTTGATATATATGTACGTGGCCTTATAAATATGACTTGCACGTTAGGTAATTTCATTGATGTTGCAGTAAGGGAACATTTAATTAAGGAAGTGACTGCAATTTGATTAAAAACCTGATTTGTTGGTGGATCATCACTATCTTTCATAACCTTTCGCTTTATTTCGCTTTTATTTATTCTCTCCAAGATTATTACTCCACTTACTTATATATATAGTACACTAATTAATACTCTACCTTATTTGATTTGTGTTGTTGACATATATATTGTACCTTTTCAAGCTCTTGTGTATTTTAAAAAGAAATAAATAAAAAAAATTAAACCAACAAATAAATTCAAAAAGAAAAGAAATTTTGATTTCACGTACGCTTAATTTCTTTTAATTGTCCATGTTAGGGAGGATAAGTTTTAAAATTTTTAAAAGTATAATTTTATTAATTACTCAAAAATGTTACTTATATCATATTACGTGATTAACTATATTAATATTAATCATGAATTTTATTATTAAATTAATCTCCAAGTAAACTAAATTAATTAAAACTTGAAGTCTTACCAAATCACAAGGTTAAATGTATTAATAACATATGTGATTTTTTAAAATATAATAATTATAAAAGTAGTTCAAAAATTATATATAGTGAATTCATTACTAATTAATTATCATATCTAAATTAAAACTATTGAGTTTCATGGTTCTATTCATATTAAAATTTCAAATAAATTTCGTTAATATAAACATTAATATAGAATACAATTTCAAACCTAAATAAAAGTAAATAATTATTTCTTATAATCATAATTAAATAAATGTACTCTCCATTCAAATGTTTAATTTAATAACTGATTGAAGAAACCTACAATATATATTTCAACAATTTATTATTCAAATAAATATTTAATAATTTAAAAACTACAATTATCTTCTCAAAATCCTAAATAATTATTTATCTTACATTTAATTAATTATTTTAATAAGTAAAATAATAAATTATTATTTATATTGTTCGTGCTTCGTACATAACTATAAGCTTGTTTTTATTTTACTTTTTATTATCACACGTACATAATTAATGTTATAAACATTAGTGATATATACTCCATAATATGACATAGTCTGTCATATATTAAGGACACGAGCTACAAGCTGGCGGCCGCGTAGAGAATTTAATTTAGTGGAGGCACAAACATTAAGTAGCCGAAAGTTTCGGTAATGAAACAATAATTAGTTGATACAATTCGGAAATGTTTTTCATTTAATACAATATATTCCCTCCGTCTCATGATAAAAGTCCTTATTACTATTTTGGATAATCTCATGTTAAATATCCATTTTTCTTTATTAATAATCAAATTTTTACACATATTTTCCTAGCATTAAATATCTCATACTTTTCATATTCCAATTCTCTCTCCATATTTAATGACATTATTTTAGATAATTTTGTCATTTCATTCATCTTCTTAATATGCGTGAAAAATTTACTAGGACTTTTATCCTGGGACGGAGGGAGTAGTATATACAGAAAGAAATACTCTCTCCGTCTTTTAATATAAGTCGTTTTAGAGAAAACGTCGTTTGAGAATTTTAAGTAAACATTAATTATTTAGTTTCCAATATTATTCAAAGTATTACTCCCTCCGTCCCAGGATAAAAGTCCTTATTACTATTTTGGATATTCCCATGTTAAATGTCCACTTTCATTTAATAACCAAACTTTTACATATTTTTTCTTATTATGTCCGTAACATAAAATATCTCATACTTTTCATATTCTAATTCTCTCTCCATATTTAATGACATTATTATGGATAATTTTGTCATTTTATTCCTCTTCTTAATATGCGTGAAAAGTCCACCAGGACTTTTATCCTAGGACGGAGGGAGTATAATTTTAGTTCTCTTATTATTTTTTGCCCAAGAAATAATACTCTTTTTCCGATACGTACAAAGACTATAGACAATTGATATTATATTTAATATTATATAATTATTTTCTTAATATTTGTGCAAAATTCTAAAACGACTTATATTAAGAGATTGAGGGATGGAGTATCGTTGATACTTATAAAGGTTGGTGAACTATAAACATACATTACATATATTTAATTAAGAGTATGTATATTTTAAATGAAAATGACACAAATACAAATTCAATTAAGTTATATATTCAAATGAAAAATGCCAGATTTGTTTAATTAAACTCGACTCGTTAAATAGATAAAATTGACATTTTATTTTTTCAACTAAACATCATTACATATTAGATTTTCTTTCAAATTAAACCAACAAAAAAGAAAAAAAGTGTAATCAACTTTATATATATCACACTTTCTTACCCTTGACAGCTTTTCTTCCTTTTAGGAAACGGAAATAAAAGGGCAAATAACAATATTAGTACATAGAAGTTGTGTATTGAAATATTCAAACCTGACGAACGCTGGTGATGATCATTTTTGTGACAGCCATGCATCATCCTGTTGAATTCTATATGATCAGTCAGTCCAATGTAACATGGTCAAATGATTTAATTTGGATATGCATGTGATCACAAAAGATCATCAAAGCCAGTAACCCTAGTGATGTATATATATATGGATGATGGATCATATGATATATTCACTTTTCTGTTGTCCCACCTCATGTATTGCTTTTCATATAATCTTTATTTAGCTATATATCAAATAACTATATTTAAATAAATAAACATTAAGTGACAGTATTACATATATATATATATATATATATATATATATATATATATAGTAGAACAGTAGAACAGACTCATCACAAACCCCAGCCAATTCAATTCCTAAGCAACCTCGGCAACTAGTTGAACATATTCAAGCTCCTCATCACGTGACTCGGTCATGCATGCAGATTTCTCACCTATAATAGCCAATATTGGGGTTAAGTCCCTAGGGTGCACATCAACCTTGAGTCCATATTTCATAAACAATGTCAATGACATTTTCTGCTCCACACGGTGGCCGGCTGTCACCATCAACCGGTGGCGCAGCAGCAACGCGGCCGCTATCGACTTCATTTGCAAATAGGCCAAATCCTTACCCAAACATATTCTTGGACCCGCATTGAACGAAACAAATTTGAATGGATCTTTAGCTTCAAATTTTGTACCATTTTCTGATAACCACCTCTCGGGTCGAAATTCTAGGCAATCTTCGCCCCAAATAAATTTCATCCGTCCAGAAGAATATATAGAATACGTGATCGATGAACCTGCCGGAACAACTGTGCCGTCCGGCAATATATCGTCGGCGATCACGTGCTTTGAGTCCTCCGGGACAGATGGGTATAGCCTTAGGGTCTCGGATAATGCTGCCTTAAGGTATATCAATCGGTCAACTTCGTCAAACACTAGGGGATCCTCAAGCCACTTGTTGGTGTCACTGCCACGTGTCTCCATCAGAACCGTGCATATCTCAGTTACAATTTTTTGTTCCACTCTTGGGTTGCGACTGACCAGCCAGAAGAACCAGCTCAGCGCCACCGATGACGTGTCACGTCCAGCTAGGATGAAGTTGAGTGCCACGTGTTGGAGGAATTCGTCGGTGTAGGATTCCTTTTTCTTCATGAACCTTGACAGAAGGTCATCATGTGGGACCTCACCACAGCCGTTTTTCTGACTCAGCAGCTCGAGCTTGCGTGTGTTGATGACTGATTGCAAGTACTGGTCCACATGTTTAATGCTTTGGGTCAAGCTGACCTCCATTCCGAGCCGAAGCCATTTCTTCAGCTTCCAAATCGTCTCGGGCAAAATAAAGCGTTGCAGCGTGGCCTCAGTGGCTCGGTCAAAAGCCGAGGCGAAGCTGTTATCAGGTAGGCCAGGGGAAAGAGTCTCTGGGTCCTTACCAAAAGCCAAGCCGCATATGTTATCGAAAGTGAGCCGAAGCAAGAGGTCCTGCAAATCAACAGACTTGCCTTCAACCTGAGCCGTCTTGAGAATCGGGCAAAACCGGAGCTTAATAGCTCGGCTCACCCACCTAGCCATGGCTTGGCGCAATGTCCTGGTGGTGAATTCCAGTGCTGCAGTCTTACGCTGGAACAACCACGTGTCACCATCAGAATTAAAGATCCCCTCCCCCAGCAAATCATGGAACACACTCTGCCAAGTAGGACCTTTGGGGTAATTATCGAACCTAAGCTTCAAAATATGCTCCAAGTTCTTGGGATCGCACGTGACCGTCACGAGCCCCTGCTTCCTCGCTAGAAACGGGATCGCAGAAATACATGTCTGGTACGTGCCGCCACACGCGCGTAGGTTGTCAGCTATCCAGTCATGCATCCGGTTGGAATGCTCAATCAATCCCGGAAGACTGCCCAATAAGGGCCAGACACGTGGACCATTCAGAGACCGTGCCATGGACCTAAACCACACCCAATAAGCCGCCATCACCGATAAAATGATCATGACCGTTGATGTATCCATCTAAACAATCAGCGCACCACCGGAAAACTAAAAACTCCAAAAACAAGAATTAACGTGGGTAAGTATGATGACTGAAATGAGGAGAATGTGGGTTGAGAGAGAGAGAGAGATCGAGGAGGAAGCAGAGATGAATTAAAGTGGGGGTGTGAGTGAAAGTAGAGAATGAGTGTTATATATATATATATATATATATATATATATATATATATATAAATGAAATTAATTAAGTAAGGGAGGGAGGGAGGGAGGGAGGGAGGGAGGGAGGAGGAGGCAATTAATAAGCGGGCCTGGGCCGACAAGGTGAAGAAATTTGGAAAATATGATTACTTAAATTTGTGTAAAAGGATTTGGAAGAAACAGCTAGGCCAAAAATGGGGACATTAAATGCCAACAGAACTAGGTCGTT
Organism: Panax ginseng; assembly: GCA_020205605.1. Lineage (NCBI taxonomy): Eukaryota > Viridiplantae > Streptophyta > Magnoliopsida > Apiales > Araliaceae > Panax > Panax ginseng. Next base: position 30,960,870 of record CM035138.1, on the reverse strand, counting down.
GGGGGGAGAGGAGAGTTAGCTAAGCAGCTACTCCTATCCTTTTTAACAAAGTAAACAACTACTTTTTTCATAATTATTATTAGTATTGTCTCTGTTTTGTATACCAGTCCAACAGGCCCATATATATATATATATATATATTAGTAGAATGATGAAAGCCAAATAAGTAAAGCTAGGGTATTGTATTCTCAACTAATTTGGCAGGAAAGAAGTAGTCTGTCCTTAAATTCTCAGCTAGCATTGAATGAAGGGGGAGAGAGAAAGAAGAGAAGAAGTAAATGGGTTTAGTTGGAAAAAGCTATACATTATATGTAGCTGCCTTGTAAGATGATTCAAGTGAACTACTTTTTTTTTATACATATATATAAATATATATTATTTTTATTTTTTTTTAAATTTTGGAAGTGAACTATATATATATAGTACGATACTTAAGCTAGTTTTACAAGAACGCTAGGGGAGGACACTAAATATATGACATTCTGAATTAAATAATTTTCATTTGTAATAAACTATTTTTTAGGAAATTGATATTCCCACAAATAAAATTTAATATTTTCACAAAACTCTCTTCCATTGAATGTCGGACCCATTTATTATTCATATGAGAGAATTTATGGAACTAGTATTATTATTTCTTAAAAGTCTTTCGTCTAATTAAGAGGAGAAGAACAAGTCTTTTTGTTTACATGTGACGGTTAGGGTTTGATCAATGGCTCGTGAACTACCCTCTCTCCAACGCTCCAACGCTGTTAACCCATTTCACACTTCTAATGTCTTTCTTTTAATTTTATCTACCATAATATATTAATTCTCCCATTTCTTACCTCTTTCTTTCATTTTTTTCCTTTTGTTTTTTCATCAACTATACTCATGCGAGATCAATTCCATTGCATGTTTATGTATTTTGTCTGCCTCAAAATTAGAGTCTCGTTTTCTCTTTTTATGATGTAGGTTTCTCTCTGTTTAATTAGAACGCCCCTTTACAAAATGATCTAACTTTTATAGTTTTAAATGTTCTCTTATTTAAAAATAGGATGAAAGGTAGGAAATAATATTTCAATTATGTTAACACACACATATATATATATATATATATATATATATATATATATATATATAGGTCCTCTCATCCGTAGCAAAATAAATAAGTATGATATAATCATTAAGAATTATATTTTGCATCGTAGATTATCATATTGAAAGGCTTGAATGAGTTGAATAAATTTTTCATAAATTTTCGTAAGATAAATAATGTTAAATGAAACTCTTAATTTAAAACTTAAGAAGTACAATTGTTTGCCCATTACGAGTACATACACTACTATGATTCATCATTATTGGTCACTGCTTCCTATCTATATATACGATGAACACGCTTGAATGAATATGATGATCAACTATGGTTCCGATTATCATAAAGTTATTTTGATGATAAATTGCGTGTTGATACCGTATTTATAATATCCGATTAAAAAAAAGATAAATAAAATAATATAATTAGATAATAGAAGTGTAACTAATAATTAATTATAGTTATTTAAAACATGTGAGTAAGGAAATCGCGCCTTTTCAGTTAGAGTTTCGTGTTGGCTGAGGAGGAGAGAAATCCACGAAGAGTACGAAATTGGTTGATTGATTGAAGAGGGGAGAAGAACAGGTGGACGATTACTCCAACGACACGTGACAGAACCCCTAGAATCCAAAAACCGTGTTAGGGTTATTGGGATTCCAAGAGCCTTCTTGAGTCCTTCGAGTTGAGAGAGTGTTCAAATCTTTTTAGTGCTTTTAGATGGAATATCCAATTAGTTTTAAGCTGCCAAAAGAGTCCCCCTCCCTAGAATGGAAGGGGTATTTATAGAGTTTCTTGGAATTAAGTAATCACATGTTAGGCACATGTTTTCAAAGAAATTCCAGAAATACCCTTTAGTTATTTGAATAATGCCCATATTGCCCTGTCCTTCTAGCCACCAATTCAATCCCTCAATCAATTCCCGAAACGAGTCGCCTCCACGAGTCTTCTGCCTCGGGACACGGGAGGCTTCTCCCGGGTCTAGCACATTTATTTCTGACTTTTCCATCTTCATTCCCTTAGGTTATGCAAACCCTAATTTGTACATTTAATGAGGTCGTGGAACCCTAAGTGTGCATTTAATTTAATTAGGTTATGTGAACACTAATTTTGCACCTGGGCCCACATTTGCCCCCTGCGCGAGAGTCGCATTTCCAAATAGACGATCGTGCAAGAATACTTCAAGTTTTTGAACGATTTTGCGGGACTTCACTTTACGGGTCTTGAAGACAATGGTCCTAGTAGAGGGAACTCCTAAGGAGCCAAACCCTTAGGGGTAAACCCTAGGGAGGCAAAACCTAGCAGGGCTCTTCCTTGGACATATTGAGAAATCCTCCAAAAATATGTCCATAACTTGCCCAAGATTTGTTTCTTTTATTTTTCCTGGAAATTGAAAACAAGAAAAATAATCAAATATCACTAAATAAAATTAAATCTAATAAAATCCTTCTTTTGGTAAATCAAATATTTCTTTTTTACCAAATCAAATCTTAATTTTATTTTGGAAATAAAATCAAAGCTTTCTTTATTTTGAAAATAAATCAAATCTTTCTTTATTTTGGAAATAAACCAAATCTTTCTTTATTTGATCTTGAAAGCAAAAGATTTTTTTTTATTTAATTTTTTATCATATATATATATATACACTTATATATATATAATCCATTTTCAAAAATTACCCCTTGTTGGGAATAAAATTAAATATTATTTATATTTAGCAAATAATATCTTTAATATATTTCTATTTAAAAGCAAGATTAGATCCATTTATCTTTTGAAAACTCGATCAAATCTTTCCTAAATAGGAACATGATAAATGCGTCTTCTTCTTCTTCTTCTTCTTCTTCTTCTTCTTCTTCTTCTCTGTAAGTAGAATTTGAGGGCTATATGCACATTCCTTTGAAGTTCTTTGTTTTCTTCACCCTTGCTTTGCAAATTTGACGCATCATTTTCTCATTCAATTATCGCGCTACGAAGGTTCATCGTGTAAGGTAAGGTAAGTTTCAACTTCTCATATGAATAATCCTCTGAAGTTATTTAATTTGGTAACGATTGGGCTCGTAATTCAAGACTAGATACCACGTCTTCTATGAGTATTATGAAACCTATCTGCTACATTTTCTATGTAGTTATGCCAATAACTTTGTCAATGAACGAAATTAGGCATATGATTCCATCTTCCCGAACCCACATGCTATTTTTCGTAGTAGGCCTTGCTTCATGTTATGTTCTTGCCACGTGTTCGAAAATTGTGTTCCAAATAAAAGAAAAACAAACAGACTTCTTTATATTTGAATTCTTCTTGATTACTTCATTTATTTGTCTTTTCAGGTAATTGTAGCCTTTCTTCTATTTTCCGAGCCTCATTACCTTGATCATATCTTGGTTTTTTTCCTCAAAATTCGTCAGAAAAAGGCTATAATCTTCGTTGCGAATGAGCATTCGTTCTGAGCAGTTGATTGGTAGAGCACATGACCTCAAAGGTATGAAGGGGAACAACCCCTAAGTGGCCGAACCCTATAGGGCGTCGAACCCTAGGGTGCCGAACCCTATAAATTATTATTATTATTATTATTTTAATGAAGGAAACAGCCCCTAGGTGGCCGAACCCTATAGGAGTCGAACCCTATAGGGCGCCGAACCTTATAATAATAATTTTTTTTGGATGAAGGAAACAGCCCCTAGGTGGCCGAACCTTATAGGAGCCGAACCCTATAGGGGGCCGAACCTTATCATATTTTTTTTTTCAGACTCCCTAATCTTTCTTTTGTCTTCCGAGCCCCATTACCTTGATTACATCTTGGTTTTTTCCCTTGGATAATAAAGAAAGATTTGACATTTTTCGACGGGCCGTAGGGGGTGAACCCTAGGAGGCCGAACCTTAGGGGGCCGAACCCTAGGGGGCGATCAATGTTTATGCGAAAAAATGAAGTTTGGGAGAAGCAGTTACTATTTGGATCGTAACTTTTGATCCGTTTGGAGTTTCGGGGTCCGTAATATATCAAAACGAAGCTAGCAATGAGCCCCACAAAAAGACGAGCCCTACAAAATCATGGCCTTTGGCCATAACATATGCTGTTATAAGTCCAAAAAAGACTCTAAAGGATGCTTTTTGGATGTCCGAAGTTTTTTCGAAAATTTTTGGGAATTTTTTTCTTGCATAAGTGTAATCCCTAACTCTTTCTGACATTGTTTCTTCTTCTTTTTAGGTGTTTTGAAGCTTAACTCTCGGACTTTCCTCTTTGCTGGTGAGTACTTCAAGCTCAAATACTGTACTTGACATCCTTTCTTTGCTTTCTTTAGAATTGTTATAATGAACTTCCCCTTGCTTGTAGGCCCTTTCACCTGAATGCTCTGCACAACCAAGAACTACCAAGGAGTCCCCATTCATCACCGATTGGGGGAGGGTTCCCTTCTTTGGTCCTTTTGACATCTTTTGGGATAGAGTTAAAGACTATGAGTACAACTTTTCCTCCACCAGAGAAAGAAGGCTTGTTTCTGTATGCCCCAGCTTCTGGAGGTTGGGATGACTTCCCCCATTCCGATTGCATTCCATGCATATGTATAGAGAAACAAGAGTACCCCTTCAGTCCTCTTCACTTCTAGTTAGATTCATCTGGTCGCATTCAAGGATGGCAGGATTGGACCGACGAGATCCTTGGAAACGCTGAATATATGGAAATACTCAAGAGTGCGAGCATCTTTCGCTTAGCACTTTGGCCAGCCAGTAGCCGGAGTGGGCGATATACTACTGGTGAACGTAATTACTGGTAGGTTAATCTTAAAAGATGGGAGGATGATACCTTGATTTGTTCATTGCTAGTTTTTATTCTGAAATGTCTCCAATGGGGATGACTGCTATGCTCTCCCAAGCCCAATGTTCGCTCAGTACTTTGGCCAGCCAGTAGCCGGTTGGCTGAGCGGGACATTTTGATGCCTAAGTCGTCTCTCCCTCAGTTATCAGATATTCCTCTTCGAGATGATCCAGATACTCTTCCCTCACAGGCTCCCACTACTTTCAGGAGTCTTCCACCACGGGCTCTGTTTTGGGTGTCTTCTCTAGATCCTCCCCAGGGATCCTCTCATGGCGAGGAGATAAGAGTTACTCATTCTAAAATGAGAGCAGCTACTACTACTAATTCTGAGATAGCTCCTCCTATTTCTTTTGTCGTGGTTCCAATCAGTCGTTCTCCTATCAGGCTTATCATAAAGCCATTAGCAAAACACCCCCTTGATAATGTTGATCATAGTATCCCAGCAGCCGAGGATCCGATCAAGAAGTGCCGTAGAAATTTGGTAATTTTGTCATGCTATTCTCATTTTTCTTTCATCCCTTGTATTAATGCTTTCATATATCATTGAGTAATTGTTTCCTTTATTTTTTAGGTTACCGTGGTCGATGAAGATGATGATGACGTTGTTCTTGGGTTTATGTATGGTACTTCAAATGAGGCTTTCGCGACGGCTTCCACTAGTCATGAGCCTCTCCAACCTATCCTTGTTGATATTGAGTCATCTACTCCTCGCGATGATTGTGTTAGCCTTGATGCTAAGGATACTTTATCCGATGTGAGCTCAAGTCTTGTTGTAGGTGATACAACAATTTCTTCAAACCTTCCCATGACTTCTCCACATGATGGGTTTGAAGAAGTTGATGAGACTCTTACTTCCTCAAGGGGGAATCATTCTGAAACTATTAGTGATGTTCGTCCTCCCCAGAAGGATTCTACCGAGGTGGTGATTACTCAGGAGGGCATTGTTGATAGTACTTTGAGAGGGTTGAATAACATTCCTCTTTCTGCGGCATCTCCCGATTCTTTTTCCATTGACTATATTGTGAGTATCTTTTTTTTATTCAACATATGATTTTTCTTGAATATCCTTTCCTCTTTTTTTATAATATATTGTGCTTTGACATTTTGTTTTTAGAGCGAGAAGATGAAAGATTTGCCTTTGCCTGTTGAGGCACTCGCGTTATTTGATGCTCTCCATCCGGATGTTGCCCACTCGCCATACAGTGACCTTGGTGACCAAGGCTTCGAGGAATCATAAGCCGTACAACATCTTTCTGCTCCTTCAGATTTGTCGTTAATATGTCGTGAAAAGTCATATTATTCAATAAAAGTTTTTCTCAAAAAAAGTACAAAAAGTAAATGAAATAAAAATAGCAAAAAAATATTTTTATTGACTTTTTAATCGTTTAACTATGTTTTGGGAAAACTTCATGAAAAACACTATTCACTAAAAAATGTTTTTCAATTTTTGGATTTTTCGAAGAACGCACTAATGTTACAATGACAAAGAAAGACAGAATGTCAAATAAAATTGGAAGAACGATAAACGTAGTTTGTCAACTGCATAATGAATTGATGAAGATTAAATAAACGAATATTAGTATAATATAAATTATTATACAAGAAGAATATGAGAAGAATACGAGTATAATATGAATTATTATACGAGAATAATACAGAGTACAATACGCGTATAATAAAAAAATTATACGGTATAAATACGAAAAGTCAAAGTCAAAAAGCCTTGGTTAACAAAAGTGACTAGCTTTTCAAGTTTCCCCCATTTAACCGTAGGTGATTAATATTTAACCATGGTTAAGTTGGGTGTGGTTAGGTTAAGAAAGTGTTTGGCTAAAATGAGGAGGTGTGAATAGTGAAATGGTGACTCAAAAGTTGATTCATCAATTCAATTAATATGTGGGAGATGATGAGGGGGTGGTTTGTAAGTTATGCAAACTTAAAGGTGTTTATTAATCAAAACTCTAAGTTAAATGACCAATTTGTAAGGAAAGCAAAGTTAATTTAATGACCATGCTGCCCTCACTATTGGTTTTTCTATAAAAGGCAAGCCATTTTATGTGTTAGTTTATTTTTCAACTAACACATTCCAAGAGAAGAGAAAGCATTATATTGAGAGAAAAAAGAGGGATTTTCGGAAATTGAAGAAGAAAAAGGAAGAAGAAAAGCTAGCACTTAGCAAACTTTATCAAGAAGAAAGGTAAAGAAGATTAACAAGTTAATCATTCATCAAGTCTAAGTAAAGAAGAAAGGTAATACTAAAACCTAGTTTAATCCATTTTTCTTTAGGTTTCATATGTAAAATTATTTAACTTATGGATTATAGAAGTAAAAGATGGTAGAAAATGATAATGAATATGGTTAAACCATATAAATATGTTAGAAATAAGAACTTGAATCTTTTCTTCATCTATTTTCTTTTAAGCTTTCATATGATATATGAAGTGTTTAGTAGTTAGATGATGTAAATGAATCATATGAATGATTATGAGAAATAAGGAAGAATTAGTGGTCTTAAAACACTAATATGCATGTAAAAGTGAAATCGTAATTAAAATATTGATTAAAAATGAAAAGCGAACGAAGAACACGAAAAATGTGGTAAAAGTTGTTTATGGGCAAATTTAAAACCATCTAATTAGAGCTTGTTGTTGATGGACAAGTTTCAAACCATTGTATATAGGCTAGTTGTTATATGTTTGGTTAGAATATTTTAGAATTGGATAAGTTGTGTAAATGTTCCTTTGGAACATATTTAAAATATCGTATAACGAAGTTATGGCAAAATTTTTAGTAAAAGACGTTAAGAGTTGAAATCGTAATTCGTTATTATTTTTGAACGAAATAATAATGTCAAATAATGAACCTAAATAATTAATGTTTCATAAGAATGTCAAAGAACAAAAGAAACGTGAGTCGTGGACTCCAGAACGAACTCATTCCGGGTTTGGATGAGTAAGTTACGGATGAACGAACGAAAAACGTTAAGAACGTAAAATGAACGAACGGTGAATTTTGAGGCAATTGAAAGGCTTGTTAACGGATTCAAAAAAATATTTTGTCTGGGGGAAAAAAGTAGTATTTAATGAAAATAAGAAAATGGCTTCAGAACAGTTTCATTCTGAGTTATAACGAAGCAGTTACGAGATTGCAAAGTAAGCGATTTGTACATGGAGGAACACTAAGAAAAAAACTGAAATTTTTTTCAATGAAACAAGAACTAACACCATGCAAGCGAAGGCAAGGCATCAGAATGGAAATAAGCATGGCTACCAAGTCTTGAGGCAATGCCCAGTGATGAACTTTTAACTGCTCAAAGCTTGGGGAAAGAATACGGAATGAATATGAACGTAATGTTCAATCGATATAATTAAAAGGTTAAATGAAAAATTAAAGATAAGTAATGTATGTGTAAAATACATAAACGCTATAAATACAAAGTATTCACATTGGACGATCGTTCTTAGCATACAAAAGATCGTATGACTTAGACGTTAATTAATTTTAATGAATTTGATGTTCACGTAATGTATCACTATTATAAGTGATTAAAACTTTAAGTATAGGTTGAATGAAAGTTTAAAAGTTAAACAATGTAAGCATTTAACACTTAAAACGATAAAGATGTTTAGTGTACGCCAAAGATAAACGTGATTAACATACACACGAGTGCATGGTTTGAACGTGGAGTAACGAAGAATGATGAAGGATGTGTATACGTTGAGAAGCCAAGTTAATTTAATAACATGTAAAGTGTTCATAGTAAAATAAACCGGACATTGTAGGATATGAACTAGAAGCATTGTAAATCTATCATTGATGATAATAATAAGGGTTATGACATCTACGAATGTTGCAACATTAAAATGGAAGATTATAATGTGTTGTGACATCTCCGAATGTCGTAACATTGAAAAGACAAGAAAGATATAATATGTGATAACAAACATAATGATCAAGGAAAGGAATCCGAGTTTAATAACACGGACATAAAAGTAATGTATAAAGTTAGCATAAGCAAATACTTAACAAACTTACGTAACTAATGGATGTATGATCCTTATATGATATATAGGGATTAAGAATAGCAGTACAATGTAAACTGTAAGTTGTAGCAGTGCTTAAGGCAAGTGTTCTAACTTCATTCATATTTTGATTGAATGCTATTTTCTTTAACTTACTCAAACGTTGTATTTGAGTAAGTTATAATCAATATGCAAATGTGATAGTACATTTGTACAATATGTGTATCATGAATTGTGCTACGTGTCAATTGTTTGAACTTATGTGCTTTTGAGATGAATTATTCTATGATTGAACTGTTTAAGTTGTAAGAGTTCTGTTTATTTAAGAATTGTATAAAGAATGAGTCTTTGTTCATTACTTCAACAAGACAAAGGTAAGGATGATAATTTAAGTTTAAGTGGTTGTACAATCGTATTATTTAATTGTTGATGTGTAGTATCTGAGTTAAACGAATCCTTTGTTATGGGTAAAGTTTTAAGATAAACTAGTAACCGATCTAAATCGCTGTAAAAGATAGTGTAGATAAGTCGGGAAGCCAATTCATTAGTTTTTGGTGGGGAGCCACTTAGCTTACTATATTGATAACTGTTGAAGACTCGATGTGTGCTGAGTATTAGATTTGGGTATACGTATGTTGAAAAGGTGATTTTTTTCACATATGTAATTTTGTAGGATAAGTTAAGTCATAGAAGTGTTAAACGAAATGTTATTGATGTTTTATATGATAGGAAACAAAAATTATTCATGTTGTTCATGCTACTTCATAACTCTAGTTCAGTTATTGAAGTTTTCTAATATGATTCTTGATTTTGTTGTTAAAAAACTGCTAGAACTTGTTGAGTAATCGAATACTCACACTTGCTTAAAATAAAAACATTTTTTACCGACGATAAAATGAACTAAAGAATACTGTGAAGTACGGTGGTAAGCTGATAGGTGCCATTGTAAGGTGCGAACATGGATGCACATGAAGAAAAGAAAAGAAAATTAAGTTGAGTCTTGTACATGTAATTATTTTAAACTTTTATGTATCGGTTGTGACAAATTAAAGTCACACTTATAATAAAACCAAGAATAATGTAATTATCATTATTTGTATGTAATGAAGATTTTAAGGTAATAAAATCTGGATTTAAAGAAATTTATTAGTATATTTTGAGTTTTAAATTATATCTTAAGGATATTTGGATGTATGTATGGAATGAGAAGCACTCATGATGCACCAAATTCAGGTTTAAAGATTGATCGGATTTGGGGGAGTTACAAATGCATCATGTATGTTATGTATATTCGAAAGGTTTGTGATTCAGGGAACAAAGAGAGAAAGATAAAAAAATTATTTGTTTCACATTTTATTATTATAACATTGATTAATGATTAAAAGTTAGGATATGAATGTGTTTCTAACAACCAAAGTTGGGAGTGGATTGTCCTGATTTTGGGGTCGTTACAGTCCTTTTGTGACGCCCCCAAAATAGGTATACATCACCTATTCTGAGTCGCCAAATACATGGTACAAAATACAAATACAACTTAATTATACAACTGTCGTGCAAAGTACGACAAAACATAAACTGTGAGTTTTAATACAAATATTGTCGTCTAGACAATATACAAACTCAAATTCAATATTATTACATTTATTTTCTCACTATTTCATGGAATAGTGAGGACTACTAATGCTATCATCTGGTCCGTAACTCCGTTCCCCGACTAGTCCCTACTACGTTCTCATTTCCTGAAGAGAACAATGAAAGTAAAAGGGTGAGCTCAACTAGCCCAGTAGGAAATATTATGACTAAGATAATGCAGAATATATTATCGTTAGCCTTCAACAGTGTTAAACTGATATAATATAACAACCATCAAGTTTAACTGCAGCGGAACAAGCAATCCATTAAAAGAGTCAAGTAGAGAATAAAATCTACTATCTTTTATGATTTAAAAGGTTTTTCAACACTTTTATCACTGGGACTCAGCTTAATAAATAATCCACATCACCGAATCACCCCATAATACTGACCAATGATATTCTTTAGTATCACGACCACAATTATCCATGCACTACACGCCAAGAATATTTGTGTATTCATTAATGGTCATGATCATGCCAACAACTCATCCATCAATGCACTACTGAACCAATGAGGACTTTTACCACATCATTTGTAACATTACGATTATGATTACAATTCAATAATCTCTCCGGTCATAATCATACCAAGTCCATTTATGCACTACAGTATGAGATGACTTTCAACAAAATATAAACATGAGGATGATGACAATGATATAAGAATTCAATAAAACAAGTTCAAGAATTATTTTATCCAGAATCAATAACGTCCCAAATTGTCAACATGATCTTTGCTTTGTGGAGTAAAATTCAAGAATGCTCGGAAGAATATTTCAATGAAAAGATCTTTGGATGAAGCGCAAATATCAAGGATATTCCACTAATTTCATGGAGTATAGAAGTCAAAACTTTAACCAACCGAGTATAACAAGGAATGAAATAACAAAAAAAATCACCGTGCATGCGATAGATCCGCGCATGCGCAGTTATTCCAACGAATAATAATAAATAACGAGAATGTCTCATGTAAAACGCATGCATACGATATTCAAATGTAATAATAAAGATTTTAATCGAATCTCGATGTAAAACGCATGATACATGATATTCCAACAGAATAATAAAGATTTTAACCGTGTCCCATGTAAAACGCATGCATGTGATGTTCCAACAAAATGATAAATAATGGAACCAGGTCCCAAGGCGAAAGCGCAACAACGGGATGTTCCAATGTAATGATAAAGAATGGAATAATGTAAGAATTTCACCAAGTATAGGGTAGCTCAGCAGATATCTGAGTTATTCTAATAGAATAATAAAGAATGGAATAACAGAAGTTCTCTTCATGGATAAGAATGAAATAATACTCCCTACCTTGGAAAAACTGGATACTGGAATAGTGAGGTAGCAGACTTCTCTTCTTCTTTCTCTCTATAATTTCTCTCTATAATAATCGCTCTAAAGCTTTTGTGAATTGGTGAGAAATGAAGGAAGAATAAGCTTCTATTTATAGGAAAATATAGTTTTGATAATTGCACGTTTTGGGCCTCGAAAAATTACAGTACAATACCTCCAACTTTTCTTTCATTTTTAATTTAGTCCTGCAAGTATTATCAAACTTGCACCACCTCCCCTAATAGTAAATAATGTGAATCAATAGTATAATCATGTGAAAAAATACGAATTACAGTATAGTACCTCCATCTATGCCTCCATTTTTAACTTAGTCATGCAAGTATTATCAATCTTGCACCAACTCCCCTAATAGTAAATAATGTGATTCAATAGTACATAAATGTGAACAAATAGTTATATAAGTATGTGAATTAGTAGCAATTAATTGCTCATTTATCTGATAAATTATCCGATTTATCAATATAACCCCTAGACATCAATTATCATCGGAATAAATGTCGATTTCCACTAACACTAATAATCCCAACACAGTGGTACTATCAAAATTCATTTTTAATCAACACAACTTATTCATCATTAATATTATAACTCACAATATTTAACAACCAGGTCGTTCTCAGGAAAGAGGGGGCTTTCAGATAAGGATTTCTCCTTATTGGCGCGCAATTAGGTGACCAAACCTCTCCTTGACAAAACTTCTAGACATTGTTAATATTACAAATAATAATATGAATAACTTTGTCGTCTCAATTATTGATTTAATAATATAAAATATTATGCAAATGATACCGTGACAATAATTGAATCAATAATATGAGAGATATGATGTAGCAATTACTGTAGCAATAATTGAGTATAACTGAGTGACTTCTCACGTAAGCATCAATAATCAATACCGTGTGCTACTATGCATGTGACGCCCCCACAATAGGTATACATCACCTATTCTGAGTCGTCAAATACATGGTACAGAATACAAATACAACTTAATAATACAACTTTCTTGTACAATACGATAAAACATAAGCTGTGAGTTTGAATACAAATATTGTCGTCTAGAGATTATACAAACTCAAAAGGAGTCCTCATTACAATTATTATCACACTATTTCACAGAATAGTGAGGACTACTAATGCTATCATCATCGCCCGTCACTCGCTCCCCGACTAGTCCCCTCGCTACGCTCTCATTTCTGAAGAGAACAATGAAAGTAAAAGGGTGAGCTCAACTAGCCCAGTAGGAAATATTATGACTAAGATAATGCAGAATATATTATCGTTAGCCTTTAATAGTGTTAAACTGATACAATATAACAACCATCAAGTTTAACTGCAGCGGAACAAGTAATCCATTAAAAGAGTCAAGTAGAGAATAAAATCTACTATCTTTTATGATTTAAAAGGTTTTTCATCACTTTTATCGCTGGGACTCATCTTAATAAATAATCCACATCATCGAATCACCCCTGCACTACCGCCAGGGATATTCTTTAGTATCACGACCACAATTATCCATGCACTACGGGCCAATGAGGACTTTTACCACATCATTTGTAACATTACGATCATGATTACACCGAATAATCCCTGGTCATAATCATACCAAGTTTATCTATGCACTATAGGCCACAGATGACTTTCAACAAAATATAAACATGAGGATGATGACAATGATATAAGAATTCAATAAAACAAGTTCAAGACTTATTTTATCTAGGAACTAATAACGTCCAAATTGTCAACATGATACTGCTTTGTAGAGTAAAATTCAAGAATGCTCAGAAGAATATTTCCATAAAAATATACTGGATGAAGCGCAAATATCAAGGATATTCCACTAATTTCATGGAGTATAGAAGTCAAAACTTTAACCAACTGAGTATAATAAGGAATGGAATAACAAAAGAAATCACCAGGCATGCGATAAACGCATACGCACGCAGTTATTCCAATAGAATAATAAATAACGGAATCAGTCCCACGTAAAACGCATGCATGTGATATTCCAATGTAATAATAAAGACGGAATCGGTCCCACAGAAAACGCATTGCAGAAGATATTCCAAAATGTAATAATAAAGATTTAATCGAATCCCAGCGTAGAACGCATGCACAAGATATTCCAATGAATAATAAAGACGAAAATCAGTCCCAAAATAAAATGCAGAGCGGGATATTCCAATGTAATAATAAAGACTTTTAACCAGTCCCAAGAGTGAACGTCTGAGATGTGATGTTCCAATGTAATGATAAAGAATGGAACAACGAAGAATTTCACCAAGTATAGGGTAGCTCACAGATATCTGAGTTATTCCAATGTAATAATAAAGAATGGAATAACGAAGTTCTCTTCATAGATAAGAAAGAAATAATACTCATTTACCTTTAGAAAAAGCTGGATCTTTGGAATAGTGAGGTAGCAGACTTCTCTTCTTTTTTCTATAATTTCTCTCTATAATAATCGCTCTAAAGCTTTTGTGAATTGGTGAGAAATGAAAAAAAAATGAGCTTCTATTTATAGAAAAATATAGTTTCTATAATTGCACGTTTTGGGGCTCGAAAAATTTCAGTACAATACCTCCAACTTTTCCTTTATTTTTAATTTAGTCATGGAAGTATTATTAAACTTGCACCACCTCCCCTAATAGTAAATAATGTGATTCAATAGTAAATTATGTGAATCAATAGTTCTAGACATGTGAAAATACTAAATTACGATTATAAGTACCTCTATCTATACCTCTAATTTTAACTTAGTCATGCAAGTATTATCAATCTTGCACCAACTCCCCTAATAGTAACAAGAATGTGAAACAATAGTATACACATGTGAACAAATAATTATAATCATGTGAAATAATAGCAATCAATTGCTCATTTATCCTAAGTTAAATACCCGATTGTCAATATAACCTCCGAGGACATCAATTATTATCGAAATAATTGTCGATTTTCACTAACACAATTAATTCCAACACAATGAAACCATTTTTATCATAAATATAAATTTTGAAATTTCAAGTTTGATTTGTCCCAAAAAAGTCAACTATTGACTTTTTGACCAAATAGTGAATTACGGAAAATTTTGTGTTTATAGACTATTTTTACTAATTTCATCGTTCCGGACTCAAATATCACGTCCGCGTCTCCAAATTTAACTCCTAACACAACTTCAATTTTAATAACATTCATCATTAATATTATAACTCACAATATTTATCAACCAGGTCGTTCCAGGAAAGAGGGGGCTTTCCAATAAGGATTTCTCCCTATTATGCGCCATGATTAGGTTACCAAACCTCTCCTTGATAGAACTTCTAGACATTGTAAATATTGCAATTTAATAATATGAATAACTTTGTCGTCTCAATTATTGATTTAATAAAATAACATATTATGGTGATGATACTATGACAATAATCGAATCAATAATATGAGAGATATGATGCAGCAATTATTGTAGCAATAATTGAGTATAACTGAGTGACTTCTCACGTAAGCATCAATAATCAATACCGTGTGCTACTATGCAACCACGCGTATTACTGTATTTTTACTACCGGGTATTTCAATAGTTAACGGTAAAACTTCCGCCGTTATTTTCATAAAGTATTTTTGTCATTTTCTCAATCCAACAATAATTCCGTTGTGGGGGTCCACCAATGATTGTGTCGTTGTACGAATATTCCCTGTTAAAACGAATATTCCCCGACCAATCGAATATTATATAACAACTTGCGTACTTTGCAAAATTTATAAATATTACCCACAACTATAACATTATATCAAATCCACACCATAATATTCAAAAATATATTTTGAGAAAATTTAATCTTTATTCAAAAAGTTGGGGTCTTACAACCTCCCCTTCTTATGAAATTTCGTCCTCGAAATTAGGGTGCGACTGGTATGTCAAGAGGTGAGGATACTTTGATTTCATTTCAGATTCTAACTCCCGTGTCATTTCCTCAACATCGTGGTTTCTCCACAAAACTTTGACTGAGGTATAACCTTGGGCGTAGAATATGTTCCTTCTTATCCAAGATTTTAACAGAACCTCTTCATATGTTAAATCTTCCTCTATTTCATCCGGTTCTAACTCAATAATGTGGTTCGTGTCTTTCACATATTTACGTAACATGGATATGTGAAAACGTTATGAACACGAGACATACTTAGCAGTAACGCAAGTCTATAGGCCACGCCCCTACTCGATCGAGGATTAAAATGGGCCAATGAATCGAGGATTGAGCTTTCCTCTTTTCAAATCTTGTAACTCCTTTCCATGGAGCAACACGTAACAACACATGATCTCCAATATCGAATTCTCGTCCTTTCGATGAAGATTAGCATAACTCTTTTGTCGATCTTGTGAGGTTTTTATACGTTGTCGGATCATTTGAATTTTTTCCGTAGTCATATGTACCAACTCTGGTCCCAACAATGTTGCTTCACCCACCTCATCCTAGCAACTGGAGAATGACACTTTCTTCCATACAACGCCTCGAATGGAGCCATGCCAATACTTGCTTGATAACTGTTGTTGTAGGAAAACTCCACCAATGGTAAGAACTTGTTCCATCTTCCCTTGAAGTCAAGGACACAGAGTTTTAATAGATCTTCAAGAGTTTGAATCGTCCTCTCCGACTGCCCGTCCGTCTGAGGATGATATGCCGAGCTAAATCATAAATTCGTGCCCATAGCTTTTTGCAAACTAACCCAAAATCTTGAAGTGAATCTTGGGTCTCGATCAGAAACTATGGATACTGGCATACCATGCAATTTTACAACTTCGTTTATGTACATACGAGCAAGACGTTCAAGTGTATAAGTTTCTCGTATCGGTAAAAAATGAGCAGACTTGGTCAATCTATCAACAATGACCCAAAAATCGCATCTATACCTTGAGAAACTTTGGGAAGACCGGTAACGAAATTCATGGTAATGTGCTCCCACTTCCATTCTGGAATTTCAAGTGGTTGCAATGGACCTTTTGGTACTTGATGCTCCGCTTTAACTCGTTGACAAATTAGACACCTTGAGATAAATAGCGCTATCTCTCTCTTCATATTGCTCCACCAAAATGTATGACGAAGATCACGATACATTTTGGTACTCCCATGATGGATTGAAAACGGTGTGTTGTGCGCCTCCATCATGATTTTATACTTTAAATCAAGGTCGTTAGGAACACAAAGTCTGCAGTTGACTCGAAGTATTCCTTCTTCATCGATTCTTGCTTTCGGCATAGCACCTTCCTGCACTTTCTTCCTCATACGCATCAGCTCCAGCTCTGTAGCTTGATCAGCTTTAACTTTATCAATTAAATCGGTTCTACTCGGATATTCTCCATCATCACATGGGTCCCTGGACTCTTTAACTCTATCTCCATCCTTTGTAAGTCACACAAAATGGGCCTTTGCGTTGACAATATCGCACTCGTACTTGCATATGATCTTCTACTCAATGTGTCAGCTACCACGTTCACTTTTTCAGGATGATATTGGATGGTATGATCATAATCTTTCAACAGCCTCAAAACCAACGTCGTTGTCACATGTTGAGTTCCTTTTGAGTGAAGAAATATTTGAGGCTTTTATGATCCGTAAAGATATCCACTTTCTCCATACAAGTAATGCCTCCAAATTTTAAGTGCGAAGACAACAAATGCTAACTCTAGATCATGAGTAGGATAATTCCTCTCATATTCTTTGAGTTGTCTTGAGGCATAGGCTCGACTTTCCCATGTTGCATGAGAACACATCCTAACCCTTTGCTCGAAGCATCACTCAGAGATGACAAATCCTCCGAGCCGGATGGTATTGTCGAACAGTCTTAAATGAGTCTCTCTTGAGTTCTTGAAAACTCTTCTCACATTCCACGCCTCAATCGAATTTTGTATCTTTTCGAGTCAGCTGAGTTAATGGAGTAGCGATTCGAGAAAACCCTTCTACGAATCTCCGATATTAACCAGCTAAACCGAGAAAGCTACGTACTTCGGTCACTGATTTAGGTTGCTCCCATATTTGAATAGCTTCAATCTTTGCTGGGTCAACAGATATTCCATGACTTGATATCACATGCCCAAGGAATGCAACTTCCTCAAGCCACAACTCGCATTTCTTCAACTTGGCATATAACTTGTTTTCACGAAGCTTTTGGAGTATCAGCCTCAAGTGTTGCTCATGATCTTCACGGCTTTTGGAATATATGAGGATGTCATCAATAAAGATTTACCACAAAATGATCCAAATATTCCTTGAATACTCGGTTCATCATATCCATGAAGGCGGAGGGAGCATTAGTCAATCCAAAGGACATGACTAGAATTCATAATGCCCGTCTGGAAGTTCCGAAAGTCGCCTTTTGGAATGTCATCGGTTCTAATCTTCAATTGATGATATCTTGAACGAAGATCAATCTTTGAAAAGAATTTGGCGCCTTATAATCGGGTCAAACAGTCATCAATACGTGGCAATGGGTACCTATTTTTTTGATGGTGACATGATTCAATTCCCGATAATCAATATAAAGTCGCATACTCCCATCTTTCTTCTTCACGAATAGAACAGGAGCACCCCAAGGAGATGTACTAGGACGAATGAACCCAATGTCTAACAATTCATGCAACTGGGTCTTTAATACCTGAAGTTCAATAGGAGCCATTCGATATAGGGTTTTGGAAATTGGTTTTGTACCGGGTTCAAGGTCGATACAAAATTCAATTTCATGCTCTGGGGGTAGGCCAGGAAGTTCTTCGGGGAATACGTCAGGAAATTAATTAACAACAGAAATATCATTCAAAACTGGCGTATTTTGTTTAGATCCGTGACATGAGCTAAGAAAGCTTGACATCCGTTTTTCAATAAACGAATAGCTTTATGGCTTGAAATGACATTGATTGATTTTAATGGTTTAGTTGTTTGAATTCGCATAATAGGTTGGTTAGGAATATGAAAACTAACAACCTTACGAAAACAATCAATTTTTGCATGATGAGTAGTTAACCAATCAATCCCTAGAATCACATCTAATGCAAGTATTTTCAATGAAATAAGATCGACAGGTAATGTGAGGGTACCAATTTGAACCAAACATGACTTATAAATAGTGGATGTAATGAAGGTTTCTCTCAACGGAGTTTCAACAGATAAGTCAAAGTCTAATTTCTTCGGAGTCAAATTTAATCGTTAAGCGCAAGTAGGAGAAATAAAAGAATGGGTAGAACTGGTATCAAATAAGGTATAGACTTCGCTAGAGTTTATGATAAGTTTACCCGTGATGACCTCGTTCGGGTTCCTTACTTTCTGGGAGGTCACAACAAATGCTTTCCCTTGCACCACCGGCTTTGACTTTTCTGGGACGACCTTTGGTGCCTCCATCCTAGCTGAACTTGTCTTCGGTGAATGACAAAATCGGGCTAGGTGACCTTCTCTTCCACAATTATAACACGCTTTGATGGCATCGCCAGCTTTGGTGATATGTCCCTCCCTCGCATTTGAAGCATATGATAGGTGATCGTTCTCCTTCCTTAACCACTATTCTTTGGTCCGACGCCTTTCCATCATTGTTGAATCTCCTTTTCTTGAAATATCAATATTTATCGCTTGGCCATGATTACCACCGAAGTGGTTACCATTTCGCATGTTGATTCCTCCACGTTTGTTGTCACCGCTTCAATGACCGATATACCACCGGTATTTTCATGTCACCACTACTTTCTCTCGGTTATATTGACTCGCTATCATGCTCCCAATAATCGAGCCCTATTTAAAAATCTGAGTACAAACACGCTTTATGAGAAATAAGATATTGACGTATCTCCGGTTTCAAACCTCTTAAAAACATTCGTGTCATTCGCTCCTCATTATCGACCAAATGGGATGCAAACCGGGATAACTCCGCAAATTTAGCCTCGTATTGCGACACGATCATATTGTTTTGCTCCAACTTGATAAACTCTACCTCTTTCATGTGACGAATACTTTCGGGAAAGTACTTGTCGTTGAATAGCTCTTGGAACTTCTCCCAAGACATTTTGAGTGCGTCAGGCTGGGTACATTTTACAGATTCCCACCAGTAATCTGCCTCTTCACGTAACATGAAGGTGGCGAAGGGAACCTTTTGCTCCTCGGAGCATCCCAAGACATCAAATATCTTAGTGATCTGTTTTATCCACGCTTCCGCCTTAAGTGGTTTTGGCTCTCCAATAAACTCGGGTGGTCCCAGCTCCTTGAACTATTTAGCGGTGACCGTTTGAGAGTTTCCAGTGTTTCCACCTGCATTTTGAACAGGAGCCGCTCTCGCCTGATGTTGCATGAATTGCATAAAGCCTCTGAACATTCCATCGTTCATCATTTGGTCAGTGTTGTTGCTTGCATGAGGATTGTCGCCTTCCTGATGCACATTGTTCTGATTGTTGATCTGTGGAGACTCAACGGTCTCTTGTGCCCCATTGACGTTTTCAACATTCTCGGATGCCATTTTCAAATACTGCCACAAAATAAGGGTTAATTGACATGAAACATATTATCCCTACACTCTGACTGACCAATTAAATACCAAATAAACTTAGGTAGGTCATAGTAGCGAAGAATTCCCGCCTCTCCCTCCTAGTTCTCGGTCTCACATCTTAGCCAGGGATCATATCCCTAAGCTTTGATACCAACTGTGACGCCCCCAAAATAGGTATACATCACCTATTTTGAGTCGTCAAATACATGGTACATTATACAAATACAACTTAATTATACAACTGTCGTGCAAAGTATGACAAAACATAAGCTTTGAGTTTTAATACAAATATTGTCGTCTAGACAATATACAAACTCAAATACAATATTATTACATTTATTTTCCCACTATTTTACAGAATAGTGAGGACTACTAATGCTATCATCTGGTCCGTCACTCCGTTCTCCGACTAGTCCCTGCTACGTTCTCATTTCATGAAGAGAACAATAAAAGTAAAAGGGTGAGCTCAACTAGCCCAGTAGGAAATATTATGACTACGATAATGCAGAATATATTATCGTTAGCCTTCAACAGTGTTAAACTGATATAATATAACAACCATCAAGTTTAACTGCAGCGGAACAAGCAATCCATTAAAAGAGTCAAGTAGAGAATAAAATCTACTATCTTTTATGATTTAAAAGGTTTTTCAACACTTTTATCGCTGGGACTCAGCTTAATAAATAATCCACATCACCGAATCACCCCTATAATACGGCCAAGGATATTCTTTAGTATCACGACCACAATTATCCATGCACTACGGGCCAAGAATATTTGTGTATTCATTAATGGCCATGATCATGCCAACAACTGTCCATCAATGCACTACGGGCCAATGAGGACTTTTACCACATCATTTGTAACATTACGGTCATGATTACAATCAATAATCCATGGTCATAATCATACCAAGTCCATCTATGCACTACACTACAAGCCACGATGACTTTCAAAAAATATAAACATGAGGATGATGACAATGATATAAGAATTCAATAAAAACAAGTTCAAGAATTAATTTATCTTTGGAACTAATAATGTCCAAATTGTCAACATGATACCGCTTTGTAGAGTAAAATTCAAGAATGCTCGAAGAATATTTCAATGAAAAGATCTCGGATGAAGCGCAAATATCAAGGATATTCCACTAATTTCATGGAGTATAGAAGTCAAAACTTTAACCAACCGAGTATAACAAGGAATGGAATAACAAAAGAAATCACCGGGCATGCGATAGATCATACATGCGATTATTCCAACGAATAATAAATAATTAAATCAGTCCCACAGAAAACGCATGCATGAGGATATTCAATGTAATAATAAAGACGGAATCGGTCCCACGTAAAAGCGATAGACAAGATATTCCAAATGAATAATAAAGACGGAACCAGTCCCACGTAGAATGCATGCATGTGGATGTTCCAACAAAATGATAAATAATGGAACAGTGTCCCACAGAACGCATTGCATGCGAGATGTTCCAACAGAATGATAAAGAATGGAATAACAGAAGAATTTCACCAAGTATAGGGTAGCCCGCGTATAAAGGTTATTCCAATAGAATAATAAAGAATGGAATAACAGAAGTTCTCTTCATGGATAAGAAAGAAATAATACTCCCTACCTTGGAAAAACTGGATACTGGAATAGTGAGGTAGCAGACTTCTCTTCTTCTTTCTCTCTATAATTTCTCTCTATAATAATCGCTCTAAAGCTTTTGTGAATTGGTGAGAAATGAAGGAAGAATGAGCTTCTATTTATAGGAAAATATAGTTTCGGCTCAAAAAATTATAGTATAATACCTCCAACTTTTCTTTCATTTTTAATTTAGTCCTACAAGTATTATCAAACTTGCATCACCTCCCCTAATAGTAAATAATGTGAATCAATAGTTCAATCATGTGAATCAATAGTATAATCATGTGAAAAAAATACGAATTACAGTATAGTTCCTCCATCTATACCTCCATTTTTAACTTAGTCATGCAAGTATTATCAATCTTGCACCAACAGTGAGACCCCGGATTTTATGAATAAATATTTAATTTTCTCGAAATAATTTTTTTAATATTATAGTGTGGATTTGAGATAATGTTCTAGTTGTGGGTAGTATTTATAAATTTTGCAAAGTATGTAAGTTGTTATATAATATTCATTGTTGTCGGGGAATATTCGTTTGGTCGTGGAATATTCTTTCCGCTTGGGAATATTAAATGCGGCCAGCCTATTTATGGGCCCCATAACGGATAACCGCTTTGGATGAAGAAAACGACAAGTTTGGGTTGTAATAAATAACGGCGTAGTTATTCTGGTCAAGTAACATCGTTGGAATACCCTTGGTTAAAATACAATGAATACGTGTGGATGCAGAAGCGATACCAGACGGTATTACAAGATTGTGAATTATTGATTCTTACGTAAGAAGGCACGTCTCAATAATTGTTACAGTAATTACTGTTCAATATTTTATTTTATTGGTTCAATAATTGTTGCGTTGATATTTTATATTATTATTGTTTCAATAATTGTTACTGCACAGTATCTCCTTTATCAGATCAATAATTCATATTATTTGAATAATATTATTAGATAGCATTATTGACAATGTCTAGAAAATTCTGTCAAGGAGAGGTTTGGTCACCTAATTACTTGCGTCGATGGAGAAATCCTTATCGAAAAGCCCCTCTTCCTTCAGGAACTACTGGTTGTCATAATTGTGATTCTGTAATATTATTTGTGAATAATTAATTATTGATTCATATGATAAGGAAATATTTTTTTATGTGGATATAAATGATGAATTTATTTATGTGGTTATAATTGAAGGAATTAATGTTGAGGTATTTTATCAGTATGTTGTTGGATTGGAGGTATTAAAAGATCAAATCAGTGTTCTTACAGCTTTATTCTGTGAGTTTTAATTTTTAATCTGACCGTTGGATCGTTGTGATTTTTGGATATGTTATACATATATAAGTTGAGTATATGTTCACAAATTTTGAACCGTTAAAAATGAATGAATGATTTGTTATGAAATTTAAGAGGTGACTATTTCGGAAATTAGGTTTATAAATGATTTTGGCGGAAAATTCTAGAAATGAGTGGGCCCCACTTTTGGTTGTTGAGGATGGTGGCTGATTTTTGGTGGGTGAAATAGTAGCAGGTAAAGCCTTCAGGTTACAGGTCAAGTCTGCTTCGGCGTGCTACCATTTTCCTATAAATAGAGGGCTAAGTTAGAATTGAAAATCACACCAGAAACATAAGCTTTCTCTCTTTCTCTCTCTCTATATTATCGAGCGTATTCTTGTGAGTATTTTGATACTTTGAGTGTTGCTATATCTGTTACAGTAAGTTCCTTGAAAGACTATATCCAAATTCCAATCGTAAGTACATCCTTTTTTGAGGTAAGGGGTATTATTTATTTCATATTCAAGAGATATTATTTTTCAGATTCGTATTATAATATTATTTCATTCAATATTCGCAAGAAATATTATTTTTATTTAATATTCGTATGGAATATTATATTCGCTCAATATTCGAAAGGAATATTATTTTCGCTTTAATATTCGTAAGGGATGTTATATTCTTCTTAAAATGATATTGTGTACTTGAAACCCTAACTCCTGCTTCTCCACGATACCATTTCTTTAAGTCAATAATACTAAAATAATAATACATTCGAACTTAATTTACATACATCAAAGTTTACTTCCCTGTGCACGTGACCTTCAAATACATTCCTTATAATACTTGAATAGATACCAATACAACTATAACCATTAACTCATAATACACACTTATTCGATCACCTTTTTAACCTTTTCCTTTGTTCGCGTTCGAGCCTTCAAAGTTTGCTCATACATAACTCAAAAACATTTAATTTAAGCAAGGATGAGCATTTAAGTGCCCAAAGAAGTAATAGCAATTATATATATTTCGAAAGAATATAAGTATTCTCTTTACATAACACTTCTACAACGAATCGAAAGTTGTGAAGTAATCAGATCGATAAAAAATTCACATAACAAATCTCTTCCAAATTATTTAAATTTGGCTCGCTCTACCCATGAATAGGGTTTAAGAATCATACTATGAACATTCTTTTCATTTTCAAAAGGTTTAGCAGAAATCCATCCGCAAACCGCTTCTAACTTACTTAGCACGGAGGGTGATCACCATTTCACAGACTCTCAGATTGATCAATACTACATAACTTGAACGAAATTCATCGCTTTCACTCTATCCGCCATGCAAAAAAAATCTTCCCATATAGGATGTTCATACATGCCCGGGTTCCAAACCCAAGGTTTTTAATCTTGCTCAACAATAATATGTAATTCAACATATATATATACGTAATCGATGAGGGTATATCAACATGTGAATAATGCTATGGTTATCCAAGTGGGGACACTTGTATAACCATTTAGAAATCAACTTAATGTAATATATATCCGAGCTAACATGTTGATAATCAAAGCGCATATAACTGTATGTGAATAGAATAATTCTCAAACTTCTTACTCATGTCCATCAGATAAAGAAAATGCAAAGGTAGGATATCACCGATTCACCGATTACAAATCTCAACTTAGGTTTTATCTCTTTATCACAACCTATCAATAATCGATCATTCGCTCGATTAGAACAATATATCTTAACACATAGTACCGCCTTATTACAACAAAGACATAGTCTAATCACATAATCACAAAGGATCATACTTTTTTTAGTTCCTATTCTATACTTGAAATATTTTTATACATTTTTCAAATATCTCATCCATGCTCTTACAAAGAGCCTTTTTCTTTCTATTATAGAGTTCTACATTTGTTTGCCAGCATCGACAACTTTTTTTTTGCAAATACCGAGTCTAAGACTCTTATTTTATACCTCAACATCTCAGAATATCGTATATCTTAATTTTTAATCATTTTCAAAATTTCCGTAAATTGAAAAATTTAAAATAATTCAAATCATTACTAAAGGGCCTATAGTGATATAACTGCATTATAGGTGTTCTTCTTCAAATTTAGAACTTCATAATCTGCTCTCAAGTCACCTAGTTTGGCTTACTTATAACTTTCAATTATCTAATCATAATTAAATGATTTAAACATTAAACAATTCCATTATCATTAATAGTTTAATTAATACTAAACTATTAATGAAACCATCACTAAAATATAAAAGTTATTTATAATAACTCAAACTATTTTTAAAACATTTATATTACCTTTAAAATGATTTTTAAAACAATAAAAATCATTTTTAAATAATTACCATTAATATTTAAATATTAATGTACTATTTATCCAAATATTAAAAGTCATTAATTATAACTTAAAATATTTTTAAATCCTTAATATCCTTTTAAATGGTTTTTAAATAAGTAAAACCATTTTTAAACTATTTATTTAATAATAATTATTAAATAAACTAAATATCATTAATATTATCTTAATATCATTAATATTTAATTATTAATGAAATTATCATTTAAATATTAAAAGTTATATTTTATAACTTAAAATATTTTTAAATACCTTATTTTCATTTAAAATGATTTTTATAATATTAAAATCATTTTTAAACTAAATTATTTAATATAATCATTAAATAACTTTAATATCATTAATAATAATTAATTAATGAAATTCATCACAAAATATTAAAAGTCATCACAAATAACTCATTTACATAACTAATTCTAAGCCAAAATAAACATAGTAAACTAACTAGTTTATTAACAACACTAACTAAACTTCAAAAATTCAAACTTTAACTAACAATTAAAAATAATAACATTACAAAAATTAAATAAGAAATATACCCTAAATACTTAATTCCACAGATCTAATACGCACTTCCACGCCCAAAATTTAACTAAGGAGATCTTTATAAAAAGTTCTCCCACAACAAAGCCTTTCTCAAAAAAAAAATTGGAGGCCTTATTGTTGGTGAATGAAACAAAGGCCAAGCCCTTCTATTTATAGGTTTAGAAAATGGTGAAGTTCTCAACTTAATCGATGTGGGACTTGGTTTATACTAATTTTTCAATAGCTCACTTTATGCATTTTCTAACGCATTGCTCATAACTCCGATTAATCTGATTTTTGGATATGTTATACATGGTATGTAAGACTATTTTTAAAAATACGAATTACCCAATTCGGGTTCATTAGGTAGCCCAAACAAGGCCCAAAAGTGGACGCTCATAATAGCTTTTCAATCTCGCTTCAGCTTTTACCTCTTCCGCTAAAATAAATATAACTCTTTCATTTTAAAACATTTTTGAGCGATTCTTGAGCCCACGCCAAGCTAACTTCTGGGGCTACAACTTTTATTCTTTGACCATTTCCAAATTCCGAACACATCAGCCCAGAAATTCCGTTCAAATGGACTGCACCGCACTTGTTGGGAAGTTTTGACACTACTACTTTGAAATGTCATAACTCTCTCTCCGATATCGGATTTAGTCCGCTTTTGAGTCTATGGAAAGCTTATTCGTGTACTATAACATACCAAAAGCCCAGAAGGTTTTGAAAACATTAACTGATCAAAATAAAGGTCCCGAATAGCACATCCCGCCGCCGACTTTCGCTTTTGACACATTTCCTTCCAATCACCGTAATTCCTCATCCGAGGTCGGAATGAGGTCATTCCAAAGCCTATGGCTTCCTAACTCAAAGGCACTACAACATATCAAAAGTCCAGACCTTTTAAAGCACAAAAGTGGACGAGAATGCCCCATTACAGATCGCCTAAAAATAGCTTTATCATGATCTACAACCATGTTTGACCATCTATAACTTCTAATCTATACATGATATGGACTTGATTCTTTTGCAGATTAAAGACCATATCATCAAAGCTACACATAACAACTTTTGAAGAACAAAACTCATGATCGAAAGCAAAGAGTTATGGCCTCCTACATTTGGTGAAAAAATAATGTAATCTTGCTTTTTCCAACTTGCTTAAATCTTCAAATTGCAGCACTTTGATGTTATGGGTCTTTGATTTATCAACCCATATCATCAATTAACATTCTATTACACAACTTTAAACAATCAATTGTATCAAATAACATCGAATCAAAGGATTTCTAGGTTTAGTGTTCTTATACCCTTTTTTGCCAAAAAAAAAATTTCGATTCTTGCTTCGATTTGTTATGGGTGATGGTCAGGCTTTGTTTAAGAGTGTATGGGCAATCTTGTACAAGGCAATTAAATGTAATATTTCATCACTAGATTTAATTTTTATAATTTACCAATTAACTTCTATCCTTTGGTAAATTAAAACACTTATACAATAACATCGAAATTAAACCCTAGAATTAAAATTAGGGTTTCTAATCGACCATTAGTGGTTCTTTAATTATCTCGTATGTTACTAACACAAATTACTATTTTTCTAATTTCAACCTGCTAGGGTTATAATAATTAGGTTTGTCCTAATTATCGATGTACAACAAAGAATTAGGGTTTCTTCTAATTACCGATATTCTTATTCACAAGAATTTCATATACACAAAACTACTACTCGTAAATACCCCATAACCGAAGTTTAATAATTAGGGTTTCACAAAGACTTAGAATATGTTATGACCTAATCGACCGCCATCATCAATATTATTATCTCACATACCCAAAGACATACCCAATTATATAATTATGGTAATCAGAAAATAATATAATATTATTATTCTCATCTCTTGATCACAATCCCAATCCAGTGGTTCGATCTCATGTCCGACTTATTCTTCGTACACAACATCAATAATCAAGTTAAAATAATTAACTTAAATATTCTCAACAATTCATATAATAAAATATTTATTATATAAATCTAATTATCACTTCATATATTATTTCCAATCATGTTTTCATGGAAAATAATTAATAAAAAATATTTCTACTTACGTAAATTTATTACCATATAATTTGTGGTAATTAATAATTCCAAAATTATTTCTAATTTTTCAAGTAATAAATGTATTCGCATTTATCGCTCACTTTACTTGACACTTAGTCTCGCTATTAAAAAAAAAAAAATTATACGCAAAATTTCTTATTTATTTTATATAGAAAATCTCTTGTTATTACATTCACCTCCCTTTATAAGGATTCCGCCCCTAATCACCGCTTTAAAAACTCATATGCGTAAGGGTACATAAAGCATATAATCATTGTAGACGTAGATCTCGATCATACTTGATCGAACCGATCTTTAATTATTCATCATAACACTTGTCTCATCCGATTAAGCGTAAATATAAGATATATAAGTTATTCAAATAAGACCGGAGTTCTGCTTCCACCGCCACCGTATCCTCGGACTGTGCGTGTAAAACCTCTGAGTTGCTTTCATTGGGTTATCGTCGAGTTTGGTCCTCAAATTGCTAACGCCCCACCGCTTCTCCCCGTGGGTTACGCTCCCCGCCCCATTCCCTCTCGTGGATGCTTCACCTTATGCTCACCGATCCACATATAAAACATCCATCGATCATCCTTGAGTTGGGGCAATGGGAGAGATATGACCTCTTGCTCAAGACTTCAGAAGCATACAAACTTGCCCTTCGTATACACTCGCCAGAGTGATTCTTCCCGCAATTCTTGCACCGCACTACCCGCTTTTTATACCAACCTCGCTTTTACTTGCATTTTCTCGTAAAATTTCTCATTCTTTTCTCACCCCTATTCCCACTACTACTTTCTATCTTTATTGTTCCTTCTGACTTGCTTTTATTCTTCTTCTCCTTATGGTAGAGGCTCATGGCCTCACTTCCCTGTTCAGCAATGATAGCCTTCTCCATGAGTGCTACAAAAGTATTGATTTGCAAAGATCGACACCTTATCAGAGAGCCGTGGTTTTAAGCCCACCAAATCTCAAATCTCTTTGCTTTCCTAGCCTCTCTCAGATCCACTTGATGTGGAGCAAACCTAGCTAACTCATTAAATTTTACAAGATACTCCGCAATACCATGTTATCCTCGCTTTAACTCTGTGAATCTCACCTCCATTCTAGATCGTGATACTAACAGAGAGATAGTTTTTGAAAAATAAATCCTTAAACCTATCCCAAGTAATTTCTTCTTTTCTCGCCTCGAGTCTTATTTGCCTCCCACCAAAAGTTAGCTTCCCTTTCATCATATAAGTGGCAAAAGCGGTCTTTTGCCCTCATCTACTTTAGCGATTACTTAACGCCTTTCTATCTCTGCTCACCCAAGTCCGGGCTTCTATAGGTCACCGATCCTCCTCATTTCGTGGTCCTACTACTTTTGAAGTCTTTGAATTTTGCTGTTGATTGTCTGGCCGGTTCCCTCAAGAATCGGTATTCCCCGATGCATAGCCCGAGCTACCATGTTTGCAAAATTTTGCATCGCTTCGGGCCGCCGCTCTCCAAAGATTAGTAGATTCTTCTACCCTTTGGTTTCGAAGTTTGACGCCTTGGTGGCATTATCTCGTTAAATAAAACCATAAATTATACCTTTTACATTTTAAACCTTATCGCATAAGATTAATGTATTAAACTCGCTTTCATTTCTCAAACTTAGATTCATATTCATTTATCGAATATTTACACAAAGACATCCTCGCTTTAATCAACAAATATCCTTTGTGACTACGAAAGTCTGGATTTAAAATCTTAACCAACATAAAAGTTAAAAATAGTTCATTACTTATCACACATATTACATACATAACCCATACTACTTATTTACTAAGCCTTTTTCTCTGACATTCATTCGCCGATGTCCTTCCATCCCACAATTAAAACATCCACCTTTCTTATAATGGGGGCAACGAGGAGAGGTGTGTCCTTCACGATGTGTCGCTTGAGGCTCCATCCGTCAATTTGGATTTTGAGCTTATCCTCGCTTCTTCCATTGTTTCCATTAACGCCTCGACGATCAACTTTTCTATCTCCCACAACCTTTCCAATGAAGAAACCTTGTTCTCCAAATCTCGCACCTCCGCTGATGCTTGAGCAGCTTTCAACTTTAGTGTCTCAATCACTATCTCACAAATCCAACATTTCGGATCTCGATGCTACGCTTTTCCACGATAGCCACCTCGTCCGATTTAGGGTTCCTAGTGAGCTTTATTTCATCCGTCATTCCTCGATATTAGCTCTGGGTGTGAATAATATGATCCTTCTTATTCCACATATCTTTCTCACCGTATATCTACATACATAAGTTACCCCGATTAATATATAGTATATATACACAAAGAATCAAGAGTTCTATATACGTTGTCTCTTATTTTGATTGACGATAAATTTATTCAATTCTCATCAACGCCTATCTCTCGCCGAAAGGCGCCCCATCCACTCGCATCGAATCGCATGAAGGTGATGACTAAAGCCCGGGTCCAAGGTATATATCCGTGTCTTTGGCTTCTATTTCAACCTTCAACTGCCTTATCTCAATATCTCCTCTCGCCCCAACCTCCTCATAACTCTCTACTTAACGCTATCTCGTGGCTTACAACATTCACACATATCATCACATGCTACCCAATACACCTCTCACAAGAGTAAAAGTTTTCAAATTGTGCCGAGGGGTCATATAGACTATGAACACATAGTTTTAACGGTATTCATACCGCAAAAAAAATTATTACCCGGTATGTTTACAATCACAAAGAAGGTAAACTACCATTAATAGTACTTTAGGTGATTAGCCTATTGTACCCTCTACGCCATGCATAACGATTAATCATGCCTAGCGTAATATTTACGCTTATTAGATTGGATTATTTTATCCAAACAACATCGCTCACCTCGCCTTATTTATAGATTCCGCACTAAAACAATTTGGTTCGGGAAATTTCTTTCAATGAACACTTAGAGTTTTCATAAACATTAGTCTAGCCGATTCAAATAAAGATAGACTCATATCAATAATTCAATTCAATCAATTATTTAGATGTAGCCAAACCCCGCTGGCAAATTAAACTTTTGAAAAACATTTTCGAGAATGACGCCATGATGCCGCATCAGATTAATAATCCGCTGAGGATGCCATTCATTGTATGACTTTGTCATAACACATCATACAATAGTGGAACGATTTACTTTCAGTCAAATTCACACTAAGTATTCCCTCAGATTTACAACTCCATCACATTTTTATCATCTCTCGCACTGTTATATGGTACATGAGTGATAATTAAAAACAATTTTGATATTTCAAATCATTTATGCTTCAGCCAAAATAAGTAGTATAGACCGTATTTTTAAACCGCTTTCAAAAATGATTACGAGTCTACATTTTTGTTTTCAAAAGCACATAGTGCGATTTAGCTTGATGTCAAAAATTTTGAAGTTTAGCATAGCTAGAGTTTAGGAAACCTAACACCTTCACTAAAAAATCATTTACTTAACAATCTATCTGCTCCTCGTAATCCATAACACTCCATTCACACAAAACTATACCCAGCTCATCAAACCACACTTATGAGTTCATAAATTGCCACAATCATATGAGTTTAAGAACTTATCCTAGTCGACCTTTTGGCGCCCATTCACCGAGGGGTTCATAAACATTTCATATAATTATGAGTCAAGAATGTCTCATAGGTATGAGTTTTAAGAACTCTCAACTTAATCTTATATTCTCTATCTACGACCTATCTACTTCATATATACACCGAGAATGGAGTCATCCTCTTAATGTGCATATAACAAATAAATACGATACGTATATTTCAATGATTATCGCGCGTAAACTAAGTGGTTTTTACACCAAGTACAATTCACCCCCATACGAAGAATCATACAACTCAAATTTCCCGCATACGAGTCCTCAATTGAATCCCCATCTAACACTAACTCCCATTCTCCATACGAATTTATTCAGATTTATAATTCTCTTCCGATCTGCACTCAATTGATAGTATAATTCATACACAAAGAATCTTGTCAGAACTTTCCAATCATCGATTGATTCCTTCCGTCATTATAGCCTTTATCGATCACTTCAAGTGATCTCATCGTATATATTACGATTTAGTTCTATATCTTGATCGCTTTTTTATTTTACGATCTCTCATAATCGCACTTTCAGCCTTTTTAGACTCAATCTATTCCCCACTACTCGCTTAACTTTATAATCGAGTTAGGAACTCGTGTCTTTACACTCACGAGATTCATCTTTGAATCTTATCGACCAACTAACTCTATATGAGTTAATACTTATCCTAATCATTGCGGTTATTAGTCTCGTGTATTTCTACCTAAGCTTCATAACCAACAAATTTTGATACCAACCTCGTGATTTACCCCAAATCCAGTACTTGAAACCCAACTCTGGCTTCTCCACGATACCATTTCTTTAAGTCAATAATACTAAATAATAATAATATTCAACTTAATTTACATACATCAAAGTTTACTTCCCTGTGCACGTGACCTTCAAATACATTCCTTATAATACTTGAATAGATACCAATACAACTATAACCATTAACTCATAATACACACTTATTCGATCAAATTTTCCTTTTCCTTTGTTCGTGTTCGAGCCTTCAAAGTTGCTCATACATAACCGAAAATATTTAATTTAAGCAAGGATGAGCATTTAAGTGCCCAAAGAAGTAATAGCAATTATATATATAGTTTAAAAGAATATAAGTATTCTCTTTACATAACACTTCTACAACGAATCGAAAGTTGTGAAGTAATCAGACTTGATAAAAAATTCACATAACAAATCTCTTCCAAATTATTTAAATTTGGCTCGCTCTACCCATGAATAGGGTTTAAGAATCATACTATGAACATTCTTTTCATTTTCAAAAAGGTTTAGCGTAAATCCATCCGCAAACCGCTTAACTTACGGCACGGAGGGTGATCACCTCTTCACAGACTTCAGATTGATCATCAATACTACATAACTTGAACGAAATTCATCGCCACTCTATCCGCCAAGGCGCAAAAATCTTCCCATATAGGATGTTCATACATGCCCGGGTTCCAAACCCAAGGTTTTTAATCTTGCTCAACAATAATATGTAATTCAACATATATATATACTGTAATCGATGTAGGTATATCAACATGTGAATAATGCTATGGTTATCCAAGTGGGGACACTTGTATAACCATTTAGAAATCAACTTAATGTAATATATATCCGAGCTAACATGTTGATAATCAAAGCGCATATAACTGACATGTGAATAGAATAATTCAAACTTCTTACTCATGTCCATCAGATAAAGAAAATGCAAAGGTAGGATACTTGCCTCGATTCACCGATTACAAATCTCAACTTAGGTTTTATCTCTTTATCACAACCTATCAATAATCGATCATTCGCTCGATTAGAACAATATATCTTAACACATAGTATCGCTTTATTACAAAAAGACATAGTCTAATCACATAATCACAAAGGATCATACTTTTAGTTCCTATTCTATACTTGAAATATTTTTATACATTTTTCAAATATCTCATCCATGCTCTTACAAAGAGCCTTTTTTCTTTCTATTATAGGGTTCGACATTTGTTTGCAGCATCGACAACTTTTTATCGGGCAAATACCGAGTCTAAGACTCTTATTTTATACCTCAACATCTCAGAATATCGACATCTTAATTTTTAATCATTTTCAAATTTCCGTAAATTGAAAAATTTAAAATAATTCAAATCATTACTAAAGGGCCTATAGTGATATAATCATTACTATAGGTGTTCTTCTTCAAATTTAGAACTTCATAATCTGGCTCTCAAGTCACTTAGTTCGGCCTATATAACTTTCAATTATCTAATCATAATTAAATGATTTAAACATTAAACAATTCCATTATCATTAATAGTTTAATTAATACTAAACTATTAATGAAACCATCACTAAAATATAAAAGTTATTTATAATAACTCAAACTATTTTTAAAACATTTATATTACTTCTTTAAATGATTTTTAAAACAATAAAAATCATTTTTAAATAATTACCATTAATATTTAAATATTAATGTACTATTTATCCAAATATTAAAAGTCATTAATTATAACTTAAAATATTTTTAAATCCTTAATATCCTCTTTAAATGGTTTTTAAATAAGTAAAACCATTTTTAAACTATTTATTTAATAATAATTATTAAATAAACTAAATATCATTAATATTATCTTAATATCATTAATATTTAATTATTAATGAAATTATCATTTAAATATTAAAAGTTATATTTTATAACTTAAAATATTTTTAAATACCTTATTTTCATTTAAAATGATTTTTATAATATTAAAATCATTTTTAAACTAAATTATTTAATATAATCATTAAATAACTTTAATATCATTAATAATAATTAATTAATGAAATTCATCACAAAATATTAAAAGTCATCACAAATAACTCATTTACATAACTAATTCTAAGCCAAAATAAACATAGTAAACTAACTAGTTTATTAACAACACTAACTAAACTTCAAAAATTCAAACTTTAACTAACAATTAAAAAAAAATAACATTACAAAATTAAATAAGAAATATACCCTAAATACGAATTCCACAGATCGAATACGCACTTCCACGCCAAAAATTTAACTAAGGAGATCTTTATAAAAGTTCTCCCACAACAAAGCCTTTCTCAAAAAAATTGAGGCCTTATTGTTGGTGAATGAAACAAAGGCCAAGCCCTTCTATTTATAGGTTTAGAAAATGGTGAAGTTCTCAACTTAATCGATGTGGGACTTGGTTTATACTAATTTTTCAATAAATTTCACTTTATGATTTTCTAACGCATTGCTCATAACTCCGATTAATCTGATTTTTGGATATGTTATACATGGTATGTAAGACTATTTTTAAAAATAATGAATTACCCAATTCGGGTTCATTAGGTAGCCCAAACAAAGGCCAAAAAGTGGACGCTCATAATAGCTTTTCAATCTCGCTTCAGCTTTTACCTCTTCCGCTAAAACAAATATAACTCTTTCATTTTAAAACATTTTTGAGCGATTCTTGAGCCCACGCCAAGCTAACTTCTGGGGCTACAACTTTTATTCTTTGACCATTTCCAAATTCAACACATCAGCCCAGAAAATTCCGCTTCAAATGGACTGCACCGCACTTGTTGGGAAGTTTTGACACTACTACTTTGAAATGTCATAACTCTCTCCTCCGATATCGGATTTAGTCCGCTTCGAGTCTATGGAAAGCTTATTCGGTGTACTATAACATACCAAAAGCCCAGAAGGTTTTGAAAACATTAACTGATCGAAACAGTGTCCCGAATAGCACATCCCGCCGCTGACTTTCGCTTTTGACACATTTCTTCCAATCACCGTAATTCCTCATCCGAGGTCGGAATGAGGTCATTCCAAAGCCTATGGCTTCCTAACTCAGTGCACTACAACATATCAAAAGTCCAGACCTTTTAAAGCACAAAAAGTGGACGAGAATGCCCCCATTACAGATCGCCTAAAAATAGCTTTATATCATGATCTACAACCATGTTTGACCATCTATAACTTCTAATCTATACATGATATGGACTTGATTCTTTTTGCAGATTAAAGACCACATATCGTGCTACACATAACAACTTTTGAAGAACAAAACTCATGATCGAGCAAAGAGTTATGGCCTCCGACATTTGGTGAAAAAATAATGTAATCTTGCTTTTTTCCAACTTGCTTAAATCTTCAAATTGCAGGCACTTTGATGTTATGGGTCTTTGATTTATCAACCCATATCATCAATTAACATTCTATTACACAACTTTAAACAATCAATTGTATCAAATAACATCGAATCAAAGGATTTCTAGGTTTAGTGTTCTTATACCCTTTTTGCCAAAAATTCTCGATTCTTTCTTCGATTTGTTATGGGTGATGGTCAGCTTTGTTTAAGAAGAGTGTATGGGCAATCTTGTACAAGGCAATTAAATGTAATATTTCATCACTAGATTTAATTTTATAATTTACCAATTAACTTCTATCCTTTGGTAAATTAAAACACTTATACAATAACATCGAAATTAAACCCTAGAATTAAAATTAGGGTTTCTAATCGACCTATTAGTGGTTCTTTAATTATCTCGTGTATGTTACTAACACAAATAAGTATTGCTTTCTAATTTCAACCTGCTAGGGTTATAATAATTAGGGTTTGTCCTAATTATCGATGTACAACAAAGAATTAGGTTTCTTCTAATTACCGATATTCTTATTCACAAAGAATTTCATATACACAAATACTACTCGTAAATACCCCATAACCGAGTTTAATAATTAGGGTTTCACAAAGACGGTAATATGTTATGACCTAATCGACCGCCATTGCTCAATATTATCTCGTCTCAATACATACCCAAAGATATAATTATGGTAATCGTAAAAATAATATAATATTATTATTCTCATCTCTTGATCACAATCCCAATCCAGGTTCGATCTCATGTCCCGACTTATTCTTCGTACACAACATCAATAATCAAGTTAAAATAATTAACTTAAATATTCTCAACAATTCATATAATAAAATATTTATTATATAAATCTAATTATCACTTCATATATTATTTCCAATCATGTTTTCATGGAAAATAATTAATAAAAATATTTCTATAGAAAATCTCTTTACGTAAATTTATTACCATATAATATTGTGGTAATTAATAATTCCAAAATTATTTCTAATTTTTCAAGTCTCGTGATAAATAAGTAATAAATGTATTCGATTTATCGCTCACTTTACTTACACTTAGTCTCGCTATTAAAAAAAAAATAATAATTATAAAAAATTTCTTATTTATTTTATATAGAAAATCTCAAGTTATTAGGAATTCTTTTTCGTTAGTATGACCTACCTAAGTTTATTTGGTATTTAATTGGTCGGTCAGAGTATAGGGATAATATGTTTCATGTCAATTAACTCTTGTTTTGTGGCAGTGTTTAAAATGGAAGCTGAAAATGTTAACAATGGTGTGAATGAGACCGTGGACACACCTCTAATCACCAACCAGGTTAATGTGATTAGAGATATCCATGTGGTGATTGAGGAATTAAAAGTTGCACTCAAGCTAGTCGCAAAGGTAGCAACTGAGAGTGAGAAAGAAGAGGAACCTGAGGATGATTTATTAGAAGAACTTATTGATCAAAATATAGAATTGCAAAATCGTATTCATGAGTTAGAAGAGCATCTTCAAGAACTAAGATTATCGTAGAACAAAGGGATGCAACAATTCAAAATTGTATTACCCGATGTGCGATGGTTGAACAGAATCACTCATTGGCAGAGTATACTATATTAAAGCTGGAATCTGAGAATTCAAACGTCAAGGAGCAGCTGAAAGAAGAAGTAACTGAACGAGTGAGAATGAAAGATGCATGGGTAAAAGCTGCACGATGCGTTGATATGGTGGAAAGAGAAGTCCGATCCAAGAAAGCTAAAATAGATGATATGTATTTCTCTTTTTTGACAACAATTGGGAGAATTCAGCATCGAATTTTGAAATACCCTGACGAGGAATTGAACGAAGTTATCACGGGTTAGTTAATTATAAATTTTTGCAAAGTCTATACCTTATTAGATACCGATTCTACCCATTCTTTTATCTCTCTTACTTGCGCTCATCGTTTAAATTTGACTCCGGAGAAATTAGACTTTGACTTATCGGTTGAAACTCCATTAGGAGAAACCTTCATTACATGTGTTATCCAAGTCTTGGATGAGAGTCACAGTAGTGAATGATATTTCTATTGTTAATAAATCTCCTGACGTATTCTCGAGGGACTTCTTAGCCTACCCCTAGAGTGTGAAATCGAATTTTGTATTGACCCCAGTACAAAACCCATTTGTAAAACTCTCAAATATTTTTTCACCTAAAACGAACGTATTATGCGCTAAAGACGTTGGCTCGAGCTGTTGAAGATAATGATTATACCATTCAATACCATCGTGGGAAAAGCTAACGTGGTAGCTAACGCATTGTGCAGGAGATCGTATGCGTTTACAAGTGCGAATATACGAACCTACATGAGGATAGTAAATATACGATTAGAACCGACGATAAAGTTAAAGTTGCTCAAGCTATAGACCCGAAGCTGATGAATGTGAAGAAGAAGGTTCAAGAAGGCGTTATTCTAGAAGCAAGAGTCGATGAAGAGAGAAAATTCTCAACCCTCGATTTTATTGGCCCATTTGAAATCCTCGATTGAGTAGGAACTGTGGCCTATAGACTCGCCTTAACTCTAAGTATGTCGCGTGTTCATAATATTTTTCACGTATCAATGTTACGTAAATATGTGGACGACCTGAACCACATTATTGAATTAGAATTAGACGAGATAGCAGAAGATTTAACGTATGAGGAGATACGTGTTAAAATCTTGGATAAGAATGATCACATTTGACACTCAAAGGTTATACCTCAAGAGTTAGAATTTGAAGTAAAGTCAAGGTATCCTTAGTCGCATTAAGATACCAGTGTATCGTGCATTTAAAATTTCGAGGGCGAAATTCCATAAGGAGGGGAGATTGTGAAACCCCGGATTTTATGAATAAATATTTAATTTTTTCGAAATAATTTTTTTAATATTATAGTGTGGATTTGAGATAATGTTTTAGTTGTGGGTAGTATTTATAAATTTTGCAAAGTATGCAAGTTGTTATATAATATTCATTGTTGTCGAAATATTCGTTTGGTCGTGGAATATTCTTTCTGTCGGGGAATATACGTCTTTACGGCCATGAACCATTTATGGGCCCCATAACGGATAATTGTCGGATGAAGAAAATGACAAGTTT
The DNA here is from genome assembly GCA_020205605.1 of Panax ginseng. NCBI lineage: Eukaryota > Viridiplantae > Streptophyta > Magnoliopsida > Apiales > Araliaceae > Panax > Panax ginseng. Next base: position 30,921,665 of record CM035138.1, on the reverse strand, counting down.
GGGTTGTTATAAATAATTCGTAGTTATTCACAGTTAACACTCGTTGGAATACCCGTGGTTAAAATACGATGTCGTGTGGATGCACAAGAAGACACTTGCAGATTACCTGAAGATTGTGAATTATTGATTCTTACATAAGAAGGCACGACTCAATAATTGTTACAGTAATTACTGTTCAATATTTTATTTTATTGGTTCAATAATTGTTGCGTTGATATTTTATATTATTGTTGTTTCAATAATTGTTACTGCACAATATCTCCTTTATCAGATCAATAATTCATATTATTTGAATAATATTATTAGATAACATTATTGACAATGTCTAGAAAGTTCTGTCAAGGAGAGGTTTGGTCACCTAATTGCGCGCCAGTAAGGAGAAATCCTTATCGGAAAGTCCCCTCTTTCCTGGGAACGACCTGGTTGTCATAATTGTGATTCTGTAATATTATTTGTGAATAATTAATTATTGATTCATATGATAAGGAAATATTTATTTTATGTGGATATAAATGATGAATTTATTTATGTGGTTATAATTGAAGGAATTAATGTTGAGGTATTTTATCAGTATGTTGTCGGATTGGAGGTATTAAAAGATCAAATCAGTGTTCTTACAGCTTTATTCTGTGAGTTATAATTTTTAATCTGACCGTTGGATCGTTGTGATTTTTGGATATGTTATACATATATAAGTTGAGTATATGTTCACAAATTTTGAACCGTTAAAAATGAACGAATGATTTTTTATGAATTTTAAGAGGTGACTGATTCAGAAATTAGGTTTATAAATGATTTTGGTGGAAAATTCTAGAAATAAGTGGGCCCCACTTTTGGTTGTTGGGGATGGTGGCTGATTTTTGGTGGTTGGAATAGTAGCAGGTAAACCCATCAGGTTACAGGTCAAGTCTGCTTCGGCATGCTACAATTTTCCTATAAATAGAGGGCTAAGTTAGAATTGAAAATCTCACCAGAAACATAAGCTTTTTCTCTTTCTCTCTCTATATTATCGAGCGTATTCTTGTGAGTATTTTGATACTTTGAGTGTTGCTATACGGTGCAAGTTCCTTCAACACGATATCTAGTATTCCAGTCAGAAGTACTGTCTTTTTGAGGTAAGGGGTATTATTTATTTCATATTCTGAAGAGATATTATTTTTCGTATTCGTATGAATATTCTTTCGTTCAATATTCGCAAGAAATATTATTTTCATTTAATATTCGTAAGGAATATTATATTCGTTCAATATTCGAAAGGAATATTTTTTTCGTTTAATATTCGTAAGGGGTGTTATATTCTTCTTAAAATGATATTTTCTTCAACATCATTATGCCGAAATATTGGTGAACGTTTTTATCAAATTTGGAACTTTTTGTGTCGGGGTTACTTATTCACGTGATACTAAGACTATTCATTCACGAATCTACATTATTCACCAAAAAAATGAAATTTTCTTCTTTTTGTCCAAGATGTGTATTATGGTTACTATCTTTGATTGTATCCATGTTTTGATCATTATTTTTGAATTCTGCTTCAAAATTGGTTATTTCGGAGTATTATTGAACTTGGATAAACTGTAATACGAATCCTTAATATTTGATCTTTTATCTTACTGGATTCGTTCTCTAAAATGTTTTTCATCATCCTCAGTCCTAAATGATGATACAAATGAATATCTTTGGCCTGTAGTGCAAAGATGAATGATTAACTGATGAATATCTTTGGCCTGTAGTTCAAAGATGAATGATTACCTGATGAATATCTTTGGCCCGTAGTGCAAAGATGAACAGGTGTTGAGATGAACATGACCAACTGTAGTCATCTGTGGCCTGTAGTGCATAGATGGACTTGGTATGATTATGACCAAGGATTATTCGGTATAATCATGACCGTAATGTTACAAATGATGTGGTAAAAGTCCTCAATGGCCCGTAGTGCATTGACGGACAGTTTTTGGTATGATTATGGCTATGGATTCTCTTTAGCCGTAGTGCAAAGATGAATTGTTTTATGGCATGATCAGGATCGTTGATGAATACACGAATATTCTTGGCCCGTAGTGCATGGATAATTCGTGGTCGTGATACTAAAGAATATCCTTGGCCTGTAGTGCAGGGATGATTTAATGATGTGGATTATTTTTTTAGCTGAGTCTCAGCGATAAATATTATGAAAAACTTTTTAAATCATAGAAGATAGTAGATTTTATAATTTACTTGACTCTTCTAATAGATTATTTATTCCGCTGTAGTTGTTGATTTAAAACTTGTTGTCTATTATATTCTTTCGGTTGTTATACTGTTGAAGACTAATGATAATTTGTTGTATATTATCTTAGTCATAATATTTCTTACTGGGCTAGTTGAGCTAACCCTTTCTTTCACTGTTTTCTTTAGGAAATGAGAATATAGCTGGGACTAGTCGGGGAATGGATTGACGGTCCAGATGGTTGCATTAGTAGTCCTCACTATTCTGTGAAATAGTGTATCAATAATTGTAATAAGGACTCCTTTTGTGTTTTTATACTCTCTATTAGACAATAGTTGTATTCAAACTCACAGTATATATGTTGTCGTATTACTGAAGTTGTATTTGTTTTTGTACCATGTATTTGGCAACTCATAATGGGTTGGGTGGAATGGACCTATTTTGGGGGCGTCATAGTTTGTATCAAAGCTTAGGGATATGATCCCTGGCTGAGATGTGATACAAGAACTAGGAGGGGAGAGACGGGGAATTCTTTCGTTAGTATGACATACCTAAGTTTATTTGGTATTTAATTGGTCGGTCAGAGTATAGGGATAATATGTTGCATGTCAATTAACTCTTGTTTTGTGGCAGTGTTTAAAATGGCAGCTGAAAATGTTAACAATGGTGTGAATGAGACCGTGGACACACCTCTAATCACCAACCAGGTTAATGTGATTAGAGATATCCATGTGGTGATTGAGGAATTAAAAGTTGCACTCAAGCTAGTCGCAAAGGTAGCAACTGAGAGTGAGGAAGAAGAGGAACCTGAGGATAATTTATTAGAAGAACTTATTGATCAAAATGTAGAATTGCAAAATCGTATTCATGAGTTAGAAGAGCATGCTGAAGAACGGCAGGCGGTCGTAGAACAAAGGGATTCAATAATTCAAAATTGTATTACCCGATGTGCGATGGTTGAACAGAAGCACTCTTTGGCAGAGTATACGATATTAAAGCTGGAATCTGAGAATTCAAACTTCAAGGAGCAGCTAAAAGAAGAAGTAACTGAACGAGTGAGAATGAAAGATGCATGAGTAAAAGCCGCACAACGCGTTGATATGGTGGAAAGAGAAGTCCGATCCAAGAAAGCTAAAATAGATTATATGTATTTCTCTTTTTTGACAGCAATTGGGAGAATCCAGCATCGAATTTTGAATTATCCTGACGAGGAATCGAACGAAATTATCACGGGTTAGTTAATTATAAATTTTTGCAAAGTCTATACTGTATTAGATACCGGTTCTACCCATTCTTTTATCTCTCTTGCTTGCGCTCAACGTTTAAATTTGACTCCGGAGAAATTAGACTTTGACTTATCGGTTGAAACTCCGTTAGGGGAAACCTTCATTACATGTGCTATCCAAGTCTTGGATGAGAGTCACAGTTGTGAATGATATTTCTATTGTTAATAAATCTCCTGACGTATTCTCGAGGGACTTCTTAACCTACCCCTAGAGCGTGAAATATAATTTTATATTAACCCTAGTTGTGACAACCCCAAAATAGGTCCATTCCATCCAACCCATTCTGAGTCACCAAATACATGGTATAGAAAACAATTACAACTTTATTAATACAATTGTCGTGAAAGATACGACAACACTTAAACTGTGAGTTTAAATACAAATATATACCAACTGTGACTCATGTCCCAACCGTGGACAACACCTCATAATGACACCTTACATAAAGGTATAGTCAAAAACTGTTTTAGAAATTAAAATCTTTGGGAAGTGATCAAGGAAACCTTCGTACATGGGAGGCCATGCGTCTAGGTTATGATAGATATCATATGGCTACAAAATTATCCTTGGTTGACCCAATAGACCCCAAAGAAAAACGAGAAGATTACTATCATATTCTTCCCAATGGTGAGTCTTCTCTTGACATATCATTATCTCCACTATCTTTAATTCGGTATTATACTCCAAACAAACACCAAGATTATATAGGTAGTGCTTGTAAATATACTCAGCAAGTGGATGAGCATAACCTTGTCTTATGATGACATGAGGTTGTATGTCATTATACATCTTGCATGATAGTGGCAAAACACCCTTCCAACGTTGGGTTCGCCTCACTCTAGTTGATTCACCAAATATAACTACTAAATGATGACCACCGTTCTATTCCCCTGTTACCCTCGCTCGACCCAGCTACACTCTTATTACCTGAAAGGAATTGTGAAGCAAAAGGGTGAGCACAACTAGCTCAGTACAGAATATCATGACTAAAGATAAATAATTTATCAATAGCCTTCAACAATAATAAATCAGAGATTTAGAACATATGGTAGATGATAAAACTTTTCAACCATAGTTGCAGCGGAACGAGCAATCCATTAGAAGAGTCAAATAGACCATAAAATCTATTATCTTCTCTATGTTAAAAGTCCATCAACAATGTTTTATCCCTGTAACATTAATCAACAATTCCTGTCCACAATCACGTGTATAACTCATAATCGTAATTGTAGTTCTAAATTCCTTTCCTCATCCAGGACAAAATTAATTTTCACCACCTGAAACATCAAAGATCATGATTATACCAAATCACAGTTCATGTTCATAATCATACTGATAAATTCATCTTTGCACTACGAGCCAAAGATATTCATCAACAGTTCATCTTTGCACTACTGGCCAAAGATATTCAACAACATGTCATCTTTGCACTACAGGCCAAAGATATTCATCAGTTGTTCATGTTCATCTAAACACCTGTTCATCTTCGCACTACTGGCCAAAGATATTCATCAGAAATCATTCATCTTTGCACTACAGGCCAAAGATATTCAACTATATCATCATTTAGGACTGAGGATGATGAAAAATATATTAAAGAAAACGAATCCAGTGAAACAAAATAATAAATATTAAGGATTCGTACTTCAGCTATTCCATGTCCAAAAATATCTCATAAATAATCATAGTGGAGTAAAATTCAAGAATGATCAAAACATAGATCCAATCAAAGATAGGAATCATAACAGACAATCTTGGACACAGAGAAGAAAACTTAATTTTTCTGTGAATAGTGCCGTATACGTGAATAGTGTCGTATACGTGAATAGTAACTCCGACACCAAAAGATAGAAATTTCACAAAAGACATCATCATGCTTCGTGAATAGTAACTCGTGAATAGTAACTCATGAATAGTAACTCGTGAATAGTAATTTCGACATGAAAAAGATCCAAATTTGATAAAAATTCAAACCAATATTTCGGCATAATGATATTGAAAAAATAATATCATTTATGAAAATAATCTCCCTTACCTCAGAAAGAATAATACTTCTAACTGGAATACTGGATATAGTGCTAAAAGAATTTACACCGTATAGCAATACTCGAAGTACTAAAATACTCACAAAAATACGCTCGATATATAGAGAGAGAAAGAGAGGGAAATCTTTAGTTTCTGGTGTGATTTTCAATTCTAACCTAAGCACCCTATTTATAGGAAAATGCTTAGAACACCAAAGCAGAAAATTTAATAAAATAATATATTTATAAAAATTATTCACGCTCACCTCTTTGACAACTGAATTCAGCATGTTTGCAACACCATTGGAGCCCACCAAATGACAAAAACGTTTTTCTTTTAAAAATTAATTAAAACTTCCAAAAATCAATTATTTCGGAACTTCGGAACTTCAATAATTCATAATAAATAGCCCTTTTATCAGAAAATTCGAATCTCGCGAATTTTTATAGGAAATTCAATTCTCTACAACTTTGCAGAAGAAAGTTTTTCCAAATTCCAAACAGAAATTGACCGAAATCCACATACGGGCAATTTTACAGGCTATAATCAAATTTCAGTCAAGAAATGGGCCCACCGACATGTTTAACATGTTTTAAACAACTTTTGTAACAAAAATACTCTTTCTCCTCAGATACTCATATATCCCACATTCATTGTAAAAATATCATCATTATTATATTATAATAATATAATAAAATATTATTTTATCAGAAAAGGTAAAATATCGATTTTCAACAATTGTCACTTTAAAAATTTTCTCCATCTATATCCACATAAAATGAATATTTTTCTTATCATATAAATCAATAATTAATTATTCACAAATAATATTACAGAATCACAATAATGACAACCAGACAGTTCCTAGGAAAGAGGAAGCTTTCCAATAAGAATTTCTCCTTACTGGCGCGCAATTAGGTGACCAAACCTCTCCTTAGACAGAACTTTCTAGACATTGCCAATAATGTTATCTAATAATATTATTCAGATAATATGAATTATTGCTTCGATAATGGAAAGTACTGTGTAGTGACAATTATTAAAACAACAGTAATATAAAATATCAACGCAGCAATTATTGAATCAATAAAATACTTGAGCATAAATTACGTAACAATTATTGAGTAGTGTCTTCTTACGTAAGAATCAATAATTGGTGCAATACCGTGTGCTACTGTGCAACAATGCGTATTACTGTATTTTAACCACCGGGTATTCCAACAGTGTTAACGGTAACCATTACGCCGTTATTTATAAAAACTTTAATTTATTGTTTTCTTCATTCGACAGTAATTCTGTTATGGGGCCCATAAATGGTTGCGCCTTCGTACGAATATTCCCCGACAGAAAGAATATTCCACGACCAAACGAATATTCCCCGACAACAATGAATATTTTATAACCACTTGCGTATTTTAAAAAAAATTCATATATCACCCTTAATTATTTTTTTTTATCAATTTAACCATTTACTGAATAGTAATTATAAGAAAAATTGAATACTTTTATTTCATAAAATTCGGGGTCTTACACCAGTACAAAACCCATTTCTAAAACTCTCAAATATTTCTTCACCTAAAACGAACGTATTATGCGCTGAAGACGTTGGCTCGAGCTGTTGAAGATAACGATTATACCATTCAATACCATCGTGGGAAAAGCGAACGTGGTAGCTGACGCATTGAGCAGGAGATCGTATGCGTTTACAAGTGCAAATATACGAACCTACGTGAGGATAGTAAATATACGATTAGAACCGACGATAAAGTTAAAGTTACTCAAGCTATAGACCCGAAGCTGATGAATGTGAAGAAGAAGGTTCAAGAAGGCGTTATTCTAGAAGCAAGAGTCGATGAAGAGAGGAAATTCTCAACCCTCGATTTTATTGGCCCATTTGAAATCCTCGATCGAGTAGGAACTGTGGCCTATAGACTCGCCTTAACTCTAAGTATGTCGCGTGTTCATAATATTTTTCACGTATCGATGTTACGTAAATATGTGGACGACCTGAACCACATTATTGAATTAGAATTAGACGAGATAGCAGAAGATTTAACGTATGAGGAGATACGTGTTAAAATCTTGGATAAGAATGATCACATTTGACACTCAAAGGTTATACCTCAAGAGTTAGAATTTGAAGTAAAGTCAAGGTATCCTCACCGTTTCTAAGATACCAGTACAGTCGCACGTAAATTTCGAGGGCAAAATTCCATAAGGAGGGGAGATTGTGAGACCCCGGATTTTATGAATAAATATTTAATTTTCTCGAAATAATTTTTTTAATATTATAGTGTGGATTTGAGATAATGTTCTAGTTGTGGGTAGTATTTATAAATTTTGCAAAGTATGCAAGTTGTTATATAATATTCATTGTTGTCGGGGAATATTCGTTTGGTCGTGGAATATTCTTTCTGTCGGGAAATATTCGTACGACGGCGCAACCATTTATGGGCCCCATAACGGATAACTGTCGGATGAAGAAAATGACAAGTTTGGGTTGTTATAAATAATGGCGTAGTTGTTACCATTAACACTGTTGGAATACCCGGTGGTTAAAATACAGTAATACGTGTGGATGCACAGTAGCACACGGTATTGCACAGTATTGTGAATTATTTATTCTTACGTAAGAAGGCACGACTCAATTATTTTTACAGTAATTACTGTTCAATATTTTATTTTATTAGTTCAATAATTGTTGCGTTGATATTTATATTATTGTTGTTTCAATAATTGTTACTGCACAGTATCTCCTTTATCAGATCAATAATTCATATTATTTGAATAATATTATTAGATAGCATTATTGACAATGTCTAGAAAGTTCTGTCAAGGAGAGGTTTGGTCACCTAATTGTGCGCCAGTAAGGAGAAATCCTTATCGGAAAGTCCCCTCTTTCCTGGGAACGGCCTGGTTGTGATAATTGTGATTCTGTAATATTATTTGTGAATAATTAATTATTGATTCATATGATAAGGAAATATTTATTTTATATGGATATAAATGATGAATTTATTTATGTGGTTATAATTGAAGGAATTAATGTTGAGGTATTTTATCAGTATGTTGTCGGATTGGAGGTATTAAAAGATCAAATCAGTGTTCTTACAGCTTTATTCTGTGAGTTATAATTTTTAATCTGACCGTTGGATCATTGTGATTTTTGGATATGTTATACATATATAAGTTGAGTATATGTTCACAAATTTTGAACCGTTAAAAATGAATGAATGATTTGTTATGAATTTTAAGAGGTGACTGTTTCAAAAATTAGGTTTATAAATGATTTTGGCAGAAAATTCTAGAAATGAGTGGGCCTCACTTTTGGTTGTTGGGGATGGTGGCTGATTTTTGGTGGGTAGAATAGTAGCAGGTAAAGCCTTCAGGTTACAGGTCAAGTCTGCTTCGGCGTGCTACCGTTTTCCTATAAATAGAGGGCTAAGTTAGAATTGAAAATCACACCGAAACATAAGCTTTCTCTTTCTCTCTATATTATCGAAAGTATTCTTGTGAGTATTTTGATACTTTGAGTGTTGCTATACTGATGCAAGTTCCTTCAAAGACTATATCCAAAGATTCCAATCTTGTCTTTTTTTTGAGGTAAGGGGTATTATTTATTTCATATTCTGAAGAGATATTATTTTTCGTATTCGTATGAATATTATTTCATTCAATATTCGCAAGAAATATTATTTTTATTTAATATTCGTATGGAATATTATATTCGTTCAATATTCGAAAGGAATATTATTTTCGTTTAATATTCGTAAGGGATGTTATATTCTTCTTAAAATGATATTTTCTTCAATATCATTATGCCGAAATATTGGTGAACGTTTTTATCAAATTTAGAACTTTTTGTGTCGGGGTTACTATTCACGTATATGACACTATTCACCAAAAAAATAAAATTTTCTTCTTTTTGTCCAAGATGTCTATTATGGTTACTATCTTTGATTGTATCCATGTTTTGATCATTATTTTTGAATTCTGCTTCAAAATTGGTTATTTCGGAGTATTATTGAACTTGGATAAACTGTAATACGAATCCTTAATATTTGATCTTTTATCTTACTGAATTCGTTCTCTAAAATGTTTTTCATCATCCTCAATCCTAAATGATGATACAAATGAATATCTTTGGCCTGTAGTGCAAAGATGAATGATTAACTGATGAATATCTTTGGCCTGTAGTGCAAAGATGAATGATTACTTGATGAATATCTTTGGCCCATAGTGCAAAGATGAACAGGTATTGAGATGAACATGACCAACTGTAGTCATCTGTGGCCTGTAGTGCATAGATGGACTTGGTATGATTATGACCAAGGATTATTCGGTATAATCATGACCGTAATGTTACAAATGATGTGGTAAAAGTCCTCATTGGCCCGTAGTGCATCGATTTTTACGCTTTTTGGTATGATTATGGCTATGGATTCTCTTTAGCCGTAGTGCAAAGATGAATTATTTTATGGCATGATCAGGACCGTTGATGAATACACGAATATCCTTGGCCCGTAGTGTATAGATAATTCGTGGTCGTGATACTAAAGAATATCCTTGGCCTCAGAGTGCGGGGGATGATTTAATGATGTGGATTATTTTTTAATGAGTCTCAAATGATAAATATTATGAAAACTTTTTTAAATCAAGAAGATAGTAGATTTTATAATTTACTTGACTCTTCTAATGGATTGTTTATTCCGCTGCAGTTGTTGATTTAAAACTTATTGTCTATTATATTCTATCGGTTGTTATACTGTTGAAGACTAATGATAATTTATTGTATATTATCTTAGTCATAATATTTCTTACTGGGCTAGTTGAGCTCACCCTTTCTTTCACTGTTTTCTTCAGGAAATGAGAATATAGCTGGGACTAGTCGGGGAATGGATTGAAGGTCCAGATCGTTGCATTAGTAGCCCTCACTATTCTGTGAAATAGTGTATCAATAATTGTAATAAGGACTCCTTTTGAGTTTTTATACTCTCTATTAGACAATAGTTGTATTCAAACTCACAGTATATGTGTTGTCGTATTACTGAAGTTGTATTTGTTTTTGTACCATGTATTTGGCGACTCATAATGGGTTGGGTGGAATAGACCTATTTTGGGGGCGTCACACCAACTCCCCTAATAGTAAATAATGTGATTCAATAGTACACACATGTGAACAAATAGTTATATAAGTATGTGAATTAGTAGCAATTAATTGCTCATTTATCCGATAAATTACCCGATTTATCAATATAACCCCTAGACATCAATTATCATCGGAATAGATGTCGATTTCCACTAACACTAATAATCCCAACACAATAGAACTATCAAAATTCATTTTTAATCAACACAACTTATTCATCATTAATATTATAACTCACAATATTTAACAACCAGGTCATTCCCAGGAAAGAGGGGGCTTTTCGATAAGGATTTCTCTTTATTGGCGCGCAATTAAGTGACCAAACCTCTGTATGACAGAACTTTTAGACATTGTCAATATTGCAAATAATAATATGAATAACTTTGTCGTCTCAATTATTGATTTAATAATATAAATTATTATGCAAATGATACTGTGACAATAATTGAATCAATAATATGAGAGATATGATGCAACAATTCTCAGAAGTAATAATTGAGTATAACTGAGTGACTTCTCACGTAAGCATCAATAATCAATACCGTGTGCTACTATGCAACCACGCGTATTATTGTACTTTTAACACCGGATGTTTCAACAGTTAACGATAAAACTTCCGCCGTTATTTTCATAAAGTATTTTTGTCATTTTCTCAATCCGACAATAATTTCGTTGTGAGGGTCCACAAATGATTGTGACGTTGTACGAATATTCCCCGATCAATCGAATATTATATAACAACTTGCGTACTTTGCAAAATTTATAAATATTACCCATAACTATAACATTATATTAATTTCACTCCATAATATTCAAAAATAATATTTATAGAAAATTCATCTTTATTCAAAAAAATTGGGGTCTTACATTTTACCCATAACTAACCACATTAATCAAATCAACTCTTACTATTTCAAAATAATAAATAGAGGAAATTAAATTTTATTTATAATAAGTTGGGGTCTTACACCATCACCATGCAGAAAATATAATCACATGTTATTATGGTCAGATCAAACCCTATAGTCCATCTCTCAAGTTCATGTAGATTATCACGATAATTGTTGATCATACAATTAAACAATTAAGCATAAACCATAATAGACATTCCCAATAATATTTAACAGTAATTAACAAGGAAGCATATCAGTCAGAGCTACGCAATAAGATCCATTGTAATCTTAAAATAGAATTTAGTTCTTTGTCATTGAATTAAAAATCTGTGGGCCCAAGTGCAAAATTAGGGTTCACATGACCTAATTAAATTAAATGCATAATTAGGGTTCCATAACCTCATTAAATGCGCAAATTAGGGTTCGCATAACCTCATTAAATGAAGATAGAGAAGTCAGAAATAAATGTGTTAGACCCAGGAGAAGCCTCCACGTGTTCCGAGGCAGAAGGCTCGTGGAGGCGACTTATTTTGGGAATTGATTGAGGGATTGGATTGGTGGCTAGAAGGACAGGGCAATATGTGCATTACTCTGATGATTAAAGTGTATTTCTGGAATTTCCCTAAAAGCATGTGCTTGGCACATGACCACTTTTCAGAAAACCCTATAAATACCCCTTCCATTCCATTGGGAAGGAGAAGAAACGCAGGAATTGGACTCTTGGAAGATCGAAGGACCTGAACATTCTCTCTCAACACTCAAGAAGACTCTTGGAATCCCAATAACCCTAACAAGATTTTCGGATTCTAGGGGTGAAAGGTCTCAAGAAGAAGGCTATTGGAATCTCAATAATATAACCCTAACACGATTCCCAAATTCTAGGAGTTCTGCCACGTGTCGTTGGAGTAATCGTCTACCTGTTTTTCTCTCATCTTCAATCAATCAACCAATTTCGTGCTCTTCGTGGATTTCTCTTCTCTTCAGCCAATACGAAACCCTAACTAGCAAGGCGTGATTTTCTTGCCCACAAAATCATAATCCACAATTGAATAAACATTCAAGATACAAAAGTAGAAGATAAAGAAGAGAGTAAAACTAATGTCGCAATCCTCGTGTCTCTCCTCAGCTCCTGTTATGAATCCTTTTTGTTGTCCAAGTTGCTTCAATTCCCCAAAAATTGAATTTCAAACTAAGGTTTTTTTCGACTTATTTTCTTTAAGGAGATTCAATTCTGTCCTATTAAGAAATCTATCCTAATGAGAAATTCTATTTCCACAAGACGACTGACATGTAGAAGGAGATATGATCAATATAAATACAATGCTACACCATATTTATCAGGTATCTCATTATTTTTCAGCACTAAAGTTTAATACCTCCATTGTTAACTTTATTCTCATTATTTTCTCTGTATTATTTTGTTTTTGTGCATGATTGAATACGTTGTTGGTGATTGAGGCACGTGAACGAATCTTGACATTAATAACTATAAAACAGTTTTTTTTTAAAGTAATCCTTTCCCGTAATTTAATTACGATGACATACCCACATTTTAATCAACAAAGGGACCTACAAAATCACTATGCCAGATGAAGCTTAGCATGGACAGGGATATGTAACATTATATCTTTGTTTTTATCTTGTAAAAAATTATTGTTAGTTTAATGTATGCCTAGCAATGGGGCGGATATGGTTTGACAAAACCCTTTTCTTACCTATCTCGTCAACATGGAGCTATACTCTAAACTCTCGACCCTGAAAACAATATATCATACCCTCCTCGTTTACCAGATTACTTTCCTTTTTTCTAAATTAAATTTATCTATTTTTTTTTGAATAATACTTTGTACAACTATTTTTAATTCAAAATTAAATAACATACAACATTTATATTACTAGAAGCACATTATATTGCAAATATTATGAATTTATAATAAAATAACCTAAATAAGAATATAATTATATATAATTAATGCTAATTTAAAAGATTAGGTCGAGGTGAGGTGAGATGGTATATCCATACCTGACCCTACTCCTATAAAGTTTAAAAAATTAAGTCCCATTAGAGTTGGGATCAGACAAGTCCCGTCAAGTTCAGGTGAAATTACCAGGCCTAATTTGATGTATTGTTTGACTTTATCCAATTTTTGATTATATTCTTTGGTTACATAAATAAATATATTGTTCGACTTAAAATTTTGCCTTTTGTTGTTGATTTTTTTTTAATTTTATGTTTATTCGTAAATTTTTTATGTTTAATTTAACTATACTAATATAATACTTCCTACGTCCCAGGATAAAAGTTCTAATTGACTTTTTGTGCTTATTAAGAAAGAAGATAAAATGACAAAATTGTTCATATTTAAATTCTCATTTAATTGCACACGTTTTTGCACATGAATACTGATATTCCATAATAAAGAATGTAAATATGACGATTAATACTAAAAGTATTATAGGCAAATTATTGTAAAAATTAGATTATTTAAGGTAAGTAGACATTTAACTTAGAATTACTTAAAATAATATTAAAGACTTTTATTCTGGGACGAATGGAGTAGTAGAATTGTGTTGATAAATTTAAGAACATTATGTTATTTACTTATTTTATATTATCATCCAAAGAATTGGAACTCTTTTTTAAAATAAAAGATTTTAAATAAAAACTTTGCTCCTTTTATTTATTTATTTTTATTTGAGAGGGATAGTAATTTAATTAGATGGATTGATATATGAGTTTGCAACTAACATTCGAGTTATCAGCATGCATGTCTTTGGGACTCATGTTGTCACATGGAGGGTTATCCATTTATTGACAAAGTCTTTCTATTGGACTTTCTTGATGTGAGTACAAGGTTGAGATGAGTTACCTATAGTTTAGGTAACCTTTTTTAGGTCAAGGTTGGTGGTGAGTTCCCCGTAGTTTAGGTAACCTTTTTTAGGTCATTGGAATTACTTGTGGTGTTTTTTTAAATATTACTTGAAGTACAATTTATGTATTTTTAAATATAAATATGTAAAATTATTTTTAACATGTTTACTTTAATTAGTGTTAAATATGTTTTTGGAAAATAGATACTTCTAAAACCAAGAGCCCCAAATGCCTTTTTTTTTTATAACCTTTATCAAAATTATTTTTATAAAAAATTGTCTTGGGAAAACAATGAGAGGTGTAATTAGTTTAAGACCCGGCTGAATAACACTTCTTTCTCATCAAGTTGTCATTCACTTTTAAAGTCGTCTCTAAATTTTTATTTTTCGCAAATTAGATCCTTAAAATGACATTTTTAGATATTTTTTTCCCTTTTACCCGATTTGACTGTAACCCAACCCATTTATCATTTACCCGATCTGATTTTTTTTGCACTTCTGTCCCTCTAAGTTACCCGATTTTATTTTCTTTATTTTTAAAAAAATAACTTTATGTTTAGAAAAAAAAATTTATTTTTTAAAAAAAATGAGTAAAGTTTCAAAAACTATATATTCAAAATAATAAAACTTTATTTTCAAAAAAAAATAGATTATTTTTATTAAATGAGTAAAATTTCATAAAATATAGATTCAAAAAAAATAAAACAAAAAAAAATATTTTTAAAAAAATATTTTTTAAAAATCTAGTAAATTTTCATAAAATATATATTCAAAAAAATAAAACTATATTTTCAAAAAAATTGTAGTTTTTTATTTTTTAAAAATGAGTAAAGTTTAATAAAATATGGATTCAAAAAAAAAGATAAACATAATTTTTCAGAAAAAAGTAGAAAATTTTATTTTTCTAAAAAATAATTAAAGTTTCATAAAATATAGATTCAAAAAGTTTAAAATAAAAATATTAAAATAAACTTAAAGAAAATGAGTAAATAAAGTAAATGATTAAAGTTTCATAAAATAAATTTACACATCTTTTAAAAAATAAAAAAAATATCTATTTACTTTTTTTTGAACCTTTATATTTTATGAAACTTTACAAATTTTAAAAAATAAAATTTCTATTTTTTATGAAAATAAAGTTATTATTTTTTTTATTTTATACTTTTTTTATAAAATCTACATTTTATGAACCTTTACTCATTTTAAAAAATAAAATTTTGATTTTTTTTTGAAAAAAGAGTTTTATTTTTGTTTAACTTTTTTGAATCTATATTTTATGAAACTTTACTCATTTTTAAAAAATGTTTTTCCGAAAATAAATTTATTTTTCTTTGAATCTATATTTTATTAAACTTTACTCATTTTTACAAAAAAATTCTATTTTTTTGAAAAATATTGTTTTTATATATATTTTGTA
Organism: Panax ginseng; assembly: GCA_020205605.1. NCBI lineage: Eukaryota > Viridiplantae > Streptophyta > Magnoliopsida > Apiales > Araliaceae > Panax > Panax ginseng. Next base: position 30,905,815 of record CM035138.1, on the reverse strand, counting down.
TCTATATTTTATTAAACTTTACTAATTATTTAAAAATAAAAATTCTATTAATTAAAAAATAAAGTTTTAATTTTTTTTATTATATATTTTTTTTAAATCTATATTTTATGAAACTGTACTTATTTTTAAAAGAATAAAATTTTCTATTTTTTAGAAAATAAAGTTTATTTTTGTTTTAATTTTCTTAAATCTATAGTTCACGAAACTTTACTCATTTTTTTTAAAATATTTTTTTATTTTTTCTGAAAATAAAGTTTTATTTCTTTGAATTTATATTTTATTAAACTTTACTCATTCTTTTAAAATAAATTAAAATTTCTTTTTTTTTGAAAATATAGTTTATTTTTTAATCTATATTTTATGAAAATTTACTCATTTTCTAAAAAATAAAAATAATATTTTAACTTTGAAAATAATGTTATATTTTTCTGATCTACTTGTTATGAATCTTAATTTTATGAAACTTTGAACATTTTTAAAAACACTTAATTTTCTATTTTTTCTTAAAATAAAGTTTTATTTATTTGAATCTATACTTTATTAAACTTTATTCATTTTTTAAAAATAAAAATTTCATTTTTTTTTGAAAATATAGTTTTATTTTTTTGAATTTATATTTTATGAAACTTTGTTCATTTTTTTAAAAACTTTGTTTATTTTCATTTTTTTTTCGTAAAATATAATTTTGTTTTTTGAATCTATATTTATGAAACTTTACTCATTTTAAAAAATATTTTTTCTAAAATTAAAAAAATTTAATCTAGATTGTATTAAACTTTACTAATTTTTAAAAAAAATTCTATTTTTTCTGAAAATAATGTTTTTTTTAATATATATTTTATGAAACTTTACTCATTTTTTGAGGGACAAAAGTGCAAAAAAAATCAATTCGGATAAAAGGATTATAAACGCCAAAAATGTCATTTTAAGGACTTACTTGACAAAAATGAACTTTAGAAACGACTTTGAAAGTAAGTGACAACTTTGAGGAATAGAAGTGTCATTCAGCCTTTAATACCCCGTTTCAAGGAACTTGTGGGTGAGCTAAAGCACATTTAAATTAAATATGAAAATATTTTGATATTTTCATCTTATCTAAAATTAAATTTTTTTTAAGAAATAAAAATATCAAATAATCTCATAATCATGTATATTATTCAGTATTATAATATCAAATCTCACTAGAAGAGGAAGAAACATAGTAACTGTGACGCCTCCAAAATAGGTCCATACGACCCTGAGTCGTCAGATATACGGTAGAGAATTTAAATACAAATTTCATTTATACAACTGTTAAACTGTCGTGTAAAATAGAACAGTACATAAGCTGTGAGTTTCAATACAAATAACAGCACTCATACTCCAAATTAAAGACACTCTACATAAAGGTACAATCGATAACTGTTTTAAGAATTAAAATCTTTAGAAAATACTCAAGGAATCCTTCATACATGGGAGATCATATATCTAAGTTATAATAGATATCATCGGACTTGAGCATTAACCTTGGTTGACCCAATAGACCCCAAAGAAGAACGAGAAGATTATTATCCTGTTCATTCCAATGGTGTGTATCTTCCTGCTATATAATTATCTCTATTGTCTCAAACCGAGGATTATACTCCAACCATACTCCAAGATTATATAGATAATGCTCATAGATATAGTTAGCAAGTGGATGTGCATAGCCATATCTTATGATAACACAAGTTTGTATGTGGTTAGACATCATGTATGATAGTGGAAACACACCCTTTAAGCTCCTAGTACAATTCTGTCCTCCTCATTCTAATGGGGGTGCATTTTTGATGCTTTCATAGTCGGGTTCTTCTCACCCCCTATTGTTGTTTACCAAAATCAATTATTAAATAACGTATAAAATATGACACACACATTTTAAGTTCTCAATGCAATTATATATTGTCATGCTATTTTATAATGTATTGAGAAAGTTCAACAGTCACATACAATCATTATATTCCCATGTTATCCCTGCTCGGCCCAGCTACACCCTTATTACCTGAAAAGAATTATGAAGCAAAATGGTAATCTCAACTAGTCTAGTAAAAAAATTATAACTAAGATAATGTAGAATAAATTATTATTAGTCCTCAACACGGAAAAATCTGATAGAATACAATAGACAACAAGTTTTAGATCAACAACTGTAACGGAACCAGCAATCCATTAGAAGAGTCAAGTAGAACATAATGTCTACTATCTCTTCCAAATTAAATGTCCATCATTAACATTCCATCCATGTAATACCCATCAACAGTTCTTTGATGTACCCAAGACGAAGAGAACTTTCATCACCTGAACCACCAAATATTATAGTTAAATTCACAATTCATATTTATAATCATGTAAATCAACAATCCATCTTTGAACTACGGGCCAAAGACATACAACTGTAAAACCAATAATCAACTGTCCATCTTTGCACTACGGCCAAATATGACTTTTACCACATCATTTGTCTGTAGCATTACATGTCATGATTATACGAATACACAATTTCAGGTCATAATCATACCAATTAACAGTCCATCTATGCACTACGTCCAAAGATGACTTTTACCACATCATTTGTCTATAACATTACAGGTCATAATTATATCAATACACAATTCCTGGTCATAATCATATCAATCAACATTCAATCTATGCACTACGGGGCAAAAATGACTTTCACCACAATATAATCATGAGAATAATGACAATGATATAAGGATTCAATCAAGTGAGATCAAGGATAAATATCAGAAATTTATAATTCAATTTATCTAGAGTTCAAGAATATCCAAATTGTCAACATGATAACTAAATGTGAAATAAAATTCAAGAATGATATTTGTGTATCAAAAATAATTTGAATAGAAAAGAAATCACTTTTGTCGTGAATAGTACCCCGCGAATAGTACCCGAATGAATAGTATCCCATCATGAAAAGTACCCTGAATAAATAGTACCCCAAGTGAATAGTAACCGAGTGAATAGTATCCCATGAATAGCACCTCGAGTGAATAGTATGCCGTGACTAGCACCCCTAGTGAATAGTAACAGAGTGAATAGTATCCCATGAATAGCACCTGAGTGCATAGTACCTTGTGACTAGCACCCCGAGTGAATAGTACCCTGTATGAAAATATTAAAATTTAATAAGAAAGTTCAGACCAATATTCCAATGAAACGATACTAGATGAAGCGCAAAACTTAAGGATATTCTACTAATTTCAGGGATTATAGAAGCAATACTTACCATAGTAAGTTTAGATTTAGGAATACGAAAAGAAATAATATACGAAACTGCAAATGGATTTTCACCTGTCATGTGGTAATCAGCGTAGACAGATCTTTTCCACAATTAAAGAATGAGTACGAAGGGTTATTCACCATGCATGCGGTAATCCGCGTAGATAGGTTACTCCCGCAGATTAATAAAGAATGAATACGAAAAATAATATCCCTTACCATACAAAAAATAACATCTCTTACAATACGAAAGAAATAATACCCTCTACCTTAGTGGAAGATTAGATACTGCAATAGTGAAGTAGCAGAATACTCTTCTTCTTTCTCTCTATAGTTTCTCTTGTGAGTCTTAGTGAATTGGTGAAAATGAAAGAAGAAATAAGCTTCTATTTATAGGAGAATGAACTAATAATAACTGATTCACGGACAGTCTAGATTGATTTACTATTAAAACGGACGGTCCATATTGATTTATTATTAAAATCACAACCGACTGTCCATATTGATTTACTATTAAAACCATAATCGACGATCCAGATTGATTTACTATTAAAACCACAATCTATGGTCCAGAATGATTTACTATTAAAACCACAACCGACGATCCAGATTTATTTACTATTAAAATCACCACCGACGGTCCATATTGATTTACTATTAAAACCACAATTGACGGTCCAGATTGATTTACTATTAAAACCACAACCGACGGTCCATAAATTAGTACGTCTCCCCATGGAATAATAAGTCAACTTACAACAAATGCCTCATGACAAACCCCTTTATTTATATCAAAAAAGTGAATAAATATTTACCACAAATCACTTATCTTTAATAAACACATTTTTAATCTTTTAACAATTATTCATCATTAATATTATAACTCATAATATTGATAACCAGATCGTTCCCAGGAAAGAGGGGGTTTTCCGATAAAGATTTATCTTTATTGACGCGAAATTAAATAACCTAACCTGTAAGACCCCAACTTTTTGAATAAAGGTTAAATTTTCTCGAAATATATTTTTGAATATTATGGTGTGGATTTGATATAATGTTATAGTTGTGGGTAATATTTATAAATTTTGCAAAATACGCAAAGTTGTTATATAATATTCGATTTGTTTGGAATATTCGTTTAACAGGAATATTCAGATAACAAGCACAATCATTGGTGGACCCCCACAACGGAATTATTATCGGATTGAAAAAACGACAAAATACTTTATGAAAATAACTATGAAGTTTTACCGTTAATCGTTGAAACACCCTAAGTGTTAAAAGTACGATGTCTGGCGTGGTTGCATAGTAGCACACAAGATTGATTATTGATGCTTACGTGAGAAGTCACTCAGTTATACTCAATTATTGCTACAGTAATTGCTGCATCATGTCTCTCATATTATTGATTCAATTATTGTCATAGTATAATTTGTATAATATTTTATATTATTAAATCAATAATTGAGACGATAAAGTTATTCATATTATTATTTGCAATATTGACAATGTCTAGAAGTTCTGTCAAGGAGAGGTTTGGTCACCTAATTGCGCGCCAATAAAGAGAAATCCTTATCGGAAAGCCCCCTCTTTCCTGGGAACGACCTTGTTGTTAAATATTGTGAGTTATAATATTAATGATGAATAAGTTGTGTTGATTAAAAATGAATTTTGATAGTTCCATTGTGTTGGGATTATTAGTGTTAGTGGAAATCAACATCTATTCCGATGATAATTGATGTCTAGGGGTTATATTGATAAATTGGGTAATTTATCGGATAAATGAGCAATTAATTGCTACTAATTCACATGCTTATATAACTATTTATTCACATGTGTATACTATTATTTCACATTCTTGTTACTATTAGGGGAGTTGGTGCAAGATTGATAATACTTGCATGACTAAGTTAAAAATGGAGGTATAGATGGAGGTATTATACTGTAATTCGTATTTTCACATGTCTAGAACTATTGATTCACATAATTTACTATTGAATCACATTATTTACTATTAGGGGAGGTGGTGCAAGTTTGATAATACTTCCATGACTAAATTAAAAATAAAGGAAAAGTTGGAGGTATTGTACTGTAATTTTTTGAGCCCCAAAACGTGCAATTATCAAAACTATATTTTCCTATAAATAGAAGTTCATTCTTCCTTCATTTCTCACCAATTCACAAAATCTTTAGAGCGATTATTATAGAGAGAAATTATAGAGAGAAAGAAGAAGAGAAGTCTGCTACCTCACTATTCCAGTATCAAGTTTTTCCAAGGTAGGGAGTATTATTTCTTTCTTATCCATGAAGAGAACTTCTGTTATTCAATTCTTAATTATTCTATTGGAATAACCTGTATACGCGGGCTACCCTATACTTGGTGAAATTCTTCTGTTATTCCATTCTTTATCATTTTGTTGGAACATCCCGTCTGTGTGTTTACGCCGGACCTGGTTCCATTATTTATCATTCTGTTGGAACATCCTGTCTGTGCATTCTACACCGGACCTGGTTCCGTCTTTATTATTCTGTTGGAATATCCTCAGATGTGCGTTTCTGGCGGACCGATTCCGTCTTTATTATTCTGTTGGAATATCCTGTCTGTGCATTTTACGCCGGACCTGATTCCGTTATTTATTATTCTGTTGGAATTACCTGCTTGTGCGGTCTATCGCATGCCAGGTGATTTCTTTTGTTATTCCATTCCTTGTTATATGTAGTTGGTTAAAGTTTTGACTTCTATACTCCATGAAATTAGTGGAATATCCTTGATATTTGCGTTTCATCCAGTATCTTTTCAGCATTCTTGAATTTTCTCTACAAAGCAGTAACATGTTGACAATTTGGACATTATTAGTTCCTGTATAAATTAATTCTTGAACTTGTTTTATTGAATTCTTATATCATTGTCATCATCCTAATGTTTATATATTTTTGAAGGTCATCTGCGGCCTGTAGTGCATAGATGGACTTGGTATGATTATGACAAAGGATTATTCGGTGTAATCATGACCGTAATGTTACAAATGATGTGGTAAAAGTCCTCATTGGCCCGTAGTACATTGATGGACAGTTGTTGGCATGATCATGACCATTAATGAATACACAAATATTCTTGGCCCGTAGTGCATGGATAATTGTGATCGTGATACTAAAGAATATCCTTGGCCGTAGTACATGGGTGATTCGGTGATGTGGATTATTTATTAAAATCGAGTCCCAAATGATAAAAGTGATGAAAAACCTTTTAAATCATAAAAGATAGTAGATTTTATTCTCTACTTGACTCTTTTAATGGATTACTTGTTCCTACTAGGCAAGTTGAGCTCATCCTTTTACTTTCACTGTTCTCTTCAGGAAATGAGAACGTAGCAGGGACTAGTCGGGGAACGGAGTGACAGACCAGATGATAGCATTAGTAGTCCTCACTATTCAGTGAAATAGTGGGAAAATAAATGTAATAATATTGAATTTGAGTTTGTATATTGTCTAGACGACAATATTTGTATTAAAACTCACAACTTATGTTTTGTCGTACTTTGCACGACAGTTGTATAATTAAGTTGTATTTGTATTACATACCATGTATTTGGCGACTTCGAGCAATGTGATGTATACTGCTTTGGGGGCGCCACAGATTAGTATCAAAGCTTAGGGATATGATCCCTGGCTAAGATGTGAGACTAGAACTAGGAGGGGAGAGATGGGGAATTCCTTCGCTAGTATGACCTACCTAAATTTTTTGGTATTTAATTGGTTGGTTAGAGTATAGAGATAATATGTTGTATGTCAATTAACCCTTGTTTTGTGGAAGTATTTGAAAATGGCATTCGAGAATATTGAGAATAGCAATGGGGCACAAGAGACCGTTGAGTCTCCACAGATCAACAATCAGAATAATGTGCATCAGGAAGGCGACAATCCTCATGCAAACAAAAACACTGACCAAATGATGAACGATGGAATGTTCAGAGGTTTTATGCAATTCATGCAACATCAAGCAAGAGCGGCTCCTGTTCAAAATGCAGGTGGAAACACTGGAAACTCTCGAACGGTCATCGCTAAACAGTTCAAGAAGCTGGGACCACCCGAGTTTTTTGGAGAACCAAAACTACTTAAGGCAGAAGCGTGGATAAAGCAGATCACCAAGATATTTGATGTCTTGGGATGCTCCGAGGAGCAAAAGGTTCCCTTCGCCACCTTCATGTTACGTGAAGAGGCAGATTACTGGTGGGAATCTGTAAAACATACCCAGCCTGACACACTCAAGATGTCTTGGGAGAAGTTCCAAGAGCTATTCAACGACAAGTACTTTCCCGAAAGTATTTGTCACATGAAAGAGGTGGAGTTTATCAAGTTGGAGCAAAAAAATATGACCGTGTCGCAATACGAGGCCATATTTGCGGAGTTATCCCGGTTTGCATCCCATTTGGTCGATAATGAGGTGCGAATGACACGAATGTTTTTAAGAGGTTTGAAATCGGAGATACGTCAATATCTTATTTCTCATAAACTGTGTTTGTACTCAGATGTTGTAAATAGGACTCAGTTATTGGAGCGCGGTAACGAGTCAACGCAACCAAGAGAAAGCCGCTGGTAGTATGAAAATACCAGTGGTATCAGTCATCGAAGTGGTGACAACAAACGTGGAGGGAATCAACATGCCAGAAATGGTAACCACTTCGATGGTAATCATGGCCAAGACAGTAAAAAATGGATATTTCAAGAAAATAAGATTCAACAATGATGGAAAGATGTCAGCACCAGCAACCGTGGTTAAAGAAGGAGAACGACCACCTATCATATGCTTAAAATGCGGAGGGGAGGGACATATCAGTCCAAACTGCGCGATGCCATCCAAAGCGTGTTATAATTATGGAAGAGAAGATTACCTAGCCCGATTTTGTCGTTCTCTGAAGACAAGTTCAGCTAGGATGGAGGCACCAAAGGCCGTCCTAGAAAAGTCAAAGCCGGTGGTGCAAGGGAGAGCATTTATTGTGACCTCCCTAAAAGCAAGGAACCCGAACGAGGTCATCACGGGTAAGCTTATCATAAACTCTAGCGAAGTCTATACCTTATTTGATACTGGTTCTACCCATTCTTTTATTTCTCCTACTTGCATTCAACGATTAAATTTGACTCCGGAGAAATTAGACTTTGACTTATCTGTTGAAACTCCGTTGGGAGAAACCTTCATTACATCCACTATTTATAAGTCTTGTTTGGTTCAAATTGGTACCCTCACATTACCTGTCAATCTTATTTCATTGAAAATACTTGCATTTGACGTGATTCTAGGGATTGATTGGTTAACTACTCATCATGCAAAAATTAATTATTTTCGTAAGGTTGTTAGCTTTCATATTCCTAACCAACCTATTATTCGAATTCAAACAACTAAACCATTAAAATCAATCAATGTCATTTCAAGCCATAAAGCTATTCGTTTATTGAAAAACGGATGTCAAGCTTTCTTAGCTCAAGCACGGATCTAAACAAAAATACGTCAGTTCTGAATGATATTTATGTTGTTAATAAATTTCCTGACGTATTCCCCGAAGAAATTCCTGGCCTACCCCCAGAGCGTGAAATTAAATTTTGTATCGACCTTGAACCCGGTACAAAACCCATTTCCAAAGCCCCATATCGAATGGCTCGTATTGAACTTCAGGAGTTAAAGACCCAGTTGCAGGAATTGTTAGACATTGGTTTCATTCGTCCTAGTACATCTCCTTGGGGTGCTCCTATTCTATTCGTGAAGAAAAAAGATGGGAGTATGCGACTTTGTATTGATTATCGGGAGTTGAATCATGTCACCATCAAAAATAGGTACCCATTGCCACGTATTGATGACCTGTTTGACAAGTTGCAAGGCGCCAAATTCTTTTCAACGATTGATCTTCGTTCAGGATATCATCAATTGAAGATTAGAACCGATGACATTCCAAAGACGGCTTTCAGAACTCGGTATGGGAATTATGAATTCCTAGTCATGTCCTTTGGATTGACTAATGCTCCTGCTGCCTTCATGGATATGATGAACCGAGTATTCAAGGAATATTTGGATCATTTTGTGGTCGTCTTTATTGATGACATCCTCATATATTCCAAAAGTCATGAAGATCATGAGCAACACTTGAGGCTGATACTCCAGAAGCTTCGTGAAAACAAGCTATATACCAAGTTGAAGAAATGCGAGTTCTGGCTTAAGGAAGTTGCATTCCTTGATCACGTGATATCAAATCATGGGATATCTATTGACCCGACAAAGATTGAAGTAATTCAAAGCTGGGAGCAACCTAAATCAGTGACCGAAGTACGTAGCTTTCTCGGCTTAGTTGGTTATTATCGGAGATTCGTAGAAGGGTTTTCTCGAATCGCTACTCCATTAACTCAGCTGACTCGAAAAGATACAAAATTCGGTTGGAGCGTGGAATGTGAGAAGAGTTTTCAAGAACTCAAGAGGAGACTAATTTCAGCACCTATTTTGACAATACCATCTGGCTCGGAGGGATTTGTCATCTACAGTGATGCTTTGGGCAAAGGGTTAGGATGTGTTCTCATGCAACATGGGAAGGTCATAGCCTATGCCTCATGGCAACTCAAAGAATATGAGAGGAATTATCCTACTCATGATCTAGAGTTGGCAGCTGTCGTTTTTGCGCTTAAAATTTGGAGGCATTACCTGTATGGGGAGAAAGAAGAGATCTATACGAATCATAAAAACCTCAAATATTTCTTCACTCAAAAGGAACTCAACATGCGGCAACGACGTTGGCTCGAACCGTTGTAAGATTATGATCATACTATTCAATACCATCCTGAAAAGCGAACGTAGTAGGTGATCTTGTTGAAAGTGAAAGATCATATCGCGGGTGCGAGTGTAATATTGTCAACGCAAAGGCCCATTTTGTATGACTTGCAAAGGATGGAGTTAGAGATAAAGACTCCGAGGACCCATGTGATGATGGCGAATATCTGAGTAGAACCGACTTTAATCGATAAAGTTAAAGTCGCTCAAGCTATAGACACGAGAGTGATGTGTATGAGGAAGAAAGTACAAGAAGGTGTTATGCTTAAGCAAGAATCGATGAAGAAGGAATACTTGAGTCAACTCCAGACTTTGTGTTCCTAACAACCCTGATTTAAAGTATAAAATCATGATGGAGGTGCACAACACACCGTTTGCAATCCATCCTGGGAGTACCAAAATGTATCGTGATCTTCTACATACATTTTTGTGGAGCAATATGAAGAGAGAGATAGCAGAATTTATCTCAAGGTGTTTAACTTGTCAACGAGTCAAGCGCGAGCATCAAGTACCAAAAGTCCATTGCAACCACTTGAAATTCCGAATGGAAGTGGGAACACATTACCATGGATTTCAATTCTTCGGTCTTCCCAAGGTTTCTCAAGGCATAGATGCAATTTGGGTCATTGTTGATAGATTGACCAAGTCTCCGCTCATTTCCTACCTATACGAGAAACTTATACACTTGAACGTCTAGCTCATTATGTACATAAACGAGATTCTAAGACCTCGCATGGTATGCCAAGATCCATAGTTTCTGATCGAGACCCAAGATTCACTTCAAGATTTTGGGTTAGTTTGCAAAAAGCTATGGGCACGGATTTACGATTTAGCTCGGCATATCATCCTAAGACGGACGGACAGTCAGAGAGGACCATTCAAACTCTTGAAGATCTATTAAGACTTTGTGTCCTTGACTTCAAGGGAAGTTGGGATAAGTTCCTACCATTAGTGGAGTTTTCCTACAACAACAGTTATCAAGCAAGTATTGGCATGGCTCCATTTGAGGCGTTGTATGGAAGAAAGTGTCGTTCTTCAGTATGCTGGGATGAGGTGGGTGAAGCAACGTTGTTGGGACCGGAGTTGGTACGTATGACTACGGAAAAGATTCAAACGATCCGACAACGTATAAAAATCTCACAAGATCGACAAAAGAGTTATGTTGATCTTCATCGAAAGGACGTAGAATTCGATATTGGAGATCACGTGTTGTTACGTGTTGCTCCATGGAAAGGAGTTACAAGATTTGGAAAGAGAGGAAAGCTCAACCCTCGATTTATTGACCCATTTTTAATCCTCGATCGAGTAGGAACTGTGGCGTATAGACTCGCTTTACCGCCAAGTATATCTCGTGTTCATAATATTTTTCACATATCTATGTTACGTAAATATGTGAAAGACCCGAACCACATTATTGAATTAGAACCAGACGAGATAGAGGAAGATTTAACGTATGAAGAGTTACATGTTAAAATCTTGGATAAAAAGGATCATATTCTACGCTCCAAGGTTATATGTAAGACCCCAACTTTTTAATGAATAAAATTGAATTTCCTCTATTTATTATTGTGAATAATAAGGTATTAAATTGATATAATGCTTTGGTTATGGGTGAAATATGCAAAATTTTCAAAATAAGCAAGTGGTTATAAAATATTCATTGTGTCGGGGAATATTCATTTGGTCGTGGAATATTCTTTCTGTCGGGGAATATTCGTACGACGGCGCAGCCATTTGTGGGCCCCATAACGGATAACTATCGGATGAAGAAAATGACAAGTTTGTGTTTTTATAAATAACGGCGTTATGGTTACCGTTAACACTGTTGGAATACCCAGTGGTTAAAATACAAAGATGTCGGCGGGTTGCCTCAGTAGACACCTGCAGTATTGCACAAAGATTGTTAAATTATTGATCCTTACGTGAAGGCACTACTCAATAATTATTACGATAATTCTTGTTCAATATTTTATTTTATTGGTTCAATAATTGTTGCGTTGATATTTTATATTATTGTTGTTTCAATAATTGTCATCGATAGTATTTCCCATTATCAGATCAATAATTCATATTATTTGAATAATATTATTAGATATCATTATTAGCAATGTCTAGAAAGTTACATCAAGGAGAGGTTTGGTCACCTAATTGCGGCGCCATGAAGGAGAAATTCTTATTGAAAGCCCCTCTTCCTCGAGAACTACCGATTGTCATAAATGTGATTCTGTAATATTATTTGTGAATAATTAATTATTGATTCATATGATAAGGAAATAATTATTTTATGTGGATATAAATGTTGGATATATTTATTGTGGTTAAAAATGAAGGAGTTAATGTTGAGGTATTTTATCGATTTTTTTGTGAATGGAGGTATTAAAAATTAAACCAAATATTTTTGAGATATATTATGTGAGTTATAATTTTTAATCGTACCGCTGGATCGTTAGTGATTTTTGGATATGTTATACATATATAAGTTGAGTATATGTCCACAAATTTTGAACCGTTAAAAATGAATGTATGATTTGTTATGAATTTTAAGAGGTGACTGATTCGGAAATTAGGTTTATAAATGATTTTGGTAGAAAATTCTAGAATTGAGTGGGCCCCACTTGTGGTTGGTGAAGAAATGTGCTGAATTTTATTTCAAATGTGGTGGGTGGCAATAGTAGCAGGTAAAGCCATCAGGTTGCAGGTCAAGTCTGCTTCGGCGTGCTAACATTTTCCTATAAATAGAGGGCTAAGTTAGAATTGAAAATCACACCAGAAACATAAGTTTTTTCTCTTTCTCTCTCTATATTATCGAGCGTATTCTTGTGAATATTTTGATACTTTGAGTGTTGCTATACGGTGTAAGTTCCTTCAACACTATATCCAGTATTCCAGCCAGAAGTATTATCTTTTTGAGGTAAGAGATGTTATTTCTTCGTAAATGATATTATTTCTTTCGATATCATTATGCCGAAATATTGGTTTGAAATTTTTATCAAATTTGAAACATTTTGTGTCGGGATTACTATTCACGTATACGGCACTATTCATCAAAAAATAAAATTTTCTCCTTTTTGTCCAAGATGTCTATTATGGTTACTATCTTTGATTGTATCCATGTTTTGATCTTTATTCTTGAATGTTGCTTCGAAATTGGTTATTATGAAATATTATTGATCTTGGATAAACTGTAATACGAATCTCTAATATTTGTTATTTTGTTTCACTGGATTCATTTTTTTTTATTATATTTTTCATCATCCTCAGTCCTAAATGATGATATTACTGAATATCTTTGGCCTGTAGTGCAAAGATGAATGATTAACTGATGAATATCTTTGGCACAGTAGTCAAAGATGAATTGATTACCTAATGAATATCTTTGGCCCGTAGTGCAAAGATGACCAGTGTTGAGATGAACATGACCAACTAGTGATACAAATGAATATCTTTGGCTCAGTAGTGCAAAGATGAATATTTGATTAAAGATGTATATTGATTGTTGTTACTGAGGGATAAAATATTGATGATGGACTTTTAAATCTTAGAAGATAGTAGAACTCATTCTCTACTTGACTCTTCTAATGGATTGTTGTTTCATTGCAGTTGTTGATCTAAAACTTGTTGTCTATTATATTTTATCAGATTTTTTCCCCGTTGAAGACTAATGATAAATTATTGTATATTATCTTAGTCATAATATTCTTTCTTTGGGCTAGTTGAGCTCACCCTTTTCCTTTTTGTTCCATTTTTCTTCTCGGGAGGTGAGAACATACGAGGATCTAATCGGGGTATGGAGTGATGGTTCTAGAAAGATGTTTTAGCGATCCTCACTATTTTTTTGTAAAATAGTGTTTGAATAATTGTAATGAGGACTTATTTGAGTGTGGATATTGTCTAGAAGACAATATTTGTATTTAAACTCACAGTATGTGTTGTCGTATTTTGCACGACAATTGTATTATTGAAGTTGTAGTTACTTTCTGTACCATGTATTTGGCGACTCAGAAAGGGTGTTGTATACCTATTTTAGGGGCGTCACATTATACCTCAAGTCAAAGTTTTATGGAGAAACCACGATGTGAAAGAAATGACCTGGGAGTTAGAATCTGAGATGAAATCAAGATATCCTTACCTTTTCGACATACTAGGTACGCACCCTAATTTCGAGGACGAAATTTCATAAGAAGGGGATGTTGTAAGACCCCAACTTTTTGAATAAAAATTAAATTTTCTCGAAATATATTTTTGAATATTATGGTGTGGATTTGATATAATGTTATAGTTGTGGCTAATATTTACAAATTTTGCAAAGTACGCAAGTTGTTATATAATATTCGATTGGTCGGGGAATATTCATTTTAACAGGGAATATTAAGACAATGGCACAATCATTGGTGGACCCCACAACGGAATTATTATCGGATTGAAAAACGACAAAAATACTTTATGAAAATAACTACCAAGTTTTACCGTTAACTGTTGAAACACCCTTGAGTTAAAGAACAAAGATGTCTGGCGTGGTTGCATAAGAGCACCGGTATTGATTATTGATGCTTACGTGAGAAGTCACTCGATTATACTCAATTATTACTACGATAATTCTTTGCATCATATCTCTCATATTATTGATTCAATTATTGTCACAGTATAATTTGCATAATATTTTATATTATTAAATCAATAATTAAGACGACAAAGTTATTCATATTATTATTTGAAATATTGACCATGTCTAGAAGTTCTATCAAGGAGAGGTTTGGTCACCTAATTGCGCGTCAATAAGGAGAAATCCTTATCGGAAAGCCCCCTCTTTTCTGGGAACGACCTTGTTGTTAAATATTGTGAGTTATAATATTAATGATGAATAAGTTGTGTTGATTAAAAATGAATTTTGATAGTTCCATTGTGTTGGGATTATTAGTGTTAGTGGAAATCAACTTTTATTCCGATGATAATTGATGTCTAGGGGTTATATTGATAAATCGGGTAATTTATCAGATAAATAAGCAATTAATTGCTACTAATTCACATGCTTATATAACTATTTGTTCACATGTGTATACTATTGTTTCACATTCTTGTTACTATTAGGGGAGTTGGTGCAAGATTGATAATACTTGCATGACTAAGTTAAAAATAGAGGTATAGATAGAGGTACTATACTGTAATTCGTATTTTCACATGTCTAGAACTATTGATTCACATAATTTACTATTGAATCACATTATTTACTATTAGGGGAGGTGGTGCAAGTTTGATAATACTTCCATGACTAAATTAAAAATAAAGAAAAAGTTGGAGGTATTGTACTGTAATTATTCGATCCCCAAAACGTGCAATTATCGAAATTATATTTTCCTATAAATAGAAGCTCATTCTTCCTTCATTTCTCACCAATTCACAAAAGCTTTAGAGCGATTATTATAGAGGGAAATTATAGAGAGAAAGAAGAAGAGAAGTCTGCTACCTCACTATTCCAGTATCCAGTTTTTCCAAGGTAGGGAGTATTATTTCTTTCTTATCCATAAAGAGAACTTCTGTTATTCAATTCTTTATTATTTTATTAGAATAACCTGTATACGCGGGCTACCCTATACTTGGTGAAATTATTCTGTTATTCCATTCTTTATCATTCTGTTGGAACATCCTGTCTGTGCGTTTAAGCCGGACCTGGTTTCATTATTTATCATTCTGTTGGAACATCTTATGCATGCGTTTACGCCGGACTGGTTCCGCTCTTTATTATTCTCATTGGAATATCCTATCTCGTAAGGCGCGTTTTACGCCTCAATTCGATTCCGTCTTTATTATTACATTTGAATATCCCGTACATGCGTTTCTTACTTGGACTGATTCTCGTTATTTATTATTACATTGGAATAACACGCTTGTCTTGGCTATCGCATGCCTGGTGATTTCTTTTGTTATTACATTCCTTGTTATACTCAGTTGGTTAAAGTTTTGACTTCTATACTCCATAAAATTAGTGGAATATCCTTGATATTTGCGCTTCATCCAGTATCTTTTCATGGAAATATTCTTCTGAGCATTCTTGAATTTTACTCTACAAAGCAGTATCATGTTGACAATTTGGACATTATTAGTTCCTGTATAAATTAATTCTTGAACTTGTTTTATTGAATTCTTATATCATTGTCATCATCCTCATGTTTATATTTTTTGAAAGTCATCTGTGGCCTGTAGTGCATAGATGGACTTGGTATGATTATGACCATGGATTATTCGGTGTAATCATGACCGTAATGTTACAAATGATGTGGTAAAAGTCCTCATTGGCCCGTAGTGCATTGATGGACACTTGTTGGCATGATCATGGCCATTAATGAATACACAAATATTCTTGGCCCGTAGTGCATGGATAATTGTGGTCGTGATACTAAAGAATATCCTTGGCCGTAGTACAGGGGTGATTCGGTGATGTGGATTATTTATTAAAATTTGAGTCCCAAATGATAAAAGTGATGAAAAATCTTTTAAATCATAAAAGATAGTAGATTTTATTCTCTACTTGACTCTTTTAATGGATTGCTTGTTCATTGCAGCTTAAACTTGATGGTTGTTATATTATATCGGTTTAACAACGTTGAAGGCTAACGATAATATATTCTGCATTATCTTAGTCATAATATTTCCAACTGGGCTAGTTGAGCTCACCCTTTTACTTTCACTGTTCTCTTTAGGAAATGAGAACGTAGCAGGGACTAGTCGGGGAACGGAGTGACGGACCAGATGATAGCATTAGTAGTCCTCACTATTCAGTGAAATAGTGGGAAAATAAATGTAATAATATTGAATTTGAGTTTGTATATTGTCTAGACGACAATATTTGTATGAAAACTCACAGCTTATGTTTTGTCGTACTTTGCACGACAGTTGTATAATTAAGTTGTATTTGTATTCTGTATCATGTATTTGGCGACTCAGAATAGGTGATGTATACCTGTTTTGGAGACGTCACATAACCCCTTTCCTCGACAGAACTTTCTAGATATTTTCAATAATGCAAATAATAATATGAATAATTGTGTCGTCTTAATTATTGATTTAATAATATAAATATTGTGCAGATGATAATGTGACAATAATTGAACAAAACTGAGTGACTTCTTATAAAAGCATTTTTGTCGAAAACTCTAAATGTATTTTATATCGTATCACACGGCACAACTCTGCCAAATAGGCACTAATATATAGTGTTTGAACTTGTCTTAATATAGTATTTATGTTCTCATTAGCCATAATGTTCTACTATTGTTTTGTTCATCTTAATTTTAGATTTTGCTAGATGTGGAATTTGTTGTCAATATGAAAATCATCCATGATTGAAAACAATTAACAAGAAGATATAAAGAAAAAGAGGAAGGAAAACAAAACTGCAAATGCTTTTTTAAAATATTAATGACAAATTTAAAGTAATTGTGTGGTATGAAGAAAGAATAGATGGTGAAAGTCTTTCAAATTATTACATGTCTGCCACCTTTGTTTCTAAGTATTATAGCAAGAATTCAACTATTTATTTTTCTTTAATGAATTTAATTTTGTTTTTTAAACATACACTTTTAAGTTTAAACAGGATTAATTACATATATTAGTACTTTTTAAAAAATAATTACAAAAACAAAACACCCATAAAATAATTACAAAAATATTACACTTTTTTAATTTTATTTACAATAAGGACATGTTTTTTAAAATGCTTGATAACCGCAAGCATGTACTCTTCGTTTTTGTATATTACCTTTTATACGTAAAACCCTCTTTTATCTCTCCTTCTGTGTTTCAACAATCTCCATCGCTCTCGCCAAAGATCGCTCTCGCCACCATCGCTTCAAAGATTCTCCATTGTTTGTTATCGGGTTCATAGCCATTTCGCTTTTGGTTTTCGCTTTGTTCGTCACCATCGTTGTAGATTGCTTTCGTGATTACACAAAGTGTTGCATAGCTTGGTTTATTATTCTTCTAGATCGATTCGGTCGTATATATTTTTAGGTTAGTTATTTTGAAATAATTTAACGATTATATATATTAATGTTGTTTATCAATGAATGTAGTATTGATTGATGTGTGGGGGTTTGTGTTATTTTTTATGTTTTGTATAGAATGGTTGATACAAAGAAGAAGGATGGTAAGAGGAAGAGAATATTGGAGCGTGATTCTCACAAGGAAGTGAAGTGAAGAAGTTTGTCGTGGATATGAAGGGAAGGAAAAGGATGTATGCTGTCGAAATCGAGTAAGAATGAAAATAGGTCGGTGATACACAAAGGATATCAAGCATTCTCAAGTGCGCTTAGATTCTCGAGCTGACGCCCTCGTAGTTAAGGCCAAAGGTCAAGTGCTTATCCAGAATATAATTCCAACACATAGAAATTTAAAGGTGTGTTATTTTTAATTTTCATATGGTTACCATTATATAATTATTTGGTTACTTATTAGTATGTATTTGGGTACTGTAAACTTTTAATGATTTGGTTACTTATTAGTATGTATTTGGTTACTGTGATATTATATTATATTATTGTGTTACTTTTATGGGTTGGTTACTTATTAGTATGTAGTTGGTTACTGTGAATTTTTATTAGTATGTATTTGGTTACTGTAAAATAATAATTATTTGGTTACTTATTTGTATGTATTTGGTTATTGTAAACTTTTAATGTTTTGGTTACTTATTAGTTTTTTTTTTGTTACTGTGATTTTATAGTTTGGTTACTGTTATATCAGATTTTGGTTACTGTATTTTTACAGTTTGGTTACTATTTTGTATTGTTTATGCTTAGTTAATCCTATTTATTATTTTGAAATAGTAAGGGTTGATTTTATTATTGTCATATACCTGTTTTGTTACTATCATATTACTGTTTTGTTAATATAGTACAACTTTTTGGTTAATATTATATAATTGTTTTGTTACCATCATATATGTTGATATGTTGATATATAAACATGTTTTGGTTACTATGATATAAGTGGGTGGTTACCGCTATATAACCTGCTTTTGTTACCGCTATATAACCTGCTTTTGTTACTATTATATTACTGCTTGTTACTATGTTACAACCTGCTTGCTTGGTTACTATTATATAATTGTTTGGTTACTATCATATATGTTATATATATGTTTTTGTTACCATCATATAAACCGATATGTTGATATATAAACATGTTTTGGTTACTATGATAAAAGTGGTTGGTTACCGCTATATAACCTGCTTTTGTTATCGCTATATAACTTTTGTTACTATCATATTATTGCTTGTTACTATGTTACAACCGCTTAGTTACTTATTATATAATTGTTTGTTACTATCATATATATATATATATATTTTATATTGTTATATTTGGTTATTAATAACTGCTCAATTTCGGTTTTGTGTATTTACGCTTATGGGATCTTTACTATGAGGAATGCAATGTAAGATTCACCGAAAAGTAATATATTGGTGTGACATGGAAGTCCCCATAATTATTGCCAAGAAATTGAATGAAAGTCAGCTGGAGAAGTTTAGGGCAACATGTTTTGAAATTTTTTTAGAGTTTGGTGAGCATCAAATGTATTCACAGATTATTCACCATGCTCTTGTAAGGGAGGTTCACCAAAGGGATGATGGTGAGATGTGGTTTTTGTTTGGGGAGAAAAGGGTTAGGTTTGGGCTGCCTGAGTTTTGTCTGATTTCTGGGTTGAGATGGCAAGGCAATGATGATATAAGTGCATATAAGTGCATGCAAAATCTGATTATTGAAAAATATTTTGGGGCGTAAGTTGTTACTCGTAGTAGATAGGTAGGGTATTCCTAAGGCGCTTTTTTGATGATGATGACGAGGCTATTAGATGTCACCGATTTTTTTGGTGTTTAATTTTATTCTTTCAACAGCTTCAAAAAATTTTGTTGATGTTGCAATGCTAAATTTTATATGTTATGGTGATGTTAGTAGTTTTCCTTGGGGAAAGTTATGCTTGAAATGACAAAGTATTCTTTGTCAAATGCATCAAGGGGCATATA
This sequence comes from Panax ginseng, assembly GCA_020205605.1. Lineage (NCBI taxonomy): Eukaryota > Viridiplantae > Streptophyta > Magnoliopsida > Apiales > Araliaceae > Panax > Panax ginseng. The sequence continues at coordinate 30,885,727 of CM035138.1, read as the reverse complement.
AAGAAAGGAAGGAGTGGTGGTTCAACATATAATTTCTACAAGGACCATTATATTAAATTGTATAAGTTGAATGGTCTTCCATATGTATTTCAAGTGTTTATGTTTGAAACAATTTCAACTTTCAAAACTCATGCAGATATGCAACGATTTGTTACATCCGCTTGATGTCCGCTTATGTAGATGGAAGGAGCTAGTGAAGTCCCTTCAAATGACAAGTTGAATGAGCTAGTATTCTGCTCGATGAGTATGCGCTTTACTATTAAGAATGCAATTTGTTACCTTTAATTAATTATTTGTTATCGATTATTCATGTGAAGTTTACTCTTAACATAGTAGTTGGTTACTAGAATATACACAGCTTGGTTACCTTTATGTATTTAGTTGGTTAATGATTTATATATATTTGATTAATGAAATATATGTTTTTTGTTTATTTATTTTATCTTTTGTTATTGTAATTGTATAATGTTTGTCGATGTTATACTAAAGTGTACTTATTGTTTTTCAAATTTAGGGTAAAAAGTTTGATTCCCACTTGACGATGAGAAATGAACGCCTTGATTTGGGCAGTGTTTCAGCTTTTTCAAAGGAGGATGCTCACAAGAATGTTGAAAAGAAGTCGGTTGATGACAACATCGAAGTGTGATATATCTATCATTAAAGATGCAATTGATAAACTACACTACTACCGCTGAGAAAAAAAAGTTTTGAAATTAAGGAAGACGCTAGTAACTCCGCTGGCCGATATGAAGATTTTACATGTTCAAATTTATGCGCAGACTTTAGATTAATTATAAGAGATGAGTTACGGGATAAAAGATGGTGGGGTCAAAGAAGTCGATGTTGATTCTGGCGAAGAGTCCGATTCTCGATGAGGGGTGGTGATGCCGATGATGCCGATGAAGCCGATGATTCCGATGAAGTCGATGATGTTGTTGATGAGCATGCCGGTGAGGTTGGTGATGATGGTTTGAAAGTCGATGAGGTTGGTGATGATGGTTTGAAAGATGATGAGAAAGAATGATGAATTTGTAAATGAAGTCGAAATGAAGGTGATGATGTTATGCTTGAAGACCGCTATGTTGTTGATGATGTTAAGGATGTTATGGATGAAAACCGCCACGCTTGTTGAGGATGTTGTTGAGGAGGTTGTTGAGGATGTTATGGTCAAGCCCGCGCATTTTGTTGAAGATGTTGTTGAGGATGTTGGTGATGTGTCGATTTTGTTAAGAAGAAGGATGATAATGAATCTGAGTATGGTAATGAAGTTGAACTTGATGGTATGGTCAAGAACATCATGAAATAATAAGTAATGTTGTTCAAGAAATTGTTAAGGTTAGACTTTTTTGTTTGTTTTTTTTTTTGTGTTAGATGTCTTTTTTTTCATTTTTTAATGATCAATTGATTGTTTTGTATTTTGAACAGATCATTAAGAATGATGTTGACATGCCAACTTTTGATATTTTAAGCCAATGTACGGGGAAAGAAATTGTTGTTTATGTTGTCACGAGAGGTTAGTGTTATAACTACATGCCAACCTTTTTTTTTTTTTACATGCTTTAGATTTTGGTTATCATATACCATTACATGCTTAAGGTTTTGTTTATCGCTTTAATTTTACTCAAGATCCAACTCATAAATATATAGTAACATTATTACAATTTTCATAGTAACCAAAAACAAAGATTAGTTAGTAATAAGTATAATGTTTCATAGTAACTAATAATGCATTAGACAAGAATTAATATAGCATTAGACAAAGATAATGTTACCAATACATAATTAGTTAGTAACAAGTATAATTTTTTATGGTAACCATTATCGCATTAGACAAAGAACTAATACAACATCGATTTTTATGTGAAAATATAATTGTTTTCAAGTACATTTTCCGTCATTTGTAAAAGGGGAAAAAGTTTGAGGCGGAAAGCAAATCAGATTGATGAGATGGTTTTGACTACCCAGATATAGTCCAAAGGTGATGAACCGAGAAGAGCGCCGATAGAGTAAGTGGCGCACTGCATGCGAACATTTAAAAAGTGTCGTTTACTACGCCTCCATATACAAGAAATATTTGATCTACCGGGTTATCATCTAATGCATCGGGTCCTAGTCAAAGAGTTGTCATTATTTCAGATTTCCCAAGGTTTGCATGGAGATGCCATCCATATTTGAAGGGGCATTGTTTGAACAAAGGGTTTAAAAGACTTAACAATGTGAAAAGGTTTGTTTTTTACCGTTAACAATGCTATAGTTTTTTATGAAACAAATAATTTTGCTTTTGGGTAGTGTGTATATTAACATGGTGATTGTTAATGTCAACGTATATACTAATATGTTTTTATATATCAAGGACTCGACAAATTTCCGGGAAGAATGACATTATCGAACCTCGCATTTGAATTTGGGTCTATTCCAATTTCATCTAAAATGTGGTTTTATAAATTAAAGACTCTCGTCAATGGTTAGACGATTTATGTGAGTTATTTTTTTTTAAAATTATGTTTGTATATTTATGGTTACATTATTTATTTGTTTAAGTAAATAGCTTTAATAAAGGTCAAGTTAATGTCATATATCTGTTTTGTTACTGTCATATGACTGTTTTGTTACTATTATATTACTGTTTGGTTACTAGTATACAACTATTTGGTTACTATTATATAATTGTCTGGTTACTATGATATATGTTTTATAGATGTTTTGGTAACCAACATATAAATTGATATGTTACTATTTAAACATGTTTTGTTTGCTATGATATAAGTTGTTGGTTACTGTTATATATCTGTTTTGTTACTATTATATTATGTTTGGTTACTGGTATACAACTATTTGGTTACTATTATATAATTGACTGGTTACTATGATATATGTTTTATATATGTTTTGGTTACCAACATATAAATTGATATGTTATTATTTAAACATGTTTTGGTTGCTATGATATAAGTGGTGGTTGGTTATCGTTATATATCTCTGCTTTTGTTATTATTATATTATGTTTGGTTACTAGTATACAACTATTTGGTTACTATTATATAGTTGTCTGGTTACTATGATATATGTTTTATATATGTTTTGGTTACCAACATATAAATTGATATGTTACTATTTAAACATGTTTTGGTCATATGATATAAGTGGTTAGTTACCGCTATATAACCTGCTTTTATTATTGTCATATACCGCTTTTGTTACTATCATATTACTGTTTTGTTAATATAGTACAACTTTTTGGTTAATATTATATAATTGTTTTGTTACCATCATATATGTTGATATGTTGATATATAAACATGTTTTGGTTACTATGATATAAGTGGGTGGTTACCGCTATATAACTGCTTTTGTTACCGCTATATAACCTGCTTTTGTTACTATTATATTACCGCTTGGTTACTATGTTACAACCGCTTGGTTACTATTATATAATTGTTTGGTTACTATCATATATGTTATATATATGTTTTTGTTACCATCATATAAACTGATATGTTGATATATAAACATGTTTTGGTTACTATGATAAAAGTGGTTGGTTACTGTCATATAACTGTTTTGTTACTGTCATATAACTTTTGTTACTATCATATTACTGTTTGGTTACTATGTTACAACTGTTTAGTTACTATTATATAATTGTTTGGTTACTATCATATATATATATATATATATATATATAGTTAGCATCATACATGTTTTATGTTTTTTTTCTTCAAATTATGTTTTTATAATTATGGTTACATTATTTAGTTGTTTAAGTAACTAGCGTTAACAGTGTTGGTTACATTGATTACATAATGTTATTTTTCAACACTATTAATATATATATATATATATTTTTTTGTTCAGCATATCAATGTTGCATTATATTACTTCCGTAAATTGGCCAGACATTCTGATACTGTGCATATAAGGGCAACGACTACGGATTGTTGGTTCCATGCCAAGATGACCTCTCTTTTTGAAGAGTATACAAGAAAAAATTCAGATAAGAGTGTATTGTCTGGGGAGGGTGATGTTGCTGAGTACATTCATGGACTGTTTATGGATGTCAACACACCATGGAAAAATGTTGACTATGTTTTGTTCCCCATACATATGTCATCACCGGACCATTGGTTTTTGTTAACATTTGATGTGCATCGTAGACGCCTAACTCGCTTATAATTCTCTGCAAATTCAAAAGGAAATCCATGCAAACAAAAAAATCATGGATGTTTGTGAACCGTGATATATTTATTCTTTCCACTTTATCACAAAGGTTGATTTTGGAGAGAGGGAGTGATATCGACTTTTAGCAAATGAACCATATCGCAATAAGGAGGAAGATGACATAATTGAGTTAGAATTTGCAGTAGTCTGCCTCAACAAGTGGAGGGGTAAGGGTCAGATTGTTTACAATTTTTGATTATTATATTTAATTATTTTGGTTATCGCTATCTAACCTGCTTTTGGTTACTATGTTGTAAATGTTTGTTATCGTATAAACCGATATGTGTTATATATAGGTTGATTCTAGTATTGATTTTGGTTATCTTTTGTGCATTTGTACAAAGTTGATCATGGGTTGTTCACAATTTGTTTTGCCGAGCATGTCATTCATCGTAAGATTGATGAAATTCCTATTCCATTTCCCGCTCATGCAATATCGAAAGAAGTTATGTACAAACCTATATATGCATGCAAAAGGAACAAACAATTGGAAGGATATGAGACCGATGTAGAATTTCCGTGAAGATTTGTTCCAGATTTTGATTAGTTCAGATATTGTTGTGTTGTCAGTATGAATTATGTTATGTATTTTTATTTTTTAATATACACAACAATTTTGTATGGTTCATTAAGGATGATTACTGAATCTTATATAGATGGGATTTCATATGTTATTATAATATCGCTTTTGGAATTAATTTTGTGTGTTGTTGGTATTTGATTCGCTTTTAGGTCGTGTTTGCTACATTATTTTGAAATGTACAAATTGGTAACCAAATATATATAAAAGGGTAACCAAATAATGTTTTTTGATAGTAAAATGAGATGTACAATATTGTTTCAGTGACATATAACCGTTGTTAAATATATTTTTTAGATGTGCTAGTAGTATCCAAATTGTTATATAAGAGTAACCATTTGACTTTATGTTAGTAACCAAATAATTTACAATTTATATTTGGAATATTTGTCAAGTGAATAAAGGTACTTTTGTGGGTTCCCATTTGATTCGCTTTTAGGTCAGGTTTTGCTACATTATTTTTAAATGTACAAATTGGTAACCAAATATATATAAAAGGGTAACCAAATAATGTTTTGATAGTAAATGTAGATGTACAATATTGTTTCAGTGACATATAACTGCTAGAAATGTATCGTGACATATAATATGTCGCTTTCAGACATATAATGTAGATGTACAATATTGTTTCGTGACATATAACTCTTGTTAAATATATTTTTGAGATTTGCAAAGCTAGTATCCAAATTGTTATATAAGAGTAACCATTTGACTTTATGTTAGTAACCAAATAATTTACAATTTATATTTGGAATATTTGTCAAGTGAATAAAGTACTTTTTTGTGGGTTCCCATTTGTATTGGCAACTCATAATGAATTCAAAAATCAAATGCTTTAATCAATAAAAATGTTGGTTATTGTACAAAATTAAAAATGCTACCATCTATGTGGTTTATGGTTAATGATAGTAAAATTTATATATACATGTATCTACACTCTTAATATAAATGCATTATATCGTGGTTTTTTTGGTCTTAAAACCTATGGATTATTGCAGTTTTCCTGTTGTGTCCTTTCTCTCGCACCTCACGATTTGTTTTGAATTTTGATTTTAGATCCGTGTTTGTACTCTCCCTACTTTTGGTCTTCCAAATTGGTCTTCTTGTGTTTGGTGGTTTTACAACCATGTTTCTTACTTCTTCCGGTACATCCCGCTTTTCTTTTGTCATCTAACTAAAGATAATTGAAGTCAATATGTGTCGACCAAAAAGTTGTTTTATAGTATTTTTTTTTGAGCAAAATCATAATAAATTTCAAATTTCGCTTGCTCATAATAAAGAAAGAAGATGCGACATGGCATCTCATGGTAATCGAAATTTTCCACATGTGCATGTCCTTTTGTCGATGTCCACAATATATTGTTTGACGACATCGTAAAATAAAGAAAATCACTAAGTTTGATGTCTCAACCTACATCACAAATTAACTCGTTGTTGTAATACAAAGATAACCGAATCATTTTCATTATCCTCAAAAAGAATACGATTAAAGTAAACAACTCAATGTTATAATTACAAAACAAGTAACTAAGCAAAGAACTAACTTAGCAAAATAATATTATAATTATACAGAGTAACCAAATAAACATCGCTAAGAACCAATATAATGATACTATCAATAACCAACTCAAGAAAGAATATTTTAATTATTAAGAGTAACCAAACAAGTATCACTTAGTAACCAATATAATGATACACAAGAACTAACTTAGCAAAGAGGCTTCAGAATCATTGTAATGATATGCATTAATCAATTAAGTATTAATTGAAAACCAATATATATATTATTTCATAGTAACCAAGTTACCATTAGCCAAAGACACAAGTTATTATTAGTTAGTAAATATTATAGTGTAGCACAAGAACTAAATCAAAGATTAGACAAAGAAACAATTCAACACTAATTAGTAATATTTTGCAAGAAGAAAAAAAAAGATTAATAAGTAACCAAAGATAATGATACACAAAAGAATAAACTCAAAGAAGGTCAATTAACCATTATAATGTTTTGCAATAAGCAATTAGGTATTGGTTAGTAACCAATATAATATTACATAGTAACCAAGTTATTATTAATCAAGAAACAAGTCAAGATTAGTCAAGAACATTATAGTTTAACACAAGAATTAAGTCACCGTAGTCAAGAATAATTCAACATTAATTAGTAATATTATGCAAGAATCAAGACATCATTAATCAAGAATAAATACAATATAAAAATTTAATGCAATAAATTATAATTTGTATTTGTTACCTTAAGTTTCCTTGATTTAATGATATTAGATTGCAATCTTTCTTCAAATTGCTAGTGGAAAGTGTTGTGAATGTTGATAGGTCGCTTGTTTGTTTGTGAAATACCATCTTTGAACCGCATAACGAGGGCATTCAATCATTGATGCAACCGAAGATCCCTAATCATCTTAATTGCGCTTGTTAATAGATTCATGGTGTTTGAAGTCATTGTTGAGTATCTCGCCATAATCCATGGAGCCCGGTGCACTTTTCCAACTCGACCTCTTCCTCCAAATATATCCTTATTCGAGGATCAATGGCATCAAGTTCAAATGCATGTGTTTGTTGAATTGTTCAATGTTGTATGCTCTACATGCCCCGCAGTAAGACCTGCTTAAGTTCTTCTCTCTTTTTTTTGAATCTATTTTTATATTTTTCAAGATATGGTATGTGCAGAAGCATGCATGACATCCGAAAACACATAATTCAAATTTCATTATGGCTTCATGTCTATCTCAAACAATGCATCGGCCTTCCCTTACTCCACAAGCAGCTTCTAAATTCATGAAAACCATCTCCATGATAATTCATTTTCATTGCCAAACATCGCAAAAGCAATCTAACAATGTTTCTGCTTGATCTTGTGTGCTTGCTATCGTGAGTCCCCCCGTAAGTTGATTGTATGAATGTGCCATCGACATAATAATTGAAAGCAATGATGCCATGCTTGAATGGATGCTCCAATGGCAAAGAATAAATATTTGAAACTAGCATTTGATTCCAACTCAAGAGTCAGAAGGAACCCAAGTTATGAAACATCAACATTATCAATAGAATTATAAGTAGTATAATGCTACAAAGTAACCAAGACAAAGATTAGATAGTAAACCAAATTATTGTCATACAAGAACCAAGACAAAGATTGACAATATAATTTTATACAAGAAACAAGACAAGAGTAGAGAAAGAACTAATGTACTTAATGTCAAGATTCAAGACAACATTAGTCAAGAACCAATTATCCAAACATTAGGCAAGAACTAAAAACAAGAAGGAATATATTGTTATACAAGAATTAATCAATAACCAATATATTGTTACACAATCAAGAATCAATATATTGTTACACAAGAATTAATACAAGATTAGTCAAGAACTAATAAAACTTTAGACAAAGATAATGTTACAAAGAAACCAAGATAGCATTAGACAAGAATCAACATATTTTGCTACAAAGAACTAATACAAAGATTAGATAGTATAATGTTTCCAAAGAACTAAGACAAAGATTATACAAGAAAATGAAAGATAAGTACTATACAGCTACTAAGATATCATTTTGCAAAGAACTAACAAATAAAGCAGCAGACAAGAACTAAGGTAGCATTAAACAAAGAACTAACATATTGTTTTAAAGGAACCAAGACAAAGATTATACAAGAAACAACATATTGATATACAAAGAATAAAGATATCATTAGCAATTAACAAACAAATTTTCATTAGACAAGAACTAATGTATTTGCCGAGTAAACATTAATATAAAAAATCAAGAGAACTCATTTAAAATTATAAATATGAGGTAGGTAACCAATGCACATTATAGCAACCAAATCACTTGAATCGAGTAATCAACTAATCATGAAAAATAATAATGTGTTTTAAATTGTTACCGATTTGTTTTCTCAAAAGATGTGTAACCATGATGGGATCAATGAGTAGTCGTGTGTATTTCCTCTTACCTTTTCTAACGCTTTCTCCTTCGATCTCCATGCTTTTTGGTAAGAGATAGACACATTATATTCTCATCATCATGTCCTCGATAATATCGGGTTGGTGTGTATATTTTCTTCAAATTTGTTAATTTATGCATTATGCATTCGCTACCAACTCACTATTTGCTTGTCTCGTGGTCTCCCAAAGAATACGCCGATCGAACACGCAGAATGTCATTGAATTCCCTCACCTTGAACAGACCGGTTTTTCAATACTTGATGCTCTCATCTTCCATTTGCAATTTTCATCATCTACGCACGCACACCAGCACAAAGTCTCTATGACCGCTCGCTGAACTTTGTGTCATTCTGCTTTTCTTGATTGAATGCAAATTTCATCGATTGTGATAGGATTTTTTGTCTTTGTAGGTTTGATGTAATTTTACTTCACGCTCATTCGGATCCGTTATTACATCATCATATCGCCCTTCCGTATGATTTGTCATGTTGTCTGCCCTCGTTGTTGTTCCATAATTTCCATTGCAAGTCGATCAAAGATATCAAGCTCCAATTTGGCAATCTTGTGTTGCTAGTGGAACTAGTGTCAATTCCTCAGTGTTGATCTCGATCATGCTACATCTCGAACAATGATTCTTCTATATTTGTCAAGTTATGCAAGATTGTTGTAGTACGCCGCTTTTTTTTTCAATATCTATAATCAAGGAATTTTCCTTGTTCATCGATTTTCTAACGACTTCAATAAAGAATCTCAAGGTTGCTTCATCCGATATACGACGGTGGAATGTTGAGTCTAATGTGAAATTTAATCAACAATGTTGTTTTGTTTGTGTTCATCAAGAATGCAATGCATATCATGTTTTGCATTTCTCCGAATCTAACAAGTTGATGGAACTAATATGCCAGAATTTCAAAGTTGGTGTATTGGTTACTATCACCCATGTACCGCTGAAATAAAGCACAACAGAATCATCTCCATTGTCCGAAAAATGTAATAAGTCTTGTAAAGTAACCAAATCAATGTTAACCAAGAACTAAATTATATAATGTTAGTAATCGAGAGAATGAAACACATTAGTACATTCATTTTACAATGGAAACAATCAGCTTTAATTTTATTTGTTAGCAATTAAATTATGATAGTTGTAAAAAGGTAACCAATGTAGCCAATTAGTTTCCATCATAATAAAACAAACCAATATAAATTAATCAAATATTGCACAAGAATCATAACAACATTATACAAAGAATAAAATCCAATGTAGATAAAGAATCAACACATGTTTAGTTAGTAACCATAAGATAAAAACATCATCCATTTAATTGTTATAGTGAAAAACAAACAAAAGATAGAGGGTTTGTAAGCGCTAAAAATAATTGTTGTAAATCCAATGTAGTTAATAAGTAAACATTAATATAACCAATGTAGTTAATAAGTAACCATTAATATAAAAATATAAGTATAAGTATAATTAGATTAATGCAGCTACTAGCCAAAGATTAATGAGTATCCATTATATTTTTACATAGTATCCAAATCAAGATTATTCAAGAACTAATATAATGTTAAACAAAGAACTAACTCAAAGATTAGTCAAGAAATATACATATACATAGGTAACTATATATATATTTAATTGTTCTATAAACATATATAACCATAGGAATTTGTAGTAACTATATGTAAATATATACATATAATTTTATAATCGATACACCTCAATATTAGACAAGAACTAATACAATGCAAATAATGAGTAACCTCAATTATAAAAGAATATAAATTTGTAATCTTACACAAGAATCAAAGTCAAGACTATCGAGTATCCGTTATAGTTTTATATAGTAAACAAATCGTAATTAGTTAGTAACCAATATATCAAAGTCAACATTAGTCAAGAATTAATTCATCATTTTTCATTAACCAATTCAAGATTGTTCAAGAATATTATATAGTAACCATTATAATTTTAAACAAAGAACCAGATTAGCAATATGCAAAGAACTACAATAAAGTTACCCAAAGAATCAAATCATCATGAATCAAGAATCAATATATTGTTACATAGTAACCTAGGAAGCATTAGACAAGAATTAGCTTATCATTAGATATTATAATGTTACAAAGTAACCAAAACATCATTAGACAAAGAACTAACATAGCTTCATACAAAGAACCAAGACAACATGAGACAATATAATGTTACAAAGTAACCAAGACAAAGATTAGACAAGAACTAACATATTGTCACACAAGAACTAAGATATCATTAGACAAGAACTAAGACAAAGACCGAACAATATAATAATATACAAGAACTAAAACAACAATAGACAAAAGAACTAACAAAATGTTGCATAAGACAAGAACTAATGTTTATGATGAGTAACCATTAATATAAAAAAATAAGTAGAACTCTGTTTTTGAAAATTATAAATTAATCAAATAAATAGTTAATGAACAATTTATATTTATTTAGTAACCATAATCTAAAACATATGAATGAATCAACCAAACGCTATAGGAATTTGTAGTAACCATTTTAATTGTGAAAACTTAATAAAGGTAACCAATATACATATGAATACCGTAGTAACCATATGTAACTATATGCATACTTTAACTTTAAACTCACATACCTCGTAGTTCGATTTGTATCGGGTTGCTGGATATTGTTTTTGGTTACCGAACTTGAAGTCGATGATGATTTTGTATTCTATTTCGCTTTCTCCCGATCTTAGATGTTACCGAAATTGAACTTGAAGTTGTCGTGATCTTAGTTGTTGATGATGATTTTGTATGTCGCGATCTCGTAGGTTAGTCGAAAGGGAAACGCCGATGTAAGATTTGGATTTGTGCGATATCAATGTTGCAGTGTCAGGTTTAGTTGCTTGAATTTAGGAGCGCTTAGTGTTAGATAGGAAGTCGGAAAGCTCGTGCAACTTTTACGTGTGTGTGTGTTAGTAATTTTATTATCGGGTTGTTTTATTTTTGTAATTATGTTGTGTGTTTTTATTTTGTAATTATTTTCTAATTGTTGTATATTAGTGTTAAGGACCCTCAATTGCACCCTATGATTGGCTTCCAAGCGGGGTGACTATCTTGTCGTAAAAGTCATTAATCGTACCCGTAGAAGTATGAGTCAATCTCAACATTATCCCACTTGGTAAATACTTGTTGATGTCCATCTCAAATGTACACCACTCAAATTTCGTCAAACTAACTGCTTTAGTTAAAAAGTATGTGTTGTTCACTATTGTGTCAACTTTCTCCAAGACAATTAGTTTCTCATCAACTTTCTCTCTATAAAGTGATACTAAATATTAATATGCTTCGATCGTGAGTGGAATGCATGGTTCTTTGCTAAGTGAACAACACTCTGACTGTCACACTTTAACATCACTGCCTTATGCTTAAAACCAACATCGGCACACAACCTGCGAATCCATATTGCTTCCTTACTTGCATGAGTAAGCGATATGTATTCTGTCTCAATAGACGATAAAGAAATAACACTTTACATCTTGCTCATCCAACTCACGGGTCCATCAAACAAGTTGAATACATAACCACTTATTGATTTCATGTTATCAACATTTCCACCCCAATTAGAACCCCACAAATCCTACCACTGCAAAGTTCCTCTTAGCTCATTAGCCTCTAAAATGCAATGCAAAATCAGAAGTTCCACAAAGATATTTGAACTCTTTTGATGACGATACAATCCTCCTTCCCGAGGTTTGACATATATTTGTTCAATACTCTAATTGTTTGGGCAATATCAGGTCTCGCACACACCATTGCATATATTAAGCTTCCAACTACACTTTTATATGGAATTTGAGTCATCTTCTTTTCTTCTTCCTTGGTCTTAGGACACTAATATGCAAAATATTTAGTTCATATAGCCATAGGGTTCCAATCGATTTACAGTCAATCATGTTGAATTTCTTCAACACCCCTTCAATGTACTTCTTCTACCCTAACACCAATTTTCGATTCTTACAATCCATGTGTATATGCATACCCAAAATGAAATTTGTTGGCCCAATATCCTTCACATCAAAATGTTGTGCCAACAAACCTTTCACAAACTTGATCATTTTCCTGTTATTTCCAATAAACAACATATCCTCAACATACAAGGTTAAAATAATAAATTTGTCGCATATTCTTTTCATATAAACACAATGATCAGCCTGACACCGCGTGGATTCAAGTTGTAAAGCTGAAAAATCAAACTTTTGATACCACATTCTCGGAGATTACGTAAGCCCATATAAGGACTTCTTCAATTTACATACCAGATCCTCCTTGCCTTTAAGTTCAAAACCATATGTTGTTTCATATAAATCTCCTCCTCCAAGTCACCATGACGGAACGCTGTTTTATTATCTAGTTGCTCAACCTTTAGATCATAAACATGTACTGCAGAGATAGAACTATCGGGATGGCTGTCAACTTTGCTATTGGAGAAAAGATCTCATCATAGTTAATAATTAATTCCTTATATTTGAGAATACCTTTTGACCAACAATCATGCTTTGTACTTCTTTATCTTTCCATCCTTATTTGTCTTTTTCTTGAACACCCATTTGCATCCAATCGCCTTTCGATCCTTAGGCAATTTAACAAGACTCCTGGTTTGATTCTTATCAAGTGACTGCATCTTATTATTCATAAAAAGCTCTTACTGATTCGACTGATCCCCAGAGGCCTTCACTTTTTTAACTATGCATGGTTCAGCACTAGTGACATCTAAGACATGATACGCACTAAGTGAATACCTATTAGGTCGCCTTAGAACTTGTGTGGAGCTCCTCAATGTAAGATCAGCTTCTTCCTCAGTCTTCGCCTCAACATCTTTTTCAACATTTGAATCATCCCCATCTTCCTCATTATGCAAAAAAAAAACATGTTCGAACGTATATAACTAGTTCATCATCTACAAAAACTATAGTCAACTATGAATTCACAATTTTCAAATGATTTTCAATGCTCAAATCAATCTGCACATGATAAGGTTCTTCGGAAAACTTATCCACAACTTGCTCAATCTGTAGGAAAAATAGTTTGACAATGGGTTTTAAAAAAAATATCAAGATCATCTTCATGGTTTTATGCGAACAACAAATATATATATATATATATATATATATATATATATATATATATCATGACGCCCCAAAATAGGTATACATCACCCATTCGAGTTGTCAATACACCTGCATAAAAAACAACTACAACTTTATTATTACAATAGTAAACTGTGAGTTTGAATACAAATATTATCTTTTAGACAATATCTATACCCAAATAAATCCTCATCACATTTATTGATACATTATTTTACAAAAATGGTGAGGACTACTAAACAACTCTCTCTATAACCATCAATCCATACCCCGACTGCACTTTCGCTACATTCTCGCCTCCCCGAGAAGAAAAATGGAACAAAAGGGAAAAGGGTGAGCTCAACTAGCCCAAAGAAAGAATATTATGACTAAGATAATATACAACAAAATTATCGTTAGTCTTCAACAGGGAAAAATCTAATAGAATACAATAGACAATAAGTTTTAAATCAATATTCGCAGCGGAAATAATAATTCATTAGAAGAGTTATGTAGAGAATGCAAATTACTATCTTCTATGTATGAATTTTAAAGTTCGTCGTCTATCTTTTATCCCTGTAACATCAATCAATATATATCCGAATCAAATATTCATCTTTGCACCACAGCCAAAGATATTCATCGATTGGTCATGTTCATCTAAACACTGCTCATCTTTGCACTACGGGCCAAAGATATTCATCAGAAATCATTCATCTTTGCACTACAAGCCAAAGATATTCCATAATATCATCATTTAAGACTGAGGATGATGAAAAATATTTTTTAAAGAAACGAATCCAGTGAATCAAAATGACAAGGATTAAGGATTAAGGATTCGTACTTTGTTTTATCCACGTCCAAAAATACCTCAAAAATAATCATAATGGTGTAAAATTCGAGAATTATCAAAACATGGATATAATCAAAGCTAGTATACAGAATAGATATTTTGGACGAAAAGAAAAATTTTTATTTTTCGATGAATAATGTCGTATTCGTGAATAAGACTGCAGATATCGTGAATAAGAACTCCCGATTAACTAAAAGTTCCAAATTTGATTAAAAGTTCAGATCAATACTTGGCATAATGATATTAGAATAAATAATATCATTTTAAAAAAATAATATCTCTTACCTCGAAAGACAAGATTTAGTTGAAACGCCAGATATCGACTATGACTTGAACTTGCATCGATATAGCAATACTCAAAGTATACTCAAAATACTCACAAGAATACGCCGATAATATAGAGAGAAAACTTCAGCTTACGTGTAATTTTCAATTCTAACCTAAGACCCTATTTATAGGAAAATGCTTAGAACACCAAAATAGAAAATTTAATTTAATAATATTATTATTATTTCTACAACTTCCTACGATACCAACCTAATTCACCATTAAAACACATGCAAGACCCACACTCAAATCACCAAAAAACGTTTTTCATATTAAAAATATTTTAAACTTTCAAAATTAATTATTTTAGAGCTTCTAACTTCAATAATTCATAATAAATAGCCCTTTTATCGTAAAATTCGAATCTCATGAGTTTTTATAGGAAATTCAATTATCTACAACTTTACGTAAGAAATTTTTCCAAATTCCAAATGTAAATTGACCTAAATCCACAAACCAAGCGATTTTATAAGCTATAATCAAATTTCACCAATCAAAATGGGGTCCACCAACATGTTTAACATGTTTTAAACATTTATTGCAACAAAATACTCTTTCTCCTCGTATACTCATATATCACACATTCATTGTAAAAATATCACCATTATTATATTATTAAAATATAATAATATATTTAAATGAATTATTTTATCGTAAAAAGATAAAATTTTAATTTTCAACAATTGTCACATTAAAAAATTTTCTCCATCTATATCCACATAAAATCAATATTTTCCTCATCATATAAATTAATAATTAATTATTCACAAATAATATTATAGAATCACAATATTGACAACCAAGCAGTTTCCCAGGAAGGGGGGGCTTTCCAATAAGAATTTTTCCTTCATGGCAAGCAATTAGGTGACCAAACCTCTCCTGTGATGTAACTTTCTAGACATCGCCAATAATGTTATCTAATAATATTATTCAAATAATATGAATTATTGCTTCGATAATGAAAAATACTGTAATGACAATTATCAAAACAACAAAGAATATAAAATATCAACGCAACAATTATTAAATCAATAAAATATCGAATAAAGAATTATCAGAACCATTATTGAGTAGTGCCTTCTTCACGTAAGAGTCAATAATTGGTGCAATACCGCAGCTATCGTGCAAACAACGCCAGACATCGTGTTTTAACCACTCGGGTATTCCAACAAAGGTAAATTCAGTAATAACTCTGCCAATTATTTTTAAACAACTTATATTTGTCGCTTTCTTCCTCCAATCGCTTTCACATGGGGCCCACACATGGTTCACCGTCGCATTTAATATTCCCAAGTGAAAGATTTAATATTCCACGACCAAACGAATATTCCCCGACAATAATGAATATTTTATAACCATTTGCTTATTTTGAAATACTTGCGTATTTTACCCATAATTATCCACATTAGTCAAATCAACCCTTACTATTTCAAAATAATAATTAGAGGAAATTAAATTTTATTTATTAATTATTTGGGGTCTTACAACCTCCCTCCTTATGAAATTTCGTCTCGAAATCGACATACGTACTGGTGTTTCAAAAGGTGAGGATACCTCGCTTTCATTTCCGCTTCCAATTCCTGTGTCATTTCTCTATAACATGGTTCCTCCACAAAACTTTAACTTGTGGTATGACCTTCGTGCGTGGGACATGCTCCTTTCTATCCAAGATCTTGACAGTACCTCCTCATACGTTAAGTCTTCTTTATCTCGTCCGGTTTCTAACTCAATAACGTGGTTCGGGTCTTTCACATATTTACGAAGTACAGATATGTGAAACACATTATGAACACGAGACATACTTGGAGGTAACGCGAGTCTATAGGCTACATTTCCTACTCGGTCAAGAATTTGAAATGGACCAATAAATCGTGGATTGAGCTTTCCTCTCTTCTCGAATCTTGTAACTCCCTTCCATGGGGCAACACACAACAATACATGATCCCCTATACTAAATTTCACGTCCTTTCGATGAAGATCCGCATAACTCTTTTGTCGATCTTGTGCCGTTTGTATACGTTGTCGAATCATTTGGATCTTTTCAGAGTCATATCGTCTTAACTCGGGTCCCAACAATGTTGCTTCACCCACCTCATCCCAACATATTGGAGAGCGACACTTTTGTCCATATAATGCTTCAAATGGAGCCACACCTATACTTGCCTCGATAATCATTGTTGTTGTAGGAGAATTCCACCAATGGTAAATACTTATCCTAACCGCCTTTTGAAGTCTAGGACACGTAGTCTTAATAGATCTTCAAGAGTTTGAATAGTCCTCTCTCGATTGTCCGTCTGCTTTGAGGATGGTATGCGAATCAATCGTAAATCCATGCCCATAGCTTTTTGCAAGCTAACCCAAAATCTTGAAGTGAATCTTGGGTCACGATCCAAAACTATGGATACTTTGCATGCCATGCAACCTCACAATCTCATTTACATATATACTAGCAAGACGTTCAAGGAATAAGTCTCTCGTATCGGCAAGAAATGAGCGACTTGGTTAATCTATCAACAATAACCCAAATAGCATTGATGCCTTGAGAAACCGTAGGAAGACCATAACGAAATCCATGGTAATGTGTTCCCACTTCCATTTCGGAATCTCAAGTGGTTGCAACGGACCCTTAGGTACTAGATGCTCCGCTTTTACACGCTGACAAGTTAAACACATCGAGATAAACTTTGCAATCTCTCTCTTCATATTGTTCCACCAAAATGTATGTCAAGATCACGATACATTTTGGTACTTTCGAGATGGATTACAAATGGTGTATTGTGTGCCTCCATCATGATCTTGTACTTCAATTCGAGTCGTTAGAACACAAAGTTTGAGTGGACTCAAGTATTCCTTCATCATCGATTCTCGCCCTAATAGCACCTTCTTGTACTTTCTTCTTCATACGCATCATTTCAAATGCCTGTGGCTTGAGCAACCTTAACTTTTCTATTAAAGTTGGCTCTACGCGATACTTGACATCATCGCACTTTCGTTCGTGATATGATCTTCTACTCAACGCCACAACTACCACGCTCGCTTTTCCGGGATGGTATTGAATAGTGTGGTCGTAATCTTTCAACAACTCAAGCCAACGTCGTTGCCGCATGTTGAGTTCCTTTTGCGTGAAGAAAAATATTTGAGGCTTTTATGGTCCGAATATATCTCCACTTTCTCCCCATATAGATAAGGCTCCTCCATATCTTTAAGCCTTGAAAACAATCTGGCCGCTAACTCTAGATCATGAGTAGGATAATTCCTCTCATATTCTTTAAGTTGTTGCGAGGCATAAAGCTATGACTTTCCCACGTTGCATGAGAACACATCCTAACCCTTTGCCTCAAGCATCGCTTCTAGATAACAAATCCATCCGCATCAGATGGTATTGTTGTAACAGTGTCGAAATAAGTCTCCTCTTAAGCTCTTGGAAACTCTTCTCGCATTCCTCGCCCATACTGAATTTTATATATCTTTCCAAGTCACCGAAGTTAATGGAGTAGCGATTCGAGAAAATCCTTCCACGAATCTCCGATAATAACCAAATTAAGCCTTTAAAATCACGTACTTCTGGCCACCGACTTTTGCTGCTCCCAACTTTGTATTGCTTCAATCTTCACGGATCAACAGATACTCCATGTTTCGACACCATCGTGCCCAAGGAATGCTACTTCCTCAAGCCAGAACTCGCATTTCTTTAACTTGGCATAAAGCTTGTTTTCACGAAGCCTTTGGAGTACCAGCTTCAAATGGTGCTCATGATCTTCACGGCTTTTGGAATATATGAGGATGTCATCAATAAAGACAACAACGAACTGATCCAAATATTCCTTGAATACTCGGTTCATCATATCCATGAATGCCGCAGGAGCATTAGTCAATCCAAAAGACATGACTAGGAATTCATAATGCCCGCATCTGAGTTCTAAAGGCGCTTTTTGAATATCCTCGATTCTAATCTTCACCGATGATATCCGAATCGAAGATCGATTTTTGAAAAGAATTGTGCTCCTTGCGAATCGGTCAATGTGTCATCAATACGAGGTAGAGGATACCTATTCTTGATGGTGACATGGTTCAATTCCCGATAGTCAATACAAAGTCGCATACTCTCGCTTTCTTCTTCTTTACGAATAAAACAGAGCACCCCAAGGAGATGTACTAAGGCGAATGAAACCGATGTCCAACAACTCCTCAGAATTGGACCTTTAACTCTGAAGTTCAATAGAGCCATTCGATATGGGGTTTTAGAAATGGGCTTTGTACCAGTTCAAGATCAATAAAGAATTCAACTTCACGCTCGGGGTAGACCGAAGTTCTTCAGAAATACGTCGAAAAGTCAATAACAACAGAATATTATTCAAATTTGACGTGTCTTTATTCAAATCCATAACATGGGCTAAGAAAGCTTTGACATCCGCTTTTTCAATAAACAAATAGCTTTATGATTAGATATGACGGTGATTGATTTTAATGGTTTAGTTGCTTGAATTGCATAACAAAGTTGTTTAGGAATATGAAAGCTAACAACCTTACGAAAACAATCAATTTTGGCGTGATGAGTAGTTAACCAATAAATCCTAAAATTACATCAAAAACAAGTATCTTTAAAGAGATAAGGTCAGTGAGTGCAAGGTGATGGTGCCAACTTGAATCAAACAAGATTTATAAACAATGGATGTGATGAAAGTTTCTCCTAACTGAGTTTCCACAGATAGGTCAAAGTCTAATTTTTTCTGAGTCAAATTTAAACGTTGAGCACAAGTAGGAGAGATAAATGAATGGGTAGCACCCAGATTCAGTAAAGTATAAACTTCACAAGAATTTATGATTAGCTTACCCGTGATCACCTCGTTGGGTTCCTCGATTTTGACCAACATCACAACAAACGCTTCTTCTAGAAACCGTTGACTTTGACTTTTCTAGGACAATCTTTTGAGTCACCGTCCCCGCTGAACTAGGTTTCGCCATCAGTATAATCCCGAAAGCGATATGTCCTTCCTTTCCACAATTATAGCATACCTTGAATCTGTTGGGAGTTTGGATGATATGTCCTCTTTTTTCGCATTTGTAGATATGACCGGTGGTCGTTTCTCCTCCTTAGAACTAGTTTCTGCACTGCTGCCTTCACATGGTCGTTGTTAAATCTCCTCTTTTTAAAATCTCCTCCTGACTCGCTTCTTCTATTTTCATGGCCATGATTACCACCAGAGTGGTTACCATTTTTGTCCGTCTTTTTCTTTCTCCGCTGGTTATCGTTGTTTTGTTGACTGCCATCTCCGGTATGATCCTGGTTGTGGTCCCTCAGTTGACCGTACTCGTTATCTTGCTCTAATAATTGAGCCTTGTTTACAACATCTGAGTAGAGAAAAAATTTATAAGAAATGAGATACTGATGTATGCCGGGTTTCAAACCTCTAAGAAACATCCGCGTCATACGTTCCTCATTCTCCACAAAATGAGGTGCAAACCTGGATAACTCTGCAAACTTTGCCTCGTACTGAGACACCGTCATGTTGTTTTGCTCAACTCCACTTCCTTCATATGATGAACACTTTTAGGAAAGTATTTGTCATTAAATAGTTTCAAAATGTCTCCCAAGACATGCCGAGAGACTACCGGATGGGTACGCTTCACGCACTCCCACCCGTGAAGATCACCGCTTCGCCACGAACATAAAGGTGGCGAATGGAACCTTCGTTCTCCGCATCCCAAGACATCGAATATCTTGGTAATTTGCTTGACCCATGTTTCCGCCATGATCGGATCCGGCTTTCCTTAAATTCGTGGTCCTAACTCTTTGAACTGCTGCTTGGCTATGACAACCCGTGAATTGCTATCATTTCTCTTGTATTTTGAACACGAGTCTCCTCGTCGATTTTGCATGAACTGCAAAAGCTTCTAAAAATCCCCTCGCTCATCATCTCGCTTTCGGTGGTGTTGTTCACAGGAGGAACATTGCCACTGTTGCACGCTTCTCCTCGTTGGTGAGTACAGCGTCTCCACTGGCCTCATTTCCACCATTAATATTCTCAATTGACATTCTCAAATATCATCATAAAACAAGGGGTTAATTAAGCAAATCAATATATCACATAATATCCCTATATACTCAATTAAACTAATAAATAAGCTTAGGTAAGACACACTAGCGAAGGATTTACTCGCCTCTCCTCCTAGTTCTATTCCCCGATCTCCGCTGAGATCATATCCTAAGCTCGATACTAACTCGTGACGCCCCCAAAATAGGTATACATCACCCATTCCGAGTTGTCAATACATGGTACAAAAATAACTACAACTTTATTATTACAATAGTAAACTCGTGAGTTTGAATACAAATATTATCTTCTGACAATATCTATACCCAAATAAATCCTCATCATATTTATTGATATATTATTTTATAAAATGGTGAGGACTACTAAACAACTCTCTCTATAACCATCAATCCATACCCCGACTGCATCTGCTATTCATCTCGCCTCCCGAGAAGAAAAATGGAACAAAAGGAAAAGGGTGAGCTCAACTAGCCCAAGAAAAGAATATTATGACTAAGATAATATACAACAAAATTATCGTTAGTCTTCAACAGGAAAAAATCTAATAGAATACAATAGACAACAAGTTTTAAATCAATATTCGCAGTTGAAATAATAATTCATTAGAAGAGTTAAGTAGAGAATGCAAACTACTATCTTTCTATGTATGAATTTTAAAGTTCAATCGCTCATCTTTTATCCCCAGTAACATCAATCAATATATATCTGAATCAAATATTCATCTTTGCACTACAGCCAAAGATATTCATCACTGGTCATGTTCATCTAAACACTGCTCATCTTCTTTTACTTCACGGGCCAAAGATATTCATCGAAATCATTCATCTTTGCCTACAAGCCAAAGATATTCCATAATATCATCATTTAAGACCGAGGATGATGAAAATATTTTTAAAGAAACGAATCCAAAGGAATCAAAATGACAAGGATTAAGGATTAAGGATTCAGTACTTTGTTTTATCCACGTCCAAAAATACCTCAAAAATAATCATAATGGTGTAAAATTCGAGAATTATCAAAACATGGATACAATCAAAGCTAGTATACAAAATAGATATTTTGGACGAAAAGAAAAATTTTTATTTTTCGATGAATAATGTCGTGATTCGTGAATAAGACTCAGTATAAATAATAAGAACCCCGACACTAAAAGTTCCAAATTTGATTAAAAAGTTCAGATCAATACTTCTAAGATAATGATATTAGAATAAATAATATCATTTTAAAAAAATAATATCCCTTACCTCGAAAGACAGTACTTCTAGTTGAAACGCCAGATATCGACTATGACTTGAACTTGCACCGAGTATAGCAATACTCAAAGTATACTCAAAATACTCACAAGAATACGTTCGATAATATAGAGAGAAAACTTCAGCTTCTAGTGTAATTTTCAATTCTAACCTAAGACCCTATTTATAGAAAATGCTTAGAACACCAAAGTAGAAAATTTAATTTAATAATATTATTATTATTTCTACAACTTCCTATGCATACCAACCTAATTCAAACCATTAAAACACATGCAAGACCCACACTCAAATCACCAAAAACGTTTTTCATATTAAAATATTTTAAACTTTCAAAAATCAATTATTTTGAGCTTCTAACTTCAATAATTCATAATAAATAGCCCTTTTATCAGAAAATTCGAATCTTGCGAGTTTTTATAGGAAATTCAATTATCTACAACTTTACAGAAGAAATTTTTCCAAATTCCAAACAGAAATTGACCTAAATCCACAAACGAGCGATTTTACAAGCTATAATCAAATTTCAGTCAAGAAATGGGGTCCACCAACATGTTTAACATGTTTTAAACATTTATTGCAACAAAAATACTCTTTCTCCTCGTATACTCATATATCACACATTCATTGTAAAAATATCACCATTATTATATTATTAAAAATATAATAATATATTTAAATGAATTATTTTATCAGAAAAAGATAAAATTTTAATTTTCAACAATTGTCACATTTAAAAATTTTCTCCATCTATATCCACATAAAATCAATATTTTCCTCATCATATAAATCAATAATTAATTATTCATAAATAATATTATAGATCATCACATATATCGACAACCGTGCGCTTCCTGGAAGAGGGGCTTCCAATAAGAATTTCTCCTTCTCGGCGCGCAATTAGGTGACCAAACCTCTCCTTAGATGTAACTTTCTAGACATTGCTAATAATGTTATCTAATAATATTATTCAGATAATATGAATTATTGCTTCGATAATAAAAAATACTTGTAAATGACAATTATTGAAACAACAACAATATAAAATATCAACGCAACAATTATTAAATCAATAAAATAATTGAATAAAGAATTACCGTAACCATTATTGAGTAAAGCCTTCTTACGTAAGAGTCAATAATTGGTGCAATACTGCAGTGCCTTCAAGCAACAACGCCAGACATCGTGTTTTAACCATCGGGTATTCTAACAAAGGTAAATCCAGAATAACTACGCCGTTATTTTTAAACAACTTATATTTGTCGCTTTCTTCCTCCAATCGCTTTCACATATGGGGCCCACACATGGTTCATACCGGGTCGCATTTAATATTCCCCCACAAAGCATTTAATATTCCACGACCAAACGAATATTCCCTAATGAATAATGAATATTTTATAACCATTTGCTTATTTTGAAATACTTGCGTATTTTTACCCATAACTATCCACATTAATCAAATCAACCATTACTATTTCAAAATAATAATTAGAGAAAATTAAATTTTATTTATTAATTATTTGGGGTCTTACATATATATATATATATATATATATATATATATATATAAAATAAATTTGCTACCTAATAATTGGTTGGATTAACACGTTTTCAAAATTTATACAATCTCTAGTATCCTCAAGATCTTTCTTCCTATAACTTAATGTTGAACATGGAGTGTGGTCTCCAAAACATCCTTCAGGAAAAAAAATCCTAGTCGTGCTCAAAGAGAGAATATAAATTTTGGTATTTTTTGATAGAAAAAAGTAGCAAATATATTTCTGATCAATGATACATATAATAACATTGATCCTTACCATCTCTTATGAATCTGGTCCATATGAAAAGGATCCTAAGGGATTCCTATCCTGACTCCAATATTTATCTAGATATTATTATCTAATAATAATATTCTAAATAAATATTCATTACAATTAATTTTACTAAATAATTGTAATTGCACTCTAGTCCAAGAATTAATTAAATAAACCATTTACTAATAAATTATAAATATTTCCTCTATAGATGTATATATATATTTTGAAATTAATTGATATAATTACGACACATTTAAACAAATTTCATAAGTCCATAGTTTATTTCTATTTGATCATAAAATCAATTTTTTAATAATAAATATTAAAAGACTCTAGCTTAAGATTCTATAATCAATAATAAATTATCTTATGAAAAATCTTATAAATTTTTGACAATAATAATGTTCCTCGTATTAATTAAACATATCGATCAACATTTCGAGGTATTAATTAACATAATGTAATCTCACTAATTGAAACATCAACTTAATATATATATATATATATATATATATATATATATATATATATAAAGTCCGTTATTATTTCAAAATTAAGAAATTTCACAAATTGGTATATTTATATAAAATATTTTATAAATAAAATATTATCGATGCTCTGCTTTAATGCACAATGCCGTTAATGCATTGGTATTTTAATTAGAATTCAAACTTCTATGATCAAGATAAATCATCTCTTTTAAAGTACTATAATCTAGAGGATAATATCTCCAAATCATCATAGGTTATAAACTATTATTTTCTTATTTATATATTACATATGATTTATATATTTTGTGTATAACATTTATATATATATATATATATATATGAAGATTTATATAAACAAACTAAGTAACCATTTAATGAATGATGAATGATATACTTTTATTACTAAATAAATGTTCAACATAAATAAATAGATAAATAGAATTTTTATAGAAAAAATCTAACACATTCGATGTTTCTCTAAACACCACATCTCTATTGTACAAAACAGTTCTAATCTCTGGATTCCACAATTTGTATTCCTTAACACCTTCCTACTCGTCAATAAACTTTCATTTCTCATACTTAAAGTCAAGTTTGTTCCTTTTCTCTTTAAGCACATGCAAATACTCATCACAACCAAACACTCGAACATGAGATATACTAGGCTTCTTCCCGAAAAGTACCTCAAAAAGAGTTTGATCCTTCAATTCAGATGTAGGTGTCTGAT
Source organism: Panax ginseng (assembly GCA_020205605.1). Classification (NCBI taxonomy): domain Eukaryota; kingdom Viridiplantae; phylum Streptophyta; class Magnoliopsida; order Apiales; family Araliaceae; genus Panax; species Panax ginseng. The sequence continues at coordinate 30,860,328 of CM035138.1, read as the reverse complement.
TCTTCAAGTAACATGTTATAACAACTGCCTCTGCCCAGAATTCAAGCTCCAAGTCTTCCAAACTCCGTATACACCTCACCTTCTCCATGAGTTTTCGATTCAACCTCTCAACCACACCATTCTGTTAAGGTGTCATTCAAATTTTATTTTGTCTTGTAATGCCATGGTCAACACAAAACTGATCAACTAGAAAATAGTCTCTACCATTAGGACTGAGCAAAAAATGGGTATAACCGAATTACCGAACCGAACCGAAATAATTTAACCGAATTTTTTTGATAATTCGATTTTTTTTAATATTTCGGTTATACCCGAAATTTATTACGATTTTCGGTTAGGTTGTACGGGTTTTACTTTTGGGTTATTCGGATAAACAGAATAACCGAACAAGCTAAGAAAAATTATTGTTTATCATCCCCTAAATTTATCTGTCCGCCGCTCATAAGCCCATCTCTGATCTCTGTTTAGTATCTATCCAAAATATCCATAGGAAGTAGTAACTAGAAGAAAAACTCATCCAGACCTTTTATGTGTCTTCGTACACTTTCATTTCACAATCATGACAACAAATTACTCTTCTTCCTACGAAAAATTCAAAATCAAAAAGAGAGATCCAGACCCCAAAACCTCAGTTCTCCTTGTGATCGATATGTAAAACCACTTCTCCTCCATCGCCGTCCCCATCCTCCCGTCCATCAAGACCACCATTGACCTCTGCCGTCGCGCCTCCGTCCCCGTCATCTTCACGCGCCACTCCCATAAGTCCCCTGCCGACTACGGCATGCTGGGTGAGTGGTGGAACAACGATCTCATCATAGACGGGACCCCCGAAGCGAATCTGATGCCGGAGATTGGACGGAGGCCCGGCGAGGAGGTGGTGGAGAAGAACACGTACGGTGCGTTTCGGGGCACGCGGCTAGAGGAGCGACTGAGAGAGATGGGGGTGGAGGAGGTAATCGTGACGGCCAAGTACTGCACATCATCAAATATCTCAAAGTTCGATTTTCTTGTTCAATTTCATTTTCCTGAAGCTGTGTTTTGTTGTACTGGGGTCTTAATTTTGAATTGCAGAGTTTTCACTAGATCTGATAACCTATTTCTTCTCTAATTTGGGCAAAATGGGTATTGCTTTTTATGGTTGCAGATTTTGACTTGCATCTGAATTATCAATTATGTACTGGCATTATTATATAGCATTATTCCTGAAGATCATGTTTAAACTTGCGAATTTCTTTTGTTTGCCTTCTTCCAACTACTTTATCCAGCTAAGTATTTGTAAATGGATAGCAGCTGAGTGATAAAATGGGCATTTCATGAATATGTTATCAGTAATTACATAATACAGGAACTGTGAGTCTGCGATAATGCTTTGCTTCCTTGGTTTGTTTTGGCATGAAATTTATGTGCATCGTATATGTTCTTTTCCTTTCATGTTCAGATGAGGATTTGTGGTTTTCACTGTATTCTTAAATTTAAAAAGATCACTGCTTCGGTTATTACCCGAATATTCGAATAAACAATTCGGTAATTCAATTTTCGGTAATTCGGTTAGTTTCAAAGTTCGGTTAGTATTTCGGATAGTAGAATTATCGATAATTCAGTTTTTGGTTATAACCGAATAGCCTATTCGATTCGGTTAAAACCGAATGATCACTCCTATCTACCATTATCAGTTCGAAAAACCTTTATCTTCCTCTTGAATTTATTTTTAACCAGTGCCTTAAACTCTCGGAATTTATCAAGTTCTTCAGAATTTCATCTAATAAAATAAACCCAAACATACCTTAAAAAATCATTTACAAAAGATATATAGTACCTTATTTTTCCAAGACATGCTTGTAGAGTTTCTCCGAACAAATCGTTGTGTATTAAATCCAACACTCCAGTCGCTCTAGGGTAGTGGACTTAACCTTGAATATATTTTGTTTCACTTACAAACAATGCTCACATAATCCGAATCCCATGGAGCAATCTGGAACCCCTTCCACCAACTTCTTTGATGCTATAGTGGACAACCCCTTCTCACTAATATGCCCCAACCGTTGATGCCACAACATAGACGAACTGTTCTCCGCACTTTCTTCTTTCTTAGCAACAAAAGAGCCACCAAACTGCCCCTTTTTGGTACTTCCCAACAACTTATATAAGGTACCATGTCTTCTTCCACGTGCAATTACAACTAAACCACGAGTCATCTTACATGAGTCGTTGTCACAACTAAAGTTAATTCCTCCATCTGTCATATCGTGCTAATAGAAATTAAGTTCATGCTAAGGAAAAAAATATGTATAACTCTTGAAAGTGTTTTGACAGTACCATCATGCATTCTGAGCTTCACCTTACCACGACCAACAATTTTCACTGATGTAAGAGCCCAATTTTTATGAATAAAGATTTAATTTTCTCTAAATATCATTTTGAATAATAAGATGTGAATTTGATTTAATGTTATAGTTGTAAGTAATATTTACAAATTTTGCAAAGTAAGCAAGTTGTCATAAAATATTCATTTTGTCGGGGAATATTTTTTTGTCGGAGAATATCCGTACGACGACACAATCATTGGTGGACCCTCATTAACTAATTCATCATCTTGACATAGAAAGCTTTACGTAAATAACCTTTTATAAAAATAATGGCGAAACTTTTTACGATTAATCGTTGAAATACCCGGTGATAAAAGTACAAGAATACGCATGGTTGCATGATAATAAGCCAATATTGTACAAAGATCTTTGATTATTGATGCTTACGTAAGAAGTCACTTAGTTTTATTCAATTATTGCAACAGTAGTTGATGCATAGTATCTCATATTATTGATTCAATTATTGTCACAGTATCATGTGCATAATATTTTATATTATTAAATCAATAAATGAGACGACACAGTTATTCATATTATTATTTGTATTATTGACAATGTCTAGAAAGTTCTGTCGAGAAAAGGGGTTTGGTCATCTAATTGCGCGTCAATAAGGAGAAGTCCTTATCGGAAAATCCCCTCTTTCCTGAGAATGATCTGGTTGTTAATATTGTGAGTTATAATATTAATGATGAATAAATATTGAAAGATTAAAAATGTGATTAGTCAAGTGAATTATGATAAATAAAAGGGGTTTGTCATGAAATATTTATTATAAATTTGGCTTATTACATGGACACCCACTTACTTAGTTTTCAAAATCGTCGGTAGAAAATTATCTCAGTTTTTGTTTTATATTGCATAGTGCTGCATTGTGTTATATAGTGCTACATAGTGTTGCATAGTGCAGCATATTGAAATAAAAAATTTCAGTTAAACGCCCGTGATTCCTTTTCTCCTGTTCACCTGTGATAAATATTCAAATAGTGTCCTGTCATTCTCCTATAAATAGGATGCTCAGTTTAGAAATAAAAATCATACCAGAATCAAATAATTCTTCTTCTATAATATTGAGTGTATTTTTTTGAAGTTTAAAGAAACTTTGAGTGCAGCAAATAGTGCAAGTTTTCTTCTAGACTCTGTTATACCAGTCAGAAGTACTCTCCTTTTAAAGTAAGGGGTATTATTTATTTCATATTCGTAAGAGATGTTATCTTTCGTATTCGTAAGGAATATTATTTTCGTTCAATATTCGTAAGGAATGTCATTTTCGTTCAATATCCGTAAGGGATATTATCTTAGTTCAATATTCATAAGGAATATTATTTTCGTTCAATATTAGTAAGGGGTATTATTTATTTCATATTCTTAAGAGATATTAATTTTCGTATTCGTAAGGAATATTATTTTCGTTCAATATTCGTAAAGAAAATCATTTTCATTCAATATTCGTAAGGGATGTTATTTTCATTCAATATTCGTAAGAAATAATATTTTCTTCCATACTATGTAGTATGTAAGTAATATTATTTTGTTTCATATTCCTAATTCTACACTTATTTTGATAAGTATTGCTTTTATACTCCTTGAAATTAGTAGAATATCCTTGAATTTTGCGCTTCATCTAGTATCGTTTCACGAAAATATTTTTCTGAACTTTCTTGTTAAATTTTAAGCTTTTCATGCCAAATTATTATTCATACATACGACACTATTCATACATACGGTACTATTCATACATACGGTGCTATTCATGAAGTACTATTCACGGAGTACTATTCACGACAAAAAATGATTTCTTTTCTGTCCAAATTATTTTTGATATATGAATATCATTCTTGAATTTTACTCCACAAAGTAGTTATCATGTTGACAATTTAGACATTCTTAAACTCTAGAAAAATTAAAAATCTTTAATATTTATCCTTGATCTCATTTGATTGATTCTTATATTATTGTCATCATCATCATGTTTATATTGTGATGAAAGTCATATTTGGCTCGTAGTGCATAGATGGATTGTTGATTGGTATGATTATGAACATGAATTATGTATCGGTATAATCATGACCTGTAATGTTACAAATGATGTGGTAAAAGTCATTATTGGCCCGTAATGCATTGATGGACAGTTGTTTGGCATGATCATGACCACTGGTGATAATAAATATCATTGGCTCGTAGTGCATGGATAATTCGTGGATGTGATACAAAAGAATATCCTTGGTCCGTAGAGCATGGATAATTGGGTGATGTGAATTATTTATTGAGATGTGTTACATAGATAAAATATTGATGATGAACTTTTAAATCATAGAATATATTAGACATCATGCTCTACTTGACTTTTCTAATGGATTGCTTGTTTCGCTGCAGTTAAATTTGCTGTCTATTGTATTTTATCTATTTTTACATTGTTGAAGGATAATGATAAATTATTCTACATTATCTTAGTCATAATATTTTTTACTGGGCTAGTTGAGCTCACCCTTTTCTTTCATTTTTCTCTTCAGGAAATGAGAATATAGCTAGGACTAGTCGGGGAATGGAGTGATGGTCTAAGATGGTGGCTCTAGTAGTCATCACTATTCTATAAAATAGTGTGATAATAATTATAACGAGGACTCCATTTGAGTTTGAATATTGTCTACGAGAAAATATTCGTGTTAAAACTTTCAGCTTATGTTTTGTCGTATTTTGCATGACAATTGTATAAATTAAGTTTATATTTAAATTATGTACCATGTATTTGGCGACTCAGAATGGGTTGTGTATACCTATTTTGGGGGCGTCACAACTGACTTGTGGTTGCCCATCTTGACATTGCCTCTACTAAAAGGTTCATACTGACAGAACCAGTCCTTGTGAGGTGTCATATGATACAAAACTCATATATCAATAAATCAGACATCATCATCTATTTGGGCTACACAAGTAACTGCTATGTACAAGTCTCCAATGACTTCATCCTTATTCCCCGAATCATTCTTCTCATACGCAGTTTTATCACCCTTGTTCTTGCAGCCCTTCTTCATATGCCCAAATTCATTACCCTTCCAGCATTTAATTTTCAACATGTATGTACTCTTAGATCTCCCTCTTGATTGCAACTTGTTTACAGACCTCTTTGAATTCCTATCTAAATTTTACCCTCGAACTAACAGAGCCTCCTTGGTTGAACTTTTTGTACTTTGTCTTTGCATATCTTCTGAAAATAAAGCAGAAACAACCCCCTCAAACAACAATTCTGTAGTACCACTACCAATCATAATAATCATATTATCTCACGAATCAGGCAATGAACAGAGTAATGTAATAATTTAATAATCATCATTGATATCATAACTTATTGATGATAACTTACTAATCAGGGTATTAAATTCATGTAGGTTTGCAAAAAACGAACTTCCATCATCCATCTGAAGTTTATTCAATTTCTTCCTAAGAAACAAGTTATTAACTAAGGACTTACTTTGATATAGGGTTTCCAATTTCATTTAGAGATCTTTCGTAGTCTTCTCCCCAAAAACATTAGCCAAAACATTATCATCAAGGTATAGTCGAATCAGGCCACGAGCCTTCCAATTCAACTTATCTCATTTAACAATTTTCTCTTTCAATTGTGTTTCAGTCAAAAACGTCCCCTCCTTCTAAGCGGTAGCAATCAGATTTGGATCTTCAATTACTTTCCATAAATCCTTATGTACGAGCAGATCCTCCATCTTTAGTTTCTAGAGTTCATAACTCTGTCCGTTGAACTTATCAATTTAAATTCGTGATGACCCTGTATTCAACATCTTAAATTCGCCAATCCCAGAACCTTCAAACAGTAGCCCTGATACCAAATGTTAGAATTTAAGAACGAATCACACAATAATCTCACAGAAAAATAGATGAAGAAAATGGAAAATAATAGACACAAGATATACCCAAGTTCACCAATTTTGACTAGCACTACTTGTCTAATGTATTCACTAGATGTCTTACACGTTCTACAATGATCCACACACCAAACAATGTTTTATAGTAACTAGAAAACTCTAGCTGTAATAACATAAGCTCAATCCCAAAACATTAGTTACTAATACCCAAGACCAGGCTACTAATAAATTTTCAAACCTAATTGTATCTTGCGCTTGATTTCCCGGAGAGCGAGACCCCCGACTATCTTGTCATTATTCAAACCCGCAAAAGTATGAGTCAATCTTAACAGGAAGGATTGAGAGAGAAACCAAAGCTCAAGAGGGATTGCTCTTGTTTTGAGTATAAATTTTGATCGATTGGGAGTTACAATATTTCTAATTAATTAATCAAATTGAAATTCCAGACAAGAGGTACAACACATTGCATTTGGCTCACGTAAGTATGCTATTTTAAGCCCAAAATATGTCAAGAAAGATGTGTTTGGCCATTCAAATTTTTTTATTAGCTTATAAATTTGCTTGGTTTTTTTTTGTTTTGCTTTTTTTTTTTTTTTTGTAAATTTGACAATCTTTTGTAATTAAGATTTTGAACTTATTCTTTAATATTTAAAGGATGTTTCAGATTGTTTCATGATTAATTATTAGGCTTAAATATGAATTACTATCCTAAACTATGAGTCATATTCCACTTCGATGATCCATCTTTTAATTTTGTTAATTAGATGATTAAACTATTAATTTTTTTCATTTTCATTCAATTAGACCTGCCACTTCAAAAATTGTTGATGTGGCTAGCTCGGTGGGCTAGAGTTCAGTTGATGTATCATTAAGAAGGAATATTTTAATTTTAAATTACAAATTCGTCAAACCATTTTATATCAAACATTAAAACTAAACAAAACCAACTAATCATCAGATTAAACCAAATCAAAAGAAATCAAAATTAAAATTAAAAGAAATCAAAAGTCATACCTTCTCTCCCCTAATCTTCCAATCCATTTCCCCTTCCCCCTTCCCCCTTCCCCCTTCCGTTGAAGCCTTCCCCTTTACCCCCGACCCCTGTCGTCTCATCAATTTGCCAATTACCTAGACAGAGACCACTGCCCTCCATTGTCACAGAAATCACGAGCCCTTCAGTCGCTTTTGATATATAATGGTGGAATTTCTGTCTCCTTCCTTTTGCCAGAGACCATGTACAAGTGGGAAAGTAACTTTATGTTTACTGCACTCTGTTTGTTCTTCATTCATGTTGTAGGAACTCTGCACTCTGTTTGTTCCCTTTCCCGCGCCCCCGCTTCTCTCTTTTTCAACTCTCCCATTTCCTCCTCCCCCTATTGTTATTGTTGTCTATTCAACAATGGCAACCATAAATCTAAATCCTCCATTATCCTTAAAGAAACCAAATAGGTTCTGCCTCCACACTGGGCTTTCTTTCTTTCTCTAACCTTTCATGCTCCTTCGATTCTTTGCAAGAATAAAATATTCAGATCCGAAAAGATTAGAAACCTTTTGGGTTGATGTCAACAAGATGGGACTCATTTATCATAATATTCGCTCATTGGAACCGAGATAGATTTTATTGAATTGATTTTCAGCATACATTTCTTCCTTTTGCTCATCAATTTCATTATGAGTTGTTTTTAGTATGTTCTTCGGTTTGTTTGGATGAAAATTATTTGGGTTTTGTGTGGATGAATGAGAATTTGGGTTTGGTGTGATGAATTATATATGGGACTTTTTTGGGATCTGAGTAGGCTTTTTATTTTTGGGATAATTATTTAAGAACCATCGATTCCGATTCTCAGTTCTTCGTTGGAATGTTGATTTCGCAGTTCTTGAGTTAGGGTTTTTTTCAATCGAGTTTGGGGATTGCTTTAGATAGACTTTAGGGCTTGGTTTTAGATCAATTGTTATTGTTCTGATGATTTTAATTTGTTTAATTTGTCTAAATCACTTTTGATGTGACCATTTTACCCTCCATTATATCATATTTGTTTAATATATAATTAAAATACTATTTTTTTTATCAACATCAGCTTTCTATGGCTATCATTCAGATTGTCACGTCAATGATTTCGACGTGACATGGCTTCATTTATTCTTGTCGAAAAAAATTAATAGTTTAATCATCTAATTGACAAAATTAAAAGGCGGAATATGACCTATAATTTAGGATAGTAAATTATATTTAAGTCTAATTATTATTATTTGGACTCCAACTATATATATTGTGGCTGTTTATACAATTTTTTTTAGAATCTAGATTGAAGTTCTATGTTGAAGCCAGATCCAGTAACACAAATTCTGGTTTATTTGATTGAAAAAATTTCAAGAAATAGGACATTGCAGGGACTGTGTAAAAGCATCAAAGTTGCTTTCTTTTTCCAAGTACAAGATATCAATCGATGCACACATTTTTAGCAACTCTTATCAAATACAGAAAGAATAACAAAAAGGGCAAACCAGAAAATAGAAATCATGAAGTTTTGCCACCTTAACTAAATATGAAGAAGGCACACAAGAAATTCAAATTCATGTAGTAATTAAAGATCAAAAACTAAAGATCAAAAACTACTTGGACTCTGTCAAGGTCAAGCTGAACTCCCACAGTTTCTTGGCCAATTCTGGATCTCTAGCCTTAGAGCTTGCTTTAGCTTTGTTGCTGTCCATGAAATATTCACCACTAACTCCATTAACTTTCGGATTCAATGCCAAAAAGCAAGTAGTTGCTGCTCCTTGGCCCACATTTTTCATGAAAAATTGTCCACAACCAAAGATGCCTGCAAATTAATTATCACCAAGGAACAGATCAATATATTAGTTCTAAGACAACATTAAGTGTTAATTAGTAATATTAATCTTAGACTAAAATGCAAAACTCTCATTTATGCTCATGTGATATTATTTTTTTTTTCTCGAGTTTGAGTAATTAGCAAATTTCTCCCCCAAAGTACAATTATTAGTGCAAAATCGTACATTTTAAGGTACTCGATTGCGGTTTCCTTTATTGTAAAGTCAAGTACCATTGATAAACTGAGTTTTGCATTTTAGTCTTAATCTTAATTAGAGGATTTAGGCATATATATGTATCATTTTAAAAGCTCAAGTACTTACAACCAAGAAGGCCGCTATTTTGTACAATATTTGTGGCAATAACTCCGGGATGAAGTGAGTTTGCAGACACATTTGCTCGGTCCTCCTGATGATGATCAAATTGGAGAAAAAGAAAACAATATATGTTCTTAATTATATTAGATTGTAAAATAAATTATCCCTAAAGACACCTAGTTTAGGATAAAAGATAACCATCTTCATGCTTAGATTTATTGAACAAATTATTACCTTTAAGCGCCTTGCAAGCTCAACACAGTGCAATGTGTTGCAGAGTTTTGATTGTCCATAAGCGCCGTTGCCGTTGTAACTGGAATTTGTGCACAATCAAAATCAAGAAACAGTACAAGTTAGTAATTACATGAAAGGGATGCCACAATCAGTGAATACAAGGCAAAAATTGTTATTTTACACTTATTTGAATTAACTAGTTCATATTAGTATAAAATGAAATGAGTGTATATGTGCGTGTGTGAAAATTAAATACCTTGCTTTGTCGTTGATTTTGTCGAAACGAATTCCTTCTTTGTAGCCAAACCGGTGGAGCTCTGATCCAATGTTAACAATTCTGCCTTGTTTACCGCATTCGCGTGCTGTGTTTTTCATGGTGTCCAACAAAAGATTTGTCAAAAGAAATGGACCCAAATGGTTCACTGCAAACTGTTGTTCTACGTTGTCTTTCGAAAGGGTGAATGGAGGTGCCATAATCCCAGCATTGTTACTGCCAACAGTACCACCAAAACATAATAATAATTTTAGTTCTTGCATGTAATAAATATAATGTTCCAACATATATAATTGGTAAAGAAGTTAAATTAGACACCTTAAACAAACATATGAAATTAATATAGGAGTTAAACTAATTATATGAACATCTTAAACTAGTTTGATTTCTTACACGAGGATGTTGAGATGAAGACCGGAGGAAATATATTCCTTGGCAAATTTCCTGATGGATGCCTGTGAATTGAGATCTAATTCCATGACATCAATTTTGGCGCGGGGGATTTTTTGGAGTAATTCTTCTTTAACTTTTGCACCGGCTTTAACATTTCTTACTGCCATCACTACATGAACACCTCGCAACGCCAAAACGCGTGCAGTCTCTAGTCCAATCCCATTTGTTGACCCTGCATGAAATTAATCATTCATTCATTAGTTATTAGCTGTAGTAGTAATTTTCAATTAGCTCATGGAGTAGCAGCAGTATATATATATATATATATATATATATATAATAAATTTAATTAATTAAGCAGCCCAGAAGGTAGAGAAATTAATGAAGATACCTGTAACAATGGCAACAAGGCCAGCTCCGTCAACTCCTTTAGTAACTTGCTCGGCAGTAGAGCGAGCAGAGTAGCCTGATTTCCCGTTTAATCCGAAAATCCACATACTGGAATTAATATTTCTTTTTTCTAGCAGCAAAAACTCTTGATCGATCACAAGAAAGAATGAAATGGCTAAATAGCTCCCGGAAAACAAATGTACGTACAACTTAAGTAGTCATACAGAAGAAACTATCCAATATATAAGGAAAAAGTATTAATGAGAAAAGTCTAAGGTCCATGTGAAACCTTAATTACGCGCTAAACAAAAACATGAACAGTTTGCTGGCAAATGATATCAACTTGGTCTTAATATTTTAAAAATATTGGGGGTTGACTTCTAGATCACCAGCCAGCCAAATGAGACCAAATAGAATTTTAAAAATAAATAAATGAAATTGACAAATCTATAAAATTATAATGGTTAACACTAAAATTTGTCCGCTCGCCGAATTACCAAATAATGAACTAAAAACTTGCACAGTGAACAAACAATCACACCGAAAAACTTGATAATCTGGGTCGCCGATAAATAATTCCGGTGTAAGAATAAGTAAAGACCCGAAACGTCACCAATAAAGATAAGTATGTAATTGCTTTAATATATAAATTAGACAAATAGTACTTCAGAAATAGATGTCAAATAGAATATGAAAGGTAGATCTCCTAAAATGTCAAATCTCCTGTTGAAATATTTTTCCATACGGTGTGGATCCCCAAAACCCTCTTAACCTATCAAATCACACTCTAACAATATTACTACTTCCGTTCTTAAAAGATTATAATTTAAGATTTTTTTATATAGATTAAAAAAGTCATTTAATACTGTTATTTAACAAATAAAATTTATTTAAAATTTCATCACTACCTCTTATGGGAAGTTGAAAACTATTAATACAAAGGATATAATTTCTTCTAGGGGTGATATAAGAAATTAAATAATTTATTCTCCTAAAAAACTGTAAACTATAAATAAATTAAAACAAAATTTTTCTTCTAAAACAATCATCTTTTAGAAACGAAGGGATTATTAAATTAGAATTATTAAAATATGGGGGTTACAGCTAATATATATAAATATAAAAATAGAATACGTGTGAATATAACTTGGTTTTTTTGAGACCTCGTTTAGGTTGAATGAAATCTTATAGCTGCCCATGCACTACTAGAATCTTCTAATTTGTTGCCGTATCGACAAGTTTTTATTTTTAATTTTCCTTCAATTTGTTAGTTTATGATTATATTGCATGTGTTCTAATGTTTAGTTTTCCTTTTATGCTGAATAACGATATCGCCAAAAAATTGAGTGAATATCAATATTAAATGATTTTGAATTTTTTGCTCATCTTAATAAATTATTTGGACCGTCCAAAATTTGAGATAAATTTCACCGTCCATAATAGTAATGGCGGATTTTATTCTTTAAAATAGAAATATTTTTGATAATACCAAAACAAAATTTATTCAAAAAGAACCATTAGTATTACTGAAAGTGGATAGTTCGTTAAAATAAAATAAAAATGTCATTAATGCATATTTTTTATGACAACATAAATAATAAATATTACTAGATATCAATAATAATAAATTCTAGCAACCCCATGTGATCATTCTAAAGATTAAAAATAATACTTGTAATTAATTGGGATGATTTTGGGTGGATAAATGAAAATTGTGTTAAATAAAAAGAAATGATTGAGATTGAGATTGGAATTGGAGTACACAGCAACCACATAAGTGGAGTCGTGCAATAAGCCCGTATTGAGCGGGATTATATACAGGGGTTAATTACATATATTAGTATATTTTTAAAAATAATTATAAAAATCATATATCTATAAAATAATTATAAAAATATTACACTTTTTCATATTTATTTACAATATTAGTGTAATTAGGATTCCTTAATTTAAGGGATTATTATTAATTGACTGATATGGCAAATCAGGTAGTTTTTTTTAAACGCACGTTCCTATGTAAATAAACCTTCTTTTTCTCTCAACTTCCATAATTTTCGTACTTTCTCTCTCTAAAATCTTCTTCTTCTTCTTCTTCTTCTTCTTCTTCTTCGTACAAGGTTAATGAATATTTTTCTTCTTCTTCCTAAATAGTAGTTGTTCGTCTTTGGGTGGCGTAAATTGGTTAATGAATATTGATCTCCTTGAGTTATTGAGGGATGCAACTGATTTGCATTGTCTAATAGTCCTTTATTTTTTTGATTGTTTTTTAATTTTCTTTTATTGCACTTGTTGATTCACAGGTTGTTCAAGTTAGTGAAAAGAAGGTTTTGGATCAGAAAGCATACATGTTCTATTATCGAGATAATAGAAATTTTGCTTCAAACTTGCCTCTTAATGTTATTCGGAAAGAGATCATGGCGAAAAAATGTCATGGGAAGAAGTTCAAGTTCATAGCCAGAAGATATTTCTAAACCAACAAATTTTAAAGGTGTGTTAATTTAAATTTTGTTATTGTTACTATCATATAACTGTTTGGTTTATTCAGATTATGTTTTAGTTCTTTATTAATTTGGGATTTGGATACTATTTTTGTTACCTTGATTTGGTATTTTGGTTACTTTTTTATGTTGTTATGATTACCATGTATTTGCTTAGTATACATGGTTGACTAAACTGGTTTTGGTGTACATGTTGTTATGGTTACCATTTATTTGCTTAGTATACATGGTTGACTAAACTGATTTTGGTGTACATGTTGTTTATGTATTGGTTACCATTAAAACATATTTTGGTTACTATTATATAAATATTTGGTTACTTATTTAGTATGTTTTTTGTTACTGTTAGTTTCTGATTTAGATTCCATTTTTGTTTCCTTAAGTTGGAATTTTGCTTATTGTTTTTTTTTGTTCTGGTTACAATATATTTACTTAATATATGAGTTGATTAAACTTTGTTTGGTCTATATGTTATTTATGTATTAGTTACCATTAATATATATTTTGGTTACTAACATATAAATGTTTGGTTACTTCATTAATATATTTTTTGTTACTGTTAGCTTATGATTTGGATACCATTGTTTTTCTCTCAATTGAGATTTTGGTTACTTTTATATGTTGTTTTGGTTACAATGTATTTGCTTAGTATACATTGTTTGACTAAACTGAGTTTGGACTACATGTTGTTTAGTATACTAGACTAATTTCTGGGGCTTGATGTAATGCTTACGTTGTAGCTACGCCAAGCAATAAAAAATAGATACTATCATATAACTGTTTGGTTACTTCGCATTATGTTTTGGTTCTTCATTATCTTGAGATTCTGGATACCATGTTTGTTACCAACGTAGTATATTTTGGTTACTTTTATATGTTGTTATGGTTACCATTTATTTGCTTAGTATACATGGTTGACTAAACTGATTTTGGTGTACATGTTGTTTATGTATTGGTTACCATTAAAACATATTTTGGTTACTATTATATAAATATTTGGTTACTTATTTAGTATGTTTTTTGTTACTGTTAGTTTCTGAATTAGATTCCATTTTTGTTTCCTTAAGTTGGCATTTTGCTTATTGTTTTTTTTTGTTCTGGTTACAATATATTTACTTAATATATGAGTTGATTAAACTTTGTTTGGTCTATATGTTATTTATGTATTAGTTACCATTAATATATATTTTGGTTACTAACATATAAATGTTTGGTTACTTCATTAGTATATTTTTTGTTACTGTTACCTTATGATTTGGATACCATTGTTTTTCTCTCAATTGAGATTTTGGTTACTTTTATATGTTGTTTTGGTTACAATGTATTTGCTTAGTATACATTGTTTGACTAAACTGAGTTTGGACTACATGTTGTTTAGTATACTAGACTAATTTCTGGGGCTTGATGTAATGCTTACGTTGTAGCTACGCCACAATAAAAAAATAGATACTATCATATAACCGTTTGGTTACTTCGCATTATATTTTTATTCTTTGTTATCTTGAGATTCGGATACCATGTTTGTTACCAACGTAGTATATTTTGGTTACTTTTATATGTTGTTATGGTTACCATTTATTTGCTTAGTATACATGGTTGACTAAACTGATTTTGGTGTACATGTTGTTTATGTATTGGTTACCATTAAAACATATTTTGGTTACTATTATATAAATATTTGGTTACTTATTTAGTATGTTTTTTGTTACTGTTAGTTTCTGATTTAGATTCCATTTTTGTTTCCTTAAGTTGGCATTTTGCTTATTGTTTTTTTTTTGTTCTGGTTACAATATATTTACTTAATATATGAGTTGATTAAACTTTGTTTGGTCTATATGTTATTTATGTATTAGTTACCATTAATATATATTTTGGTTACTAACATATAAATGTTTGGTTACTTCATTAGTATATTTTTTGTTACTGTTAGCTTATGATTTGGATACCATTGTTTTTCTCTCAATTGAGATTTTGGTTACTTTTATATGTTGTTTTGGTTACAATGTATTTGCTTAGTATACATTGTTTGACTAAACTGAGTTTGGACTACATGTTGTTTAGTATACTAGACTAATTTCTGGGGCTTGATGTAATGCTTACGTTGTAGCTATGTCAAGCAATAAAAAATAGATACTATCATATAACTGTTTGGTTACTTCTGCATTATGTTTTGGTTACTGTTATCTTGAGATTCGGATACCATGTTTGTTACCAACGTAGTATATTTTGGTTACTTTTATATGTTGTTATGGTTACCATTTATTTGCTTAGTATACATGGTTGACTAAACTGATTTTGGTGTACATGTTGTTTATGTATTGGTTACCATTAAAACATATTTTGGTTACTATTATATAAATATTTGGTTACTTATTTAGTATGTTTTTTGTTACTGTTAGTTTCTGATTTAGATTCCATTTTTGTTTCCTTAAGTTGGGATTTTGCTTATTATTATTTTTTGTTCTGGTTACAATATATTTACTTAATATATGAGTTGATTAAACTTTGTTTGGTCTATTTGTTATTTATGTATTAGTTACCATTAATATATGTTTTGGTTACTAACATATAAATGTTTGGTTACCATTAGTATATTTTTTGTTACTGTTAGCTTATGATTTGGATACCATTCTTTTTCCCTCAATTGAGATTTTGGTTACTTTTATATGTTGTTTTGGTTACAATGTATTTGTTTGTGATATAAATATTGTTTATATATAGTTACTAATGACTGTGTAAATCTGATTTTTTTTATTTGCAGTTATGGAATCTTTATTATGGGGAATGCAATAGAAAATTCATTGGAAAAGTTATATATTGGTGTGACATGGAAGTCCCCGGCATTATTACCAAGAAATTGAACCCAAGACAGTTGAAGAAGTTTAAGGCATCATTAGTTTGTGGATGTATTATTTTTGTAAATAATAAACTCAAGTCATAATAAACCATGTATTTGCTTAGTATACATTGATGTATTATTTTTGTAAATTCCTTCAAATATATTCTACAAGGTTTATGCTATTCTATTTCTACTTCCATTTTCACAAACACATCTTACATGTTCTGGTTACTTTCATATAACTATTTGGTTACTTCTTTATTATGTTTTGGTTACTGTTATCTTATGGTTTGGCTACTATTATTGTGTCCTCAATGTGAAATTTCAGATACTTTTATTTTTTTTATTCTGGTTAATATGTAATTGTTTAGTATACATGGATTGCCTAAACTGAGTTTCATTACATGATGTTTCTGTTTTGGTTACCATTAAAACCTGTTATGGTTACTATCATATAATTATATGGTTACTATTTTATTATGTTACATTATGGTTATAGTATACATGGATTGCTTAAACTGAGTTTCATTACATGATGTTTCTGTTTTGGTTACCATTAAAACCTGTTATGGTTACTATCATATAATTATATGGTTACTGTTTTATTATGTTACATTATGGTTATAGTATACATGGATTGCTTAAACTGAGTTTCATTACATGATGTTTCGCTTTGGCTACCATTAAAACATGTTCGTTACTATCATATAATTATATGGTTCTTGCTTTTATTATGTTACATTATGGTTCTTGTTTATTAGTAACCAAATAGTTACAAGCTTGTATCAGGACAAACATTAATTGTTAAATGTACATGTGTGAGTGTCCTATTTATCTACAAGCTTGTTAGTAACCAGATAATTATCATAGATAGTTACTAGCTTGTTAGTAACCAGATAATTATAAGCTTGTATCAAGACTGTTATAAAGCTTGTATATGTTTACTTTATATTGATAACTCATGATGGAATCAAAATTAAAAATATTAATCAACATCAATTTTGGTTATCAGACACCATCAAAAATGTTACCAACCATGTGGTTAATGGTTATTAACGAAGAAACAATTATATATTCCTCAGAAACAATTAGATTTGTTGTATTGGTTACTGTCAGTCTCCATTGTCTAACAATTGAATAAACATTATAAAGTAACCAAATCAATATTAGACAGTAACCAAATTACATAATATTAGTAACCAGAAAATAAACCAAATTTTTACATGCAAATTTGAAGGCCTAAATGATGGAATTCGACCAAAAACCATGCGCTTCACCAAAGAACGCTGGTGACTTTTGATCGTTGACCCGTTTCCAATGAAATTAGGCTCTGAAAACGCCAAAATCCGACACTCCAAACTTGACAAAAAATTGCCAAATTATCACTGCAACCAAATAAACATTATACTGTAACCAATTAAATAGTATACAACAACCAATATTTAACAGTTGTATGAAGGTAAACAATGTAGTCAATAAGTAACTACCAATATAAAATAAACAATTATAAAACTCAATAATATTATAGAGTAACCAAATAAACACCTTTCAGTATCTAAATACATATTATACAGTAACCAAGATATATATAATTAGTAGCCAAGATTATAAAAAATATCTTTACATTCATTTTACAACCAAAATAATCAGTAATGACTTTGTTACAAATTAAAGACTAACAGGTGTATAAAGGTAACCAATGTAGTTAATCAGTAACCATCAATATAAAAAAATCAAGATAAAAATACGAAGAATATTATGTAGTAACCATGGTAATATTACACGATAATCAAGTCGAAATTATAAACTAACCAAATCCAGTTAGACAAGAACTAAACATATTTACTTAGTATCCATAACATAAAATATATTTGACAGCATTTTACAGCAAAAACAAATAATATAAAAAATATCAATATGTACTTAAAGGTGTATTGGTTACTATTAGTCCAAACATCAAATTTGGTGTATTGGTTACTATTAGTCCATGTAACCAATACAATGTAGTCAATAAGTAACATCCAATATAAATGAAACAATTATAAAAGAATATAACATTATAATTTTACACAGTAACCAGGTCAGCACTATTGAGTAATCATTATAATTTTACATAGTAACGATCGAGATTAGACAAAGAACCAATATAATGTAAAAACAAGATCCGTGTCAAGATATTAGTCAGTAACCATTATAATTTTACACATCAACCAACTCAGCAATATTCAGTAACCATATAATGTTACACAGTAACCGAATCAGCATTAATCAGTAACCAAAAACAACCAGTAAAAATAGGGTTTTCCTTGCATTTTACAATAAAAAACAACCAGTATAATTTATTTGTTACCAACTAAAGGCAGACTTTTGTAAGAATGTAACCAATTTGGCTAACAAGTAACCATTAATATAAAAAACATAAGTAGAAATGTACATTAATATGCTTCAGCAACCAATAATACAGTAACCAATTAATCACTGCAGTAATTAAGTTTACATTATTCAGTAACCAAGTCAGCATGAGTCACTAAATAATATTTTTACACAGTAACCAAGTCAGCATTATAATAATTTTATACAGTAAACAATTCAAAATTAGTCATAACCATTATAGTGTTACACAGTAAACAAGTCAGCATTTGTCAGTAACCAATATAATATTACATAGTAACCAAATCAAGATTAGTCAAGAACTAAGTCAAAGATTAATTAGTAATATTATGCAAGAACCAAAATAGCATTAGTCGAGAACTTCAAGACATCATTAGGCGGTATAATGTTACACAAAGAACTAATACAAAATAATCAATAAATCAAACCAACATTGAGACAAGAACCAATTTATATAACCTTAGTAACCATAATATAAAACATGTTTTCAAATACATTTTGCAAAGCACAACATTCAGTATTCAAACTTTGTGACAATTTAAGTTCGAAAAACTTAAGAAAGATAATCAATTTAGTAATTCGTAGTAACTATAAGTATCTATATGCTTATAAGTTTTAAACTTACATACCATAGTATTTGAATCGAAGCTGATGTTGATTTTGTATTCAACAATCACTGCAACAATGTTTTTGGTTACTGATCTTGAAGGCGGCGTTGATTTTGTATGCTATTTTCGATCTTACAGATTCGTCGCGACAACAGTTTTCTTCTTAGAGATGCAAGATTCTCGAGGTGGTGTGTCATGATTTAAAAGCTTCGCTCTTCTCCGATCTCGATGGTGTGTCGCATGATTCCTCCACTACTTACCAACAACTCCCTGCAATTCCTCTCTCTTTTTTTCCTTCCTATCTCCGTCGTGGATTCCCCCCAAAAACTCCCACCGCCATCGCCCAGGCATCCGCCGACCACTTAGCTCTTCCAACCACCGAAGATTTGGATTTCTCCGGTATCAAAGTTGCATGTTTTGTTCAGTCGCTTGATTTTAGGAGTGGTTAGTTGCATATAGGAGAGTCCATAACTGACATATACGTGATTTTAGCAATTTTATATTGTGTTGTTTTATTTTTGTAATTATGTTGTGCGTGTTTTATTTTTGTAATTACTTTTTAAATGTTG
The DNA here is from genome assembly GCA_020205605.1 of Panax ginseng. Taxonomy (NCBI): domain Eukaryota; kingdom Viridiplantae; phylum Streptophyta; class Magnoliopsida; order Apiales; family Araliaceae; genus Panax; species Panax ginseng. Next base: position 30,840,738 of record CM035138.1, on the reverse strand, counting down.
TATATTAGTGTAAAGGACCCTATATACAATGGAGTGCCCTCTCTTTATTACTCCCTCCGTCTCAGAATAAAAATCTTTATTACTATTTTGAATAGTCTCAACTTTCAAGTTAAATGTCTATTTTTCTTTAATAACCAAACTTTTACACACTTTTTCCTATTATGCCCGTATCATTAAATATCTCATACTTTTCTTATTCTAATTCTCTCTCCATATTTAATGACATTATTATGAATAATTTTGTCATTTTATTCTTCTTCTTAATATGCGTGAAAAGTCCACCAAGACTTTTATCCTGGGACAGAGGGAGTATTAGAGATGTATTTATAAATAAGAATTTCTTTAAAAGAATATTTTTAAAATTTTATTCTTGATATTAAGGAAAATGTAACATCGGTAATATAATAATATTCAATAAATTATACTCCCTCCGTCCCATGATAAAAGTCCTTATTACTATTTTGGGTAGTCTCGTGTTAAATGTCCATTTTCTTTTAATAACCAAACTTTTTACACATATTTTTCTATTATACCCGTAACATTAAATATCTCATATTTTTCTTATTCTAATTCTCTCTCCATATTTAATGACATTATTATAGACAATTTTGTCATTTCATTCATCTTCTTAATATGCGTGAAAAATCCACCAGGACTTTTATCATGGGATGGAGGGAGTAAATAATAAGAATATCATGATAGGATGTTTATATATTAATATATAAAATAAAAAAATATATACCTTTAATTATATATATATATATATATATATATATATATATATATATATATAGGGAATTAATTTATAGCCAACGTTGTAAGGATAAATTATCTTTATATATAACATATCTCAGTCGTCTATTCGTGAATCGAAAGGTAAGGAGGATCGATCTCATTCGCAGTTTAATATGTAAACAATGGCAGTTCTACTTGAGGGGCAGCATAGGCAGTTGGGAGATGTCATTTTACACTCCTAAATTAACCTCACTTTCACTTTATAAATTTAAATAATTAGCACAATAGTAAGCAAGGATTGATCCCACATAGAGTGATTATTTTATATTTATTCAATTATTTCCAAGAAAAGGAGGGTTTTGAGTTGATTAACTAAATCAAACTGATAAGAAATAACAATGATTAAAAAGCTTCAGTTCTTCAGTTTAGTATCACATTTTCACAATTATAGAGTAATCAAGTTATATTGTGATACCCGAAAAAAAATGTATTTTATGATAAAAAAAAATTATTTTTGTTTTAAAACATATTAATTGGACTTTGTTTTCTTTTTTGGGCTATTATTTTGTTTGGGCCAAATTAATCAGTAAAATTTGTGGACTATAATAAATAAATGGATTATGTTAATTTGGGCCTTTATATTATTTGGACTAATTTATATTTGTGTAAATTTAGTTTTTTTTAATCCAATTAATTAAGAGGATAAATATAATATATAATTAATAAATAATTAAAACCTAATTTAAGTCATACTCTTCAAGTCTTCATACGAATTGGGAAAAAAAGGAAAGAAAGTAGAGGTCGGCTGAGATAGGAGGAAAAGAAAAAGAGTACAGAGAAATTGATCAGGTAAAAAGGATTCTTTTGTTGAATAATATTATTATTATATCATGTATGTATAGTGATTAAAGTGGAGTGCTTGTGTCAGGCAGAATATGGTACACACACACACACACACACACACACACACACATATATATATATATATATATATATATATATATATATGTAACTTTTGATTAATACTTGCTGCAGACATGATTCGTTATTTATTAATATATATATATATATATATATATATATATAAGGATTATATTTGTATGCTATGTATAATTGGAAGGCTCTGCAAAGATCATTGCGAGTGTTTCATTCAAGATATATATATATATATATATATATATATATATATATATACTTTAATAAGTATTTAGCCATGAATTTTATAAATCGTAATTAGTAAATCAAATTAAAATTATGTATATTAATTTAAATTAATTAATTTTGCCGGCATAGTTATAAAAGTTCTTATTAATAAATTAAATAATATTATGTTTGTAACGGCTAGATTTGTAATAAAATTTATTTTATTATTCTATTATTAGATCGGACGGAAGGAATTTAATGAACTATATTGGGATAATAATTTTGGGTATTACATTGCTTAATCCAGGTACGGATTCCGTACTCTTTCAGCAAGACTCTTTTGTTTTTAATTCGTTCGTTTCGTTATTCGTTTCGAAATTTAGTATTCTCTCTCATAATTGTTCCTTGTCAATTTATTGTGATAAATTTATTTTGGCGTTGCATTAGAACTCACATTTGTACTCTTTAGACTAGTGTGTCATGTCTAAATTTTATTTTTATATTTATAGTGATGTACATGTTAGTATATTTTTAGAGACTTGTGTTGACGATTCGTTCGATTTAACATGTACATGTTAGAACCCCTTCGTGTTGATATTTTGTCGCATGTGTTGTGACATTATATTTTGTTAGAATACCGTAGGGTATACCTGAGCTATAACTACCTGTGGGGGTACCACAGGCATGTCCTCTTGGCACCGAGGCATGACACCTTCCGTGGCGATGTGCTCAGTCCACGGCGTCTCCGTTTTGTGCTCTGTTGGGAGTTGGCCATTTGGTGTTTTATTGTGGGAGGCGTATTGGTCGATCCTAGTTTTCTGTTCTGTTCTGTTCTGCAGATTGGTGATGTTTGTGCCAAACACGCCTTCCGATTTTACATGCATTGGATCCGCGGTCCAATGTGTGTGACTTGCCTGTGTGGCATTATTTGATTTGCCTATGTGGCATTATTTGACTTGCCTGTGTGGCAAGGTATATTTCTGTTTTATTCTGAGCTCGGTATGAAATAACACCTAGCCATTTGATTCAGCCTATTATTTCGTTGTGTTAGATTTGTTCGTTTCGTTTTAGTTCGTTTCGTCTCTTTTCATTTAATTGAGTTAGTTATTTTGGTTCATTATTTGTATTCTATATCCATACTGGGCATTTGGCTCATGCTGTGTTTTCTTCCGGCAGGTAATCAGGGGAATCAAGGGCAAGTGTGATGAGAGCTCTATTCATTCCAATGATTTAGAAATATTCTGTTTAGACTTGATGTGTCAGTTTACTTGGAATTATAATAATTATCTTAGATTGTGGTTTGAGACAGTTGGAGATTTATTATGGTTGACTTGTGGTATTTATCAGTTATTAAGACTATTCTTTTGTGGCTTTGAGCCTTGTTATTAAATTTATTAGTTTTGTTGTGTTTTGAGTAACCTCTTTTCTATTTTGGAAAGGGGTGTTCTGAGTTAATATCGAGCTTAGGTTCTTTCTTATAGAAAACCTATTTAGGTTTGACACATGAGTTATGGGTAGACTTACAGGTTAGGTTTTTGTTCTGCTTTGATTTTACTCGCTCACCATCATATCGCCTATATTCGAATCATCTCTAATCTGCTTTGTTATCTATTCGTTGATCTCTTTGTTAGATGGCTCGTAGATCCGCCAGAGTTGTTGGGAGGCGAGGCAACAATAAGGGAAGAGGTGAGGGTCAGCCCAATGAGCAACCTAATAATCAGATAAATGCTCAGTTGGCTACCTTGGAGAATCAGGTAGTGAATCAGGCTTTACCTCAGTTGGTGGCACAGGTTGTATAGGTAATGCAAAGAATTGCCACTTGCTGAAAATTCTGAACCAGAGAATTCGGGAAATAATGGTCAGCATGCAAATATGGAGGAAGGGAATGCAGATGGTCTTGATCAGTAGGTGGTTCCAATGTATGTGTGGTTGGAAAGGTTTCAAAAGCAGAAACCACAGGCATTTAGTTCAGCTCTAACTCCAATTGATGCAGAGAATTGGATCGCCCACTTAGAGAAGATTTTCGATGTGATGGGGTGCTCGGATAATCAGAAAGTGTTGCTAGCTCGCCATGTCGGAAGGGATGCTTGGTGGTGGAAAAGCGTTGAAAACAACAAAGGGTAATGGTTATGTTGAGGCACTTAGTCAAGGTAGTTTTGTGAGAGGTCTTTTATCGCATTTCCAATTTGCGATAAAGAGGCTATATGCCGAGAGATATCTGTCTATTCGGCAGAAAGATGATGAGTCCATCACGGATTTCATGACGAGGTTTACTAGGTTGGCAGGCTTTACGGGAATTTTTGCAGGGACTGCAGCGGAACAGGCGGAGAAGTTCAAGTGGCGAATTCATTATAGATATCGTCAGCATCTTATTAACAATAAGTTTACAGACGTGTCAGCAGTGACCAATGCGGCCAAGAATATTGAGATGAAGCGACAGGACTTTCGGTCTTCTAAACCGGATGGGAGTCGAAAGAGGGACAGAGATGACCAGCAGGGTCAAACTTCAGTTCAACATGGGAGAAATCAGGGTGGTCAGTTGAATAGGAATCGTGGTGGCCAACAGGGGCAGTGGCGTGGTCAGAATCAAAACAGGGGTTATCAGCAGATGCCTCAGCAAGGGCAGAATCGTTAGCTGCAGCTACCTTGGAATGGTTAGAATCGTCGATTAAAGGCGTAATCGTCGTGAGGGAAAAATCGAGGTCGTTATCCGGACCACCGGTGGGGTAACCCAAATCTCATTCTGATAGCTCCTTGTGCTATTTGTGGGGTTATTCATCCGGGGAGGCAGTGTCATAGACTCACAGGTGCATGCTTCTTGTGTGGACAGATGGGTCATATTGCTAGGAATTGTACCGGTCCACGCGAAAATGGTGGAGGTGGTGATAATGGTGGCAATGGAGGTCAGCGTCTGGGTGGTCGAGTGTTTGCCTTGACATATAACCAGGCGACAGGTGCACCAGGTACTGTTTCTGGTACTCTTTTAGTTGGCAATCGTGAGGCGTCTATTTTTTTTGATACGGGTTCTACTCATTCTGTTGTTGCTCAGTCTTTTGTTCGGCACCTGGGGGTGCCATCTCAGTTATTAGATTCTGTTATGTCTATTTCTACCCCGATGGGGACTTCTGTTGTTATTTCTGATTTTTATTGAGGGTGTCCGATAAGTTTTGGGGATAAGATCCATAGCGTTAATCTTCTTCCGATGAGTATGCACGATTTTGATGTCATTCTTGGGATGGACTGGTTGGATAAGCACCAGGCCACTATTGATTGTCAGGCGAAGAAGGTTATATTTGGAGATGTGAAGTCTCCAGAATTCGTGTTTCAGGGTTCACAGCCGAGTAGGGTGTTGAAGTTAATTTCAGCTTTGAAGGCTGGGAAATTGGTAGCAAAGGGTTGTGAGGGGTATTTGGAATTTGTGAAAGATACCTCTAAGGGTGAGTCTCGTATTGAGGATGTTCCAATTGTTCGTGATTTTTCCGATGTGTTTCCTGAGGAGTTGTCAGGGTTGCCACCACAACAGGAAGTAGAGTTTGCTATTGAGCTTGTTCCTGGTGCGGAGCCTATCTCTAAGGCGCCATATCGGATGGCACCATTGGAGTTGCAAGAGCTAAAGGAGCAGTTGCAGGAGCTTTTAGATCGTGGTGTGATTCGGCCAAGTGTTTCACCGTGGGGTGCTCCGGTCTTGTTTGTAAAGAAGAAGGATGGGTCTATGAGGCTGTGTATATACTACAGAGAGTTGAACAAGATCACCATCAGTAATCGGTATCCATTGCAGAGGATTGATGACTTGTTTGACCAACTTCAAGGGGCAAAATATTTTTCGAAGATAAACTTGAGGTCGGGCTATCATCAGTTGAGGGTGAAGGATGAGGATATCCCTAAGACGGCCTTTCGTACTCGATATGGGCATTACGAGTTTCTGGTGATGCCATTCGGGTTGACTAACGCTCCGGCGGTGTTCATGGATTTAATGAATCGGGTGTTCAGAGAGTACTTAGACCAATTTGTTATTGTCTTTATTTATGCCATTTTGGTTTACTCCAAGTCTAAGGAAGAGCATGAGGAGCATCTTCGCACAGTGTTGGGGATTTTGCAGAAAGAGAAGTTGTATGCTAAATTCTCTAAATGCGAGTTTTGGTTGGAGCAGGTGGCATTTTTAGGTCACGTTGTTTCTGCTGAGGGCATTAAGGTGGATCATGCGAAGGTTGAGGCTATCACTAAATGGCCGAGACCTACTACAGTGACAGAGATTAGGAGTTTTTTGGGTTTGGCAGGGTACTATAGGCGATTTTTGGAAGGATTCTCTTTGCTTGCCTTACCATTGACTCAGTTGATGAGAAAGGGCATGAAGTTTGTGTGGAATGAGGAGCGTGAGAAGAGTTTCGAGGAGTTGAAGAAACGACTTGTGACAGCTCCTATACTTGCATTGCCGTCGGGGACATGAGGCTACCAGATTTATAGTGATGCTTCTAAGAAGGGTTTGGAGTGTGTTTTGATGTAACACAGTAAGGTGATTGCTTATGCTTCTAGGTAGCTTAAATCTTACGAGGTGAATTACCCCACACATGATTTGGAGTTAGCAGCGGTGATTTTTGCCTTAAATATTTGGAGGCATTATTTGTATGGAGAGACTTGTGATATCTTCACCGATCATAAAAGTCTTAAATACATTTTCACTCAGAAAGAGCTTAACATGAGGCAGAGGCGTTGGTTGGAGCTTCTAAAAGATTATGATGCTAGAATTCAGTATCACCCGGGGAAGGCAAACGTGGTTGCAGATGCTCTTAGCCGAAAGAGTTCAGGGAGTGTAGTAGCCCTTATTACATAACCTCAGCTTATTTCGGATATGAATCGGCTAGAGTTGGAGTTGTATGTACGAGGTTCAGATGGGCATTTGGCGGGTATGAGAGTTGAGCCCTCTCTTATCTGGCGGGTCAAAGAAGCTCAAAAAGAAGATGGGGAGTTGTAGAGTATGACGCAGAATCTAGAGGAGGGAAAGCAGACCGAGTTTCGTATTGATGACCATGGTGTTATTTGGTTGGGTGAACGGTTGTGTGTACCGTTGGATCTAATCATTCGAGAGGCTGTGTTGGTTGAGGCTCATAGTTCGCCATTTTCTATTCATCCTGGTTCTACAAAGATGTATAGGGATTTGAAGAAGAATTTTTGGTGGAATGGGATGAAACGAGACGTGGCTGAATATGTTGGGAAGTGCCTCACTTGTCAACAAGTGAAGATAGAACATCAACGAGCTAGTGGTTTGTCTTTATGTGATTAGACATTCCAGGTGTGGAAGTGGGAGGATATCACGATGGATTTTGTGACTGGTTTGCCGAAGAATTTCAGGAAGAATGATGCCATATGGGTAGTAGTGGACCGGTTGACCAAATCGGCACACTTTTTGGCTATCCGTGAGGGTTACTCGGTGGATAGGTTAGCACAAATCTTTCAGCAGGAGATTATTAGACTTCATGGTACTCCGGTGTCTATTGTTTCAGATCTGGACCCACGATTCACTTCACGGTTTTGGAAAGGGTTCCAACGAGCTTGGGGTACTCGGCTCAACTTCAATACTTCTTTTCATCCGCAAACTGATGGGCAATCCGAACGGACTATTCAGACATTAGAGGACATGTTGAGATCTTATGCACTTGAGTGGTCGGGTAATTTGAGTTTTTTTATAACAATAGCTGGCATGCAAGTATTGGAATGGCTCTGTTTGAGGCATTGTATGGTAGAAAGTGTCGGGGCACCGACTTGTTGGGATGAGGTTAGAGAAAGGGCCATAGAAGGGCCTGAGTTAGTTCAAATCACTACAGATAAGGTAGCGGTGGCTAAGGAGAAATTGAAGTTGGCTCGATCACGACAGAAGTGTTATGCTGATAAGCACAGGAGGACTTTAGAGTTTGAACCTAGTGAGCATGTTTTTCTAAAAGTTTCTCCTTGGAAAGGCATTCGGCGATTTGGGTTGAAAGGAAAGCTTAGTCCGCGATATATCGGTCCATTTGAGATTTTGGAAAGAGTTGGTGAGGTTGCATATCGGTTAGCTTTGCCTCCACAACTAGCTCATCTGTATAATGTATTTCATGTGTCGGTGTTGAGGAGTTATCATTATCATCCGTTGCATGTGGTGCAATATCCATTCGATAAGATTCGGGAGGATCTTACTTGTGAGGAGAAAGCTGAGGCGATTTTGGATCGTCAAGAAAGGATTATGAGGAGGAAGACGATTCCGTTTGTTAAGGTTCTGTGGAGAAACCATTCGGAACGAGAAGCCACTTGGGAGCTTGAGGAGTTTATTCGAGCGGAATATCCGCATCTTTTTTGATAATTAGGTACGTTCTATTCTTTTGATTCCGAGGACGGAATTCTTTTAAGGGGTAGGTGATGTGATGCCCGAAAAAAAGAAAGTATTTTATGATAAAAAAAAATTTATTTTTGTTTTAAAACATATTAATTGGACTTTGTTTTCTTATTTGGGCTATTATTTTGTTTGGGCCAAATTAATCAGTAAAATTTGTGGACTATAATAAGTAAATGGGTTATGTTAATTTGGGCCTTTATATTATTTGGGCTAATTTATATTTGTGTAAATTTAGTTTTTTTTAATCCAATTAATTAAGAGGATAAATATAATATATAATTAATAAATAATTAAAACCTAATTTAAGTCATACTCTTCAAGTCTTCATACAAATTGGGAAAAAAAGAAAGAAAGTAGAGGTCGGCTGAGATAGGAGGAAAAGAAAAAGAGTACAGAGAAATTGATCAGGTAAAAAGGATTCTTTGTTGAATAATATTATTATTATATCATGTATGTATAGTGATTAAAGTGGAGTGCTTGTGTCGAATGCGGAATATGGTACACACACACACACACACACACACACACACACATATATATATATATATATATATATATATTACGGTTACGCACATACATTGATACTTGCTGCAGACATGATTCGTTATTTATTAATATATATATATATATAAGGATTATATTTGTATGCTATGTATGTTGGAAGGCACAGTAAGCAACTACTGTAGGTGTTAATTCGGTATATATATATATATATATATATATATATATATATAATACTTTAATAATTATTTAGCCATAAAATTTATAAATCAGAATTAGTAAATCAAATTGAAATTATGTATATTAATTTAAATTAATTAATTTTGCCGGCATAGTTATAAAAGTTCTTATTAATAAATTAAATAATATTATGTTTGTAACGGCTAGATTTGTAATAAAATTTATTTTATTATTCTATTATTAGATCGGACGGAAGGAATTTAACGAACTATATTGGGATAATAATTTTGGGTATTACATTGCTTAATCCAGGTACGGATTCTGTACCCTTTTAGCAAGACTATTTTGTTTTTAATTCGTTCGTTTCGTTATTCGTTTCGAAATTTAGTATTCTCTCTCATAATTGTTCCTTGTCAATTTATTGTGATAAATTTATTTTGGCGTTGCATTAGAACTCACATTTGTACTCTTTAGACTAGTGTGTCATGTCTAAATTTTATTTTTATATTTATAGTTGTAAGACCCCGAATTTTATGAAATAAAATTATTCATTTTTTTTATAATTATTATTCAGTAAATGGTTAAATTGATAAAAGTTTAAAGTTATGGGTGAATTATGCAAATTTTACAAAATACATGATGGCTATAAAATATTCATTGTTGTCGGGAATATTTTTTCTTTGTGGGAATATTCGTATGCACTGGCCAAGCGATCTTTTAATGGGCATATGTAAAGCGATTGGATGAAGAAAGCGATAAATATAAGTTGTTTATAAATGACTCGGCGTAGTTATTACAGATTATCTTTGTTAAAATACTTTTGGTTAAAACACGGTGAACATTACCAGTATTGCACTAATTATTGATTCTTACGTAAGAAGACACTTTCTCAATAATTGTTTCACGGTAATTCTTGTTCAATATTTTATTTTATTGATTCAATAATTCTTTGCGTTGATATTTTATAATCTTGTTGTTTCAATAATTGTCATTACACAATTATTTTTCATTATCGAGACAATAATTCATATTATCTAAATAATATTATTGGATAATATTATTGGCAATGTCTAGAAAGTTACATCTAAGGAGAGGTTTGGTCACCTAATTGCGGCGCCATGAAGGAGAAATTCTTATTGAAAAGCCCCTTTCCTGAAGGCGCACGGTTGTCAATATTGTGATTATATAATATTATTTGTGAATAATTAATTATTGATTTTTATGATGAGGAAAATATTCATTTTATGTGGATATAGATGGAGAAAATTTTTAATGTGAAAATTATTGAAAATTAATATTTTATCTTTTTCTGATAAAATAATTCATTTAAATATATTATTATATTTTAATAATATAATAATGGTGATATTTTTACAGTGAATGTGTGATATATGAGTATATGAGGAGGAGGAATATTTTTGTTAACAAAAATGTTTAAAACATGTTAAACATGTCGGTGGACCATATTTCTTGACTGAAATTTGATTATAGCCTGTAAAATCGCTCGTTTGTGGATTTCGGTCAATTTTTGTTTGGAATTTGGAAAAACTTTCTTCTACAAAGTTGTAGAGAATTGAATTTCCTATAAAAATTTGCGAGATTCGAATTTTCTGATAAAAAGGCTATTTATTATGAATTATTGAAGTTTCGGATTAATTAATTATCATTTTTGGAGTTTTAATTAATTAATTAAGAAAAACGTTTTTGACATGTTTGGGGCATCTTTAACATGTGTTTGATGGTGAAAAAATTTGATTCTAGGCATGCGTAGAAGATTATATATATATATATATATATATATATATATATAATATTTTAATAAATTTTACGCTTTGGTGTTCTAAGCAATTTCTATAAATAGGGTGCTTAGGTTATAATTGAAAATCACACCGAAACTGAAGTTTTCTCTCTATATTATCGAGCGTATTCTTGTGAGTATTTTGAGTATACTTTGAGTGTTGCTATACTATGCAAGTTAGATTCAAATTATTCATTCAAATCTTTGCTTTCTTTTTGAGGTAAAGGGATAATAAGGGATTTTAAGGGTTATTATTTCGAAATTCTTCTGAACCTTCAAAAATTCTGAAAAAATTTGAAATGATAATTTGATGAGTTTTGTTGATTGTGTCCAAAAATGGCGATTTTTGGATGTATATATTAGGAGTTATGGATTTTATGAGAAAAGACTATTTTAAAAGTAACTGCTTATAGCTCCTTGTGATTAACTCCAAAATTGATGAAATTTTTATTGTGAGTACATCTATATAATATCAGTATACCGTGTAAATTTCAGAATTTTTGGATAAAAGTACAATTTATGATAAATGTCTGAATATTCAGTGGTTTTGGCCATGTGAAAAATAGTAAATGAATTTTAAACATTTTGAGAAAAATATATATTCAATATGGGACAATATTCTTCTAAATCTCAGAAAAGAAATATTTTTAAAAACTGATTTGGTATTTTTCATGAAAATGTTCTAGTTATGAGTAAATGAATTAAATATGTTATGTGAATTAAGAAAATTAGAAAATATGATTTTATGGCTTGAGAATTATATATGAGATATATGCAGATTTGTGATGAGGTTTTTGGCTATTGGTGATGAGATCTTATGAGGTTGGCATTTTAAGATGATTAAATGCATTTATTAGTAAAGTATAAACAATTAAAATAAATTATTTATAAGTTTAAGAAATGATTAAAATATTGTGGTAGTATTAATAATATTAGATTATGAGATTATTAATTGATTATAACATTTTGATTAAGTTGTTATGAAATCATTGATTTATGAATCTTACTCTTGAGATTAAATCTATATGTTGATTATATTATTTTTATATAACATTCTTATAACCCTAATGAAGATATTTCTCTTTGACTTGAGTGTAAAGATGGATAGATTATTGGTATGATCGTGACTATAGGTTCTCTTTGGCCAGTAGTGCAAAGTTGAATTGTTGACTGGTATGATCATGACCATTGAATTTATAATTGAATATCTTTAGCTTAAGTGCAAAGGTGAATTGATCAACATATATGGTTATAATTATGGTTTATATAAATTCTGAAATGATTATGTATTTCTTTGAGATATGAATATCTTTGGTCCGTAGTACAAAGATGACTTGTTGATGAATATCTTTGGCCTGTAGTGCAAAGATGAATTGTTGATGAATATCTTTGGGTCGTAGTGCAAAGATGACCTGTAGTTGAATATCTTTGGCCTGTAGTGCAAAGATGAACTGTTGATGAATATCTTTGGCCTGTAGTGCAAAGATGAACTGTTGATGAATATCTTTGGCCCGTAGTGCAAAGATGAATTTATTAGTATGATTATGAACAGGAACTGTGATTTGGTATAACCATGATCTTTGATATTTCAGGTAAAGACAAGTGATGAAAATTATCTTCGACCTGAATGAGAAAAGGAATTTAGAACAACAATTACGATTATGAGTTATACATGTGATTGTGGATAGGAATTGTTGATTGATGTTACAGGGATAAAACATTGTTGGTGGACTTTTAACATGGAGAAGATAATAGACTTTATAGTCTATTTGACTCTTCTAATGGATTGCTTCGTTCACGCAACTATGGTTGAATTTTTTATCATCTACCATATGTTCTAAATCTCGATTTATTATTGATGAAGGCTATTGATAATTTAATTATCTTTAGTCATGATATTCTTTTATTGAGCTAGTTGTGCTCACCCTTTTGCTTCACAATTCCTTTCGGGTAATAAAGTGTAACCTGGGACAAGCGAGAATAACAGAGGGAATAGAAGCGGTGGTTTATAGATGTTGAGGGTGAGGTGAATTCAACTTTGGAAGGGTGTTTTGTCACTATTATACAAGATTTTTAATGACATACAACCTCGAGTCATCATAAGACGAGGTTGTGCTCATCCACTTCTTTGAGTACACATCTACCAAAGACTATCTATATGATCTTGGAGTCTATTTGAAATATAACTCTCAATTAGAGACAGGTGGAGATAATGATATGTCAAGAAGAAGACTCACCATTGGGAAGAATATGATAGTAATCTTCTCATTTTTCTTTGGGGTCTATTGGGTCAACCAAGGATAATTACGTGGCCATATGATATCTATCATAACCTAGAAGCATGGCCTCCCATATACTGAAGGCTTCCTTGAGCACTTCCCAAAGATTCTAATTTTAAAAGCAGCTTTTCGACTATACCTTTATGTAAGGTGTCATTGTGACGTCTTCACATTGGTATATATTTGTATCCAAACTCACAGCATATGTGTTGTTGTATTTTGCACGACAATTGTTGTATTAAAGTTGTAGTTATTTTCTGTACCATGTATTTGGCGACTCAGAATGGGTTGGATGGAATGGACCTATTTTGGGGTCGTTACAGTTGGTATCAGAGCTATAAGTAAAGAACCCCGAGCCTCTCATTTGGTGACTTCTGTTGATGGGGAATGCACCGCCGGACTCTCGTAGGGGGCCTTGAATTCTGGTGGCAAACTGATAAGTATCAATGTGAGGTGCTGACACAAGTTGGTGTCTAAAGTTACAGTTGGTATTAGAGCTTAGGGATATGATCTCTGGCGGAGATCGGGGAATAGAACTAGGAGGGGAGAGACGAGTAAATCCTTCGCTAGTGTGTCCTACCTAAGATTATTTGTTGGTCAGTCATAATATCGGGATATTATGTGATATATTAATTTGTTCAATTAACCCTTGTTTTGAAGCTGTATTCTAGAATGATATCTGAAATACAGGAGATGAGCATTGGAGAAATTACGATGACAGGGAAGATGGAATCTGAAATGAAAGCAAGGTATTTTCAACTCTTTGAAATACCGAGTGCGTAAATTTCGTGAGACGAAATTTCATAAGGAGGGAGATTGTAAGACCTGAATTTTATGAAATAAAATTATTCATTTTTTTATAATTATTATTCAAGTAAATGGTTAAATTGATAAAAGTTTAAAGTTATGGGTGAATTATGCAAATTTTACAAAATACATGTGAGGGCTATAAAATATTCATTGTTGTTTGGGGAATATTAGTTTTGGTCGTGGAATATTCTTCTTTGTCGGGGAATATTAAATGACTGACGCATTGATCTTTTGTGGGCATATGAAGCGATTGGATGAAGAAAACGACAAATATAAGTTGTTTATAAATGGCCAGCGTAGTTATTCACAGATTATCTTTAAAAATACTAAATTGGTTAAAACACACGTTAAGCACGGTATTGCACCAATTATTGATTCTTACGTAAAAAGACACTACTCGATAATTGTTACGATAATTCTTTATTCAATATTTTATTTTATTGATTCAATAATTCTTTGCGTTGATATTTTATAATCTTTGTTGTTTCAATAATTGTCATTACGGTATTTTCCATTATCGAACAATAATTCATATTATCTAAATAATATTATTGGATAACATTATTGGCAATGTCTAGAAAGTTACGTCTAAAGAGAGGTTTGGTCACCTAATTGCGCACAATGGAGAAATTCTTATTGGAAAGCCCCTCTTTCTGAGGCGCACTGGTTGTCAATATTGTGATTATATAATATTATTTGTGAATAATTAATTATTGATTTTTATGATGAGGAAAATATTCATTTTATGTGGATATAGATGGAGAAAATTTTAATGTGAAAATTATTAAAATTAATATTTTATCTTTTTCTCGATAAAATAATTCATTTAAATATATTATTATATTTTAATAATATAATAATGGTGATATTTTTACAATGAATGTGAGATATATGAGTATATGAGGAGGAGGAGTATTTTTGTTACCAAAATGTTTAAAACATATTAAACATGTAAATTGGACCCCATTTCTTGGTGAAATTTGATTATAGCACAGTAAAATCGCTCGTTTGTGGATTTGGTCAATTTTGTTTGGAATTTAGAAAAACTTTCTTACGCAAAGTTGTAGAGAATTGAATTTCCTATAAAAATTTGCGAGATTCAATTTTCGATAAAAGGGCTATTTATTATGAATTATTGAAGTTTGGATTAATTAATTATCATTTTTGGAGTTTTTAATTAATTAATTAAGAAAAACGTTTTTGACATGTTTGGGGCATCTTTAACATGTGTTTGATGGTGAAAATTTGATTCTAGGCATGCGTAGAAGATTATATATATATATATATATATATATATATATATATTAATATTTTAATAAATTTTCTGCTTTTGGTGTTACAAGCAATTTCTATAAATAGGGTGCTTAGGTTATAATTGAAAATCACACGAAAATGAAGTTTTCTCTCTCTATATTATCGGCGTGTATTCTTGTGAGTATTTTGAGTATACTTTGAGTGTTGCTATCTGACGGTGCAAGTTAGATTCGGCGTTATTCGATCGAAATTTTTTCTTTTGAGGTAAGGGATAATAAAGGGATTTTAAGGGTTATTATTTCGAAATTCTTCTGAACCTTCAAAATTCTGAAAAATTTTGAAATGATAATTTGATGAGTTTTGTTGATTGTGTCCAAAAATGGCGATTTTTGGATGTATATATTAGGAGTTATGGATTTTATGAGAAAAGACTATTTTAAAAGTAACTGCTTATAGCTCCTTGTGATTAACTCCAAAATTGATGAAATTTGTATTGTGAGTACATCTATATAATATCAGTATACCGTGTAAATTTCAGAATTTTTGGATAAAAGTACAATTTATGATAAATGTCTGAATATTCAGTGGTTTTGGCCATGTGAAAAATAGTAAATGAATTTTTAAAATTTTGAAAAAAATATATATTCAATATGGGACTATATTCTTCTAAATCCCAGAAAAGAAATATTTTTTAAACTGATTTGGTATTTTTCATGAAAATGTTCTAGTTATGAGTAAATAAATTAAATATGTTATGTGAATTAAGAAAATTAGAAAATATGATTTTATGGCTTGAGAATTATATATGAGATATATGCAGATTTTTGATGAGGGTTTTGGCTATTGGTGATGAGATCTTATGAGGTTGGCATTTTAAGATGATTAAATGCATTTATTAGTAAAGTGTAAACAATTAAAATAAATTATTTATAAGTTTAAGAAATGATTAAAATATTGTGGTAGTATTAATAATATTAGATTATGAGATTATTAAGTGATTATAACATTTTGATTAAGTTGTTATGAAATCATTGATTTATGAATCTTACTCTTGAGATTAAATCTATATGTTGATTATATTATTTTTATATAACATTCTTATAACCCTAATGAAGATATTTCTCTTTGACTTGAGTGTAAAGATGGATAGATTATTGGTATGATCGTGACTATAGGTTCTCTTTGGCCAGTAGTGCAAAGTTGAATTGTTGACTGGTATGATCATGACCATTGAATTTATAATTGAATATCTTTAGCTTAAGTGCAAAGGTGAATTGATCAACATATATGGTTATAATTATGGTTTATATAAATTACGAAATAATTATGTATTTCTTTGAGATATGAATATCTTTGGTCCGTAGTGTAAAAAGATGACTTGTTGATGAATATCTTTGGCTGTAGTAGTCAAAGATGAATTATTGATGAATATCTTTGGGTGCGTAGTCTTGAAGATGACTGTAGTTGAATATCTTTGGCACAGAAGTGCAAAGATGAATCTGTTGATGAATATCTTTGGCCCGTAGTGCAAAGATGAATTTATTAGTATGATTATGAGCAGAGCTGTGATTTGGTATAACCATGATCTTTGATATTTCAGGTAAAGACAAGTGATGAAAATTATCTTCGACCTGAATGAGAAAAGGAATTTAGAACAACAATTACGATTATGAGTTATACATGTGATTGTGGATAGGAATTGTTGATTGATGTTACAGGGATAAAACATTGTTGGTGGACTTTTAACATGGAGAAGATAATAGACTTTATAGTCTATTTGACTCTTCTAATGGATTGCTCGTTCCGCTGCAACTATGGTTGAAATTTTTTATCATCTACCATATGTTCTAAATCTTTGTTTATTATTGATGAAGGCTATTGATAATTTAATTATCTTTAGTCATGATATTATTTACTGAGCTAGTTGTGCTTCACCCTTTTTGCTTCACAATTCCTTTCGGGTAATAAAAGTGTAGGCTTTGGACAAGACGAGAATAACATGGGAATAGAATCTGGTGGTCATAGATGTTGAGGTGAGGTGAATTCAACTTTGGAAGGGTGTTTTGTCACTATTATACAAGATTTTTAATGACATACAACCTTGAGTCATCATAAGACAGGGTTGTGCTCATCCACTTGCTGAGTACATCTACCAGCACTATCTATATGATCTTGGAGTCTATTTGAAATATAACTCTCAATTAGAGACAGTGGAGATAATGATATGTCAAGAGAAGACTCACCATTGGGAAGAATATGATAGTAATCATCTCATTTTTCTTTGGGGTCTATTGGGTCAACCAAGGATAATTTTGTGGCCATATGATATCTATCATAACCTAGAAACATGGCCTCCCATGTACGAAGGTTTCCTTGAGCACTTCCCAAAGATTCTAATTTTTAAAACAGTTTTCGACTATACCTTTATGTAAGGTGTCATTGTGACGTGCTATAGTTGGTATATATTTGTATCCAAACTCACAGCATATGTGTTGTTGTATTTTGCACGACAATTGTTGTATTAAAGTTGTAGTTATTTTCTGTACCATGTATTTGGCGACTCAGAATGGGTTGGATGGAATGGACCTATTTTGGGGTCGTTACAATAGTGATGTACATATTAGTATATTTTTAGAGACTTGTGTTGACGATTCATTCGATTTAACATGTACATATTAGAACCCCTTCGTGTTGATATTTTGTCGCATGTGTTGTGACATTATATTTTGTTAAAATACCGTAGGGTATACCTGAGCTATAACCACCTGTGGGGGTACCACAGGCATGTCCTTTTGGCACCGAGGCATGACACCTTCTGTGGCGGTGTGGTCAGTCCACGGAGTCTCCGTTTTGTGCTCCGTTGGGAGTTGGCCATTTGGTGTTTTATTGTGGGAGGCGTATGGGTCAACCCTAGTTTTCTGTTCTGTTCTGTTCCGGTCCAATGTGTGTGACTTGCTTGTGTGACATTATTTGATTTGCCTATATGGCATTATTTGACTTGCCTGTGTGGCAAGGTATATTTTTGTTTTATTCCGAGCTTGGTATGAAATAACACCCAGCCATTTAATTCAACCTATTATTTCGTTGTGTTAGATTTGTTCGTTTCGTTTCAGTTCGTTTCGTCTCTTTTCATTTAATTGAGTTAGTTATTTTAGTTCATTATTTGTATTCTATATCCGTACTGGGCATTTGGCTCATGCTGTGTTTTCTTCCGGCAAATAATCAGGGGAATCAAGGACAAGTGTGATGAGAGCTCCATTCATTCCAATGATTTAGAAATATTTTGTTTAGACTTGATGTGTCAGTTTACTTGGAATTGTAATAATTATCTTAGATTGTGGTTTGAGACAGTTAGAGATTTATTATGGTTGACTTGTGGTATTTATCAGTTATTAAGACTATTCTTTTGTGGCTTTGAGCCTTGCTATTAAATTTATTGGTTTTGTTGTGTTTTGAGTAACCTCTCTTTCTATTTTGGAAAGGGGGTGTTACATATACAATATTTATCCTTCAATAAGATTAATAACCCTAGAACCGTGATCGCAAATTATCCGAAATTCTCCTTATGTGTAAATCTAATGCGATGATCGCCAACAAAAGATCCTAACTATCATATAACCTAGACCTATCAATCTAGATTTAATACAATAGAAGAATGAAGAATGAGAATTAAGTTATATATTCCAAACAACAATTAAACAATCAGGAATTATTTAACTTGTCTTCAGAAAACCTTAATAATACCTAAAAGCTTGTCCATAATCAAGTATCACTAATTGCTACTTATGATTAGACATACATCGTTTGCTTTATATATATATATATATATATATATATATATATATATATATCTAGCATATGATATCAATTCACTAATTTAATCATGCAGAATCACATTAGTAAACTGAATAGCATACAAGAAGTTTAAATAGAAAATCAGAATAAATCTCATGCAATAAAGAATAAATAAAGTAAACTTGATCAAACTGTTAATTATGAATAAGGTTCAACATTCCTTCAGAACTGAAATAAGAACTTAGCTCATGTCTTCCAAGTCTGCACTCCAATGGTGTAGATCAGAGAATGTAGTAGATGATAGATTATTGAATGAATAAAAATCTGACTATTACATCTATTTATAGTGCTAGACAAAGTCCTAAATCCTATGAGAACTAGAAATCCAAATCCTAAAAGGAATTACAAATCATTCCTAGTTTTCATAAAGAAATAGAAGCCAATTTAGTAAGCAAAACTCAATCTAAAAAGATCCTAAATCTAATATAAATATCAATCCCATTCCATGTAGAAGTCTGTCAAAATCCTTTTTTAGAAACTTTCTAAAAATCTAATATTTCCAAATTTTCCCCTCCTACTACGACGTCCTTTGGTAAAATGACCATAACTTTTTATCTGGTATGAGTTACGGGGCTTGCTACCTATCAAATCGAAGATCTCGACGAGATCTACAACTTTCATTATTTGAGAATTGACAGAATCTGGATGGATCAAGGTCAAAATTGTGCTCCAAGGTACCGCTTGTAAATTGCAACTCCAAATTTTGAGGTTCAACGTCCGTTTGGTATAATAAGGTCATAACTTTTTCATATGAACTCCGATTGGGATGATTCAAGATGTTCTGAAAATCTAAGGAATAGCTCTATAATAAGATTCAAGTCCCAAGGCAGGACCATGCATCCAACTTAACATTAAAAGCTCTACAATCTCCCTTTTTTTCTCGTTTTAGCTTCAACTCTTCTTGAAATCATTAAACATCTTAATAAGCTCATATATACATGAAATATGCAATAAAACTAAACATAAAGGAATTATAATCATAGAATATTATGCACTCAGCAGCTGCTGCCCCTGCTAGATTTTTTTATAGGTATAAGGGCAGGGCAAATATGTAAATTATTAAATTTAAGGGGTCAGATTAATGGAAGTGTTAAATTTGGAAGTTACAAAAAAATTCATAAACCAATTCTAAATACATGTACAAAATCTTCTTAGTTTTAAAACTTAGTGAAGTCATAGAAGTACTTTTTGTATAATTTTTGGTTTTGAATATTCATCAGTGTGTGAACTATAAAGTATTGATTGATTCAAGTTTGATTTTTTTGGTTATTAATTTGGTTGATTGTGGTTACTGTTTGTTTGGTCTGATTTGGGTTTTGTTTTTGGGTTGTTTGATATTCGATTGAAAATGAGATCATATTGGTTAAGTAGTTTATGTCTTTTATTGTGATAACTTACAATGATTTTGCCTTATTTTATAATGAACAATGGAAAATGACTATAAGCCTTTAGCAGTCCCTCATTTCTAGTTGTTATAAATACTTTATTTTCATGCATCTAACTAATGGATCCTGTATAATTTTTGGTGTTATGAGTATAAATTTTGGATGGTTTGTTTCTCTTATTTAAAGTAAAACTTATTTGAAACTTATAAAAAGATACCAAAACTAGTTTATGCTGTAAAATTAATTCATGGTTTTGTTTGAATATAGAAACAAATTTGGTTTGAGGCTTTGATTATTTGGAGAATTATTCAAATTGAACTATGACAAGTAACCGAAATAAGTTTCTAAATTGTATCTAAATTTATTTTATTTGAAATTCTTTTTTTAGTTTGAATTATGAATATTTATTGTAATTTGTAAACATTCTGGGAAAAATTTATGTATTCGTGTGAGACCCCGAATTTTATGAATAAAGATTTAATTTTCTCAAAATATTTTTTTGAATATTAAGGAGTAAATTTGATATAATGTTATAGTTGTGGGTAATATTTATAAAATTTTCAAAATATGCAAGTGGTTATAAAATATTTATTGTTGTCGGGGAATATTCGTTTGGTGGTAGTGGAATATTCTTACCGTCAGAATATTCGTATTTACGGCCGTGCGACCTTTGTGTGGCCCCATAACGGAAATCGATTGGATGAAGAAAATGACAAGTATAAGTTGTTTATAAATAACAGGCGTAGTTATTACTCAATAATCTTGTTGGAATACCGTTGGTTAAAACAACGGTGACTGTTGCAGGTATTGCACCAATTATTGATTCTTACGTAAGAAGGCATTACTCAATAATGGTTACGATAATTACCGCTTCAATATTTTATTTTATTGATTCAATAATTGCTACGTTGATATTTTATATTATTGTTGTTTCAATAATTGTCAACTTTGCGATTTTTCCATTATCGGATCAATAATTCATATTATTTTAATAATATTATTAGATAGCATTATTGAGAATGTCTCGAAGTTACATCTACAAGAAGAGGTTTGGTCACCTAATTGCATGCCAAGAAGGAGAAATTCTTATTGAAAGCCCTCTTTCTTGGGAAACGGCTGGTTGTCGATATTGTGATTACAGAAATTATTTGTTAATAATTAATTATTGATTTATATGATTATATAATAATAATATAATAATGATGATATTTTTATAATGAATGTGTGATATATGAGTAAATGAGGAGGAAGAGTATTTTTGTTACAAAAAATGTTTAACACGTGTTTTGTGTGTTGGTGAACCCCATTTCTTGACTGAAATTTGATTATAGCCTGTAAAATCGTTCGTATGTGGATTTCGATAAATTTCTGTTTGGAATTTGGAAAAACTTAAACTTACAAAGTTGTAGAGAATTGAATTTCCTATAGAATGGACATAAGATTCAAATTTTTCTGATAAAAAGGGCTATTTCTTATGAATTATTGAAGTTCCGGAATAATTAATTTTTAAAGTTTTAATTATTATTTTTAATAAAACTTTTTTTGCAATTGGGTGGGCCCTATTAAAAGTGTAAACATCTTTGAAATCAGCTTTGTCTAAGGTGGGCGGAAATTTTTAATTATATTAATATTTTATTAAATTTTCTGCTTTGGTGTTCTAAGCAATTTCCTATAAATAGGGTGCTTAGGTTAGAATTAAAAATCACACAAGAAACTAAAATTCTCTCTCTATATTATCGAGCGTATTCTTGTGAGTATTTTGATACTTTGAGTGTTGCTATACGGTGCAAGTTTCTTTCAAATATATCCGATATTCCAAATGTAAGTACTATTCTTTCTTTCGAGGTAAGGGATATTAGTTTTGTTCAGTATTTGTATAAAATAATATTTTCTTTCATACTCTGTAGTATGCAAGTAATATTATTTCGTATCAGATTTCGAATTCTATACTCGTTTTGTTAAAGTTTTGGATTTTATACTCCATGAAATTAGTAGAATATCCTTGATATTTGCGTTTGATCCAGTATCTTTTCATGGAAATATTATTGTAAGACCCCAACTTTTTGAATAAAGATTAAATTTTCTCGAAATATATTTTTGAATATTATGGTGTGGATTTGATATAATATTATAGTTGTGGGTAATATTTACAAATTTTGCAAAAGTAATGCACATAAGTTGTTATATAATATTCAATTGGTCTGGGAATATTCGTTTTAACAGGAATATTCATACAATCTACAGACAATCATTGGTGGACCCCCATTAACGGAATTATTATTTGGATTGAGAAAACGACAAAAATACTTTATAAAAATAACGGCGGAAGTTTTACTGTTAATGTTGAACTACCCTAGTAAAAATACGATGTCGTACGTGGTGCGTAGTAGCACACGGTATTGATTATTGATGCTTACGTGAGAAGTCACTCGCTTATACTCAATTATTGCTACAATAATTGTTTGCATCATATCTCTCATATTATTGATTCGATTATTGTCATAGTATCATCTGCATAATATGTTATTTTATTAAATCAATAATTGAGACGACAAAGTTATTCATATTATTAAATTACAATATTTACAATGTCTAGAAGTTACACAAGGAGAGGTTTGGTCACCTAATCATGCGCATGATAGGGAGAAATCCTTATTGAAAGCCCCTCTTTCACAGGACGACTGGTTGATAAATATTGTGAGTTATAAATATTGAGACGTGGACGTGATACTTGAGTCCTAACGATGAAATTAGTAAAATAGTCTATAAACACAAAATTTTCCTAATTCACTATTTGGTCAAAAAGTCAACAGTTGAATTTTTCGGGAAAAGTCAAACTTCGAAATTTCAAAATTTAAATTTTTGATATAAATGGTTTCATTTTGTTGGAATTATTTGTGTTAGTGAAAATCAACAATTATTTCGATAATAATTGATGTCTGGAGGTTATATTGACCAATCGGGTATTTAACCGGATAAATGAGAAATTAATTGCTATTATTTCACATGATTATAACTATTTGTTCACATGTGTATACTATTGTTTCATATTCTTGTTACTATTAGGGGAGTTGGTGCAAAATTGATAATACTTGCATGACTAAGTTAAAAATAGAGGTATAGATGGTGGTACTCTACTATAATTCGTATTTTCACATATCTAGAACTATTGATTCACATAATTTACTATTGAATCACATTATTTACTATTAGGGGAGGTGGTGCAAGTTTGATAATACTTCCATGACTAAATTAAAAATAAAGAAAAAGTTGGAGGTATTGTACTGTAATTTTTCGAGCCCCAAAACGTTTAATTATTGAAACTATATTTTTGTATAAATAGAAGCTCATTCTTCCTTCATTTCTCACCAATTCACAAAAGCTTTAGAGCGATTATTATAGAGAGAAATTATAGAAAGAAGAAGAGAAGTCTCACTACCTCACTATTCCAAAGATTCAGGTTTTTCTAAAGGTAGGGAGTATTATTTCTTTCTTATCTATGAAGAGAACTTCATTATTCCATTCTTTATTATTCATTGGAATAACTTTGATCTGCTGCTACCCTATACTTGGTGAAATTCTTTTGTTGTTCCATTCTTTATCATTTTGTTGGAACATCCTATCATGCATTCTACGCCTCTTTCGGTTCCGTCTTTATTATTCTGTTGGAATATCCATGCATGCGTTTTCACGGGACTCGATTCCGCCTTTATTATTCTCGTTGGAATATCCCGTCTGCATGCGTTTTTATTGGACCGACCGATTCCGTCTTTATTATTACATTGGAATATCCATGCATGCGCTTTTACGGCGGACCGATTTCGTTATTTATTATTCTTGGAATAACTTTTGCTGTCTGGTCTATCGCGTGCTGATGATTTCTTTTGTTATTCCATTCCTTATTATACTCGGTTTGTTAAAGTTTGGACTTATATACTCCATGAAATTAGTGGAATATCCTTGATATTTGTGCTTCATCCAAATCTTTTCATAGAAATATTCTTCTTGAGCATTCTTGAATTTTACTCTACAAAGCAGTATCATGTTGACAATTTGGACGTTATTAGTTCCTGGATAAAATAATTCTTGAACATGTTTTATTGAGTTCTTATATCATTGTCATCATCCTCATGTTTATATTTTGTTGAAAGTCATCTGTGGCGATAAGAGCATAGATGGACTTGGTATGATTATGACACTGAGGATTATTCGTAATCATGGTAGTAATGTTATAAATGTTATGGTAAAAGTCCTCATTGGCCCGTAGTGCATTGATGGACAGTTGTTGGCATGATCATGACCATTATTGAATACACAAATATTCTTGGCCCGTAGTGCATGGATAATTGTGGTCGTGATACTAAAGAATATCCTTGGTCGTAGTACAGGGATGATTCGATGATGTGGATTATTTATTAAGTTGAGTCCCAGTGATAAAAGTGATGAAAAACCTTTTAAATCTTAAAAGATAGTAGATTTTATTCTCTACTTGACTCTTTTAATGGATTGCTTGTTCCGCTGCAGTTAAACTTGATGGTTGTTATATTGTATCAGTTTAACACTGTTGAAGGCTAACGATAATATATTCCGCATTATCTTAGTCATAATATTTCCTACTGGGCTAGTTGAGCTCACCCTTGTACTTTTATTGTTCTCTTCAAGAAATGAGAACGTAGCAGGGACTAGTCGGGGAACGGAGTGACGGACCAGATGATAGCATTAGTAGTCTTCACTATTCAGTGAAATAGTGGAAAATAAATGTAATAATATTGAATTTGAGTTTGAATATTGTCTAGACAACAATATTTGTATTAAAACTCACAACTTATGTTTTGTCGTGATTTTACTTTACCTGACGATTTGTATAATTAAGTTGTATTTGTATTACATACCATGTATTTGACGACTTCGTAATAGGTGATGTATACCTATTTTGGGGTGTCACAGATTGGTATCAAAGCTTAGGATATGATCCCCGACTAAGATGTGAGACTAGAACTAGGAGGGGAGAGACAGAGAATTCCTTCACTACTATGACCTACCTAAGTTTATTTGGTATTTAATTGGTCAGTCAGAGTGTAGGGATAATATGTTTCATGTCAAGTAACCCTTGTTTTGTGGCAGTATTTGAAAATGGCATCCAAGAATGTTGAGAACATCAATGGAGCACAGGAGACCATTGAGTCTCCACAGATCAATAACCAGGACAATGTGCATCAGGAAGGCGACAATCCTTATGCAAACAACAACACTGACCAAATGATGAACGATGGAATGTTCCGAGGCTTCATGTAACATCAGGCGAGAGCGGCTCCTGTCCAAAATACAGGTGGAAACACTGGCAACTCTCGGACGGTCACCGCCAAACAGTTCAAGGAGCTGGGACCACCAGAGTTTATTGGGAGCCAAAACCACTTAAGGCGGAAGAATGGATAAAGCAGATAACCAAGATATTTGATGTCTTGGGTTGCTCCGAGGAACAAAAGGTTCCCTTCCCCACCTTTATGTTGCGTGAAGAGGAAGATTATTGGTGGGAATCTGTAAAATGTACCCAGCCTGACGCACTCACGATGTCTTGGGAGAAGTTCCAAGAGCTGTTCAACGACAAGTACTTTCCCGAAAGTATTCGTCACATGAAGGAGGTGGAGTTTATCAAGTTGGAACAAAATAATATGACCGTGTCACAATATGAGGCTAAATTTGAGGAGTTATCCCTGTTTGCATCCCATTTGGTTGATAATGAGGAGCGAATGACCCGAAGGTTTTTAAGAGGTTTGAAACCGGAGATACGACAATATCTTATTTCTCATAAACTGTGTTTGTATTCAGATGTTGTAAATAGGGCTTAGTTGTTAGAGCGCGATAACGAGTCAATACAACCAAGAGAAAGCAGCCGGCAGAATGAAAATACCAGTGGTAACAGTCATCGAAGCGGTGACAACAAACGTGGAGGGAATCAACATGCCAGAAATGGTAACCACTTCGGTGGTAATCATAGCTAAGACAATAAAAATGGACATTTCAAGAAAAGGAGATTCAATAATGATGGAAAGACGTCAGCACCAGCACCCATTGTTAAGGAAGGAGAACGACCATCTATTATATGCTTCAAATGCGGAGGGGAGGGACACATCAGTCCAAACTGCGCAATGCTGCCCAAATTATGTTATAATTGTGGAAGAGAAGGTCACTTAGCTCGATTTTGTCGTTCAACGAAGACAAATTCAGCTAGAATGGAGGTACCAAAGGCCGTCCCAAAAAAGTCAAAGCCGGTAGTGTAAGGGAGAGCGTTTGTTGTGACCTCCCAGAAAGCAAGGAACCCGAACGAGGTTATCACGGGTAAGCTTATCATAAACTCTAGTGAAGTCTATACCTTATTTGATACTGGTTATACCCATTCTTTTATTTCTCCTACTTGCGTTCAACGCTTAAATTTGACTCAGGAAATTAGACTTTGACTTATCTCGTTGAAACTCCATTAGGAGAAACCTTCATTACATCCAATCGCTTATAAGTCTTGTTTGATTCAAATCGGTAATCGCACGTTACCCGTCGATCTTATCTCCTTAAAAATACTTGCATTTGACGTGATTCTAGGGATTGATTGGTTAACTACTCATCATGCTAAAATTGATTATTTTCGTAAGTTGTTAGCTTTCATATTCCTAATAAA
This sequence comes from Panax ginseng, assembly GCA_020205605.1. NCBI lineage: Eukaryota > Viridiplantae > Streptophyta > Magnoliopsida > Apiales > Araliaceae > Panax > Panax ginseng. Next base: position 30,813,758 of record CM035138.1, on the reverse strand, counting down.
CCTATTATCTAATTCAAGGACCAAACCATTAAAATCAATCACGGTCATCTCAAGCCATAAAGCTATTCGCTTATTGAAAAATGGATGTCAAGCTTTCTTAGCTCATGTCACGATTTAAACAAAAATACGCCGATTTGAAGGATATTTCTATTGTTAATAAATTTCCGACGTATTCCTCAAGAACTTCGGCAGCCTACCCCTCAGAGCGTGAAGTTGAATTTTGTATCAACCTTGAACCCGGTACAAAACCCATTTCCAAAGCCCCATATCGAATGGCTCATATTGAACTTCAGGAGTTAAAGACCCAATTACAGGAATTGTTAGACATTGGTTTCATTCGTCCCTAAGACGCCTCCTTGGGTGCTCCTATTCTATTCGTGAAGAAGAAAGATGAGAGTATGCGACTTTGTATTGATTATCGGGAGTTGAATCATGTCACCATCAAAAATAGGTACCCATTGCCACGTATTGATGACCCGTTTGATCGCCATAAGGAGCACAATTTTTTTCAAAGATCGATCTTAGCTCGGATATCATCACCAAGGTTAAAAGCGAGGATATTCCAAAGATCGCCTTAAACTTCGATGCGGGCATTATGAATTCTTAGTCATGTTTTTTGGATTGACTAATGCTCCTCATCGCCTTCATGGATATGATGAACCGAGTATTCAAGGAATATTTGGATCACTTTGTGGTCGTCTTTATTGATGACATCCTTATTTATTCCAAAAGCCGTGAAGATCATGAGCAACACTTGAGGCTGATACTCCAAAAGCTTCATGAATATAAGCTTTATGCCAAGTTAAAGAAATGCGAGTTCTGGCTTGAGGAAGTAGCATTCCTTGGGCACGTAGTATCAAGTCATGGAATATCCGTTGACCCGACAAAGATTGAAGCTATTCAAAGCTGGGAGCAACCCAAATTAGTGACCGAAGTACGTAGCTTCCTCGGTTTAGCTGGTTATTATCGGAGATTCGTGGAAGGATTTTTTCGAATCACTACTCCATTAACTCAGCTGACTCGGAAAGATACACATTTTGGTTGGAGCGAGGATTGTGAGAAGAGTTTTCAAGAACTCAAAAGGAGACTTATTTCAGCACCTGTTCTGACAATACCATCTGGTTCGGAGGGATTTTTCATCTACAGTGATGCTTTGGGCAAAGGGTTAGGATGTGTTCTCATGCAATTTGGGAAAGTCATAGCCTATGCCTCAAAACAACTCAAAGAATATGAGAGGAATTATTCTACTCATGATCTAGAGTTGGCAGCTGTTGTCTTCGCACTTAAAATTTGGAGGCATTACTTGTATGGAGAGAAAGTGGAGATCTTTACGGATCATAAAAGCCTCAAATATTTCTTCACTCAAAAGGAACTCAACATGCGACAACGACATTGGCTAGAACTGTTGAAAGATTATGATCATACCATCCAATACCATCCGGGAAAAGTGAACATAGTAGTGGCGCATTTATAGAAAGGTAAGATCATATGCGGCACGAAGTGCAATATTCACAACACAAAAGCCCATTTTGTGTGAGTTGCAAAGGATAGAGATAGAGTTAAAGGCTCCAGGGACCCATGTGATGATGGTGAATATACGAGTAGAACCGACTTTAATTGATAAAGTTAAAGTTGCTCAAGTTACATATCCGGAGCTGATGCGTATGAGGAAGAAAGTGCAAGAAGGTGCTATACCGGAAACAAGAATCGATGAAGAAGAAATACTTCGAGTCAACTCCAGACTTTGTGTTCCTAACGACCGACGACAATATAAAATCATGATGGAGGCGCACAACACACTGCTTGTTTGCCATCTCGGGAGTACCAAAATATATCATGATCTTCGTCATACATTTTGGTGGAGTAATATGAAGAGAGAGATAACGCTATTTATCTCAAGGTGTCTAATATGTCAAGGAGTTAAAGCGGAGCATCAAGTACCAAAAGGTCCATTGCAACCACTTGAAATTCCAAAATGAAAGTGGGAGCACATTACCATGGATTTCATTACCGGTCTTCCCAAAGTTTCTCAAGGCATAGATGCGATTTGGGTCAATGTTGATAGATTGACCAAGTCTACTTATTTCTTACCGATACGAGAAACTTATACACTTGAACGTCTTGCTCGTATGTACATAAACGAGGTTGTAAGATTGCATGGTATGCCAGTATCCATAGTTTCTGATCGAGACCCAAGATTCACTTCAAGATTTTGGGTTAGTTTGCAAAAAGCTATGGGCACGGATTTATGATTTAGCTCGATATCATCCTTAGTGACTGACGGGGCGATCGGAGGGCGATTCAAACTCTTGAAGATCTATTAAGACTCTCCGTCCTTGACTTCAAGGAAGTTGGGACAAGTTCTTACCATTGGTGGAGTTTTCCTACAACAACAGCTTATCAAGCAAGTATTGGCATGGCTCCATTCGAGGCGTTGTATGGAAGAAAGTGTCGCTCTCCAAAGATATCTTTGGGATGAGGTGGGTGAAGCAACGTTGTTGGGACCAGAGTTGAATGCGTATATGACTACGAAAAAAGATTCAAATGATCCGACAACGTATAAAAACCTCACAAGATCGACAAAAGAGTTATGCTGATCTTCATCGAAAGGACGTAGAATATTAGAGATCATGTGTTGTTACGTGTTGCTCCATGGAAAGGAGTTAAAAGATTTGGAAAGAGAGGAAAGCTAAATCCTTGATTCATTGGCCCATTTTTAATCCTCGATCGAGTAGGAACTGTGGCCTATAGACTTGCGTTACCGCCAAGTATGTCTCGTGTTCATAACGTTTTTCACATATTCATGTTATGTAAATATGTGAAAGACCCGAACCACATTATTGAGTTAGAACCGGACGAAATAGAGGAAGATTTAACGTATGAAGAGGTTCCTGTTAAAATCTTGGATAAGAAGGAACATATTCTAAGCTCCAAGATTATACCTCAAGTCAAAGTTTTGTGGAAAAACCATGATGTTGAGGAAATGACCTGGGAGTTAGAATCTGAAATGAAATCAAAGTATCCTCACCTTTTCGACATACCAGGTACGCACCTTAATTTCGAGGACAAAATTTCATAAGAAGGGGAGGTTGTAAGACCCCAACTTTTTGAATAAAGATTAAATTTTCTCGAAATATATTTTTGAATATTATGGTGTGGATTTGATATAATGTTATAGTTGTGGGTAATATTTATAAATTTTGCAAAGTACGCAAGTTGTTATATAATATTTGATTGGTCGGGGAATATTCGTTTTAACAGGGAATATTCATACAACGGTACAATCATTGGTGGACCCCCCACAACGGAATTATTGTCGAATTCAGAAAACGACAAAAATACTTTATGAAAATAACGGCGGAAGTTTTACCGTTAATTATTGAACTACCCTTAGTAAAAAAAAACGATAATACGTGTGGTTGCATAGTAGCACACCAGATTGATTATTGATGCTTACGTGAGAAGTCACTCCGCTTATACTCAATTATTGCTACAGTAATTGCTGCATCATATCTCTCATATTATTGATTCGATTATTGTCATAGTATCATCTGCATAATATGTTATTTTATTAAATCAATAATTGAGACGACAAAGTTATTCATATTATTAAATTACAATATTTACAATGTCTAGAAGTTACATCGAGGAGAGGTTTGGTCACCTAATTGCGCAATAGGAGAAATCCTTATTGAAAGCCCCTCTTTCTCGGGAATGACCTGGTTTATAAATATTGTGAGTTATAATATTAATGATGAATGTTATTAAAATTGAAGTTGTGTTCGGAGTTGAATTTGGAGACGCGGGCGTGATATTTGAGTCTGGAACTATGAAATTAGTAAAAATAGTCTATAAACACAAAATTTTCTAGAATTCACTATTTGGTCAAAAAGTCAACAGTTGACTTTTTTGGGAAAAGTCAAACTTCAAAATTTCAAAATTTATATTTTTGATAAAAATGGTTTCATTGTGTTGGAATTATTTATGTTAGTGAAAATCGATAATTATTTCGATAATAATTGATGTCTGGAGGTTATATTGACCAATCGGGTATTTAACCGGATAATTGAGCAATTGATTGCTATTATTTCACATGATTATAACTATTTGTTCACATGTGTATACTATTGTTTCACATTCTTGTTACTATTAGGGGAGTTGGTGAAAAATTGATAATACTTGCATGACTAAGTTAAAAATAGAGGTATAGATGGAGGTACTATTCTGTAATTTGTATTTTTACATGTCTAGAACTATTGATTCACATAATTTACTATTGAATTACATTATTTACTATTAGGGGAGGTGGTGCAAGTTTGATAATACTTCCATGACTAAATTAAAAATAAAGGAAAAGTTGGAGGTATTGTACTGTAATTTTTCGAGCCCCAAAACGTGCAATTATCGAAACTATATTTTTCTATAAATAGAAGTTCATTCTTCCTTCATTTCTCACCAATTCACAAAAGCTTTAGAGCGATTATTATAGAGAGAAATTATAGAAAGAAGAAGAGAAGTCTACTACCTCACTATTCCAAAGATCCGGTTTTTCTAAAGGTAGGGAGTATTATTTCTTTCTTATCTATGAAGAGAACTTCTTTATTCCATTCTTTATTATTCCGTTGGAATAACCTATATACGCAGGGCTACCCTATACTTGGTGAAATTCTTCTGTTGTTCCATTCTTTATCATTCATTTGAACATCCTATCTGCATGCGTTCTACGCCTTAACACGGTTCCGCCTCTTTATTATTCATTGAATATATCCGTGTCATGCGCGTTTCTGTACGGACCGATTCCGCCTTTTATTATTCTATTGGAATATCCTGTGCATGCGTTCTTCTGGCCGGACCGATTCCGCCTTTTATTATTCTCATTGGAATATCCATTCATGCATTTCTGTACGGACTGATTCCGCTTTTATTATTCTGTTGGAATATCCTGTCTTTGCGTTTTCTGGCGGACCGATTCCATTATTTATTATTCATTGGAATAACTTTGCATGCAAGGCTATCGCATTCCTGATGATTTCTTTTGTTATTCCATTCCTTATTATACTCAGTTTGTTAAAGTTTGGACTTCTATACTCCATGACATTAGTGGAATATCCTTGATATTTGCGCTTCATCCAGTATCTTTTCATAGAAATATTCTTCTAAGCATTCTTGAATTTTACTCGACAAAGCAGTATCATGTTGACAATTTGGATGTTATTAGTTCCTGGATAAAATAATTCTTGAACTTGTTTTATTGAGTTCTTATATCATTGTCATCATCCTCATGTTTATATTTTGTTGAAAGTCATCTCATGGCCTATATAGTGCATAGATGGACTTGGTATGATTATGACCGTGGATTATTCGGTGTAATCATGACCGTAATGTTACAAATGATGTGGTAAAAGTCCTCATTGGCCCGTAGTGCATTGATGGACAGTTGTTTGCATGATCATGACCATTATTGAATACACAAATATTCTTGGCCCGTAGTGCATGGATAATTGTGGTCGTGATACTAAAGAATATCCTTGGCCGTAGTGTAGGGGTGATTCGATGATGTGGATTATTTATTAAGCTGAGTCCCAGCGATAAAAGTGATGAAAAACCTTTTAAATCATAAAAGATAGTAGATTTTATTCTCTACTTGACTCTTTTAATGGATTGCTTGTTCATTGCACGAGCTAAACTTGATGGTTGTTATATTGTATCGGTTTAACACTTTGAAGAAGCTAACGATAATATATTCTGCATTATCTTAGTCATAATATTTCCTACTGGGCTAGTTGAGCTCACCCTTTTACTTTTATTGTTCTCTTCAGGAAATGAGAACGTAGCAGGGACTAGTCGGGGAACGGAGTGACGGACCAGATGATAGCATTAGTAGTCCTCACTATTCTATGAAATAGTGTGATAATAAATGTATTGAGGACTTATTTTGAGTTTGAATAATGTCTAGAAGACAATATTTGTATTAAAACTCACAGCTCATGTTGTATATTTAAGGTTGTATTTGTATTCTGTACCATGCATTTGGCGACTCAAAATAGGTGATGTATACCTATTTTAGGGGCGTCACAGTTGGTATCAAAGCTTAGGGATATGATCTCTGGCTGAGATGTGAGACAAGAACTAGGAGGGAGAGATTTCAATTCCTTCGCTAAGTATGACCTACCTAAGTTTATTTAGTATTTAATTGGTCGGTCAGAGTATAGGGATAATATGTGATATGATAACTAACCCTTGTTTTGTGGCAGTATCTGGAAATTAAGTTGTATAATTAAGTTGTATTTGTATTCTGTCCATGTATTTGACGACTCAGAATAGGTGATGTATACCTATTTTGGGGGCGTCACAATTATTCTGAGCATTCTTGATTAGTTGTAACTTTTTCATGCCGAAGTTACTATTCACGGGATTACTATTTCTGAAGTTACTATTCACTCGGTTACTATTCACCCGGGGTACTATTCATGACAAAAATTGATTTCTTTTCAGTCTAAATCATTTTTGATATAATATTATTCTTGAATTTTACTCCACAAATCAGTATCATGTTGACAATTTGGACATACTGATTTCAGGATAAATTAAATTATAAATCTTTAAAAATTTATCCTTGAACTTGTTTTATTAAATTCTTATATCATTGTCATTATCCTCATGTTTATATTCTGTTAAAAGTCATCTGTGGCCTGTAGTTCATAGATGGACTTGGTATGATTATGATCATGAATTATTCGGTATAATCATGACCGTAATGTTACACATGATGTGGTAAAAGTCCTCATTAGCCCGCAGTGCATTGATGGACAGTTTTTGGTATGATTATGGCCATGAATTCTCTTCGGCCAAGGGTGCAAAGATGAATTATTTTATGGAATGATCATGACCATTGATGAATACATGAATATCCTTGGCCCGTAGTGCATGGATAATTTGTGTTCATGATACTAAAGAATATCCTAGGCTGTAGTGCAGGGGTGATTCGAAGATGTGGATTATTTATTAAGCTGAGTCTCATCGATAAAATTGATGATAAATCTTTTAAATCATAGAAGATAGTAGGTTTTGTGCTCTACTTGACTCTTCTAATAGATTGTTTATCCCACTGCAGTTGTTGATCTAAAACTTGTTGTCTATTATATTCTATCAGTTGTTATACTGTTGAAGGCTAAGGATAATTTATTCTGCATTATCTTAGTCATAATATTTCTTACTGGGCTAGTTGAGCTCACCCTTTCTTTCATTGTTCTCTTCAGGAAGTGAGAATATAGCTGGGACTAGTCGGGGAATGGATTGACGGTCCAGATGGTTGCATTAGTAGTCCTCACTATTATGTGAAATATTGTGATAATAATTGTAATGAGGACTTATTTTTAGTTTGAATACTGTCTAGAAGACAATATTTGTATTAAAACCCACAGCTCATGTTGTATATTTAAGTTTGTATTTAAGTTCTGTACTATGTATTTGGCGACTCAAGATGGGTGATGTGTACCTATTTTGGGGGCGTCACAGTTGGTATCAAAGCTTAGGGATATGATCCCTGGCTGAGATGTGAGACAAGAACTAGGAGGGGAGAGACGGGGAATTCCTTCACTAGTATGACCTACCTAAGTTATTTGGTATTTAATTGGTCTGTCAGAGTATAGGGATAATATGTGACATGTCAATTAACCCTTGTTTTGTGACAGTGTTTAAAAATGACATCCGAGAATGTTGAGAATAGCAATGGAGCACATGAGACCGTTGAATCACCAACGATCAATATCCAGGATAATGTGCATCAGGAAGGCAATAGTTCTCGTGTAAACAACAACACTGATCAAATGACAAACGACGGTACATTTAGGAGCTTTTTAGAATTCATGCAACACTAAACGAGAGAGACTCATGTTCATAATGCAGGTGAAAACAATGGCAACCCACGGTTGGTCACCGCTAAGCAGTTCAAGGAGCTAGGACCACCGGAGTTTTTGGGAAAACCAGAACCACTTAAGGCAGAGATGTGGATAAAATAGATCACCAAGATATTTGATGTCTTGGAATTCTCAGAGGAGCAAAAGGTTCCATTCGCCACCTTTATGTTGCGTGAAGAAGCAGATCATTGGTGGGAATCTGTAAAACGTACCCAGCCTGACGCACTCAAGATGTCTTGGGAGAAGTTTCAAGAATTGTTCAACGACAAGTACTTTCCTGAAAGTATTCGTCACATGAAGGAGGTGGAATTCATCAAGCTGGAGAAAAACAATATGACCGTGTCATAGTACGAGGCTAAGTTTGCGGAGTTATCTCGGTTTGCATCCCATTTGGTCGATAATGAGGAGTGAATGACGCGAATGTTTCTGCGAGGTTTGAAACCCGATATACGTCAATACCTCATTTATCACAAACTTTGTTTATATTCAGATTTTGTGAATAGGGCTCAGTAATTAGAGCGCGATAATGAGTCAGCTCAACCGAAGAATAATGACCAACAACTCGATGATAATCGTACCAGTGACAACGGTCATCAGAACAATGATAACCATCATGGGGGAAATTATCATGCCAAGAATGGTAACCACTTCGGTGGTAATCATGGCCAAGATAATAGAAGTGGAATTTCAAGAAGAGAAGGTTCAATAATGATGGAAAGATAACAACACCAGCACCTATTTCCAAGGAATAAGAACGACCACCGGTCATATGTTTGAAATGTGGACAGGAGGGACACATCCGTCCAAACTGTACGCAACAACCCAAAGCGTGTTTTAATTGCGGAAGGAAAGGTCACTTAGCTCGATTTTGTCGTGTAGTGAAGTCAAGTTCAGCTGGGATGGTGACGCTAAAGGATGTCTCAGACAAGTCAAAGTCGGTAGTTTAAGTGAGAGCATTTGTCGAGGAACCCGAATGAAGCTATCACGAGTAAGTTAATCATAAACTCTTGCGAAGTTTATACCTTATTCGATATCGGTTCTACCCATTCTTTTATTTCTCCTACTTGTGCTCAACGTTTAAATTTGACCCCAGTACAAAACCCATTTCTAAAACCCTCAAATATTTCTTCACCCAAAATGAACGTAACATGCGCCAAAGACGTTAGCTCGAGCTGTTGAAGATTACGACCATACCATTCAATATCATCGTTGAAGAGCGAACGTGGTAGCTGACGCGTTGAGTAGAAGATCGTATGCAGTTACGAGTGCGACATTGTTAACACAAAGACCCATTTCGTACGACTTACTCTAGAGACCCACGTGATGATGTTAAATATAAGATTAGAACCAACTTTAATCGATAAAGTTAAAGCCGCTTAGGCTACAGACTCAAAGCTGATGAATATGAAGAAGAAGGTTCAAGAGGTTGTTATTTTAGAAGCAAGAGCTGCTGAATAGAGGAAATCTCAACCCTCGATTTAATTGGCCCATTTGAAATCCTCGATCGAGTATGACCTGTGGTTTATAGACTCGCTTTACCTCCAAGTATGTCGCGTGTTCATAACATTTTTCACGTATTGATGTTACGTAAATATGTGGATGACCCGAACCGTAATATTGATTTAAAACCAGACGAGATAGCGGAAGATTTAACGTATGAAGAGGAACCTGTTAAAATCTTGAATAAGAAGAAATATATTCTACGCTCAAAGGTTATACCTCAAGAGTTAGAATCTGACAAGGTATCCTCACCTCTTCGGCATACTAGGTACGTACGTAAATTTTGAGGGCAAAATTTCATAAGGAGGGGAGATTGTGAGACCCCGAATTTTATGAATAAAAATTTAATTTTCTCAAAATATTTTTTTTGAATATTAAGGAGTAAATTTGATATAATGTTATAGTTGTGGGTAATATTTATAAAATTTTCAAAATAAGCAAGTGGTTATAAAATATTCATTGTTGTCGGGGAATATTCGTTTGGTCGTGGAATATTCTTACTGTAAGACCTCAATTTTTTTTATTAAAGATGATTTTTCTATAAATATCATTTTTGAATATTATGGAATGAATTTGATATAATGTTATAGTTGTGGGTAATATTTATAAATTTTGCAAAGTACGCAAGTTGTTATATAATATTCGATTGGTCGGGGAATATTCATTTTAACAGGAAATATTCGTACAACGGCACAATAATTGGTGGACCCCACAATGGAATTATTGTTGGATTGAGAAAATGACAAAAATATTTTATGAAAATAACGGCGGAAGTTTTACCGTTAGCTGTTGAAACACCTGGTGTTAAAAGTAATGCTGATGTCTGGCGTGGTCGCAAGAAGAACTACCGGTATTGATTATTGATGTTTACGTGAGAAGTCGCTCAGTTGTATTCAATTATTGTCGATATTTTATATCTTGAGATGACATAGTTATTAATATTATTATTTGCAATATTAACGATGTCTAGAAGTTTTGCCAAGGAGAGGTTTGGTCACCTAATTGCGCGCCAATAGGGAGAAATCCTTATTGGAAAGCACCCTCTTCCTCGGGAACGACACGGTTGATTAATAGTGTGAATTATAATAATGATGATGAGTTTTGTTTTATTAATATTATTAATGTAATAAAATGTAAAAGTTTTTATATAAAAAATGTTTACTTTTATAAAGTTATTCGTTTTATTAGACTATAAATAGAATATATAATATTCTATTATGCATAGTATTTTGCATAGTAAAATCTTTTTATATAAAACAGATTACTTTTATAAAGTTATTTGTTTTATTAGACAATAATTAGAATATATTATATTTTATTACGCATAGTGTTGCATAGTTCTCGCGATAGTGTTTTGCATAGTAAAATCTTTTTATATAAAATGTAATACTTTTATAAAGTTATTTATTTTATTAGATTTTAAATAATATATATATATATATATATATATATAGGATATATTATATTATATTGCATAGGGGTTAAATGCAAAGTCGACCACTAAACTTTTCTGATATTTGGGTATTGAGCCCCTTTCTTCCGGTCAACGCAAACTGAGCCCATTTCTATTCAAAAATTTGGACTTTGAACCCCCAAGCGCCACATGTGCGTTGACCTACTGATGTGGCACAAGTGGCGCCTACGTGGCAGGTCTAACGTGATATTTAATATTATAATTTGACATGTGTTAGCTGCTGACGTGGCGTCTTTTGAATTTTTCCCAAAAAACTACCTCTCCTTAGATTTCAACTTGAAACCTCTCGCTTAGAACATTAGACATGTTACCGCTGGAGCAACACAAATCATTTGTTAATATCTTACAAGGATTAATATTTATATCAAAACAAGAGATTTCCCCCTAAAAATTAAAATACTACACAAAATATCATCTTGCCTAACATTAGGAAACTGTTTGTTTGACCTTTTTCCTATAAATAAATCTGAGACATGAAAATTAAATATAAACATTTTACGATTTTACCAAATTATGAAAGTTAATCCACAATATTACATAATATATAATATTTATTTAAAAATTATCAATAATATATATTTATTCACCTAATTTGACAACAGATGAATATTTTTAGTACTACTATTATTATAATAATAATAATTATAATAATACTAATAATAAAAATAAAAATAAAAATAATAATAACAATAATATTGGAAGAATGTATATTATGATTTGATGTTTTAATGTATATGCTCATGATTATTTGTAAAGCCCTTCAAGTAAGATATGTACAAGGACTTAGTGATAAGATCAAATTTGTTAGGTTGATCTAAGCTCTTAACGTGTATCATTCTTCTTAAGAATGTATAGATAGAAAGATCAAAGCTGTTAGGTTGATCTTGAGATGTAATAGATAGTCTTCGAAGAAATCAGAGTGTATAAATCTGATCAACATTGCAGAAGTCAAGGCAGAAACGTAAAGCTTCAAAGATCATAGTGTGCCTGCCTTGAAGGGCCTCTTCGGAAATCGTAGAGTGGTCCCAATGATTGCCGAGCCAACTCAACGATCGTAGTATGCTTAAGGAAACGTAGAGTTTACAAGTCAACGATCGTAGAGTGCTCTCGGAAATGTAGAGTTTACAACTCAAGCAAGCAAAGATCGTAGTGTGCAAGGACTTCAGAGAAATCGTAGTACTCTCGGCTGATAGCATCAGACCAGGCACCAAGGCAACAAGTCACCATGATCTGAATCGTAGAGTATAATCTGTCTTGTGTCAGAAAACATCGAGCCTCATAATTTGTGTGGAGATAGGTTCCAACAAAAGAGGAATGGATTCTAAACGCTGCAGTACTCACCAGTCCCAAAGACATAAGAAATATCCTTAGTATGCAACAAAGAAGCGTATTGAATAAGCTAAGGAAAGTACCATTGGTAAGGGGGAAAACACCTTTTCAGGTGTTAGGTGAGAAAGCAGTCTATAGTGTCAGTAGGCCAGAATGCAGTTCAGAAGATGTGCAGAAATGTCTCCATCAAAAATCAGAAAGTCAAATGCATTTAATGCCTCAACGGATGGATCCAACGGATAGTTTTCAAGATCACATATATGCAAACTCTATCGACAAGCCCTTGCAGTTGCTTCACATGGATCTATTTGGGCAAATTCCAACAACTAGTCTTGGAGGAAAAAGATACTCTCTAGTTATAGTCGACGACTACACTAGATTCACATGGGTATTCTTCCTAACTTCAAAGGATGAAACGAGCTCCCAATTAATCAAGATGTTCAAACTGGTGATGAACGAGAAAGGACAGAAAATCAAGGCCATAAAGAGTGATCATGGCAGAGAATTCGACTTCTCAGAAATGGACCAGTTCTGCACAGACAATGGGATCAGTCATAACTTCTCAGCTCCACGAACTCCTCAACAAAATGGAGTAGCTGAAAGAAAGAACAAAACCTTGATAGAGGCTGGAAGAACTCTACTTGCAATGACTCATCTCATCAATACTTACGGAAAGTCATCAACACCGCATGCTACACACGTAAGCGGATCATTGATACACTCTACGATCAAGAAGACGCCCTATGAATTATGGAAAGGAAGAAAGCCAAGTGTTAGCTACTTTCATATTTTCGGCTGTGCATGCTACATTCTCAATAATGGAGTACCTGACAAAATTTCAGCCCAAGTCAGACGAAAAAATCTTTCTTGGATATGCCACAGATAGTAAGGCTTACAGAGTGTTCAACAAAAAGACACTAAGTGTTGAAGTCTCAATTCATATCATCTTCGATGAAACAGACTCAGACAACACGGTGCTTCAAGACACTATGACCGATAGTGCAGACACTATGAATGAAATCGTCGAGCCCAACACTACGATTGCAGTGCCAGATAGTGAAATCGTTGAGCAACAAAATGAGATCGTAGAGAGGTCTATGCAAGACAATAAACCTCCACATCAAAAAGAAGAAATAGATCTTGAAGACTTAAGACAAGAAGGCATCAGGACAGATGTCCCAACCGAAAACAGATGGGCCAGAGATCACACTCAGGATCTAATCATTGGAGATCCGAGTGCTAGAGTCAAAACAAGAGTTGCTACTCAAAATGAATGATTTTATCTAAGCTTTCTATCACAAACAGAACCAAAGAAGATAGAGGATGCTATGGAAGACTCCAGTTGGATAGAAGCTATGCAGGAAGAACTCAACCAATTTGAATGAAGTAAAGTATGGAGATTGGTACCAAGACCAAAGAGTCATCCTGTCATTGGAACCAAGTGGGTCTTCAGAAACAAAATGGACGAAGATTGGACGAAGATTGGTACCAAGACCAAAGAGTCATCCTGTCATGAAGAAGTTTATGTAGATCAACCTCCAGGTTTCATCAATCCATCTCTTCCAATTATGTTTATAGATTAGACAAAGCCTTATATGGTCTTAAACAAGCACGTAGAGCATGGTATGAAACACTAACTACTTAATTGAAAATGGGTTCACTAGAGGTAGAGTAGATACCACATTGTTTCTTAGAAAGCATAAAGACAAAGTCTTATTAGTTCAAATATATGTTGATGATATTATTTTTGGTTCTACTGAAGAAAAGTTATGTAAGAGATTCTCTAAGCTGATGCAGAGCAAGTTTAAAATGAGCATGATGGGTGAGCTGAATTTCTTCCTTGGACTGCAAGTAAAGCAGACTGATGAAGGAATTTTCATAAACCAAGCCAAGTACATCAAAGACTTACTCAAGAAGTATGGCATGGAATCAGCCTCTCCCATGAAAACAATAATTGCTCCTACAACCAAGCTTGGCAAAGATGAAAAGGTTAAAAGTATTATTATAACTCAATATAGAGGTATGATAGGCTCTCTTTTATATCTAACTGCCAGTAGACCAAACATAATATTTGCAACATGCATATGTGCTAGATTTCAGGCTAACCCTAAAGAGTCACTTTTGTCAGTTGTAAAGAGGATCTTCAGGTATCTCAAGGGTACACCTTACTTGGGGCTTTGGTACCCCAAGGAATCCTCATTTGAACTAACAGGATTCACAGATGCTGATTTTGTAGGATACAAAATAGATAGAAAGAGTACCAGTGGCACCTGTCAATTGCTAGGAAAACTCAGTATCTACTTCAACTGCAGAAGCTGAATACATTGTTGCTGGCAGCTGCTGTGCTCAGATCATATGGATGAGAAAACAGTTAGCTGACTATGGGTTTGATTTCAAATCTATTCCCATTCACTGTGATAACACAAGTGCCATAGCAATAACTCATAATCATGTTATGCATTCTAGGACTAAGCATATAAAAATAAGGTATCACTTCATTAGGGATCATGTGCAAAATAGAACTATATCCTTACAATATATCCCTACTGAAAATCAACTTGCTGATGTTTTTACAAAACCCCTAAATGAATCCAGATTTAATAAGTTATTAAGTGAGCTAGGCATGCTAAATCTACAACATTAAAATATATGCTCTAGATATGTGCTAACCATACAGATACAAAAGGCTAAGCTCAAAATCATAAACATGATCAAGGGAAGTCCACGATCATAGAGCTGAAAAGACAACTACCTCAACGGTCGTAGCAAAGACTCAACCATCGTAGTGCAGACTCAACGATGACAAAAGCCCCATCAACAAAGCAAGAATGCACCCTGTGATGATAAACTTCAAAACAAAGCAATTCCTCTGATAAGCGCCTCAGGAACAAACCTAACCCTTGACTCACTCCAAGAGGTTGGCCCTTCATGAGTTACCTTAAAAGAATGCTTTATCAAAAACTCATCACAAGGATCCAGACAGACTCGACGATCGTAGATCAGACACGATGAATGCTGAACAGACTCGACGATCGTAGCTCAGACAAGACGAACGCTGGACAGACTCGACGATCGTAGATCAAACTCGACAAATATAAAGCACTCAACGATCATTAAACTACCTCAACGATCGTAGTCCTCCCTAAGGACACCTTATCTTTGTAGGAGCCAAGGGCAAATCAGTACAATCCTTATTAGTCAAAATCGTAGAGCCAAGCAAAAGTCGACACCTGTCCCACTAAGCAAAAAGGAGAGAGGGAAGTTAAAAGTACAAAATGAAATTGTATTTTTGAAATCAGAAGTTCAAAAGATCATCTCTCTTATCCTCTCTCAAAGTAGAAGCCCTAAATTAGAACAAAGCTCAGTCATATCTCTCTTCCAACAACAAAATCAATGGCGGCATCCAGTGTTATCTTAGGCTACAGACTCTGTTTTGACGAGTTCAAAACAGCTCAACCCAAGTTCCACAAGACTCTGGCCTTACTGAAGAAGGCATGTCTCGAAGAGGCCTTAAGCACAGATACTTTAATTTATCCCATGTTAGTGAAAGAGTTCTACAGAAATGGAGTATTTCAAGACAACATCATCACTACGAGAGTAAGGGATGTGGTAATCAGACTGAAGGCCGAAGACATCAACCTCGTCCTAGGTCTCAAAAATGAAGGGCATCCATTCTTAGATAGCGTAGACTTCCAAGAGGGACTCGGAAGAATGCATCACAAGAAACTCCCCTCTGTGAAAGGGTACACGAAGAAGGAGTTCCCACAGAGGTATGAATTTCTAGCCGATATAGTTGGGAAATGTATATGCTACAAGAGCTCAGGTCACGACTCTATGAATGAAGTTCAACTTAGGCTCCTGACTGCCATGAGTTATGGAATACAACTCAACTATGGAGCCCTATTGCTCGATTGGATTGGTAAATGGCTCGTCAACTCAAAGAAGTTAAAAAAGCCCTCAGAAGATGCTATACGGGAGATTCATAAGTATCATTCTACAATCAGCCCTAGGTGACAAAATTGGGGATGAAGAAGGAGAAACTATCAACCCAAATAGACAAATGACTCATAAATTGTTTGAAAATTGGAAGAGAAACCCAGCTGAGTATGTTCGAATGATGACCGAATCTAGTGGAAGAACTGGGGATCTGAAGGACTCAGGCCTTCCAGAAAACATGTCTGTGGTCAGGGAGATCGAAGAAGAAGAAAAAACCAACAAAGCAGAACCCTCTGTCCTTACCAGAAAGAGCAAGGGCAAGAGGAAGCTGAAGGCCAGACTAGTAGAAGAGCATCAAGGATCTACCACTGATATACCTATAGAGTCCTCTAATATAGAGACTCTGAGGATACTAAGAAGAAAGCAGCAACAAGATGAAGCAGATAAGGATCAGGCTACCATATCTCAGATCCTGAAGAAGAACAAAGTTGGTCATAAGTCCAAAAATCCATCAGTCACCTCAATAGTAGAGTCTCTACTATTCGTAGAGACCAGACCAAGCATGGCAGGCAAGGAAGTAGCTGATTCAAGCATAGTGGCTGTTGAATAGGACAAAACTGAGAATCAAGAAAGTCCTGAAGTTGTGGCTAAGCCTAGAAAATCTAGGAGAAAGCTGGTTAAGAAGTACATTCTTGAAAATGAAAAAGTGCTCAAGAAAGAAGCAAAGAGTATGGTTGCCAAGAAGGAACTATCCAGAGCAAGTCAAGATGACAGTGCTCCAACTGAGGGGGAGATCCCTGAAATTCTCATGATAGAGAATACACCAGCTGAGGGGGAGATGCCTAAAACTCAAGAAGATGATCAAGTTGAGGGGGAGCCTCAGGATATCTCCATGACAGAAGGAGAGGTCCCTGCCATAAATGAAGAAGAACCAGTGCCAGATCATCAAGAGTCCATTGAGATAATGGAGTCCTCGAACGAAGACAGAGAAGATGAAGAAGATGATGATGACCTTCAGATCATTGGTGTGGGTAGAGATGGGTATAAAAGCTATCTCTTCAATCAGATGTTCTCATACCTACCCATGATGCCATATCATCAAGCCCAAATCCTAAACTGTTGGGATCACATGTTCTTGAGCTTCAAAGAGTATCCAGCCATCTCAATATTGGCTCATGGATTTCCAGGGAGTTTTAATTTTGCCAAGAAATTGCTTACCATCAACTCTTCCTCAAATGATAAACTTGAGGTACTATCTATCCCAAACCTCTTCAGAGTTAATCACTTACCATCATTTTCATTTAGCTATTTTTTATGAATTCCCACGATGGTTGGAAGTGATCCTTCACCCACTAAATCAATTTCCAGTTGCAGAGTTCCAAAATTCTGTAACTGAGGAACCAAATGAAGTCAACTTTATTTTTCTCCCACAAACCATCAACTCTACGATCCCTGAATCTAGTCCCATCGTGGAGTCCCAAATAGAAATCGTAGAGCCACATATTCCAAACAAAGAAACTCAGGCCCCTCCATCAGACATACTATCCTCCTCCTCCAATGACTATTTTAGTCTTGATCTTGCTGTCTACTCCCTGCAAGATCAATCCCAGAAAAGATCCCCTCCATTCAACAATACTCAAACCAATGATACTCTTCCAAATCTGCCCACAAAAGATGACTTGAATGAAGTGTCCAAGAACATGGTCAAGAACATTGAAGAAAGCCTGGACACTCACTCAGACCTCATTCATCTCCGGCTGAATAAAATGATCACTGCTGCAAATAATATCCCTGGAACTCTAAATGCTGAGCTTACAAAGAAGCTGAGGGAAATTATCCAAGAAATTCTTCAAAGCATGAAGGACAGAGATGAGATTCATTTCCAGATAGCCATCAAGCAAAGAGAGGTTGTTCTTGAAATGCTGAGAAATCAAGAAGTCCAAAATAAACTCATGCTAGAGAACATCATAAACTTGAAAGCCTCAGTCCAAGAATTCCAGAAATCTTATGTCAATCAGGAACGATAGAATGACATTGTTCTCACTGCCTTCCGAAACAAAGAAGTTAGATCTAAAAAATAGATCAAGGAAAGTCAAAAGGACATTGCTCAGACACAAAGCCAACTGAACGAGCTTGTCCAAGGAGTGAATCAACTTTCTGCAGACATTCGAACCCTTGATGCTGACATAAAAGGGGAGAATAAAGGGAAAAGAGTTCAAGGAGCACAGGGAGATCAGGGCAGAGGTAGAGGAGGTCAAGGAAACCAAGAAAGGGGAAAAGGACAATTTTCACGAAGCCCTCCTGCAAGACAGTACCACCAACAGACTGCACAATCAAGCAATCAAACTCAACGATCTGATCAGCAGGAAGTCTTGATGCCTCAGCCTTTAAGAAATCATGGGCCAACTATCAGCTCACCAAATGTGACCACCACATGCCTAAGAATACCAATTGGAGATTCAACATTCATGAATATGGCTGAGGAGTATGCCAATCCTCCAAGGAAAAGGTCAAAGAAATAGAGATAAGTTGAAACTTTAAATTCTTATTGATGTACAGCTAAACTGCAATATTTCTTGAACATCAATAAATTCATGCTTATTCTCTAAAAATTTCAGCTGCTCACTGAAATACTAAGTCATGTTTAAATTTCCTACAAATGCATATAGACATTAATAATCATGACAACAAATCTCCTTGGTTATCTCAACATCAAATAGGGGGAGATTGTTGGGAGAATGCATATTATGATTTGATGTTTTAATGTATATGCTCATGATTATTTGTAAAGTCCTTCAAGTAAGATATGTACAAGGACTTAGTGATAAGATCAAATTTGTTAGGTTGATCTAAGCTCTTAACGTGTATCATTCTTCTTAAGAATGTATAGATAGAAAGATCAAAGATGTTAGGTTGATCTTGAGATGTAATAGATGTATAAATTTGATCAACATTGTAGAAGTCAAGGCAGAAACGTAGAGCTTCAAAGATCGTAGTGTGCCTGCCTTGAAGGGCCTCTTCGGCTATCGTAGAGTGGTCCCAACGATTGTCAAGCCAGCTCAACGATCGTAGTATGCTGAAGGAAACGTAGAGTTTACAAGTCAACGATCGTAGAGTGCTCTCAGAAATGTAGAGTTTACAACTCAAGCAAGCAAAGATCATAGTGTGCAAAGACTTAGGTGAAATCGTAGTGCTCTCGGCTAATAGCATCAGACCAGGCACCAAGGCGACAAGTCACCATGATCCAATCGTGAAGTATCATCTCTTCTTGTGTCGAGCGAAGCGTCAAGCCTCATAATTTGTGTGGAGATAGGTTCTAACAAAAGAGGAATGGATTCTAAATGCTGTAGTACTCACCAGTCCCAAAGACATAAGAAATATCCTTAGTATGCAACAAAGAAGCGTATTGAAGAAGCTAAGGAAAGTACCATTGGTAAGGGGGAAAACACCTTTTCAGGTGTTAGGTGAGAAAGTAGTCTGCAGTGTCAGTGGGCCAGAATGCAGTTCAGAAGATGTGCAGAAATGTCTCCATCAGAAATCAGAAAAGTAAAATGCATTTAATGCCTCAACGGATAGATCCAACGGATAGTTTTCAAGATCACATATATGCAAATCAAGTAGATGAGAGAGGAACAGGCAAGCATTAAAAAAACAACATGAACAACTCTCAAGCCAAACTCTACGATCTGAGAATTAGTAAAGCTTACTTAGCTACTCAGTTCTTTCAAACAAGTGCTTAAACAGCAACTGAGTAGCAACCATCAAGAACTCAACATCTATCAATCAACTGAAGAAGAGTACCAAGTCTGCTGGACTTGAAGAGTTCTAAGTGAACTGTAAGAGAGCCAAATCTGTTGGACTTGAAGAGTTCAAGAGTGAACTAAGAAGTTCCTAGACTGCTGGTCTAGAAGGAATCTGTGTGATTCAGAAGTTATAAAAGACATCCTTAGTAGATATCCTACTCGTTGAGTAGAAGAGTGGACTAGGAGCTTTAAGTGCTCTGAACTACTTAAAATGACTGTGTCTTTTACATTCATAACCATAACTGTTATATCTTCTGTAAGACCCCAACTTTTTGAATAAAGATTAAGTTTTTTTGAAATATATTTTTGAATATTATGGTGTGGATTTGATATAATGTTATAGTTGTGGGTAATATTTACAAATTTTGGAAAGTACGCAAGTTGTTATATAATATTCGATTGGTCAGGGAATATTCGTTTTAACATGGAATATTCGTACAACGGCACAATCATTGGTGGACCCCCACAACGGAATTATTGTCGGATTGAGAAAAAGACAAAAATACTTTATGAAAATAACGGCGAAAATTTTACCGTTAACTGTTGAACTACTCAGTAGTAAAAGTACAGTAATATGTGTGGTTGCATAGTAGCACACGGTATTGATTATTGATGCTTACGTGAGAAGTCACTCAGTTATACTCAATTATTACTACAGTAATTGCTGCATCATATCTCTCATATTATTGATTCGATTATTGTCATAGTATCATCTGCATAATGTTATTTTATTAAATCAATAATTGAGACGACAAAGTTATTCATATTGTTAAATTGCAATATTTAAAATGTCTAGAAGTTCTGTCAAAGAGAGGTTTGGTCACCTAATTGCGCGCCAATAGGGAAAAATCCTTATTGGAAAGCCCCCTCTTTCCTGGAAATGACCTGGTTGATAAATATTGTGAGTTATAATATTAATGATGAATGTTATTAAAATTGAAGTTGTGTTCGGAGTTGAATTTGGAGACGCGGACGTGATATTTGAGTCTGGAACGATGAAATTAGTCAAAATAGTCTATAAACACAAAATTTTTCGGAATTCACTATTTGGTCAAAAAGTCAACAGTTGACTTTTTTGGGAAAAGTCAAACTTCAAAATTTCAAAATTTATATTTTTGATAAAAATGGTTTCATTGTGTTGGAATTATTTGTGTTAGTGAAAATCGATAATTATTTTGATAATAATTGATGTCTGGAGGTTATATTGACCAATCCAATATTTAACCTGGGATAAATGAGCAATTGATTGCTATTATTTCACATGATTATAACTATTTATTCACATATGTATACTATTGTTTCACATTCTTGTTACTATTAGGGGAGTTCTTCAAAAGATTGATAATACTTGCGTGACTAAGTTAAAAATTGAGGTATAGATGGAGGTATTATCTTTGTAATTCGTATTTTCACATGTCTAGAACTATTGATTCACATAATTTACTATTGAATCACATTATTTACTATTAGGAGAGGTGATGCAAGTTTGATAATACTTCCATGACTAAATTAAAAATAAAGGAAAATTTTGAGGTATTGTGCTGTAATTTTTTGATCCCTAAAACGTGCAATTATCGAAACTATATTTTTCTATAAATAGAAGCTCATTCTTCCTTCATTTCTCACCAATTCACAAAAGCTTTAGAGCGATTATTATAGAGAGAAATTATAGAAAGAAGAAGAGAACTCTGCTACCTCACTATTCCAGTATCCAATTTTTCTATGGTAGGGAGTATTATTTCTTTCTTATCCATGAAGAGAACTTCTGTTATTCCATTCTTTATTATTCTATTGGAATAACTCATATCGCTGGAGCTACCCTATACTTGGTGAAATTCTTCTGTTGTTCCATTCTTTATCATTCTGTTGGAACATCCTGTTTGTATGTTTTACGCCGGACCTGGTTCCGTCTTTATTATTCTATTGTAATATCATATATCATGCGTTTTACGGGACTGATTCCGCTTCTTTATTATTTTGTTGGAATATCCTCGCATGCATGCGTTTCTACCGGACCGATTCCTTTATTTATTATTCATTGGAATAACTCGCATGTAAGGATCTATCGCATGCCCGGTGATTTCTTTTGTTATTCCATTCCTTGTTATACTCAAATGGTTAAAGTTTTGACTTCTATACTCCATGAAATTAGTGGAATATCCTTGATATTTGCGCTTCATCCAGTATCTTTTCATGGAAATATTCTTCTGAGCATAACTGCTATAACTGTCGCACTCTCATAACTCCACTGCTTTGTAAAGAAGATTAAAACAAATATCATTTTCGCTAAGTTTTAATCATCATCAAAGAACAAGTTTAAAACGAAAAGATTTTTTAAAATATCTATTCAACCCCCCTTCTAGATAACTATTGTGCCAACTAGGAACTAACAAATAATAATAATACTAAAAATAATAATAATTATTATTATAATAATAATAATAATAGTAATAATAATAGTAACTATAATAATACTCCAATAATAATTAGACATTTCACATTAGTTCAACATCATTTTGGTTTTGGTTCATTACGCCTTTCCATGTATGCCAAGTGCATAGATGTAGAAAATTATTCATTGAGAATTAATTATGATCTATGATACTATTCCAAAAAATACAAATTGATATCTGGTGGTACTAATAAAGCAAATAATTGTGATTTTAAATTCTTGATAAAAGATCAATTATATTAAATTATATTAAATCAAACCCTTTTCCACAACAAACAACTATATAAAAGATAAATTGAACTAATTAAACATAACAAACAATTTAAATTAATTAATTAAACAAATAATAATTTAAATAAACCCACCATAAACAAATGAACATGTATCCTAATTAATTAATAAACAGAAGTAAAGGAAAATCTAAAAGTCATGTACTAGAAACTATGTTCATCTCCCATCTTATCTTCTCTCTGAACCCATAGATAAATCGAATACCCCATCAAATCCCATTTTTCTGATATAAAAATACGTGAGTAATATATATTCTTAATAAATAATATTTATGTATTTTAGTTATAATATGCCTCAAATAGATTCTTCTATATTGTTTTTTCTTTTTAAATTTTTTTATATTAAAAACCAATATTTTATGCATTAAATACTTATTTATTTTAGCAAATTAATAATATTTCTGTATTTTAGTTATAATATGCCTCAAATAAATTCTTCTATATTGTATTTTCTGTATTTTTCATAATTTGGTAAAATCGTAAAATGTTTATATTTAATTTTCATGTCTCAAATTTATTTGTAGGAAAAAGGTCAAACAAACAGTTTCCTAATGTTAGGCAAGATGATATTCTGTGTGGTATTTTAATTTTTTGGGAGAAATCTCTTGTTTTGATATAAATATTAATCCTTGCAAGATATTAACAAATGATTTGTGTTGCTTCAGCGGTAACATGACTAATGTTTTAAGTGAGAGGTTTCAAGTTCGAATATGAGGAGAGGCAGTTTTTTGGGAAAAATTCAAAAGACGCCACGTCAGCAGCTAACACATGTCAAATCACAATATTAAATTCCACGTCAGACCTGCCACGTGTGTCACGTAGACGCCACGTGTGCCACGTTAGTAGGTCAACGCACATGTGGCGCCTGGGAGTTCAAAGTCTAAATTTTTGAATAGAAAGGGGCTCAGTTTGCGTTGACCGGAAGAAAGGGGCTCAATACCCAAATATCAAAAAAGTTCGGTGGTCGACTTTGCATTTGACCCTATTGCATAGTGTAGCATAGTATCCTTTCTATTTTCCTATAAATAGGATGCTTAGTTAGAATTGAAAATCACACCAGAAGTTTAGAGAATTCTTCTATAATCTTGAGCGTATCTCTTTAGAGTTTTAAGAAGTTTTGAGCGTAGTGAAAGTTTTCTTCAAGAATATCCTCGCCCTACCAGTCGGAATACTCTTCTTTTATGGTAAGGGATATTATTTGTTGTACTCGTAAGGGGTATTATTTCTTTCTTATTCATGAAGAGAACTTACATTATTCCATTCTTTATTATTACGTTGGAATAACTTTTGTATATGCTGAACTACCCTATACTTGGTGAAATTCTTACATTATTCCATTCTTTATTATTATGTTAGAATAACTTTTATCTATGCAAAGTCTTTTGCATACATGGTGAAATTCTTACATTATGCTATTCTTTATTATTACGTGGGAATATCATATGCCGTGCGTTTATGCATGACTTGTTTTGTTGTTTATTATTCTGTTGGAATATCATGTCTATGCGTTTACGCATGACCTGGTTCCATTATTTATTATTTTCTTAGAATATCTTATGCATGCGTTTACTGCATGACTGGTTCCGATTATTTATTATTACATTGGAATAACTTTTTTTGTCTTGATCTATCGCATGCACGGTGATTTCTTTTGTTATTCCATTCTTTATTATACTCAGTTGGTTAAATTTTTGACTTCTATACTCCATGAAATTAGTGAAATATCCTTAATATTTGCGCTTCATCCAGTATCTTTTCATGAAAATATTCTTCTGAGTATTCTTGAGTGTTACTATACAAAGAAGTATCATGTTGACAATTTGGACGTTATTAGTTCCTGGATAAATTAATTCTTGAACTTGTTTTATTGAATTCTTATATCATTGTCATCATCCTCATGTTTATATTATGTTGAAAGTCATCTGTGGCCTGTAGTGCATAGATGGACTTGCTACGATTATGACCAGGGATTATTCGGTGTAATCATGACCGTAATGTTACAAATGATGTGGAAAAAGTCCTCAATGGCACGTAGTGCATTGATCGACAGTTGTTGGCATGATCATGACCATTGATGAATACACGAATATCCTTGGCCCGTAGTGCATGGATAATTTATGGTCGTGATACTAATGAATATTGTAAAACCCCAACTTATTATAAATAAAATCGAATTTTCTCTAATTATTATTGTGAATAATAAGGTGTTAATTTGATATAATGCTTTGGTTATGGGTGAAATGTGCAAATTTTGCAAAATAAGCAAGTGGTTAAAAATATTCATTGTTGTTAGGGAATATTAGTTTGGTCGTGGAATATTAGTTACGTCGGAGAATATTAAATAGGGACGACAAGTGACCATTTGTGGGCCCCATAACGGATAACGGTGGGATGAAAAAATGACAAATTTGAGTTTTTACAAATAACGGCGTAGTTATTACAGAATAACAATTGTTGGAATACCCTTGGTTAAAATACGATGTCTGGCGTGGTTGCACGATAGTACACAATTTTGCACAATATTTTGAATTATTGATTCTTACGTAAAAAGGCACTTACTCAATAATTATTACGATGTAATTCTTGCTCAATATTTTATTTTATTGGTTCCATAATTTACTGCGTTGATATTTTATATTATTGTTGTTCCAATAATTGTCAACTTTGCGATGATTTCCCATTATCGGATCAATAATTCATATTATTTGAATAATATTATGAGATAACATTATTGACAATGTCTAGAAAGTTACATCGAGGAGAGGTTGGTCACCTAATTACGCTGTGTAAGGAAAAATCCTTATCGAAAAGCCCCTCTTTCGTGGGAACGACTTTGGTTGTCATAATTGTGATTACGTAATATTATTTGTGAATAATTAATTATTGATTTATATGATAAGGAAATATTTATTTTATGTGGATATAATTGATGGATATATTTATTTTATGTGGATATAATTGAAGGAATTAATGTTGAGGTGTTTTTGTCGGAATGGAAGTATTAAAAATTAAATCATTGTACTTGAGATATATTGCGTGAGTTATAATTTTTAATCTGACCGTTGGATCATTATGATTTTTGAATATGTTATACATATATAAGTTGAGTATATGTCCACAAATTTTGAACCGTTAAAAATAAACGTATAATTTGTTATGAATTTTAAGAGGTGACTGATTCGGAAATTAGGTTTATAAATGATTTTGGTGAAAAATTCTAGAATTGAGTGGACCCCACTTGTGGTTGGTGAAGAAATGTGCTAAATTTTATTTCAAATGTGGTGTGCTAACATTTTCCTATAAATAGACTGCCATCAGGTAGCAGGTCAAATAGTCCTCACTATTTTGTAAAATAGTGTATCAATAATTGTAATGAAGACTCCTTTTGAGTTTGTATACTATCTATTAGATAATAGTTGTATTCAAACTCATAATATATGTGTTCTCGTATTTTGCACGATAATTGTATTGCTGAAGTTGTATTTATTTATGTACCATGTATTTGACGACTCAGAATGGGTGATGTATACCTATTTTGGAGGTGTCACAGTTGGTATCAAAGCTTAGAGATACGATCCCTGGCTGAGATGTGAGACAAGAACTAGGAGGGAAGAGTCGGGGAATTCCTTCACTAGTATGACCTTATTTGTTATTTGCTTGGTCAGTCAGAGCATATGGTTAATATGTGATATGTTAATTTGTTAATTAACCCTTGTTTTATGGCAGTATTTAAGAATGGCAGCGGGAAATATTAACGATGGAGTGAATGAGGCAAAGGGAGACACCTTTAATCACCACCTAGGGAATGTGCAACAGGAAGGCAATATTC
Source organism: Panax ginseng (assembly GCA_020205605.1). Classification (NCBI taxonomy): domain Eukaryota; kingdom Viridiplantae; phylum Streptophyta; class Magnoliopsida; order Apiales; family Araliaceae; genus Panax; species Panax ginseng. The sequence goes on along the minus strand of CM035138.1, from coordinate 30,787,226 downwards.
ATACATAAACAACACTACCGAACAAATGATGAATGATGAGATGTTTAGAAGTTTTTTGCAATTCATGCAAAACCAGACGAAGGAGACTCGTGCACAAAATACGGGTGTAAATGATAGCAATCATGACTTGTCACATTGAAGTAGTTCAAGGAGTTGGGACCACCGAATTTATCGGAAAGCCGAGATCCGATCAAAGGCGAAATGTGGGTCAAACAAATTACCAAGATATTCGATGTCATGGGATGCATGGAGGAACAAAAGGTTCCATTCGCCACCTTTATGTTCCGCGGTGAGGCGACTCTCTTGGTGGGAGTCTCAAAGCGTACTTGACTGCTACTTTTCAACATGTCTTGGGAAACATTTGAAAGCAGTTTAATGACAAGTACTTTCACGAAAGTATTAAATCATATGAAGGAGGTAGAGTTTATCAGACTGGAACAAAACAACATAACGATTTCCCAGTACGAGGCAAAGTTTGCAGAGTTATCCAGGTTTGTACCTCATTTGGTCGAGAATGAGGAACGAATCATGACGAGGATGTTTCTGAGAGGTCTAAAACCTGAGATTCGGCAATATCTTATCTCTCATAAATTTTCTTTATATTCAGATGTTGTAAACAAGGCTCAATTATTAGAGCGAGATAATGAGTATGTTCAAGGTGGCAGTCATCGGAGCAATGAAAACCAGCAGGGAGGAAAACATTCGGACAAAAGCGGTAACCACTCTGGTGGTAATCGTGGCCATGATAATAGAAGGAGCGAGTCGGGAGGAGATTTCAAGAAGAGAAGGTACAACAATGACAACGTAAAGGCGTTAGCACAAACATCAACTATTTTTAGGGGAGGAGAACGAGCACCAGCTGTTTGTTACAAATGCGGGAAAGAGGGACACATCAGCCCAAACAGCCCACAACAATCCAAGGTGTGTTATAACTGTGGAAAGGAAGGTCATATAGCTAGAGATTGTCTAGTTGCGAAACCAAGTTCAACGGGGATGGTGACTCCAAAGGCTATCCCGAATAAGTCAAAGTCGGTGGTTCCAGGAAGGGCGTTTATCGTGACTGCCCAAAATGCGAGGAACCCAAACGAGGTGATCATGGGTAAGCTAATTATAAACTCTTGCGAAGTTTATACCTTATTAGATACCGGTTCTACCCATTCTTTTATCTCTCCTGCTTGTGCTCAACATTTAAAATTGACTCCGGAGAAGTTAGACCTTAACTTATCTGTTGAGACTCCGTTAGGAGAAACTTTCGTTACATCTACTGTTTATAAATCGTGCTTGAAGGGATTGAGTGGTTAACCACTCATCATGCTAAAATTGATTATTTTCGTAAGGTTGTCAGTTTTTATATTCCTAACCAACCTGTTATGCGAATTCAAACAACCAAACCACTAAAATCAATCACTGTCCTATCAAGCCATAAAGCTATTCATTTATTGAAAAACAGATGTTAAGCTTTCTTAGCCCATGTCACGGACTTGAACAAAAACACGTCAGATTTGAATAATATTTACATTGTTAGTGAATTTCTGACGTATTTCTGAAGAACTTCTCGGTCTACCCCGAAACACGAAGTTGAATTCTTTATTGACCTTAAACACGGTACAAAGCCCATTTCTAAAACCTCATATCGAATGACTCTATTGAACTTGAGGAGTTAAAGGTCCAAGCTACGGGGAGTTGTTGGACATCGGTTTCATTAAATCTAGTACATCTCCTTGGGGTGCTCCTGTGTTATTTGTAAAGAAGAAAGAGCGGGAGTATGCGACTTTGTATTGACTACTAGAGAATTGAACCATGTCACTATCAAGAATAGGTATCCACTACCTCGCATTGATGACTTGTTCGACCAGTTGCAAAGAGCACAATTCTTTTCAAAGATCAATCTTCGTTCTGGGTATCATCAATTTGAAGATTAAAAGCGAGGATATTCAAAGCGCCTTTCGAACTTCGTGCAGGCATTATAAATTCTTAGTCATGTCTTTTGGATTGACTAATGCTCCTGCTGCTTTCATGGATATGATGAACCGTGTATTCAAAGAATATTTGGATCAGTTCGTTGTTATCTTTATTGATGACATCCTCATCTATTCCACAATTCGTGAAGATCATAAGCTCCATTTGAAGCTGGTACTGCAAAGACTTTGTGATAACATGCTATATGTCAAGCTGAAGAAATACGAGTTACGGCTTGAGGAAGTAGCATTCCTTGGGCCTTGCCAAGTCAAAACATGGAGTATCTGTCAACCCGCAAAGATTGAAGCCATACAAAGTTGAACAACCAAAGTCGGTGGCCAAAAATCACGTAGCTTTACGGGCTTAGTAGTTCTTATCGAGATTCGTGGAAGGATTTTCTCGAATCGCTACTCAGATAACTCGGTGACTCGTAAAGATATAAAATTTGGTTGGAGCGAGGATTGAGAGAAGAGTTTTCAAGAACTCAAGATAAGACTCATTTATTTTGTTACGACAATACCATCCGGTTCGGATGGATTTGTTATCTCTGATGATGCTTGAGCAAAGGGTTAGGATGTGTTCTCATACAACATGGGAAAGTCATAGCCTATGCCTCGCGACAACTCAAAGAATATGAGAGAAATTATCCTACTCATGATTTGGAGTTGGCAGCAGTCGTTTTTCATATTAAAGATCTGGAGACACTACCTGTATGGGGAGAAAGTGGAGATCTATACAGATCATAAAAGCCTCAAATATTTTTTCACCCAAAAAGAACTCAATATACGGCAACGACGTTGGCTCGAGCTGTTGAAAGATTATGATCACACCATCCAATATCATCCTGGAAAAGCAAATGTGGTAGCTAACGCATTGAGTAGAAGATCATATGCGGGTACGAGTGCAATGTTGTTAACACAACGGTCCATTTTGTATGACTTGCAAAGGATAGAGATAGAGGTAAAGGCTCCAAGTACCCACGTGATGATATCAAACATACAAGTAGAACCAACTTTAATCGATAATGTTAAAGCTGCTCAAGCTACGGACATGGAGCTAATCCGTATGAAGAAGAAAGTGCAAGAAGGTGTTATTCCAGAAGCAAGAATTGATAAAGAAGGAATACTTCGAGTCAACTCCAGAATTTATGTTCCTAACGATTCTGACTTGAAGCATAGAATCATGATGGAGGCACACAACACACCATTTGCAATCCATCCTGGGAGTACCAAAATGTATCATGATCTTCGACATACATTTTGGTGGAGCAATATGAAAAGAGAGATCGCAGAGTTTATCTCGAGGTGTTTAACTTGTCAACGTGTAAAGGCGGAGCATCAAGTGCCAAAGGGTCCATTGCAACCACTTGAGATTCTGAAATGGAAGTGGGAACACATTACTATGGATTTTGTTACGGGTCTTCCCAAGTTTTCTCAAGGCATAGATGCGATTTGGGTTATTATTGATAGATTAACCAAGTCTGCCCATTTCTTGCCTATACGGGAGACTTATTCCCTTGAACGTCTTGCTAGTATGTACGTGAATGAGATTGTAAGATTACATAGCATGGCATGCCAGTATCCATAGTTTTGAATCGTGACCCAAGATTTACTTCACGATTTTGGGTTAGCTTGTAGAAAGCTATGGGCGCAATTCTGATTGATTCGGCATACCATCCTCAAGCAGACGACAGCAATCGAGAGGACTATTCAAACTCTTGAAGATCTATTAAGACTTTGTGTCCTAGATTTCAAAGGAGTTGGGATAAGTACCTACCATTGGTATAATTCTCCTACAACAACGATTATCGACACAGTATATAGGTGTGGCTCCATTTGAAGCATTTTATGGATGAAAGTGTCGCTCTCCGGTATCTTTGGGGCGAGGTGGGGAAAACAACGTTGTTGGGACAAGAATTGCACGCATAACTACGAGAGAAGATCCAAATGATCGGACAACGTATACAAAGCTGCAGGATCGACAAAAGAGTTATGCGGATCTTCATCGAAAGGGCGTGGAATTTAATATTGGGGATCATGTATTTATTACGTGTTGCACCATGGAAGGAGTTACAAGATTTGGGAAGAGAGAAAGCTCAATCCACGATTTGTTGGTCCATTTGAGATTCTTGACCGAATAGGAAATATGGCCTATAGACTCGCATTACCTCCAAGCATGTCTCATGTTCATAATGTTTTTCACATATCTATGCTTCGTAAATATGTGAAAGACCCGAACCACATTATTGAGTTAGAATCGGACAAGATAGCCGAAGATTTAACATACGAGGAGGTACATGTTAAGATCTTGGATAGGAAAGAGCATGTCCTACGCACGAAGGTTATACCACAAGTTAAGGTTTTGTAGAGGAACCATGCAATTGAAGAAATGACCTGGGAGTTGGAATCAGAAATGAAAGCGAGGTATCCTCACCTTTTCGAAACACCAGGTACGTACGTCAATTTCGAGGACGAAATTTAATAAGGAGGGGAGGTTGTAAGACCCCAACATATTATAAATAAAATTGAATTTCCTCTAATTATAATTGTGAATAATAAGGTGTTAATTTGATATAATTCTTTGGTTATGGGTGAAATGTGAAAATTTTGCAAAATAAGCAAGTGGTTAAAAAATATTCATTGTTGTCGGGGAATATTCCTTTGGTCGTGGAATATTCTTTCTGCGTCGGGGAATATTAAATGCTGACGGTATGCAACCATTTAATGGGCCCCATAACGGATATAATCGGATGAAGAAAATGATAAATTTGAGTTTTTACAAAACGGCGTAGTTATTCTGAATTAACAACTTGTTGGAATACCGGTGGTTAAAATACAATAATCTGGCGTGGTTGCATAAAGATGGCATACGGTTTTGCACATTATTTTTGAATTATTGATTCTTACGTGAAGAAGGCACTACTCGATAATTATTACGATAATTCTTTATTCAATATTTTATTTTATTGGTTCCATAATTTACTGCGTTGATATTTTATATTATTGTTGTTCCAATAATTGTCAACTTTTGCATGATTTTCCCATTATCGGATAAATAATTCATATTATTTGAATAATATTATGAGATAGCATTATTGACAATGTCTAGAAAGTTCTGTCAAGGAGAGGTTTGGTCACCTAATTACGCGCGAGTAAGGAAAAATCCTTATCGGAAAGCCCCCTCTTTCGTGGGAACGACCTGGTTGTCATAATTGTGATTCTGTAATATTATTTGTGAATAATTAATTATTGATTTATATGATAAGGAAATATTTATTTTATGTGGATATAATTGATGGATATATTTATTTTATGTGGATATAATTGAAGGAATTAATGTTGAGGTGTTTTTGTCGGAATGGAAGTATTAAAAATTAAATCATTGTACTTGAGATATATTGCGTGAGTTATAATTTTTAATCTGACCGTTGGATCATTATGATTTTTGAATATGTTATACATATATAAGTTGAGTATATGTCCACAAATTTTGAGCCGTTAAAATGAGCGTATAATTTGTTATGAATTTTAAGAGGTGGTGATTCGGAAATTAGGTTTATAAATGATTTTGGTGAAAAATTCTAGAATTGAGTGGGCCCCACTTATGGTTGGTGAAGAAATGTGCTGAATTTTATTTTAAATGTGGTGGGTGGCAATAGTAGTAGGTAAAGCCATCAATAGTGGCAGTCAAGTCCGCTTGGCGTCTTAACATTTTCTATAAATAGGCTATAAGTTATAATTGAAAAACACACCAGAAACATAAGTTTTCTCTCTTTTTCTCTCTATATTATAAAGCGTATTTTGGGAGTATTTAGATACTTTGTGAGTTTCTATTTATCAGTGCAAGTTTCCTTCAGCCTTATACCGATATTCCGATCAGAAGTACTGTTATTTTGAGGTAAGGGATGTTATTTTCTTCGTAAATGATATTATTTCTTTCGATATCATTATGCCAAAATATTGGTCTGAACTTTTTATCAAATTTAGAACTTTTTGTGTCGGGGTTACTATTTACGTATACGGCATAATTCACGTATACGACACTATTCACGAATACGGCACTATTTACCGAAAAATGAAATTTTCTCCTTTTTGTCCAAGATGTCTATTATGGTTACTATTTTTTATTGTATCCATGTTTTGATCTTTATTTTTGAATTCTACTTCACAATTGGTTATTATGGAGTATTATTGAATTTGGATAAACCGAAATATGGATCCCTAATATTTGTCCTTACATCTCCTTTGGATTCGTTCTCTAAAATGTTTTCATCATCCTCGATCCTTAATAATAGGTGATCTGGGATGAATATCTTTGGCTTTGTAGTCACAAATGAATGATTAACTAATGAATATCTTTGGCCGTAGTGCAAAGATGAGCAGTGTTGAGATGAACATGACCAATGGTGATACAAATGAATATCTTTGGCTTGTAGTGCAAAGATGAATATTTGATTCAAGATGTATATTGATTGATGTTACAGAATAAAATATTGATGATGGACTTTTAAATCTTAGAAGATAGTGGAATTCTTTCTCTCTTGACTCTTAATGGATTGTTGTTTCCATTGCGAGTTGTTGATCTAAAACTTGTTGTCTATTATATTTTATCAGATTTTTCCCTGTTGAAGACTAATGATAAATTTTTGTATATTATCTTAGTCATAATATTCTTTACTGGGCTAGTTGAGCTCACCCTTTTCCTTTTTGTTCCATTTTTCTTCTCAGGAGGTGAGAACATAGCAGGAACTAGCCGGGGTATGGAGTGATGGTTCAAGATAGTTGTATTACTAGTCCTCACTATTTTGTAAAATAGTGTATCAATAATTGTAATGAAGACTCCTTTTGAGTTTGTATACTCTCTATTAGATAATAGTTGTATTCAAACTCACAATATATGTGTTGTCGTATTTTGCACGATAATTGTATTACTGAAGTTGTATTTATTTATGTACCATGTATTTGGCGACTCAGAATGGGTGATGTATACCTATTTTGGGGGCATCACAGTTGGTATCAAAGCTTAGGGATATGATCCCTGGCTGAGATGTGAGACAAGAACTAGGAGGGAAGAGTCGGGGAATTCCTTCACTAGTATGACCTTATTTGTTATTTGGTTGGTCAGTCAGAGCATATGGTTAATATGTGATATGTTAATTTGTTAATTAACCCATATTTTATGGCAGTATTTAAGAATGGCAGTGGGAAATATTAACGATGGAGTGAATGAGACAGTGGAGACACCTTTAATCACCACCTAGGGGAATGTGCAACAGGAAGGCAATATTCCTTCTGTAAACAACACTACCGAACAAATGATGAATGATGGGATGTTTAGAAGTTTTTTGCAATTCATGCAAAATCAGACAAGGGAGACTCGTGCACAAATTACGGGTGGAAATGATAGCAATGCGCGGCTTGTCACAGCCAAGTAGTTCAAGGAGTTGGGACCACCAGAATTTATCGGAAAGCCAGATCCGATCAAGGCAAAAATGTGGGTCAAACAAATTACCAAGATATTCGATGTCATGGGATGCATGGAGGAACAAAAGGTTCCATTCGCCACCTTTATGTTCCGCGGTGAGGCAGACTACTGGTGGGAGTCTGTGAAGCGTACCCAGCCTGCCGCACTCAACATGTCTTGGGAAACATTTCAGAAACTATTTAATGACAAGTACTTTCTTGAAAGTATTCGTCATATGAAGGAGGTAGAGTTTATCAGACTGAAACAAAACAACTTGACGGTGTCCCAGTACGAGGAAAAGTTTGCAGAGTTATCCAGGTTTGTACCTCATTTGGTCGAGAATGAGGAATGAATCATGACGAGGATGTTTCTGAGAGGTCTAAAACCCGAGATTCGGCAATATCTTATCTCTCATAAATTTTCTTTATATTCAGATGTTGTAAACAAGGCTCAATTATTAGAGCGAGATAATGAGTATGTTCAAGGTGATAGTCATCGGAGCAATGAAAACCAGTAGGGAGGAAAACATTCGGACAAAAGCGGTAACCACTCTGGTGGTAATCGTAGCCGTGATAATAGAAGGAGCGAGTCGGGAGGAGATTTCAAGAAGAGAAGGTACAACAATGACAACGTAAAGACGTCAGCACAAACATCAACTGTTTTTAGGGGAGGAGAACGAGCACCGATTGTTTGTTATAAATGCGGGAAAGAGGGACACATCAGCCCAAACTGCCCACAACAATCCAAGGTGTGTTATAACTGTGGAAAGGAAGGTCATATAGCTAGAGATTGTCTAGTTGCGAAACCAAGATGTATATTGATTGATGTTACAGGGATAAAATATTGATGATGGACTTTTAAATCTTAGAAGATAGTGGAATTCTTTTCTCTACTTGACTCTTCTAATGGATTGCTATTTTCACTGCAATTGTTGATCTAAAACTTGTTGTCTATTATATTTTATCAGATTTTTCCTTGTTGAAGACTAATGATAAATTGTTGTATATTATCTTAGTTATAATATTCTTTACTGGGATAGTTGAGCTCACCCTTTTCCTTTTTGTTCCATTTTTCTTCTCAGGAGGTGAGAACATAGCAGGAACTAGCCCGGGTATGGAGTGATGGTTCAGGATAGTTGTACTAGTAGTCCTCACTATTTTATAAAATAGTGTATCAATAATTGTAATGAGGACTCATTTTGAGTTTGTATACTCTCTATTAGACAATAGTTGTATTCAAACTCACAGTATATGTGTTATTCGTATTTTTGCACGACAATTGTATTCTTGAAGTTGTATTTGTTTATGTACCATGTATTTGGCGACGAATGGGTGATGTATACCTATTTTGAGGCGTCACAAATATCCTCCTTGGCGTAGTCTTGAGGATGATGTGGATTATTTATTAAGTTTGAGTCTCGTGATAAAAGTAATGAAAAACTTTTTAAATCATAGAAGATAGTATATTTTATTCTCTACTTAACTCTTCAAATGGATTGCTTGTTCTGCTGCAGTTAGACTTGATGTTTGTTATATTTTATCAGTTTAACACTGTTGAAGGCTAATGATAATTTATTCTGCATTATCTTAGTCATAATATTTCTTACTGGGTTAGTTGAGCTCACCCTTTTGCTTTCATTGTTCTCTCCAGGAAATGAGAACGTAGCAGGGACTAGTCGGGGAACGGAGTGATGGTCCAGATGATAGCATTAGTAGTCCTCACTATTCTATGAAATAATGTGATAATAAATGTATTGAGGACTTATTTTGAGTTTTAATCATCGCTCTAGAAGACAATATTTGTATTAAAACTCACACAAACTCATCATTTTATATTTAAGGTTGTATTTGTATTACATGCCCATGCATTTGGCGACTCAGAATAGGTAATGTATACCTATTTTAGGGGCGTCACAGTTGGTATCAAAGCTTAGGGATATGATCTCTGGCTGAGATGTGAGACAAGAACTAGGAGGGGAGAGACGGGGAATTCCTTCGCTAGTATGACTTACCTAAGTTTATTTAGTATTTAATTGGTCGATCAGAGTATAGGGATAATATGTGATATGATAACTAACCTTTGTTTTGTGGCAGTATCTGGAAATGACATCCGAGAATGTTGAGAATAGCAATGGAGCACAGGAGAGGCGTTGAGTCTCCACATATCAATAATCGATAGAATGTGCATCGAAAGGCGACAATCCTCATGCAAACAACAACACCGACCAAATGATGAATGATGGAATATTCAGAGACTTTATGCAATTCATGCAACATCAGGCGAGAGCGGCTCCTGTCCAAAATGTAGGTGGAAACACTTTGAAACTCTCGAGACGGTCACCGCTAAAAGCAGATTCAAGGAGTGGTGTGGCGCCCCAAAATAGGTATACAACACCCATTCTGAGTCGCCAAATACATGGTGCGAAATAACTACAACTTTATTAATACAACGTAAATGCAAAATACGATAACACTTAAACTATGAGTTTAAATACAAATATTGTCGTCTAGACAATATCCACACTCAAATAAGTCCTCATTAAAATTATTGATACACTATTTTACAAAATAGTGAGGACTACTAAAACAACTTCTAGAACCATCATTCCACACCCCGACTAGTACTCGCTACATTCTCTCTTCCTGAGAAGAAAAATGAAACAAAAAGGAAAAGGGTGAGCTCAACTAGCCCAGTAAAGAACATTATGACTAAGATAACATAGAACAAACTATCGTTAGTCCTCAACAGGGGAAAAATCTAATAGAATACAATGAGATGAAATGGTTTTAAATCAATATTCGCAGAGAAATAATAATTCATTAGAAGAGTTAAGTAGAGAATGAAATCTACTATCTTCTATATATGAATTTAAAAGTTCATCGTCGATATTTTATCCCTATAGCATCAATCAATATATATCTGGAATCAAATATTCATCTTTGCACTACAGCCAACGATATTCATCGACCGGGTCATGTTCATCTAAACACTGTTCATCTTTGCACTACGGGCCAAAGATATTCATCGAAATCATTCATCTTTGCACTACAAAGCCAAAGATATTCAAAGAATATCATCATTTAGAACCGAGGATGATGAAAAATATTTTAAAGAAAATGAATCCAATTGAAGCGAAAGAACAAATATTAGGGATTCAGTATTACGGTTTTATCCAAGTTCAATAATACTCCATAATAACCAAATTTTGAAGCGAAATTCAAAATAAAGATCAAAACATGGATACAATCAAAGATAGTAACCATAATAGACATCTTGGACAAAAAAGAAAATTTCATTTTTCGTTGAATAGTGTCGTATTCGTGAATAGTCTTGAGTATCGTGAATAGTCTTGATATCGTGAATAGTAACTCTGACACTAAAAGTTCCAAATTTGATAAAAAGTTCAGACTAATATTTCGGCATAATGATATTGAAGAAAATAATATCATTTAAGAAGAAAATAACATCCCTTACCTCAAAATAATCGTACTTCTGATTGAATTTCGGATATAGTGCTGACAGAAACTTGCACCGTATAACAACACTCAAAGTATCAAAATACTCACAAGAATACGCTCGATAATATAGAGAGAGAAAGAGAGAAAACTTGTTTCTGGTGTAATTTTTAATTCTAACTTAGCCCTCTATTTATAGAAAAATGTTAGAACGCCATAGGAGACTAAATAATAAAATAATAATATAATTATTTTCTTTTCTACGCATGCCTCTTAACAATTCTCACCCACCAGCCAACTTTGAACCAATTTTCAGCAACCCACATGTTGATAACCAAGCGGGTCCCACCCATAAATTAATAAAAATTATTTTATTTTCTGAAACTTCAATAATTCATAGAAAATAACCTGGTTATCAGAAAAATATGAATTTTATGTTCATTCTGCTTGAAATCGAATTCTCTACAACTTTGTAGCTTTGAGTTTTTCCAAATTCCAAACAGAAAATATCTGAAATCCACAAACAGATAATTTTTAATACCTCCATTCCGACAAAATACTGATAAAACACCTCAGCATTAATTCCTTCATTAATAACCACATAAAATATATAAATCCATCATTTATATCAAATAAATATTTTATTATCATATAAATCAATAATTAATTATTCACAAATAATATTATAGAATCATAATTATGACAACCAGGCCGTTCCCAAGAAAGAGGGGGCTTTCCAATAAGGATTTCTCCTTACTGGCGTGCAATTAGATGACCAAACCTCTCCTTAAACAGAATTTTTTAGACATTGCCAATACTGTTATCTAATAATATTATTCAGATAATATGAATTATTGCTCCGATAATGGAAAATATTGTGTACTGACAATTATTGAAACAACAGTAATATAAAATATCAACGCATCAATTATTGAATCAATAAAATAAAATACTGAACAGTAATTACTGTAACAATTATTGAGTAGTGCCTTCTTACGTAAGAATCAATAATTGGTTCAATACCGTGTCTTCTTGTCTGACAACGGGTATTCTTGTGTTTTAACCAATAGGGTATTCCAACAAGATAATACTTGAATAACAACTTCTGTTATTATTTATAAACAACTTATACTTGTCGCTTTCTTCATCCAATCGCTTTACATTATGGGGCCCACACAAAATTTGCACGCAGGTAAATACGAATATTCCCCGACAGTAAGAATATTCCACGACCAAACGAATATTCTCCGATAAAAACTAATATTTTATAACCACTTGCTTATTTGAAATATTTGCGTATTTTACCCATAACTAACCACATTAATCAAATCAACCCTTACTATTTCAAAATAATGAATAGAGGAAATTTAATTTTATTTATAATAAGTTGGGGTCTTACAGTTGGGACCATCGGAGTTTATTAGAGAGCCAAAACCACTTAAGGTGGAGACGTGGATAAAGCAGCTCACTAAGATATTTGATGTCTTGGGATGCTCCGAGGAGCAAAAGGTTTCCTTTGCCACCTTTATGTTGCGAGGAGAGGCAGATTATTGGTGGAAATCGGTAAAGCGTACTCAACCAGCCGCACTGAAAATGTCTTGGGAGAAGTTTCAAGAACTATTCAACGACAAGTACTTTCCCGAAAGTATTCATCACATGAAAGAGGTAGAGTTCATCAAGTTAGAGCAGAACAATATAACCGTGTCACAGTACGAAGCTAAGTTTGTCAAGTTATCCCGGTTTGCGTCTCACTTGGTTGATAATGAGGAAAGAATGACCTGGAAGTTTCTAAGAGGTTTGAAACCCGAGATACGTCAATATCTAATTTCTCATAAACTGTGTTTGTATTCAGATGTTGTAAATAGGGCTCAGTTATTGGAGCGCGATAACGAGTCAACTCAACCAAGAGAAAGCGGTAAGAAAATGATAATACCGATGGTAGCGATCATCGAAGCGGTGACAACAACAAACGTGGAGAGGAATCAACATGCGAAATGGTAACCACTTGGTGGTAATCATGGCCAAGACAATAAGAATGGACATTTCAAGAAGAGGATATTCAATAATGATGGAAAGATGTCAGCATCAGCACCCGTGGTTAAGGAAGGAGAACGACCACCTCATATGCTTCAAATACGGAGGGGAGGGACATACCAGTCCAAACTCAAAACCAGTAGTTCAAGGGAGAGCTTTTGTTGTGACCTCCCAGAAAGCAAGGAACCCGAACGAGGTCATCACGGGTAAGCTTATCATAAACTCTAACGAAGTTTATACCTTATTTGATACCGGTTCTACCCATTCTTTTATTTCTCCTACTTGCGCTCAACGATTAAATTTAACTCCATAGAAATTAGACTTTGACTTATCTGTGGAAACTCCATTGGGAGAAACCTTCATTACATCCACTGTTTATAAGTCTTGTTTGGTTCAAATCGGTACCCTCACATTATCTGTCGATCTTATTTCATTAAAAATACTTGCATTTGATGTGATTCTAGGGATTGATTGGTTAACTACTAATCATGCAAAAATTGATTGTTTTCGTAAGGTTGTTAGCGTTCATATTCCTAACCAACCTATTATGAGAATTCAAGCAACCAAACCATTAAAATCAATCACTATCATCTCAAGCCATAAAGCTATTCGTTTATTGAAAAACGGATGTCAAGCTTTCTAAGCTCATGTCACAGATTTAAACAAAAATACGTCAGATTTGAATGATATTTCTATTGTTAATAAATTTCCTGATGTATTCCACGAAGAACTTCGACCAAACCCGGAGGCGTGAAATTAAATTTTGTATCGACACGGAACCCTAAGACAAAACCCATTTCCAAAGCCCCATATCGAATGGCTCTATTTAACTTCAGGAGTTAAAGACCCAATTCGCGAGGAATTGTTAGAAATTAGTTTCATTAAGTCCTAATCGTCGCCTCCTTGGGTGCTCTGTTACTATTCGTGAAGAAGAAAGATGGGAGTATCGACTTTGTATTGATTATATGGAGTTGAATCATGTCACCATCAAAAATAAGTACCCATTGCCACGTATTGATGACCCGTTTGACCCGGTTGTAAGGAGCCAAATTCTTTTCAAAGATTGATCTTCGTTAGAATATCACCAATTGAAGATTAGAAATGATGACATTCCAAAGACGGCTTTCGAACTTCGATGCGGGCATTATGAATTCCTAGTCATGTCCTTTGGATTAACTAATGCTCCTATTTGCCTTCATAGATATGATGAACCGAGTATTCCAGAAATATTTGGATCACTTTGTGGTCGTCTTTATTGATGACATCCTTATTTATTCTAAAAGCCGTGAAGATCATGAGCAACACTTGAGGCTGATACTCCAAAAGCTTCGTGAATACAAGCTTTATCCGAAGTTGAAGAAATACGAGTTCTGGCTTGATGAAGTAGTATTCCTTAGGCACGTAGTATCAAGTCATGGAATATCTGTTGACCCGACAAAAATTGAAGCAATTCAAAGCTGGGAGCAACATAAATCAGTGACCGAAGTACGTAGCTTTCTCAGTTTAGCTGGTTATTATCGGAGATTCGTGGAAGAATTTTCTCGAATCCCTACTCCATTAACTCAGCTGACTCAGAAATATATAAAGTTCTGTTAGAGCGAAGAATGTGAGAAGAGTTTTCAAGAACTCAAGAGGAGACTCATTTCAGCACCTGTTCTGATCTTCACGGGTTTTGGAATAGATGAAGATGTCATCAATAAAGACAACAACGAACTGATCCCAATATTCTTTGAATACACGGTTCATCATATCCATGAAAGCAGCAGGAGCATTAGTCAATCCAAAAGACATGACTAAGAATTCATAATGCCCGTACCAAGTTCTGAAGGCAGTCTTTGGAATATCCTCAGTTTTAATCTTCAGCTGATGATATCCAGAACGAAGATCGATCTTTGAAAAGAATTATGCTCCTTGCAACTGGTCGAACAAGTCATCAATGCGAGGTAGCGGATACTTATTCTTGATAGTGACATGATTTAATTCCCGGTAGTCGATACAAAGTCGCATACTACCATCTTTCTTCTTTATGAAAAAAACAAGAGCACCCCAAGGAGATGTACTAGGACGAATGACACCGATGTCCAACAACTCATGTAGTTAGACCTTTAACTCCTAAAGTTCAATAGGAGTCATTCAATATGGGGTTTTAGAAATGGGCTTTGTACCAGGTTCAAGGTCAATAAAGAATTCAACTTCACGTTCTGGGGGTAGACTGGGAAGTTCTTCAGGAAATACGTCAGGAAATTCACTAACAACAGAAATATTATTCAAATCTGACATATTTTTGTTCAAGTCCGTGACATGGGCTAAGAAATCTTGACATCCATTTTTTAATAAACGAATAGCTTTATGGCTTGATATGACAGTGATTGATTTTAGTGGTTTGGTTGTTTGAATTTGTATAACAGGTTGGTTAGGAATATGAAAACTGACAACCTTACGAAAACAATCAATTTTAGCATGATGAGTGGTTAACCAATCAATCCCTAAAATCACATCAAATGCAAGAATTTTCAACGAAATAAGATCAGCAGGTAATGTGATGGTACCAACTTGAATCAAGCAAGATTTATAAACAGTAGATGTAATGAAAGTTTCTCCTAACGTAGTCTCAACAGGTAAGTCAAGGTCTAACTTCTCCGGAGTCAAGTTTAAACGTTGAGCACAAGTAGGAGAGATAAAAGAATGGGTAGAACCGGTATCTAATAAGGTATAAACTTCGCAAGAGTTTATGATAAGCTTACCCGTGATCACCTCGTTTGGGTTCCTCGTGTTTTGGGCAGTCACGACAAACGCCCTTCCTGGAACCACCGAATTTGACTTGTCTGGGATAGCCTTTGGAGTCACCATCCCCGTTGAACTTGGTTTCGCAACTAGACAATCTCTAGCTATATGACCTTCCTTTCCACAGTTATAACACACCTTGGATTGTTGTGGACAGTTTGAGCTGATGTGACCCTCTTTCCCGCATTTGTAACAAACGACAGGTGCTCGTTCTCCTCCCCTAAAAATAGTTGATGTTTGTGCTGACGTCTTTATGTTGTCATTGTTGTACCTTCTCTTCTTGAAATCTCCTCCCGACTCGCTCCTTCTATTATCACGGCCACGATTACCACTAGAGTGGTTACCGCTTTTGTCCGAATATTTTCCTTCCTGCTGGTTTTCATTGCTCCGATGACTGCCGCCTTGAACATACTCATTATCTCGCTCTAATAATTGAGCCCTGTTTACAACATCTGAATATAAAGAAAATTTATGAGAGATAAGATATTGCTTTGAATCTCGGGTTTTAGACCTCTCGAAACATTCTCGCTATTCGCTCCTCATTCTCGACCAAATAAGGTGCAAACTCGGATAACTCTGCAAACTTCGCCTCGTCTTTGGGACACCGCCATGTTCTTTTGTTCGGTCGATAAACTCTACCTCCTACATATATAATGATACTTTTAGGAAAGTACTTGTCATTGAATAGTTCTGAAACATTTCCCAAGACATGTTGAGTGCGGCGGTCGGTATGCGTTTCGTTCACGACTCCCACCGATGATCGCTTCTTGCACCATGAACATAAAGGTGGCCAATGGAACCTTCAATTCCTCTGTGCATCCCAAGACATCGAATATCTTGGTAATTTGTTTGACCCACATTTTCACCTTGATCGGATCCGGCTTTCCAATAAATTCTGGTGGTCCCAACTCTTTGAACTGCTTGGTTGTGACAAGCCGCGCATTGCTATCATTTCCACCTATATTTTGTGCACGAGTCTCCCTCGTCTGATTTTGCATGAATTGCAAAAAGCTTCTAAACATCCCATTATTCATTGTTTGTTCGGTAATGTTGTTTACAGAAGGAATATTGCCTTCCTGTTGCACGTTCCCCTAGGTGGTGATTAAAGGTGTCTCCACAATCTGATTCACTTCATTGTTAGTATTTGCAGCTGCCATTCTCAAATACTGCCACAAAATAAGGGTTAATTAACATGTCATATATTATCCCTATACTCTGACCGACCAAATAAATACCAAATAAACTTTGTCAGGTCATATTAGCGAAGGAATTCCCCATCTCTCCCCTCCTAGTTCTTGTCTCACATCTCAGCCAGGGATCATATCCTTAAGCTTTGATACCAACTGTGACTCACCCAAAATAGGTATACATCTCCCATTTTGAGTCGCCAAATACATGGTACATAAACAAATACAACTTCAGTAATACAATTATCGTGCAAAATCCGACAACACATATACTGTGAGTTTAAATACAATTATTGTCTAATAGAGAGTATACAAACTCAAATGGAGTCCTCATTACAATTATTGATACACTATTTTACAAAATAGTGAGGACTACTAATACAACTATCCTGAACCATCACTCCATACCCCGGCTAGTTCCTGCTATGTTCTCACCTTCTGAGAAGAAAAATGGAACAAAAAGGAAATGGGTGAGCTCAACTAGCCCAGTTAAGAATATTATGACTAAGATAATATACAACAATTTATTATTAGTCTTCAACAGGGAAAAATCTGATAAAATATAATAGACAACAAGTTTTAGATCAACAACTGCAGCGGAAATAGCAATCCATTAGAAGAGTCAAGTAGAGAAAGAATTCCACTATCTTCTGAGATTTAAAAGTCCATCATCAATATTTTATCCTCGTAACATTAATCAATATACATCTTGAATCAAATATTTATCTTTCCACTACTGTGCCAAAGATATTCATTTGTATCACCAGGTTAGTCATGTTCATCTCAACACTGCTCATCTTTGACTTCTGAGCCAAAGATATTCATTAGGTAATCATTCATCTTTGCACTACAGGCCAAAGATATTCAGTAATATCATCATTTAGGACTGAGGATGATGAAAAATATCTTAAAGAAAACGAATCTAGTGAAACAAAAGGACAAATATTAGAGATTCGTATTACAGTTTATCCAAGATCAATAATACTCCATAATAACCAATTTTGAAGCAAAATTCAAGAATAAAGTTCAAAACATGGATACAATCAAAGATAGTAACCATAATAGACATCTTGGACAAAAAGAAGAAAATTTTATTTTTTAGTGAATAGTGCCGTATTCGTGAATAGTGCCGTATACGTGAATAGTAATCCCGACACAAAAAGGTAGAAATTCCACAATAAAATCCATACCAATATTTCGATATAATGATATTGAAAGAATAACATCAATAGGAAGAAAATAACATCCCTTACCTCAAAATAACAGTACTTCTGATCGGAATATCGGAATAAGGCTGAAGGAAACTTGCACTGATAAATAGAAACTCACAAACTATCTAAATACTCACAAAATACGCTCGATAATATTGAGAGAGAAAGCTTATGTTTCTAGTGTAATTTTTAATTCTAACTTAACCCTCTATTTATAGGAAAATGTTAAAGACTTAAAGGCAGACTTGACTTTTTACACGATGGCTTTACTCGCTACTATTGTCACCACCACATTTGAAATAAAATTCAAAGACATTTCTTCACCAACCATAAGTGAGGCCCACTCAATTCTAGAATTTTCCACCAAAAATCATTTATAAACCTAATTTCAATCACCACCTCTTAAAATTCATAACAAATTATACGTTCATTTTAACGGTTCAAAATTTGTGGACATATACTCAACTTATATATGTATAACATATCCAAAAATCACAACGATCCAACGGTCAGATTAAAAATTATAACTCACACAATATATCTCAAGTACAGTGATTTAATTTTTAATACCTCCATTCCGACAAAAATACGTCAACATTAGTTCCTTCAATTATATCTGTGACACCCCCAAAATAGGTATACAACACCCATTCTGAGTCGTCAAAATACATGGTACAGAAACAACTACAATTTTATTAATACAACATAAAAACTGTGAGTTTAAATACAAATATTGTCATCTAAACAATATCCACACTCAAATAAGTCATCATTATAATTATTGATACATTATTTTACAAAAATGGTGAGGACTACTAAAATGACTTTCTAGAACCATCATTCCACACCCCGACTAGTACTCACTACATTCTCGCCTCCTAAGAAGAAAAATGGAACAAAAAGGAAAAGGGTGAGCTCAACTAGCCCAGTAAAGAACATTATAACTAAGATAACATAGAACAAAATATCGTTAGTCTTCAACAGGGAAAAATCTAATAGAATACAATGGATAACCAGTTTTAAATTAATCTTTACAGCGGAAATAATAATTCATTAGAAGAGTTAAGTAGAGAATGCAATCTACTATCTTCTATATATGAATTTAAAAGTTCATCATCGATATTTTATCCCTGTAACCTCAATCAATATATATCTGGACTTAAATATTCATCTTTGCACTACAGACTAAAGATATTCATCAGTTGATCATGTTCATCTAAACACATGTTCATCTTTGCACTACGGGCCAAAGATATTCATCAGAAAATCATTCATCTTTGCACTACATGCCAAAGATATTCAATAATATCATCATTTAGGACCGAGGATGATGAAAATATTTTAAAGAAAAAGCGAATCCAAAGAAACAAAAGAATAAATATTAAGGATTCAGTATTTGACTATTTCATGTCCAAAAATACCTCATAAATAATTATAGTGTAGTAAAATTCAAGAATGATCAAAACATTGATACAATCAAAAGCTAGTATCCATAATAGATATTTTGGACAAAAGAAGAAAGTTTTATTTTTTAAGGTGAATAATTATCGTATTCGTGAATAGTGTCGTATACGTGAATAGTGCCGTATACGTGAATAGTAACCCCGACACAAAAAGTTCTGAATTTGATAAAAAGTTTAACCCAATATTTTGACATAATGATATTGAAGAAAATAATATCATTTAAGAAGAAAATAACATCCATTACCTCAAAAGGATAGTACTTCTGACTGGAATACTGGATATAGTGCTGAAAGAACTTGCACCGTATAGCAATACTCAAAGTACTAAAATACTCAAAAAAATACGCTCGATATTATAGAGAGAGAAAGAGAGAGAAATCTTTAGTTTCTGGTGTGTTTTTCAATTCTAACCTTAGCACCCTATTTATAGGAAAATGCTTAGAACACCAAAGCAGAAAATTTAATAAAATATTAATATATATATATATATATATTAAATTCCTATGAACCCTAATTTAGTCCAAACTTCAGCCACACATGTGCCAAAAATGTTTTTCTTAATAAAAATAAATAAAACTTCCAAAAATCAATTATTCCGGAATTTTGAAACTTCAATAATTCATAATAAATAGCCCTTTTATCAGAAAAATTCAAAACTCATGTTCTTTTCATAGGAAATACCATTCTCTACAACTTTGCAGAAGAAAGTTTTTTTAAATTCCAAACAGAAATTGATCGAAATCAACAAACGGACGATTTTACAGGCTATAATCAAATTTCACCATTATTATATTATAATAATATAATAAAATATTATTTTATCAGAAAAGATAAAATATCAATTTTTAACAATTGTCACTTTAAAAAATTTCTCCATCTATATCCATATAAAATCAATATTTTCCTCATCATATAAATCAATAATTAATTATTCACAAATAATATTACGAAATCACAATCTTGACAACCAGTGCCGTTCCCGGAAGAGGGGCTTTCAATAAGAATTTCTCTCATCTTGGCGCGCATTAGGTGACCAAACCTCTCCTTGATGCGAACTTTCTAGACATTGCCAATAATGTTATCTAATAATATTATTCGGATAATATGAATTATTGCTTCGATAATAAAAAATACTGTGTAGTGATAATTATTGAAACAACAGTAATATAGAATATTAATGCAACAATTATTGAATCAATAAAATAAAATACTAAACAGTAATTACTGTAACAATTATTGAGTAGTGCCTTCTTATGTAAGAATCAATAATTGGTGCAATACTGAGTGTCTTCTTGTGCAATAACAACGCCATTCATGTGTTTTAACCACCGGAGTATTCCAACAAGATAATAAAGAATAATAACGCCAAGTTATTTATAAACAAATTATTTTTGTCATTTTCTTAATCCAATCGCTTTCCGTTATGGGGCCCACACAAGGTTGCGCCATTGTACGAATATTCCCCGACAGTAAGAATATTCCACGACCAAATGAATATTCTTCGATAAAAATGAATATTTTATAACCACTTGCTTATTTAAAATATTTGCGCATTTTACCCATAACTAACCACATTAATCAAATCAACCCTTACTATTTCAGAATAATAAATAGAGGAAATTTAATTTTATTTATAATAAGTTGGGGTCTTGCAACCTCCCCTCCTTATGAAATTTCGTCCTCGAAATTGACATACGTACCTGGTGTTCGAAAAGGTGAGGGTACCTCGCTTTCATTTCCGTTTCCAACTCCCAAGTCATTTCCTCTATAGCATGGTTTCTCCACAAAACTTTAACTTGT
This sequence comes from Panax ginseng, assembly GCA_020205605.1. Lineage (NCBI taxonomy): Eukaryota > Viridiplantae > Streptophyta > Magnoliopsida > Apiales > Araliaceae > Panax > Panax ginseng. The sequence goes on along the minus strand of CM035138.1, from coordinate 30,765,870 downwards.
GGTATGACCTTCGTGCGTAGGATAAGCTCCTTCCTATCCAAGATCTTGACAGGTACCTCTTTGTACGTTAAGTCTTCGGCTATCTCGTCTGGTTCTAACTCAATAACGTGGTTTGGGTCTTTCACATATTTACGAAGCACGGATACGTGAAAAATATTATGAACACAAGACATACTTGGAGGTAACGCAAGTCTATAGGCCACATTTCCTACTCGATCAAGAATCTGAAATGGACCAATAAATCGTGGATTGAGCTTTCCTCTCTTCCCGAATCTTGTAACTCCCTTCCATGGAGCCACACGCAACAATACATGATCCCCAATACTAAATTCCACGTCCTTTCGATGAAGATCCGCATAACTCTTTTGTCGATCCTGTGCCTTTTGTATACGTTGTCGAATCATTTGGATCTTTTCTGTAGTAATATGTACCAACTCTGGTCCCAACAATGTTGCTTCACCTACCTCATCCCAACACACTGGAGAGCGACACTTCCGTCCATATAATGCTTCAAATGGAGCCACACCTATACTTACCTGATAACTGTTGTTGTAGAAAAATTCCACCAATGGTAAATACTTATCCCAACTCCCTTTGAAGTCTAGGACACAGAGTCTTAATAGATCTTCAAGAGTTTGAATAGTCCTCTCAGATTGTCCGTCCGTTTGAGGATGGTATGCCGAACTGAACCGTAAATTCGTGCCCATAGCTTTTTGCAAGCTAACCCAAAATCTTGAAGTGAATCTTGGGTCACGATCCAAAACTATGGATACTGGCATGCCATGCAACCTCACAATCTCATTCACGTACATACTAGCAAGAAGTTCAAGGGAATAAGTCTCCCGTATCGGCAAGAAATGAGCAGACTTAGTTAATCTATCAACAATAACCCAAATAGCATTTATGCCTTGAGAAACCATGGGAAGAACCATAACGAAATCCATGGTAATGTGTTCCCACTTCCATTTCGGAATCTCAAGTGGTTGCAACGGACCCTTAGGTACTTGATGCTCCGCCTTTACACGTTGACAAGTTAAACACCTTGAGATAAACTTTGCAATCTCTCTCTTCATATTATTCCACCAAAATGTATGTCAAAGATCAAGATACATTTTGGTACTTCCAGGATGGATTGCAAGTGGTGTATTGTGTGCCTCCATCATGATCTTGTACTTCAAATCAGAATCATTAGGAACACAAAATCTGGAGTGGACTCGAAGTATTCCTTCTTCATCGATTCTTACTTCTGGAATAGCACCTTCTTCTTTATACGCATCAGCTCCAGGTCCGTGGCTTGAGCAACTTTAACTTTATCGATTAAAGTTGGTTCTATATGTATACTTGACATCATTGCATGGGTCCCCGGAGTCTTGAATTCTATCTTCATCTTTTGTAAATCACACAAAATAGGCCTTTATGTTAACAACATCGCACTCGTTCCTGCATATGATCTTCTACTCAACGCGTTAGCTACCACGTTCGCTTTTCAAGGATGGTATTGAATAGTGTGGTCGTAATCTTTCAACAGCTCGAGCCAACGTCGTTGCCGCATGTTGAGTTCTTTTTGAGTGAAGAAATATTTGAGGCTTTTATGGTCTGAATATATCTCCATTTTCTCCCCATATAGATAGTGCATCCAGATCTTTAGCGTTAAAATGACTGCTGCCAACTCTAGATCATGAGTAGGATAATTCCTATCATATTCTTTAAGTTATCGCGAGGCATAGGCTATGACTTTCCCACGTTGCATGAGAACACATCCTAACCCTTTGCACAAAGCATCGTGAGATAACAAATCCATCCGAACCGGATGGTATTGTCGAACAGTCTTTGAAATGAGTATCCTCTTAAGCTCTTGGAAACTCTCCTCGCATTCCTCGCTCCATACGAATTTTATATCTTTCCGAGTCAGCTGAGTTAATGGAGTAGCAATTCGAGAAAATCCTTCCACGAATCTCCGATAATAACCAATTAAGCCCGTAAAGCTACGTCACTTTTGTCACCAACTTCGGTTGTTCCCAACTTTTATTGCTTCAATCTTCGCGTCAATGATATACTCCATGTTTTGACACCACATGCCCAAGGAATGCTACTTCCTCATGCCAGAACTCGCATTTCTTCAACTTGGCATATAACTTGTTTTCACGAAGCCTTTGGAGTACCAGCTTCAAATGGTGCTCATGATCTTCACGACTTTTGGAATATATGAAGATGTCATCAATAAAGATAACAACGAACTGATCCAAATAATCCTTGAATACTCGGTTCATCATATCCATGAAAACCGCAGGAGCATTAGTCAATCCAAAAGACATGACTAAGAATTTATAATGCCCGTACCGAGTTCTAAAGGCAGTCTTTGGAATATCTAGAACGAAGATCGATTTTTGAAAAGAATTGTGCTCCTTGTAACTGGTCAAATAGGTCATCAATACGAGGTAGCGGATACCCATTCTTGATAGTGACATGGTTTAATTCCTGGTAGTCGATACAAAGTTGCATACTCCCGTCTTTCTTCTTTACGAATAAAACAGGAGCACCCCAAGGAGATGTACTAGGACGAATGAAATCGATGTCCAACAACTCTTGTAGTTGGACCTTTAACTCCTGAAGTTCAATAGGAGCCATTCGATATGGGGTTTTAGAAATGGGCTTTGTACCAGGTTCAAGATCAATAAAGAATTCAACTTCATGTTCTGGGGGTAGACCGGGGGAAGTTCTTCAGGAAATACGTTAGGAAAGTCAATAACAACAGGAATATTATTCAAATATGACGTGTCTTTATTCAAATCCATAACATGGACTAAGAAAGCTTGACATCCATTTTTTAATAAACGAATAGCTTTATGACTTGATATAACAATGATTGATTTTAATGGTTTAGTTTCTTGAATTCGAACAACAGGTTGATTAGGAATATGAAAACTAACAACCTTACGAAAACAATCAATTTTGGCATGATGATTAGCTAACCAATCAATCCCTAAAATCATGTCAAATGCAAGTATCTTTAAAGAGATAAGGTCAACAGGTAAGGTGATGGTGCCAACTTGGATCAAACAAGATTTATAAACAATGGATGTGATGAAAGTTTCTCCTAACGGAGTCTCCACAGATAAATCAAAGTCTAATTTCTCCGGAGTCAAGTGTAAACGTTGAGCACACACAGGAGAAATAAATGAATGGGTAGCACCGATATCTAGTAAGGTATAAACTTCGCATGAATTTATGATTAGCTTACCCGTGATCACCTCATTTGGGTTCCTCGCATGTTGACTAGTCACGACAAACGCTCTTTCAGGAACCGTTGACTTTAACTTTTCTAGGACAGCCTTTTGAGTCACCATCCCCGCTGGACTTGGTTTCGATACAGTGCAATCTCGAGCGATATGTCCTTCCTTTCCACAATTATAACAAACCTTAAACTGTTGTGGGCGCTTTGAATGATATGTCCTTCTTTTCCGCACTAATAGCATATGACCGGTGGTCGTTCTCCTCCCTTGGAACCAATTCTTCTTTGGTCTTTGACGTCTTCAGATTGTCATTGTTGAATCCCTCTTTTTAAAATCTCCTCTCGACTCGCTTTTCTTCTATTCTCATGGCCATGATTACCACCAAAGTGGTTGCCGCTCTTGTCCATATTTTTTTTTCCACCGGTTATCGTTGTTCGATGATCGCCGCACACCCAGATGATCCGGTTGTGGTCCCTCGGTTGACCGTACTCGTTATCTCGTTCTAATAATTGAGCCACATTGACAACATCCGAGTAGAGAGAAAATTTATGAGAAATGAGATATTGACGTATCTTTGGGTTTCAAACCTCTCGAAACATCCGCGTCATCGTTCCTCATTCTCCACCAAATGAGGTGCAAACTCGATAACTCCGCGAACTTCGCCTCGTCTTTGGGACAAATCATGTTATTTTTTCCAATCTAATAAACTCTACCTCCTTCATATGATTTAACACTTTCGTGAAAGTATTTGTCATTGAACAATTCTGAAATGTCTCCCAAGACATCTTTGAAGCGCTACCGGATGAGTACGCCTATGAGCTCCCCACCAAAGATGCGCGCTTCGCCATGGAACATAAAGGTGGCGAATGGAACCTTCTGTTCCTCTGTGCATCCCAAGACATTGAATATCTTGGTAATTTGTTTAACCCACGTCTCTGCCTTGATCGGATTCAGCTTTCCAATAAATTCTGGTGGTCCCAACTCTTTGAACTGCTTGGCTGTGACAAACCGTGAATTATTATCATTTCCTCCTGTATTTTGAACATGAGTCTCCCTCGTCTAATTTTGCATGAACTGTAAAAAGCTTCTAAACATCTCATCGTTCATCATCTGCTCAGTGGTGTTGTTCACAGGAGGAACATTGCTAGCATGTTGCACGTTCTCCTCGTTGGTGAATACAGGCGTCTCCACGGTCTCATTTACTCCATTGTTAAAATTCTCAGTTGCCATTCTTAAATACTGCCATAAAATAAGGGTTAATTAAACAAATTAACAAATCATATAATACCCCTATATTATGACCGACCAAAAAATAAGCTTAGGTAGGACACACTAGCGAAGGATTTACTCGTCTCTCCCCTCCTAGTTCTATTCCCCGATCTCCGCCAGGGAGATCATATCCCTAAGCTCGATACTGAATCTGTGATGCCCCAAAATAGGTATACAACACCCATTACGAAGTCGTTGAAATACATGGTGCGTAAACAACTACAACTTTATTAATACACATAAAAATATGAGTTTAAATACAAATATTGTCATCTGCATGCAAGATTCACACTCAAATAAGTCCTCATTATAATTATTGATACATTATAATTATTGATAGCATTAGTAGTCCTCACTATTCTATGAAATAGTGTGATAATAAATATATTGAGGACTTATTTTGAGTTTGAATCTTGCCTGAAGATAATATTTATATTAAAACTCATGTTTCATTCAGATATTTAAGGTTGTATTTGTATTACATACCATGTATTTGCGACTTCGAGAATAGGTGATGTATACCTATTTTGGGGCGCCACACTTAATGCTCTGGGAATATTCGATGCGGCAGTGCGAAATTTTGTGTGGGCCCCATAACTTGAGCGATTGGATGAAGAAAATGACAAGTATAAGTTGTTTATAAATAACGGGCGTAGTTATTCTTCATTATCTTTGTTGGAATACACGGGTGGTTAAAAACACAAGAAGCACGGTGTTGCACAAATTATTGATTCTTACGTAAAAGGCACTTTACCCAATAATGGTTACAGAATTCTTTGTTCAATATTTTATTTTATTGATTCAATAATAGCTACGTTGATATTTTATATTATTGTTGTTTCAATAATTGTCACTGCACAGTATTTCTCATTATCAGATCAATAATTTATATTATTTTAATAATATTATTAGATAGCATTATTGGCAATGTCTAGAAAGTTCTGTCTAAGGAGAGGTTTGGTCACCTAATTGCGCGCCAGTAAGGAGAAATCCTTATTAGAAAACCCCCTCTTTCTTGGGAACAGCCTGGTTGTCAGTATTGTGATTCTGTAATATTATTTGTTAATAATTAATTATTGATTTATATGATAAGAAAAATATTTATTTATGTGAATATAAATGGAGGAATTTTTATAAAAGTGACAATTGTTGAAAATTGATATTTTATCTTTTATGATAAAATAATTCATTTAAATATATTTTTATAATGAATGTGTGATATATGAGTAAATGAGGAGAAAGAGTATTTTTGTTACAAAAAATGTTTAACACGTGTTTTGTGTGTTGGTGGACCCCATTTCTTGACTGAAATTTGATTATAGCTTGTAAAATCGTTAGTATGTGGATTTCGGTAAATTTCTGTTTGAAATTTGAAAAAACTTAAACTTACACAGTTGTAGAGAATTGAATTTCCTATGGAATGGACATAAGATTCGAATTTTTCTGATAAAAGGGCTATTTATTAAGAATTATTGAAGTTCCGGAATAATTGATTTTTGAAGTTTTAATTATTATTTTTAATAGAAATATTTTTTGCAATTGGGTGGGCCCCACAGGTGTTATAAACATGCTGAGATCAGTTTGTCTAAGGTGGGCATGAATTTTTTTAATTATAATAATATTTTATTAAATTTTCTGCTTTGGTGTTCTAAGCAATTTCCTATAAATAGGGTGCTTAGGTTAGAATTAAAAATCACACCAGAAACTGAAATTCTCTCTCTATATTATCGAGCGTATTCTTGTGAGTATATTGATACTTTGAGTGTTGCTATACGGTGCAAGTTTCTTTCAAATATATCTCGATATTCCAAATGTAAGTACTATTCTTTCGAGGTAAAGGATATTATTTTTGTTCAGTATTCGTATAAAATAATATTTTCTTTCATACTCTGTAGTATATAAGTAATATTATTTCGTTTCAGATTTCAAATTTTATACTTGTTTTGTTAAAGTTTTGGCTTCTATACTTCAATAAATTAGTAGAATATCCTTGATATTTGCGCTTCATCTAGTATCTTTTCATGAAAATATTATTCTGAGCATTCTTGATAAGTTGTAACTTTTTCATGCTGAAGTTACTATTCACGGGGTTACTATTCCCGAAGTTACTATTCATGGGTACTATTCACTCGGTTACTATTCACTCAGGGTACTATTCATGACAAAAATTGATTTCTTTTCGGTCCAAATCATTTTTGATATAATATTTTTTTTGAATTTTACTCCACAAAGCAGTATCATGTTGACAATTTGGTCATTATTGATTTCTGGATAAATTATATTATAAATCTTTAAAAATTTATCCTTGAACTTGTTTTATTGAATTCTTATATCATTGTCATTATCCTCATGTTTATATTCTGTTCAAAGTCATTTGTGGCCTGTAGTTCATAGATGGACTTGGTATGATTATGATAATGAATTATTCGGTATAATCATGACCGTAATGTTACACATGATGTGGTAAAAGTCCTCATTAGCCCGCAGTGCATTGATGGACAGTTTTTGGTATGATTATGGCCATGAAAATATTCTTCTGAGCATTCTTGAATTTTTACTCCACAAAGCAGTATCATGTTGACAATTTGGACGTTATTGGTTCCTGGATAAATTAATTCTTGAACGTGTTTTATTGAATTATTATGTCATTGTCATCATCCTCATGTTTATATTATGTTGAAAGTCATCTGTGGCCTATAGTGCATAGATGGACTTGGTATGATTATGACCAGAAATTATTGGGTATAATCATGACCGTAATATTACAAATGATGTGGTAAAAGTCCTCATTAACCCATAGTGCATTAATGGACAGTTTTTGGTATGATTATGGCCATGGATTCTCTTCGGCCAAGGGTGTAAAGATGAATTGTTTTATGACATGATCATGACCATTGATGAATACACGAATATCTTTGGCCCGTAGTGCATGAATAATTTGTGGTCCTGATACTAAAGAATATCCTTGGCCGTAATGCAAGGGTGATTCGATAATATGGATTATTTATTAAGCTGATCAGTGTCTCAATCCTTTTAGTACTCTGTTTTCTATTTTATTTTTATTATTTTTTTCTTCTCTACTATCTGTACTAACAAAGATTTGTTTTTAAAAACTCTTCATCTTCTCTTGATCTTTCACGTTTTTTTTTCTCTCTGTCTCTCCTATTACGTTCTTTTTCTTCTCTCACCAACCTAAGTTTATTCTTCTCCCTATCTCCTTCAAGCTTTCTCATTAATCTCCATAAAAAATGGCTGAAACAAGGGGTGGGTTTATCTTTAATCTGGGACGTCACCGATCATAACGCCTCTCGGCGGATGATTTGGGCTCTCCAGAATTGGATCTTCAAAACGAAGCTTCTTCTTCAAAGGGACTGCAAGATAAACGTCGCCTAGACCGAAACCTCTCCAAGATGGGCTCTGATTTGGGAAAGAAGATGAAGAAAACAAGGGACTCATCTAAGGGTAGAAATCGAGTTGCTGTGAGTATACCTATTTCAAACTCTATTTCTAGCACTCATGCTTCCACTATTGTTTTTCGATCCAACAAATTTGCAAATCAATTTCAAAAAATAATGGTGGATAAACCCATTGTGTATGGCAAACCCGTTGACCCTGTTCTTTTTCATAAAATTGGGGTTACTGAACTTTTTAATCACATTGGTCTGTCTAGTTTGCTATTTCCCCCAACATCTGCTTATCCCAAATTAATTAAACAATTTTATGGGAATTTGTCTGTTGCTCATAATCAAATTCAAACTTTTGTGCAAAACAAAACTCTATTAATAGACTCTGCTTTACTAGGTGTTTTATTTGATATACCTTGTACTGGCCCATTTCCATTCACTCTAAAAGGGCCACTGGAATTTGAAAATGTATCTATTCTGCAACAATTGCGAATAGTTAAAGATTGTCCCACTTCTGAGTTTGTTTTTCTACCCACAGTTCTTGAGACCACACCATTAAATAGTGTAATTCATAAGCTTATTCGTGCAAATCTTATTCCTAGAACTGGTGGTAGGTCTGAGATGACGTATCAAGATTTAATTTTGTTATCCCTCATACTGTCAAAAATACAATTTAATTGTGCTCTTTTAATGATAAATCATATGGCCAGTTGTGTCAAAACAAAATCTAAATGTTTTCCATATGGTGGATTTTTGACAAAGATATTTACTCATTTTGCTATATCTTTTGAGAATAAAGAAGTGTTTCAACTAATTGAAGTCATTGATGACTTAGTTTTTAAAAATTCCAAATTCAGACCTTTCTCATCTTGTTAGTGATATGAATTCCAAGTTCGACACAATGATTGAACTCATGCATAATTTTTCAGCTTCACTAAATTCTTTATCTAATAGAGTACTTACAATTACTGAAAAGGTTGAATCTTTAGATGTGCAATTCAAGGATTTGTCTAAGAAGATTGAAGATGGGGTGTTTGAGACTGATAAAGAAGACAATTAATTTCTCCTTTTTGATGATGTCAAAAGGGGAGAGATTTGGGTATTTAAACTTTGGATTTTAGACTCTGTTATGTTTTTGGATAAGTATTTGGATTTTAGATTGGCAGGATAACTAATTTGGATATGTTTTGGATATGTTGGAATTTGGAATTTGGTAAACATTTGAATTCATATTGGTTGGTTAAGCAGAAATATGATTCTTCTTTACTGTCATGCTTTGGGTACTATGTGTTTAATATGGATTATTTGATATACATGTAATTAGCATGTGATATTTGATATACATGCCATGTTGAAAGATTTTGTTTAACAAATATGCCTAAATTAAGGGGGGCCATATATTTAGGGGGAGTATGATATATATTGTCATCATCAAAAAGGGGGAGAATGTTAGTATTTATACTATGTGATTTTAATTATGACAATGTTTATATGGGCTAAATTGTTTTTATTGGCTTATAATTTTATTTAGTCATGTTAAATAATTTGCATGGGTTATTGCATGAAAGGATTCTGCAGGTTGTCACCTGATTCAAAGTTTTTGGAATATAATATTTATATGAATATTTTGAGGACTAATTCTAATGTAAATTGGAGAAGTTTAAGGAAATTGAAAATTAGGTATTGGATTTTTTTAACAGGTATGTGCGAGCTGGATTTTATATCTAATATGTTTTAATTCCTTATTTGCTGGGTTATATTCTTCCAATATAGATATAGATATTATCTGTTATATAGTGTATTACCAATTTACGTGTCTTTAATATTTTTAGGAATTGGTATATCTATGGACTCTTATTTAAAATGGAACAAAAGTTATTTTTTTGGAGTCTTGCTAACAACAGTTGTTGTTTTGAAGGAAACTTGTTAACAGTCAATTGGACTCTTTCAGCTAGTCTTGATATTTTATTTGACTACTTCTCTTATCTTCTGAGGCTGTTATTCATCTCCTATTAACAAGTAATATAGCCGTTACTGGAAGAATTGTTACGTTACTTGTCATAGCCGTTGCTCTCTTCATTATATATATTTTTTACTCGGCTTCATGAAGGGATACAAGACTGCAGAACATAAACTTCAAGAGAGCTATCTGAGATAATCATTCTTTTTAGTCTTGGTTTACAGTGTTCAAGTATTCTTTATTTATATCTATTGTAAACATAGTACAAGTCTAGGTTGGCTTGGATTTTTTATTTTAGTAATATTCAGTCTGTACAACGAAGCTATCAAAGTCTAAGAGGTGAGAGGTGTTGTAGAGGTGCAAAGGGGGTAGAGGTGTCCAATCGATCGTCGTTGTAACAGGGAGTTATTTACTTTGTAATTGCTGAGTATTATTTTAATAAAGTGAGTCTCCAATCTTTGTTGGGATTGGACGTGGATTAGGCTACTAGACTAGAGGATAGGGACTGAACCACGTAAAAATCTCGGTGTGCTTTAGTTGGAGAAATCGCAATTTTGGTTTTAGTTGGAGAAATTTTATACTAATACGGACAGGTATTAGCTGTCCGTTTATAACAGTCTAAGAATATAACTAATACTGACGAGGGGTTAGATCCGTCTGGATTATAACTTCGCTATAGTAAACTTCAAAAATTGGCCACTATAGATCACTTCTAAGTATTTACACCTATTCACCCCCCCTCTAGGTGTGCTATATTACAGAATTAAATTTGGTATCAGAGCAAGGCTCTACTAATATTGATCTTTGCAGGTCGTAGGGAAAGATCCTATGGCACACCTCAGTTTTCAAGAAGGTCAATCCACAAGCCGACCACCTTTGTTGTTCGGAAGTGAAAACTTCAACTTTTGGAAGTTTAGAATGATGATTTATCTCAAACGAGACCAATGGGAATGGTGGGTTGTTGAGAATGGCCCTGTCATTCCAAGACATGATGATGGAAAACTGAAGACTCTCATGGAAATGGATTCAAATGAATCATACATGGTATCCTACGACTCCAAAGCCTTGAATACGCTGCTAAGTGGAATGATTCAAGCTGAAATTGATAAATTTTCTGCATGCACCACTGCTAAAGAAATATGGGATACAATCATCATGAGCCATGAGGGAACTACAAAGATAAAAGAAGTCAAATTAAGTTTATTAATGCAAGAATATGAACTTTTTCAGGTTAGAAAAGAATGAATCCATCAAAGAAGCTCAAGCTAGATTCCTCACTCTTATGAACTCTCTAAGCATGCTCGGCCGGAAAATTGATCAAAGGGAGATAAATAGAAAGATACTTAAGAGTCATGCCCAAAAGATTTGCACCAAAAGTAACAACTCTTCAAGACTCAAATACAATCAGTACGATGGAAACTCTAACTTTGTTTAGAGAACTTGAAGAATTCGAAAATCAACTAAAGAGGTATGATGAAGAAGATGAAGGACCTAAAAGGAAGACCTTAGCTCTTCAAGTTGAAAGCTACATAGAAGGTGATGATGAAGACTCCGATGAAGAAATAGCTATGATGTCCCGAAAATTGAGAGAGCTGATTAAAAAGAAGAATAAATCAAAGTTTCAAGGCAAGACATTCAACAATAAGAAAGACGTCAAGCAAAAGCCACAAGAAGATACCTGTTTTAAATGTGGAAGGCCCGGGCATTTCAAGAGAGACTGCTTCCAATTAAAAAGGAAGAACAAAGCAAGCAATTCAAAAGGAAAGGCGTTAATGACATGGAGCGATGATGAGTCCAATCATGACGAGGAAGAAGATGAAACTGCTCAACTGTGTTTTACTGGATTATGCAATCAAGAATCATCTAAGGTAAACTCTGAACTTGGTGATTTTACTATTTCTGATTATCTAGTTTTAAAAATTGAAAATATTCGTATTAAAGAGAAAAATGCTCATTTAAATTGGATAAATGATTTAATGAAACAGGTAGAAACATTGATTGAAGAAAAACAAGAAATAGTTAAAGATTGCACATCAAGTGAAGTATCTAAGTTAAATGCTAAAATTGATTATCTTGATAATTATAATAAAATTCCATATAATCGTGCAAACAAATTAAATAAAGAATTTAATGATCTTAAAAAGGAAAATGATGTTTTAAAAGAAAGTTTGAAAATGAGAGATACTTGTATTGATGCTTTTAATGATGGGAAAATATTAAACATGCAAAATAATAATGAGGAAGAAATAATTTCATTGAAAAGGGATCTTGCAAAATTTGTTCAAGGGGAAGAGAATTTAAATATAATGTTAGGTGCTCAAAGGTCAAGTCTAGATAAACAAGGAATTGGGTATAATCCTGTTAAGAACATTACAAGCACTACTAATAAAATTAGAGTAATAAATAATAAACCAATGAACAAGCCTCTTTATTGCTCACCTTTTGTTACTTGCAAAAATTGTGGTTTAAAAGGACATTTTGATGCAAACTGTAATAAAATTAAACAAGTGTGGGTAAAGAAAAGAGATTTAATTGCTACTAACAATACCGGACCCAAACAGATTTGGGTACCAAAACGATGAGCTACTTCTTTATTTTGTAGGTATGTTTAAAAGCTAAAGTACCATCACATAAATGGGTGCTAGATAGTGGATGTTCTAGACACATGACTGGCGATAGTACTAAATTCATCTCACTAACTACTAAGAAGGGAGGAATTGTTACCTTTGGAGACAACACCACATGTCAAATTGTCGGTAAAGGTAAAATTGGAAATGGTAAGGTTTTCATTGATAATGTTCATTGTGTTAAAGGATTAAAATATAGTTTAATTAGTGTAAGTCAACTAATGGATAGTGGACATAAAGTAATTTTTGAAAAAGATAAATGTGTTATTATTCATGCTTCTCACAATGTTCCTTTAATTGCTCAAAGGGAAGGTAATATTTATACTATTAATTTTGAAAATCAAAATGAAGATATTTGCCTAACTGCTATTCAAGATCAAACTATTCTTTGGCATAGAAGGTTAGGACATGTGCATATGGAATTGATTAACAAATTAGCTACCAAGAACCTTGTCAAAGGATTGCCAAAGCTAAAATATGAAAAGACAGGGATTTGTAATGCATGTCAGTTAGGTAAGCAAGCAAGAAATTCCTTTATCAGCAAAAATCAGGTATCAACTTCTTTACCTCTTCAATTATTGCACCTTGATTTGTTTGGACCCGAGAGATATGCTAGCTTAGGAAATAATCATTATGTTTTTGTTATTGTTGATGATTTTTCAAGATTTACATGGGTTTTATTTTTGAAAGCTAAAGATCAAGCTTTTGCAGAATTTGAAAAGCTTATAAAGAATGTTGAAACAAAACACAGCCTCAAGCTAATTGGTATTCGGAGTGACCATGGTGGAGAATTTGGAAAAGACTTTATACCATATTGCAGTGAGAAAGGTGTTACACATGAATTTTCTGCACCGAGAACACCATAACAAAATGGTGTAGTGGAACGTAAAAATCGTACTCTTCAAGAAACTGCAAGAACGTTACTTCAAGAAAGTAAACTGCCTAAAAGATTTTGGGCAGAGGCTATAAGTACTACATGTTACATTCTAAATAGAGTATTGATTAGACCCATATTATTGAAAACACCATATGAGTTACTAAACAAAAGGATTCCTAATATTAATTATTTTAGAGTGTTTGGTGCTAAATGTTTTGTTTTAAATACTAATAGTAATCTTGGAAAATTTGATGCAAAATCAACCGAAGCTATTTTTCTTGGTTATTCAGTACATAGTAAGGCATATAGGGTTTATAATCTTGACAAGTCAAAGGTTGAAGAGTCAGTGCATGTAATATTTGATGAATTTAACCTTGATATGTCGAAAGATGAGGATTCTACAAGAAATAACAATGTGAGTCATGGAAGCCAAATCATAAATCCGACACGACTAAAACCGTCCAAATCGGAAGGAAAATCATTTGAATCGACATGACTAAGCCGTCCAATCGGAAGAAAAATCAACAAATCGACAACCGCTGGCCGTCTATTTCAATAGAAAACTCAGACATGCAGACACCGAAAAATAGATAGCCAGACACGTCCGATTTAGAAGAAAACTTAGATGAACACACTGATGCAGAATGTGACATACCACAGTTTGAATTCAACGAACAAATGACCACTGCATAACTTCCTAAATCAACTCGAACTGTGAGAAATCATCCTCCAAACTTGATTATTGGAGATCCTGACACTTGGATGAACACAAGAAGGAAAGCAAGGAATTATTGTGCATTTTCAGACTTTCTTTCTCAAGTTGAACCAAAAAATGCCAAGGAAGCAATTCAAGATGAAAATTGGACAATTGCCATGCAGGAAGAGTTAAACCAATTTGAACGATGTCAGGTATGGGATCTTGTTAAGCCTCCTAAAAATGCATCTATTATTGGTACTAAATGGATTTTCAAAAATAAATTAGATGAAAATGGTATTATAACAAGAAATAAAGCCAGATTAGTAGCTCAAGGCTATAATCAACAGGAAGGTATAGACTATGAAGAAACCTTTGCCCCTATTGCAAGGTTGGAAGCTATAAGAATTTTATTAGCCTATGCATGCTTTAGACAATTTAAATTATATCAAATGGATGTGAAAAGTGCTTTTTTAAATGGCTACTTAAATGAAGAAGTTTATGTCAAGCAACCACCCAGTTTTGAACATAAAAAATATCCACATCATGTGTTTAAATTGAAAAAGGTTTTGTATGGATTAAAACAAGCTCCAAGAGCTTGGTATGAAAGACTACGAAAGTTTTTATTAGAAAATGGTTTTAATCGCGGTAAAATTGACTCTACTCTTTTTATTAAAACCAAAAATAAAGATTTATTAATTGTTCAAATTTATGTGGATGACATAATTTTTGGAGCTATTACTAACTCTTTGTGTGAGTGGTTTTCCCAATGTATGCATAATGAGTTTGACATGAGCCTTATGGGCGAATTAAACTATTTCTTGGGGCTTCAAATCAAATAATCCAATAAAGGGATTCACATTCACCAATCCAAGTATGTAAAGGAGTTATTAAAGAGATTTGGTTTTGAAAATACCAAACCAAATTCAACACCAATGAGTACTACCATCAAGCTTATTGCGGATGCTACAGGTAAAGATGTTGAAGTGACAATGTATCGAGGTATGATTGGTTGTTTACTTTATTTAACTGCATCAAGGCCGGATATTATGTATAGTGTATGCCTTTATGCTAGATTTCAAGCTCAACCGAAAGAATCTCATCTTAAAGCGGTAAAAAGAATATTTAAATATTTATCTGGTAAAATTAATTTTGGCTTATACTATCCTGTATCTCCTAGTTTTGAACTAATTGGATATTCAGATGCAGATTATGCAGGGTGCCAAGTTGATAGAAAAAGCACAAGCGGTGCTTGTGAATTTTTAGGACAAAGCCTTGTGGCTTGGCACAGCAAAAAGCAAACATTAGTTGCCATGTCTACTACGAAAGGTGAATATTTGGCGGCAAGGAGTTGTTGTTCACAAATTTTATGGATGATTCAAACTCTTCATGATTTTAATGTGATATGTGAAAATGTGCCTATTATGTGTGACAATACTAAGCATTGATTGATATTTCAAAAATCTTGTGCTTCATTCTCGTACTAAGCATATTGAAGTGAGACATCATTTTTTAAGAGATAATGTTGCTAAAGGATTAATTAAATTAATATTTGTCCCTACTGAACATCAATTGGCAGATATTTTTACAAAACCTTTAAGTGAAGAACGTTTTTGCACTTTGAGAAAAGAACTTGGAATGTCTGTATGTTGTTAGAATATTTAAAATATATATATATATATATATAGTTATTTCCTTTTATTATATGCTATAAAAATTATATTAGGATTATTTTTTTATACTTGATTTATGTGAAATTATCATTCTGATCTTTTTTACGTAAGAATAAAATTGAAATTTTCAGGGGTATGATTGGTATTTGTTATGTTAGATTTTGAGCGGGAATATATTTTTTCGGTACTTACCTATTTCCTTTTTTTAAATAAACTCTCCATCTCTCACTCTTCTTGGATCAAATTCTAAACTGATCAGTGTCTCAATCCTTTTAGTACTCTGTTTTCTATTTTATTTTTATTATTTTTTTCTTCTCTACTATCTGTACTAACAGAGATTTATTTTTAAAAACTCTTCATCTTCTCTTGATCTTTCACATTTTTTTTTCTCTCTCTCTCCTATTACGTTCTTTTTCTTCTCTCACCAACCTAGGTTTATTCTTCTCCCTATCTCCTTCAAGCTTTCTCATTAATCTCCATAAAAATGGTCAAAACAAGGGGTGGGTTTATCTTTAATACCGGACGTCAGCCGATACAACGCTCTCAGGCGACAGATTTGGGCTCTCCAGAATTAGATCTTCAAAACGAAGCTTCTTCATCAAAGGGACTGCGAGATAAACGTCGCCTAGACCGAAACCTCTCCAAGATGGGCTCTGATTTGGGAAACAAGATGAAGAAAATAGGGGACTCATCTAAGGGTAGAAACCGAGTTGTTGTGAGTATACCTATTTCAAACTCTATTTCTAGCACTCATGCTTCCACTATTGTTTTTCGATCCAACAAATTTGCAAATCAATTTCAGAAAATAATGGTGAATAAACCCATTGTGTATGGCAAACCCGTTGACCCTATTCTTTTTCATAAAATTGGGGTTACTGAACTTTTTAATCACATTAGTCTATCTAGTTTGCTATTTCCCCCAACATCTGCTTATCCCAAATTAATTAAACAATTTTATGGGAATTTGTCTGTTGCCCATAATCAAATTCAAACTTTTGTGCAAAACAAAACTCTGTTAATAGACTCTGCTTTACTAGGTGTTTTATATGACATACCTTGCACTGGCCCATTTCCATTCACTCTAAAAGGGCCACTGGAATTTGAAAATTTATCTATTCTGCAACAATTGCGAATAGTTAAAGATTGTCCCACTTCTGAGTTTGTTTCTCTACCCACGCTTCTTGAGACCACACCATTAAATAGTGTAATTCATAAAACTTATTCGTGCAAATCTTATTCCTAGAACGGTGGTAGGTCCGAGATGACGATCAAGATTTAATTTTGTCATCCTCATATTTACAAAAAACACAATTTAATTGTGCTCTTTTAATGATAAATCATATGGACAGTTGTGTCAAAACAAAATCTAAATGTTTTCCATATGGTGGATTTTTGACAAAGATATTTACTCATTTTGCTATATCTTTTGAGAATAAAGAAGTGTTTCAACTAATTGAAGTCATTGATGACTTAGTTTTTAAAAATTCCAAATTCAAAATTGTGGCTGACAATATTTTATCTTGGGACATTGAAGCAGACATTCCTGATGTAAGACCCCGAATTTTATGAAATAAAAGTATTCAATTTTTTCTTATAATTACTATTCACTAAATGGTTAAATTGATAAAAGTTTAAAGTTAAGGGTGATATATGAAAAAAAAATTAAAATAAGCAAATGGTTATAAAATACTCATTGTTGTCAAGGAATATTCGTTTGGTCGTGGAATATTCTTCCTGTCGGGGAATATTCATACGAAGGCGCAGCCTTTTGTGGGCCCCATAACGGAAAGCGATTGGATGAAGAAAACGACAAGTATAAGTTGTTTACAAATAATGGCGTGGTTATTACACAATTATCTTGTTGGAATACCCGGTGGTTAAAATACGATGTCTGGCGTTGTTGCACAAAGAAGACACCGCAGTATTGCACCAATTATTGATTCTTACGTAAGAAGGCACTACTCAATAATTGTTAAAGTAATTACTGTTCAATATTTTATTTTTGATTCAATAATTGCTGCGTTGATATTTTATATTAGTGTTGTTTCAATAATTGTCATGGCACAGTATTTCCCATTATCGGATCAATAATTCATATTATTTGGATAATATTATTAGATAGCCTTATTGGCAATGTCTAGAAAGTTCTGTCAAGGAGAGGTTTGGTCACCTAATTGCGCAGCGAAGTAAGGAGAATTCTTATTGAAAGCCCCTCTTTCACGAGGACTACTGATTATCGAGATTGTGATTCTCAGAATATTATTTATGAATAATTAATTATTGATTTATATGATAAGGAAAATATTCATTTTATGTGGATATAGATGGAGAAAATTTTTCAAGTGACAATTGTTAAAAATTTATAATTTATCTTTTCTGATAAAATAATATTTTATTATATTATTATAATATAATAATGATGATATTTTTACAATGAATGTGGGATATATGAGTATGAGGAGGAAGAGTATTTTTGTTGCATTAAATGATTAACACATGTTTTGTGTGTCGGTGGACCCCATTTCTTGACTGAAATTTGATTATAGCCTGTAAAATCGCCTGTTTATGGATTTCGGTCAAT
Source organism: Panax ginseng (assembly GCA_020205605.1). NCBI lineage: Eukaryota > Viridiplantae > Streptophyta > Magnoliopsida > Apiales > Araliaceae > Panax > Panax ginseng. The sequence goes on along the minus strand of CM035138.1, from coordinate 30,747,552 downwards.
TTCAGTTTGGAATTTGGAAAAACTTTCTTCTGCAAAGTTGTAGAGAATTGAATTTTCTATAAAAAAAACCATGAGATTCGAATTTTCTGATAAAAGGGTTATTTATTATGAATTATTGAAGCTTCGAAGTTCCGAAATAATTGATTTTTGGAAGTTTTAAATAATTATTTTAAGAAAAACGTTTTTTCTTACTTTTTCTAGAAGGTTAGCATGTGTGAATTGTTGAAAGTCAGATTTCAAGGAGTGCGTATACTATTTTTATAAATATTATTATTATATTTAATTTTTTACTTTGGTGTTTTAAGCAATTTCCTATAAATAGGGTGCTTAGGTTAGAATTGAAAATCACACCAGACACTGAAGTTTTCTCTCTATTTTTCTCCCTATATTATCGAGTGTATTCTTGTGAGTATTTTGATATCTTGAGTGTTGCTATCCGGTGCAAGTTCGTTCAGCGTTATTCCAGTCAGAACTACTGCTCTTTTGAGGTAAGGGATAGTAAGGGATTTTAAGGGATATTATTTTTTTTTTAAATGATATTATTTCTTCAATATCATTATGCCAAAATATTGGTTGGAACTTTTTATCAAATTTAGAATTTTTTCATGTCGAGGTTACTATTCACGATTTACTATTCATGAGTTACTATTCACGATTTACTATTCACGAGTTACTATTCACGACGGGTTACTATTCATGAGTTACTATTCACGAGTTACTATTCACGGGTACTATTCACTACAAAATTGGTTTCTTTTTCTAACCAAATTATAGTTGATTTATGAATATTACTCTGGAGATTAAAACTATGTATTGATTATATTGATTTTATTATCATATATAACATTTTTATAACCCTGATGTTGAAATTCTCTTTCACTAGAGTGTAAAGATGGGTAGATTATTGGTATGATCATGACTAGGGTTCTCTTTGGCCAGTAGTGAAAAGTTGAATTGTGACTGGTATGATCATGATCATTGAATTTATAATTGAATATCTTTAGCTTAAGTGCAAAGGTGAATTGATCAACATGGTTATAATTATTGTTTATATAAATTACGAAATGATTATATATTTCTTTGAGATATGAATATCTTTGGCCGTGAGTGCAAAGATGAATTATTGATGAATATCTTTGGCATGTAGTGCAAAGATGGTCTGTTGATGAATATCTTTGGCCCGTAGTGGAAAGATGAGTTTATTAGTAGGATTATGAACATGAACTGTGATTTGGTATAACCATGATCTTTGATGTTTCAGGTGATGAAAATTAACTTTGTCCTGGATGAGGAAATAAATTTAGAACTACAATTACGATTATGAGTTATACACGTGATTGTTGACAGGAATTGTTGATTAATGTTACAGGGATAAAACATTGTTGATGGACTTTTAACATGGAGAAGATAATAGATTTTATGGTCTATTTGACTCTTCTAGTGGATTGCTCGTTCCGCTGCAACTATGGTTGAAAAGTTTTATCATCTACCATATGTTCTAAATCTCTGATTTATTATTGTTGAAGACTATTGATAATTTATTTATCTTTAGTCATGATATTCTTTACTGAGCTAGTTGTGCTCACCCTTTTGCTTCACAATTCCTTTCAGGTAATAAAGGTGTAGCTGGGTCGAGCGGGGGATAACAAGGGAATAAAACGGTGGTCATCATTCAGTAGTTATATTTGGTGAATCAACTAGGGTGAGGCGAACCCAACGTTGGAAGGGTGTTTTACCACTATCATACAAGATGTCTAATGACATACCACCTCGTGTCACCATAAGACAGGGTTGTGCTCATCCACTTGCTGAGTATATATACGAGCACTACCTATATAATCTTGGAGTTTGGTTGAAGTATAATTCTCAATTAGAGACGGTGGAGATAATGATATGTCAAGAGAAGACTCACCATTGGAAAGAATATGATAGTGGGCATATGATATCTATAATAACCTAGATGCATGGCCTCCTATGTACGAAGGTTTCCTTAAGCACTTTCCAAAGGTTTTAATTTCTAAAACAGTTTTTGACTGTACCTTTATGTAAGGTATCACTGTGAGGTGATGTCCATAGTTGGGACATGAGTCATAGTTGGTATTAAAACTTACAACATATGTGTTGTTGTATTTTGCACGACAATTGTTGTAATAAAGTTGTAGTTTTTTTCTGTACCATGTATTTGGCGACTCAGAATGGGTTTGATGGAATGGACCTATTTTGGAGGTGTCACAGTTGGTATCAGAACTTAGGGATATGATCTCTGGCGGAGATCGGGATTAGAACTAGGAGGGGAGAGATGAGTAAATCCTTCGCTAGTGTGATACCTAACCTTATTTGTTGGTCAGTCATAATATCGGGATATTATGTGATATATTAATTTGTTAAATTAACCTTTGTTTTTAAGTCGTATTCTAGAATGATATCTCAAAAATCGGGGAGATGAGCAATGGAGAAATCATGATGATAGGAAAGATGGAATCTGAAATGAAAGCAAGGTATTCTCAACTCTTTGAAATACCAGGTATGTAAATTTCGAGGACGAAATTTCATAAGGAGGCGAGATTGTAAGACCCCGAATTTTATGAAATAAAAGTATTCAATTTTTTCTTATAATTACTATTCAGTAAATGGTTAAATTGATAAAAGTTTAAAGTTAAGGGTGATATATGAAAAAAATTTTAAAATAAACAAGTGGTTATAAAAAACTCAATGTTGTCGGGGAATATTCGTTTGGTCGTAGAATATTCTTCCTATCGGGGAATATTCATACGACGGCGCAGCCTTTTGTGGGCCCCATAATGGAAAGCGATTGGATGAAGAAAACGACAAGTATAAGTTGTTTACAAATAACTGGCGTAGTTATTATTCTTTTATTATCTTCGTTGAATACCCGTTGGTTAAAATACAATGAATACGCGTTGTTGCAGACACAAGAAGATGCGGTATTGCACCAATTATTGATTCTTACGTAAGAAGGCACTACTCAATAATTGTTACAGTAATTACTGTTCAATATTTTATTTTTGATTCAATAATTGTTGTGTTGATATTTTATATTATTGTTGTTTCAATAATTGTCACAGCACAGTATTTCCCATTATTGGATCAATAATTCATATTATTTGGATAATATTATTAGATAGCCTTATTGGTAATGTCTAGAAAATTCAGTCAAGGAGAGATTTGGTCACCTAATTGCGCGCCAGTAAGGAGAAATTCTTATTGAAAGCCCTCTTCCTGAACTACTACCGTCGATGATTGTGATTCTGTAATATTATTTGTGAATAATTAATTATTGATTTATATGATAAGGAAAATATTCATTTTATATGTATATAGAAGGAGAAAATTTTTAAAGTGACAATTGTTAAAAATTGATATTTTATATTTTCTGATAAAATAATATTTTATTATATTATTATAATATAATAATGATGATATTTTTACAATGAATGTGGGATATAGTAGGGCTATAAATGGTAACTGAAAAATTCGTATTCGTCCGCATGCGTATTCGAAAAAAAACGGATATTATTCGCATTCGGAAAAAAACGGATATATCCGTATTACTGCTTAAAGGTATCCAGTAAATAAATGGATACGAATCTTGATATAGGCGTATTTCAGATTCGATTAACATCCGTCCCGTAAATATATCCCGTGGATATGGATATCCTGGATTCCGATATCCGAAATCCGAATAACTTATATATATATATATATATATATATATACACACACACACTTAATATTTACATTAATTAAGTTATTAATTAATGTAAATTATTAATTAATAATTTACCTATATAAGTTGTTAATAATTTAATATATACATATATATATATATATATATATATATATGTATTTATTAATAACTTACATTCATTGGTTAATCACTTACATTCATTTATATAAGTTATTAATATATACGTGTGTGTGTGTGTGTGTGTGTGTGTGTGTGTGTGTATATATATATATATATCATAACTTAGATTCATTAATTAATCACTTTAACTTATATTCATTAATTAATAACTTATATATACATTTTATATATATAGGTTATTATATATATATACAAACACATATATATTAATAACTTGCATTAATTAATTAATAACTTACGTATATATATATATATATATATATATATATATATATATATATATATATATATATATATACACACACACACATATATATTAATAACTTACATTCATTAATTAATCATTTACATTCATTTATATAAGCTATTAATATATATTTATATATATATACACACACGCTTAAGGATACCAATGAGAGAAAGCGGGGAGCAATGGACAATATAATTTTATTGTTAAAATGTGTTGAGTCCGAATTAATTTAAAATTAATCTAGAAGGGAGAGTTAAATAAATTAATTCACGTTTATGAATTTTTGGGTGGAGAGAGTATTTATCACTTTCATTTGCCTAATTATTTAGAAACTAGAAGTCCAAATATGTAAAATAAGTTCAATGTCAATTTTGAATGAAGTTAGATTAACTAGTTGTCACACATACATTATAACTCGCACTCTCCATAAATAATGAAATTAAATAATTTCTTATAACCATGTAATTTATTTTTTGAGGATAAATAATAAATAAATCTCCCATAAATATTACTATTCATTTATTAAATATTAATTTATTTCTCTTTTTTATTATTTAATAAAATTTGAAAGAATAATATTGAGATTTTAATTTCAATTTGATCCATCAAACAAAGTATCGGTTACATTATTGAATCTTTTTATTTTCACACAAAACGTCAATTAGCATGTTCCTCCCCTTATGATTATGATGTTTAATTAATATGTATGGTTTAAATATTAAATTGTGTTTAATTAATATTTATGATTTAAACTTTAATTTTTTTTTCGTAAATATTTTGAATGAATTTTATATTAGGTTACCGATAAACTAATTCGGATATTCGAGATATCCTAATAATTTATCTATTCGGATAAAATAAACGATAATGAGATATTATTCAGATTTCGAATAGTTTTCCTAATAACGGATACTTGATAATATTTTTAAATCCAATTTGATACGGATACGGATAATGAATTGGTTTTCCAGATACTTGATACGGATATACCTCGTATCTGTATCCATTTAATACCTAAGCACACCCCTAGATATATGAGTATATGAGGAAGAAGAGTATTTTTGTTGCATTAAATGATTAACACATGTTTTGTGTGTCTGGTGGACCCCATTTCTTGATCGAATTTGATTATAGCACAGTAAAATCACCGCTTATAGATTTCATTCAATTTCATTTGGAATTTGGAAATACATTCTTCTGCAAAGTTGTAGAGAATTGAATTTCCTATAAAAAGTTGCGAGATTCGAATTTTCTGATAAAAGGGCTATTTATTATAAATTATTGAAGTTCCGAAGTTCCGAAATAATTGATTTTTGGAAGTTTTAAATAATTATTTTAAGAAAAACGTTTTTTCTTACTTTTTCTAGAAGGTTAGCATGTGTGAATTGCTAAAAAGTCGATTTCAAGAGTGCGATACTATTTTTTATAAATAATATTATTATATTCAATTTTCTCTTAGGGTGTTCTAAGCAATTTTCTATAAATAGGTGCTTAGGTTAGAATTGAAAATCACACCGAAACCTGAGTTTTTCTCTATTTTTCTCTCTATATTATCGAGTGTATTCTTGTGAGTATTTTGATATCTTGAGTGTTGCTATACTACTGATTGCTGCAAGTTCGTTCATTATTCCGCTTAAATCTTTGCTCTTTTGAGTTAATGGATAATACTGGATTTTAAGGGATTGTAAGGATATTATTTTTTAAAAATGATATTATTTCTTCAATATCATTATGCCAAAATATTGGTTGGAACTTTTATCAAATTTAGAATTTTTTCATGTCGAGGTTACTATTCACGATTTACTATTCATGAGTTACTATTCACGATTTACTATTCACGAAGTTACTATTCACGACGGAAGTTACTTATTCATGAGTTACTATTCACGAGTTACTATTCACGGGTACTATTCACTACAAAATTGGTTTCTTTTTCTAACCAAATTATAGTTGATTTATGAATATTACTCGGAGATTAAAACTATGTATTGATTATATTGATTTTATTATCATATATAACATTTTTATAACCCCGATGTTGAAATTCTCTTTCACTTAGAGTGTAAAGATGGGTAGATTATTGGTATGATCATGACTAGGGTTCTCTTTGGCCGATAGTGAAAAGTTGAATTGTGATTGTATGATCATGATCATTGAATTTATAATTGAATATCTTTAGCTTAAGTGCAAAGGTGAATTGATCAACATGGTTATAATTATTGTTTATATAAATTCGAAATGATTATATATTTCTTTGAGATATGAATATCTTTGGCCGTGAGTGCAAAGATGAATTATTGATGAATATCTTTGGCATGTAGTGCAAAGATGGTCTGCTTGATGAATATCTTTGGCCCGTAGTGGAAAGATGAGTTTATTAGTAGGATTATGAACATGAACTGTGATTTGGTATAACCATGATCTTTGATGTTTCAGGTGATGAAAATTAACTTTGTCCTGGATGAGGAAATAAATTTAGAACTACAATTACGATTATGAGTTATACACGTGATTGTGGACAGGAATTATTGATTAATGTTACAGGGATAAAACATTGTTGATGGACTTTTAAAATGGAGAAGATAATAGATTTTATGGTCTATTTGACTCTTCTAGTGGATTGCTCGTTCCGCTGCAACTATGGTTGAAAAGTTTTATCATCTACCATATGTTCTAAATCTCTGATTTATTATTGTTGAAGACTATTGATAATTTATTTATCTTTAGTCATGATATTCTTTATCGAAGTAGTTGTGCTCACCCTTTTGCTTCACAATTCCTTTCAGGTAATAAAGGTGTAGCTGGGTCGAGCGGGGGATAACAAGGGAATAAAACGGTGGTCATCATTCAGTAGTTATATTTGGTGAATCAACTAGGGTGAGGCGAACCCAACGTTGGAAGGGTGTTTTGCCACTATCATACAAGATATCTAATGACATACCACCTCGTGTCACCATAAGACAGGGTTGTGCTCATCCACTTGCTGAGTATATATACGAGCACTACCTATATAATCTTGGAGTTTGGTTGAAGTATAATTCTCAATTAGAGACGGTGGAGATAATGATATGTCAAGAGAAGACTCACCATTGGAAAGAATATAATAGTAATCTTCTCATTTTTCTTTGGGGTCTATTGGGTCAACCAAGGATAATTTTGTGGGCATATGATATCTATAATAACCTAGATGCATAGCCTCCCATGTACGAAGGTTTCCTTGAGCACTTTCCAAAGGTTTTAATTTCAAAAACAGTTTTTGACTGTACCTTTATGTAAGGTATCACTGTGAGGTGATGTCCATAGTTGGGACATGAGTCATAGTTGGTATTAAAACTCACAACATATGTGTTGTTGTATTTTGCACGACAATTGTTGTAATAAAGTTGTAGTTATTTTCTGTACCATGTATTTGGCGACTCAGAATGGGTTGGATGGAATGGACCTATTTTGGGGGTGTAAGAGTTGGTATCATAGCTTAGGGATATGATCTCTGGCGGAGATCGGGATTAGAACTAGGAGGGGAGAGATGAGTAAATCCTTCGCTAGTGTGATACCTAACCTTATTTGTTGGTCAGTCATAATATCGGGATATTATGTGATATGTTAATTTGTTAAATTAACCTTTATTTTTGAAGCTGTATTCTAGAATGATATCTGAAATACAGGAGATGAGCAATGGAGAAATCATGATGATAGGAAAGATGGAATCTGAAATGAAAGCAAGGTATTCTCAACTCTTTGAAATACCAGGTACGTAAATTTTGAGGACAAAATTTCATAAGGAGGGGAGATTGTAAGACCCCGAATTTTATGAAATAAAAGTATTCAATTTTTTCTTATAATTACTATTCAGTAAATGGTTAAATTGATAAAAGTTTAAAGTTAAGGGTGATATATGAAATTTTTTTTAAAATAAACAAGTGGTTATAAAAAACTCATTGTTGTCGGGGAATATTCGTTTGGTCGTAGAATATTCTTCCTATCGGGGAATATTCATACGACGACGCAGCCTTTTGTGGGCCCCATAATGGAAAGCGATTGGATGAAGAAAACGACAAGTATAAGTTGTTTACAAATAACGGCGTAGTTATTCTCAATATATCTTTTGGAATACCCGGTGGTTAAAATACAAGATGTCTGGCGTTGTTGCACAAGAAGCACCAGTATTGCACCAATTATTGATTCTTACGTGAAGGCACTTACTCAATAATTGTTACAAAGAATTTCTTGCTCAATATTTTATTTTGATTCAATAATTGTCATATTGATATTTTATATTATTGTTGTTTCAATAATTGTCACAAAGACAAGATTTCCCATTATTGGATCAATAATTCATATTATTTGGATAATATTATTAGATAGCCTTATTGGTAATGTCTAGAAAATTCACCGAGGAGAGATTTGGTAACCTAATTGCGGCGTCGATGAGGAGAAATTCTTATTGAAAGCCCCTCTTTCCTCGGGAACACCTAGTTATCGATTTGTGATTCTGTAATATTATTTGTGAATAATTAATTATTGATTTATATGATAAGGAAAATATTCATTTTATGTGGATATAGAAGGAGAAAATTTTTAAAGTGACAATTGTTAAAAATTGATAGTTTATCTTTTCTGATAAAATAATATTTTATTATATTATTATAATATAATAATGATGATATTTTTACAATGAATGTGGGATATAGTAGGGCTGTAAATGGTAACTGGAAAATTCGTATTCGTCCGCATGCGTATTCGAAAAAAACGGATATTATTCGCATTCGAAAAAAAACGGATAAATCCGTATTCGGTTTAAAGGTATCCGTAAATAAATTGATACGAATACTGATATAGGTGTATTCGTATTCGATTAACATCCGTCCGTAAATATATCCGACGGATACGGATATCCGGATTCCGATATCCGAAATCCGAATAACTTATATGTATATATATATATACACACACACTTAATATTTACATTAATTAAGTTATTAATTAATGTAAATTATTAATTAATAATTTACCTATATAAGTTGTTAATAATTTAATATATACATATATATATATATATAATATATATGTATTTATTAATAACATACATTCATTGGTTAATCACTTACATTCATTTATATAAGTTATTAATATATACGTGTGTGTGTGTGTGTGTGTGTGTGTGTGTGTGTGTGTGTGTGTATATATATATATATATATATATATATATATATATATATATCATAACTTAGATTCATTAATTAATCACTTTAACTTATATTCATTAATTAATAACTTACATATACATTTTATATATATAGGTTATTATATATATATACAAACACATATATATTAATAACTTGCATTAATTAATTAATAACTTACGTATATATATATATATATATATATATATATATATATATATATATATATATATATTAGTAACTTACATATACATTTATATATATAAGTTATTATATATATATATACAATATACATTACACACATATATATTAATAACTTACATTCATTAATTAATCATTTACATTCATTTATATAAGCTATTAATATATATTTATATATATATATATACACACACGTTTAAGGATACCGGTCGAGAGGCGGGAGCAATGGACAATATAATTTTATTGTTAAAATGTGTTAGGTCTGAATTAATTTAAAATTAATCTAGAAGGGAGAGTTAAATAAATTAATTCACGTTTATGATTTTTTGGGTGGAGAGAGTATTTATCACTTTCATTTGCCTAATTATTTAGAAACTAGAAGTCCAAATATGTAAAATAAGTTCAATGTCAATTTTGAATGAAGTTAGATTAACTAGTTGTCACACATACATTATAACTCGCACTCTCCATAAATAATGAAATTAAATAATTTCTTATAACCATGTAATTTATTTATTGAGGATAAATAATAAATAAATCTCCCATAAATATTACTATTCATTTATTAAATATTAATTTATTTCTCTTTTTATTATTTAATAAAATTTGAAAGAATAATATTGAGATTTTAATTTCAATTTGATCCATCAAACAAAGTATCTGCTACATTATTGAATCTTTTATATTTCACACAAAACGTCCAATTAGCATGTTCCTCCCTTATGATTAGGATGTTTAATTAATATGTATGGTTTAAATATTAAATTGTGTTTAATTAATATTTATGATTTAAACTTTAATTTTTTTTTCGTAAATATTTTGAATGAATTTTATATTAGGTTACTGATAAACGAATTCGGATATTCGGATATCCGAATAATTTGTCTATTCGGATAAAATAAACGATAACAGATATTATCCGTATTCGAATATTTTTTCGAATACCGGATACGGATAATATTTTTAAAATCCACCGGATACGGATACGGATAGCGAATTGGTTTTCCGGATACGGATACGGATATACCTGTATCTGTATCCATTTAATACCGTTTACACCCCTAGATATATGAGTATATGAGGAAGAAGAGTATTTTTGTTGCATTAAATGATTAACACATGTTTTGTGTGTCGGTGGACCCCATTTCTTGACTGAAATTTGATTATAGCCTGTAAAATCACCTGTTTATAGATTTCGGTCAATTTCTGTTTGGAATTTGGAAAACATTCTTCTGCAAAGTTGTAGAGAATTGAATTTCCTATAAAAATTCGCGAGATTTGAATTTTCTGATAAAAGGGCTATTTATTATAAATTATTGAAGTTTCGAAGTTCCGAAATAATTGATTTTTGGAAGTTTTAAATAATTATTTTAAGAAAAACGTTTTTTCTTACTTTTTCTAGAAGGTTAGCATGTGTGAATTGCTAAAAGTCAGATTTCAAGGAGTGCGTATACTATTTTTATAAATATTATTATTATATTCAATTTTCTGCTTAGGTGTTCTAAGCAATTTTCTATAAATAGGGTGCTTAGGTTAGAATTAAAATCACACCAGAAACTGAAGTTTTCTCTCTATTTCTCTCTCTATATTATCGAGTGTATTCTTGTGAGTATTTTGATATCTTGAGTGTTGCTATACGGTGCAAGTTCGTTCAGCGTTATTCCAGTTAGAAGTACTGCTCTTTTGAGTTAATGGATAATACGGGATTTTAAGGGATTGTAAGGGATATTATTTTTTTAAAAAATGATATTATTTCTTCAATATCATTATGCCAAAATATTGGTTGGAACTTTTTATCAAATTTAGAATTTTTTCATGTCGAGGTTACTATTCACGATTTACTATTCATGAGTTACTATTCACGATTTACTATTCACGAGTTACTATTCACGACGGGTTACTATTCATGAGTTACTATTCACGAGTTACTATTCACGGGTACTATTCACTACAAAATTGGTTTCTTTTTCTAACCAAATTATAGTTGATTTATGAATATTACTCTGGAGATTAAAACTATGTATTGATTATATTGATTTTATTATCATATATAACATTTTTATAACCCTGATGTTGAAATTCTCTTTCACTAGAGTGTAAAGATGGGTAGATTATTGGTATGATCATGACTAGGGTTCTCTTTGGCCAGTAGTGAAAAGTTGAATTGTGACTGGTATGATCATGATCATTGAATTTATAATTGAATATCTTTAGCTTAAGTGCAAAGGTGAATTGATCAACATGGTTATAATTATTGTTTATATAAATTCTGAAATGATTATATATTTCTTTGAGATATGAATATCTTTGGCCCGTAGTGCAAAGATGAATTATTGATGAATATCTTTGGCATGTAGTGCAAAGATGGTCTGTTGATGAATATCTTTGGCCCGTAGTGGAAAGATGAGTTTATTAGTAGGATTATGAACATGAACTGTGATTTGGTATAACCATGATCTTTGATGTTTCAGGTGATGAAAATTAACTTTGTCCTGGATGAGGAAATAAATTTAGAACTACAATTACGATTATGAGTTATACACGTGATTGTGGACAGGAATTGTTGATTAATGTTACAGGGATAAAACATTGTTGATGGACTTTTAATATGGAGAAGATAATAGATTTTATGGTCTATTTGACTCTTCTAGTGGATTGCTTTCGTTCACCGCAACTATGGTTGAAAAGTTTTATCATCTACCATATGTTCTAAATCTACGATTTATTATTGTTGAAGACTATTGATAATTTATTTATCTTTAGTCATGATATTCTTTATCGAAGTAGTTGTGCTCACCCTTTTGCTTCACAATTCCTTTCGTGTAATAAAGGTGTAAATTTCGGGTCGAAGGGGATAACAAGGAATAAAACGGTGGTCATCATTTAGTAGTTATATTTGGTGAATCAACTAGGGTGAGGCGAACCCAACGTTGGAAGGGTGTTTTGCCACTATCATACAAGATGTCTAATGACATACCACCTCGTGTCACCATAAGACAGGGTTGTGCTCATCCACTTGCTGAGTATATATACGAGCACTACCTATATAATCTTGGAGTTTGGTTGAAGTATAATTCTTAATTAGAGACGGTGGAGATAATGATATGTCAAGAGAAGACTCACCATTGGGAAGAATATGATAGTAATATTCTCGTTTTTCTTTGGGGTCTATTGGGTCAACCAAGGATAATTTTGTGGGCATATGATATCTATAATAACCTAGACGCATGGCCTCCCATGTACGAAGGTTTCCTTGAGCACTTTCCAAAGGTTTTAATTTCTAAAATAGTTTTTGACTGTACCTTTATGTAAGGTATCACTGTGAGGTGTTGTCCATAGTTGGGACATTAGTCATAGTTGGTATTAAAACTCACAACATATGTGTTGTTGTATTTTGCACGACAATTGTTGTAATAAAGTTGTAGTTGTAATAAACTCAGAATGGGTTGGATGGAATGGACCTATTTTGGGGGCGTCACACCTGATCCTATTGCTCCTCCTCCTACTGTTTCTCCTTCTCACTCTCATTCTATTCCTCCTACTCCTCAAAATTCAGACCTTTCTCATCTTGTTAGTGATATGAATTCCAAGTTCGACACAATGCTTGAACTCATGCATAATTTTTCAGCTTCACTAAATTCTTTATCCGATAGAGTACTTACAGTTACTGAGAAGGTTGAATCTTTAGATGTGCATTTCAAGGATTTGTCTAAGAAGATTGAAGATGGGGTGTTTGAGACTGATAAAGAAGACAATTAATTTCTCCTTTTTGATGATGTCAAGGGGGGAGAGATTTGGGTATTTAAACTTTGGGATTTTAGACTCTGTTATGTTTTTGGATAAGTATTTGGATTTTAGATTGGCAAGATAACTAATTTGGATATGTTTTGGATATGTTGGAATTTGGTAAACATTTGAATTCATATTGGTTGGTTAAGCAGAAATATGATTCTTCTTTACTGTCATGCTTTGGGTACTATGTGTTTAATATGGGTTATTTGATATACATGCAATTAACATGTGATATTTGATATACATGCCATGTTGAAAGATTTTGTTTAACAAATATGCGTAAATTAAGGGGGAGCCATATATTTAGGGGGAGTATGATATATATTGTCATCATCAAAAAGGGGGAGAATGTTAGTATTTATACTATGTGATTTTAATGATGACAATGTTTATATGGGCTAATTATTTTTATTGGCTTATAATTTTATTTAGTCATGTTAAATATTTTGCATGGGTTATTGCATGAAAGGATTCTGCAGGTTGTCACCTGATTCAAAGTTTTTGGAATATAATATTTATATGATTATTTTGAGGACTAATTCTAATGTAAATTGGAGAAGTTTAAGGAAATTGAAAATTAGGTATTGGATTTTTTTTAACAGGTATGTGCGAACTGGATTTTATATCTAATCTGTTTTAATTCCTTATTTGCTGGGTTATATTCTTCTAATATAGATATAGATATTATTTGTTATATAGTGTATTACCAATTTACGTGTCTTTAATATTTTTAGGAATTGGTATATCTATGGACTCTTATTTAAAATTGAACAACAGTTATTTTTTTGGAGTCTTGCTAACAACAGTTGTTGTTTTGAAGGAAACTTGTTAACAATCAATTGGACTCTTTCAGCTAGTCTTGATATTTTATTTGACTACTTCTCTTATCTTCTGAGGCTGTTATTCATCTCCTATTAACAAGTAATATAGTCGTTGCTGGAAGAATTGTTACGTTACTTGTCATAGCCGTTGCTCTCTTCATTATATATATTGTTTACTCGGCTTCATGAAGGGATACAAGACTGCAGAACATAAACTTCAAGAGAGCTATCTGAGATAATCATTCTTTTTAGTCTTGGTTTACAGTGTTCAAGTATTCCTTATTTATATCTATTGTAAACATAGTACAAGTCTAGGTTGGCTTGGATTTTTTATTTTAGTAATATTCAGATCTGCATAACGGTTTATCAAAGTCTCGTGAGGTGAGAGGTGTTGCGAGAGGGTGCAAAGGGGCGGAGGTGTCCAATCGATCGTCATTGTAATAGAGTTATTTTTACTTTGTAATTGCTGAGTATTATTTTAATAAAGTGAGTCTCCAATCCTTGTTGGGATTGGACGTGGATTAGGCTACTAGACTAGAGGATATGGGCTGAACCACGTAAAAATCTCGGTGTGCTTTATTTTTCGTGTTTTTGTTTTTAAGCTTTATTTTCTGCCGATTTTTGTTTTAGTTGGAGAAATTTTATACTAATACGGACATGTATTAGTTGTCCGTTTATAACAGTCTAAGAATATAACTAATACGGACAGGGTTAGACTGTCCGATTATAGCCTGCTATAGTAAACTTCAATAATTGGCCACTATAGATCACTTCTAAGTATTTACACCTATTCACCCCCCCTCTAGGTGTGCTATATTACATAATTACAATAATAATTATAATGAGGACTTATTTTGAGTTTGAATATTGTCTAGAAGACCATATTTATATTAAAACTCACAGCTCATATTGTATATTTAAGTTTGTATTTAAGTTATGTACCATGTATTTGGCGACTCAAGATGGGTGATGTATACCTATTTTGGAGGCATCACAGTTCGCCCCTGTATGTAAGTGTCCGCAGTTTAATATTACGGATAGTTTAATTGTCTAAATACCTCTCGTTAATCTGCAGTTTAATCATATGGATGCTAGGTATGACAATTGTTAATCCTTGAAGATGTACAACGTTGTTTTGGGTCTTATGGTCCGTCCGCAGAACTAAACTGCGAACGCTGAGTTTATTAACGATATAATCCAAACGTCGACGTTTTTGGTGAACCACCACTCCACAAAACTAAACCACGGACTCTGAGTAATATAAAACGGTCAAGTATTAAGCTCTATTTATATTCTTCATAGTATGCATGCCTTTTAGATCTTATCTCATTTTGGCAGTAGCGATCTGGAACTAAAAGAGTTTGATTTAAAGCTATCAAGTTTTTCATTCTTCTTGTATATTATTGTTCTTATTGATTCATGTGATCTCGGTTAATTAGAAACATGCATGGTTAAACATTTATAAGGATATATATCACAATATGTTACCTCACATGCTTCATACTATGAGAAACTGCTTCACCCTATTGTTAGATTTCATTTGTTTAGTCATGCATGTTTCTCATCATCTCAAATAACATGAATCTACAACAAGAATATGCAAAAACGACGAAATGAAAAATTGATAGCTTTAAATCTATATTTTTTGGTTTGAGGCCTAATGCGCAGAACTAAAATGCAGACGATTTTAGAGCGAATCTGGTTACCCTAATTGATTTTCTATTCTCGCTCTTTTCTCGTAAAATGTTCAATCAACTTGAGAAAGAAACAAAGGTACTGAGCATACCTGATCATTTTTATTTCTTCCTTTCTCATCTACTCATACGATTGAGAGAGCATAGCCTACTAACAAGCATACCAAGAGACAAACATCAGCAAAAATCAATAATCAACAATTTAATTTTACATTTGTTTTGTCATGAATTTGTTTGCTGAAGAATCATTTCATTCAATTTCAAGTATTGAGGAAGAATTGCATTCTAATAATGATGTAACAAGTCTAGTTGATGATACAATTCTTTATGTTGCTCAAATTTTTGTTATGTTGGAAGATGCTGAAATTTATTATAGAAAATATGCAAAACGTGTTAGATTTGAAGTAATAATAAAAACTAGCAAAAAAACATGTAAAGCTAGATTGTATCAATGGGGTGAAGTGTTTTCTTATAGTATAAAGCCTGGGAGACAACATACTGTGATATATATCCTTATAAATGTTTAGTTATCCATGTTTTTCATCAGCTCAAATCACATGAATCAGTAAGAACAATAGTATGCAAGAAGAAACAAAAAAATTGACAAACTCTAAATCGAACTTTTCTAATTTCAAGGGTTGAGATTAAATTTAATTTTATCCCCGTCGCTAAAAGAAATAGCAGTAGACATACTCTTTCTAGCATTAGCAGAAATTATCATAATACCCCCACTTATTTTTTTTCTTTCTACCACTAGAAAGAGTAGCTGCAGGTTTGAATATATAATATATACGGCAGTTTGTTTCCACAATTTAGCCGTGAGGCGGAACCGAAGTCGAGGGGGGCATATAACCCCCAGGATGAAGCTTATCTTCATCCATACGCTTTGCTGCGACTGCGACTTTGTTCTTTCTTCACTTGATCAAGCGTCTTGCGCTGCCACCTCGCCTTACCCGCCTCGCCGAGTCCTTTACGCCTTAAGAAGTATGATTGATAGATTGGAGATAATGGGTTTTTGTCCATGTTTTGGCCAAGAAGAAGAAATGAAGCTCAACAATGAGGATGAGAGAGAAATCGACTCACCCCACATAATCGCTCGCTTCTCAATTCTCTTCCGGTTATTTTTTATATATATATTATTTTAAACCAATTATCCGATGTATTTTTTACTAGATTTTTGTGAATCATCACTTGAATAACATTGGGCAATCAAGGTTATTAATTTATTTGATTATATTTAATTTTTCAATATGTCACCCATACGGTCAATTTGTAACTTTTTTTTTCTTTTTTAAGTTCTACCCCTACGGTTTCTATTCGGTTTTGCTTATTAAGATGCATGAATTGTCATATTCTTTGAATTACATCGAGATATCCAAATAGTTAATTGTTAGTCTCAGAATTTGGTTTCTTTAAAGATCCTTTTTCAGTCATTCATCATTGTTTTTTTTTAATTAGTAATTTAATAGTAAATTATAAATTTATGTTTATATAGTAATGGACCTAATGGTAGCTCAAGAAACCGGTAATGTTTTGATACTATTGTTCTTTTTTTAGTAAATCTTTTTCGTATTTTTGGTCTCATTGCTTTATGGTGTAATTCATAAATTAGTTTGCAAATCTTAATCGCATAACATTGTTTGTAGTAAAAAAAACATGATGGATTGCAATATGCATAACATTATAATTAGTAAAACATGATGGATTGCTTTCATCAGCTCATGCTGTGTTAGAGGAAGTAGTTAGTCTAGAACATTTTCTGTTCTCTAAGAGGGGAAAATGCGTGTGTTGTGATGACTACCAGGTATTTGATAATTGTCCTCTGTAAAGTAGATATCTTTATTTTTTGGTTTTCTCCTTTTAGTGTATTTTACTATACTTTGTTAAACAAGTTATGCTTTCTTAGTTTTTGCCCGTGGAGAAAAACTGTCAAGATTGAACATACATGTTGTTCATTTGGTTGGTGTTAGTAGATTGAGCAGAAATAACAAAAATATACCAATTTTTTCTTGTTTCTTGGAGCTGTTCTAACTAGTGATAAATATGCTATTTTTGTGTGTATATAATTTGGGTTTTGGTTAATTCTCATGGATCTATTGAATTTATGAGTTTTTCGTTTTTTGGACCTGTGTGTTGCATGAACGTCGCTGCTCCGGACCTCCAGTAACCGCCCTCAAATTTTGACCCCCTCAAATTTTGTTCTAGTTCCGCCACTGAAGACAGCTACATATAATGTATTGTTGACTTTTTCCAACTAAACCCATTTACTTCTTCTTCTTCTTTCTCTCTCCCCCTTCATTCAATGCTAGCTGAGAATTTAAGGACAGACTACTTCTTTCCTGCCAAATTAGTTGAGAATACAACACCCTAGCTTTACTTATTTGGCTTTCATCATTCTACTAATATACATATATATCATTCTACTAATATACATATATATAGTTTGTTTCCACAATTTTGGCAGCTGTTTTGATTCATTAGGGACCCTTTATTTTACTTCTTAGCTGTCAATTAAATGTCTCGTTGCGTTTTAAATTATAAATACAAATGTTGAGCTTTGCCTTCTGATTTGATTTCATGGGTGCCTCTAGTTTTTAGTACTATTTGTTACTTCTTCTTTTTTTCACTTTTGCCAGCAATGTTCAACTTAAAAAAGAATCTAATTCCACATGCATCATCTTCATACTCCTACCTATATATTATATATACTATTTAGCCTCGCTTCCAAGACTGTATTTTATTGATATAATTTATCTCAAATTTTGAACGGCCCAGATAATTTATTGAGTGAGCAGAAAATTCAAAATCATTTATATTTTATTAGATAGATTCAAATTTGTCTCTATTCCTTCTACGGCAGGAAAAAAAATTAATCAAGGTATTATGATAATTTTCGTTATGGTCAAAAAAGATGTGTCTGTCGCTACTCCTTTTAACGGCAGTGATGCAATTGAGTTTAATATCAGTCCTTGGATATCAGAATGAAAGACTGGAGATTTGATTATTAAAATAGTATCTGTGACAATCAGTAACTACGGATGGGAACCCATTATATATATAATTGTGGAGTGGAGGAGTTGTATTTTTTTGACAAAGTCTTGGAATAAGAACAGAGAATAATTTTCACTTATAAATGAATCTAATTATAAAAATACTAAAGTCGATGTGATATCTCCTTCTGTCCTAAATTAAACTCAAAATTCAAAAACATAAATACTATTAAAAAATAGACAAAAATAAATAAAATTATACATGTATTCAACACGACTAACAAAAAAGAGATGATATAAAACACACTCAAATCTAAATAATTATGTCTACTAAAGTCAAACCTCTTTATTGGAGGGGTAGTATAAAACATGTACAATTATTATATTGTATCGTCATTGATGATGCGTGAGACAATATAAATAATTAAATCCCACCCCTATCGAGTTCAATCTTTAAAGTCTACGTTAGTTTGAATTTAGTGAATTAGGGATAAGCATCCAAGAAATAATCCTGCTGCTTGTGTTTCATACATTATAAATGAATTGAATTAATGATGTTTTACTTTTCAAAGTCCACCAGTGATTTATGTGGAGTACTACATAAATATATAACGTTCTTCCCATCCCTAATAACATTAATATTTTCTTTTTAATTTTTAAACTTTTACTATAATTTAAGAGATTGTAATCTTCCAAAAACTATAATTTTACGAGATTGTAATCTTTTAGAAAATAGTCTTTATTAAAAATGTTAGCATTGACGTTGAATTTGCAGTTTACGTTCTACACACTGCTCGGGGAGGATCTCTGAATTTCGATCCCAACATAAATGTGATGGGTTCATTTATATATACGTGTGATTATTATTATATGCACAACGTACCCTATCGAGAGTTTGATATACCTCATGTGATTCTCATTTTTCGTATTTTTTTGGGGTTTTGAATATAAATACATATGGTCCCTTTTTTCAAAAAATAAAAAAATTAATCAAAGACGAACCGGCTATAATGACGATTTTTTAAAATATAGCAGCAGTTCGAACGTCGTTATAACTATGTTGTCGGCTTTGTATGCTATAACGACGAAAAAACCCATCGCTATAGCCGGTTCGTTTTTGATTAACCATATATATATCCTGTAAAATTAATCTAAAAGTTAACTGGACTATGCTTGATTGTCTCCTCAAATTATCTGCAAGCGACTATAAGTTCAAAAGATTTTTAGATCAGAAACAAAAGATTTAATGCCATGTTCAAAGGGTTTAATTTCCTCAAACAATTACCAACCAGTCTGAGAAATATAAAAATGAATCTCTTTATTTCCAAGCTCACGAAATTACACCGCTACAAGTTATTTTCCAACTCTTAATAATTACACAATATATCTCACAAACAGGCAACCAAATTTTAATATTATACATCACACCAGAAATTCGAAACACCATGGAGTTTTCCACCTTAATTACGTATAAGGGCACACCCAAAAAAATAAAAATTATTTTTTCTCCGTGAAGGTCAAGCTGAACTCCCACAATTTCTTGGCCAAATCTGGATCTCTAGCTATGGAGCTCGCTTTAGCTATGTTGCTGTCCATGAAATATTCACCACTAACACCATTAACTTTCGGACTCGATGCCAAATAGCAACTAGTTGCTGCTCCCTGGCTAACATTTTTCATAAAAAATTGTGTACAACCAAGTATGCCTGCAATTCATCAGCAAGGAACCAGATAAATATATGATCCAACTATTTTTTTTATAATATGATTGATATATGTTCATACGACAACAACATAGAAGTGTTGATATTATTAGTAGAAGAGCGCGGAATGGTAAATTAAAAGGCTCGAATACATACAACCAAGAAGGCCGCTGTTTTGAGAAATATTGGTGGCAATAACTCCAGGATGAAGTGAATTTGCAGTCACATTAGCTCCTTCCTCCTGATAATGACCAAATAGAAAAATTAAGCAATGTTCTTATATTAAAATTAAATTCTAACAAGCATGATGAATGACGATAACTGCAGTATGAATTACGCGAACAGGTGTCTTGCTATAATTGGTCATATTTGGCATGATTAAAAGATTACTTGTACAAAACTCTATATCGTACAAATATTATTTACACAACATCCTCGATCAGTCGAACACTTTTCTCTTTGATTTTTGAATTCAATGTGAAATTATTAGAAAAAAGATGGAACATTAGCATTTTGGTTAAATAAAAATTGTACCTAAAGATGCCTAGTTTAGGATAAAAGTTTAACCATCTTCATGTGTATATTTAGATAGTTATTAGAGAAAATGATTTACCTTCAAGCGCCTTGCTAGCTCAACACAGTGCAATGTGTTACAGAGTTTGGACTGTCCATAAGCACTGTTGGGGTTGTAACTGGAAATTATGAACAAAATCAGAGGAAACATTTAAATTTAGATGAATGAAATATGATAAAACTCGTAACCTTTTGGTAGTTTGCTCTTAATTATGAAGGAAAAAAATAGTACATGTAATATTTACCTTGCTTTATCATTGATTTTGTCAAAACGAATTCCTTCTTTGTACCCATACCGGTGCAGCTCTGATCCTACATTAACGATCCTTCCTTCTTTACCACATTCGCGTGCGGTTTTTTTCAAGGTGTCCAACAAAAGATTTGTCAAAAGGAATGGACCCAAATGGTTAACGGCAAATTGCTGTTCTATGTTGTCCTTGGAAAGCGTGAATGGAGGTGCCATGATCCCTGCATTGTTACTGTCAACACCAAAGACTACGAGTTCAGTTATATGCTAAGGTAGATTAGGCCATTATGATACATTGAAGCGTATTTAAGAAAAATTACAAGACAAAAGACGGTTAAATGTTAAATAGCAGTTTTCTTACACAAGGATGTTCAGGGGAAGACCAGTGGCGATAAATTCAGCAACAAATTTCCTTATGGATGCCTGTGAATTGAGATCAATCTCCATTACATCAAGTTTAGCACCGGGGATTTTCTGGCGTAATTCTTCTTTAACTTTTTCACCAGCTTTAACATTTCTCACTCCCATAATTACATGAACGCCACGTAAGGCAAGGACACGGGTAGTTTCTTTACCAATACCATTTGATGCTCCTGAGGTTATACAGAGTGTTATTAAGCACTTTTCGGTTAAGTCATAGATTAAGTACAGATCATTCTCATATAGTGGACCAAACAAGTTTATGGGAAAGTATGAAGCATCAGGAATTCAATTAAGTTAAGAATCACACTTTTTATAACCAGATAAATCTCGGTTTAAGGATTACCTTTTACATAAATCGACAGTCGGTCACATCTACAATCTAATAGAACAACTATGAACAAAGTCTGAGAAACCCACAATTTTCTTGGATTTTGAATTTCACTGTCCTAAGATATTTTATCCCAATTGTAATACCTCAAACCATAAGAAATGTTCCAACATGCACATACTGATGATATTTAACCCCCAAAAGAAGAAGAAAAAAAAACACCAAGTGAATTGATAATAAGATCCAGATGACTACTGATGATCCCAAAATATCGAAATGGATTAACTTATTTATATATCGCATTGTTCTTGATTCAGCTTGGTAACTGTTACTGAATTAGAACTGCATACTCATGTAAACATTTCAACAAGCACATTATGCGCTAATTTACAATAACATCTTACTAAAAAATCTTGCTTTCTTTGTTTTCTAATAATAATCTTATTTCCCCCCTTCTTCTGGGAGTTGAGTAGGTGGTATTTGGTATTTTTCTTTCTTTCAAACTAATTTCTCATTCTTCTAGATGAATTGATGTCATGAATAAGTAATCAAAAATAGTTCAAACTAAAAGCCCAACAACTTTTATATGATTAAGAAATCATCAAACTAGACAGGCATATATATGAGGAACAAAATCAAAAACAATTCAAACCAAGAACATGATAATATTAGAAATTGGGACCAACCCATCAAAGAACAAAGAAAACTGTAAACATTATACAGAAAGAACAGAGTAAAAAAAGAAAAGAAAAGGAAATTAACCCAGATGAGAAAAAAAGACCTGTAACAATGGCAACAAGGCCAGTTCCATCAACTCCTTTGGTAACTTTCTCAGCAGTGGAGCTGGCAGAGAACCCAGATTTTCCTTTAATTCCAAAGATCCACATATTTTTTCAAATACCCAATAAGATTCTTGATCAAAAACTGAAGAAACAAATAGTAGCAGCTCTTTTTTGCTAGTAATAGAAAATATTCTTTACCTCTGTATTTAGCTATGGAACCTACACTATATAAATATAGAGAGAGCTTGACAGATGTATAAAATTTATACGTAAAGTATAGCTCATGTATGACGTTGGGAACCGTGTTGAAGAATGAATGAAAACAGGGGACACTAGCTGGCCTATTTCGGTATCAGAATTCAGCCCAAGTGGACTTAGAATATTATGGTCTTTGCGGGGTTGACTTCCATTGTAGCAGCCATCAAAATAGACCATATTAATTTTGGCCTTTTGGGTGGTTACAATTATAGTAAATACTAGCAGTCGCACATCCGTGTAAATTATGTAGATTATGTAGATAAAATAAAAAATTTATAAAATTTAAAAGAGAAAATAAAAAGGTATAAAAAATTAACATTAAAAAGGATAAAATTGTAATATATCCAGTTATAAGAGCGAAAGAGTGAAAAGAAAAAAAAGTACGACTCAATTATACTTAAACTTGTGGAGGAAGCTTTCACGGAGACTTTATAATATATATATATATATATATATATATATATATATATATATATATATAGTTATTTATAACGACGGTGAATCGATAGTAACGAGCCACACCCGTCGCTATAGTTCAAAAAATATTGCAATCAAGAAATTAATGATTATGACACATTTAAATAGGAAACTGATAAATCCACAACATTACACATGAAAAGTGTTGCTATAGATGTATAGCAACGGTGAAAAGTCGTCGCTATACATCTATAACGATACTTTTCATATGTAGATATCAAAAAGTGTTATAAAAATATGAATTTTCATTTAAATATAATAGTTGAGGTGATTTTTTAAAATAAAATGTTTCATTTGGATGACATGACATGAACCAATAATAAGTGACCTTTCATTTCTACTATACTATGCCAAATTGACTTATGATGATT
Organism: Panax ginseng; assembly: GCA_020205605.1. NCBI lineage: Eukaryota > Viridiplantae > Streptophyta > Magnoliopsida > Apiales > Araliaceae > Panax > Panax ginseng. The sequence continues at coordinate 30,723,570 of CM035138.1, read as the reverse complement.
CATAGTTCATGATAATTTCAGATGTCTATGATCGAGAATTTTGTAATTAAAATGATTATCGATTTAATTTTAAAATAATATTAATATCACATAAAAGTATCACATAATGCTCACATACTATATGTGTGACACACATGAATTCATTGTTGACATGACTCACTTAACTCAACAACAAATTCATTTGTCACTCACCATCATAATATATGTATGATGTGTGCATGTATGATATAATAGCGATTATTATTAATTATAATTAATTTGTATATTGAAAAGACGTAAATAATAAATTTTATGAAATTAATTATAATTAGGCCGCGTAATCTGTCTAAATGATATATAATGTATTCATTGTGTAGTCGACTTGACATGCATATATAGTTGTATGAGGAGTAAGTAGCTAGTAACTAATGTAAATCTCATTCTTATTGATACAAAGTAGTTTGAAAAAAATTATAATAATAATTGTTGAAGTACATCTATCTAATAAAATACAAATGATTTTGAATTTTCCGCTCACTCAATAAATTATCTGGGCCGTCTAAAATTTGGGATAAATCTCACCGTCCATACATCTATCTAATAAAATACATCTATTTATCTATCTAATAAAATACAAATAATTTTGAATTTCCCCCTCACTCAATAAATCATCTGGGCCGTTCAAAATTTGAGTCTCACTGTCCATACAGTGTCCCCAGCCAGTAACTACATATAACAGGAATTCAAACTGAGGTTGCTTAAACTTAAAGAACACACTAAATCCTTTGTCAAGAAAAACCAACAACTTACAAACACAATAGCTAAGTAATTACAACTGAACATTCTTTTTGTTTTTGTTTTTGTTCTTGTTTTCTTTTGCCGCATTGGTGCCAAACAAAAGTAAAAATAATAGTCTCTAGACTTCACAAAAGAGTCATATTTGTTTTTTTTTTTTCTCTTTTTTTCTGCTAAATTGAGAGTATATTGAAAAAAACAAAGGAACGAGATCTGGGGACATAACCGCAAAGCCACTATAGCAGAAACATCATAGACAGGCCAATGATGCAGATGCAAATGTTATAGTCAAAAGACTATAACTGTCAAACCCTAAGAAAATGGCTTTTCTACAAATTTACTAAATTTCTTAACAGGGAATAATTTACATTTGATAATGTTAATACAATCTTGAGCAGTAGTAGAGGCAGCTGAGGGTTTATCTCCATGGTATATGTGATTTTGCTTGTTCAATATCTTGTACACCATAATAGCCAAGCAAAGTTTTATGATGCACTAAGTCATTAATCTATGATGCATCATGTAATCCATACGAATTAATGATACTGAACCTATCAGCAATGCTATAAATTGATCCTCACAATAAAAAAAGATATCCCAAATTCATATCAGCAAAACATATCTCTAAATGACAAGTCCGTTAGAAACTCAAATCAAAAAAAGAGGTATCTCAAATGATTCAAAATACTAACTTAGGTGGAAGATTTGACAGCCCAGAATAGACCTTTGACTTGAGAAAGACCTGCCCATAGCACTTGATCAGGTATGATTGAGGGAGGAGGGATTAAAAGGAGCTTCTGCTTCATGAGAAGAATACTAGCATAGTTCGAGGGAGGAGGAGACCGAGTGCAGTTGCTTATAATCTCTCTAACAGTGGCATTAAACAAGATCCCAAAAATAGAGACGATGGGATCAAGGGGGGTAGGTTGGTTTTCCAGCCAAGCCAAGGATCCTGCCACAGTCTAATGCCCAGACCATTTCCAACTTTGTATTCAATAAAACGGGCAACTAACTGCCTAAGGTTCACGACCTTTCTCCAAATACAAGAAGCGCATCATAGGGGACGGGAGTAGTCCAAAAATTGTGCTTTAAAAGCATAGTCTTTCGAACCCATTCAGCCCAAAAAGAGGTAGAATTAAAACTTACCACTTGCCACACGTGATATATAATTTGTGCCTTATTCCATTCTTCAACACTTTTCACACCCAAACCTCCCTCAGCAAGGGAAAGAGCGACTCTTTTCCAAGCTATTTTGGAGCTCATCTGAACTTATACTATATATATTTCCTGTAAAATTAATCTAAAAGTTAATTGGACTATACTTAATTGTCTCCTCAGATTCTCTGCAAGCAACTAGAAGTTCACAAGATTTTTAGATCAGAAACAAAAAGATTTAATGCCATGATTCGAAGGGTTTAATTTCCTCAAACAATTACCAACAACTCTGAGATATATAAAAATGAATCTTTTTATTTCCAAGCTCACGATATTACACCGCTACAAGTTATTTTTCTAACTCATAATAATTACACAATATATCTCACAAACAGGGCTACCAAATTTTAATATTATACAAACGCACACCAGAAATTCGAAACACCATGTAGTTTTCCACCTTCATTACGTATAAGGGCACACCAGAAAAAAATTCAAAATTATTTTTTCTCCGTGAAGGTCAAGCTGACCTCCCACAATTTCTTGGCCAATTCTGGATCTCTAGCTAGGGAGCTCGCTTTAGCTATGTTGCTGTCCATGAAATATTCACCACTAACCCCATTAACTTTCGGACTCAATGCCAAATAGCAACTAGTTGCTGCTCCCTGGCTAACATTTTTCATAAAAAATTGTGTACAACCAAATATGCCTGCAATTCATCAGCAAGGAACCAGATCAATATATGTTCCAACTAATATTTTATATAATATGATTGATATATGTTCATACGACAACAACATAGAAGTGTTGATAATATTAGGTGAAGAGCGCGGAATAGTAAATTAAAAGGCTCGAATACATACAACCAAGAAGGCCGCTGTTTTGAACAATATTGGTGGCAATAACTCCAGGATGAAGTGAATTTGCAGTCACATTAGCTCCTTCATCCTGATAATGACCAAATAGAAAAATTAAGCAATGTTCTTATATTAAAATTAAATTCTAACAAGCATGATGAATGACGATAACTGCAGTATGAATTACGCGAACAGGTGGTCTTGCTATAATTGGTCATATTTGGCCATATTTGGCATGATTAAAAGATTACTTGTACAAAACTCTATATCGAACAAATATTATTTACACAACATCCTCGATCAATCGAAGACTTTTCTCTTTTATTTTTGAATTCAGTGTGAAATTATTAGAAAAAAGATGGAACATTAGCATTTTGGCTAAATAAAAATTGTACCTAAAGATGCCTAGTTTAGGATTAAAGTTTAACCATCTTCATGTGTATATTTAGAAAGTTATTAGAGTAAATGATTACCTTCAAGCGCCTTGCTAGCTCAACACAGTGCAATGTGTTACAGAGCTTGGACTGTCCATAAGCACTGTTGGGGTTGTAACTGGAAATTATGAACAAAATCAGAGGAAACATTTAAATTTAGACGAATGGAATATGGTAAAACTCGTAACCTTTTAGTAGTTTGTTCATAATTATGAAGAAAAAAAACAGTACATGTAATATTTACCTTGCTTTATCATTGATTTTGTCAAAACGAATTCCTTCTTTGTACCCATACCGGTGCAGCTCTGATCCTACATTAACGATCCTTCCTTCTTTACCACATTCGCGTGCTGTTTTTTTCAAGGTGTCCAACAAAAGATTTGTCAAAAGGAATGGACCCAAATGGTTAACGGCAAATTGCTGTTCTATGTTGTCCTTGGAAAGCGTGAATGGAGGTGCCATGAGCCCTGCATTGTTACTGTCAACACCAAAGATTACAAATTCAGTTATATGCTCAGGTAGATTAGGCCATTATGATACATACTTGTATTTAAGAAAAATTACAAGACAAAAGACGGTTAAATGTTAAATAGCAGTTTTCTTACACAAGGATGTTCAGGGGAAGACCGGTGGCGATAAATTCAGCAACAAATTTCCTTATGGATGCTTGTGAATTGAGATCAATCTCCATTACATCAAGTTTAGCACCGGGGATTTTCTGCCGTAATTCGTCTTTAACTTTTTCACCAGCTTTAACATTTCTCACTCCCATAATTACATGAACGCCACGCAAGGCAAGGACACGCGTGGTTTCTTTACCAATACCATTTGATGCTCCTGAGGTTATAGAGAGTGTTATTAAGCACTTTTCGGTTAAGTCACAGATTAAGTACTGATCAATCTCAAATAGTGGACCAAACAAGTTTATGGTAAAGTATGAAGCATCAGAAATTCAATTAAGTTGAGAATCACAATTTCTATAATGAAGGATTATCTTTTACATAAATCCACCGGTCGATCACATCTACAATCTAATAGAACAACTATGAACAAAGTCTGAGAAACCCACAATTTTCTTGGATTTTGAATTTCACTGTCCAAAGATATTTTATCCCAATTGTAACCCCTTAAACCATAAGAAATGTTCCAACTATATGGCTTAGAAGATTGGCAACCACTAGATAGTTTTACTAATATTTAACCCCCAAAAGAAAAAGAAAAAAACACCAAGTGAATTGATAATAAGATCCAGGTGACTCCTGATGATTCCAAAATATCGATATGGATTTACTTATCCATATATTACATTGTTCTTAATTCAGCTTGGTATCTGTTAGTCAATCAGAACTGCATACTCATGTAAACATTTCAACAAGCACATTATGAGCTAATTTACAATAACATCTTACTAAAAAAATCTTGCTTTCTTAGTTTTCTAATAATAATACATGTCCTTTTATATAAGCTCTTATTTCCCCCCTTCTTTTGGGAGTTGAGTAGGAGGTATTTGGACTTTGGTATTTTTCTTTCTTTCAAACTAATTTCTCATTCGTCTAGATGAATTGATGTCATGAATAAGTAATCAAAAATAGCTAAAACTAAAAACCCAAAAACGTCTATATGATTAGACATGCATATATATGAAGAACAAAATCAAAAACAATTCAAACCAATAACATGATAATATTATAAATTGGGACCAACCCATCAAAGAACAAAGTAAACTGTAAACATTATACAGAAAGAACAGAGTAAAAAAAAGGAAATTAACCCAGATAAGAAAAAAAGACCTGTAACAATGGCAACAAGGCCAGTTCCATCAACTCCTTTGGTAACTTTCTCAGCAGTGGAGCTGGCAGAGAACCCAGATTTTCCTTTAATTCCAAAGATCCACATATTTTTTCAAATACCCAATAAGATTCTTGATCAAAAACTGAAGAAACAAATAGTTGCAGCTCTTTTTTGCTAGTAATAGAAAATATTCTTGACCTCTGTATTTAGCTATGGAACCTACAATATATATATTTATATATAGAGAGGGCTTGAGAGATGTGTAAATTAATTAATTAGTTTATACATAAAGTATAGCTCATGTATGACGTTGGAAACCGTGTTGACGAATGAATGGAAACGGGGGAAACACTGTTGACTTCCATTGTAGCAGCTATCAAAATAGACCATATTAATTTTGGGTGGTTACAATTATAGTAATATTAAAAACATTGCAATAAAGAAATTAATGATTATGAGTAATTTAAATATAATAGTTGAGGTTATAGTAATATTGATGATAATTTCAGGTCTCAATAATTGAGAATTTTATAATTAAAAAGATTATTTAATTAATTTTACGTCACGCATGGTTAATTTGTATATTGAAAAGACATAAATAATAAATTTTATGAAATTAATTATAATTACAATATTTCATCTGTCTAACTGATATATATAATGTATTTGATATGTAGTCGACTTGACATTAGTTTGAAAAAAAAATGTTGGTGGAAATTCACCAAACACATTAAATGAAAGGTGTGGATTAACAAATGAAAAATTGGTATTGACAATGTAATCAACTCCAGCGTATAAGTTTTCAAAGTCCACTTATAAAAATGTAGGGAAGGGGTAATCATTCTCATTATTGAAGGTGGAGGGATAAGCATGGGCAGATCTAGTTTTTTTTTTTTTTTTTTTTTTTTTGGGGAGATGGGGGACGGGGAGGGTAGAGGAGAGGGTCAATTCACCCCACTTAATTTTCTGGAGTAAGATTTTTATTTATTTTAATTTTATAAGGTGTGTAATGAAAATAATAAATTTAAATTAAAAGATTATTAAATGTCTCAAATTTCTACTAACACGAACACTCCACTCTTTTATATTATTGTTTATTAATTTGCATTGAACATAATATTTTTGCATCTATTGAAATGAGGTTATCATTGCAACAGTTTCAAATAATGAAGTCTCGAAAAATGTTACTCCCTCCGTCCTAAATTAATTACTCAGTTTTGATTTTTTAAGTCAAATTGACTATTTTTAGAATTAATAATCAAGTATATAAAAATATATTTCTAAAATTATTAAAATTGGGATTAGTAATAAATTGTATATACTTTCTTGTTCTTATAATCTCTTCACCTATATTTTAGCAAAAATAGTAAAAATATTAGTTTTAAAAATGACAAAACTATATTTTTCACCACTATACTTGGCAAGTTTTGTGACGCCCCCAAAATAGGTATATATCACCTATTCTGAGTCGCCAAATACATGGTACAGAATACAAATACAATCTTAAATATACAACATAAGCTATGAGTTTTAATACAAATATTGTTTTCTAGACAGTATTCAAACTCAAAATAAGTCCTCAATATATTTATTATCACACTATTTCATATAATAATGAGGACTACTAATGCTATCATCTGGACCGTCACTCTGTACCCCAACTAGTCCCTGCTACGTTCTCATTTCCTGAATAGAACAATGAAAGTAAAAGGGTAAGCTCAACTAACCCAATAAGAAATATTATGACTAAGATAATGCAGAATAAATTATCGTTAGCCTTCAACAGTGTTAAACTGATACAATATAACAAACATCAAGTTTAACTGCAGCGGAACAAGCAATCCATTAGAAGAGTCAAGTAGAGAATAAAATCTACTATCTTCTATGATTTAAAAGGTTTTTCAATACTTTTATCATTTGACTCAACTTAATAAATAATCCACATCATCCCTACACTACTGACCAGGATATTCATTAGTATCACAACCACAAATTATCCATGCACTACGGGCCAAGGATATTCGTGTTTTCATCAATGGTCATGATCATGTCAACAACTGTCCATCAACGCACTACGAGCCAATGAGAAATTTTACCACATCATTTATAACATTACGGTCATGATTATACCGAATGATCCCTGGTCATAATCATACCAAGTCCATCTATGCACTACAGGTCACAGATGACTTTCAATAGAATATAAACATGAGGATGATGACAATGATATAGGAATTCAATAAAAAAAGTTCAAGAATTAATTTATCCAGGAACCAATAACGTCCAAATTGTCAACATAATACTGCTTTGTGGTGTAAAATTCAAGAATGCTTAGAAGAATATTTCCATGAAAAGATACTGGATGAAGCACAAATATCAAGGATATTCCACTAATTTTATGGAGTATAGAAGTCAAAGTTTTAATCAACTGAGTATAATAACGAATGAAATAAATAAAGAATTCACCAAGCATGCGATAGATCACATACATGCATTATTCCAATGTAATAATAAATAATGGAACCAAGTCACGCGTAAACGCATGCACGCATGTGATATTCCAACAGAATAATAAATAATGGAACCAGGTCATGCGTAAAGCACAAACAGGATGTTCCAACAGAATGATAAATAATGGAACCAGGTTATACATACAACACAGACAGGATGTTCCAATAGAATGATAAAGAATGGAATAATAGAAGAATGTCACCATGTATGCGATGAATTAGCATGTATATGTTATTCCAACATAATAATAAAGAATAAAATAACAGAAGTTCTCTTCATGAATACAAAAGAAATAACACCCCTTACTTTAGTAGGAGATTGAATACTGCAGTAGTATAGTAACAGAATACTCTTCTTCTTTCTCTCTTATTCTCTCTATACTTTCTCTCTATATAAGCTTAAATGAATTAAGTGAAAATAATGAAGAACTAATGTAAGACCCCAAATTATTAATAAATAAAATTTAATTCCTCTATTTATTATTTTGAAATAGTAAGGGTTGATTTGATTAATGTGGTTAGTTATGGGTAAAATGCTTAAATATTTAAATAAGCAAGTGGTTATAAAATATTCATTTTATCGGAGAATATTCGTTTGGTGTCGTGGAATATTCTTCTTTGTCGGGAATATTCGTATGCTGACAGTACATTTATTGTGTGAGCCCCATAACTGGAAAGCGATTGGATGAAGAAAATGACAAGTATAAGTTGTTTATAAATAATCTGCAGCAGCTTGTTATTCAAATTAACAACTCGTTGGAATACCCGTTGGTTAAAACACAAGAATACTGCGCTGTTGTTGCACAAGATGACACCGGTATTGCACCAATTATTGATTCTTACGTAAAGAAGGTACTACTCAATAATTTTTACAATGAGTTACTATTCAAGATTTTATTTTATTGATTCAATAATTGCCGCATTGATATTTTATATTACCGTTGTTTCAATAATTGTCACTACACGCATTTTTCATTATCGAAGCAATAATTCATATTATCCTAATAATATTATTAGAAAATATTATTGGCAATGTCTAGAAATTTCGCTCTAAGGAGAGGTTTGGTCACCTAATTACAGCCAAGAAGGAGAAATTCTTATTGAAAGCCCCTCTTCCTTAGAACCGCTCAGTTTATCGATGATTGTGATTCTGTAATATTATTTATGAATAATTAATTATTAATTTATATGATGAGGAAAATATTAATTTTATGTGGATATAGATGGAGAAAATTTTTAATGTGACAATTGTTAAAAATTGATATTTTATCTTTTCTCGATAAAATAATATTTTATTATTATAATGGTGATATTTTTACAATGAATGTGGGATATATGAGTATATGAGAAAGAAGAGTATTTTTGCTCAATAAATGTTTAACACATATTTGGTGTTACAAAAAATGTTTAACACATGTTTTGTGTGTTGGTGAACACAATTTTTGGACCAAAATTTGATTATAACTTTGAAAATCACTTTCGTTTGTGGATTTCATGAAATTTCGCTTTGGAATTTGGAAAAACTTTCTTACGCAAAGTTGTAGAGAATTAAATTTCCTATGGAAAGGACATGAGGTTCGAATTTTTCTGATAAAAGGGCTATTTATTATGAATTATTGAAGTTCTGGATTATCGAGTCTGAATTGATTTTGTAACAAAAATTGTTTAAAACATGTTTTTCATTTTTGGTGCATTTGTGTGGAAAATGTGCTTTTGATGTGGTGGGCTAAGGAAAATTTGGTTATAAATATATTATTATATTCAATTTTCTGCTTTGGTGTTCTAAGCATTTTTCTATAAATAGGGTGCTTAGGCTAGAATTGAAAATCATTCCAGAAATTGAAGTTTTCTCTCTACTTCTCTCTCTATATTATCGAGCGTATTCTTGTGAGTATTTTAATACTTTGAGTGTTGCTATACGGTGCAAGTTCCCTTCAGCACTATATCCAGTATTCCAGTCAAAAGTACTGTCTTTCCGAGGTAAGGGATGTTATTTTCTTCGTAAGTGACATTATTTCTTCAATATCATTATGCAGAAATATTGGTTGGAACATTTTATCAAATTTGAAACTTTTTCATGTCATGGTTACTATTCATGAGTTACTATTCATGAGTTACCATTCATGAGTTACTATTCACGAGTACTATTCACGAAGCATTATGATTTTTTTTTGTGAAATTTCTATCTTTTAGTGTCATAGTTACTATTCACGTATACGACACTATTCACGAATACGACACTATTCACAGAAAAATTAAAATTTTCTTTTCTGTATCCAAGATTGTCTGTTATGATTCCTATCTTTGATTGGATCTATGTTTTGGTCTTCATTCTTGAATTTTACTCCACTCTGGTTATTTATGAAGTATTTTTGAACTTGGATTGTTTAAAGTACGAATCCTTAATATTTGTTCTTTTGGTTCACTGGATTCATTTTCTTTAAAATATTTTTCATCATCCTCAGTCCTAAATGATGATATTACTGAATATCTTTGGAATGTAGTGCAAAGATGAATGATTTTCTGATGAATATCTTTGGCCCGTAGTGCAAAGATGAACAGGTGTTTAGATGAACAGGACCAACTAATGAATATCTTTGGCCTGTAGTGCAAAGATGAATATTTAATTTCAGATATATATTGATTGATGTTACAAGGATAAAATATCGATGATGGACTTTTAAATTCATAGATGATAGGAGATTTCATTCTCTACTTAACTCTTCTAATAAATTATTATTTTCGCTGCGAATATTGATTTAAAACTTGTTGTCTATTGTATTCTATTAGATTTTTCCCTGTTGAAGACTAATGATAATTTGTTCTATATTATCTTGGTCATAATGTTCTTTACTGGGCTAGTTGAGCTCACCCTTTTCCTTGTTGTTCCATTTTTCTTCTCAGGAGACGAGAATGTAGCGAGTACTAGTCGGGGTGTGGAATAATGGTTCTAGAAGTAGTTCTAGTAGTCCTCACTATTCTGTAAAAATAGTGTATTAATAATTGTAATGAGGACTTATTTGAGTGTGGATATTGTCTAGATGACAATATTTGTATTTAAACTCACAGCTTTTTATGTTGTATTAATAAAGTTGTAGTTGTTTACATATCATGTATTTTGACGACTCGGAATGGGTGTGGTATACCTATTTTGGGGGCGTCACAATTAATATCGAGCTTAGGGATATGATCTCCGACGGAGATCGGGAATAGAACTAGGAGGGGAGAGACGAGTAAATCCTTCGCTAGTGTGTCCTACCTAACCTTATTTGTTGGTTGGTCAGAGTATAGGGTTATTATGTTGCATGTCAATTTCTTTAATTAACCCTTGTTTTGTGGTTGTATTTGAGAATGGCAGCTGAAAATATTAACAATGGAGTGAATGAGACCGTGGAGAAAGCTCTAATCGCCAACCAAGATAATGTGATGTCAAACGAAGAAAGAATTAGAGATATCCATGTGGTGAGTGAAGAATTAATAGTTGCACCCGAGATAGTCGCAGAGGTAGCAGCTGAGAGTGAGGGAGAAGTGGAACCTGAGGAGAATTTATTAAAAGAATTTTATGATCGAAATTTAGAATTAAAAAATCGTATTCATGAGTTAGAAGAAGCGAAATTTGAAGAATTCAGAGACGGTACCGTGGAGCAAAGAGATGCAACAATTCTAAATTGTGTTACCCAGGCATGTGCGATGCTTGAATGTAAGCACTCTTTGGCGAGTATAAGATATTAGAGTGGAATCGAGAATGCTATAATCAAAGTTCTGATGAAAGAAGAAGCAACCAAACGAATGAGAATGGAGGATGCATGGGTAAAAGTTACACGACACGTTGATACTGTAGAAAAAGACGTCCGATCTAATAAGGCCAAAATAGATGAAATGGATTTCGCTTTTTGGACAGCAATTAGGAGAATCCAACATCGAGATCGGAATTACCCTATGCAGAGCGGTCAACCCCAATTCGATATGGATCGGAGAGTAATGATTGAAATCATGGATCAGGAATTCGACGAAGTAATGACGGGTGGAATGTACTCTATAGCAAAGTTAAGTCTAGTTGGGACGGTGGCACCAGAGGCGGATACGGACAAGTCAAAGTCAACGGTTCCTGGAAGAGCGTTTGTCGTGACTGCCTAAAACGCGAGGAACTTGAACGAAGGTATCACGGGTTAGTTAATTATAAATTCTTACGAAGTCTATACCTTATTAGATATCGGTTCTACCCATTCTTTTATCTCTCCTGCTTGTGCTCAACGTTTAAAAGGTTTTTCAACACTTTTATCGCTGAGACTCAGCTTAATAAATAATCAACATCATCCCTGCACTACGACCAAGGATATTCATTAGTATCACAACCACAAATTATCCATGCACTACGGGCCAAGGATATTCGTGTTTTCATCAATGGTCATGATCATGTCAACAATCGTCCATCGATTGCACTACGGGCCAATGAGGACTTTTACCACATCATTTGTAACATTACGGTCATGATTATACCGAATGATCCTCGTCATAATCATACCAAGTCCATCTATGCACTACAGAGCCATATGACTTTCAATGAATATAAACATGAGGATGATGACAATGATATAAGAATTCAATAAAACAAGTTCAAAAATAATTTATCCAGAACCAATAACGTCCAAATTGTCAACACGATCTTTGCTTTGTGGTGTAAAATTCAAGAATGCTCGTAAGAATATTTCTATGAAAAGATCTTTGGATGAAGCTCAAATATCAAGGATATTCCACTAATTTCATGGAGTATAGAAGTCAAAGTTTTAATCAACCGAGTATAATAACGAATGGAATAACAAAAGAATTCACCAAGCATGTGATAGTATCAGCACGCATAAAAGTTATTCCAATGAAATAATAAATAATGGAACCAAGTCATGCGTAACGCATGTGATAGGATATTCCAAATGTAATAATAAATAATGGAACCAAAGTTATCGTAAAAGCATAGATGGGATGTTTCAACAGAATGATAAATAATGGAACCAAAGTTATACATACAACACACGATGTGATGTTCCAAATGTAATGATAAAGAATGGAATAATAGAAGAATTTCACCATGTATGCAAGATTGCGACAGACAAAGTTATTCCAACATAATAATAAAGAATGGAATAACATAAGTTCTCTTCATGAATACAAAAAAATAACACCCCTTACTTTAGTAGGAGATTGAATCTGCAGATGGTGTAATATGAGAATATTCTTCTTCTTTCTCTTTTATTCTCTCTATACTTTCTCTTTCTATAGCTTGAATGAATTCGTGAAAAATAATGAAGAACTAGGCCTCTATTTATAGAAGATTTCTAGCTTAGCACTTGCAATGTGAAAAGGCAAGCGGCTTGACGACTGGTGATGTGAAAAGAAAAGTGGTTTGACGCCTGTAATGTGAAACACCAAGTGGTTTGACGCCTGTAATGTGAAACGACAATTGGTTCGATGCCTGTAATGTGAAACGACAATTGGTTCGATGCCTGTAATGTGAAATGACAATTGGTTCGACGCCTGTAATATGAAACGGCAAGTGGTTTGACGTTTGGTAAATGTAATTACTATTGGAGAAAGAGACTCTTAGATGATGACATATGGGCCGCCATAGAATAACCAAACTTACCACAAACGTCTCATAATAGACTCTTTATATACATCAAGGATTGAATAAATATTACCACAAATCATTTTATTTTTAATCAACACATATTTAATCTTTCAACAATTATTAATCATTAATATTATAACTTGTCATCTCAATTATTGATTTAATAATATAACATATTATACAGATGATACTGTGACAATAATTGAATCAATAATATAGGATATATGATGCAGCAATTACTGTAGCAATAATTGAGTATAACTGAGTGACTTCTCACGTAAGCATCAATAATCAATACCGTGTGCTACTATGCAACCACGCGTAATACTATACCTTTATTATCGGGTATTTCAACAGTTAATGGTAAAACTTCCGCCGTTATTTTTATAAAAAGATAATTTTCTCGTTTTCTAACTCCGACAATAATTCTGTTATGGGTTCCACCAATGATTGTGTCGTCCTACGAATATTCCCCGACAAAAAAAATATTCCCCGACCAAACGAATATTTTTATAACAACTTGCTTACTTTGAAAAATTTATAAATATTACCCACAACTATAACATTATATCAAATCCACCCCATAATATTCAAAAAAATATTTAGAGAAAATTAAATCTTTATTCATAAAATCTGAGGTCTCACAATCTCCCCTCCTTATGAAATTTTACCCTCAAAATTTACGTACGTATTTGGTATGCCGAAGAGGTGAGGATACCTTGACTTCATTTCAGATTCTAATTCTTGAGGTATAACCTTTGAGTGTTGAATACGATTCTTCTTATCCAAGATTTTAACATGTATCTCCTCATACGTTAAATCTTCTGCTATATCGTATAGTTCTAATTTAATAATGTGGTTCGGGTCGTCCACATATTTACGTAACATCGATACGAAAAAAAAACGTTCTGAACACGCAACATACTTGGCGGTAAAACGAGTCTATAGGCCACAGTTCCTACTTCATCGAGGATTTCAAATGGGTCAATTAAATCGAGGGTTGAGATTTTCTCTCTTCGTCGATTCTTGCTTCTAGAATAACGCCCTCTTGAACCTTCTTCTTCACATTTATCAGCTCCGGGTGTGTAAGTTGAGCGGCTTTAACTTTATCGATTAAAGTCGATTCTACTCGTATATTCGTTATCTTCACGTGGGTTCGTATATTCGCACTTGTAACCGCATACGATCTTCTACTTAACGCGTTAGCTACCATGTTCGTTTTTTCTACGATGGTATTGAATGGTATGATCGTAATCTTCAACAGCTCGAGTCAACGTGTTCGGCGCATGTTACGTTCATTTTAGTTGAAGAAATATTTGAGGGTTTAAGAATTGTGTTTTGTACTTGGGTCAATACAAAATTCGATTTCACGCTCTAGGGGTAGGCTAAGAAGTCTTCAAGAATACGTCAGGAAATTTATTAACAATAGAAATATCATTCAAAACTGTGACCCTCATCCAAGACTTGGATAGTACATTATATTGATACCTATCAACTTGTCATCGTCATTCACGACGTCGCCTACAGAAAGTCTGGCTTTGGTGCATTTCACACAAGGAAGTCAACAACGAAAGGATCAGGGCTCTTTACTTATGGCTTGATATGACAATGATTGACTTTATTGATTTGGTTTCTTGAATTCGCATAACAGGTTGGTTATGAATATGAAAGCTAACAACCTTACGAAAAGCATGATGAGTAGTTAACCAATCGATTCCTAAAATCGCATCAAAGACAAGTATTTTCAAAGAGATAAGATTGACAGGTAACGTGAAAGTGTCAATTTGAATTAAACAAGATTTATAAATAGTGGATGTAACGAAGGTTTCTCCCAACTGAGTTTCAACAGATAAATCAAAATCTAACTTCTCCGGAGTTAAATTCAAACATTGAACACAACTAGGTGAAATAAAAGAGTGAGTAGAACCGGTATCTAACACGGTATAGACTTCGCAAGAGTTTATGATTAACTTACCCGTGATAATTTTATTCAGGTTCCTCGTCAAAAAAAAAACGCTCTCTCTTAAACCACCGACTTTGGCTTGTCTGGGACATCCTTTGGCATCACTATCCCAGCTAGACTTGACTTCACCATACTACAAAATCAAGCTAGGTGACCCTCTCTTTCGCAATTAAAACACGCTTTGGATTGCTGCGTACAGTTTGGATGGATGTGTCCCTCCTGTCCGCATTTGAAACATATGAACGGTGATCGTTCTTCTTCCTTTGAAACGGTTGCTGGTGCTGCTGTCTTTCCATCATTATTGAACCTTCTCTTCTTAAAATTTCCACTTCTATTATCTTGGCCATGATTACCACCGAAATGGTTACCATTCATGGCATGATAATTTTGTACACGATGGTTATCATTGTTCCGATGATCGTTGCCACTGGTACGATTATTATCGTGTTGTTGGTCGTTGCCTTTTGGTTGTGCTGATTCATTATCGCGCTCCAATAACTGAGCCCTATTCACAACATCTGAATATAAACAAAGTTTGTGAGAAATGAGGTATTGACGTATATTGGGTTTCAAACCTCTTAGAAACATTCGCGTCATTCGCTCCTCATTATCGACCAAATGGGATGCAAACCGAGACAACTCGGCAAACTTAGCCTCGTACTGCGACACGGTCATATTGTTTTGCTCCAGCTTGATGAACTCCACCTCCTTCATGTGACGAATACTTTCGGGAAAGTACTTATCGTTGAACAATTCTTGAAACTTCTCCCAAGACATCTTAAGTGCGTCAGGCTGGGTACGTTTTACAGATTCCCACCAGTGATTTGCCTCTTCACACAACATAAAGGTGGCAAAGGGAACCTTTTACTCCTTGAAGCATCCCAAGACATCAAATATCTTGGTGATCTGCTTTAACCACGTCTCTGCCTTAAGTGATTTTGGCTTTCCCAAAAACTCTGGTGGTCCCAGCTCCTTGAACTGCTTAGCGGTGACCGACCGTGGGTTGCCATTATTTCCACCTATATTTTGAACAGGAGTCTCTTACCTGATGTTGCATGAATTGCATAAAGCCTCTGAACATCCCATCGTTCATCATTTGATCGGTGTTGTTTTTTGCCTGAGGATTGTCGCCTTCCTGATGCACATTATCCTAATTATTGATCTGTGGAGACTTAACGGTCTCCTGTGCTCCATTGATGTTCTCAACATTCTCGGATGTCATTTTCAAATATTGCCACAAAACAAGAGTTAATTAATATATCACATATTATCCTTATACTCTGACCGACCAATTAAATACCAAATAAACTTAGGTAGGTCATACTAGTGAAGGAATTTCTCGTCTCTCCCCTCCTAGTTCTTGTCTCACATCTTAGCCAGGGATCATATCCCTAAGCTTTGATACCAACTGTGATGCCCCCAAAATAGGTATACAT
This sequence comes from Panax ginseng, assembly GCA_020205605.1. Lineage (NCBI taxonomy): Eukaryota > Viridiplantae > Streptophyta > Magnoliopsida > Apiales > Araliaceae > Panax > Panax ginseng. The sequence goes on along the minus strand of CM035138.1, from coordinate 30,707,024 downwards.
CACCTATTCTGAATCGCCAAATACATGGTACAGAATACAAATACAATCTTAAATATACAACATAAGCTATGAGTTTTAATACAAATATTGTCTTTTAGACAGTATTCAAAATCAAAATAAGTCCTCAATACATTTATTATCACACTATTTCATAGAATAGTGAGGACTACTAATGCTAACATCCGGACCGTCACTCTATACCCCGATTTAGTCCTGCTACGTTCTCATTTCACAAGAGAACAATGAAAGTAAAAGGTGAGCTCAACTAGCCCATGAAGAAATATTATGACTAAGATAATGCGAGAATAAATTATCGTTAGCCTTCATGATGTTAAATTGATACAATATAACAAACATCAAGTTTAAGCTGCAGTGAACAAGCAATCCATTAGAAGAGTCAAGAGAGAATAAAATCTACTATCTTCTATGATTTAAAAGGTTTTTCAACACTTTTATCATTGAGACTCGACAATAAATAATCAACATCATCCACCACGACTACTGACGAGGATATTCATTAGTATCACAACCACAAATTATTCATGCACTACGGGCCAAGGATATTCGTGTTTTCATCAATGGTCATGATCATGTCAACAAGCTGTCCATCAACGCACTTTCTACGGACAATGAGGACTTTTACCACATCATTTGTAACATTACGGTCCATGATTATACCGAATGATCCTGGTCATAATCATACCAAGTCCATCTATGCACTACAGGCCACATATGACTTTTAACAGAATATAAACATGAGGATGATGATAGATATAAGAATTCAATAAAAAAAGTTCAAGAATTAATTTATCCAGGAACCAATAACGTCCAAATTGTCAACATAATACTGCTTTGTGGTGTAAAATTCAAGAATGCTTAGAAGAATATTTCCATGAAAAGATACTGGATGAAGCACAAATATCAAGGATATTCCACTAATTTTATGGAGTATAGAAGTCAAAGTTTTAATCAACTGAGTATAATAACGAATGAAATAAATAAAGAATTCACCAAGCATGCGATAGACCGCACAGACAGATTATTCCAACAGAATAATAAATAATGGAACCAAGTCATGCGTAACGCATGCACGTGATATTCCAATGAAATAATAAATAATGGAACCGAATCATGCGTAAAAGCATGCAGACGGGATGTTCCAACAGAATGATAAATAATGGAACCAGGTTATACATACAACACAGACAGGATGTTCCAACAGAATGATAAAGAATGGAATAATAGAAGAATGTCACCATGTATGCAGTAATTCGCATAGATATGTTATTCCAACATAATAATAAAGAATAAAATAATAGAAGTTCTCTTCATGAATACAAAAGAAATAACACCCCTTACTTTAGTAGGAGATTGAATACTGCAGTAGTATAGTAACATAATACTCTTCTTCTTTCTCTCTTATTCTCTCTATACTTTCTCTCTCTATAGCTTAAATGAATTCGTGAAAAATAATGAAGAACTAGTGTAAGACCCCAAATTATTAATAAATAAAATTTAATTCCTCTATTTATTATTTTGAAATAGTAAGAGTTGATTTGATTAATGTGGTTAGTTATGGGTAAAATGCGCAAATATTTAAATAAGCAAGTGGTTATAAAATATTCATTTTTATCGGAGAATATTCGTTTGGTCGTGACATATTCTTCTTTGTCGAGGAATATTAAATGCATTGACCAGTGACCTTATGTGGGCCCCATAACTGAAAGCGATTGGATGAAGAAAATGACAAGTATAAGTTGTTTATAAATAACTTGGTATGCGATTATTACTGAATTAACAACTTGTTGGAATACCGGTGGTTAAAACACAAAGAATGTCTGGCGTTGTTGCACGATGAGCACAGTATTGCACCAATTATTGATTCTTACGTAAGAAGACACTACTCAATAATTTTTACATTGAATTACTATTCGATTATTTTATTTTATTGATTCAATAATTGCTGCATTGATATTTTATATTACTGTTGTTTCAATAATTGTCACTACACAGTATTTTCTAATATCGAAGCAATAATTCATATTATTTGAATAATATTATTAGAAAATATTATTGGCAATGTCTAAAAATTTCTGTCTAAGGAGAGGTTTGCTTATGTGGCAAAAAAAATCAAAAACAAATTTTAAAAATAAAAAAAATTAACATTTTAAAAATAACAAAAACATAATAAAATAAAATAAAAAATATATAAAAACAGATTTTTTTAAAAAAATAGAATTTTTTTAAAAACAGATTTTTAAAAATATACTTTTTAAAAAATAGATTTTTAAAAAAACAAAATTCTATTTTTAAAAAAATGCTTTTTTTTAAAAAGTTTCTATTTTTAAAAGGTCCTTTTTTAAAAATTCTATTTTTAAAAAATTTTGTTTTTAAAAAAAAAGTCTATTTTAAAAAAAATTATGATTTTTTAAAAAAATGTGTTTTTAAAAAAAGTCTATTTTTTTAAAAAATCTGTTTATTAAAATTGTATTTTTAAAAAAAATTATGTTTTTAAAAAATCTATTTATAAAAATTACATTTTTAAAAAATTCTATTTTTTTAAAAATCATTTTTTAAAAAAAAATCTATTTTTAAAAAAAATTTTATTTTTTAAAAAGTTCCGCTTTTAAAAAATTCTATATTTTAAAAAATTACATTTTTAAAAAAATTATATTTTTTATAGAATTCTATTTTAAAAAATCTATTTTTTGTAAAAAGTCATGTTTTTAAAAAATGTTTTGTTTTTTTAAAAATTCTATTTTTAAAAATTACATTTTTAAAAAAAATGTTTTTTATTTTTGTTTTATTTTATTATGTTTTTTTTATTTTAAAACTTTAAAATGTTAATTTTTTATTTTTTTAAAATATGTTTTTGATTTTTTTTGCCACATAAGCAATATTTTTTATTTTTTGCCACGTCGGTATACATATAAGCAATATTTTAACGTCTGTTAACTTTTTTTAACGGAATGACCCAATTTTAATATTTTAATTAGTTTAATGGGGTAATTCAAAAAATTAAAAGTTCAATGGTGTATTAAGTAAAACCTGCCAAGTATAGTGGTGAAAAACATAGTTTTGCCTTTTAAAAATGGTCAATTTGACTTTAAAAAGTCAAAATTGAGCAATTAATTTGCGACGGAGGGAGTATTATAAATAATATTTTAATAATATTGTAAGACCCCAACTTATTATAAATAAAATCGAATTTTCTCTATTTATTATTGTTAATAATAAGGTGATAATTTGATATAATACTTTGGTTATGGGTGAAGTGTGCAAATTTTTGCAAAATAAGCAAGTGGTTATAAAATATTCATTGTTGTCGGGGAATATTCGTTTGGTCTTGGAATATTCTTGTTGTCGGGGAATATTAAATGCGTACAGTAGCGATTTATTGGCCCCATGTGGAATAATTGTCGGGATGAAGAAAAACGACAAAGTTTGAGTTTTTATAAATAACGGCGTAATTTTTACAGATTAACAATCATTGGATTACCCGGTGGTTAAAATACGATGTCTGGCGTGGTTGCATAAAGATAACACATGGCATTGCACGATTGTTGAATTATTGATTCTTACTTAAGAAGACACTACTCGATAATTATTACGATAATTCTTTATTCAATATTTTATTTTATTGATTCAATAATTGTCTGCGTTATTATTTTATATTATTGTTATTTCAATAATTGTCACTGCACAGTATTTCCCATTATCAGATCAATAATTCATATTATTTGAATAATATTATTAGATAGCATTGTTGGCAATGTCTATAAAGTTCTGTCAAGGAGAGGTTTGGTCAACAAATTTAAATGCGCCAAATGAAAAAAATTCTTATCGGAAAGTCCCATCTTTCACGAGGAGCGACTTTGGTTGTCATAATTGTGATTCTGTAATATTATTTATGAATAATTAATTATTGATTTATATGATAAGAAAATATTTATTTGACGTGGATATAAATGAGGGATTTATTTATTTATGTGGTTATAAATGAAGGAATTAATGCTGAGGTATTTTATCAGTATTTTATCGGAATGGAGGTATTAAAATCATCCGCTTGTGGATTTGAGATATTTTCTGCTTGGAATTTGGAAAACTCAAAGCTACAAAGTTGTAGAGAATTCAATTTACGTGTGGAATGGATATAAAATTACGTATTTTTTTTTCGATAAACGGGCTATTTTCTATGAATTACCGAATTTCAAAAAATAAAATAATTTTATTAAATTATGGGTGGGACCCACTTTTGGTTGGTGTTGAATACATGAAATTCTATTTTTCTTCAAAGAAGGTGGCTTTGAATGAGGTGTGCATAAAATGGAAGAAAAGAAATAATATTATTTTATTATTTTAGTCTCCTTTGGCGTTCTAGCATTTTCCTATAAATAAGCGCTTAGGTTAGAATTGAAAATCACACCAGAAACAAGTTTTCTTTCTCTCTAGATTATCGAGCGTATTTTTATGAGTATTTTGATACTTTGAGAGTTGCTATTCAGTGCAAGTTTCTGTTAGTATTATATCCAAAATTCAGTCAGAAGTACGGTTATTTTGAGATAAGTGATGTTATTTTTTTCCTAAATGATGTTATTCTTTCAATATCATTATACCGAAATATTGATATGGATTTTATTGTAGAATTTCTATCTTTTTGTGTCGGGGTTACTATTCACGTATACGACACTATTCAACAAAAAATAAAATTTTCTTTTTTTGTCCAAGATGTCCCTATTATGGTTACTATCTTTGATTGTATCCATGTTTTGATCTTTATTTTTGAATTCTGCTTCAAAATTGGTTATTATAGAGTATTATTGAACTTGGATAAAACTGTAATACGAATCCCTAATATTTGTTCTTTTATCTCACTGGATTTATTTTCTTTAAGATATTTTTTATCATCCTCAATCCTAAATAATGATATAACTGAATATCTTTGGCCTGTAGTGCAAAGATGAATGATTACCTAATGAATATCTTTGGCCTGTAGTGCAAAGATGAATAAGTGTTGAGATGAACATGACCAACTGGTGATACAAATGAATATATTTGGCCTGTAGTGCAAAGTTGAATATTTGATTCAAGATATATATTGATTGACATTACAGGGATAAAATATTGATGATGGACTTTTAAATCTTAGAAGATAGTAGAATTCTTTCTCTACTTGACTCTTCTAATGGATTGTTGTTTCCGCTGCAGTTGTTGATCTAAAATTTGTTGTCTATTATATTTTATCAGATTATTCCCTGTTGAAGACTAATGATAATTTATTGTATATTATCTTAGTCATAATATTCTTTACTAGGCTAGTTGAGCTCACCCTTTTCCTTTTTGTTCCATTGTTCTTCTCAGGAGGAGAGAATTTAGCAGAAACTGGTCGGGGTATGGAGTAATGATTCAAGATAGTTGTTTTAATAGTTCTCACTATTTTGTAAAATAGTGTATCAATAATTGTAATGAGGACTCCTTTTGAGTTGTATACCCTCTATTAGACAATAGTTGTATTCAAACTCACAGTATATGTGTTATCGTATTTTGCACGACAATTGTATTACTGAAGTTGTTGTTTTTGTACCATGTATTTGGCGACTCAGAATGAGTGATGTATACCTATTTTGGGGGCGTCACAAATATTATTTTGTTTGGTAATTTATTTTAGAGAACACAAGAGGTAAATGACACCTTACGTTATTGCGGGAGATGTTTCTTATAATAACAATATTTTGAAAAATTATAAAACATCCTTTTATACATAACATGAGAAAAACTGTATTCAATTACATAAAACGACAACAATTTTATATGAAGCTCACAATTATTTATCATATCTCTCACATCCTTTTTTGCCTTTATTTTATTGTATTGTACTTGTTTTTAGATTATTTAAAAAAAAAACTGATCTCACCGAACTAAAGAGCTGGATCCGCCCCTGAAGACGAGCATTACTGCATTAAAATGAATTGCATAAGAATATAAATTCCCTTCGTATCATAATAAGAGATTCATTTAAAATTTTATTTTTAAAGAAAAGTTTGTTTTTTGGTATAATAATATAAAATAATACAATTTATCATCACAATTTTATTATTATACTAATTATTAAATTAAATACTAAATAAACTTGTAGGTAAGCATGAAATAAAAATATATATTATTTTTTTGGAATATATTAATAATATATAATATAATAATAAAAGGGGAACAGGGGTGTTACTATTACACCTAACATCAACAAAAATATGTGACCAATATGTCTGTATGTTCTTTTTCATATAACTTCCTGGCAACTGTTGGAGAGGGAGAACAAAAAAGGGACAGGAGATAATGATAATTGATAGTAGTAATTGATAAAGCTATCCGTACTCGCACAATTTAGGCATTGATTAAGGTTTACCTAATACCTGTTTGATGCAAAGTTTATCTTTTTTCACCAAAAAAATATTTTTGAGAAATTATTGCTTTGATTTCTTAAATTTATCACATATTTAATTAATTCTAAGGGGTTGTTTTATAAAAATCGAATGAATTTAAATTTGAATCTGAATGAAAAAAATTTATTTGATAATTGACATATCTCTAAACATCCCGAATAATAGATTTTTATTATTTTACCCCTCTAAAAAAATTTAAAAAATTATTGTAAATTTATTTAATATTACTTAATATAATAGTTAATATTGTAAAAAAAAAATCATTTAGCTGCCCATTCAGTCCATTCAACTAAAAAATGGGACTAAACCATTCAAATTAAATCTTACGAATGATGGATTCATTCACGTTTTTTCCAAAAAAATAAACGTACTAAATGACTGAATCGATCATCCATTTAGCAGAAAATAAACGGTCTCTAAGTAGTCATCGATATAGTGCGGTGGGGTGTATTTGAATCTAAAACATAACGTTTGTAAGTTGAATAACATACATTTGAATTAAATTGAATTTAAAATAAATTACTCCTATATAATTAAGATTTTAAAGCGTGATTATACATGATTGTTGGTAAATCTCACACTCGTGTCAAAGGAGATACAGTGAAATAAACAAAGTAATTAATAAAATTAGTTATCTTTTTTTGAAATTGATATTTTTACATGAAAAAATGACTCACTTATTATTCATGTAAGAGAAATTGTATAAAAATATTATTATTTTTTCATGTGAAAATATTAATTGCTTATTTTTATTATAATACAACAAATGATTAAAAATAAACCATTATTTTATCTAAACTGATACCGCATGACTTGGTCAGACTCGGATTTGATGTGACTAATAAATTGAATATTTGATCCCTCCAAACAATAAATGTGCAAGCCAAATGAGACTAAATTGGATTTTGGTGGTTAATGCGTCCAGAAATAAAAAGGGATAAATTAATTTTTGGTACTTGTATTGAGACACGATTTATAATTTAGTATTCGAAGTGAAAAAAGTTATAAATTGGTGATTATACTTAAAAAATATTACACTCCGTTAAACATTAGGGACACGACTTACAATTTGGTACCCGAAGTAAAAAAAGTTACAAACTGGTAATTGTACTCAAAAAAATTTATAATCTGGCGCTTGTACTTTCCAATTTTTAAATAATCGTTAAAATTGATCCAACGGGAGAGACAAACATACAGAGAGAGAAGCGAAGTCGACGCGAAAAAGATTCTCGATGTTTTGTTCCATCTTTTCTTGCTTCACACATTCGCACCATTACTCCACAATGACACCGACTTGGGAACTCTGGTGTAATTCATTCATTTTTATTGCATGAACTACAATCTTCTTTCCCGATTTCATTTACGATTTCACTCGAAGACGAGCTCATCCTTTCAATTAAACACTGAAAACCCTTTAATAAATATATGGGAACCAATAATCAATGGAGAATCGAGACAAGAAGAATGAGAGAAGAAAAAGGACAGAAGAAGAAAACCCTAATTTTCAAACAAAATAAAGATGAAATCCTACTGTTTAATGGAGTGTAACATTTTTCGAGTACAATCACCAGTTTGTAATTTTTTTTACTTCGGGTACCAAATTGTAAGTCGTGTTCCTAATGTTTAACGGAGTGTAACATTTTTTGAGTATAATCACTAGTTTGTAACTTTTTCACTTGAGTACCAAATTGTAAAATGTGTCCCAATCTGAGATACCAAAAGTTGATTTATCCCGAAATAAAACTAATTAAAAGTTGACTTCTAAAATTCTTACATGTTACCCTTGACCAACAGTCTAGTAGCCCTAATGTACTTCCTTTGATTGTATTAGATATGCTGAAGCAATACTTCATCCGTCCGTTTATTTAATATAAGTCGTTTTAGAATTGTACACAAATATTAAAAAAATAATTGTATAATATTAATTATTTATATTATCTTTGTATTGAAAAAGAATGTTATTTATTGGGTAAAAAAATAGTAAGAGAATCAAAATTATATTTAATAATTGGGGTAATATTAGAAACTAAGCAATTAATTCTTACTTGAAATTCTCAAACGACATATATTAAAAGACAAAAACACTTCTCTAAAACGACTTATATTAAGTGATGGAGTAGGAATATTTTTCGGTCATCGAGTTGTTTATCAAAAAAAGAAGGGATAAAAGACTCTCTAGAAACTATAAATATATCGGTGCTTCTACTGAAAATGTTTTTTAGGCCAGAAGATTTGAATAGTGGGTCCCATTATTCTCTCCTTCCTAAACAACGCCTGTTTTAATTTTTTTTTTTAAACCATATGCTCGCCTCTAACCTCAAAACACTTCAAGTTAATCAATCTCTTTACAACCTTCTTACATTCTTTGAAGGTAACAATCTCTTTCCATAATAACCCAAACCAATTCAAACCTAATTTTCATTCCAAACAAGTTTTGCACAAGGTTCCTTCCTATTTGGTGCGATGATTTCATTCAAGTTTTGACCCATTTTTCCCTAAATCAAGTAAGGTTTCATATTTATTTTGGAAAATTCAACTCAAGAAAGAATTGCAATTTTATAATTTTATATTTATGAATTGCTTATTGGGTGTGATTGCTTTGTCCTAAATAGGTTTGAAGTAATTGTTGGGTTTGAGCACTAGCCACAAGGATAGGGACACGCTAGGTGTTTGTTTAATTGCCTGAAAGAACTGTTTGGATTGTTTTGGTTGGTTTTAGGTGTTGAGGCTGATTGAAAGGATATCATATGGCACCCAAGAGACAGCTTTGGCGATGGAATTGAAGATGATTAAATTGAGTATGCTTGCCTCTCTTGCAATTGTTGTGCTAGTTTGGACTACTCAAAAACAATAATTCAAAGTAGAATGGTGGCTTCAAGTTGGTACATTGTCAGTGACCCAAAACAATTCATGGATACACTAGCATTGAGTTACAACAACTTGTCTCAACATTTAAAAGCGTGTTATCTCTATTTTGGAGAATTTCTCGAAGATTATGAAATCCCAGTGCGGAAGTTAATTTGGTTATGGATCGCGAAAGGACTTATATGTCAGATTGGGACAAAGAGCTTAGATGATGTTGCTGAGGATTACTTGATGGATCTACATAACAGAGGATGTTGATGAATTCAATACTGGAATTCAGAAAAAAGTTCAGCAATCTTACCCGCCATTTCAATTGATTGGATTGTTCACCAGTCTTTTATCGTCCTCCCTTTTACTTCTCTGTCATGCTAGAAAGAATTGGCCTTGGGGTTGATAAGGATCTTAAGCCAATTGTTATTTTGTTCTTTCTGAATATCCCTTGCAGATTTCATTGCAGAGTCATTACACTCACTTAACTCAATCCACTCAAGTGTTGATATATCATAATTTTTTTAATTACCTGGGGTATGCCCCTTGTAAACATGTAAATCTTGATTATTGTGTTTATGAAATGAAATCCAATAATTATTTTCATCAATTTAGTTTGTTCTAATAACTTCTCTTAGCATGACATATATTGTGTTTATAAAGATCTACTAACTTATACTTTATTTACAGTAAAAGAGGACAGGGTTGCAAAATTAATGACAAACATTCAACAGTCTTGCAAAAATGCCAAACATTCAACAGTCTTACAAAAATGCCAAACATTCAACAGTCTTGGTCATCTGTATCACTGATTATAATTTTATAAACATGACAAACATACATATTTCCAATTGGGAAGCCTCCAACATTCATACTTTCTTATTTTACTACTCCTTAAATGGTGTCCCAGAATTTGTATGATTGTTAAGACCATATGCACCATTCCAAAATGGGTATTGATAACCAGCCAACTGAGTGGAGAGACTTGTTGAATACATATTTCCAATTGGGAAGCCTCCAACATTACCAAGAGGGAAGCTTTCAACATTTGGTACCTACAAATGAAGTTAAATTATATAAAAATAAGACTCAAGAAACTAAACAAAACTACTTTGTACAAAAATAAAAATAAACAGTACCTGTTGGCCTAAAATAGCACCAACTAGGAAGCCTCCAACATTAACAAGAGGGAAACCTTCAACATTTGGTACCTAAAAATAAAGTTAAATTACATTAAAATGAGACTAAAAAAATTAAAAGAACTACGTAGTACAATAAATAAATAAATAACACCTGTGGACCTAAAAAGCAATGAATAGGTGGCTCAGAAAGTTGATTAGCATTGAATGTAATCAAGTTGCTAGGAATGTTGAGGTCTTGTGAAACATGAATTATAGAGTCTCGTGAATCAATATATCCAATTTGAGAAGCCTATACAAAAAATACCAAATGGCATGCTTTGTCCTGGTCAATGATTATTGCGGTAGGAGCGCGACAATTCATACATGCAACCCAAGATTTAAAAAGCCAAGTAAACGACTCAACATCCTCACTTGAAATCAATCCACATCCTAAAAGTGTAGATTGACCATGATGATTCACTCCAACAAAAGGAGCAAAAGGTATGTCATACTTATTAGTCAAGTATGTTGTGTCAAACGTAATGGCATCCCTGAATTCCTCATACGCTGCTCTACTCCTAGCATCTGCCCAAAATACATTCCTTAGCCTCCCCTCCTTATCCAAATCCATCAAATAAAAGAAATTAGCATTATTAGCTTGCATTTTAAGAAAGTAGTTCTGAACTTCCGTAGCATCCCCATCACCCAGCCTTAATCGTCTCATTTTCTCAATATGATTATAACAGTCTTTCTCTAAAAATGGAACATTATCATGACCACCAGTTTCAACCAAAAATGAACTAAAGTTTTTATTTGGTCTAATACCCGCCCTATCATTAACTTCAAGTCTCCTTTTAACGTACATCCTCATAACCCTATTTTTCTTATAAAATCTAGATTTTTCTGGGCTCAAAGCATGATTGTGATCAAGAGTTATTTGTGAGACTCGCCACTTACCATCAAGGCATAATACAATCCTAATCTTAGCTTTACATCCTGTTTTACTGTTCAGAGGCTTTTTTAAGACATTCTTTGAATTGCTTATTATTTGTCTGGTTCGAGAGCATGAAAGAACAACACAATTAACCTCCCCATCATCATCCTTTTACGAAGATCTTTTCTTCATTGGGGAACCCTTGTTTGTTAGCATATTTAATGTAGTATTCTACACAACATCAATATCGTCAAATTCCATTCCTATTTTCGGATCTTTTATCTCATCTACAGCTACTGCACTCTCCACGCATTCATCAAATTTTGAATTATCATTCATATCATTCTCCTCAATGTGTTCATTCATCTCTGTACTTAAAGATATATTCAATGATTCTGTTTCTATTTGTGCTCAAAAAAACCTGTACAAAAAAAACCAAAAACAAAACACTTAATCCAAAATTAGGACTTTTTCTCTATGTAATGTTTTTTTTGAATCATGTATGGAGAGGGTAAGATGATATCAATTAAAAGAGAGAATGATTTTTTGTTTGAACCATGTTTTTCGATATCAATTAACCCATTTGTACACAAAATTAATTATGGGGGCAAATCTCAAGAGGAAAAAAATGTTACCTGAGATGGAGACGGAATGCCCTGAGAGGGAGGATTAAATTTTGTAGTAGATGTTTGGGATGGGCGGATGATTATATTTCGCAAGACTATTTTGGCGGGATGGAGCTCTGTTCTTTCATACTTGTTCTTCTTTCATACGGAATTGTGGAGGATGGGTTTTTTTTTGGGGGACCCACGGTCCAATATGTCTGTCCTCTTAGACTTATTGATAAATATATAGAGTGTGACGCCCCCAAATTAGGTATACATCATCCATTCTGAGTCACCAAATACATAGTACAGAAACAAATACAACTTCAGTAATACAATTGTCGTGCAAAATACGACAACACATATACTGTGAGTTTGAATACAACTATTGTCTAATAGAGAGTATACAAACTCAAAAGGAGTCCCCATTACAATTATTGATACATTATTTTACAAAATAGTGAGGACTACTAATACAACTATCCTGAACCATCACTCCATACCCCGGCTAGTTCTTGCTATGTTCTCATTTCCTGAGAAAAATGGAACAAAAAGGAAAAGAGTGAGCTCAACTAGTCCAGTAAAGATAATATACAACAAATTATCCTTAGTCTTCAACAGGGAAAAATCTGATAAAATATAATAGACAACAAGTTTTAAATCAACAACTGCAGCGGAAACATCAATCCATTAGAAGAGTCACGTAGAGAATGAATTCTACTATCTTCTACTACCTGTCGTCAAGCCGCTTGCCTTTTCACATTGCAAGGGCTAAGCTAGAAATCTTCTATAAATAGAGGCCTAGTTCTTCATTATTTTTCACTAATTCATTCAAGCTATAGAGAGAGAAAGTATAGAGAGAATAAGAGAGAAAGAAGAAGAGTATTCTGTTACTACACTACTGCAGTATTCAATCTTCTACTAAGGTAAGAGATCTTATTTGTTGTACTCGTAAGGGTTATTATTCTTTCGTATTTATGAGGAGAGTTATTTCTTTCAAATACTCGTAAGAGCTATTATTCAATTCTTTATTATTATATTGGAATAACCTATCTATGGAAAGTACCGCATACATGGTGAAATTCTTCTGTTATTCCATGTAAGACCCCAACTTATTATAAATGAAATTAAATTTTCTCTATTTATTATTTTGAAATAGTAAGGGTTGATTTGATTAATGTGGTTAGTTATGGGTAAAAATGCGCAAATATTTTAAAATAAGTAGGTGGTTATAAAATATTCATTGTTGTCGGGGAATATTCGTTTGGTCGTGGAATATTCTTCTGCATCGGGAATATTAAATGCGACGACAGCGATCTTTTATGGGGCCCATAACGTAAAGCGATTGGATGAAGAAAACGACAAGTATAAGTTGTTTACAAATAACGGCGTAGTTATTCACAGTTAATCTTTGTTGGAATACCCGGTGGTTAAAACACGATGTCTACGCTGCGTTGTTGCATGATATGGCACGCAGTATTGCACCAATTATTGATTCTTACGTGAAAGGCACTACTCAATAATTATTACGAATTCTTGCTCATTATTTTATTTTATTGATTCAATAATTGATGCGTTGATATTTTATATTCTTTGTTGTTTCAATAATTGTCACTACACGGATTTTCCATTATCGAAGCAATAGTTCATATTATCCGAATAATATTATTAGATAACATTATTGGCAATGTCTAGAAAGTTCGCATCTAAGGAGAGGTTTGGTCACCTAATTGCTTGCTATTGGTGAGGAGAAATCCTTATTGAAAGCCCCTCTTTCACAGGAGCAACTACCGTTGTCATTATTGTGATTACGTAATATTATTTGTGAATAATTAATTATTGATTTATATGATGAGGAAAATATTGATTTTATGTGGATATAGATGGAGAAAATTTTTTAATGTGACAATTGTTGAAAATTAATATTTTATCTTTTTCTCGATAAAATAATTCATTTTAATATATTATTATATTTTAATAATATAATAATGGTGATATTTTTATAATGAATGTGGGATATATGAGTATATGAGGAGGAAGAGTATTTTTGTTACAAAAGATGTTTAAAACATGTTAAACATGTCAGTAGACCCCATTTCTTGGATCGAATTTGATTATAGCACAGTAAAACTCATCCGTATGTGGATTTCGGTCAATTTACATTTGGAATTTGGAAAACCTTTCTTACGTAAAGTTGTAGAGAATTGAATTTCCTATAACAAGTCATGAGATTCAATTTTTACGATAAAAGGGCTATTTATTATGAATTATTGAAGTTCTGAAATTCCGAAATAATTGATTTTTGGAGTTTAAAATATTTTTTTGTAAGAAAAACGTTTTTTGTTGCAATTGAGTGGCTCACATGTGTTATAAATGATCTGAAATCATATTTCTAAGGTGGGATTGAATATTTTTAAGAAATATTATTATTTTATTAAATTTTCTGCTTTGGTGTTCTAAGCATTTTCTTATAAATAGGGTGCTTAGGTTAGAATTGAAAATCATACCAGAAACTGAAATCTTCTATCTCTTTCTCTCTCGATATATTGAGCGTATTCTTGTGAGTATTTTAATTCTTTGAGTGTTGCTTTATCTGATGGCAAGTTCAAGTCATAGCCTATATCCTGGTGTTTTCAATTAGAAATCTTGTCATTATGAGTAAGTGATGTTATTTTTCTTAAATGATATTATTTTCTTCAATATCATTATGTCAAAGTATTGATCTGAACTTTTATCAAATTTGGAACTGCTTTGTGTTTGGGAGTTCTTATTCACGATACTCGACATTATTCACGAATCACGCAAGACTATTCACCGAAAAATAAAATTTTCTTCTTTTTGTCCAAATATCTATTATGGATACTAGCTTTGATTGTATCCATGTTTTGATCATTCTTGAATTTTACTCCACTATAATTATTTATGAGGTATTTTTGGACATGGAATAGGTGAAATACGAATCCTTAAGATTTATTATTTTGTTTTACTGGATTCGTTTTCTGTAAAATATTTTTCATCATCCTCAGTCCTAAATGATGATATAATTGAATATCTTTGGCACGTAGTGCAAAGATTAATGATTTCGATGAATATCTTTGGCCAGTAGTGCAAAGATGAGCAGTGTTTAGATGAACATGACTAATTGGTGAATATCTTTGGCACAGTGCAAAGATGAATATTTGATTCCAGATATATACTGATTTATGTTACAGGGATAAAATATTGATGATGGACTTTTAAAATTCATAGATAGTAGTAGATTTCATTCTCTACGTAACTCTTCTATGAATTATTGTTTCCGCTGCGAATATTGAATTGAAACTTGTTTTCTATTGTATTCTATTAGATTTTTTTCCCTATTGAAGACTAACGATAATTTGTTTTATATTATCTTAGTCATAATATTCTTTACTGGGCTAGTTGAGCTCACCCTTTTCCTTGTTGTTCCATTTTTCTTCTCAGGAGGCGAGAATGTAGCGAGTACTAGTCGGGGTATGGAATGAAGGTTCTAGGAAGTTGTTTTAGTAGTCCTCACCATTTTTTGTAAAATATTGTACCAATAGTTGTAATGAGGACTTATTTGAGTTTGGATATTGTCTAGATGACAATATTTGTATTTACACTCACAGTTTTATGTTGTATTAATAAAGTTGTAGTTGTTTCTGTACCATGTTATTGACGACTCAGAATGGGTGATGTATAACTATTTTGGGGTCGTCACAGTTGGTATCAGAGCTTAGGGATATGGTCTCTGGCGGAGATCGGGGAATAGAACTAGGAGGGGAGAGACGAATAAATCCTTCGCTAGTGTGTCCTACCTAAGCTTATTTGTTGGTCGCTCATAATATAGGGATATTTTGTGATATGTTAATTTGTTAAATTAACCCTTGTTTTATGGCAGTATTGAGAATGTCGACTGAGAATGTTAACAGTGGAGTAAATGAAACCGTGGAGACGCCTGTACTCACCAACGAGGAGAACGTGCAACAGGCTGACAATGTTCCTCCTGTGAACAACACCAATGAGCAGATGATGAACGATGGGATGTTTAGAAGCTTTTTGCAATTCATGCAAAGCCAGACGAAGGAGACTCGTGTTCAAAATACAGGAGGAAATGATAGCAACTAACGGTTTGTCACAGCCAAGCAGTTCAAAGAATTGAGACCACCAGAATTTAAGGGAAAGTCGGATCTGATCATGGCGGAAACGTGGGTCAAGCAAATTACCAAGATATTCGATGTCTTGGGATGCACGGAGGAACAAAAGGTTCCATTCGCCACCTTTATGTTTTAAGTGGGCGAAGCGGATTCTCTGGTGAGTCTATGAAACGTACCCATCCAAATACCGCACTCAAAGATGTCTTGGGAGACATTTCGTAAATTGTTCAATGACAAGTACTTTCCTGAAAGTATTCATCATATGAAGGAGGTAGAGTTTATTAGATTTGGAGCGTAATAACATGAAGGTGTCCCAAGACGGGCGAAGTTTGCGAGTTGTCCAGTTTTGCACCTCATTTGGTGGAGAATGAGGAGCACGATGACGGATGTTTTTGAGAGGTTTAAAACCCGATACGTCAATATCTCATTTCTCATAAATTTTCTCTCTATTCGGATGTTGTCAGCGGCTCAATTATTAGAGCGAGATAACGAAATACTGGTCAACCGAGGGACCACAACCAGATCATCACTGGTGATGGCCGGTCATCGTAACAACAATAATAACCGGAGAGAAGAAAAATACAGACAAGAACGACAACCACTCTGGTGGTAATCGTGGCCATGAAAATAGAAGAAGCGAGTCGAGAGGAGATTTTAAAAAGAGGAGATTCAACAATGACAATGTGAAGATGTCAGAACAAGTAGCAACTGGTTTTAAGGGAGGAGAACGACCACCGGTTGTATGCTATAAATGTGGAAAAGAGGGACACATCACCAAACCGGTCCACAACAGTTCAAGGTATGTTATAACCTGTGGAAAGGAAGGACATATCGCCGAGATTGCCTTTAGAGAAACCAAGTCCAAGGGGGATGGTGACTCAAAAGGGCTTCCCCGAAAAAGTCAAAGTCAACGATTCCTGGAAGAGCGTTTGTCGTGACTGGTCAACATGCGAGGAACCCAAACGAGGTGATCACGGGTAAGCTAATCATAAATTCATGCGAAGTTTATACCTTACTAGATACCGGTGCTACCCATTCATTTATCTCTCCTGCTTGTGCTCAACGTTTAAACTTGACTCCGGAGAAGTTAGACTTCGATTTATCTGTGGAGACTCCGTTAGGAGAAACTTTCATTACATCCACTGTTTATAAATCTTGTTTAATCCAAGTTGGCACCATCACCTTACCTGTTGACCTTATCTCTTTAAAGATACTTGCATTTGACGTGATTTTAGGAATTGATTGGTTAACTACTCATCATGCTAAAATTGATTGTTTTCGTAAGGTTGTTAGTTTTCATATTCCCAACAAACCTGTTGTGCGAATTCAAGCAACTAAGCCATTAAAATCAATCACTGTTATATCAAGTCATAAAGCTATTCGTTTATTAAAAAATGGATGTCAAGCTTTCTTAGCCCATGTCACATACTTGAATAAAGACACGTCATATTTGAATAATATTCCTATTGTTATTGACTTTCCTGACGTATTTCCTGAAGAACTTCCCGGTCTACCCCCGGAACGTGAAGTTAAATTTTTTATTGATCTTGAACCTGGTACAAAGCCCATTTCTAAAACCCCATATCGAATGGCTCCTATTCAACTTCAGGAGTTAAAGGTCCAACTACAGGAGTTATTGGACATCGGTTTTATTCGTCCTAGTACATCTCCTTGGGGTGCTCCTGTTTTATTTGTAAAGAAGAAAGATGGGAGTATGCGACTTTGTATTGATTACCGGGAATTAAACCATGTCACTATCAAGAATAGGTATCCGCTACCTCTTATTAATGACCTGTTTGACCAGTTACAAGGAGCACAATTCTTTTCAAAGATCGATCTTCGTTCTGGATATCATCAGCTGAAGGTTAAAACAGAGGATATTCAAGACCGCCTTAATCCTTCGATGCGGGCATTATGAATTCCTAGTCATGTCTTTTGGATTGACTAATGCTCCTGCGGCTTTCATGGATATGATGAACCGAGTATTTAAGAATTATTTGGATCAGTTCGTTGTTGTCTTTATTGATGACATCCTCATATATTCCAAAAGCCGTGAAGATCATGAGCACCATTTGAAGCTGGTACTGCAAAGACTTCGTGATAACAAGCTATATGCCAAGCTGAAGAAATGCGAGTTCTGGCTTGAGGAAGTAGCATTCCTAGGGCATGTGGTGTCAAAACATGGAGTATCTATTGACCCGGCGAAGATTGAAGCAATACAAAGTTGGGAGCAACCAAAGACGGTGACCGAAGTACGTAGCTTTTTGGGCTTAACTGGTTATTATCGGAGATTTGTGGAAGGATTTTCTCGAATCGCTACTCCGTTAACTCAGCTGACTCATAAAGATACAAAATTTGTATGGAGTGAGGAATGCGAGAAGAGTTTCCAAGATCTCAAGAGGAGACTCATTTCGGCACCTGTTCTGACAATACCATCTGGTTCGGATGGATTTGTTATCTACAGTGATGCTTCAGGCAAAGGGTTAGGATGTGTTCTCATGCAATGTGGGAAAGTCATAGCCTATGCCTCGCGACAACTTAAAGAATATGAGAGGAATTATCCTACTCATGATTTAGAGTTGGTAGCAGTCATTTTTGCGCTAAAGATCTGGAGGCACTATGTATATGGGGAGAAAGTGGAGATATATTCATACCATAAAAGCCTCAAATATTTCTTTACTTAAAAAGAACTCAACATGAGGCAACGACGTTGGCTAGAGCTGTTGAAAGATTACGACCACACCATTCAATACCATCCTGGAAAAGCAAACGTGGTAGCTGACGCATTGAGTAGAAGATCATATGTAGGAACGAATGCGATGATGTCAAGTATACGCATAGAACCAACTTTAATCGATAAAGTTAAAGTTGCTCAAGCCACAGATCCGGAGCTGATGCGTATGAAGAAGAAAGTGCAAGAAGGTGCTATTCCAGAAGCAAGAATCGATGAAGAAGGAATACTTCGAGTCCACTCCAGACTTTGTGTTCCTAATGATTCTGATTTGAAGTACAAGATCATGATGGAGGCACACAATACACCATTTACAATCCATCCTGGAAGTACCAAAATGTATCATGATCTTCGACATACATTTTGGTGGAACAATATGAAGAGAGAGATCACGAAATTTATCTCGATGTGTTTAACTTGTCAACGTGTAAAGGCAGAGCATCAAGTGCCTAAGGGTCCATTGCAACCACTTGAGATTCCAAAATGGAAGTGGGAACACATTACCATGGATTTCGTTACGGGCCTTCCCACGGTTTCTCAAGGAATAAATGCTATTTGGGTTATTGTTGATAGATTAACCAAGTCTGCTCATTTCTTGCCAATATGGGAGATTTATTCTCTTGAACATCTTGCTCGTATGTACGTAGATGAAATTGTGAGACTGCATGGCATGCCAGTATACATAGTTTCGGATCGTGACCCAAGATTCACTTCAAGATTTTGGGTTAGCTTGCAAAAAGTTATGGGCACGGATTTACGGTTTAGTTCGGCATAGCATCCTCAAACGGACGGACAATCAGAGAGGACTATTCAAACTCTTGAAGATCTATTAAGACTTTGTGTTCTAGATTTCAAAAGGAGTTGGGATAAGTACCTACCATTGGTGGAATTCTCCTACAACAACAGTTATCAGGCAAGTATAGGTGTGGCTCCATTTGAAGCATTATATGGACGAAAGTGTCGCTCTCCAATATGTTGGGATGAGGTGGGTGAAGCAACATTGTTGGGACCCGAGTTGGTACGTATGACTACAGAAAAGATCCAAATGATTCAACAATGTATACAAACGACACAAGATTGACAAAAGAGTTATGTGGATCTTCATCGAAAGGACGTGGAATTTGACATTGGGGATCATGTATTGTTACGTGTTGCTCCATGGAAGGGAGTTACAAGATTCGGGAAGAGAGGAAAGCTCAATCCACGATTTATTGGTCCATTTCATATTCTTAAACGAGTAGGAAATGCAGCTTATAGACTCGCGTTACCTCCAAGCATGTCTCGTGTTCATAACGTTTTTAACATATCCGTACTTCGTAAATATGTGAAGGACCCGAACCACGTTATTGAGTTAGAACCGGATGAGATAGCCGAAGACTTAACGTACGAAGAGATACCTGTCAAGATCTTGGATAAGAAAGAGCATGTCCTACGCACAAAGGTCATACCACATGTCAAAGTTTTGTGGAGTAACCATGCTATAGAGGAAATGACCTGGGAGTTGGAAACGAAAATGAAAACGAGGTATCCTCACCTTTTTGAAATACCAGGTACGTACGTCAATTTCGAGGACGAAATTTCATAAGGAGGGGAGGTTGTAAGACCCCAACTTATTATAAATGAAATTAAATTTCCTCTATTTATTATTTTGAAATAGTAAGGGTTGATTTGATTAATGTGGTTAGTTATGGGTAAAATGCATAAATATTTTAAAATAAGCGGTGGTTATAAAATATTCATTGTTGTCCGGAGAATATTCGTTTGGTCGTGGAATATTCTTCTTTGTCGGAAATATTAAATGCGACCAGCGCAGCGAGTCTTTTATGGGCCCCATAACTAACGCGATTGGATGAAGAAAATGACAAGTATAAGTTGTTTACAAATAACGACATAGTTATTACCGATTATCTTCGTTGGAATACCCGGTGGTTAAAGCACCAGAATACGCTGTTGTTATTGCAAGAAGATACACTGCAGTATTGCACCAATTATTGATTCTTACGTGAAGGCACTTCTCAATAATTGTTACGATAATCTTGCTTCAAAGATTATTTTATTTTATTGATTCAATAATTGTTTGCGTTGATATTTTATATTACTTGTTGTTTCAATAATTGTCACTACACAAAGATTTTCCATTATCGAAGCAATAATTCATATTATCTGAATAATATTATTAGATAACATTATTGGCAATGTCTAGAAAGTTCTGCATCTAAGGAGAGGTTTGGTCACCTAATTAATTGCGCCATGAAGAAGGAGAAATCCTTATTGAAAGCCCCTCTTCCCTGAATCTACTGGTTGTCATTATTGTGATTCTATAATATTATTTGTGAATAATTAATTATTAATTTATATGATGAGGAAAATACTGATTTTATGTAGATATAGATGGAGAAAATTTTTTAATGTGATAATTGTTGAAAATTAATATTTTATCTTTTTCGATAAAATAATTCATTTTAATATATTATTATATTTTAATAATATAATAATGGTGATATTTTATAAATGAATGTGGGATATATGAGTATATGAGGAGGAAGAGTATTTTTGTTGCAAAAGATGTTTAAAACATGTTAAACATGCTCAGAGAGACCCCATTTCTTGACTGAAATTTGATTATAGCCTATAAAATCATCCGTATGTGGATTTCGGTCAATTTCTGTTTGGAATTTGGAAAATATTTCTTCTGTAAAGTTGTAGAGAATTGAATTTCCTATAAAAAGTCGAGATTCAATTTTTCCGACAAAAGGGCTATTTATTATGAATTATTGAAGTTCAAAATTAGGAATAATTGATTTTTGGAGTTTAAAATATTTTTTGTAAGAAAAACGTTTTTTGTTGCAATTGAGTGGCTCACATGTTATATAAATGATCCGAAATCAGATTTCTAAGGTGGGCTTGAATATTTTTAAAATATTATTATTTTATTAAATTTTACGCTTTGGTGTTCTAAGCATTTTCCTATAAATAGGGTCTTTAGGTTAGAATTGAAAATCACACCGGAAACTGAAATCTTCTATCTCTTTCTCTCTCGATATATTGAGCGTATTCTTGTGAGTATTTTAATTCTTTGAGTGTTGCTATACTTGCAAGTTCAAGTCATAGCCTTTATCCTGTTTCAACTAAAGACTGCCTTTTACAAGGTAAGGGATGTTATTTTTTCTTAAATGATATTATTTTCTTCAATATCATTATGCCGAAGTATTGATCTGAACTTTTTATCAAATTTGAAACTGTTTGTGTCGGGGTACTATTCACGTATACGACACTATTCACGAATACGATACTATTCACCGAAAAATGAAATTTTCTTCTTTTTGTCCAAAATATCTATTATGGATACTAGCTTTGATTGTATCCATGTTTTGATCATTCTTGAATTTTACTCCACTATTATTATTTATGAGGTATTTTTGGACATGGAATAGGTGAAATACGAATCCTTAAGATTTATTATTTTGTTTTACTGGATTCGTTTTCTGTAAAATATTTTTCATC
Source organism: Panax ginseng (assembly GCA_020205605.1). Taxonomy (NCBI): domain Eukaryota; kingdom Viridiplantae; phylum Streptophyta; class Magnoliopsida; order Apiales; family Araliaceae; genus Panax; species Panax ginseng. The sequence continues at coordinate 30,684,679 of CM035138.1, read as the reverse complement.
ATCCTCAGTCCTAAATGATGATATAATTGAATATCTTTGGCCTGTAGTGCAAAGATGAACAGGTGTTGAGATGAACATGACCAACTGGTGATACAAATGAATATATTTGGCCTGTAATGCAAAGTTGAATATTTGATTCAAGATATATATTGATTGACGTTACAGGGATAAAATATTGATGATGGACTTTTAAATCTTAGAAGATAGTAGAATTCTTTCTCTACTTGACTCTTCTAATGGATTCTTTATTTCATTGTAGTTGTTGATCTAAAACTTGTTGTCTATTATATTTTATCGATTATTCCTCGTGAAGACTAATGATAATTTATTATATATTATCTTAGTCATAATATTCTTCTTGGGCTAGTTGAGCTCACCCTTTTCCTTTTTGTTCCATTGTTCTTCTCGGAGGAGAATTTAGCGAAACTAGTTTTAAAATGGAGTAATGATTCAAGATAGTTGTTTTAATAGTTCTCACTATTTTGTAAAATAGTGTATCAATAATTGTAATGATGACTCCTTTTGAGTTGTATACCCTCTATTAGACAATAGTTGTATTCAAACTCACAGTATGTGTTATCGTATTTTGCACGACAATTGTATTACTGAAGTTGTTGTTTCTGTACCATGTATTTGGCGACTCAGAATGAGTGATGTATACCTATTTTAGGGGCGTCACAAATATTATTTTGTTTGATAATTTATTTTAGAGAACACAAGAGGTAAATGACACCTTACGTTATTGCGGGAGATGTTTCTTACAATAACAATATTTTGAAAAATTATAAAACATCTTTTTATACATAACATGAGAAAAACTGTATTCAATTACATAAAACGACAACAATTTTATATGAAGCTCACAATTATTTATCATGTCTCTCACATCCTTTTTTGCCTTTATTTTATTGTATTGTACTTATTTTTAGGTTATTTAAAAAAAAAACTGATCTCACCGAACTAAGGAGCTGGATCCGCCCCTGAGGACGAGCATTACTGCATTAAAATGAATTGCATAAGAATATAAATTCCCTTCGTATCATAATAAGAGATTCATTTAAAATTTTATTTTTAAAGAAAAGTTTGTTTTTTGGTATAATAATATAAAATAATACAATTTATCATCACAATTTTATTATTATACTAATTATTAAATTAAATACTAAATAAACTTGTAGGTAAGCATGAAATAAAAATATATATTATTTTTTTGGAATATATTAATAATATATAATATAATAATAAAAGGGGAACAGGGGTGTTACTATTACACCCAACATCAACAAATATGTGACCAATATGTCTATATGTTCTTTTCATATAACTTCCTGGCAACTGTTGGGGAGGGAGAACAAAAAAGGGACAGGAGATAATGATAATTGATAGTAGTAATTGATAAAGCTATCCGTACTCGCACAATTTAGGCATTGATTAAGGTTTACCTAATACCTGTTTGATGCAAAGTTTATCTTTTTTCACCAAAAAAATATTTTTGAGAAATTATTGCTTTGATTTCTTAAATTTATCACATATTTAATTAATTCTAAGGGGTTGTTTTATAAAAATCGAATGAATTTGAATTTGAATCTGAATGAAAAAAATTTATTTGATAATTGACATGTCTGAAACATCTGAATAATAGATTTTTATTATTTTACCCCTCTAAAAAAATTTAAAAAATTATTGTAAATTTATTTAATATTACTTAATATAATAATTAATATTGTAAAAAAAAAATCATTTAGCCGCCCATTCAGTCCATTCAACTAAAAAATGGGACTAAACCATTCAGCTCAAATCTTCTGAATGACTGACCGATTCACGTTTTTTTTTCAAAAAAATAAACGTACTAAATGGCTAAATCGATCATCCATTTAGCAGAAAATAAACGGTCTCTAAGTAGTCATCGATATAGTGCGGGGTGTATTTGAATCTAAAACATAACGTTTGTAAGTTGAATAACATACATTTGAATTAAATTGAATTTAAAATAAATTACTCCTATATAATTAAGATTTTAAAGTGTGATTATACATGATTGTTGGTAAATCTCACACTCGTGTCAAAGGAGATACAGTGAAATAAGCAAAGTAATTAATAAAATTAGTTATCTTTTTTTGAAATTGATATTTTTACATGAAAAAATGAGACTTACTTATTATTCATGTAAGAGAAATCGTATAAAAATATTATTATTTTTACATGTGAAAATATTAATTGCTTATTTTTATTATAATACAACAAATGATTAAAAATAAACCATTATTTTATCTAAACTGATACCGCATGACTTGGTCAGACTCGGATTTGATGTGACTAATAAATTGAATATTTGATCCCTCCCAACAATAAATGTGCAAGCCAAATGAGACTAAATTGGATTTTGGTGGTTAATGCGTCCAGAAATAAAAAAGGATAAATTAATTTTTGGTACTTGTACTGAGACACGATTTATAATTTAGTATTTGAAGTGAAAAAAGTTATAAATTGGTGATTGTACTTAAAAAATGTTACACTCCGTTAAACATTAGGGACACGACTTACAATTTGGTACCCGAAGTAAAAAAAGTTACAAACTGGTGATTGTACTCAAAAAAATTTATAATCTGGTGCTTGTACTTTCCAATTTTTAAATAATCGTTAAAATTGATCCAACGGGAAAGACAAACATACAGAGAGAGAAGCGAAGTCGACGCGAAAAAGATTCTCGATGTTTTGTTCCATCTTTTCTTGCCTCACACATTCGCACCATTACTCCACAATGACACCGACTTGGGAACTCTGGTGTAATTCATTCATTTTTATTGCATGAACTACAATCTTCTTTCCCGATTTCATTTACGATTTCACTCGAAGACGAGCTCATCCTTTCAATTAAACACTGAAAACCCCTTAATAAATATATGGGAACCAATAATCAATGGAGAATCGAGACAAGAAGAATGAGAGAAGAAAAAGGACAGAAGAAGAAAACCCTAATTTTCAAACAAAATAAAGATGAAATCCTACTGTTTAACGGAGTGTAACATTTTTCGAGTACAATCACCAGTTTGTAATTTTTTTTACTTCGGGTATCAAATTGTAAGTCGTGTTCCTAATGTTTAACGGAGTGTAACATTTTTTGAGTACAATCACTAGTTTGTAACTTTTTTCACTTCGAGTACCAAATTGTAAGTCGTGTCCCAATACAGATACCAAAAGTTGATTTATCCCGAAATAAAACTAATTAAAAGTTGACTTCTAAAATTCTTACATGTTACCCTTAACCAACAGTCTAGTAGCCCTAATGTACTTCCTTTGATTGTATTAGATATGCTGAAGCAATACTTCATCCGTCCGTTTATTTAATATAAGTCGTTTTAGAATTGTACACAAATATTAAAAAAATAATTGTATAATATTAATTATTTATATTATCTTTGTATTGGAAAAAGAATGTTATTTATTGGGTAAAAAAATAGTAAGAGAATCAAAATTATATTTAATAATTGGGGTAATATTAGAAACTAAGCAATTAATTCTTACTTGAAATTCTCAAACGACATATATTAAAAGACAAAAACACTTCTCTAAAACGACTTATATTAAGTGATGGAGTAGGAATATTTTTCGGTCATCGAGTTGTTTATCAAAAAAAGAAGGGATAAAAGACTCTCTAGAAACTATAAATATATCGGTGCTTCTACGCAAACAGGTTTTTTAGACCGAAGATTTGGACCGTGGGTCCCATTATTCTCTCCTTCCCTAAACAACGTCGTTTTTAATTTTTTTTTTAAACCATATGCTCTGCCCTCTAACCTCAAAACACGGTTAACTGAATCTCTTTACAACCTTCTTACATTACTGAAGGTAACAATCTCTTTCCATAATAACCCAAACCAATTCAAACCTAATTTTCATTCCAAACAAGTTTTGCACCAAGGTTCCTTCCTCAAAAAGCGATGATTTCATTCAAAGTTTTGACCCATTTTTCCTAAATCAAGTAAGGTTTCATATTTATTTTGGAAAATTCAACTCAAGAAAGAATTGCAATTTTATAATTTTATATTTATGAATTGCTTATTGGGTGTGATTGCTTTGTCCTAAATAGGTTTGAAGTAATTGTTGGGTTTGAGCACTAGCCACAAGGATAGGGACACGCTAGGTGTTTGTTTAATTGCCTGAAAGAACTGTTTGGATTGTTTTGGTTGGTTTTAGGTGTTGAGGCTGATTGAAAGGATATCATATGGCACCCAAGAGACAGCTTTGGCGATGGAATTGAAGATGATTAAATTGAGTATGCTTGCCTCTTGCAATTGTTGTGCTAGCTGGACTACTCAAAAACAATAATTCAAAGTAGAATGGTGGCTTCAAGTTGGTACATTGTCAGTGACCCAAAACAATTCATGGATACACTAGCATTGAGTTACAACAACTTGTCTCAACACTTAAAAGCGTGTTATCTCTATTTTGGAGAATTTCTCGAAGATTATGAAATCCCAGTGCGGAAGTTAATTTGGTTATGGATCGCGAAAGGACTTATATGTCAGATTGGGACAAAGAGCTTAGATGATGTTGCTGAGGATTACTTGATGGATCTACATAACAGAGGATGTTGATGAATTCAATACTGGAATTCAGAAAAAAGTTCAGCAATCTTACCCGCCATTTCAATTGATTGGATTGTTCACCAGTCTTTTATCGTCCTCCCTTTTACTTCTCTGTCATGCTAGAAAGAATTGTCCTTGGGGTTGATAAGGATCTTAAGCCAATTGTTATTTTGTTCTTTCTGAATATCCCTTGCAGATTTCATTGCAGAGTCATTACACTCACTTAACTCAATCCACTCAAGTGTTGATATATCATAATTTTTTAATTACCGTATGCCCTTGTAAACATGCAAATCTTGATTATTGTGGTTTATGAAATGAAATCCAATAATTATTTTCATCAATTTAGTTTGTTCTAATAACTTCTCTTAGCATGACATATATTGTGTTTATAAAGATCTACTAACTTATACTTTATTTACAGTAAAAGAGGACAGGGTTGCAAAATTAATGACAAACATTCAACAGTCTTGCAAAAATGCCAAACATTCAACAGTCTTACAAAAATGCCAAACATTCAACAGTCTTGGTCATCTGTATCACTGATTATAATTTTATAAACATGACAAACATACATATTTCCAATTGGGAAGCCTCCAACATTCATACTTTCTTATTTTACTACTCCTTAAATGGTGTCCCAGAATTTGTATGATTGTTAAGACCATATGCACCATTCCAAAATGGGTATTGATAACCAGCCAACTGAGTGGAGAGACTTGTTGAATACATATTTCCAATTGGGAAGCCTCCAACATTACCAAGAGGGAAGCTTTCAACATTTGGTACCTACAAATGAAGTTAAATTATATAAAAATAAGACTCAAGAAACTAAACAAAACTACTTTGTACAAAAATAAAAATAAACAGTACCTGTTGGCCTAAAATAGCACCAACTAGGAAGCCTCCAACATTAACAAGAGGGAAACCTTCAACATTTGGTACCTAAAAATAAAGTTAAATTACATTAAAATGAGACTAAAAAAATTAAAAGAACTACGTAGTACAATAAATAAATAAATAACACATGTGGACCTAAAATAGCAATAGGTGGCCTGTAAAGTTGATTAGCATTGAATGTAATCAAGTTGCTAGGAATGTTGAGGTCTTGTGAAACATGAATTATAGAGTCTCGTGAATCAATATATCCAATTTGAGAAGCCTATACAAAAAATACCAAATGACATGCTTTGTCCTGGTCAATGATTATTGCAGTAGGAGCGCGACCATTCATACATGCAACTCAAGATTTAAAAAGCCAAGTAAACGACTCAACATCCTCACTTGAAATCAATCCACATCCTAAAAGTGTAGATTGACCATGATGATTCACTCCAACAAAAGGAGCAAAAGGTATGTCATACTTATTAGTCAAGTATGTTGTGTCAAACGTAATGGCATCCCTGAATTCCTCATACGCTGCTCTACTCCTAGCATCTGCCCAAAATACATTCCTTAGCCTCCCCTCCTTATCCAAATCCATCAAATAAAAGAAATTAACATTATTAGCTTTCATTTTAAGAAAGTAGTTCTGAACTTCCGTAGCATCCCCATCACCCAGCCTTAATCGTCTCATTTTCTCAATATGATTATAACAGTCTTTCTCTAAAAATGGAACATTATCATGACCACCAGTTTCAACCAAAAATGAACTAAAGTTTTTATTTGGTCTAATACCCGCCCTATCATTAACTTCAAGTCTCCTTTTAACGTACATCCTCATAACCCTATTTTTCTTATAAAATCTAGATTTTTCTGGGCTCAAAGCATGATTGTGATCAAGAGTTATTTGTGAGACTCGCCACTTACCATCAAGGCATAATACAATCCTAATCTTAGCTTTACATCCTGTTTTACTGTTCAGAGGCTTTTTTAAGACATTCTTTGAATTGCTTATTATTTGTCTGGTTCGAGAGCATGAAAGAACAACACAATTAACCTCCCCATCATCATCCTTTTCTGAAGATCTTTTCTTCATTGGGAACCCTTGTTTGTTAGCATATTTAATGTAGTATTCTACACAAGCATCAATATCGTCAAATTCCATTCCTATTTTCGGATCTTTTATCTCATCTACAGCTACTGCACTCTCCACGCATTCATCAAATTTTGAATTATCATTCATATCATTCTCCTCAATGTGTTCATTCATCTCTGTACTTAAAGATATATTCAATGATTCTGTTTCTATTTGTGCTCAAAAAAACCTGTACAAAAAAAACCAAAAACAAAACACTTAATCCAAAATTAGGACTTTTTCTCTGTAATGTTTTTTTTGAATCATGTATGGAGAGGGTAAGATGATATCAATTAAAAGAGAGAATGATTTTTTGTTTGAACCATGTTTTTCGATATCAATTAACCCATTTGTACACAAAATTAATTCTGGGGGCAAATCTCAAGAGGAAAAAAATGTTACCTGAGATGGAGACGGAATGCCCTGAGAGGGAGGATTAAATTTTGTAGTAGATGTTTGGGATGGGCGGATGATTATATTTCGCAAGACTATTTTGGCGGGATGGAGCTCTGTTCTTTCATACTTGTTCTTCTTTCATACGGAATTGTGGAGGATGGGTTTTTTTTTGGGGGACCCACGGTCCAATATGTTTGTCCGCTTAGACTTATTGATAAATATATAGAGTGTGACGCCCCCAAATTAGGTATACATCATCCATTCTGAGTCACCAAATACATAGTACAGAAATAAATACAACTTCAGTAATACACTTGTCGTGCAAAATACGACAACACATATACTGTGAGTTTGAATACAACTATTGTCTAATAGAGAGTATACAAACTCAAAAGGAGTCCTCATTACAATTATTGATACATTATTTTACAAAATAGTGAGGACTACTAATACAACTATCCTGAACCATCACTCCATACCCCGGCTAGTTCTTGCTATGTTCTCATTTCCTGAGAAAAATGGAACAAAAAGGAAAAGAGTGAGCTCAACTAGTCCAGTAAAGATAATATACAACAAATTATCCTTAGTCTTCAATAGGGAAAAATCTGATAAAATATAATAGACAACAAGTTTTAGATCAACAACTGCAGCGGAAACATCAATCCATTAGAAGAGTCACGTAGAGAATGAATTCTACTATCTTCTACTACCTGTCGTCAAGCCGCTTGCCTTTTCACATTGCAAGGGCTAAGCTAGAAATCTTCTATAAATAGAGGCCTAGTTCTTCATTATTTTCACTAATTCATTCAAGCTATATAGAGAGAAAAGTATAGAGAATAAGAGAGAAAGAAGAAGAGTATTCTTCATTACACTATCATAGTAGATTCAATCTCCTACTAAGGTAAGAGATATTATTTGTTGTACTCGTAAGGGTTATTATTCTTTCGTATTTATGAAGAGAGTTATTTCTTTCAAATACTCGTAAGAGCTATTATTCAATTCTTTATTATTATATTGGAATAACCTATCTATGGAAAGTCTGGCATACATGGTGAAATTCTTCAGTTATTCCATGTAAGACCCTAACTTATTATAAATGAAATTAAATTTTCTCTTTTATTATTTTGAAATAGTAAGGGTTGATTTGATTAATGTGGTTAGTTATGGGTAAAAAAATACGCAAATATTTTAAAATAAGTAGGTGGTTATAAAATATTCATTGTTGTTTGGGAATATTCGTTTGGTCGTGGAATATTCTTCTTTGTCGGGAAATATTCGTGATGACTGCAGCAGCAGTTTTGGGCCCCATAACGGAAAGCGATTGGATGAAGAAAATGACAAGTATAAGTTGTTTACAAATAACAGTAGTGGTTATTCAAGATTATCTTTGTTGGAATACCCGGTGGTTAAAACACAAGATGTCTGCGTTGTTGCACACAAAGAGCTATTACGGTATTGCACCAATTATTGATTCTTACGTAAGAAGGCACTTACTCAATAATTGTTACGGTAATTCTTCGCTCATTATTTTATTTTATTGATTCAATAATTGCTTGCGTTGATATTTTATATTACTTGTTGTTTCAATAATTGTCACTACACATATTTTCCATTATCGAAGCAATAGTTCATATTATCCTAATAATATTATTAGATAATATTATTGGCAATGTCTAGAAAGTTACATCAAGGAGAGGTTTGGTCACCTAATTACTGCGCACGGTGAGAGAAATCCTTATTGGAAAGCCCCCTCTTTCCTGGGAACGGCCTGGTTGTCATTATTGTGATTCTATAATATTATTTATAAATAATTAATTATTGATTTATATGATGAGGAAAATATTAATTTTATGTGGATATAGATGGAGAAATTTTTTAATGTGACAATTGTTGAAAATTAATATTTTATCTTTTTCTGATAAAATAATTCATTTTAATATATTATTATATTTTAATAATATAATAATGGTGATATTTTTATAATGAATGTGGGATATATGAGTATATGAGGAGGAAGAGTATTTTTGTTACAAAAGATGTTTAAAACATGTTAAACATGTCGGTAGACCCCATTTCTTGACTGAAATTTGATTATAGCTTGTAAACTCATCCGTATGTGGATTTCGGTCAATTTCTGTTTGGAATTTGGAAAACCTTTCTTCTGTAAAGTTGTAGAGAATTGAATTTCCTATAACAAGTCGCGAGATTCGAATTTTCTGATAAAAGGGCTATTTATTATGAATTATTGAAGTTCTGAAATTCCGGAATAATTGATTTTTGGAGTTTAAAATATTTTTTTGTAAGAAAAACGTTTTTTGTTGCAATTGAGTGGCTCACATGTGTTATAAATGATCTGAAATCAGATTTCTAAGGTGGGATTGAATATTTTTAAGAAATATTATTATTTTATTGAATTTTCTGCTTTGGTGTTCTAAGCATTTTCTTATAAATAGGGTGCTTAGGTTAGAATTGAAAATCACACCAGAAACTGAAATCTTCTATCTCTTTCTCTCTCGATATATTGAGCGTATTCTTGTGAGTATTTTAATTGTTTGAGTGTTGCTATACGGTGCAAGTTCAAGTCATAGCCTTTATCCGGTGTTTCAACTAGAAGTACTGTCTTTACAAGGTAAGGGATGTTATTTTTTCTTAAATGATATTATTTTCTTCAATATCATTATGCCGAAGTATTGATCTGAACTTTTTATCAAATTTGGAACTGTTTGTGTCGGGGTTACTATTCACGTATACGACATTATTCACAAATACGGCACTATTCACCGAAAAATAAAATTTTCTTTTTTTGTCCAAAATATCTATTATGGATACTAGCTTTGATTGTATCCATGTTTTGATCATTCTTGAATTTTACTCCACTATAATTATTTATGAGGTATTTTTGGACATGGAATAGGTGAAATACGAATCCTTAAGATTTATTATTTTGTTTTACTGGATTCGTTTTCTGTAAAATATTTTTCATCATCCTCAGTCCTAAATGATGATATAATTGAATATCTTTGGCCTATAGTGCAAAGATTAATGATTTCTGATGAGTATCTTTGGCCCGTAGTGCAAAGATGAACAGGTGTTTAGATGAACATGACCAACTGGTGAATATCTTTGGCCTGTAGTGCAAAGATGAATATTTGATTCCAGATATATACTGATTTATGTTACAGGGATAAAATATTGATGATGGACTTTTAAAATTCATAGATAGTAGTAGATTTCATTCTCTACGTAACTCTTCTATGAATTATTGTTTCCGCTGCGAATATTGAATTGAAACTTGTTGTCTATTGTATTCTATTAGATTTTTTTCCCTGTTGAAGACTAACGATAATTTGTTTTATATTATCTTAGTCATAATATTCTTTATTGGGCTAGTTGAGCTCACCCTTTTCCTTGTTGTTCCATTTTTCTTCTCAGGAGGCGAGAATGTAGCGAGTACTAGTCGGGGTATGGAATGAAGGTTCTAGGAAGTTGTTTTAGTAGTCCTCACCATTTTTGTAAAATATTGTACCAATAGTTGTAATGAGGACTTATTTGAGTGTGTATATTGTCTAGATGACAATATTTGTATTTACACTCACAGTTTTATGTTGTATTAATAAAGTTGTAGTTATTTCTGTACCATGTTATTGACGACTCAGAATGGGTGATGTATACCTATTTTGGGGGCGTGACATTTCATTCTTTATTATTTTGTTGGAATAACCTGTCTGTGCGGTCTATCGCATGCCTGGTGAATTCTGTTCTTGTTCCATTCTTTAATATTCTGTTGGAACATCCTGTCTGTGCATTTACGCATGACCTGGTTCCATTATTTATTATTCTGTTGGAATATCCTGTCTGTGCGTTTACACATGACCTGGTTCCATTATTTATTATTTTGTTGGAATATCTTGTCTGTGCGTTTACGCATGACCTGGTTTCATTATTTATTATTATATTGGAATAACCTGTCTGTGCGGTCTATCGCATGTCTGGTGAATTCTTTTGTTATTCCATTCTTTATTATACTCAGTTGGTTAAAGTTTTGACTTTTATACTCCATGAAATTAGTGGAATATCCTTGATATTTGCGCTTCATCCAGTATCTTTTCATGGAAATATTCTTCTGAGCATTCTTGAATTTTGCTCTACAAAGCAGTATCATGTTGACAATTTGGACGTTATTGGTTCCTGGATAAATTAATTCTTGAACTTGTTTTATTGAATTATAATGTCATTGTCATCATCCTCATATTTATATTATGTTGAATGTGACGCCCCCAAAATAGGTATACATTACCTATTCTGAGTTGCCAAATACATGGTACAGAATACAAATACAACCTTAAATATACAACAGTCGTGTAAAATATGACCAAACATAGGCTGTGTGTTTTAATACAAATATTTTCATCTAGACAATATCCACACTCAATGGAGTCCTCATTACATTTATTATCACACTATTTCACAGAATAGTGAGGACTACTAATGCACCATCTAGGACCATCACTGCTCCCAGACTAGTCCCGCCACGTTTCATTTCACGAAGAGAATAGTGAAAGAAAGGGTGAGCTCAACTAGCCCAGTAAGAAATATTATGACTAAGATAATACAGAATAAATTATCAATAGCGTTCAACAGTATAACAACTGATAGAATATAATAGACAACAAGTTTTAGATTAGAAACTGAAGCGGAATAAGCAATCCATTAGAAGAGTCAAGTAAAGTATAAAATCTACTGTCTTCTATGATTTAAAAAGTTTTTCATCAACTTTATCGCTGAGACTCAGCTTAATAAATAAAATCGAATCATCCCTGCTCCACGACCAAGGATATTCATGTAATAATCAATGGTTATGACTATACCGAATAATCCCTGGTCATAATCATACCAACAACTGTCCACCAATGAACCACAGGCCAATGAGGACTTTTACCACATCATTCGTCACATTACGGTCATGATTATACCGAATAATCCCTGGTCATAATTATACCAAGTCCATCTATGCATGTAAGCCAAAGATGACTTTCAACATAATATAAGCATGAGGATGATGACAATTCAATAAAACAGGTTCAAGAATAAATTTTAAAGATTTATAAGTTAATTTATCGTGATCTCAATAACGTTCAAATTTTCAACTTGATACTGCTTTGTGAAGTAAAATTCAAGAATGCTCAGAAGAATATTTCCATGAAAAGATACTGGATGAAGTGCAAATATCAATGATATTCCACTAATTTCATGGAGTATAGAAGTCAAAACTTTAACCAACTGAGTATAATAAAGAATGGAATAACAAAAGAAATCACCAGGCATCCGATAGACCGCACAGACAGGTTATTCTAACAGAATAATAAATAACGGAACCAGGTCATGCGTAAAGCACAGACATGATGTTCCAACAGAATGATAAAGAACAGAATATTAGAAGAATTACTCCATGTATGCGGTACTTCTCATAAATAGGTTATTCCAACAGAATAATAAGAATGGAATAACAAAAGTTCTCTTCATGAATACGAAAGAAAGAATACCCCTTATGTGTACAACAAATAATATTCCCTACCTTAGAAAAACTGAATACTGAAGTAGTGAAGTAGCAGAATACTTTTCTTCTTTCTCTCTATAGTTTCTCTCTCTAGAGTTTTAGTGAATTCGTAAGAAATAATGAAGGAATGAGCTTCTATTTATAGGAGAATGGATTGAATAGTAACTAATTCATGAACGGTCCAAATTGATTTACTTTTAAACGGACGGCCCATATTAGTTTACTATTAAAACTTAAAGCAACGGTCCATACTGATTTACTATTAAAACTTTAAACCAGCGATCCATATTGATTTACTATTATAACTTTCCACCTGCGGTCCATATTAATTTACTATTATATCTTCAACCAACGGTTTGAAAAATTAGCACATCTCCTCATGGAATAATATTATACCAAAAAATGATTTGGACTGAAAAGAAATATATCTTACAGGTGAATAGTACCCCGTGAATAGTAACTCGTGAATAGTAACTCGTGAATAATACTCCGACACGAAAAGTGCCCCAAATACCCGATTGAACAATATAACCTCCAGACATCAATTATTATCGAAACAAATGTCAATTTCTACTAACACAAATAATTTCAACACAATAGAACTATAAAATTCATCTTTAATCAACACGAACTTATTCATCATTAATATTATAATTCACAATATTTAACAACCAGGTCGTTCCCAGGAAAGAGGGGGCTTTTCGATAAGGATTTCTCCTTATTATCAAGCATGAATTAGGTGACCAAACCTCTCCTTGATGAACTTCTAGACATTATCAATATTGCAAATAATAATATGAATAACTTTGCCGCCCTCGATTATTGATTTAATAGTATATCATATTATGCAGATGATAATCTTAATAATAATTGAATCAATAATATGAGAGATATGATGCGAAGAATTCTCAGTAGCAATAATTGAGTATAACCGAGTGACTTCTCACGTAAGCATCAATAATCAATACCGTGTGCTACTATTCAACCACGTATTCATCGTACTTTTACTACCGGTAGTTCAACAGCTTTTTGGTAACAACACCTCGTAAGTTATTTTTATAGAAAGATAATTTTGTCGCTTTCTAACTACGACAATACTTCCGTTAGGGTCCATCAATGATTGTGCCGTTGTACGAATATTCCCTATTAAAACGAATATTCCCCGACCAATCGAATATTATATAACTACTTACTTACTTTGAAAAATTTGTAAATATTACTAATAACTATAACATTATATCAAATCTACACCATAATATTTAAAAATATATTTCGAGAAAATTATTCTTTATTCATAAAAGTTGGGGTCTTACAACCTCCCCTTCTTATGAAATTTCGTCCTCGAAATTAGGGTACATACCTGGTATGTCGAAGAGATGAGGATACCTTGACTTCATCTCAGATTCTAATTCCCAAGTCATTTCCTCGACATCGTGGTTTCTCCACAAAACTTTGACTTGAGGTATAATCTTGGAGCGTAGAACATGATCATTCTTATCCAAGATTTTAACAGGCAACTCTTCATACGTTAAATCTTCCTCTATCTCGTCTTGTTCTAACTCAATAATGTGGTTCGGGTCTTTCACATATTTACGTAACATAGATATGTGAAAAATGTTATGAACACGAGACATACTTGGCGGTAAGGCGAGTCTATAAGCCATAGTTCTTACTCGCTCGAGAATTAAAAATGGGCCAATGAATCGAGGATTGAGCTTTCCTCTCTTTCTAAATCTCGTAACTCCTTTCCATGGAGCAACACGTAACAACACATGATCTCCAATATTGAATTCTACGTCCTTTTGATGAAGATCAGCATAACTCTTTTGTCGATCTTGTGAAGTTTTTATACGTTGTCGGATCGTTTGAATCTTTTCTGTAGTCATACGTACCAACTCTGGTCCCAACACTACAAATGGAGTCATGCCAATACTTGCTTGATAACTGTTGTTGTAGGAAAACTCCACCAACGGTAAGAACTTGTCCCAACTTCCTTTGAAGTCAAGGACACAGAGTCTTAATAGATCTTCAAGAGTTTTAATAGTTCTCTCCGACTTCCCGTCCGTTTGAGGATGATATGCCAAGCTAAATCGTAAATTCGTGCCCATAGCTTTCTGCAAACTAACCCAAAATCGTGAAGTGAATCTTGGGTCTCGATCAGAAACTATGGATACTGGCATACCATGCAGTCTTACAATCTCATTTATGTACATACGAGCAAGACGTTCAAGTGTATAAGTTTCTCGTATAGGTAAGATGTAACAACCCGGAGAATCCGGATTGTCCAGAATTTAAGTTTAAAGAATTAGTTATTAAAAAAAGGAATTTTTATTAATACTATTATGTGCTATGTGTTTATTAATCGTTCTATAACCTAGGATGATTATAAATTGGGAGTATTCTGGCTACGAGTTAGTCTGAGCGAATAAGAATTTTCAAGACGAAAATAAAAGTTTTCCGGGAACAAAATATTTTCGGGGAAAAAGACGAAATAGGCACTATTCATCTGTTTTTGTTCGGAGATTTATTTTAAAATTCCGAGAAGTTATAGATTACGTTTAATTCTGAGACGTGATGGAATATTCAATAATATTTCAGTTATGGCAAAAACGAAGTTTTCGCCTACGGACTCAAAACCTAAAGGTTAGAAAAAGTGAGTTCCGAGAATTTTATGATCACGTATAATCATTTGGGTTATTATGCGTGAGAAATATGAGGATAATACTAGTTATTATATGAGTATAGTAAGAAGATTGGTACGACGTATAATACGAATATCGTACGAACTATATACAAAGAAAATACGAAAATACGAGAATACGAGAATGAGATGCGTAGAATACGACAAGTCTTAATGAACTTTGAGTTCATGGACTTTGTAGAATCTAATTGGACTTGGATTATGTCAAGCCCAATGCTTTGTGAAATCAAGCCCAAGATAGGCCCAATAAGAATTAGGGTTAAGGCCCAAACCAAGAAAAGAAACCGCGGATCGAACCGATGGGTAAACGGATGGGTAAAACTAATGCGGCAACCCATGGGGTGACCCATGGGCATGTGGGGAGGCTACTTGGCCACCAAGTAAGGGTGGTGGCCAAGTAAACTTGGTGGCTAAGTTGTGGGAGGAGGTGGGAATAGTAAGGAGGTGGGGGCGAAATGACTAAAATGTCCTTAGCTTTGAAAATTTATAAATAGTAAGCTTATTTCATTTGTTTTGAGATTTTGAAAATCCCACACTTGAGAGAGAGAGAGAGAGAGAGAGAGAGAGAGCTCGGATGAAGAGGAGAAGGAAGTGCGTGAGAATGAATGCTCGGATCAAAAGTGATCGTGAAATATAAAAGTTTGCAAATCGCCGGCTTTGTCTAGCGGGAGAAAAATTAGAAAAGAGGAAATCTAAAACCTAGCTTCTAATAGATATTTCTTTAAGTTTTCTATGTTAAAACATAACTTAATGAAGATAAGAAGTAGATAAGGTTAGAGATGATTTCATATGGTTGAAATCATGAGAAAAGAAGAAATAATAAATTAGAAGTTTAGTTTGTAAATTTCTTAAGGAAGTATAAGATTCGTAGCGAATTTGAACGATCCGAGTGGATTATATGAATAATTAGGTTAAATAAGTAAGGAATAATGTTCTATAACATCAAATTCCAATAAAAAGTGGAATCGTAATCCAAAATATCAATTAAAATGAAGAACGAACGAAGAACACGAAGAACACGCGAAGAACACGAAGAACGTTGTTGATGGACAAATTTAAAACCATCGTAGGATAATTGTTGTTGTTGGACAAGTTTAAAACCATCGCGTATAATTTAGTTACTTATTTCTTGGTTAGGAACGTTAGAAACGTTCATGAAGAACGGATTAAAACTTAGCTATAACGAAGTTATAACGAAATTTCGTAAAAGTCAAACGAGAATTAGAAAGTTAATAAATGAACCCAAACATGTTGGATTTCATAAGAAAGTAATAGAACATAGAAAACATGAGTCTTGGCCTCAAGAACGAACGAGTTCCGAGTTCGGATGATCGAATTACGGACGAACAAACGAAAATCGTTAAAAGCGTAAAAAATGAATAAAGGGTGAAGATCAAGCCAATCTAATGGCACGTTAACGGATTCAGAACGAAGTTCTGTCTGAGGGGTATTGAAGTACGTAAGATAAGGAAGAGAATGGCTTTGGAACAACCTCGTTCCGAGTTATAACGAAGGAGTTATTAGATCGGGAAGTGAGCGTCTCAAAGAATTTATTTAACACTTAGAAAAATTTCTAGGGTTTTTGTCTCTGTGCTTATTGCCGGATAGATCATGAGAAGTGGCGCCATGATGTGAGCTCGGCCATAATCTTCTGGAGAGTAGTCTTGTTAGCAGAGAGATAACAAAGGACTTGGCCGCAGCACATTTCAATTGAAGAGAGAGAGAGAAGTAGGTCGCTACTGCGTCATCGAGAGGAAAGGAAAGGGCACGCGTCATGCATGATCTTGCGGTCTTGGGCAATGCCCAGAAATGAGATTTTAAATGCTCAATTACTAAGGGATGTGCAAGAAAGAAATATGAACATATAGTTCACCTAAAATAACACTTAAGCAAATGACTTAAACCTTTATTAAAGGTTGAACGCAAAGATTAAACGAGATTAAATAACAAAGAATATAAATCACGAGTTACGTAACGGATGTTCGGGGACCGTAGTCGGGATGAACGAACGTGAGGAATTGCTATGGTTGTGATTCCTTAGACGTTGAGTGACGAGGGTAATGAATAACATTTTGATGTTATATCATGAGAATGAGAGATAAGTGTGAAGCGTATAAACGCTGTGAACGCAACGTTGTTACGATGAACGATCGGTCTTAGCATACAACAATTGGTATGGCTTCGAAACTAAGAACGAGTAATGAATATGGGGTTCATGTAATGGATAATGAAAGTAGTAAATAAGATAAGAATATAAATCATCCAAGATGATGAACGTTTTGAGTAAGACATCTCCGTATGTCATAAAGCCGTAAACTGGTAAAGGAAGTTAGTCGTGTAAACTCATATTACAAGAACGCAAACCCTAAGAAGTAAAGTTAAGTAAACTAATGTGTAAGTTCAATATATGAATAATTGGTGTTTATGTTTTCTCCATATGTGTGATATAGGAATTGAAATGAAGCGATTCGGCAAAGATAAGTCAATGGTAAGCGTAAGCGCAAGTTTCTAACTTCATTCATATTACATGAATGTTAGTTTCTTAAACTTCTCGGATGTTGTACTTGAGAAGTTACATCATGTGTGAATGTGCGATATTTGTACAATATGGTAGAGCGTATGAGGCCTTGAGCCATAATTTGAACACTTGGTTTTTTACATGATATGAATTGTTACGTGATTGAAATGATCAATATAAGTATGTTCTGTTTATACATGAACCGTTATTGTTAAGTCTGTGCTAATGATTCTAGCCAGATAGAATGTGTATAAAAAAGGTAGAAGAATGAAAGAATTTCAAAGTAAAAGTGGTTGATGTTTTAAGATGATAGGAATCTAGACTATTCCTATTATTCAAGCTGCTTCATAACCTTTGTTCGGTTATAGAAGTTCTAAAAAAATGTTTTAAATTCTGAAGTTGTTTGTTCAACTGTTATGACTTGCTGGGCAATTGAATGCTCACACTTGCTTTAAATGAAAAACAATTTTCAGTGAACAAGGTTAGAAGAACTTAAGGATCCCGTAAAGATCAAGCTGACGGTCTCCAGATGAATTGTCATTTAGAGTGTGAAGGTAGCGAGAAGATCAAGTGAAGACTTGTAATTTAGAAAGATGAATTGAACTCTAGACTAGTTTAAGGAACTGTTATGTATCATTGGTGGCGGATAAAAGTCACTCTTATAAGATGAAATGAATAATGTATTTATTATTATTTGTAATGAAAACGGTTATAAGGTTTCCAGAATCTGGGATTTGAGAGTGTATGTCGTTATATTTTAGTATATAATGATGTTTGTTGGATGAATGATGTACTCGTGATGTACGGAATCCAGGTGTGAAGATAGACCGGATTTCAGGGCATTACATAAGAAGTGAGCAGACTTGGTCAATCTATCAACAATGACCCAAATTGCATCTATTCCTTAAGAAACCTTGGGAAGACCAGTAACGAAATCCATGGTAATGTGCTCCCACTTCCATTCTGGAATTTCAAGTGGTTGTAATGGACCTTTTGGTACTTGATGCTCTGCCTTAACTCATTGACAAGTTAAACACCTTGAGATAAACTCCGCTATCTCTCTCTTTATATTGCTCAACCAAAATGTATGTCGAAGATCATGATACATTTTGGTACTCCCAGGATGGATTGCAAACGGTGTGTTGTGCGCCTCCATCATGATTTTATACTTTATATCAGGGTCGTTAGGAACACAAAGTCCGGAGTTGACTCAAGTATTCCTTCTTCATCGATTCTTGCTTCCGAATAGCACCTTCTTGCACTTTCTTCCTCATACGTATCAGCTCCAGTCCGTAGCTTGAGCAACTTTAACTTTATCGATTAAAGTCGGTTCTACTCGTATATTCGCCATCATCACATGGGTCCCTAGAGTCTTTAACTCTATCTCCATCCTTTGTAAGTCATACAAAATGGGCCTTTGTGTTGACAATATTGCACTCGTACCCGCATATGATCTTCTAGTCAATGCGTCAGCTACTACGTTCGCTTTACCAGGATGGTATTGAATTGTATGATCATAATCTTTCAACAGTTCAAGCCAACGTCGTTGCCGCATGTTGAGTTCCTTTTGGGTGAAGAAATATTTGAGGCTTTTATGATCCGTATAGATTTCCACCTTCTCTCCATACAGGTAATGCCTCCAAATTTGTTAGCGGAGTGGCTATCTTAGAAAAATCTTGAATAAATCTTCTATAATAACTAGCCAGTCCCAAGAAACTCCTCACTTCTGATGGTGTTCTTGGTTGTTCCCAATTAATCACAGCTTCCACTTTTGACGGATCCATTGAAATCCCATCTTTGTCAATCATATGCCCCAAAAATTGTACACGGTCGAGCCAAAATTCGCACTTAGAGAATTTTGTATACAACTTTTCCTTTCTTAGTGTTTCCAATGTCAAATTTAAGTGTTCCACGTGTTCTTCTTGAGTTTTGGAATACACTAGAATGTCGTCGATGAATACCACTACAAACTTGTCTAAGAATGGTTTAAACACCCTATTCATCAAATCCATGAATGCAGTAGGTGCATTGGTTAAACCAAAAGACATCACCGTAAACTCGTAATGTCCATACTGAGAGTTCGAATGCCGCTCGTGGTATATCCTCCTTCCTCACTTTCAATGGTGATACCCATTTCTCAAATCTATTTTGAAAAGTATTTAGCACCCTTCAATTGGTCAAACAAGTCATCTATTCTTGGCAACGGGTATTTGTTTTTAATAGTGACTTTATTTAACTCTCCTCAGTCAATGCAAAGACGCATTGATCCGTCCTTCTTCTTCACGACAATCTTTGGCGCTCCCACACGGTGACACGCTTGGTTGATTATATTTCTTGTCCGGCTGACTCTTCCAGAATCGTACCATCGGTTCCTTTATTTCTCTGGGAGCCGTTACATGACGGGGCCTTCGATATCGGTGCTGTTCCAGGCGCTAAGTCGATCACGAACTCAATTTCTCTGTCAGGCGGAAGTCCTGGCAAATCCTCTATAAAAACTTCTTCGAATTCCCTCACTACTGGTATTTCTTCCAGCTTTACATTCTTCTTCGAGTATCGACTATGTAAGCTAAATAGCTCACACACCTTGACTCAATAATTTCTTGGCTTTGCATAATCGCCGGACATTTCATCCATCTCAGGCAACTTGCTTGCCATAGAATACTACCTTTGACGAATCATAGGGTTTACATTTCTTTTGGCAATCAATTGCCAGCTCCATATTCAAACAGTGAATCCATTCCCAAAATAACATCAAACTCTCCAAGTCTAATCTAATCAAATCTACCATAAAGATATTTTCCTTAATACTCACCCTACAGTTCTTGTATACGAATCTAACAGGAACTACTTCCTTATTCGCAATTTCTATGTATAAAGGAAAATTCAGTTCTTCTCTAGGCAATTCTAACCTCTTAGCAAATTCATCAGATATAAATGAACAAGTAGCACCCGAATCAAATAATACATAAGCATCAATATCATTGATTAGGATAATACCTGACACCACATCCTTTGATTGCACAAAGATCTTGCATGATCGTGTTGAAGGTTCCGTGCGTGGGTTTGTGTGATGTTTTATGAGTCCCGCAATGGCCCATGTATGCTTGGTTGTTACCTCCAATGCTTCTGGTTGTCACTCCATCCTTCTTCTTAGGGCATTCACGAGAAAACTGATCCTTGGATCCGTATGTGAAGCACGTATTCTTCTTTGGTTGAGTGCAATTTGGGGCGATATGACCCTCATGGCCACAATTGAAGCAAACTCGTTTCCCCATCAAGCACGCACCCTTGTGAAATTTCTCGCATGTCACACATGCTTCAAACTTTTTGTTTTTGCTGGTTACCCTGCTGGTTTCCAACACCCATGTTTCCATTCCACTTCCTTTTCAAACTGTTGTTGTTGTTGTTGTTGTTGTTGTTGTTTCCACCAGCACCACCTCCATTCTTAATCTCATTCTTCTTCTTCTTTTTCTGTTCTTAATTGAATTTTGTCCTTTGCTCGCCTCCACCTTGGTAGAGTAACGCCTCTCCATCATTTGCTACAAACGTCTTCAATCGAACAGAAAACCTTCTTGTCTGACCAGGGCTTCAGTCCCTGTTCAAATCTCTTCGCCTCGTCTGTGCTGACCTGATATGGCGCAAACCTCGCTAATTCGTTGAATTTCGCGGCATACTCAGATACCGTCATCGTTCCTTGCTTTAATTCCAGAAACTGCACTTCTAACTGACTCTTCGAACTCTCCAGAAAATAGGTCTCGAAGAACAACTCCTTGAACCTATCCTAGGTCATCACCCCTGGCCCTTTACGAGTTTTATTGGCCTGCCACTAATAACTAGCTTCTGCTTTCAACATGAAAGTTGCGAAAGCAGTCTTCTGATCATCCCCTACCCTAGTGACATCGAACACCTTTTCTATCTCCATAATCTAGGTTTGTGCTTCGACTGGATTCATGGACCCACGGAATTCAGGTGGTCCAACCGCCTTGAAATCCTTAAACGTTGTACCATGGTTTTGTGGTTGATTCTGCAACGCTCCTGTCAGTAGTGTCACTAATTGTTGAACGGGATTACCATCAACATTGTCGTTATTGGTTCCTTCAGTTGTTCTTTGTCATGTTGGTTGATGTCTGGGAGGCATTTTCTGTTAAAAGTACATTCATTAGATTATTATTCAATTCTTTTAAGTAATTTCTACTTAACTTGTCTCCAAAAAGAATTAACCACATAACACATAACACTTTGAATAAAGTAACAACTTTTATTTATTCATAATCTTTATTTTTTCAAACCTTAAACAATAGCATATCTGCTACCTACATTATTTTCCTGAATTACAAAAGTTTCAAGGCAACACCATAGTGATATCCCATAGGTTGCATAACACTTGGGATTTACAATTTATTTAACCTTTCACTCATCGTACAACAACTACGATGTTCTATTAAGATACTTCTTAGCCCTATCACGTTCTTCCTCTATGACTCGAAACATTGTTCTGCGATCTAACACGAATGATGGCAGCGTCTCGAACTGAATCGGATATCCCATGACCCGATCTTGAGCTCGATTAATTGCGGTATTAAATACTTTATCCATCTCTTTCATCTTCATCCTCTTTGCTTGCGTGTCTCTTGCTGCTAATCTGGTTCGTTGAAAAGCTTCCTCGTAGGCATCTTCAGCTCTTGCCCTCTTATGAAGCTTCTCTCTCACATTCTTTTTAGTTCAACGACCACTTGATCAGTTGTTCTTTCTCTCCTTGATGCATACTAGTTTCACCTCGACATTTATCGATTAATTTCTTCACGATCCCGGATCTCGCCCGTCTTTTTGTGTCATGGCGGTTTGTTGTTCATTACTATCTCTCTCGCAACTCCTCAATTTGTATCCACGAAGTTCCACGTTATGGTCGTAGACTTCATCGTCATACATCTGAAAACCATCGAGGTTAGTGGAGTCTCCTCCTCCTCGTCCTCGTTATCCTCATCCTCCTATGGTAACTCAATGGGATCGTCCTCATCCATTTCCGCGTCATCATCCTCATCTTCAACTCATCGTGACCAGCAGAGGTGACTCCGTGGGCGATGGTTTTTCTCAAACTACCGGAATGTCGCGAGGCTCCTCCTCTATAGGCATTTGAGGTCCCTCCTCCCTAGCCTGACTTGATTCTCCGACATTAGTCATCCTGACAAAAAAATTTTAAAGTTTTAATTATTAATCATTTCTACTCGACACTCACGAGTACATAAACTATAAACACATAAGCACATACATAAGTGTTTTATTACTTCTTCCTTAAAACTCGATAAGAGTTATCTCCACTATCTTTTCAAATGTTACTTCCTAAGGCTTTCCCCCCCACCTAAGGTTCATAACCTAAGGCTTTGATACCAACTTGTGACACCCCCAAATCCTGATACTTCATTTCCTCAAGATTTGTTGTTCACTTAGGGGGGTGTATTCAATTAGGATTTTTAAAGACTTTTAAAGACTTTAAAAGTTTGGGTGTATTCAATCAAGACATTTAAAGAGTTTATAAAAGTTTAGTGGTATTCAATTACAACTTTTTTAATGTCTTTAAAAGTTAGGTGGTATTGAATTAAGATTTTTACAAAATCTATAAAAGTATTTTGGTATTCAAAAAGTCATAGATTTTAAAGATTTCTATCAAATAGTAGAGTTTGACAGACTTTAGAAGAAGAATTATAACTACCAATCTACATCCAAAGTCTTGCTTCATCTCTAAAGATTTCTAAAGACTTTCAAATAAACACAAAGGTGGATAAAACTAGTTATTAATTGGACTATCTTTTATTGGGTCAAATTAGTTATTTATTTTATATGGGCTAATAAATATTAATATGTGATGGATAAATAATTTGGTAAAATTTGGGCCATAAAAATAATTATTTATTATAATAATAGAATTAACAAGATATATTAATAAGTAAACAAATAAACCTAATCTGAATTGGTGAGAGAAAAAGTAGCCGTTCGAAAGCTTCCAATAGAAAGAGGAAAGAGATTTGTTCAACAAAGGTGAGATAAAATCATGAAACTCTCATATCAATTGTACAGATTATGTATGTATAATATATGAAAATAGAAAATATATGATGTGTATGTGTTACTATTAATATATGATTATGTATGTATAATATATGAAATTACTGTTAATTTTTGAAAATATATAAAAATATATGATTATGATTATGTATGTATAATATATGAAACTATATGAAAATATATGATTATGTACGAAAATATATGATTATGTATGATTATGATTATGTATAATTATGATTATGTATTACAGATTAATATATGAAAATATATGATTATGCATGTATAAAATATGATTATGTATGTACAATTCCGTGAATTGAATTTCGATATTAACAAGATAAATAATAAATTATGAGTATTTTGAGAAGATAGTTTTTCTTAATCTTTGTTCATTTGAATTTAATATAATTCTTTAATATTAAGTATATCACATTTTAATTAATTTATTTACCACCTAGTAAGTCTTCTTGATGTTATTCAAATGATCTTAATTGATGGAACATGAAATTCATGTTTATGTGCTTATTATTAACCACTTTGTCTTTGAATTATGTAGCCCTTATGTTTCAAAATCTAACAGGATGTTTAGACATGCATTCACTTTACGTAAATTCTTCCCTTTTTATAGTTGTATTTTTGTGTGAAGCTATTATACAAAATTTATAAACTAATGAATGTCAATGTAACATGTGACATTTTGGCCTACTTACTACATAATATATGATTATGTAGTACATATATGATTATATGTAGTACCAAGTATGTATAATATATGATTATGATTATGTGTTTAGACTAATAAATTATTAAAGGAAATACTAAGATAGATGTGTATATATGACATAGTAATTACAAATGGGAGATTCTCAACAAGGAAATAACAAAGGAAAAGGAAAAAATGTTGGAATTTATAATTAAATTGGACATTAGAAGAGAGCGATGAGTTCTTCTGACTCATGGTTGATGATGCATTGGTTAAATGGATGGCGTGATAGTAATGGAATGCTAAGTAAGCAAAACAAGTTGTGAAAAAGATACTTCATGCTCTTAATCAAAAACTTGGTACGCTAAAAGAACATACTCACGATGCCTAAAAAGCGTACATATGTATAAAGTATATATAGCTCAATGAAAATTGAGCTTAATTTTTATATTAAATACATAGTTTCTAAAGTTTTATTGGTATCAAAAGTATCCAAATGTATTATGAAATTAGTAGAATAATATGAACGCTTTCAACATATATAAAATCTCATGCCACAATAATATAATGAGATTTACTCTAGTTCATGAAAAAAGAGAGAGATGTTGTACACATGGGCTAATTAACAATTAATATAAGTTGCAAGATATATTAGAAGTATACAAAAGTCTATCATAGTCTTGATAAAAAGTTTATAAAAGTCTGTTACTTATTTCATAGAGTCTATAAAAGTCATTTTAAAAGAGTCTTTAAAGTCTTTGAAAGTCATTAAAATCCCACAAATTCTACAAAAGTATGTCACTTAAAAAAAGTCTTTAAAAATCTTAATTGAATACACCCCCCTTAATCAAAACGTTCATTTCTAACTACCCAATCATAATAAAACTGAATAAATAAAAACCTTCCCCATTAAAGGGTTACATAATAAAAATCTCCCAGGTTATCTAACCTTTAATCATCATTCAAATGCGGAAAACATTACATAACTTCTTTAGAATAAAATCTAAGATCAACATAATAAAAGTCTAACATCTTAATCAAAGTAAAAATTACAAGTCTTCATCACTTGTACATTTTTCCCTTTCCTTTGCTAATCGAAGGTTCACCTACCTTCTCTTCTTTAGCTGCAATGCGTTTATAAATATGCAAGAGTGAGCAAAAAATTGCTCACTGGATACAATATGGAATCAACAGGAGTATAACAATAATAACTGTCAAAATAGGCTCATCAAAAGTGAATAGTACTCTATCAATAATAATATGAAACTGAAATCCCAAAATATGGCAATATACATCACTGAGGGTTGTAAGACCATGAACTACGTCCACAGTTGCAAGTAATCTTTCAACTCCAACTTTAACAGTCATAAGACAATAAGGACCTTGTACTTAGGGGGATCAGCCCTTCGTACAATGTATTGTGCACAAACATTTTAACGCTATGCGTAAGTTAACCCCTAATCATAACAATAGGGTTGTTCATCTCAATATTTAGAGTACAAGTCCGCACCAAAGGAAGTTTGGTTTGGATAAGCTTTCAAGGTAATTTGGAATTCAACGAACATCAACTAAGGATTAGTTGAATAAAACCAATAACATTATACTATAGAATAATTGTGATTGAATCAATCATAGTAAACTAAAGTCATGCTTTAGGAATAATCTAATAGCATACAATTTGAATAACTATAATACACCTTGCTTGAACCATACTAAGCCAAGGTTTATTAGAATTGAATACTAAGCATGCATAACAATTTGAACGATAAAAATGTTCGACATTAGTATATATAGTTGTACATGCTAAACAACAAGTTAAATACAAGAATAACTTGTTCGACATCAAACCAAAGTTTAGACAGCTTGCATAATTATAAGGTAATCGAATTGGAAACAATAATTAGTTCAACAAGATAAAGGATTAGAAAACTTGCCTTGCTCGTAGGCTAAACCGAATCAATTCGAATCACAATACCCTATATATATATATACGTCATCATGTTAGTCACTACCACCTTACAACTTAACTAACTACATTCATCATGTATGTTTGATTATTTAATCAAGTTATAACACAAGTTAATCTTTAATACATAATTATTCATAGTATAGAAATACTAAAATCAACATTTTACAGTCCTACCATCATCACATAACTTTTTTTAAAATTTACAGTGTACAAAAAGTACCTTTGTCGGACCATTACGCTTAACTTTCATGTATGCTACGATTTACAACGTGGTTGTGATTTCGTAAGCGTGGGGATGGCGCCGACGCCATGACGACGATAAATAAACTCTGAAAGCCGTGGCTGCTGTGTGGGCGATAATGGCGTCATGCCCACTAACGTCTTGCTAAGTAGCGTCATGTGTGGCCTAACGATTTCATTGTGACTTTTTCCAACAATACAAGAAAAAGCTAATTTTGGCCTACAAGCTCGTTTCTAACAGACTAATTCACATGCAATTTATACAAAAACTTCACGTAAACATAATTTAAGAATTCCTAACATGTTTCTACCCATACAATAACATAAACATCAAATCTACAACACCCAATTTCAATATTTTTGGCAAAAACTCTATTTTTGATGTTTTCAATGAAAACCAACACTGTGATTTTGTTTTTCAACCAAAATAGTAAATTCAAAATATCATGGTTATGATTATATATACTCTATCAAATTCAATAGTCAATTTATATATATTAACAATTAATCAAACCTTAATTTCATTTTAGACTAAGCCATACTCATATATTTTTCATATGAACACTCTGTAATATATTTTTCTTCATAAATTACATACATACATAAAGTAATTGATTATAATCATACATAACCTCTAAAAAAAATAGTTTTACAACAACAATCATCATCTAAAGCTATATACACAAGAAATTCATCATCCATAATTATTTACAGAGAACTTTTTGGAGAAGAAAACTAAACTTTAAAAAAATAAAATACAAGGATTAATATCCTACCTTTGATTAAGAAGATGATACTCTAGAGTTTAGAAGAAAATAGTTATGATTACAATCTTCTTTTCCCCAATTCCTTTCTCAAAACCTGTTAGAATCACTCATTTTTCTCTCTATAGTTTTCTTCTTCTCTCCCTTTTTCTTCTTCTGAGTTTTCTTTCTTCCTAACTCTAATATACGTAGAATAATATAACGTATATAGTAATAATATATATTAAATATATAATATAACTCTAGCTATAAATTATATCAGTTATGTAAGTTTTGAAAATCAAAAGCCATAAGGCTTGTTTGGTTAAGCTAATAAAAATAACCCATAACCCTTACACCTTGTTTGGTAAACTGAATTAAAACAAATGGATTAATCTTTATACCTTGTTTGATAAAACATCATTAGATTAAAGACTTAATATGAAATAAGACATGTTTGGCAAAACTAAATTAAACTATTTTAATTTATTTTAACAATTCCCTTATAGCAAGGTTATTTGTCACATTTCTTATTAAATTAAATAATTAATTTAATCAACTTAATCAATTAAAATATTAATCTATTAAATTACTTTAACACATAATTCAATATCACATAAATTATAATATTATTCCACCAACTAACACTTTATTTTAATCACAAATTCCAATTAAAATACTATAATTCATTTAATCATTATAAGCTCTCTAGCTTATTTATTAAATTAAATTAGTATATAATCTCATAACAATTAATTTAATTAACTCCTTAATTATTTATTCAACAAATAATTAACTAAACCACATCAACTCAAATTGAACAATTATTTATTTAACCATAAACATATCCATTAAATATTTATATAAATCAATAAATATTTAATATTTAATATTTAATTCTGGAATGTTACAAGTAGTACGGTAAGAAGAACTCAGATTGAGATGTGAATGATAGCATACGAATTAAAGAAAATTCGTATTAAGTAAAGAGAAATTTAGGAGTTGTAAAATTTCAATTGAGGACTCATATCAGCAGCTGAGTTGTATGATTCCTTGTATGGGCAGGGAAATTGTACGTGGTTTTAGAACCACTTAGCTTCTTATGCGATATAGTTGTTAAGTTGAACAATTCTTTATATGGACGGAGAATTGTTCTTGGTGTAACAACTGCTTAGCTTCTTATATCGGTCAAATGCTGAGTTGACCAATTTTCTGTATGGGCAGGGAATTGTGTTGGTTCTACAATCACTTAGCTTCTGGTAGTGATAATCATTGGGATTGGTCGCGCTATCAAGATGTATATTACGAGAAGGTGAATCTTTTCTCATGTATATACTTGATAGGTAGAGAACGATAAGGTAGGTGCGAGTTCTTGAAACGCATACTTATGGTAAGTTCGTGACTCATAATAATATGGAATGTTTTCGAACGTCTCGTGAATGGGCGCCATGGTGCATCTGGATAGTTCTTAAACTCATATTATTGTGGAAAGTTCTGAACTCATAATGTGTGGTAAATTGATGGACTATACTAGGTATAGGAATGTTTAGGCGAAAATGAGTTGTTTTCGATGAGGCTTAGTATTTAAGGTGCTAGAGAAGATTAAGTATTATCGCAATAAGACAATGAAGGAAGATGGAGAAATAGGATATTCCAGTCGTCATCTAGCTATGCTAGATTTCAACTTTATTGAACTCGTCTTTGAGATGTACATTTAAAAAAGGAAAGAATTGGTTCAACTTTTGGAATCAATAGAATTTTTAAAAGAGCTATTCTTGGTATGTCTATGCTAATTGCTTCGGTTAGACAGAAATTGATTTAAAATATCAAAATGAATTTTATATCATCTGTGCATTCGATGCAAGGGTGGTAAAATAATGGAGTTGTTAATGCAATTGAACCTGGTGTTGGATGTGATCTTAGGATCAACAACCCGCTATGGTATGATGTATAATGACGAAGTCACAAACTGACGAAGTCCTCAACGAACTGTGAAAAATACGGTATCATGACGTCATAAACCGTTTTGATGTATTGCGAAAAGAATTTAAAGAAGTAGTCGATGTCAAGTGAGTTGACTAGACGAATGTTTTAAGTGATGTCCAATTTATTGGGATGGTCTAAGCTAATTGTTTTGGCGAAGACAAATGGTATGTCATGTTATAAGAAAATCGAGCTTTCTTTGAGTACTTGTACCAAACTTAATTGTTTTGGTGCAGAATCTAATGATTAAGTCTGAGGAGAACATGGAAGAGGTAGTTTACTTTCTTTGTGATTGTAAACTAACCGTTAAAGAAGGGCTTACGGCAAAGTGTTGTTTAACCTAGTAAGAGTTCATGGTCGATTTGACCCCTCAGCAAAAGTATGAAACGTTTTAAGAGGAAATTTTATATTCCTCGTTATTCCTTCTGCTTCATGATTCTTGATAGGTTATAGGAGTTAGGAAGGAGGGAAAGATAAGAACTCCGTTGAAGTGAAGTTGAGAAGAAAGGTAGGCTAAAATTTCGAGGGCAAAATTCTTTGAAGAATGGGTGGATGAGATGACCCGGGTAAGGGTGTGGTTTTAAGAAATTCCGAGGATGGAATTTTTATAAGGGGGGAAGTGTAACAACCCGGAGAATCTGGATTGTCCAGAATTTAAGTTTAAAGAATTAGTTATTAAAAAAAGGACTTTTTATTAATACTATTATGTGCTATGTGTTTATTAATCGTTCTATAACCTAGGATGATTATAAATCGGGAGTATTCTGGCTACGAGTTAGTCTGAGCGAATAAGAATTTTCAAGAAGAAAATAAAAGTTTTCCGGGAACAAAATATTTTTGGGGAAAAAGACGAAATAGGCACTATTCATCCGTTTCTGCTCGGAGATTTATTTTGAAATTCTGAGAAGTTATAAATTACGTTTAATTCTGAGATGTGATGGAATATTCAATAATATTTGATTATGGCAAAACGAAGTTTTAACTCTGCACTCAAAACCTAAGGTTTAGGAAAAGTGAGTTCCGAGAATTTTATGATCACGTATAATCATTAGGGTTATTATGCGTGAGAAATATGAGGATAATACTAGTTATTATATGAGTATAGTAAGAAGATTAGTACGACGTATAATACGAATATCGTACGAACTATATATAAAGAAAATACGAGAATACGAGAATGAGATGAGTAGAATACGATAAGTCTTAATGAACTTTGAGTTCATGGACTTTGTAGAATCTAATTGGACTTGGATTATGTCAAGCCCAACGCTTTGTGAAATCAAGCCCAAGATAGGCCCAATAAGAATTAGGGTTAAGGCCCAAACCAAGAAAAGAAACCGCAGATCGAACCGATGGGTAAACGGATGGGTAAAACCAATGGGGTAACCCATGGGGTGACCCATGGGCATGTAATAAAGTGACTACTTGGCCACCAAGTAAGGGTGGTGGCCAAGTAAACTTGTAGCTAAGTTGTGGGAGGAGGTGGGAATAGTAAGGAGGTGGGGCGAAATGACTAAAATGCCCTTAGCTTTGAAAATCTATAAATAGTAAGCTTATTTCATTTGTTTTGAGATTTTGAAAATCCCACACTTGAGAGAGAGAGAGAGAGCTCGGATGAAGAGGAGAAGTAAGTGCGTGAGCATGAATGCTCGGATAAAAAGTGATCGTGAAATAGAAAAGTTTACAAATCGCTGGCTTTATCTAGCGGGAGAAAAATAAGAAGAAGAGGTAATCTAAAACCTAGCTTCTAATAGATTTTTCTTTAATTTTTCTATGTTAAAACATAACTTAATGAAGATAAGAAGTAGATAAGGTTAGAGATGATTTCATATGGTTGAAATCATGAGAAAAGAAGAAATAATAAATTAGAAGTTTAGTTTGTAAATTTCTTAAGGAAGTATAAGATTCGTAGCGAATTTGAACGATCCGAGTGGATTATATGAATAAGTAGGTTAAATAAGTAAGGAATAATGTTCTATAACATCAAATTCCAATAAAAAGTGGAATCTTAATCCAAAATATCGATTAAAATGAAGAACGAACGAAGAACACGCGAAGAACATGAAGAACGTTGTTGATGGACAAATTTAAAACCATCGTAGGATAATTGTTGTTGATGGACAAGTTTAAAACCATCGCGTATAAGTTAGTTTCTTATTTCTTGGTTAGGAACGGTAGAAACGTTCATGAAGAACGGATTAAAACTTAGCTATAACGAAGTTATGGAAAAATTTCGTAAAAGTCAAACGAGAATTAAAAAGTTAGTAAATGAACCAGAATGGGTAGGGTTTCATAAGAAAGTAATAGAACGTAGAAAACATGAGTTTTGGACTTAAGAACGAACGAGTTTCGAGTTCGGATGATCGACTTACGGACGAACAAACAAAAATCGTTAAAAGCGTAAAAAATGAATAAAGGGTGAAGATCAAGCCAATCTAATGGCACGTTAACGGATTCAGAACAAAGTTCTATCCAAGGGGTATTGAAGTACATAAGATAAGGAAGATAATGGCTTTGGAACGACCTCGTTCTGAGTTATAACGAAGGAGTTATGAGATCGGGAAGTGAGCATCTCCAAGAATTTATTTAACACTAAGAAAAATTTCTAGGGTTTTGTCTCGGCGCCTTCGGCAGTCAATGGCAGATAATTTGTGAGAAGTGGCACAAGCATGGCTTTCTCTTACCATAATCTTCGGAGAGTGGCGCCTGGCGCCACTCTGGAAGAGAGAGAGAGAGAAGTAGTCGTGGCCATGACACGAGAAAGGAAGAGAACGGCAGCAAACAGACGACAGCAGTGCGAGCAAATGCCTAGAAATGAGATTTTAAATGCTCAATTACTAAGGGATGTACAAGAAAGAAATATGAACATATAGTTCACCTAAAATAACACTTAAGCAAATGACGTAAACCTTTATTAAAGGTTGAACGTAAAGATTAAACTTGATTAAATAACAAAGAATATAAATCACGAGTTACGTAACCGATGTCCGGGGACCGTAGTCGGGATGAACAAACGTGAGGAATTGCTATGGTTGTGATTCCTTAGACGTTGCGTGATGAGGGTAATGAATAACATTTCGATGTTATATCATGATAATGAGAGATAAGTGTGAAGCGTATAAACGCTGTGAACGCAACGTTGTTGCGATGAACGATCGGTCTTAGCGTACAACAATTGGTATGGCTTCGAAACTAAGAACGAGTAATGAAAATGGGGTTCATGTAATGGATAATGAAAGTATTAAATAAGATAATAATATAAATCATCCAAGATGATGAACGTTTTGAGTAAGACATCTCCGTATGTCATAAAGCTGTAAACTGGTAAAGGAAGTTAGTCGCGTAAACTCATATTACAAGAACGCAAACCCTAAGAAGTAAAGTTAAGTAAACCAATGTGTAAGTTCAATATATGACTAATTGGTGTTTATGTTTTCTCCATATGTGTGATATAGGAATTGAAATGAGTAGTTCATCATTAGTTGTAGTTGGGCGTAAGGCAAGTTTCCTAACTTCATTCATATTACATGAATGGTAGTTTCTTAAACTTCTCAGATGTTGTACTTGAGAAGTTCTGTCTATGTGCTAATGTGCGATATTTGTACAATGTGGTAGAACGTATGAGGCCTTGAGCCATAATTTGAACACTTCAGTGTTTCTATGATATGAATTGTTCTGTGATTGAGCTGTTCAATACAAATATGTTCTATTTATACATGAATCGTTATTGTTAAGTCTATGCTAATGATTCTAGCCAGATAGAATGTGTATGAAAAAGGTAGAAGAATGAAAGTATTTCAAAGTAAAAGTGGTTGATGTTTTAAGATGATAGGAATCGAGACTATTCCTATTATTCAAGTTGCTTTATAACCTTTGTTCGATTATAGAAGTTCTAAAGAAATGTTTTAAATTCTGAAGTTGTTTGTTCAGCTGTTATGACTTGCTGGGCAATTGAATGCTTATACTTGCTTTAAATAAAAAATAATTTTCAGCGAACAAGGTTAGAAGAACTTAAGGATCCCGTAAAGATCAAGCTGACGGTCTCCAGATGAATTGTCATTCAGAGTGTGAATGTAGCGAGAAGATCAAGTGAAGACTTGTAATTTAGAAAGATGAATTGAACTCTAGACTAGTTTAAGGAACTGTTATGTATCCATGGTGGCGGATAAAAGTCACTCTTGTAAGATGAAATGAATAATGTATTTATTATTATTTGTAATGAAAATGGTTATAAGGTTTCTAGAACCTGGGATTTGAGAGTGTATATCGTTATATTTCAGTATATAATGATGTATGTTGGATGAATGATGTACTCGTGACGTACGGAATCCGGGTGTGAAGATAGACCGGATTTCGGGGCGTTACATAAGAAGTGAGCAGACTTGGTCAATCTATCAATAATGACCCAAATTGCATCTATGCCTTTAGAAACCTTGGGAAGACCAGTAAAGAAATCCATGGTAATGTGCTCCCACTTCCATTCTGGAATTTCAAGTGGTTGCAATGGACCTTTTGGTACTTGTTGCTCCGCCTTGACTCGTTGACAAGTTAAACACCTTGAGATAAACTCCGCTATCTCTCTCTTCATATTGCTCCACCAAAATGTATGTCGAAGATCATGATACATTTTGGTACTCCCAGGATGTATTGCAAACGGTGTGTTGAGCGCCTCCATCATGATTTTATACTTTAAATCAAGGTCGTTAGGAACACAAAGTCTGGATTTGACTCGAACTATTCCTTCTTCATCAATTCTTACTTCCGGAATAGCACTTTCTTGCGCTTTCTTCCTCATACGTATCAGCTCCAGGTCTGTAGCTTGAGCAGCTTTAACTATATCGATTAAAGTCGGTTCTACTCGTATATTCTTCATCGTCACATGGGTCCCTGAAGTCTTTAACTCTATCTCCATCCTTTGTAAATCATACAAAATGGGCCTTTGTGTTGACAATATTGCACTCGTACCCGCATATGATCCTCTACTCATTCAAATACGGCTACTTACGTTAAACTTTACCGGGATGGTATTGAATGGTATGATCATAATCTTTCAACAGTTCAAGCCAACGTCTTTGCCGCATGTTGAGTTCCTTTTGGGTGAAGAAATATTTGAGGCTTTTATGATCCGTATAGATTTACACCTTCTCTCCATACATGTAATGCCTCTAAATCTTAAGTGCGAAGACAACAGCTGCCAACTTTAGATCATGAGTAGGATAATTCTTCTCATATTCTTTGAGTTGTCGAGAGGCATATGCTATGACTTTCCCATGTTGCATGAGAACACATCCTAACCCTTTGCCCGAAGCATCACTGTAGATGACAAATCCCTCTGAGCCAGATGGTATTGTTAGAACAGGTGCTGAAATAAGTCTTCCCTTGAGTTCTTGAAAAATCTTCTCACATTCCTTGCTCCAACCAAATTTTGTATCTTTTCGAGTCAGCTGAGTTAATGGAGTAGCGATTCAAGAAAATCCTTCCACGAATCTCCGATAATAACCAATTAAATTCGAGAAAGCTACGTCTTTGATCAACGACTTTGGTTGCTCCTAGTTTTGAATTGCTTCAATCTTGATGGGTTAATGATATTCCATGATTTGATATCACATGCCCAAGGAATGCAACTTCCTCAAGCCAGAACTCACATTTCTTCAACTTGGCATAAAGCTTGTTTTCACGAAGCTTTTGGAGTATCAGCCTCAAGTGTTGCTCATGATCTTCATGGCTTTTGGAATATATGAGAATGTCATCAATAAAGACGACCACAAAGTGATCCAAATATTCTTTGAATACTCGGTTCATCATATCTATGAAGGCAGCAGGAGAATTAGTCAATCCAAAAGACATGACCAGGAATTCATAATGCCCGTACCTAGTTCTGAAGGCAGTCTTTGGAATATCCTCAGTTTTAACCTTCAGCTGATGATATCCAGAACGAAGATCGATCTTTGAAAAGAATTGTGCTACTTGCAACTGGTCAAACAGGTCATCAATGCGAGGTAACGGATACCTATTCTTGATGGTGACATGGTTCAATTCTCGGTAGTCAATACAAAGTCGCATACTCCCATCTTTCTTCTTCACGAATAGAACATGAGCACCCCAAGGAGACGTACTAGGATGAATGAAACCAATGTCTATCAATTCCTGCAATTGGGTCTTTAACTCCTGAAGTTTAATAGGAGCCATTCGATATGGGGCTTTGGAAATGGGTTTTGTACCAGGATCAAGGTCGATACAAAATTTAATTTCACGCTCTGGGGGTAGGCTAGGAAGTTCTTCAGAGAATACGTCAGGAAATTTATTAACAATAGAAATATCATTCAAAACTGACGTATTTTTGTTTAAATCTGTGATATGAGCTAAGAAAGCATGACATCCGTTTTTCAATAAACGAATAGCTTTATGGCTTGAAATGACCGTGATTGATTTTAATGGTTTGGTCGCTTGAATTCGCATAATAAGTTGATTAGGAATATGAAAACTAACAACCTTACGGAAACAATTAATTTTTGCATGATGAGTAGTTAACCAATCAATCCCTAGAATTACGTCAAACGCAAGTATTTTTAAAGAAATAAGATCGACGGTGTAATGTGCGATTCTGGATTTGAATCAAACAAGACTTATAAATCGTGGATGTAATGAACGTTTCTCTCCCTGGAGTTTCAACCGATAAGTCAAAGTCCAATTTCTCCTGAGTCAAATTTAAGCGTTGGCGCAAGTAGGAGAAATAAAAGAATGGGTAGAGTCGGTATCAAATAAGGTGTATACTTCACTAGAGTTTATGATAAGTTTACCCGTGATGACCTCGTTCGGGTTCCTTGCTTTACAGGAGGTTACAACAAACGCTCCCCTTGAACTACCGGTTTTGTCTTGTTTGGGACGGACTTTGATGCCTCCATCCCAGCTGGACTTGACTTCGGTGCACGACAAAATCGGGCTAGGTGACCTTCTCATCCATAATTGTAACATGCTTTGGACTGCTGCGTCTGCTTTGAACCGATGTGTCCTCCCTCGCATTTGTAACATACGACCGCGGTCGTTGTCCTTCCTAACAACGGTCTTTGGTCTTGGCGTCCTTCCATCATTACTAAATCTTCTCTTCTTGAAACTTCCACTTTTATTGTCTTGGCCATGATTACCACCGAAGTGGTTACCATTTCTGGCATGTTGATTCCCTTCATGTTTGTTGTCACCGCTTCGATGACTGTTACCAGTGGTATTTTCATTCTGCCGACTGCTTTCTCTTGGTTGTGTTGACCTGTTATCGCACTCCAATAACTGAGCCCTATTTACAACATCTGAATACAAACACAGTTTATGAGAAATAAGATATTAATGTATCTCTGGTTTCAAACCTCTTAAAAACATCCGCGTCATTCTCTCCTCATTATCAACCAAGTGGGGCGCATGGCCGGGACAACTTGGCAAACTTAGCTTCGTCTTTGCATACGGTCATATTGTCCTGCTCCAACTTGATGAACTCTACCTCTTTAATGTAGCGAATACTTTGGGAAAGTACTTGTCGTTGAGCAGCTTCTTGGAACTTCTCCCAAGACATCTTCAATCACGGTAGGTTGAGTCGCTTTCTTCGATTCCCACCATGTCTGCCTCTCCTCGCAACATAAAGGTGGCAAAACGGAACCTTTTGCTCCTCGGAGCATCCCAAGACATCAAATATCTTGGTGATCTGCTTTATCCATGCATCCGCCTTAAGTGGTTTTGGCTCTCCAATAAACTCCGGTGGTCCCAGCTCCTTGAACTGTTTAGCGGTGACCATCTCGAGAAATTTCGATGTTTCCACCTACATTTTGGACAGGAGTTTCTCTTGCCTGATGTTGTACGAATTGCAGAAAGCTCCTAAATATTCCGTCGTTCGCCATTTGGTTGGTGTTGTTGTTCACCTAAGGATTATTGTCTTCCTGTTGCACATTATCCTGGGTATTAATTTGTGGTGACTCCACGATCTCATGTGCTTCATTGCTTATCTCAACATTTTCGGATGCCATTTTCCAAACTGCCACAAAACAAGGGTTAATTAATATATCACATATTATCCCTATACTCTGACCAACCAGTTAAATACCAAATAAACTTAGGTAGGTCATACTAGCGAAGGAATTCCCGTCTCTCCCTCCTAGTTCTTATCTCACATCTCGGCCGGGGATCATATCCTAAGCTTTGATACTAATGTGGCGCCCCCAAAATAGGTATACATCACCTATTCAGTCGCCAAAAACATGGTACGAAATACAAATACAACCTTAAATATACAACAGTCGTGTAAAATACGACCAAACATAGGCTGTGAGTTTTAATACAAAAATTGTCATCTAGACAATATCCACACTCAATGGAGTCCTCATTACATTTATTATCACACTATTTCACAGAATAATGAGGACTACTAATGCACCATCTAGGACCATCACTCTGTTCCCCGACTAGTCCCAGCTACGTTCTCATTTCCTGAAGAGAATAGTGAAAGAAAGGGTGAGCTCAACTAGCCCAGTAAGAAATATTATGACTAAGATAATACAGAATAAATTATTAATAGCGTTCAACAGTATAACAACTGATAGAATATAATAGACAACAAGTTTTAGATCAAAAACTGCAGCGAAATAAGCAATCCATTAGAAGAGTCAAGTAAAGTATAAAATTTACTGTCTTCTATGATTTAAAAAGCTTTTCATCAACTTTATCATTGAGACTCAGCTTAATAAATAAAATCGAATCATCCCTGCTCCACGGCCAAGGATATTCATGTAATTATCAATGGTCATGACTATACCGAATAATCCCTGGTCATAATCATACCAACAACTGTCCACCAATGAACCACAGAAGCCAATGATGACTTTTACCACATCATTACGTCACATTACGGTCCATGATTATACCGAATAATCCTCGGTCATAATCATACCAAGTCCATCTATGCATGTAAGCCAAAGATGACTTTCAACATAATATAAGCATGAGGATGATGACAATTCAATAAAAGCAGGTTCAATAATAAATTTTAAAGATTTATAAGTTAATTTATCCCGAACTCAATAACGTCAAATTGTCAACTTGATCTTTGCTTTGTGAAGTAAAATTCAAGAATGCTCGAAGAATATTTCCATGAAAAGATACTGGATGAAGCGCAAATATCAAGGATATTCCACTAATTTCACGGAGTATAGAAGTCAAAACTTTAACCAACTGAGTATAATAAAGAATAGAATAACAAAAAAATCACCAGGCATGCGATAGACTGCACAGACAGGTTATTCCAGCAGAATAATAAATAACGGAACTAGGTCATGCGTAAAGCACAGACAGGATGTTCCAACAGAATGATAAAGAATGGAATATTAGAAGAATTTCACCATGTATGCGGTACTTCGCATAAACAGGTTATTCCAGCAGAATAATAAGAATGGAATAACAAAAGTTCTCTTCATGAATACGAAAGAAAGAATACCCCTTATGAGTACAACAAATAATATTCTCTACCCTAGAAAAACTGAATACTGAAGTAGTGAAGTAGAATAATACTTATCTATTTTCTCTCTATAGTTTCTCTCTCTAGAGTTTCAGTGAATTCGTAAGAAATAATGAAGGAATGATCTTCTATTTATAGGAGAATGGACTGAATAGTAACTAATTCATGAACGATCCGGATTGATTTACTTTTAAACGGACGGTCCATATTAGTTTACTATTAAAACTTAAAGCAACGGTCTATACTGATTTAGTATTAAAACTTTAAACCAACGATCCATATTGATTTACTATTATAACTTTCCACCAGCGGTCCATATTGATTTACTATTATATCTTCAACCAACTGATTCAAAAATTAAAGACATCTCCTCATGGAATAATATTGTACCCAAAAATGATTTGGACCGAAAAGAAATATATATTACGGGTGAATAATACCCCGTGAATAGTAACTCATAAATAGTAACTCGTGAATAGTAACTCATGAATAGTAACTCATGAATATATAGTAACTCGTGAATAGTAACTCATGAATAGTAACTCGTGAATAGTACTCCGACACGAAAAGTTCCCAAATACCCGATTGAACAATATAACCTCCAGACATCAATTATTATCGAAAAAAATGTCAATTTCTACTAACACAAATAATTTCAACACAATGGAACTATAAAATTCATCTTTAATCAACACGAACTTATTCATCATTAATATTATAATTCACAATATTTAACAACCGTGTCGTTCCTGGAAAGAGGGGCTTTCCGATAAGGATTTCTCCTTATTAAGCAATTAGGTGACCAAACCTCTCCTTGATGTAACTTCTAGACATTGTCAATATTGCAAATAATAATATGAATAACTTTCTTTGTCTCAATTATTGATTTAATAATATATCATATTATGCACGATGATAATCTTTATGTACAATAATTGAATCAATAATATGAGAGATATGATGCAAGAATTCTCGTAGTAATAATTGATTATAACCGAGTGACTTCTTACGTAAGCATCAATAATCAATACTGCAGTCTTCTATGCAATCACGCGATATTCTTGTACTTTTACTACCGGGTAGTTCAACGGTTTTAACGGTAACACCTCCGCCGTTATTTTTATAGAAAGATAAGTTTATCGTTTTCTAACTACGACAATACTTCCGTTGTGGGGTCCATCAATGATTGTGCCGTCATACGAATATTCCCTGTTAAAACAAATATTCTCCGACCAATCGAATATTATATAACCACTTGCTTACTTTGCAAAATTTGTAAATATTACCCACAACTATAACATTATATCAAATCTACACCATAATATTTAAAAATATATTTCGAGAAAATTATTCTTTATTCATAAAAGTTAGGGTCTTACATTGAAAGTCATCTGTGGCCTGTAGTGCATAGATGGACTTGGTATGATTATGATGATTATGACCAGGGATTATTCGGTATAATCATGACCGTAAAGTTACAAATGATGTGGTAAAGGCCCGTAGTGCATTGATGGACAGTTGTTGGCATGATCATGACCATTGATGAAAACACAAATATCCTTGGCCCGTAGTGCATGGATAATTTGTGGTTGTGATACTAATGAATATCATTGGCCGTAGTGCAGGGATGATGTGGATTATTTATTAAGCTGAGTCTCAACAATAAAAGTATTGAAAAACCTTTTAAATAATAGAAGATAGTAGATTTTATTCTCTACTTGACTCTTCTAATAGATTAATTGTTCAGCTGCAGTTAAACTTGATGTTTGTTATATTGTATCAGTTTAACACTATTGAAGGATAACGATAATTTATTCTGCATTATCTTAGTCATAATATTTCTTATTGGGCTAGTTGAGCTCACCCTTTTGCTTTCATTGTTCTCTTCAGGAAATGAGAACGTAGCAGAGACTAGTCGGGGTACAGAGTGACGGTCCAGATGATAGCATTAGTAGTCCTCACTATTCTATAAAATAGTGTGATAATAAATGTATTGAGGACTTATTTTGAGTTTGAATCATCGCCTGAAGACAATATTTGTATTAAAACTCACGAATTATGTTGTATATTTAAGATTGTATTTATATTACGTACCATGTATTTGGCCACTCGTATATGTGATGTATACACAAGGCGTCACAGGTAACCCAGACACAAAAAGTTCCAAATTTGATAAAAAGTTCAGACCAATATTTCGGCATAATAAAATGGAAAAAAATAATATCATTTACGAAGAAAATAACATCTCTTACCTTAAAATAATCGTACTTCTGACTGAATTTTCGGATATAGTGCTGACAGAAACTTGTACTGAATAGCAACTTTCAAAGTATCAAAATACTCACAAAAATACGCTCGATAATCTAGAGAGAAAGTAAACTTGTTTCTGGTGTGATTTTCAATTCTAACATAAGCGCCTATTTATAGAAAAATGCTAGAACGCCAAAGGAGACTAAAATAATAAAATATTTTTTTTCTCAATTTTACACACACTCACCAACCAAGACCAGCACCTCAATTCTGAAATATTTTGGCAGCCCACATGTTTAAAACAAAAGTGGGTTCCACTTAATTTTAATAAAAATTATTTTATTTTCCAAAACTTCAGTAATTCATAGAAAATAGCCCGTTTATCAGAAAAATACGAATTTTATGTCCATTTCACACAAAATCGAATTCTCTACAACTTTGTAAGTTTAAGTTTTTCCAAATTCCAAATAAAAAATGACCGAAACCCACATACGGACGATTTTCAAAACTTTCATTCCGATAAAATACTGATAAAACACCTCAGCAATAAATCCTTCATTTATAAACACAATAATTATATCCATCATTTATATCCACATAAAATAAATATTTCCTTATCATATAAATCAATAATTAATTATTCACAAATAATATTACAGAATCACAATTATGACAACCAGGTCGTTCCAAGGAAAGAGGGGGCTTTCCGATAAGGATTTTTCCTTATTGGCGCGCAATTAGGTGACCAAACCTCTCCTTAACAGAACTTTCTAGACATTGCCAATAATGCTATCTAATAATATTATTCAAATACTATAAATTATTGATCTGATAATGGGAAATACTGTGTAGTGACAATTATTGAACAACAATAATATAAAATATCAACGCATCAATTATTGAATCAATAAAATAAAATATTGAACAGTAATTACTGTAACAATTATTGAGTAGTTCCTTCTTACGTAAAAATCAATAATTCAAAATCTTGTAAATACTGCAATGCTC
Organism: Panax ginseng; assembly: GCA_020205605.1. NCBI lineage: Eukaryota > Viridiplantae > Streptophyta > Magnoliopsida > Apiales > Araliaceae > Panax > Panax ginseng. Next base: position 30,642,446 of record CM035138.1, on the reverse strand, counting down.
TCTTTGCAACCAACCATGCGTATTATTGTATTTTAACTGTGACGCCCCCAAAATAGGTCCATTCCACCCAACCCATTCTGAGTCGCCAAATACATGGTACAGAAATAACTACAACTTTATTATTACAACATATAAACTGTGAGTTTAAATACGAGATATTAAAATGCAGACAATATCCACACGCAAATAAATCCCCATCATAATTATTGATACATTATTTTACAAAAATGGTGAGGACTACTAAACAACTCTCTCTAGAACCTTCATTCCATACCCCGACTAGTACTCTCTACATTCTCGCCTCCTGAGAAGAAAAACGGAACAACAAGGAAAAGGGTGAGCTCAACTAGCCCAGTAAAGAATATTATGACTAAGATAATATACAATAAATTATCGTTAGTCTTCAACAGGAAAAATCGATAAAATATAATAGACAACAAGTTTTAGATCAACAAATGCGTGAAAACAACAATCCATTAGAAGAGTCACGTAGAGAATGAATTCTACTTTGTCTTCTAAGATTTAAAAGTCCATCATCAATATTTCATCCTGTAACAACAATCAATATACATCTTTAATCATCTTTGCACTACTGAGCCAAAGAGATTCATTAGTTTAATCATTCATCTTTTTACACTACTGAATGAAGATATTCATCAAGTATCACCATTAAGGACCGAGGATGATGAAAAACATTTTAAGAACAAATCCAAAGATATAGAAGGACAAATATTAGGGATTAAATACAACGGTTTATCCAAGATCAATAATACTTCATAATAAACGATTTTGAAGCGAACTCAAAAATAACGATCAAAACATGGATCCAATCAAAGATAGTAGCCGAAAGACATCTTGGACAAAAAGAAAAATTTTCATTTTTCGATGAATAGTCTTATTATTTGTGAATAAAGTACCATATCGTGAATAGTCTTAGTATACGTGAATAGTAACCCCGACACACAAAAAGATAGAAATTTCACAAAAAAACATCTTCACGCTTAAGTGAATAGTAACTCGTGAATAAGAAACTCATGAATAAGTAACTCGTGAATAGTAACTCGTGAATAGTAACTTATGAATAGTAACTCGTGAATAAGAACTCATGAATAAGTAACCCCAGATATGAAAAAGTTCCAAATTTGATAAAAAGTTCAACAAAGATTTTGGCATAATGATATTGAAGAAAATAATATCATTTGCGAAAAGAAATAACATCCCTTACCTCAAAATAACCGTATTTCGATCGAATTTTCGGATATAGTCTTGTAAACTCGCATACCAGTATAGCAACACTCAAAGTATACTCACAAGAATACACTGATAATATATAGAGAGAAAGAGAAAACTTTGTTTCGGTGTGATTTTTAATTCTAACTTAGCCCTCTATTTATAGGAAAATGTTAAAACGCCAAAGGAGACTAAATTAATAAAATATATTATTATTTATTCCAAATTCCTACCCACATGTTTTGAAAACTCTAGCATGCCTTCTTTGGTCAAAAACATCACCACCCATGTGCCAACAACCACAAAAACGTTTTTCTTATATAAAATAATTAAAACTTCCAAAAATCAATTATTTGAACTCCTAACTTCAATAATTCATGATAAATAGCCTTTTATCGTAAAATTCAATCTCTTGACTCTATAGGAAATTCAATTCTATACAACTTTGCGAGAAGGAAGTTTTCCAAATTCCAAATGAAAATTATCCGAAATCCATAAATGAGCGATTTTTACGATCTATAATCAATTTTCTATTAAGAATTGTGTCCACCGACACACAAAACATATATTAAACATTTAATGCCACAAAATACTCTACCTCCTCATATACTCATATATCCCACATTCATTATAAAAAATATCACCGTTAATATATTATTAAAATACTATATTTAAATGAATTATTTTATCGATAAAGATAAAATATTAATTTTCAACAATTGTCACATTAAAAATTTTCTCCATCTATATCCACATAAAATCAATATCATATAAATTAATAATTAATTATTCACAAATAATATTATAGAATCACATTACTAACAACGAGCAGGTTCCCGAAAGAGGGGGCTTTCCAATAAGGATTTCTCCTTCTCAAGCCGCAATTAGGTGACCAAACCTCTCCTTGTATGAACTTTCTAGACATTGCCAATAATGTTATCGATAATATTATTCAAATAATATGAATTATTGATTTGATAATAGAAAATCTTGTGTAATGACAATTATTGAAACAACAATGATACCAAATATCAACGCAAAGAATTATTGAATCAATATAATATTGAGCAATAAATCGTAACAATTATTGAGTAGTGCCTTCTTACGTAAGGATCAATAATTCAACAATACTTTGCAATACCGGTAAAGCTCTTTGTGCAACCACGCATATTCATCGTATTTTAACCACCGTGTAACCCAACAATTAATTCAGAATAATTTACGCCAAGTTATTTATAAAACTCGATCTTTGTCGTTTTCATTCATCCAACCGCTTCCAAGTATGGGGCCCCCAATGATCAAGGCCATTGCATTTGAGATTCCCTTTACAAAAAGAATATTCCACGACCAAACGAATATTCCCAAACAATAATGAATATTTTATAACCACTTGCTTATTTTGTAAACTTTGCATATTTCACCCATAACCAAAGAATTATATCAAATTAACCCTTATTAATTTAGAAAATTCAATTTTATTTATAATAAGTTGGGGTCTTACATTAACCACCAGGTATTCCAACAATATTAACGGTAACAATTATGCCGTTATTTATAAAAACTCAAACTTTGTCGCTTTTCTTCATCCGATGCTTATTCCAAGTATGGGGCCCCTGAAAATGGGTCATACTGGTCGTATTTAATATTCCCAACAACAAAAAATATTTCACGACCAAACGAATATTCCCCGACAACAATAAATATTTTATAACTACTTGCTTATTTTGCAAAATTTGTACATTTTCCCCCACAACCAAAGTATTATATCAAATTATCACCTTATTATTCACAATAATAAATATAGAAAATTCAATTTTATTCATAATAAGTTGGGGTCTTACATAGTGAGTCCATTATGGAGTTGGAGTGAAGCTTGGTCAGAAACCCAAACCAAGTAAAGCCCAATTCAAATGACAAATTACTCTAATTTAGAGCTGAAAGATGTGAAATCAAAATAAAATCTTAAGAGCATTAACAACAGTTTTTCTAATTAATTATTTATCCCCAATTTTGAAGAATATATCAACAAATCATTATCTAACAGTTTCATTATTCTTATTTGACTCTTTATTATATACGATTTTACTCCCTAGTGTGAATGAGTCAAAAGATCGTTCTATATATACAAAATGATATTTCACACCCTCATTTAAGTGGACAATTCATTAATCATACACATCTTGACATTTTATACTACTTCATTTTCAAATTATAAACTTAATATTGACTTATTTTTTAAAAATTAATTTCAAACGTATTCAAATTTAAAATTGATATAAATCTATTTAATTTATGTCAATATAATTATAAATATTATAAAAGTAATATTAATTATAAAATTTATTATTTAAACATTTTAAATGAATCATATTAAATTTAAATTTAAAATATCACAAATTAACTTTTTAAAAGTTAATATTGATCTTTTACAACTACAATCCATTCAATACTCACTCCATAAATTACTTAAAAATTAAAATAAAATAAAAATTATTTTACTAGAAATATAATTGATAAATTATACTATTTCTTTTATAAATTATAAGATTATTATTAATTTGATGTTTTGATTGTTGGAACTTTTAATTTTTAAATTTCAAATTTCATTATTTAAGAAATCAATATAAGGAACTTGTTGGGTACATAGTGAAAAAATTGAATCCCTATTTTGCAGAATGATTCAATAACACTGCAGAGTAAGTGTGAGACCCCAGATTTTATGAATAAGATTTAATTTTTCTCGAAATATTTTTTTTAATATTATGGTGTGGATTTGATATAATGTTATAGTTGTGGGTAATATTTATAAATTTGGCAAAGTAAGCAAGTTGTTATATAATATTCGATTGGTCGGGGAATATCCGTACGATGGCACAATCATTGGTGGACCCCATAACGAAAGTATTGTCGTATTTAGAAAACGACAGAATTATCATTTTATAAAAATAACGGCGAAAGTGTTACCGTTAAAACTGTTAAACTACTCGGTAGTAAAATACGATGTCTGGCGTGGTTGCGTAGTAGCACACGATATTGATTATTGATCTTTACGTGAAGTCACTCGATTCTCTCAATTATTGCTACAGTAATTACTGCATCATATCTCTCATATTATTGATTCAATTATTGTTACAGTGATAATATGCATAATATGATATATTATTAAATCAATAATTGAGACGGCAAAGTTATTCATATTATTATTTGTAATATTGACAATGTCTAGAAGTTATGTCAAGGAGAGGTTTGGTCTCCTAATTGCCTGCCAATAAGGAGAAATCCTTATCGGAAAGCCCCCTCTTTCCTGGGAACGACCTGGTTGTTAAATATTGTGAATTATAATATTAATGATGAATAAGTTCGTGTTGATTAAAGATGAATTTATAGTTCCATTGTGTTAGAATTATTTGTGTTAGTAGAAATCGACATTTGTTTTAATAATAATTGATGTCTGGAGGTTATATTGTTCAATCGGGTATTCGGGACACTTTTCGTGTCAGAGTTACTATTCACGAGTTACTATTCACAAGTTACTATTCATGGGATACTATTCACCCGTAAAATATATTTCTTTTCGGTCCAAATTATTTTTGGGTACAATATTATTCCATGAGGAGATGTGCTAATTTTTCAGACCGTTGGTTGAAATTATAATAGTAAATTAATATGGATCGTTGATTTAAAGTTTTAATAGTAACTTGTCACTTCAGTTTTCCAAGAGTTATTTGTCCCTTCAGCTTTCCAAGAGTTATTTTCTCCTTCGGTGTTTCAAGAGTTAATTTCCCCTTCACAAATAGTAGTTGCCTCTTCAATATTAGCAAGAGTCATTTTTACCCTTCGTTAAGACCAAGAGCCACTTTTAGTTCTTCTATAAATAGAAGCTCATTCCTTCATTATTTCTTACGAATTCACTGAAAATCTAGAGAGAGAAACTATAGAGAGAAAGAAGAAAAGTATTCTGCTACTTCACTACTCCAATATCCAGTTTCTTCTAAGGTAGGGAATATTATTTGTTGTACTAATAAGGGGTATTCTTTCTTTCGTATTCATGAAGAGAACTTTTGTTATTACATTATTATTATTCTATTGGAATAACCTGTTTATGCGAAGTACCGCATACATGGTGAAATTCTTCTAATATTCCGTTCTTTATCATTCTGTAGGAATATCATGTCTGTGCATTTACGCCGGACTTGGTTCCATTACTTATTATTCTGCTTTTAATATCCTATCTCATGCGTTCTGTTGGACTGAATTTCATTATTTATTATCCTGTCCGGAATATCCTCATGCATGCGTTTCACGACTGGTTCCATTATTTATTATTCATGCGAATATCACATGCGTGCGTTTATGCTGGGACTGGTTTCATTATTTATTATTCATTGGGAATAACTTTTATGCATGCGATCATCTATCGCATGCATGGTGAATCCTTCTATTATTCCATTCTTTATTATTCTCATTGGAATAACTTTGTCTACATGTGGATTACCACATGCATGGTGAATGATCCTTCGATTCATTTTTATTAAATTGTGGAAATGATCTCATATCGTGAATTACTGCATGGCGGGTGAAAATCCATTTGCAGTTTCATATATTCTATGATACTCTTTTGGTTAAAGTTTTGGCTTCTATACTCCATGAAATTAGTGGAATATCTTTGATATTTGCGCTTCATCTAGTATCTTTTCATGGAAATATTCTTCTGAGCATTCTTGAATTTTTACTCCATAAAGCAGTATCATGTTGACAATTTGGACGTTATTGGTTCCTGGATAAATTAATTCTTGAACATGTTTTATTCAATTATTATGTCATTGTCATCATCCTCACGTTTATATTATGTTAAAAGTCATCTGTGGCCTGTAGTGCATAGATGAACTTGGTATGATTATGACCAAGGATTATTCGGTATAATTATGACCGTAATGTGACGAATGATGTGGTAAAAGTCCTCATTGGCCTGTAGTTCAGTGGTGGACAGTTGTTGGTATGATAATGACCAGGGATTATTCGGTATAGTCATGACCATTGATGATTACATGAATATCCTTGGCCGTGGAGCAGGGATGGTTCGATTTTATTTATTAAGCTGAGTCTCAGCGATAAAGTTGATAAAAAACTTTTTAAATCATAGAAGATAGTAGATTTTATATTGTACTTGACTCTTCTAATGGATTGCTTATTCCGTTGCAATTTTTGATCTAAAACTTGTTGTCTATTATATTCTATCAGTTGTTATACTGGTGAAGGCTAAGGATAATTTATTTTGCATTATCTTAGTCATAATATTTCTTACTGGGCTAGTTGAGTTCACCCTTTCTTTCACTGTTCTCTTCAGGAAATGAGAACGTAGCTGGGACTAGTCGGAAAACAGAGTGACGGTCTAGATGTTTTCATTAGTAGTCCTCACTATTCTGTGAAATAGTGTGATAATAATTGTAATGAGGACTCCTTTTGAGTTTTTATACTCTCTAGTAGACAATATTTGTATTCAAACTCAGTTTATGTTTTGTCGTATGGTACACGACAGTTGTTTTATTAAGTTGTATTTGAATTTAGTACCTTGTATCTTGCGACCCAAGATGGGTGATGTATACTTATTTTGGGGGCGTCACAGTTGGTATCAAAGCTTAGGGATATGATCCCTGGGTGAGATGTGAGACAAGCACTAGGAGGGGAGAGACGGGGAATTCCTTCGCTACTATGACCTACCTAAGTTTATTTGGTATTTAATTGGTCTGTCAGAGTATAGGGATAAAATGTGATATGTTAATTAACCCTTGTTTTGTGACAGTGTTTGCGAATGACATTTGAAAATATTGAGATAAGCAATGAAGCACATGAGACCGTTGAGTCAGCTCAACCAAAAGGTAACGACCAACCACACGATAATAATCATACCGGTGGCAACGACCATTTGAACAATGATAACCCATCGTGGGGGAAATTATCATGCCAAGAATGGTAACCACTTCGGTGGTAATCATGGCCAAGATAATAGAAGTTGAAATTTCAAGCAGAGAAGGTCCTTTAGCTCGATTTTGCCATATAGTGAAGTCAAGTCCAGCTGGGACGGTGGCACCAAAGGCGGATACGGACAAAACAAAGTCGGTGGTTTCAGGAAGAGCGTTTTTCGTGACTTCTCAAAAAGCGAGTGACCCGAACGAAGTTAGCACGGGTTAGTTAATTATAAATTCTTGCGAAGTCTATAACTTATTAGATATCGCTTCTACCCATTCTTTTATCTCTCTTGCTTGCTCTCAACGTTTAAATTTGACTTCGGAGAAATTAGACTTTGACTTATTGGTTGAAACTTCGATAGTAGAAACCTTCGTTACTTCCACTGTTTATAGATCTTGTTGATTCAAATCGACACTTTCACGTTACCTGTGACGCCCCCAAAATAGGTATACAACACCCATTCTGAATTGTCAAAATACATGGTACAGAAACAACTACAACTTTATTAATACAATATAAAAACTGTGAGTTTAAATACAAATATTGCCATCTAGACAATATTCATACCCAAATAAGTCCTCATTACAATTATTGATACATTATTTTACAAAAATGGTGAGGACTACTAAAACAACTTCTAGAACCATCATTCCATACCCCGACTAGTACTCGCTACATTCTCGCCTCCTGAGAAGAAAAATGGAACCAAAAGGAAAAGGGTGAACTCAACTAGTCCAGTAAAGAATATTATGACTAAGATAACAACACTCAAAGTATCAAAATACTCACAAGAATACGCTCAATATATCGAGAGATAAAGAGAGAGAAGATTTCAGTTTCTGGTGTGATTTACAATTCTAACCTAAGCACCCTATTTATAGAAAAATGCTTAGAACACCAAAGCAGAAAATTTAATAAAATATTAATATTTATTAAATAATCATACGCACCATTTGAATTCCCATTTCAGCACATTTACCATAGCCCACCAACTCACAAAACTTTCAAAAAACGTTTTTCTTAAAAAAATAATTAAAACTTCCAAAATTCAATTATTTCGAAACTTCAGAACTTCAATAATTCATAATAAATAGCCCTTTTTTCAGAAAAATTCGAACCACGTGTCTTTTCCATAGAAAATTTCATTATCTACAACTTTGCAGACGAAAGTTTTTCCAAATTCCAAACAGAAATTGACCGAAATCCACAAATGGGCAATTTTAGAGGCTATAATCAAATTTCAGTCAAGAAATGAGGTCCACCGACACACAAAACATGTTTTAATCATTTAATGCAACAAAAAATACTCTTCCTTCTCATATACTCATATATCCCACATTCATTGTAAAAATATCATCATTATTATATTATAATAAAATATTATTTTATCAGAAAAGATAAAATATCGATTTTCAACAATTGTTACTTTAAAAATTTTCTCCATCTATATCCACATAAAAATGAATATTTTCCTCATCATATAAATCAATAATTAATTATTCACAAATAATATTACAGAATCACAATACTGACAACCAGGTAGTTCCCAGGAAAGAGGGGGCTTTCCAATAAAAATTTCTCCTTACTGGCGCGTAATTAGGTGACCAAACCTCTCTTTAGAAAGAACTTTCTAGACATTGCCAATAATGTTATCTAATAATATTATTAAGATAATATGAATTATTGCTTCGATAATGGAAAATACTATGTAGTGACAATTATTGAAACAACAGTAATATAAAATATCAACGCAACAATTATTGAATCAATAAAATAAAATACTAAACAGTAATTACTGTAACAATTATTGAGTAGTGCCTTTTACGTAAGAATCAATAATTGGTGCAATACCGTAATGCTTCTTTGTGCAACGCCAGATTCGTGTTTTTAACCACCGGGTATTCCACACAAGGTCAAAAGTTGGTCATCGAATATTCTCAGCGGTAAGAATATTCCACGACCAAACGAATATTCTCCGATAAAAATGAATATTTTATAACCACTTGCTTATTTAAAATATTTGCTCATTTTACCCATAACTAACCACATTAATCAAATCAACCCTTACTATTTCAAAATAATAAATAGAGGAAATTAAATTTTATTTATTAATAATTTGGGGTCTTACAACCTCCCCTCCTTATGAAATTTCATCCTTGAAATTGACGTGTCACGTGTGTGTTTGAAAAGATGAGGATACCTCGCTTTCATTTCTGTTTCCAACTCCCAGGTCATTTCCTCAATAGCATGGTTCCTCCACAAAACTTTAACTTGTGGTATAACCTTTGTGCGTAGGACATGCTCCTTTTTATCCAAGATCTTGACAGGTACCTCTTCGTACGTTAAGTCTTCGGCTATCTCGTCCGGTTCTAACTCAATAACGTGGTTCGGGTCTTTTACATATTTACGTAGCACAGATATATGAAAAACATTATGAACACGAGACATACTTGGAGGTAACGCGAGTCTATAGGCCACTTTTCCTACTCGGTCGAGAATCTGAAATGGACCAATAAATCGTGGATTGAGCTTTCCTCTTTTCCCAAATCTTGTAACTCCCTTCCATGGAGCAACACGCAACAATACATGATCCCCAATACTAAATTCTACGTCCTTTTGATGAAGATCCGCATAACTCTTTTGTCGATCCTGTGCCATTTGTATATGTTATCGAATCATTTGGATCTTTTCTGTAGTCATACGTACCAACTCGGGTCCCAACAATGTTGCTTTACCCACCTCATCCCAACATATTGGAGAGCGACACTTTTATCCATACAATGCTTCGAATGGAGCCACACCTATACTTGTCTGACAACTGTTGTTGTAGGAGAATTCCACCAATGGTAAATACTTATCCCAACTCCCTTTGAAGTCTAGGACACAAAGTCTTAATAGATCTTCAAGAGTTTGAATAGTCCTCTCCGATTGTCCAAATGCTTTGAGGATGGTATGCCCGAACTAAATCAGAAATCCGTGCCCATAGCTTTTTGCAAGCTAACCCAAAATCTTGAAGTGAATCTTGAGTCACGATCCGAAACTATGGATACTGGTATGCCATGCAATCTCACAATCTCATTTACATACATATGAGCAAGACGTTTAAGGGAATAAGTCTCCCGTATCAGCAAGAAATGAGCAGACTTGGTTAATCTATCAACAATAACCCAAATAGCATTTAAGCCTTGAGAAACCGTGAGAAGACCCGTAACAAAATCCATGATAATGTGTTCCCACTTCCATTTCAGAATCTCAAGTGGTTACAATGGACCCTTTGGCACTTGATGCTCCGCCTTTACACGTTGACAAGTTAAACACCTCGAGATAAACTTTGCAATCTCTCTCTTCATATTGTTCCACCAAAATGTATGTCGAAGATCACGATACATTTTGGTACTTCCAAGATGGATTGCAAATGGTGTAATGTGTGCCTCCATCATGATCTTGTACTTCAAATCAGAATCATTAGGAACACAAAGTCTGGAGTGGACTCGAAGTATTCATTCTTCATCGATTCTTGCTTCTGGAATAACACCTTCTTGCACTTTCTTCTTCATACGCATCAGCTCCATGTCCGTAGCTTGAGCAGCTTTAACTTTATCAATTAAAGTCGGTTCTACTCGTATGCTTGATATCATCACGTGGGTACTTGGAGCCTTTATCTCTATCTCCATCCTTTGCAAATCATACAAAATGGGCCTTTGTGTTAACAACATTGCACTTGTACCCGCATATGATCTTCTACTCAATGCGTCAGCTACCACGTTTGCTTTTCTAGGATGGTATTGGATAGTATGGTCGTAATCTTTCAATAACTTGAGCAACGTCATTGTCGCATGTTGAGTTCTTTTTGGGTGAAGAAATATTTGAGGCTTTTATGGTCTGAATATATCTACACTTTCTCCCCATATAGATAGTGCCTCCAGATCTTTAAGCGAAACGATCACTTAACTCTAGATCATGAGTAGGATAATTCCTCTCATATTCTTTAAGTTGTCGTGAGGCATAGGCTCTAACTTTCCCACGTTACATGAGAACACATCCTAGCCCTTTGCCTGAAGCATCGCTATAGATAACAAATCCATCCGAACCAGATGGTATGGTCAAAATAGGTGCCGAAATGAGTCTCCTTTTAAGCTCTTGGAAACTCTTCTCGCATTCCTCGCTCCATACGAATTTGATATCTTTCCGAGTAAGCTGAGTTAACGGAGTAGCGATTCGAGAAAATCCTTCCACAAACCTCCGATAATAACCAACTAAGCCCAAAAAGCTACGTACTTTGGTCACCGATTTCGGTTGCTCCCAACTTTGTATTGCTTTAATCTTCGCCGGTTCAATAGATACTCCATGTTTTGACACCACGTGCCCAAGGAATGCTACTTCCTCAAGCCAGAACTCGCATTTCTTCAACTTGACATATAACTTGTTTTCACGAAGCCTTTGGAGTACCAGCTTCAAATGGTGCTCATGATCTTCACGACTTTTGGAATATATGAGAATGTTATCAATAAAAATAACAACGAACTGATCTAAATATTCCTTGAATACTCGGTTCATCATATCCATGAAAGCCGCAGGAGCATTAGTCAATCCAAAAGACATGACTAAGAATTCATAATGCCCATGACGAGTTCTAAAGCGCCTTTGGAATATCCTCGATTCTAATCTTCAAATGATGATATCCGAATCGAAGATCGATTTTGAAAAGATTGTGCTCTCATAATCGGTCAAACAGGTCATCAATACGAGGTAGCGGATACCTATTCTTGATAGTGACATGGTTTAATTCCCGGTAGTCGATACAAAGTCGCATAATCCCGTCTTTCTTCTTTACGAATAAAATAGGAGCACCCCAAGGAGATGTACTAGGACGAATGAAATTGATGTCCAACAACTCCTGTAGTTGGACCTTTAACTCCTGAAGTTCAATAGGAGCCATTCGATATGGGGTTTTAGAAATGGGCTTTGTACCAGGTTCAAGATCAATAAAGAATTCAACTTCACGTTCTGGGGGTAGACCGGGAAATTCTTCAGGAAATACATCAGGAAAGTCAATAACAATTCAAATATGACGTGTCTTTATTCAAATCCATAACATGGGCTAAGAAAGCTTGACATCCATTTTTTAATAAACGAATAGCTTTATGACTTGATATAATAATGATTGATTTTAATGGCTTAATTGCTTGAATTCGCACAACAGGTTGGTTAGGAATATGAAAACTAACAACCTTACGAAAATAATCAATTTTGGCATGATGAGTAGTTAACCAATTAATCCCTAAAATCACGTCAAATGGATGTATCTTTAAAGAGATGAGGTCAACAGGTAAGGTGATGGTGCCAACTTGGATCAAACAAGATTTATAAACAGTGGATGTGATGAAAGTTTCTCCTAACGGAGTTTCCACAGATAAATCAAAGTCTAATTTCTCCAGAGTCAAGTTTAAACGTTAAGCACAAGCAGGAGAAATAAATGAATGGGTAGCACCGGTATCTAGTAAGGTATAAACTTCGCATGAATTTATGATTAGCTTACCCGTGATCACCTCGTTTGGGTTCCTCGCATGTTGACCAGTCACGACAAACACTCTTCCAGGAACCGTTGACTTTGACTTTTCTGGGACAGCCTTTTGAGTCACCATCCCCGCTGGACTTGGTTTTGCTATAGTACAATCTCGAGCGATATGTACTTCATTTCCATAATTATAACATACCTTAAACTGTTGTGGGCAGTTTGGGCTGATATGTCCTTCTTTTCCGCACTTATAGCATATACGACCGTGGTCGTTCTCCTCCTCGAACCACCGGTGGTCTTGACGCCTTCAGATTGTCATTGTTGAATCTCCTCTTTTTAAAATCTCCTCCCGACTCGCTTCTTCTATTCTCATGGCCATGATTACCACCAAAGTGGTTGCCGCTCTTGTCTGTATTTTTCTTTCTCCGTTGGTTATCGTTGTTTTGATGACTGCTGTCACCGGTATGATCCTGGTTGTGGTCCCTCGGTTGAACGTACTCGTTATCTCGCTCTAATAATTGAGCCCTGTTGACAACATCTGAATAGAGAGAAAATTTATGTGAAATGAGATATTGGCGTATGCCGGGTTTCAAACCTCTCAAAAATATCCGCGTCATACGTTCCTCATTCTCTACCAAATGAGGTGCAAACCTGGACAACTCTGCAAACTTCGCCTCGTACTGGGACACCGTCATGTTATTCTGCTCCAGTCTAATAAACTCTACCTCCTTCATATGACGAATACTTTCGGAAAGTACTTGTCATTGAAACGATTCAAACGCTTCCCAAGACATGCTAAGTGCGGCCGGATGGGTACGCTTTCGATTCTCACCAATGAATCCTCATTACGGAACATAAAGATGGCGAATGGAACTTTCATTCCTCTCCGTGCATCCCAAGACATCGAATATCTTAGTAATTTGCTTGACCCACGCCTCGCTTTAATCGGATCCGGCTTTCCCCAGAATTCTAGTGGTCCCAACTCCTTGAACTGCTTGGCTGTGACAAACCTTGAATTGCTATCATTTCCTCCTGTATTTTGAACACGAGTCTCCCTCACCTGATTTTGCATGAACTACAAAAAGCTTCTAAACATCCCATTGTTCATCATCTGCTCAGTGGTGTTGTTCACAGGAGGAACATTTCCAGCCTGTTGCGTACGTTCTCCTCGTTGGTGAATACAAAGCGTCTCCACTTGCTTTCATTTACTCCACTCATTAACATTCTCGATTGCCATTCTTAAATATCTTTATAAAAAAACAAGGGTTAATTAAACAAATTAACAAATCACATAATACCTCTATATTATGACCGACCAATAAATAAACTTAGGTAGGACACACTAGCGAAGGATTTACTCGTCTCTCCCCTCCTAGTTCTATTCCCCGATCTCCGCCAGAGATCATATCCCTAAGCTCTGATACCAACTATGACACCCCCAAAATAGGTATACAACACCCATTCTGAGTTGTCAAAATACATGGTACAGAAACAACTACAACTTTATTCATACAACATAAAAACTGTGAGTTTAAATATAAATATTGCCATCTAGACAATATTCATACCCAAATAAGTCCACATTATAATTATTGATACATTATTTTACAGAAATGGTGAGGACTACTAAAACAACTTCTAGAACCATCATTCCATACCCCGACTAGTACTCGTTACATTCTCGCCTCCTGAGAAGAAAAATGGAACAAAAAGAAAAAGGGTGAGCTCAACTAGCCTAGTAAAGAATATTATGACTAAGATAATATAGAAAAAATTATCGTTAGTCTTCAACAGGGAAAAATCTAATAAAATACAATAGACAATAAGTTTCAGATCAATATTCGCAGCGGAAATAATAATTCATTAGAAGAGTTAAGTAGAGAATGAAATCTACTATCTTCTATATATGAATTTAAAAGTTTATCGTCGATATTTTATCCTCGTAACATCAATCAATATATATCTGAATCAAATATTCATCTTTTGCACTCTGAGCCAAAGATATTCATCATTAATTAGTCATGTTCATATAAACATCATTCATCTTTGCACTACGGCCAAAGATATTCATCGAAATCATTCATCTTTGCACTACAGGCCAAAGATATTCAGTAATATCATCATTTAGGAATGAGGATGATGAAAAATATTTTAAAGAAAACGAATCTAGTGAAACAAAAGAATAAATATTAAGGATTCGTATTTCAGCTATTCCATGTCCAAAAATACCTCATAAATAATCATAGTGGAGTGAAATTCAAGAATGATCAAAACATGGATACAATCAAAGCTAGTATCCATAATAGATATTTTGGACGAAAAACGAAAATTTAATTTTTCTGTGAATAGTGTCGTATTCGTGAATAGTGCCGTATACGTGAATAGTAACCCCGACACAAAAAGTTCCAAATTTGATAAATAGTTCAGACCAATATTTCGACATAATGATATTGAAGAAAATAATATCATTTAAGAATAAAAAAATAACATCCCTTACCTCGAAAGAATAGTACTTCTGGCTGGAATACTGAATATAGTGTTGAAGGGAACTTGCACCGTATAACAACACTCAAAGTATCAAAATACTCACAAGAATACACTCAATATATCGAGAGAGAAAGAGAGAGAAGATTTCAGTTTCTGGTGTGATTTACAATTCTAACATAAGCACCCTATTTATAGAAAAATGCTTAGAACACCAAAGCAGAAAATTTAATAAAATATTAATATTTATTAAATAATCATACGCCCCATTTGAATTCCCATTTCAGCACATTTACCATAGCCCACCAACTCACAAAACTTTCAAAAAAACATTTTTCTTAAAAAAATAATTAAAACTTCCAAAAATCAATTATTTCGAAACTTCAGAACTTCAATAATTCATAATAAATAACCCTTTTTTCAGAAAAATTCGAACCACGTGTCTTTTCCATAGAAAATTTCATTATCTACAACTTTACAGAAGAAAGTTTTTCCAAATTCCAAACAGAAATTGACCGAAATCCACAAATGGGCAATTTTACAGGCTATAATCAAATTTCAGTCAAGAAATGAGGTCCACCGACACACAAAATATGTTTTAATCATTTAATGCAACAAAAATACTTTTCCTTCTCATATACTCATATATCCCACATTAATTGTAAAAATATCATCATTATTATATTATAATAATATAATAAAATATTATTTTATCAGAAAAGATAAAATATCGATTTTCAACAATTGTTACTTTAAAAATTTTCTCCATCTATATCCACATAAAAATGAATATTTTTCTCATCATATAAATCAATAATTAATTATTCATAAATAATATTACGTAATCACAATCTCGACAACCAGTGCGGTTCCTGAAAAGAGGGGGCTTTCCATAAGGATTTCTCATCTTGGGCGCCTAATTAGGTGACCAAACTTCTCCTTAAGATGAACTTTCTAGACATTGCCAATAATGTTATCTAATAATATTATTCAGATAATATGAATTATTGCTTCGATAATGGAAAATATTGTGTAGTGACAATTATTGAAACAACGATAAATATAAAATATCAACGCAATAATTATTGAATCAATAAAATAAAATCTTTGAGCAATAATTACCGTAACAATTATTGAGTAGTGCCTTTTTACGTAAGAATCAATAATTGGTGCAATACTGCAGTGCCTTCTTGTGCAACAACGCCATTATTGTGTTTTAACCACCGGGTATTCCAACAAAGATAATTCAGTAATAACTACGCTCTGTTATTTATAAACAACTTATACTTGTCGTTTTCTTCATCCAATCGCTTTTTAGTTATAGGGCCCACACAAGGTCAAAGCCAGTCAGTATTTAATATTCCCAAGCGGTAAGAATATTCCACGACCAAACGAATATTCTCCGATAAAAATGAATATTTTATAACCACTTGCTTATTTAAAATATTTGCGCATTTTATCCATAACTAACCACATTGATCAAATCAACCCTTACTATTTCAAAATAATAAATAGAGGAAATTAAATTTCATTTATTAATAATTTGGGGTCTTACATTACCTGTCGATCTTATCTCTTTGAAAATACTTGCCTTTGATGTGATTTTAGGAATCGATTTATTAACTACTCATCAAGCTTTTTGTAAGGTTGTTAGCTTTCATATCCCTAACCAACCTGTTATACGAATTCAAGCAACCAAACCAATCATTGTCATATCAAGTCATAAGTAAAGAGCCTCGAGCATTTCACTGGTGACTTCCTTGTGTGGAATGCACCGAAGCCGAACTTTTCGTAGGGGACGTTGTGAATAACGGTGGCAAGTTGATAGGTATCAATACGACGTGTTATCCAAGTCTTGGATGAGAATCACAGTTTTGAATGATATTTCTATTGTTAATAAATTTCCTGATGTATTCTTGAAGACTTCTTAGCATACCCCTAGAGCGTTAAATCGAATTTTGTATTGACCCCATTACAAAACTCATTTCTAAAACCCTCAAATATTTTCTTCACCCAAAACGAACGTGTAATGTGCCAAAGACGTTGGCTCGAGCTGTTGAAGATTATGATCGTACCATTCAATATCATCGTGAAAAAAGCGAACGTGGTAGCTAACGTGTTGAGTAGAAGATCGTATGTGTTTTTAACTGTGTGATGTTGTTAACACAAAAACCCATTTTGTATAACTTACAAATGATGGAGATAGAGTTAAAGACTCTAGGGACCCACATGAAGATAACGAATATACGAGTAGAATCGACTCTAATCGATAAAGTTAAAGGCCGCTCAAGCTACACACCCGTAGCTGATAAATATGAAGAAGAAGGTTTAAGAGGGCGTTATTCTAGAAGCAAGACTCGATGAAGAGAGGAAATCTCAACCCTCGATTTTATTGGCCCATTTGAAATCCTGGATCGAGTAGGAACTGTGGCCTATAGACTCGTTTTACCGCCAAGTATGTCGCGTGTTCATAACATTTTTTTTTACGTATCGATGTTACATAAATATGTGGATGACCCGAACGACGTTATTAAATTAGAACTAGACGAGATAGCAGAAGATTTAACGTATGAAAAGCTACGTGTTAAAATCTTGGATAAGAAGGATCGTATTCAACACTCAAAGGTTATACCTCAAGAGTTAGAATCTGAAATGAAGTCAAGGTATCCTCATCTCTTCAGCATACCAGGTACGTACGTAAATTTCGAGGGCGAAATTCTATAAGGAGGGGAGATTGTGAGACCCCGGATTTTATGAATAAGATTTAATTTTTGTCGAAATATTTTTTTAATATTATGGTGTGGATTTGATATAATGTTATAGTTGTGGGTAATATTTATAAATTTTACAAAGTAAGCAAGTTGTTATATAATATTTGATTGGTCGGGGAATATTCTTTTTATCGGGGAATATCCGTACGACGGCACAATCATTGGTGAACCCCACAACGAATCCTTCTATCGCACGCATGGTGAATCCTTCTGTTATTCCATTCTTTATTATTTTGTTGGAATAATCTGTCTATGTGAATTACCACATGTATGGTGAATGATCCTTCGTATTCATTCCTTATTAAATTGTGGAAATGATCTGTATACGTGGATTACCGCATGGCGGGTTAAAATCCATTTACAGTTTCATATATTCTATGATACTCTTTTGGTTAAAGTTTTGGCTTCTATACTCAATGAAATTAGTGGAATATCCTTGATATTTGCGCTTCATCCAGTATCTTTTCATGGAAATATTCTTCTGAGCATTCTTGAATTTTTACTCCACAAAGCAGTATCATATTGATAATTTGGACGTTATTGGTTCCTGGATAAATTAATTCTTGAACTTGTTTTATTGAATTATTATGTCATTGTCATCATCCTCACGTTTATATTATGTTGAAAGTCATCCGTGGCTGTGAAAGGTAGATGGACTTGGTATGATTATGACCAAGGATTATTCGGTATAATTATGACCGTAATGTGACGAATGATGTGGTAAAAGTCCTCATTGGCTGTAGTTCAATGGTGGGACGATTGTTGGTATGATTATGACCGAGGATTATTCGGTATAGTCATGACCATTGATGATTACATGAATATCCTTGGTAGTGGAGCGAGGATGGTTCGATTTTATTTATTAAAATTTGAGTCTCAAATGATAAAGTTGATAAAAAACTTTTTAAATCATAGAAGATAGTAGATTTTATATTGTACTTGACTCTTCTAATGGATTGCTTATTCCGTTGCAATTTTTGATCTAAAACTTGTTGTCTATTATATTCTATCAATTGTTATACTGTTGAAGGCTAAGGATAATTTATTCTGCATTATCTTAGTCATAATATTTCTTACTGGGCTAGTTGAGTTCACCCTTTCTTTCACTGTTTTCTTCAGGAAATGAAAACGTAGCTGGGACTAGTCGGGGAACAGAGTGACGGTCCAGATATTTGCATTAGTAGTCCTCACTATTCTGTGAAATAGTGTGATAATAATTGTAATGAGGACTCCTTTTGAGTTTTTATACTCTATAGTAGAAAATATTTGTATTCAAACTCACAGTTTATGTTTTATCGTATGGTACACGACAGTTGTATTATTAAGTTGTATTTGAAGTCAGTACCTTTTATCTGGCTACCCAAGATGGGTGATGTATACCTGTTTTGGGGGCGTCACAGTAAGGATAAAGATAAGGAAACTGTTGTGAATGTTCTAAAGTATTTTTTGATAAATTTAAAATAAAAGTTTCTTATAATAGATAACTTAGGATTCTCAGAAATCCTAACTTCCATATTCTATGCAAGATTGAGCAAAAAACGGATAAAATCGAATAACCAAACCGAACCGAATTTTTTCGATTATTCGGTTATTTTTTGAAATTCAATTATATCCGATTTATTATTTGGTTTTCGAGTTTGGGTTTGATTTTAAATTTTTGTACTTCGGTTAATCAAATAACCTAATTGTCCAAAAAATAATTGAGTAATGCTACAGACACAAACTATTTTACAAATATTTTATAAATTACTGATGTAGCATACTCCACCTCAGCGTATTAATCAACAAATTGTTTCAATATAATCTTTGACCTCACGCAATATGCTGAGGTGGAGTATGCCACATCAACAATTTATAAAATATTTATAAAATAGTTTGTCTCTAGCATTATTCAAAATAATTAACCCTTAAAAGTTAAAATCAAGCATACGGGAATCTCTCATGATTAGTATAATTATTAAAAGAACATTGATATGTAAATATCTTAAGCATCCATTTAACAGCCTACCAAAATTGGGTGTGAACTGACCCAAGTCTCATCTCACTCTCAAATCTCTCATCGAGGTGATACCCTGATTACATTCACTCCTTAGATCTCTCATCTCTCACTCTATGTTCTAGTGCCCTAACCTAAAATCATAGTCCCCAAATCGCGAGTTGAGCCACGACTCCGCTCCGCCTCTGGGCTCCGGTCTATTTGCACTTAATTTTCTCCTTTTCTGATTTGATCACACCATATACTTACTTTGTGTTGTAGTTTGTGAGTGATTCTGAAACTTGAATTTATGAATTTTAGTTGTTTTATGTCTGATATGAGGCGATTGATTTAATGTTTTATGAAGATTATGTAATTTTTAAGTATTTTTTAATTGTCTTGCTTTGTGAATTTATGGAGATTAGATATGATTTCAAAACTCTTAAGCAATTTAGATTAACATTCTTTGAATTGAATTGGTGATTTGGATTGGTATGACAATTGTTGTTTTGTTACTCGAGAGTAAACCAGAGACTTTTGTTATTATGGTTTTTTATAAATATTAAAAGTATCTTTTATTGAACTGACCGTTTGATTACTGAGAATTGTTAATCTTTGTACATTTGTTCTTTGTATATATATAAGGCATTTTAATTTTATGAATATTATTATTTAATTAGAATTGCTTTATAATTTCATACTTCTATTCTAATTCCATATGTCAATAAGAGTATTTTCTTTTGCTTCATCTACATTTTCATGGTGTATGTGCCACAATATTAATGCATCTTTGATTTGTCAAGCCTAACACATCAAAGTATTCTTTATGCCTAACACTATAACACGATTCTCCAGTTATTGCTACAATATTCATCATCACTCAGCTCTGCTGTGCTGCAGCTTGCATGTTGCTGCCCAAGTGTTGTGTATATTTCTTCTGCTTTGTCTGATAAGTGTTGCCTGCTGCAATGCTTTATGCTTTTGCTATTAATTTTGGTTATTAACCGAATAACCGAATAACAAATTCGATAATTCTGTTATCTTACAATTCGGGTTGTTGTTCGGATACTTAGAAATGGAGAATTTTGATTTTCGATTATAACCGAATAGCTTATTCAATTCAATTTATAATCGAATGATCAGTCCTAATTCTAAGATATTCGGGGGTCTATTTTCTATGTCAAAAAGTGATTCTCCCATATTTTTGTTTTCACCTTGATTCGTACTTCTTTTCTTTTTCAAAAACTCTATGCCGACATAAAAATTGGATATGAAAATTAGACATGAATATATTTGAATTTTATTTATTTGTATTTAAACCCCTAATAGTGGATAAAAATACAAATAGATGAAATTCAAATACACTCATCTTCAATTTTTATGTCTAATTTTCATCAATAATCCTAGGGGGTCGGGAACTTCCAACCGGTCTAGCAACCGGTCCAGTTTTTTGTTGTTGCTTCGACTCTCAAAAAATGTATAGTATTTATTTCAACTGAATTTTTTACATAATTCAATGATTTAAGTGTAATTTGGATACGTATAAAAAATAGTGTTGTACAGTCTGTGTAACATTTTTTTTATATGATTTCAAATTACACATAAATCAATAGATTCTGTAAAAATTTCAGTTGAAATAAATACTATACATTTTTTGGGAGTCAAAGCAAAAAAATATATAATTGGACCGGTCGAAAGTTTTCAATCACCTTAAAAGGATTGAATTTTCATATCCGCCTAGAAGAATTCTTTCTTTTTGGCCTTTATGGGGTTTTCTTCCCCTTTTTAAGATTTTTGATTATCCTAATTTTTTTAAATAAGATTATAGAGTTTTTATTAAATAAATGTTCTTCCTAGTTATTAAAATTTGTAGATTTACCATTCTCTGTTTGGTCCTACCCAGGGTGGATCCAGAATTTTTTTTCAACAGGGACGAATTTTAACTAATTTTTTATTGAAATTAAATAAATTAAATTTAAATTAATCATAATATTAATTAATCATAATAATGTTTACAAATTATAATAAATATTCATAATTTAAATTAAAAAAGAAATTTTAAATAAAAAATATTTAGATATAATTTAGAAGACAAAAGTAAAATGAATCTACGTTTGTCTGTACTTGTATTTAGAATCTGAATTAATTTTTTTTTGCTCCCTCTAAATTTAACTCTTCCATTAATCTATCCATTGAATTTATTCACTTACATATTTTCCCCTACCCTATACCTAAAAAAATAAATTCAATATCAATAACTGTCTATGCTGCCCCTTCAAAAAAAAATTATTATATTAAATTTTTTATGATTTTTAAATATAAAAAGATTTGAAATTTTTTTGTTAGGAGAAATTATTTTGGCATGAGTCATGCAATAGCCAAATATGGCCAATAATGCAACTTCTTTGATGTATTGCCTATTGACTTTTTTATCAATCAAATGATAATCATTTGCTTTGAAAAAAATAAAAATAAAAAAAAAAAAAATATATAAAATATAAGATTACTTGGAAATTTAGTTAAACTTTAGAGCACATTTGATAAGACATTGGAAACAAATGACGTAAAAAGTAATAGTCTGTTATAAAACTTTAACAAAGTGTAGAAAGATACTCTTATAATTGTTACATAAATTTAGAGAGAATAAGTAAGAGAAAAAGAGAGACAAACCATTCAGAGAAAATCTTATATTTCCTTTAGTATTCATTCCTTATATAGGCAAGGCAAGAGTCATGGGGGAGGAAGGAGAAGAAGTTCACGGGGAAGAAGAAAGGAGGAAGCACGGAGCGAATAGGAAAAGGTTCCCTCCTGAGGAGGGAATCATCACATGCCTTATAACACTTCCCCTGATTCTCTACGATAGAAGATTATGTCTCATTAAAAACCTTGTTAAGAAAACCCAGTGGGAAAAACTTAACGAAGGAAAAAAGAGTACATATCTTTTACATGAATATCTTAATTGACTGCCTCGTTAAAACCTTGTCAGGAAAAACCCATTGGGGTAAAAAATCGTGACTAAGGAAAAAGAGTACAGTCTTCCCCTAGAAAGGAATTCATTACTTCTTAATGAAATATTGTCATAATTCTTTCAGTCGACACATTCCAATCCTTTTCTGAAGTTTTATAAACGTTGCATTTGGTAGCGACTTTGTGAATAAGTCGGCTAGATTATCACATGATCGAATTTGATGCACATCTATATCACCCTTCTTTTGTAGCTCATGTGTGAAAAAGAATTTAGGTGAAATGTGTTTTGTTCTATCTCCCTTGATGTACCCTCCTCTAAGTTGAGCAATGCATGCAGCGTTATCCTCATACAGAATTGTAGGAATGTCTTTGATTGATGGTAATCCACATGATTTTTGAATATGCTGAATAATTGATCTCAACCAAACACACTATCTGCTTGCTTCATGTATAGCGAGAATCTCTAAGTGATTTGAAGATGTAGCTGTCATGGTTTGCTTTGTGGATTTCCAGGATATAGTCGTGTCACAATATGTAAATATAAAACATGTTTGTGATCTTCCATTGTGTGGATCTGATAAATATCCTGCATCGACATATCCAACCAATCGCGACGTTGAATCTCTTGGATAAAATAACTCAAGATCTATACTTCCACGGAGGTATCTCAAAATATGTTTGATCCCATCCCAATGTCTCTTAGTAAGAGAAGAACTGTATCTTGCTAACAAGTTGACAGCAAAAGTAATATCAGGTCATGTTTAGTTTGCAAGATACATAAAAGCACATATTATAATTAGGTATGGAACTTCAGGTCCAAGAACTTCTTCCCCACTTTCTAGAGGCCGAAATAGATCTTTATCAACTTCTAAAGATCGAACAACCATCGGGGTAGTCAAAGGATGAGCTTTATCCATATGAAAATGACTGAGAACTTTTTCAGCATATGTGGATTGGTGAACAAAAATTCCAGATGCTAAATGTTCCACTTGTATTCCCAAATAGAATTTTGTATTTCCAAGATCTTTCATTTCAAATTCATCTTTTAAATAAGTAGCAGTTCTTGTGAGTTCTTCAGGAGTATCTACAAGATTTAAATCACCCACATATACAATAATGATGGTAAATCCACTTTGTAATTTCTTAATAAAAACACATGGACATACATGATCATTTATATATCCATCTTTTATTAAATAATCACTAAGTCGATTATACCACATACTGACCGATGCATCTGCTTTTCAACCCATACAATGAGCGTTGTAACTTGATTGAATATATGTAACGGGGCCTTTGTGATTCAACCATTTTCAATCCTTCAGGGATTCTCATGTAAATCTCACTGTCAAGTGAGCCATATAGGTATGCTGTTACAACATCCATCAGACGTGTTTCCAAACCTTTCATGGTTGTCATACCTATCAGAAATCGAAAAGTTACTCCATCCATTACATACTGGAGAGTATGTATCCTGATAATCAGTACCGAGTTTTTGTGAAAATCCTTGAGCTACAAGTCGGGCTTTATATCTCATAATTTCATTTTTCTCATTTTGCTTTCGTACAAATATCCATTTATTTCCAACAGGGATTACACCCAGCGGTGTTTGGACTACTGGTCGAAATACTTCTATTTTCAATAAAGATTGTAGCTCAGTTTGAATATCATCTTTCCATTTTGGACAATCTTTTCTTTTCCGACATTCTTCCACGTTTTGTGGTTCAGGATCCGTGTCAGGAATCAAAGTAATATCTGATGCTATAGAGAAAGCAAATATATAATCAATCATGACTTTGCTTTGGTCTCATATTCTTTCATCATGTACATAATTTATTGAGAGCTCTTGGTGTTCATCTCTTATCCCTTCACTGAGATTTTGAACCTCTTTTGGGGATATTCCCACTCTTGGAATAAGTGCTATTTCTGGAGCTGTTTGTACCTCTTCTGGGGCTATTCCCACTCTTGGAATAAGTTCTACTTCTGGAGCGAGAATTCCTTCTGAGATTCCCTTATTTGCTTTTGATTTTCGTGGTACAGTGTCTTTTTCACCAACCGGTCTTCCACGCTTCTGGTATGGTTTAGATTCTTCTATTACCTTATTTGTCAATTCTCCAGGAATTAATTTTTCAATAGGTATTTCTATCTCTGCTGGAGTATTCACTGCAGGTGTATATGACTTTATAATTTTTCTAGCATCATTAAATGCATCTGGAATTTGATTTGCAATATTTTATAAATAAATAATTCTTTGAACTTCAATTTCACATTGTCCTGTACGATAATCAAGTGAATTTAATTCTGATGCATTCCATGATATCTCAGAGGGATTTTTATTTAAAACTTTCCCTCCTCCTAATGGTGGAAATACAAATTCATCAAAATGACAATCTACATAGCGTGCAGTAAAAACATCTCTAGTTAAAGGCTCAAGATATTTGATAATAGAAGGAGAATCAAAACCAACATAAATACCTATTCTTCATTGGGCTCCCATTTTAGTTCTTTGTGGAGGTGCAATTGGAACATATACTACACTTCCAAAAACTCAAAAATGTGATATGTTGGGTATCTGTCCAAGAACTAACTGTAGAGGAGAAAATTTATGAAGAGCCATTGGTCTTACTCGAATGATGGCTGCAGCGTGAAGAATTTCATGACCCCAAACTGAGGTAGGTAAGTTAGCCCTTAACATTAATGTTCGTACAATTAGTTGAAGTATTTTTATCAAAGATTCAGCTTAACCATTTTGTGTATGAATATGAGGAAATAAATGCTCAATGGAGATTCCAATAGTCATACAAAAATCATTAAAAGTCATTTATGAAAATTCAGCTGCGTTATCAAGTCAAATTGACTTGATTGGATGATCCGAGAACTGAGCCCGTAACTTGATTATTTGAGCAAGAAGTTTTGAGAAGGCAAAATTTCAGGAAGAGAGAAGACAAACATGAAACCATCTAGTTGAAGCATCTATTAAAACCATGAGATATCGAAATGGGCCAGACGACAATGGGTGAATAAGTCCACAAATGTCTCCTTGAATTCTCTCTAAAAATTTTGGGACTTCTTTATAAACTTTTACCGGTGATGGTCGAACAATTAATTTTCCTCGAGAACACGCAGCACAAGGAAATTCATTACTAGGAAAAACCTTCGCATTTTTGAGAGGATGACCAATAGAATTTTCAATAATACGACGCATCATAGAAGTACCTGGATGACTGAGTCTTTCATGCCAAAACATAAAGGATATGGGATCTATGATTTTTGGAATCATATCATTATGAGACTCAATTGCTCTAATTTTCATAGTATATAATCCAGAAGAAATTGAATGAAGTTTGTGACGCCCCCAAAATCGGTATACATCACCTATTCTGAGTCGCCAAATACATGGTACAAAATTCAAATACAACTTAATTATACAACAGTCATGTAAAATACGACTAAACATATGCTGTGAGTTTTAATACAAATATTGTCATCTAGACAATATACAAACTCAATGGGGTCCTCATTACATTTATTATCACATTATTTCATAGAATAGTGAGGACTACTAATGCTATTATCTGGACCATCACTCTGTTCCTCGACTAGTCCCTGCTACGTTCTCATTTCCTGAAGAGAACAATGAAAGCAAAAGGGTGAGCTCAACTAGCCCAGTAAGAAATTGGTGATATCCAGAACGAAGATCAATCTTTGAAAATAATTTGGCTCCTTATAACTGGTCAAACAGGTCATCAATACGTGGCAATGGGTACCTATTTTTGATGGTGACATGATTCAACTCCCGATAATCAATACAAAGTCGCATACTCCCATCTTTCTTCTTCACGAATAGAACAGGAGCACCCCAAGAAGATGTACTAGTACGAATAAAACCAATGTCTAACACTTCTTGCAATTGGGTCTTTAACTCCTGAAGTTCAATAGGAGCCATTCGATATGGGGCTTTGGAAATGGGTTTTGTACCGGGTTTAAGGTCGATACAAAATTCAATTTCACGCTCTGGGGGTAGGCCAGGAAGTTCTTCAGGGAATACGTCAGGGAATTTATTAACAATAGAAATATTATTCAAAACTGACTCATTTTTGTTTAGATCCGTGACATGAGCTAAGAAAGCCTGACATCCGTTTTTCAATAAACGAATAGCTTTATGGCTTGAGATGATCGTGATTGATTTTAATGGTTTGGTCGCTTGAATTCGCATAATAGGTTGATTAGGAATATGAAAGCTAACAACCTTACGAAAACAATCAATTTTAGTATGATGAGTAGTTAACCAATCAATCCCTAGAATCACACCAAATGCAAGTATTTTTAATGAAATAAGATTGACAGGTAATGTGAGGGTACCGATTTGAACTAAACAAGACTTATAAACAATGGATGTAATGAAAGTTTCTCCCAACGGAGTTTCCACAAATAAGTCAAAGTATAATTTCTCCGGAGTCAAATTTAATCGTTGAGCACAAGTAGGAGAAATAAAAGAATGGGTAGAACCGGAATCAAATAAAATATAGACTTCGCTAGAGTTTATGATAAGCTTACCCGTGATGACCTCATTCGGGTTCCTTGCTTTTTGGGAGGTCACAACAAACGCTCTCCCTTGCACTACTGGCTTTGACTTTTCTGGGACGGCCTTTGGTGCCTCCATCCTAGCTGAACTTGTCTTCGGTGAACGACAAAATCGGGCTAAGTGACCTTCTCTTCCATAATTATAACATGCTTTGGACGGCATCGCGTAATTTGGACTGATGTGTCCCTCCCCTCCGCATTTGAAGCATATGATAGGTGGTCGTTCTCCTTCATTAACAATGGGTGTTGGTGCTGACGTCTTTCCATCATTGTTGAATCTCCACTTCTTGAAATGTCCATTCTTATTGTTTTGTACGATTACCACCAAGTGGTTACCACTTACAGCATGTTGATTCCTCCACGCTTTGCCATCCTTTGCTCGATGATCGCTTCTCACTAGTATTATCATTTTGTCATTTACCTCTCTTTTTGGTTGCGTTGACTCGTTATCGCGCTCTACTAACTGAGCCCTATTTACAACATCTGAATACAAATACAGTTTATGAGAAATAAGATGTTAACGTATCTCCGGCTTTAAACCTCTTAAAAACATCTGCGTCATTCTCTCTTCATTATCCACCAAGTGGGACGCAAACCGAGACAACTCGACAAACTTAGCTTCGTACTGCGACACGGTCATATTATTCTGCTCCAACTTGATGAACTCTACCTCCTTTATGTGACGAATACTTTCGGGAAAGTACTTGTCGTTGAATAGTTCTTGGAACTTCTCCCAAGACATCTTCAGTGTGGCAGGTTGAGTACGCTTTACCAATTTCCACCAGTAATCTGCCTCTCCTCGCAACATAAAGGCGGCAAAGGGAACCTTTTGCTCCTCGGAGTATCCCAAGACATCAATTATCTTGGTGATCTGCTTTATCCATGCTTCCGCCTTAAGTGGTTTTGGCTCTCCAATAAACTCCGGTGGTCCCAGCTCCTTGAACTTTTTAGCGGTGACCGTCCGAGAGTTTCCAGTGTTTCCACCTACATTTTGGGCCAGGAGCCGCTCTACTTTCTTTGTTGTATGAATTGCATAAAGCCTCCGAACATTCCATCATTCATCATTTGGTCGGGTGTTGTTGTTTGCATGAGGATTGTCGCCTTCTGATGCACATTATCCTCGATTATTGATATGTGGTGAATCAACGATGTCACTTTGTGCTCCATTGCTATTCTCAACATTCTCGGATGTCATTTTCGAGATCTTGCCACAAAACAAAGGTTAATTGACATGTAACATATTATCCCTATATTCGACTGAGTAATTAAATACCAAATAAACTTAGGTAGGTCATATACTAGCGAAAAGGAATTCCCCGTCTCTCCCCTCCTAGTTCTATTCTCACATCTTAGCCAGGATCATATCCTAAGCTCGATACTAACCTGTGATGCCCCAAAATCGATATACATCACCTATTACGAGTCGCCAAATACATGGTACAAAATTCAAATACAACTTAATTATACAACGATGTAAGTAAAAATACGACTAAACATATCTTTGTGAGTTTTAATACAAATATTGTCATCTAGACAATATACAAACTCAATCTGCGGTCCTCATTACATTTATTATCACACTATTTCATAGAATAGTGAGGACTACTAATGCTATTATCCGGACCATCACTGTTCCCCACTAGTCCTCGCTACATTCTCATTTCCTTAAGAGAACAATGAAAGCAAAAGGGTGAGCTCAACTAGCCCAAGAAGAAATATTACGACTAAGATAATGCGAGAATAAATTATCATTAGCCTTCAACGTTGTTAAACCGATAAAATATAACAAACATCAAGTTTAAGCATAATGAACAAGTAATCCATTAGAAGAGTCAAGTAGAGAATAAAATCTACTATCTTCTATGATTTAAAAGGTTTTCATGACTTTTATCATTGAGACTCGACTTAAAAAACTAATCCACATCATCCTTGCACTACTGCCAAGGATATTCATTAATATCACAACCACAAATTATCCATGCACCACGACCGAGGATATTCAGATATTCATCAATGGTCATGATCATGCCAACAAGCTGTCCCATCAATGCACTACGGGTCAATGAGGACTTTTTCCACATCATTTGTAACATTACGGTCATGATTACACCGAATAATCCTCGGTCATAATCGTATTACAAGTCCATCTATGCATTACAAAAGTACTGAGATGACTTTCAACATAATATAAACATGAGGATGGTGACAATGATATAAGAATTCAATAAAACAAGTTCAAGAATTAACTTATCCAGGAACTAATAATGTCCAAATTGTCAACATGATACTTCTTTGTAGAGTAACACTTAAGAATGCTCAGAAGAATATTTCCATGAAAAGATACTGGATGAAGCGCAAATATCAAGGATATTCCACTAATTTCATGGAGTATAGAAGTCAAAACTTTAACCAACTGAGTATAATAAAGAATGGAATAACAAAAGAAATCACTAGGCATACGATAGACCGCACAGACAGGTTATTCCAGCAGAATAATAAATAATGGAACGGTCATCATGCGTAAGCATACCGGCTGTGATATTCCAACAGAATAATAAATAATGGAACCAGGTCATGCGTAAACGCACCGACAGGATATTCTAACATAATAATAAATAATAAAGAATGGAATAACAAAAGAATTTCACCAATAAGAAAGAAGGAATACCCCTAATGTAAGACCCCAACTTTTTGAATAAAGATTAAATTTTCTCGAAATATATTTTTGAATATTATGGTGTGGATTTGATATAATGTTATAGTTGTGGGTAATATTTACAAATTTTGCAAAGTACGCAAGTTGTTATATAATATTCGATTGGTGGGGAATATTCTTTTTACAGAGGGAATATTTGTACAAACGGACAATGATTGGTGGACCCCACAAATGTAATTATTGTCGATCAAGAAAACGACAAAAATACTTTATGAAAATAACTACGGAAGTTTTACTGTTAATCATTGAACTACCCGGTAGTAAAAAATACAATGTCTACGCGTGGTTGCATAGTAGCACACGGTATTGATTATTGATGCTTACGTGAGAAGTCACTCGCTTATACTCAATTATTACTACGATGAATTGCTACATCATATCTCTCATATTATTGATTCGATTATTGTCACGATTATCATCTCGCATAATATTTATTTTATTAAATCAATAATTGAGACTACAAAGTTATTCATATTATTAAATTGCAATATTTACAATGTCTAGAAGTTACATCGAGGAGTTGGTCACCTAATCAATTGCGCGCCAATAGGAGAAATCCTTATTGGAAAGCCCCTCTTTCACAGGAACGACACGGTTGATAAATATTGTGAGTTATAATATTAATGATGAATGTTATTAAAATTGAAGTTGTGTTTGGAGTTGAATTTGGAGACGCGGACGTGATATTTGAGTCCGTAGCGATGAAATTAGTAAAAATAGACTATAAACATAAAATTTGCCGGTTTTTACTATTTGGTCAAAAAGTCAATAGTTGACTTTTTCGGAAAAATTCAAACTTTGAAATTTCAAAATTTATATTTTTGATAAAAATAGTTTCATTATGTTGGAATTATTTGTGTTAGTGAAAATCGACATTTATTTCGATAAAAATGATGTCTTAGAGTTATTTTGACCAAACGGGTATTTAACCCGGATAAATGAGCAATTGATTGCTATTATTTCACATGATTATAACTATTTGTTCACATGTGTATACTATTGTTTCACATTCTTGTTACTATTAGGGGAGTTGGTGCAAGATTGATAATACTTGCGTGACTAAGTTAAAATGGACGATGTAGATGGAGGTACTATATCTTGTAATTCGTATTTTCACATGTCTAGAACTATTGATTCACATAATTTACTATTGAATCACATTATTTACTATTAGGGGAGGTGGTGAAAGTTTGATAATACTTCCATGACTAAATTAAAAATAAAGGAAAAGTTGGAGGTATTGTACTGTAATTTTTCGAGACCCAAAACGTGCAATTATCGAAACTATATTTTTTTATAAATAAAAGCTCATTCTTCCTTCATTTCTCACCAATTCACAAAAGCTTTAGAGCGATTATTATAGAGAGAAATTATAGAACGAAGAAGAGAAGTCTGTTACCTCACTATTCCAGTATCCAGTTTTTCTAAGGTAGGGAGTATTATTTCTTTCTTATCCATGAAGAGAACTTCTGTTATTCCATTCTTTATTATTCTATTAGAATAACCTATATACGCGGGCTACCCTATACTTGGTGAAATTCTTCTGTTATTCCATTCTTTATCATTCTGTTGGAATATCCAATCAGATGTATGTTTACTGCGGACTGGTTCCATTATTTATCATTCACATTGGAACATCCATCTCGTTTGCGTTCTACCTTGGGACTGGTTCCGTCTTTATTATTCTATTGGAATATCTTGTCTGTGCGTTTTACACCGGACCTGATTCCATCTTTATTATTCTGTTGGAATATCCTGTCTGTGTGTTTTACGCCGGACCTGATTTCGTTATTTATTATTATGTTGGAATAACATGCTTGTGCGGTCTATCGCATGCCTGGTGATTTCTTTTGTTATTCCATTCCTTGTTATACTCAGTTGGTTAAAGTTTTGACTTCTATACTCCATGAAATTAGTGGAATATCCTTGATATTTGTGCTTCATCCAGTATCTTTTCATGGAAATATTCTTCTGAGCATTCTTGAATTTTACTCTACAAAGCAGTATCATGTTGACAATTTGGACATTATTAGTTCCTGTATAAATTAATTCTTGAACTTGTTTTATTGAATTCGTATATCATTGTCGTCATCCTTATGTTTATATTTTGTTGAAAGTCATCTGTGGCCTATAGTGCATAGATGGACTTGGTATGATTATGACCAGGGATTATTCGGTGTAATCATGACCGTAATGTTACAAATGATGTGGAAAAAGTCCTCATTGGCCCGTAGTGCATTAATGGACAGTTGTTGGCATGATCATGACCATTAATGAATACACAAATATTCTTGCCCCGTAGTGCATGGATAATTGTGGTCGTGATACTAAAGAATATCCTTGGCCATAGTGCATGGGTGATTCGATGATGTGGATTATTTATTAAGCTGAATCCCAGCGATAAAAGTGATGAAAAACCTTCTAAATCATAAAAGATAGTAGATTTTATTCTCTACTTGACTCTTTTAATGGATTGCTTGTTCACCGCAGCTAAACTTGATGGTTGTTATATTGTATCGCTTTAACACTTGTTTGAAGGCTAACGATAATATATTCGCATTATCTTAGTCATAATATTTCCTCTTCGGGCTAGTTGAGCTCACCCTTTTACTTTTATTGTTCTCTTGAGAAAAAAAACGTAAGCAGAACTAGTCGGGGAACGGAGTGACGGACCAGATGATAGCATTAGTAGTCCTCACTATTCAGTGAAATAGTGGAAAATAAATATAATAATATTGAATTTGAGTTTGTATATTGTCTAGACGACAATATTTGTATTAAAACTAACAGCTTATATTTTGTCATACTTTACACGACAGTTGTATAATTAAGTTGTATTTGTATTTTGTACCATGTATTTGATGACTCAGAATAGGTGATGTATACCTATTTTGGGGGCGTCACACCTAACGAGTACAACAAATAATATCCCTTACCGTAAAAGAAGAGTATTTTGACTGGTAGGGCGAGGATATACTCAAAGAAAACTTGCACTACGCTCAAAGCTTTCTTAAACTCTAAAGAAATACGCTAAGATTATAGAAGAAGAACTATCTCTATAGTTTCTCTCTCAGAGTTTCAATGAATTAAATGTAAATAATGAAGGAATGAGCTTCTATTTATAGAAGAATGGATCAGATAAGAAACTAATTCATGAACGGTCCAGATTGATTTACTTTAAACGGATGGTCCAGATTGGTTTACAATAAAATATAATATATTCTATTTATAATCTAATAAAACGAATAACTTTATAAAAGTATTCTATTTTATATAAAAAGATTTTACTATGCAAACACTATGTAGGTACTATGCAAACACTATGCATAATAAAATATAATATATTCTAATTATTGTCTAATAAAATAGATAACTTTGTAAAAGTATTCTGTTTTATATAAAAAGATTTTACTATTAGTCTAATAAAACGAATAACTTTATAAAAGTATTCTGTTTTATATAAAAAGCTTTTCTGTTTTATTACATTAATAATACTAAGTCTATTTGGTATTTAATTGGTTGGTCAGAGTATATGGATAATATGTTGCATGTCAATTAACCCTTGTTTTGTGGCAGTATTTGAAAATGGCATCCGAGAATAGCAATGGAGCACAAGAGACCGTTGAGTCTCCACAGATCAACAATCAGAATAATGTGCATCAGGAAGGCGACAATCCTCATGCAAACAACAACACTGACCAAATGATGAACGATGTAATGTTCAGGGGCTTTATGCAATTCATGCAACATCAGGCAAGAGCGGCTCCTGTCCAAAATGTAGGTGGAAACACTGGAACCTCTCGGACGGTTACCGCTAAACAGTTCAAGGAGCTGGGACCACCGGAGTTTATTGGAGAGCCAAAACCACTTAAGGTTGTAGCATGGATAAAGCAGATCACCAAGATATTTGATGTCTTGGGATGCTCCGAGGAGCAAAAGGTTCCCTTCGCCACCTTCATGTCGCGTGAAGAGGCAGACATCGGTGGGAATCAGTAAAAGCCACCCGACGCGCCTTTCAAGATGTCTTGGGAGAAGTTCCAAGAGCTATTCAACGACAAGTACTTTCCTGAAAGTATTCGTCACATTAAAGAGGTGGAGTTTATCAAGTTGGAGCAAAACAATATGACCGTGTTGCAATACGAGGCTAAATTTACAGAGTTATCCTGGTTTGCATCCCATTTGGTCGATAATGAGGAACAAATGACGTGAATGTTTTTAAGAGGTTTGAAACCGGAGATACGTCAATATCTTATTTCTCGTAAACTGTGTTTGTATTCAGATGTTGTAAATAGGGCTCAGTTATTGGAGCGCAATAACGAGTCAACACAACCAAGAGAAAGCAGCCGGCAGAATGAAAATACAATTGGTAACAGTCATCGAAACGATGACAACAAGCGTGGAGGGAATCAACATGCCAGAAATGGTAACCACTTCGGTGGTAATCATAGCCAAGACAATAAAAATTGACATTTCAAGAAAAGAGATTCAATAATGATGGAAAGACGTCGAAGACCAAAGACCCATTGTTAAGGAAGGAGAACGACCACCTATCATATGCTTCAAATGCGGAGGGGAGGGACATATCAGTCCAAACTACGCAATGCCGTCCAAAGCATGTTATAATTGTGGAAGGGAAGGTCAGTTAGCTCGATTTTGTCGTTCACCGAAGACAAGTTCAGCTAGGATGGAGGCACCAAAGGTCATCCCATAAAAGTCAAAGCCGGTAGTGCAACGGAGAGCGTTTGTTGTGACCTCCCAGAAAGCAAGGAACCCAAACGAGGTTATCACGGGTAAGCTTATCATAAACTCTAGTGAAGTCTATACCTTATATGATGCCGGTTCTACCCATTCTTTTATTTCTCCTACTTGCGCTCAACGTTTAAATTTAACTCCGGAGAAATTAGACTTTGACTTATCTGTTGAAACTCCATTAGGAGAAACCTTTATTACATCCACTGTTTATAAGTCTTGTTTGATTCAAATCGGTAACCGCAAGTTACCTGTCGATCTTATCTCCTTAAAAATACTTGCATTTGACGTGATTCTAGGGATTGATTGGTTAACTACTCATCATGCTAAAATTGATTGTTTTCGTAAGGCTGTTAGCTTTCATATTCCTAATAAACCTATTATGCGAATTCAAGCGACCAAACCATTAAAATCAATCATGGTCATCTCAAGCCATAAAGCTATTCGTTTATTGAAAAACGGATGTCAAGCTTTCTTAGCTCATGTCACAGATTTAAACAAAAAATACGTCAGATTTGAAGGATATTTCTATTGTTAAAAAATTTCCTGACGTATTCCCTGAAGAACTTTCTGGCCTACCCCCAGAGCATGAAGTTGAATTTTGTATCGATCTTGAACCCGGTACAAAACCCATTTCCAAAGCCCCATATCGAATGGCTCCTATTGAACTTCAGGAGTTAAAAACCCAATTGCAGGAATTGTTAGAAATTGGTTTCATTCGTCTTAGTACGTCTCCTTGGGGTGCTCTTGTTCTATTCGTGAAGAAGAAAGATGGGAGTATGCGACTTTGTATTGATTATCGGGAGTTGAATCATGTCACCATCAAAAATAGGTACTCATTGCAACGTATTGATGACCTGTTTGATCAGTTACAAGGAGCACAATTTTTTTCAAAGATCGATCTTCGCTTACGGATATCATCACCGAAGGTTAAAAAATCGAGGATATTCCAAAGACCGCCTTGAACTCCCAGCGGGCATTATGAATTCTTAGTCATGTCTTTTGGATTGACTAATGCTCCTGCTGCCTTCATGGATATGATGAACCGAGTATTCAAGGAATATTTGGATCATTTTGTGGTCGTCTTTATTGATGACATCCTCATATATTCCAAAAGCCGTGAAGATCATGAGCAACACTTGAGGTTGATACTCCAAAAGCTTCGTGAAAACAAGATTTATGCCAAGTTGAAGAAATGTGAGTTCTGGCTTGAGGAAGTAGCATTCCTTGGGCACGTAGTATCAAGTCATGGAATATCTGTTGATCCAGCAAAGATTGAAGCTATTCAAAGTCGAGCAACCTAAATCGATGGATCAAGAAGCACGTAGCTTTCTCGGCTTAGCTGGTTATTATCGGAGATTCGTAGAAGGGTTTTCTCGAATAGCTACTCCATTAACTCAGCTGACTCGGAATGATACAAAGTTTGGTTGGAGCGAGGAATGTGAGAAGAGTTTTCAAAAACTCAAGAGAAGACTCATTTCAGCACCTATTCTGACAATACCATCTAGCTCGGAGGGATTTTTCATCTACAGTGATGCTTCGGGCAAAGGGTTAGGATGTGTTCTCATGCAACATGGGAAAGTCATAGCCTATGCCTCACGGCAACTCAAAGAATATGAGAGGAATTATCCTACTCATGATCTAGAGTTAGCATTTGTCGTTTTTATGCTTAAGATTTGGAGGCATTACATGTATGGAGAGAAGGTGGAGATCTACACGGATCTTAAAAGCCTAAAATATTTCTTCACCCAAAAGGAACTCAACATGCGACAACGACGTTGGCTTGAACTATTGAAAGATTATGATCATACCATCCAATACCATCCTGAAAAGTGAACGTGGTAGGTGACGCTTGACCGAGTAGAAGATCATCATATCTGTACGAGTGCAATATTGTCAACGCAAAGGCCCATTTTGTATGACTTGCAAAGAATGGAGTTAGAGATAAAGACTCCAGGGACCCATGTGATGATGGCGAATATACCAGTAGAACCGACTTTAATCGATAAAGTTAAAGTCGCTTCAAGCTACGGACACTGAGCCGATGCGTATGAGGAAGAAAGTACAAGAAGGTGTTATCTTAAGCAAGAATCGATGAAGAAGGAATACTTGAGTCAACTCCAGACTTTGTGTTCCTAACAACCTTGATTTAAAGTATAAAATCATGATGGAGCGCACAACACACCGCTTTGTAATCCATCTCAGGAGTACCAAAATGTATCGTGATCTTCGACATACATTTTGGTGGAGCAATATGAAGAAGAGAGATAGCGAGTTTATCTCAAGGTGTTTAACTTGTCAACGAGTCAATCGCGAGCATCAAGTACCAAAAGGTCCATTGAAACCACTTGAAATTCTAGAATGGAAGTGGGAACACATTACCATGGATTTCAATTCATCGTCTTCCCAAGGTTTCTCAAGGCATAGATGCAATTTGGGTCATTATTGATAGATTGACCAAGTCTGCTCATTTCCTACCTATACGAGAAACTTATACACTTGAACGTCTTGCTCGTATATACATAAACGAGATTGTAAGACTGCATGGTATGCCAGTATCCATAGTTTTTTATCGAGACCTAAGATTCACTTCAAGATTTTGGTTTAGTTTGCAAAAAGCTATGGGCACGGATTTACGATTTAGCTCGGCATATCATCCTCAGATGGACGGGTAGTCGGAGAGGACCATTCAAACTCTTGAAGATCTATTAAGACTCTATGTCCTTGACTTCAAGGGAAGTTGGGACAAGTTCTTACCATTGGTGGAGTTTTCCTACAACAACAGTTATCAAGCAAGTATTGACGTGGCTCCATTTGAGGCGTTATGTAAGACCCCAACTTATTATAAATAAAATTGAATTTTCCTTTATTCATTATTCTAAATTAATAAGGGTTAATTTGATATAATTCTTTGGTTATGGGTGAAATATGCAAAGTTTACAAAATAAGCAAGTGATTATAAAATATTCATTATTGCTCAGGGAATATTTGTTTGGTCGTGGAATATTCTTTTTATCGGAATCTCCGTGACGACTCACAAGATCATTAGTGGGCCCCATAACGGAAAAAACGGTTGGATGAAAGAAAACGAAAAGATTGAGTTTTATAAATAACTACAGAAATTGTTACCGAATTAACACTTTGTTGGGTTACCCGGTGGTTAAAATACGATAATATGCGTGGTTGCACAAGCGAAGCACTGCAGTATTACATGATTATTGAATTATTGATCCTTACGTGAGAAGGCACTACTCAATAATTGTTACATGAATTCTTCGCTCAATATTATATTGATTCAATAATTGTTGCGTTGATATTTGGTATCACCGTTGTTTCAATAATTGTCATTACACAAGATTTTTCCATTATCAAATCAATAATTCATATTATTTGAATAATATTATCGAGATAACATTATTGGCAATGTCTAGAAAGTTACATGCTCTAAGGAGAGGTTTGGTCACCTAATTGCAAGCGCCAAGAGTAGGAAAATCCTTATTGGAAAGCCCCTCTTTCTGGGAACCGTCAGTTTGTTAGTAATGTGATTCTATAATATTATTTATGAATGATTAATTATTGATTTGTATGATATTGATTTTATGTGGATATAGATGGAGAAAATTTTAATGTGACAATTGTTAAAAATTAATATTTTATCTTTTTCTCGATAAAATAATTCATTTAAATATATTATTTTAATAATATATTAATTATGATATTTTTATAATGAATGTGGGATATATGAGTATATGAGGAGGTAGAGTATTTTGTGGCATTAAATGTTTAACATATGTTTTGTGTGTCGGTGGACACAATTCTTAATGACCAAAATTGATTATAGGCTCAGTAAAATCGCTCATTTATGGATTTTGGATAATTTCATTTTGGAATTTGGAAAAACTTCCTTCGCAAAGTTGTAGAGAATTGAATTTCCTATAAAAAGTCGCGAAATTCAAATTTTCTAACAAAAGGGCTATTTATCATGAATTATTGAAGTTCCGGAGTTCAGAAATAATTGATTTTTGGAAGTTTTAATTATTTTATATAAGAAAAACGTTTTTGTGGTTGTTGGCACATGGGTGGCTGATGTTTTTGACCAAAGAAGGCATGCTATAGTTTTCAAAACATGTGGGTAGGAATTTGGAATAAATAATAATATATTTTATTAATTTAGTCTCCTTTGGCGTTCTAACATTTTCCTATAAATAGAGGGCTAAGTTAGAATTGAAAATCACACCAGAAACTAAGTTTTCTCTCTTTCTCTCTCTATATTATCGAGCGTATTCTTGTGAGTATACTTTGAGTGTTGTTATACGGTGCGAGTTTCTGTTAGCACTATACCGAAATTCAGTCAGAAGTACGGTTATTTTGAGGTAAGGGATGTTATTTCTTTCGCAAATGATATTATTTTCTTCAATATCATTATGCCAAAATCTTTGTTGAACTTTTTATCAAATTTGGAACTTTTTCATGTCGGGGTTACTATTCATGAGTTACTATTCACGAGTTACTATTCATAAGTTACTATTCACGAGTTACTATTCACGAAGCGTGAAGATGTTTTTTGTGAAATTTCTATCTTTTTGTGTCGGGGTTACTATTCACGTATACGGCACTATTCACAAATACGGCACTATTCACCGAAAAATGAAAATTTTTCTTTTTGTCCAAGATGTCTATTTCGGCTACTATCTTTGATTGGATCCATGTTTTGATCGTTATTTTTGAGTTCTGCTTCAAAATCGTTTATTATGAAGTATTATTGATCTTGGATAAACTGTTGTACGAATCCCTAATATTTGTCCTTCTATATCACTGGATTCGTTCTTAAAAATGTTTTTCATCATCCTCAGTCCTTAATGGTGATACTTGATGAATATCTTTGGCCTGTAGTGCAAAGATGAATGATTAAATCGATGAATCTCTTTGGCCCAGTAGTGCAAAAGATGAACAGTGTTGAGATGAACATGACCAATTGGTGATATAAATGAATATCTTTGGCACAGTAGTGCAAAGATGATTAAAGATTTATATTGATTGTTGTTACAGTGTGAAAAATATGATGATGGACTTTTAAATCTTAGAAGACGATGAGAATTCATTCTCTCGTGACTCTTCTAATGGATTGTTGTTTCATTGCATTTGTTGATCTAAAACTTGTTGTCAATTATATTTTATCGATTTTTTCCTCGTTGAAGACTAACGATAATTTGTTGTATATTATCTTAGTCATAATATTCTTTCGACTAGTTGAGCTCACCCTTTTCCTTGTTGTTCCATTTTTCTTCTCAAGAGGCGAGAATGTAGAGATCTTAGTCGGGGTATGGAATGAAGGTTCTAGAGAGAGTTGTTTAGTAGTCCTCACCATTTTGTAAAATAATGTATCTATAATTATGATGGGGATTTATTTGCGTGTGGAAATTGTCTAGACAGATAATATCGTATTTAAACTCACAGTTTATATGTTGTAATAATAAAGTTGTAGTTATTTCGTATCATGTGTATTTGGCGACTTTCGAATGGGTTGGGTGGAATGGACCTATTTTGGGGGCGTCCACAGGTTGGTATCATAGCTTAGGGATATGATCTCCATGGAGATCGGAATGAATAGAACTAGGAGGCGAGAGATGAGTAAATCCTTCACTAGTGTGTCCTACCTAAGCTTATTTGTTCATCGAGTCATAATATAGGGATATTATATGACATGTTAATTTGTTTAATTAACCTTGTTTTGGGCGATTTAAGAATGGTCGCGAGAACGTTAACAATGGAGTTTATGAGATCGTGGAACAACCTTTAGTCGCAAACCGGGAGAACGTGTAACAGGAAAGCAATATTCCTCCTTTAAACAACACTACCGAGCAAACGATGAACGATGGAATGTTTAGGAGCTTTTTGCAGTTCATGCAAAATCAGACGAGGGAGACTCGTGTACAAAATACGGGTGGAAATGATGGCAACGCGCGGTCTGTCACAGCCAAGCAGTTCAAGGAGTTGGGACCACCAGATTTCCATGGAAAGCCGGATCCGATCAAGGAAGAAATATGGGTCAAGCAAATTACCAAGATATTTAATGTCTTGGGATGCACGGAGGAACAGAAGGTTCCATTCGCCACCTTTATGTTTCGTGGTGAAGCAGATTACTTGTGGGAATCTGTGAAGCGTACCCAGCCAGATGCACTCAACATGTCTTGGGAAAGATTTCAGAAATTGTTCAATGACAAGTACTTTCCAGAAAGTATTCGTCATATGAAGGAGGTAGAGTTTATTAGACTCAAACAGAACAACATGACGGTGTCTCAGTACGAGGCAAAGTTCGTAGAGTTATCCAGGTTTGCACCTCATTTGGTGGAGAATGAGGAGCGAATGACGCCAGATGTTTAGAGAGGTCTAAAACCCGAGATTAAATCAATACCTTATCTCTTATAAGTTTTCTCTATATTCGAGATGTTGTCAATGTGGGGCTCATTTATTAGAGAGCGAGATAGTGAGTATACTCAACCGAGGACCACAACCGGGTAGTCATCGAACGATGATAACCAAATGGAGAAAAGAATATGGACAAAGGCGGTAACTCGTGTGGTACTCGTGTGGTAATCGAAAGTGGAAATTTCGAAAGAGAAGATTCAACAATGACGGAAGTCATCAACAAAGAAAGACCAAAGACCAACAACAAATGCTAGGGAGGAGAACAACCGCCAGCTAGATGTTACAAATGCGGGAAGGAGGGACATATCATTGAAACTATCCACAACAATCCAAGGTATGTTACAACCGTGGAAAGGAAGGCCACATCGCTCGAGATTGTACTATAAGCGAAACCAAGTTCAATGGAGTGGTGATTCTAAGTATCATCCCGATAAGTCGAAATCACGGCCTGAAAGAGCTTTTTGTCGTGATCGCCAAACGAGAGGAACTCGAACGAGGTGATCACGGGTAAGCTAATCTTGAATTCTTGCGAAGTTTATACCTTACTAGATACTGGGTTCTACCCATTCTTTTATCTCTCCGCTTGTGCTCAACGCTTAAACTTGACTCAGGAGAAATTAGATTTTGATTTATCTGTTGAAACTTCGTTGGGTGAAACCTTCGTTACATCTACAGTTTATAAATCTTGCATGATCCAAGTTGGCACTATCACATTACCTGTTGATCTTATCTCTTTAAAGATACTTGCTTTTGATGTGATTTTAGGAATTGATTGGTTAACCACTCATCATGCCAAAATTGATTATTTTCGTAAGGTGGTTAGTTTTCATATTCCTAACCAACCTGTCATACAAATTCAAACCACTAAACCACTAAAATCAGTCACTGTCATATCAAACTACAAAGGTATTTGTTTATTGAAAAACGAATGTCAAGCTTTCTTAGCCCATGTTAT
Source organism: Panax ginseng (assembly GCA_020205605.1). Lineage (NCBI taxonomy): Eukaryota > Viridiplantae > Streptophyta > Magnoliopsida > Apiales > Araliaceae > Panax > Panax ginseng. The sequence continues at coordinate 30,600,098 of CM035138.1, read as the reverse complement.
GGATTTGAATAAAGACAAGTCAGATTTGAATAATATTTCTATGGTTAGAGAATTCCCTGATGTATTTCCTGAAGAGCTTCCTGGCTTACCCCCAGAACGTGATGTTGAATTCTTTATTGACCTTGAACCGGGTACAAAACCCATTTCTAAAACCCCATATCGAATGGCTCTATTGAACTTGAGAGTTAAAAGTCCAACTACAGAGAATTATTAGACATCGGTTTCATTCGTCCTAAAGACGTCTCCTTGGGGTGCTCTGTTTTATTCAGTAAAGAAGAAAGACGGAGAGTATGCGACTTTATTATTGACTATCGAGAATTGAACCATGTCACCATCAAGAATAGGTATCCGCTACCTCGCATTGATGACCTGTTCGACCAGTTATAAGGAGCGCAATTCTTTTCAAAGATTGATCTTCGTTCTGGATATCATCAGCTGAAGATTAAAACTGAGGATATTCCAAAGACGGCATTCAGGACTCGATCACGGCATTATGAATTCTTGGTCATGTCTTTTGGATTGACTAATGCTCCTAACGCTTTCATGGATATGATGAACCGTGTATTCAAGGAATATTTAGATCGATTAGTTGTTGTCTTTATTGATGACATCCTCATCTATTCCAAAAGCCGTGAAGATCATGAGCACCATTTGAAGTTTGGTACTACAAAGACTTCGTGAACACAAGCTTTATGCCAAGTCAAGAAATACGAGTTCGCTTGAGGAAGTAGCATTCCTTGGGCACGTGGTGTCAAAACAAGGAGTATCTATGGACCCGCGAAGATTGAAGCAATACAAAGTTAGAGCAACCAAAAGTCGGTGATCAAAATCTGCAGCCTTTCGGGCTTAGTGGTTATTATCGGAGATTCGTGGAAGGATTTTCTCGAATCGCTACTCCGCTAACTCAAATTGACTCGGAAGATACAAAATTCATATGGAGCGGAGAATGTGAGAAGAGTTTCCAAGAGCTCAAGAGGAGACTCATTTCGCACTGTTTCTAACAATACCATCCGTTCGGATGGATTTGTTATCTGATGATGCTTCCGGCAAGGGGTTAGGATGTGTTCTCATGCAACATGGGAAAGTCATAGCCTATGCCTCACGACAACTCAAAGAATATGAGAGGAATTATCTTACTCATGATCTAGAGTTGGCAGCAGTCATATTCGCGTTAAAGATATGGAGACACTACTTGTATGGAGAGAAAGTGGAGATTTATACGGACCATAAAAGCCTCAAATATTTCTTCACCCAAAAAGAACTCAATATCGGCAAACGACGTTGGCTTGAGCTATTGAAAGATTACGATCACACTATTCAATATCATCCCGGAAAAGCAAACGTAGTAGTAGACGCGATTGAGTGAAGATCATATGCAAAGTACGAGTGCAATATTGTCAACACAAAGGCCCATTTTATACGACTTACAAAGGATGAAGATAGAATTAAAGACTCCGTGATCCCACATGATGATGGCGAATATACGAGTAGAGCAGAGCTTTAATTGATAAAGTTAAAATTTGCTCAAGCTACGGACCAGAAATGATACAAATGAAGAAGAAAGTGCAAGAAGGTTCTATTCGAAGCAAGAATCGATGAAGAAGGAATACTTGAGTCAATTCTTGACTTTGCGTTCTAACGATTTTGACTGAAGCATAAAATCATGATGGAGGCACACAACACCCCGCTTGCAATCCATCTCGGAGTACCAAAATGTATCATGATATTCGACATACATTTTGGTGGAACAATATGAAGAGAGAGATTGCGGAGTTTATCTCAAGATGTTTAACTTTGTCAACGTGTAAAGGCGAGCATCAAGTGCCAAAAGGTCCATTGTAACCACTTGAGATTCCGAATGGAAATGGGAACACATTACTATGGATTTTGTTACGTGTCTTCCCAAAATTTCTCAAAGGCGTAGATGCAATTTGGGTTATTGTTGATAGATTAACCAAGTCCGCCCATTTCTTTCCGACATCTATGAGACTTATTCCTTGAACGTCTTGCTCAGATATATGCGTGAATGAGATTATGCGATTGCATGGCATGCCAAGATCCATAGTTTCGGATCGTGACCTCAGATTCACTTCAAGATTTTGGGTTAGCTTGCGAGAAAGCTATGGGCACGAATTTACGATTGATTCAAAGATACCATCCTCAAACGGATGGACAATCGAGAGAGGACTATTCAAACCCTTGAAGATCTATTAAGACTCGTGTTCTAGATTTCAAAGGAAGTTGGGATAAGTACTTGCCAACTGGTGGAATTCTCTTACAACAACAGATTATCAAGCAAGTATAGGCATGGCTCCATTTGAGGCGTTGTATGGATTTAAAATGTCGTTCTCCAAAGACGTTGGGGCGAGGTGGGAGAAGCAACGTTGTTGGGACGAGTGTAATTCGCACGCATGACTACGTAAAAGATCCAAATGATTCGACAACGTATTCAAACCTCACAAGTTCGACAAAAGAGTTATCTTGATCTTCATAGAAAGGGCGTGGAGTTTAATATTGAGATCATGTATTGTTACGTGTTGCTCCATGGAAAGGAGTTACAAGATTTGGAAAAGAGAAAAGCTCAATCCAAGGTTTGTTGGTCCATTTGAGATTCTTGACCGAATAGGAAACGTGGCCTATAGACTCGCGCGTTACCTCCAAACATGTCTCGTGTTCATAATGTTTTTCATATATCTATGCTTCAGAATATGTGAAAGATCCGAACCACATTATTGCGTTAGAACCGGATGAGATAGTGAAGATTTAACATACGAGGAGATACTGTTGAGATTTTGGATAGGAAAGAGCATGTCTTACGCATACGAAGGTTATACCACAAGTTAAGGTTTTGTGGAGAAACCATACAATTGAGGAAATGACATGGGAGTTGGAATCGGAGATGAAAGCGAGGTACCTCACCTTTTCGATACACCAGGTACGTACGTCAATTTCGAGGACGAAATTTCATAAGGAGGGGAGGTTGTAAGACCCCAACTTATTATAAATAAAATTGAATTTTCCTTTATTCATTATTCTAAATTAATAAGGGTTAATTTGATATAATTCTTTGGTTATGGGTGAAATATGCAAAGTTTACAAAATAAGCAAGTGGTTATAAAATATTCATTATTGTCGGGGAATATTTGTTTGGTCGTGGAATATTCTTTTTTTTTCGAAAATCTCATTTATGCAATGCGCAGCGATCATTGGTGGGCCCCATAACGGAAAAATCTTGGATGAAAGAAAAAACGACAAAGATTGAGTTTTATAAATAACAGGCAGAAATTGTTACCGCTTTAACATTGTTGGGTTACCCGTGGTTAAAATACGATAATATCGTGGTTGCACAAAGAGAGCACCAGGTATTACAATATTGTTGAATTATTGATCCTTACGTGAGAAGGCACTACTCAATAATTGTTACGATGAATTCTTCGCTTGATATTATATTGATTCAATAATTGTTTGCGTTGATATTTGGTATCACCGTTGTTTTAATAATTGTCATTACACAAGATTTTCCATTATCAAATCAATAATTCATATTATTTGAATAATATTATCGAGATAACATTATTGGCAATGTCTAGAAAGTTACATCTAAGGAGAGGTTTGGTCACCTAATTCCGCCGCCAGATGAGAGAAATCCTTATTGAAAGCCCCCCTCTTTCTGGGAACCGCACTCGTTGTTAGTAATGTGATTCTATAATATTATTTGTGAATAATTAATCATTGATTTATATGATATTGATTTTATGTGGATATAGATGGAGAAAATTTTTAATGTGACAATTGTTGAAAATTAATATTTTATCTTTTTCTGATAAAATAATTCATTTAAATATATTATTTTAATAATATATTAACGGTGATATTTTTATAATGAATGTGGGATATATGAGTATATGAGGAGGTAGAGTATTTTGTGGCATTAAATGTTTAACATATGTTTTGTGTGTCGGTGGACACAATTCTTGACCGAAAATTGATTATAGACTGTAAAATCGTTCATTTATGGATTTCGGATAATTTCATTTGGAATTTGGAAAAACTTCCTTCGCAAAGTTGTAGAGAATTGAATTTCCTATAAAAAGTCATGAAATTCAAATTTTCTAAAAAAGGGCTATTTATCATGAATTATTGAAGTTCTGGAGTTCCGAAATAATTGATTTTTGGAAGTTTTAATTATTTTATATAAGAAAAACGTTTTTGTGGTTGTTGGCACATGGGTGGCTGATGTTTTTGACCAAAGAAGGCATGCTATAGTTTTCAAAACATGTGGGTAGGAATTTGGAATAAATAATAATATATTTTATTAATTTAGTCTCCTTTTGCGCGTCTAACATTTTCCTATAAATAGAGGCTAAGTTAGAATTGAAAATCACACCGAAACTAAGTTTTCTCTCTTTCTCTCTCTATTATCGAAGCGTATTCTTGTGAGTATACTTTGAGTGTTGTTATACTATGCGAGTTTACATTAGCACTATCTACCGAAATTCATCGAAATACGGTTATTTTGAGGTAAGGGATGTTATTTCTTTCATAAATGATATTATTTTCTTCAATATCATTATGCCAAAATCTTTGTTGAACTTTTATCAAATTTGGAACTTTTTCATGTCGGGGTTACTATTCATGAGTTACTATTCACGAGTTACTATTCATGAGTTACTATTCACGAGTTACTATTCACGAAGCGTGAAGATGTTTTTTGTGAAATTTCTATCTTTTTGTGTCGGGGTTACTATTCACGTATACGGCACTATTCACAAATACGGCACTATTCACCGAAAAATAAAAATTTTTCTTTTTGTCCAAGATGTCTATTTCGGCTACTATCTTTGATTGGATCCATGTTTTGATCGTTATTTTTGAGTTCTGCTTCAAAATCGTTTATTATGAAGTATTATTGATCTTGGATAAACTGTTGTACGAATCCCTAATATTTGTCCTTCTATATCACTGGATTCGTTCTTAAAAATATTTTTCATCATCCTCATCCTTAATGGTGATATTTGATGAATCTTTTTGGCAGATGGTGCAAAGATGAATGATTAAATGATGAATCTCTTTGGCCGTAGTGCAAAGATGAACAGGTGTTGAGATGAACATGACCAATTGGTGATACAAATGAATATCTTTGGCCTGTAGTGCAAAGATGATTAAAGATTTATATTGATTGTTGTTACAGGTATGAAATATTGATGATGGACTTTTAAATCTTAGAAGACAGTAGAATTCATTCTCTACGTGACTCTTCTAATGGATTGTTGTTTCCGCTGCATTTGTTGATCTAAAACTTGTTGTCTATTATATTTTATCAGATTTTTCCCTGTTGAAGACTAACGATAATTTGTTGTATATTATCTTAGTCATAATATTCTTTACTGGACTAGTTGAGCTCACCCTTTTCCTTGTTGTTCCATTTTTCTTCTCAGGAGGCGAGAATGTAGAGAGTACTAGTCGGGGTATGGAATGAAGGTTCTAGAGAGAGTTGTTTAGTAGTCCTCACCATTTTTGTAAAATAATGTATCTATAATTATGATGGGGATTTATTTGCGTGTGGAAATTGTCTAGACGGCAATATCTGTATTTAAACTCACAGTTTATATGTTGTAATAATAAAGTTGTAGTTATTTCTGTACCATGTATTTGGCGACTCAGAATGGGTTGGGTGGAATGGACCTATTTTGGGGGCGTCACAGTTGGTATCATAGCTTAGGGATATGATCTCTGGCAGAGATCGGGGAATAGAACTAGGAGGGCAGAGATGAGTAAATCCTTCGCTAGTGTGTCCTACCTAAGCTTATTTGTTCATCAGGTCATAATATAGGGATATTATATGACATGTTAATTTGTTTAATTAACCCTTGTTTTATGGCAGTATTTAAGAATGGCTGCCGAGAACGTTAACAATGGAGTTTATGAGACTGTGGAACAACCTTTAGTCGCAAACCGGGAGAACGTGTAACAGGAAAGCAATATTCCTCCTTTAAACAACACTACCGAGCAAACGATGAACGATGGAATGTTTAGGAGCTTTTTGCAGTTCATGCAAAATCGATTTAGGAGACTCGTGTACAAAATACGGGTGGAAATGATGGCAACGCGCGGTCTGTCACAGCCAAGCAGTTCAAGGAGTTGGGACCACCAGATTTCCATGGAAAGCCGGATCCGATCAAGGAAGAAATATGGGTCAAGCAAATTACCAAGATATTTAATGTCTTGGGATGCACGGAGGAACAGAAGGTTCCATTCGCCACCTTTATGTTTCGTGGTGAAGCAGATTACTTGTGGGAATCTGTGAAGCGTACCCAGCCAGATGCACTCAACATGTCTTGGGAAAGATTTCAGAAACTGTTCAATGACAAGTACTTTCCAGAAAGTATTCGTCATATGAAGGAGGTAGAGTTTATTAGACTCAAACAGAACAACATGACGGTGTCTCAGTACGAGGCAAAGTTCGTAGAGTTATCCAGGTTTGCACCTCATTTGGTGGAGAATGAGGAACGAATGACGCGTATGTTTCTGAGAGGTCTAAAACCCGAGATTCGTCAATACCTTATCTCTTATAAGTTTTCTCTATATTCAGATGTTGTCAACAGGGCTCAGTTATTAGAGCAAGATAGTGAGTATACTCAACCGAGGGACCACAACCAGGGTAGTCATCAGAACGATGATAACCAGCGAGGAGGAAAGAATATGGACAAAGGCGGTAACCACTCAGGTGGTAATCGAGTGGAAATTTCAGAAAGAGAAGATTCAACAATGACGGAAGTCATCAACAATGAAGACACCAAAGACCAACAACAAATGCTAGGGAGGAGAACAACCGCCAGCTTAGATGTTACAAATGCGGGAAGGAGGGACATATCATTCAAACTATCCACAACAATCCAAGGTATGTTACAACTGTGGAAAGGAAGGCCACATCGCTTCGAGATTGTACTATAAGCGAAAACCAAGTTCACGGAGTGGTGATTCTAAGGGTCATCCGGATAAGTCGAAATCAGCGGTTCCTGGAAGAGCTTTTGTCGTGACTGGCCAAAACGAGAGGAACTCGAACGAGGTGATCACGGGTAAGCTAATCTTGAATTCTTGCGAAGTTTATACCTTACTAGATACCGGTTCTACCCATTCTTTTATCTCTCCTGCTTGTGCTCAACGTTTAAACTTGACTCCAGAGAAATTAGATTTTGATTTATCTGTTGAAACTTCGTTGGGTGAAACCTTCGTTACATCTACAGTTTATAAATCTTGCATGATCCAAGTTGGCACTATCACATTACCTGTTGATCTTATCTCTTTAAAGATACTTGCTTTTGATGTGATTTTAGGAATTGATTGGTTAACCACTCATCATGCCAAAATTGATTATTTTCGTAAGGTGGTTAGTTTTCATATTCTAACCAACTTTGTCATACAAATTCAAACCACTAAACCACTAAAATCACCACTTTGTCATATCAAACTACAAAGGTATTTGTTTATTGAAAAAGCGAATGTCAAGCTTTCTTAGCCCATGTTATGGATTTGAATAAAGACAAGTCGATTTGAATAATATTTCTATGGTTAGAGAATTTCACGATGTATTTCTGAAGAGCTTCTGGCTTACCCCGAACGTGATGTTGAATTCTTTATTGACCTTGAACCGTACAAAACCCATTTCTAAAACCCCATATCGAATGGCTCTATTGAACTTCGTGGAGTTAAAAGTCCAACTACGAGAATTATTAGACATCGGTTTCATTCGGCCCTAATCGTCTCCTTGGGGTGCTCCTGTTTTATTCAGAAAGAAGAAAGACGGGAGTATGCGACTTTATATTGACTATCGAGAATTGAACCATGTCACCATCAAGAATAGGTATCCGCTACCTCGCATTGATGACTGTTTTCGACCGCTTATAAGGAGCGCAATTCTTTTCAAAGATCGATCTTAGCTTACGGATATCATCAAATTGAAGATTAAAACCGAGGATATTCCAAAGACGGCATTCGTGACTCGATCACGGGCATTATGAATTCTTGGTCATGTCTTTTGGATTGACTAATGCTCCTCCGCTTTCATGGATATGATGAACCGTGTATTCAAGGAATATTTAGATCCGGTTCGTTGTTGTCTTTATTGATGACATCCTCATCTATTCCAAAAGCCGTGAAGATCATGAGCACCATTTGAAGCTGGTACTACAAAGACTTCGTGAACACAAGCTTTATGCCAAAATCAAGAAATCGAGTTCTGGCTTGAGGAAGTAGCATTCCTTGGGCACGTGGTGTCAAAACAAGGAGTATCTATGGACCCGGCGAAGATTGAAGCAATACAAAGTTGGGAGCAACCAAGTCGGTGGATCAAGTCGCAACTTTACGGGCTTAGTTGGTTATTATCGGAGATTCGTGGAAGGATTTTCTCGAATCGCTATCTGCTAACTCAAATTGACTCGGAAAGATACAAAATTCATATGGAGCGGAGAATGTGAGAAGAGTTTCCAAGAGCTCAAGAGGAGACTCATTTCGGCACCTGTTCTAACAATACCATCTGGTTCGGATGGATTTGTTATCTCTGATGATGCTTCCGCAAGGGGTTAGGATGTGTTCTCATGCAACATGGGAAAGTCATAGCCTATGCCTCACGACAACTCAAAGAATATGAGAGGAATTATCTTACTCATGATCTAGAGTTGGCAGCAGTCATATTCGCGTTAAAGATATGGAGACACTACTTGTATGGAGAGAAAGTGGAGATTTATACGGACCATAAAAGCCTCAAATATTTCTTCACCCAAAAAGAACTCAATATGCGGCAACGACGTTGGCTTGAGCTATTGAAAGATTACGATCACACTATTCAATATCATCCTGAAAAAAGAACGTAGTAGTGACGCATTGAGTAGAAGATCATATGCAAGTCTGAGTGCAATATTGTCAACACAAAGGCCCATTTTATCGACTTACAAAGGATGAAGATAGAATTAAAGACTCCGGGATCCCACATGATGATGGCGAATATACGAGTAGAGCAGGCTTTAATTGATAAAGTTAAAAATTTGCTTTCAAGCTACGGACCAAATTTGATACAAATGAAGAAGAAAGTGCAAGAAGGTTCTATTCCAGAAGCAAGAATCGATGAAGAAGGAATACTTCGAGTCAATTCTTGACTTTGCGTTCCTAACGATTTTGACCTGAAGCATAAAATCATGATGGAGGCACACAACACCCCGTTTGCAATCCATCCTGGGAGTACCAAAATGTATCATGATATTCGACATACATTTTGGTGGAACAATATGAAGAGAGAGATTGCGAGTTTATCTCAAGATGTTTAACTGTCGGCGTGTAAAGGCGGAGCATCAAGTGCCAAAAGGTCCATTGTAACCACTTGAGATTCCAGAATGGAAATGGGAACACATTACTATGGATTTTGTTACAGGTCTTCCCAAAATTTCTCAAGGCGTAGATGCAATTTGGGTTATTGTTGATAGATTAACCAAGTCCGCCCATTTCTTTACCGATATGCTGAGACTTATTCCTTGAACGTCTTGCTTTCGTATATGTACGTGAATGAGATTGTGCGATTGCATGGCATGCCAAGATCCATAGTTTCGGATCGTGACCCGAGATTCACTTCAAGATTTTGGGTTAGCTTGCGAAAAGCTATGGGCACGAATTCTGATTCTGATTCAAAGATACCATCCTCAAACGGACGGACAATCGAGAGGACTATTCAAACCCTTGAAGATCTATTAAGACTCGTGTTCTAGATTTCAAAGGAAGTTGGGATAAGTACTTGCCATCGGGTGGAATTCTCTTACAACAACAGATTATCAAGCAAGTATAGGCATGGCTCCATTTGAGGCGTTGTATGGATTTAAAATGTCGTTCTCCAAAGATGTTTGGGGCGAGGTGGGAGAAGCAACGTAGTTGGGACCAGAATTAGTACGCATGACTACAGAAAAGATCCAAATGATTCGACAACGTATTCAAACCTCACAAGTTCGACAAAAGAGTTATGCTGATCTTCATAGAAAGGACGTGGAGTTTAATATTGGAGATCATGTATTGTTACGTGTTGCTCCATGGAAAGGAGTTACAAGATTTGGAAAAAGAGAAAAGCTCAATCCAAGGTTTGTTGGTCCATTTGAGATTCTTGACCGAATAGGAAATGTGGCCTATAGACTCGCGTTACCTCCAAACATGTCTCGTGTTCATAATGTTTTTCATATATCTATGCTTCGTAAATATGTGAAAGATCCGAACCACATTATTGCGTTAGAACCAGACGAGATAGCTGAAGATTTAACATACGAGGAGATACCTGTTGAGATTTTGGATAGGAAAGAGCATGTCTTACGCACGAAGGTTATACCACAAGTTAAGGTTTTGTGGAGAAACCATACAATTGAGGAAATGACATGGGAGTTGGAATCGGAGATGAAAGCGAGGTACCCTCACCTTTTTGATACACCAGGTACGTACGTCAATTTCGAGGACGAAATTTCATAAGGAGGGGAGGTTGTAAGACCCCAACTTATTATAAATAAAATTGAATTTTCCTTTATTCATTATTCTAAATTAATAAGGGTTAATTTGATATAATTCTTTGGTTATGGGTGAAATATGCAAAGTTTACAAAATAAGCAAGTGGTTATAAAATATTCATTATTGTTTGGGGAATATTTGTTTGGTCGTGGAATATTCTTTTTTGTCGAAATCTCCGTGCGACCAAGCTTGATCATTGGTGGGCCCCATAACGGAAAAACGGTTGGATGAAAGAAAACGCAGCAAAAGATTGAGTTTTATAAATAACGAGCGTAAATTGTTACTGAATTAACACCTTTGTTGGGTTACTCGTGGTTAAAATCTGATAATATCGTGGTTGCACAAAGAAAGCACTTACGGTATTACAAGATTGTTGAATTATTGATCCTTACGTAAGAAGGCACTACTCAATAATTGTTACATGAGTTACCGCTCAATATTATATTGATTCAATAATTGTTTGCGTTGATATTTGGTATCACTTGTTGTTTCAATAATTGTCATTACACAAGATTTTCCATTATCAAATCAATAATTCATATTATTTGAATAATATTATCGAGATAACATTATTGGCAATGTCTAGAAAGTTACATCTAAGGAGAGGTTTGGTCACCTAATTCCGCCAGTGAGGAGAAATCCTTATTGAAAGCCCCTCTTTCTGGAACCGCACGGTTGTTAGTAATGTGATTCTATAATATTATTTGTGAATAATTAATCATTGATTTATATGATATTGATTTTATGTGGATATAGATGGAGAAAATTTTTAATGTGACAATTGTTGAAAATTAATATTTTATCTTTTTCTGATAAAATAATTCATTTAAATATATTATTTTAATAATATATTAACGGTGATATTTTTATAATGAATGTGGGATATATGAGTATATGAGGAGGTAGAGTATTTTGTGGCATTAAATGTTTAACATATGTTTTGTGTGTCGGTGGACACAATTCTTGACCGAAAATTGATTATAGACTGTAAAATCGTTCATTTATGGATTTTGGATAATTTCTGTTTGGAATTTGGAAAAACTTCCTTCTGCAAAGTTGTAGAGAATTGAATTTCCTATAAAAAGTCGCGAGATTCAAATTTTCTAACAAAAGGGCTATTTATCATGAATTATTGAAGTTCCGGAGTTCCGAAATAATTGATTTTTGGAAGTTTTAATTATTTTATATAAGAAAAACGTTTTTGTGGTTGTTGGCACATGGGTGGCTGATGTTTTTGACCAAAGAAGGCATGCTAGAGTTTTCAAAACATGTGGGTAGGAATTTGGAATAAATAATAATATATTTTATTAATTTAGTCTCCTTTGGCGTTCTAACATTTTCCTATAAATAGAGGGCTAAGTTAGAATTGAAAATCACACGAAAACTAAGTTTTCTCTTTCTCTCTCTATATTATCGGCGTATTCTTGTGAGTATACTTTGAGTGTTGTTATACGGTGCGAGTTTACATAGCACTATCTGAAATTCAATCAAGAAATGCACGGTTATTTTGAGGTAAGGGATGTTATTTCTTTTCAATAAAATGATATTATTTTCTTCAATATCATTATGCCAAAATCTTTGTTGAACTTTTTATCAAATTTGGAACTTTTTCATGTCATGAGTTACTTATTCATGAGTTACTATTAACGAGTTACTATTCATAAGTTACTATTCACGAGTTCTTATTCACGAGTTACAATTCACGGAGCGTGAAGATGTTTTTTGTGAAATTTCTATCTTTTTTATGTCTAGTTTACTATTCACGTGTCTGACTACTATTCACAAATCTGATACACTATTCACCTAAAAAATGAAAATTTTTCTTTTTGTCCAATATGTCTATTTCTGCTACTATCTTTGATTGGATCCATGTTTTGATCGTTATTTTTGAGTTACGCTTCAAAATCGTTTATTATGAAGTATTATTGATCTTGGATAAACTGCTTGTATGCAATCCCTAATATTTGTCCTTCTATATCACCGGATTCGTTTCTTAAAAATTTTTTTCATCATCCTCGGTCCTTAATGGTGATATTTGATGAATATCTTTGGCCAGTGCAAAGATGAATGATTAAACTGATGAATCTCTTTGGCCCATAGTGCAAAGATGAACAGGTGTTGAGATGAACATGACCAACTGGTGATACAAATGAATATCTTTGGCCTGTAGTGCAAAGATGATTAAAGATTTATATTGATTATTGTTACAGGTATGAAATATTGATGATGGACTTTTAAATCTTAGAAGACAGTAGAATTCATTCTCTACGTGACTCTTCTAATGGATTGTTGTTTCCTCTGCATTTGTTGATCTAAAACTTGTTGTCTATTATATTTTATCGAGATTTTTCCTGTTGAAGACTAACGATAATTTTTTGTATATTATCTTAGTCATAATATTCTTCTTCGGACTAGTTGAGCTCACCCTTTTCCTTGTTGTTCCATTTTTCTTCTCGGGGAGGCGAGAATGTAGAAATCTTTAGTCGGGGTATGGAATGAAGGTTCTAGAGAGTTGTTTAGTAGTCCTCACCATTTTGTAAAATAATGTATCAATAATTATGATGAGGATTTATTTGCGTGTGGATATTGTCTAGAAGATAAATATCTCGTATTTAAACTCACGGTTTATATGTTGTAATAATAAAGTTGTAGTTATTTTTGTACCATGTATTTGGCGACTCAAAATGGGTTGGGTGGAATGGACCTATTTTGGGGGCGTCACACGTTATATGGAAGAAAGTGTCGTTCTCCAGTATACTGGGATGAGGTGGGTGAAGCAACGTTGTTGGGACCGGAGTTGGTATGTATGACTACGGAAAAGATTCAAACGATCCGACAGCGTATAAAAACCTCACAAGATCGACAACAGAGTTATGCTGGTCTTCATCGAAAGGACGTGGAATTCGATATTGGAGATTATGTGTTGTTACGTGTTGCTCCATGGAAGGGAGTTACGAGATTTGGAAAGAGAGGAAAGGTCAACCCTCGGTTCATTGGCCCATTTTTAATCCTCGATCGAGTAGGAACTGTGGCCTATAGACTTACGTTACCGCCATGTATGTCTCGTTTTCATAATGTTTTTCACATATCTATGTTACGTAAATATGTGAAAGACCCGAACCACATTATTGAATTAGAACCAAACGAGATAGAGGAAGATTTAACGTATGAATAGGTTTCTGTTAAAATCTTGGATAAGAAGGAACATATTCTACGCTCCAAGGTTATACCTCAAGTCAAAGTTTTGTGGAGAAACCACGATGTGGAAGAAATGACCTGGGAGTTAGAATCTGAGATGAAATCAAGATATCCTTACCTCTTCGACATACCAGGTACGCACCCTAATTTCGAGGACGAAATTTCATAAGAAGGGAGGTTGTAAGACCCCAACTTTTTGAATAAAGATTAAATTTTCTCAAAATATATTTTTGAATATTATGGTGTGGATTTGATATAATGTTATAGTTGTGGGTAATATTTACAAATTTTGCAAAAAATACATGAAGTTGTTATATAATATTCGATTGGTCGGGAATATTCATTTTAACAGGGAATATTTGTACAACGGCACACAATCATTGGTGGACCCCACAACGGAATTATTGTCGATTGTGAAAAACGACAAAAATACTTTATGAAAATAACGGCGGAAGTTTTATCTTGTTAACTGTTGAACTACACGGTAGTAAAAGTAGTAATGTCTGGCGTGGTTGCATAGTAGCGCACGGTATTGATTATTGATGCTTACGTGAGAAGTCACTCGCTTATACTCAATTATTACTACGATAATTCTTGCATCATATCTCTCATATTATTGATTGATTATTGTCACAAAGATCATCTGCGCATAATATGTTATTTTATTAAATCAATAATTGAGACGACAAAGTTATTCATAGTATTAAATTGCAATATTTACAATGTCTAGAAGTTCTGTCAAGGAGAGGTTTGGTCACCTAATTACGCACCAATAGGGAGAAATCCTTATTGGAAAGCCCCCTCTTTCCTGGGAACGACCTGGTTGATAAATATTGTGAGTTATAATATTAATGATGAATGTTATTAAAATTGAAGTTGTGTTCGGAGTTGAATTTGGAGACGCGGACGTGATATTTGAGTCTGGAGCGATGAAATTAGTAAAAATAGACTATAAACACAAAATTTGCCGGTTTTTACTATTTGGTCAAAAAGTCAACAGTTGACTTTTTCGGGAAAAGTCAAAATTCAAAATTTAAAAATTTTTATTTTTGATAAAAATAGTTTCATTATGTTGGAATTATTTGTGTTAGTAAAAATCGACATTTATTTCGATAAAAAATGATGTCTGGAGGTTATTTTGACCAAACGGGTATTTAACCGGATAAATGAGCAATTGATTGCTATTATTTCACATGATTATAACTATTTGTTCACATGTGTATACTATTGTTTCACATTCTTGTTACTATTAGGGGAGTTGGTGCAAGATTGATAATACTTGCATGACTAAGTTAAAAATGGAGGTATAGATGGAGGTACTATATCATAATTAAGTATTTTCACATGTCTAGAACTATTGATTCACATAATTTACTATTAAATAACATTATTTACTATTAGGGGAGGTGGTGCAAGTTTGATAATACTTCCATGACTAAATTAAAAATAAAGGAAAAGTTGGAGGTATTGTACTGTAATTTTTCGAGCCCCAAAACGTG
The DNA here is from genome assembly GCA_020205605.1 of Panax ginseng. NCBI lineage: Eukaryota > Viridiplantae > Streptophyta > Magnoliopsida > Apiales > Araliaceae > Panax > Panax ginseng. The sequence continues at coordinate 30,584,865 of CM035138.1, read as the reverse complement.
CAATTATCAAAACTATATTTTTCTATAAATATAAGCTCATTCTTCCTTCATTTCTCACCAATTCACAAAAACTTTAGAGCGATTATTATAGAGAGAAATTATAGAAAGAAGAAGAAAGTCTTTACCTCACTATTCCAAAGATCCAATTTTTCTAAGGTAGGGAGTATTATTTCTTTCTTATCCATGAAGAGAACTTACATTATTCCATTCTTTATTATTCTATTGGAATAACTTTTGTATCTGAACTGACTACCCTATACTTGGTGAAATTCTTACATTATTCCATTCTTTATCATTCTGTTGGAACATCCGATTGTGTGTTTACTGTTGGACCTAGTTCCATTATTTATCATTCTGTTAGAACATCCATGCATGGTTTTCTACGTGGGACTGGTTCCGTCTTTATTATTACATTGGAATATCCATGCTCATGCATTTTACGTGGGACTTGATTCCATCTTTATTATTCTCGCTGGAATATCCCGATGCATGCGTTTTATATCTGGGACTGATTTACGTTATTTATTATTACTGTGGAATAACTCGTTGCATGTACGGTCTATCGCATGCACGGTGATTTCTTTTGTTATTCCATTCCTTGTTATACTCAGGTTGGTTAAAGTTTTGACTTCTATACTCCATGAAATTAGTGGAATATCCTTGATATTTGCGCTTCATCCAGTATCTTTTCATGGAAATATTCTTCGAGCATTCTTGAATTTTACTCTACAAAGCAGTATCATGTTGATAATTTGGACATTATTAGTTCCTATATAAATTAATTCTTGAACTTGTTTTATTGAATTAGTATATATCATTGTCGTCATCCTTATGTTTATATTTTGTTGAAAGTCATCATGGCCTATAGTGCATTGATGGACTTGGTATGATTATGACCGGGATTATTCGATTGTAATCATGGCCGTAATGTTACAAATGATGTGGAAAAAGTCCTCATTGGCCCGTAGTGTGCATTGATGGACAGTTGTTGGCATGATCATGACCATTAATGAATACACAAATATTCTTGACCCGTAGTGCATGGATAATTGTGGTCGTGATACTAAAGAATATCCTTGGCCGTAGTGCAAGGGTGATTCGATGATGTGGATTATTTATTAAGCTGAATCCCAGCGATAAAAGTGATGAAAAACCTTCTAAATCATAAAAGATAGTAGATTTTATTCTCTACTTGACTCTTTTAATGGATTGTTGTTCACCGCAGATTAAACTTGATGGTTGTTATATTGTATCGGTTTAACACCGTTGAAGGCTAACGATAATATATTCTCGCATTATCTTAGTCATAATATATCCTCTTGGGGCTAGTTGAGATCACCCTTTTACTTTTATTGTTCTCTTGAAATGAAAAGCGTAGCGAGGGACTAGTCGGGGAGCGGAGTGACGGACGGATGATAGCATTAGTAGTCCTCACTATTCAGTGAAATAGTGGAAAATAAATGTAATAATATTGAATTTGAGTTTGTATATTGTCTGCAGCGACAATATTTGTATTAAAACTCACGACTTATGTTTTGTCGTACTTTACACGACAGTTGTATAATTAAGTTGTATTTGTATACTGTACCATGTATTTGACGACTCAGAATAGGTGATGTATACCTATTTTGGGGGCGTCATACCTAACGAGTACAACAAATAATATCCCTTACCGTAAAAGAAGAGTATTTTGGTTGGTAGGCGAGGATATACTCAAAGAAAACTTGCACTACGCTTCAAAAGCTTTCTTAAACTCTAAAGAAATACGCTTCAAGATTATAGAAGAAGAACTCTCTCTATAGTTTCTCTCTAGAGTTTCAATGAATTAAATCGAGGAAATAATGAAGGAATGAGCTTATTTATAGAAGAATGGACTTGCATAGTAACTAATTCATGAACGGTCCAGTTGATTTACTTTAAGCAGACGGTCCAGATTGGTTTACAATAAAATATAATATATTCTATTTATAATCTAATAAAACGAATAACTTTATAAAAGTATTACATTTTATATAAAAAGATTTTACTATCTGAAACACTATGCGCAGTACTATGCATAATAAAATATAATATATTCTAATTATTGTCTAATAAAATGAGATAACTTTGTAAAAGTATTACTTTTTATATAAAAAGATTTTACTATTAGTCTAATAAAGCGAATAATTTTATAAAAGTATTCTATTTTATATAAAAAGCTTTTACATTTTTATTACATTAATAATACTAATAAAACAAAACTCATCATCATTATTATAATTCACAATATTAATCGACCAGTGTCGTTCCTGGAAAGAGGAGCTTTAATAAGGATTTCTCCCCATTGGTAGCGCAATTAGGTGACCAAACCTCTCCTTGATGTAACTTCTAGACATCGTTAATATTGCAAATAATAATATTAATAACTTTGTCATCTCAATTATTGATTATAAAATATTGACAATAATTGAATCAAATAACGTGAGATCTTGTCAGAAATTCTTGTAACAATAATTGAACAAAACTGAGTGACTTCTCACGTAAGCATCAATAATCAATACCGTGTGCTACTGTGCAACTACGCGTATTACTATACTTTTAACACCGAGTGTTTCAACAGTTAATGGTAAAACTTCCGCCGTTATTTTCATAAAGTATTTTTGTCATTTTCTCAATCCGACAATAATTTTGTTGTGGGGTCCACCAATGATTGTGCCATTGTATGAATATTCCATGTTAAAACGAATATTCCCCGACCAATCGAATATTATATAACAACTTGCGTACTTTACAAAATTTATAAATATTACTCACAACTATAACATTATATCAAATTCATTCCATAATATTCAAAAATGATATTTATAGAAAAATCATCTTTATTCATAAAAATTGGGGTCTTACAAAGTTTTTCTAGGATATTCTATTTTTCAGAAATAGTAGAAGTGATGAGAAGATATTCATTAAAGATAGTCTGACATATATAAAAACATAAATAAGAATAGTTACATTTCAAATATAATTTTATTCATGATAAACACATACCATATATAGAATAAAAACTAATAATATTATGCATGCAGGGTGTTTAATTAAAACAAAAATTAAACGATATCCCAAAAGATACTTTTAGAAGGTTCAGTAATATCAACAACATTTTCCTCATTGTTGGTCATTGGTGGAACATCAACAATATTCAATTGATGATTAACAAAGTTTGTTTCTGCCTCCATTACTTTGTTCTTTTGAGACTCCTGGAATAAATTAACCAGATGCATCGGCGTACGACAGGTACGCGACCAATGCCATTTCATCCCACACCTAAAACAAACATCTGGTTTGTTCTTTATCTGTGTTGTATTTTCTTTATTTTTACCCGACCCAGACACTTGCACTTCTGGTGGCCTGAATTGTCGCGGTTCTGGAATTTGTTGTTATGATGGCCTCGTTTATTCTTTCGTCCCCAATGCTTCTTATTATATGACCATTTATTGTCACGTTTATTCTGCTGGAATGACGTGCTGTTAATATCTGGCAATGGGGTAGCACCAGTTGGCCGTACTTGATGGTTTTTCAACAATAATTCATTATTCTTTTCTGCAACAAGGAGGATAGACAATAAGTCACTGAATTTTATGAACTTACTCTGTCTATATTGTTGTGACAGAATCATGTTGGTGGGATGAAAAGTTGAGAGCGTTTTTTCTAACATTTGGGTTTCAGAAACTGGATCTCCACATAAAGCCAAAGTAGATGTTATTTTATAAACATTGGAACTATACTCCGTAATTGATTTGTAATCTTGTAGCCTTAAATTAAGCCACTCAAATTTGGCATTAGGGAGAACAACTAATTTTTGGTGGTCAAATCTTTCCTTCAGTTGTGTCCATAAAGACAAAGAATCTTTGACTGTTAAATACTCAGTTTTTAATCCTTCATCAATATGGTGACGAAGAAAAATTATGGCTTTTGCATTGTGTGCCGAAGTTGCTGTATTTCCTGATTCAATGGTCTTTTCTAACTCATTTGCACTAAGGTGCAATTCTGCATCAACTGCCCAAGCCAAATAGTTGTCTCCAGAGATTTTCAAAATAGAAAAATCTATTTTTGTCAAGTTTGCCATCTATTCTGGGTTAAAACATAATTTTATTATTTATTAAAATAATAAATAATTGCATGTATGATATAGAAAAAATAAACTATACCACAACCTCAAGTGGTGATAAAATGTAAATATAAAGAATATAAACATTCTTATATTTATGTTATTAGCATATTATTTTAGTAAAAAGAATATGTAATCGTTAATGTATATACAAGTATTATAGTTCAAAAAATATATATACAAAAATGCAAATGGATCTTCACACAGCATGCGTTAGTTCGCATAGATATGTTATTCCAACAGAATAATAAAGAATGGAATAACAGAAGAATTTTACCATGCATGCGGTAGTCCGCGTAGACAAGTTATTCCAACAGAATAATAAAGAATTGAATAACATAAGAATTTCACCATGCATGTGGTATTCTGCATAGACAGGTTATTCCCACAATTTAATAAGAAATGAATACAAAGGATATTCACCAGGTATGCGGTATTTCGCATATACAGGTTATTCCCACAATTTAATAAGTGGTAAAAAGGTTCCCACCAAGTCTTGTAAGATTAACAAGGATAGATGGTACCATTATAAATAATAGAATTTAAAAATAGACAATAAAACATAAATATAACTTGACAGTTAAAGAATATAATAGGCGACAAAGCCAAGCCAATTGTAAGAATAACATTATATTATTGGTGGCATAGCCAAACCGGTAGTATAATAATAAATTGCAAGAATTTAAAGGCAATTATAAGAATAAAATTTTATTATTGGTGGCATAGCCAAACCGGTAATATAATAATAAATTGCAAGAATTTATTTTTACCGTCTCAGTTGGTTAGAGCTTCGTACTGATAACGTGTTATAAAACTTTAGCAAAGTGTAGAAAGATACTCTTATAATTGCTACATGAATTTAGAGAGAATAAGTAAGAAAAAGAGAGAGAAACCATTCAGAGAAAATCTTATATTTCCTTCAGTATTCATTCCTTATATAGGCAAGGCAAGAGTCACGGGGGAGGAAGAAGAAGAAGTTCATGGGAAAGATGAAAGGAGGAAGCACGGAGCGAATAGGAAAAGGTTCCTTCCTGAGGAGGGAATCATCACATGCCTTATAACATATTCCATGTTCTTGGTTACACATCAACATAACATTATAAAATTAAACTGATAAATCCACAATAAAAAATGATATTTCTACATGAAAATTATCGTTATAAATGACGGTTTTCCACATGTCATTATATATTTATAAATATATTTTTTATGTGAAAATATCAAAAAAATTGTGAAAATATCAATTTCCTAAAATTATTACTCACTCCCTTTCAAAAAAAAAATATAAGACTAATATTAAGTTTCATTAACATTGATTTTTATATATATAAAAAAAAAACTAAATTCATATTAATTTATTTAAGTTTTGTCAATATAACATTAAATATTATAAATTATCTAAAAATTGTAGCTTGTGAGATTTATTATATTCAAAATTTAAATAATTTATGTTAATTTTAAATTTAAAAATATCTTAGATTAAATTTTAAAATATAATTATTTATTTTTTTATTTCAAAACAGTAAATATTTAATTGATCATTTCACCATCCCTTATAAACTTCGCCTATGTTTTTTGAGAATATCATTTTTTGTATTTTATAATATTTGAAATATCACGCAATATTTACTAAATAGATCAAATGAGAGTAATTTTTATTTTTCAGTCAACAAATGATCTCTTTATTGTTTATTTAATAATGACTTGTGAATTTGACTCTATAAGTTAATTTTACCTCTCTATATTTATTCTCTCTCTATACTCATTTCATTTTCTCTTTTATATTTTTTGCAATTAAATTAAATTCAAATACACACACACACACACACACACACACACACACACACACACACACACACACACACACACACACACATATATATATATATATATATATATATATATATATATATATATATATATATATATATATATCCCATCTTAAGCTCTCTTCTTATCCAACTCATCCGAAGCTCACCCCTTTTAGCGACGGACCGGATGATTTCGGTCATACATATACAACCGTCGCTCATACTTTTAGCGACGGACAACATATATAGCGTCCCCTAAAAGTATAGACAGCGGTTGTGGTATGAAAACCGTCATCGTTTCATCCATCGCTAAAGGGGGTGAGCTCAGTGAATGGATAATGGATGAACTTAAGATCCTGACCATCTATATATATATATATATATATATATATATATATATATATATATTAATAATTTTAAACAGTAATTCATTTACTCAAACTTTTATGATACCCACTTAAAAATGTCCGAATGTCCCACATCCAAATATCCACTTACTCTCTCTTTATTCGTCTTCCTTTATTCCTTAAAATTAAACCCCATAATTACATGTTCTTTTCTCCCAAACCCACCACTCTCACCACCTTTCTCTTTCTCAAGCCACCATGAAAATCAACAAATTAGTACTTCTTCAATTTAAAAATTTTTAAAAATATTTTAATTTGACTTAAAATCTTTTATAATTCAAAATAATATAGATTTATTTAAATTTTAAAAGCAACAAATATGATAATTAATATTCATACCTTTTAGCCCGTATATAAGTTTTTTTTTTGTGCATTAAAACTAAATAAATTCTTATTAATTTTTGAATTTTAAGATTTTACACAAAAGACTTTAAAAATCAAAATGGTTCTCCAATTTTAAAACAGAGAGTAATACATATCAGTTGTAATATCACAGTTGGACCCAATACATAGGGCCCAAACACCGTCAAGTCCTTCTTCCTCTATATATACAGAATAAAAACAAGGAACAATTACATTTTATAGTACATTTTAGAAAATAATTATAACAAAAGTGCATTCATAAATTATTTACACAACTAATGCTTTTAAAATTTTATTTTCATTATTAGTACATATTTATGTTTCCGTTAATTTTGTGATGTGATGATGACATGGCAAATTAGTTTTTTTTTTAAAAATAAACTGTTCACGCTTTTTTTGCATTTTTTATGAGATCGTGTTTCAATTTAAATTTGGTCTTTATACTTTTGCCGTCTCTTTTTTTTTTTAGAAACCCTCATTCTTTATATTTTTGCCATCTCTTTTCTTTTAGAAACCCTTATTCTTCGTTTTGGGAACTGTCTAAGCAACTCTATTTTCTTCTCTGAGTTGAGTCGATTGTTCTTTCTGGTTGATATTTGTCGTTGGCGTTTGCTTTTTAGTTCGTCGTTTTCGTATTCGGCATCTGTTCATGATTGTTCGTAAGGTGTTAGGTTTGTTCTCATTTATCGGTACTAAATTTTTTGATTTCTTCTTATTTTGTTCGTGATGGTGTCTACAAGGAAGAGTATTGAGGGAATGGGGAATAAGAATAGTGATGGAAGAGGAAACGAGTTACAGATGATTATTATGTGAAGGATTTGAAGAAATATGTAAAGGCGAAGGATAGTATGTTAAAGTCTTCAAAACAGGGGAAGAACTTAATGGTGAAATCAGATGTTCAAGATAAGAAATTGGGGAGACATATGGATAAGAATGCTAAAGCATTGGTATATATCGATTCTGATTTTGAAGGTTCTCTAAAAAAAGTTGAGAAAGAAGTTGAAGTTGTGGCTCATAACCAGAAAATAGTTCCCAGGCAAAAAAATCTGAAGGTTTGTTATTTTTATTTTTTTTTAAGAATATAGACTTTTTAGTTGTGTTTTAGTTATTTGTGTTTTTGTTTCTCTGTATGTTGATTTGGTATATGGTGTTGTTTAATTTTGTTTATTAGTAGTGTCGTTAATGTACAAGTTGTTGATAAAATTATTGTTTTAATTCCGATTGGAGTTTCAGTTACTAGTTTATTCTGTTTTGGTTACTAGTATATTCTTAATGTCATTATACAGGTTGATTTTTTTGCATTGGTAACTTTCTAATTGAGTTTTGGTTACCAACATGTTTATGTTTGGAAACTGACTCGATATATAGTTGTTAAAATGTATTTTATTACATTAGAGTTGGAGTATGTTCCCCTTCAAAAATATTTGAAGGTTTCTTATTTTTAATTTTTTTTAAAATATGGAATTTTTAGTTGTTATTGGTTACTTATTTTTGTTTTTGTTTATGGTGATGTTTTGGTTTATGGTGATGTTTATTTTGTTTTCTGAGTAGAGTTATTACTGTTCAAATTGTAGTTGTAAAATAACTGTTTTCATTCCGATTGAAGTGTCAGATACTAGTATATAACAGTTTATTCAATATGTTACATTTTTGTCAGTATAGAGGTTGATTATGTTGTGTTGGTAACGTACTGAGTCAGTTTTGGCTACTTAGTTTGTTATTTTTAGAAACTGATGATTATATAGTTATTAAAAAGTATTTTATTACACTAGAGTTGGTGAATGATGAATGTTTATATTGTATGTGGTAAAATTTTTATGTTAATTCCGAGTTGATGTATTGTTAGTATTATTAGTTTGGGTTTTGGTTACTTGTTGATATTAGTTTGGTATATAACGATAGTATGTTTGGATAATGTTGATTTAATAGTACTGGTTTTAAAGTTTTATTGATGTTTTATTTTGATTTGGTTTATGTGTTTGTAATATAATTTATTGTATTTTCAGATTTGGGACTTATTCTATGAAGAGCACCATCGAAACTTTACAGCAAAAATCATTTATTGGTGTGATCTTGAAGTGTCAACTGTTATTAAGAATAAATTGTCTAAAGTACAGTTGAATAAGTTTAAGTTGTCTTATTTTGGTAAATTTTTAGATTGTGGGCAGCCACTGATGTTTTCCCAGGTAATCCACCATGCTTTGGTTAGGGAAATTTATCAAAGGGATAATGGGGAGATATGGTTTCTATTTGGTGAGAGAAGGGTAAGGTTTAGAATGCCAGAATTTTGTTTAATTTCCGGTTTGAATTGGCAAGGAGATGAAGACATTGATAGTTTTAAGGGGATTGAAAATATGTTGGTGGAGAAATTTTTTGGTAATGAGGTCGTAACCCGTTCTAGTATCGGGAGGGTATATAGGAGTGCTGTATTTGATGATGATGATGAGGCAGATAGGATGTCCATCATTTTTTTGGTATTTAATTTCATATTAGCTACTATTTCTAACAATTATATTGATGAAGCTTTGTTTAACTTTTTGTCTTGTGGGGATATTGAAAGTTATCCGTGGGAAAAAATTGCTTTTGAACAGACAAAGAATTCACTATCCCTTGTTGTTAAGGGACATGTAAAGAAGGATAAGCATGGTGGGGTGATATACAATTTTTACAAGGAAAGTTATTGTAAATCTTATAAGCTCAGTGGATTACCTTATGTGTTTCACGTTTTTTTGTTTGAAACAATTCCTACACTGAAAGTTAGGGGCTTTTGTATTGATGATCAAGTTTCAGAATTCAGATTATTTAGATGGAGAGAGTTAGGAAAGGCTCCTAAGAATGAGAAGTTGAATGATTTGGTTTTTGGATCTGGTCAGGTATGTTGGTTACTATTTATATTATGTTTGGTTACCTTTACATATGTTATTAGTTCTTTGCATTAGACAATGATTTTTTTTATGTTTAATGTCTTGGTTATGTTTTATGTTCAATGTTTCTGACATTATGTTTTTGTTGATTTTAATATGTTTCAGTTGCTTATTCAAAATATCATTCCTACGGAGGATGAGAAAGTTAGGTTGGATTTAAGTGGATTTCATTTTTTCAGTGGAAGTGATAGCGTCCTAAAATTGTTGATTTTAAAGTTGAAACATCCAAGAAGAATAAAGACATCAGGTTTTCTCTTTCCGATGTTAAAAAAATTATTGATGCACGGGTGAAGCCATTAGAAGGGAAGGTGATGGAGGTGAAGAAAGAAATTGAAAATCTGGGTGTTGAATTAAAAGATCAATTGCAACTGTTTCATATTAAGATTTGTAGGGACATAAAGAAGTTGTTGAGAAAGCAGTTATATGGACAGTCTAGTTCTTTCAAACGGGGAAATGAAAATGATGATGATGATGATGATGATGATGATGATGATGATGATGATGATGATGATGATGATGATGAGGATGTTGAGTTGGATGAGAATGTCGATTATGGCAATGTTAACGTTGTAGTTGATGATTTTATGAATGTTGTGGATGATGTTGTAGTCGAAGGTACCGGTAATGCAAAACAGTTTTATGAAAGTGTTGATGCCGATGTTGGAGGGGTTGGTGGGATTCAGGTTGAAGAAGACGATACAAAGGTTTACATATATGTAGTATTTTCATTTGTGTTTCATGTTTTTAAGTCAATGCTTATTTTTATTTTTTTTTGTTTACAGATTGATAACAAGATTGGCAATTCAATTTCTTATGGGAAAGAGATTATTGTTTTTACCCCTAAAGGTGTTCAAATTAATGCGGAGAATGAAAAGGTTAGGCATTTTTTTGTTTATTTTATGTTATTTTTTACGTGTCATATTGATCAATTAGATGTGATTTCTGCTGTACAGACTGAAAAGAACACTGACATGCCAAGTTTTGATATTCTAAGTCAGTCTAGTGGAAAACAAATTATTGTTTTTACCCCCATTGAGGTTTATTTTTTTTCAGAATTAGTTACCTGTACATTCTATGTTAGTTACCTTGTCATAGTGTTTATGTTACTATTAATATGTTTGGATTTTTAACTTGTTATTGTACTTGTTTTTTGTGTTATTGATTGAAAATCATTAAAGGGTAGTAAAATTGAAGAATCAAACAGGTCGTTACTTGATGAGATTGTATTAACGACACAGGATTTACTCTATTGTGTTGAAGTTGAGAAATCTGCATCTAAACCATTTGGTAGGCTGTTAAGTAAAGTCGTGAAAAGTCTTTGTTTTGAAGAGTCCTTATACGTAGAAGTTCGGTTCAGCTGATTCATCCTCTTCTGTTGTTGACGAAAGACCATTACGCAAAGGAATGTCTGCATTTCCAAATATCTGTATGGGTATGCCTTCGAAATTCGAAGATGTCATGTTTGATCAGTGGTTTAAAATTGGATTAAATAATAGAAAAAGGTATGTTTGTTGGAGTTTAAGATTTTTATAGTTTGTTTTTTTCTAGTAAATAAAATCATTTTTTTGTCTTATCAATATGTTATTGTTTTGAAGGATTGAAAAATTTGCGGGAAACCATGACAAAATCGAGCCTGCTTTGAGATTTGGGTCTGTGCCAATATCGCCAAAAATGTGGTTTTACAAGTTGAAGACCCCGGGTCAGTGGCTTGATGATGATGTGAGTTTGTATGTTCTTTGAAATTATGTTGTTAGATTTGGTTACCTTATTTTATTACTCTGGTTACCAACTGTGTATGTTCTGGATACTTTTATTTAAAGTAATATTTTTCTTCTTTTATTTGTTTAACTCTGATTTTTTTTTTTTGATTTTATTTTTGGTTCAGCATATCAACATCTGTTTGTATTACCTTCGTAAGTTGGCTAGGCACTCAAATAATATTCAAATAAGGGTAACTTCTGAATGATTGTTGGTTCCATGTGAAGTTGACAACTTTATTTGGGGAATATAGTCGGAAGAATTACGACAAGAATATTCTGTTGGGAAATGGTGATGTTGCGAGTATATTCATGGTTTTTATGGATGTAAACACACAAGTGGGTTGATGTTGACTATGTCATGTTTCCCGTTCACATGGCAAGTCCTGGTCATTGGTTTTTGCTAGTATTTGATGTGCTTCGTAGAGTTTTAGTAGTTTACAATTCTCTACAGCAGAACAGGAATATCATGCGAACAAATATTATGGATGTGTGTGAGCCATATATTTTCATTCTACCCATAATATTGTCTATGAGCGGTTTTTGGAAGAATAGGACTGATATTGATTTCAATAGTGAACCATATCGCAACAAAGAAGAACATGACCTAATTGAACTTGAATTTCTTTGAGGTTTACCCAACAAGTTAACAATAAGTTTATATTTTTTTATATTATTTTTAGTATTCCATATATTATTATGTTTGTTTTGATTTGTTTTATATCTTGATTTTTTTTTCCAGTGATTGTGGGATGTTTACTATTTCTTTTGCGGAACATTTTCTTCACCAAATGATTTTTGAAATGCCAATTCCATTTCCAATCATTCAATACCGCAAGAAACTATGCGTAAACTTGTTCATTCATGCGAGGAACAAGCAAGTAGGCGGATATGATTCTGATTCAGAATACCCCGGCAGATTCGTCAGTGAAGACTAGTTTGGTTATGCACATTGATTTTTTTTTGGAACTTTGATACCAATTGTTATGGTTATTGACTGTGAATTATTTTGTAAAATATTCTGATGATTGAATGATGTATTAATTTTTTTCTAGTAGATGTATGATATATTTTTGTTGGTTATCATTATTTTTTTTTGCCTACTATTTTTATATTTACAATTTATATTGTAAATATATTTTTTATGGAACAATTGGTTGCCAAATTTGCATTTAAGGGTAATTAGTTTAGTTGTTGTTGGTAACCAAAGAGCCATAATAGTAAATAATGAAAATGTTTATAATTTCTATCCTGCATTTGTTTTTTATGGTTCAGTTGTTTTCAAAACAGCCATACAGAAGTGATAATAATCCGTATTTATGGGTTAACAAATAATTATAGTAATTTAAAAAAAACCAATTCAACAATTCTTGATTATATTTAATTTAAAAATCAATTAAACAGTTATAGTAATTTAAAAATCAAGTGCATTTGGTTGCCAAATTTGCATATAAAGGTACTATATTTGTTAACTAGGGGTAACCAAACATCCATAACATTAAATTATAACATAGTTCATATTTTGTTTTGCATGGTTCAGTTGGTTCCCAAACAGATATATAATGGTTATAATCATTAGTATTTGTGGGTTACCAAATAGTTATATTAATTTTAAAATCAATTAAACAATTCTCGATTCTATGTATTTTTGAAGGTTCAGAGTGTGCCATGCATTCAAAGGAATGTACACATTTTAAGTTAAATCAAGGTAACTAAACATTTATATTAATGTTACCAAACTATTTTATGATCAAATCATAAATAATGATGTTATGAAGGTGAAATACTAAATAATGAGCACTAAACCAAGGTAACCAAGACTTTATATGATTGTTGCCAAAATATTATATTAATGATTCCAAAAGATGTATGTGTTATAAATAATGTATCGGAACTGAAGTTAATATTTCTATATAAATGGTAACCAACTCAACATCATACAGTAACCAAAATATAAGTTATTAGTATCACTGCTTTTGCTACAAACTGTTTTCATTCCGTTTATAAGCAAATCACAAATGGAGATGTAGTGAATGTAAAATATTAAATGATATGTTTTTAAATGGTTCAGTAGGTAGTCAAAACTTCATTTATATGTAACCATTTTAGGTTTAGTTGGTAACCATATATTCATAAATAAAAAAAAACCAAATTAGTTAACGAATCATGACATGTATTTTATGTATACTGTTATTTGAAGATATAATTAATTGTTGTAAAAAGGAAATTAATGCAAATAATCATATTTCAATATTGTGCAAGATAAATTTTATTTTATTTCATCAATAAAATGATTACAATATGTATGGCTATTGAGCAATCTCAGTAAACATCAAAGAGTCTGTTAAAGTTTTTTTTTTGATGTTGTATTATATTGTAACTTTCTTGGTTTCAAAATTGGAGGATTTCTGCATGTTTTCTTGTTGTGTCCCTTTTCTTGGCATCGGCTGCATTTATTCTGCGATGTATTTTCAGATACATGCTTGTACCTTCCTACCTTTGGCCTTCCAGCTGGTCTCCTTGTATTTGGTGGTTTGACATATATTGTGACGCTCCCAAAATAGGTATACATCACCCATTCTGAGTCGCCAAATACATGGTACAGAAATAACTACAACTTCATTAATACAATTGTCGTGCAAAATACGACAACACATAAACTGTGAGTTTAAATACAAATATTATCTTTTAGACAATATCCACACTCAAATAAGTCCTCATTACAATTATTGATACACTATTTTACAAAATAGTGAGGACTACTAAAACAACTGTCTTGAACCATTACTCCACACCCCGACTAGTTCCCGCTATATTCTCGTCTCCTGAGAAGAAAAATGGAACAAAAAAAAAAAAGGGTGAGCTCAACTAGCCCAATAAAGAATATTATGACTAAGATAATGTACAAAAATTATCCGTAGTCTTCAACGGGAAAAAATCGATAGAATACAATAGACAACAAATTTTAGATCAACAATCTGCGGTGAAACAACAATTCATTAGAAGAGTTAAGTAGAGAATGAAATCTACTATCATCTATGAATTTAAAAGTCCATCATCGATATTTTATCCCTGTAACATCAATCAATATACATCATAAATCAAACATTCATCTTTGCACTACAGGCCAAAGATATTCACTAGTTGGTCATGTTCATCTAAACACTGTTCATCTTTGCACTACGGGCCAAAGATATTCATCATAAAATCATTCATCTTTGCACTACGGGCCAAAGATATTCATTATAAAATCATTCATCTTTGCACTACGGGCCAAAGATATTCAGTTATATCATCATTTAGGACTGAGGATGATGAAAAATATTTTAAAGAAAACGAATCCAGTGAAACAAAAGAACAAATATTAAGGATTCATACTTTACACAATCCAAGTTCAAAAATACTTCATAAATAATCAGAGTTGAGTAAAATTCAAGAATGAAGACCAAAACATAGATCCAATCAAAGATAAGAATCATAACAGAAGATCTTGGACACATAAAAGAAAATTTAATTTTTCTGTGAATAGTGTCGTATTCGTGAATAGTGCCGTATACGTGAATAGTAACTCCGACACTAAAAGATAGAAATTTCACAAAACAAAATCATCATGCTTCGTGAATAGTACTCGTGAATAGTAACTCATGAATAGTAACTCGTGAATAGTTACTCATGAATAGTAACTCATGAATAGTAACCCTGACATGAAAAAGTTTCAAATTTGATAAAAATTCCAACCAATATTTCGGCATAATGATATTGAAGAAATAATATCATTTTTGAAGAAAATAACACCCCTTACCTCAGAAAGAATAGTACTTACATTTGAGTCTTTGGATATAGTCTTTGAAAGAACATGCACCGTATAGCAATACTCAAAGTACTAAAATACTCACAAGAATACGCTCGATTTATAGAGAGAGAAAGAGAGAGAAAACTTGTGTTTCTGGTGTGATTTTCAATTCTAACCTAAGCACCCTATTTATAGAAAAATGCTTAGAACACCAAAACAGAAAATTTAATAAAATATTATTATATTTACAAAATTTTCACGCCCATCTTTGAAATCTGATTTCAGCCCATTTGTAACACATGTGAGACCCACTTAACTTGTAAAAAATGTTTTTGTTAATATAATTATTTAAAACTTCTAAAAATCAATTATTCTGGAACCTCGGAACTTCAATAATTCATAATAAATAGCCCTTTTATCAGAAAATTCGAATCACACGACTTTCTATAGAAAATTCAATTCTCTACAACTTTGCAGAAGAAAGGTTTTCCAAATTCCAAACAGAAATTGACCAAAATCCATAAACGGGCGATTTTACAGGCAATAATCAAATTTCAGTCAAGAAATGGGCCCACGGACATGTTTTACATGTTTTAAACAACTTTTGCAACAAAAATACTCCTCATCCTCATATACTCATATATCCCACATTTATTGTAAAAATATCCCCATTATTATATTATAATAATATAATAAAATATTATTTTATCAGAAAAGATAAAATATCAATTTTTAACAATTGTCACTTTAAAATGTTCTCTATCTATAACCACATAAAATCAATATTTTCCTCATCATATAAATCAATAAATAATTATTCACAAATAATATTACAGAATCACAAGATCTGTAACCCGGTAGTTCCTGGAGAGAGGGCTTTCCAATAAGAATTTCTCCTTCTTCTGGTAAGAATTAGGTGACCAAACCTCTCCTTGATGCGAAATTTCTAGACATTGCCAATAATGTTTTACGATAATATTATTCGAGATAATATGAATTATTGCTTCGATAATGAAAAATCTTGTGTAGTGACAATTATTGAAACAACGGTAATATAAAAATCAACGCAAAGAATTATTGAATCAATAAAATAAAATCTTTGAGCGGTAATTTACGTAACAATTATTGAGTAGTGCCTTCTTACGTAAGAATCAATAATTGGTGCAATACCGGTAATATACTTATGCAACAACGCCATATTCTTGTGTTTTAACCACCGGGTATTCCAACAATATTAATTGGTAACAAGCTACTTGGCAATTATTTATAAACAACTTATACTTGTCATTTTTTTTCATCCAATCGCTTTGTGTTATAAGCCCCACAAAAGATTAACTTGTAGTCGTCTGAATATTCCCAAGCGGCGAGAATATTCAACGATCAAACGAATATTCCCCGACAACAATGAATATTTTATAACCACTTGCTTATTTAAAATATTTGGGCATTTTACCCATAACTAACCACATTAATCAAATCAACCCTTACTATTTCAAAATAATAAATAGAGGAAATTAAATTTCATTTATTAATAATTTAGGGTCTTACAACCTCCCCTCTTTATGAAATTTCGTCCTCGAAATTGACATGCGTAGGACATGCTCCATCCTATCCAAGATCTTGACTAGTACCTCCTCATACGTTAAATTTTCTGCTATCTCGTCTGGTTCTAACTCAATAATGTGGTTCGGGTCATCCACATATTTACGTAACATCGATACACGAAAAACGTTATGAACATGCGTCATACTTGGCGGTAAAACGAGTCTATAGGCCACAGCTCCTATTCGATCGAGGATTTCAAATGGACTAATAAATCGAAGGTTTGAGCTTTCCTCACATCGCCGATTCTCGATTTTGGAATAACGACTTCTTGTACCTCCTTCTTCATATTCATTAACTCTGGTGTGTAGCTTGAACGGTTTTAACTTTATCGATTAAAGTCGATTCTACTCGTATATCATCACATGGGTACCTAGAGTCTTCAACTCTATCATTTGTAAGTCATACAAAATGGGTCTTTGACAATATCGCACTTGTACTCGTATACGATATTTTATTCAACACGTCAGCTACCACGTTTGCTTTTCCAGGATGGCATGGTCAGAACATGTACCAAAATGAGTCTCCCCTTGAGTTCTTCGAAGCTCTTCCCACATTCCTTGCTCCATTCAAATTTTGTATCTCTATGAGTCAACTGAGTTAATGGAGTAGCGATTCGAGAAAATCTTTCCACAAAATCTTCGATAATAACCAGCTAAGCATAGAAAGCTACGTATTTCGATTCTTCGACTTAGGTTGCTCTCAATCGTGACCCATATCCAAATCTTGGATAAGACGTCACAATGACACCTATCGATTTACTACCGAAATGCGAATATGGCGTCCCCTACGAGATGCGGATTCGATGCATTCCACAAAGGAAGTCACCAGATAAAGGCTCGGGTACCAAATTCTATAGTTGAATTTTTAACTCCTGAAGTTCAATAGGAGCCATTCGATATTAGATTTTAGAAGTGGGTTTTGTACCGGATTCAAAGATGATACAAAATTTAATATCACGCTCTGGGAGTAGGCCAGGAAATTTTTTAGGAAATACGTCAGGAAATTTACTAACAACTGAAATATCATTCAAATCTGACGTATTTTTGTTCAATTCCATAACATGGTTAAGAAAGCTTAACATCCGTTTTTCAATAAACGAATGACTTTACGGCTTGATATAAAAAAGTTTGACTTCAATGGTTTGGTTGTTTAAATTCGAATAACAGGTTGCTTAGGAATATGAAAACTAACAACCTTACAAAAGCAATCAATTTTAGCATGATGAGTGGTTGACCAATCAATCCCTAAGGTCACATCAAATGCAAGAATTTTTAAAGAGATAAGATCAACAGGTAATGTGATGGTGCTAACTTGGATCAAACAAGATTTATAAACAGTGGATGTAACAAAAGTTTCTCATAACAGAGTTTCAACAAATAAGTGAAAGTCTAATTTTCTCCGGAGTCAAGTTTAAACGTTGAGTATAAGCAGGAGAGATAAATGAATGGGTAGAACCGGTATTTAATAAGGTATAAACTTCGTAAGAATTTATAATTAACTAACCCGTGCTAATTTCGTTCGGGTTCCTCGCATTCTGACCAGTCACGAAAAACGCTCTTCCAAGAACCGTTGACTTTGACTTTTCTGGGACAGCCTTTTGAGTCACCATCCCCGCTGGATTTGTTTTTGCTACCGTACAATCTCGAACGATATGTCCTTCCTTTCCACAATTATAGCATACCTTGAACTGTTGTGGACATTTTGGGCTGATGTGTCCCTCTTTTCCACATTTATAGCATACGACCGGTGGTCGTTCTCCTCCCTTAAAACCGATTCTTCTTTGGTGCCGACGTCTTCAGCGATGTCATTGTTGAATCTCCTCTTTTAAAATCTTCCCCAGACTCGCTTCTTCTATTTTCATGGCCATGATTACCACAGTGGTTGTCGCTCTTGTCAAGTATTTTTCTTTCTCCGTTTGGTTATCGTTGTTACGATGATAGCATCACCCACCCATGATCCTGGTTGCGATCTCTTGGTTGAACGTACTCGCTATCTCGCTCTAATAATTGAGCTCTGTGGACAACATCTGAATATAAAAAAATTTATGAGAGATAAGATATTGCCGAATCTCGGGTTTTAAACCTATCAGAAACATCCTCGTCATTTGTTCCTCATTCTCTACCAAATGAGGTGCAAACCTGGATAACTCTGCGAACTTCGCCTCATAGTGGGACACCGTCATGTTGTTTTGTTCTAGTCTAATAAACTCTACCTCTTTTATATGGCGAATACTTTCAGGAAAATATTTTTCGTTGAAAAGTTTCTGAAACATTTCCCAAGATATCTTGAGAGTCTTGGCGGTAGGGTACGTTTCACAGACTCCCACCAGTAATCTGCCTCGCCACGGAACATAAAGGTTGCGAATGGAACCTCCTGTTCCTCCGTGCATCCCAAGACATCGAATATCTTGGTAATTTGCTTGACCCATGTTTCCGCCATGATCGGATCCGGCTTTCCCTTAAATTCTGGTGGTCCCAACTCTTTGAACTGCTTGGTACGTAACAAGCGCTTCTATCATTTCCACCAGATAATCATACACGAGTCTCCCTCGTCTGGTTTTGCATGAACTGCAAAAGCTCCTAAACATCCCGTCGTTCATCATCTGCTCAGTGGTGTTGTTCACAGGAGGAATATTGCCTTCCTGTTGCACGTTCCCCTGGGTGGTGATTAAAGGTGTTTCCACGGTCTCATTTACTCCACTGTTAACATTCTCAGTCGACATTCTTAAATACTGCCATAAAACAAGGGTTAATTAAACAAATTAACAAATCACATAATACCCTATATTATGACCGAGCCCAACAAATAAGCTTAGGTAGGACACACTTAGCGAAGGATTTACTCGTCTCTCCCTCCTGAGTTCTATTCCCCGATCTCCGCCAGAGATCATATCCCTAAGCTCTGATACCAACTGTGACGCCCCTAAAATAGGTATACATCACCTATTCTGAGTCACCAAATACATGGTACAGAAACAACTACAACTTCATTAATACAATTGTCGTGCAAAATACGACAACACATAAACTGTGAGTTTAAATACAAATATTATCTTTTAGACAATATCCACACTCAAATAAGTCCTCATTACAATTATTGATACACTATTTTACAAAATAGTGAGGACTACTAAAACAATTGTCTTGAACCATTACTCCACACCCACTAGTTAGTTCATTATATTCTCGTCTCCTGAGAAGAAAAATGGAACAAAAAAGAAAAGGGTGAGCTCAACTAGCCTAGTAAAGAATATTATGACTAAGATAATGTACAAAAAATTATCCGTAGTCTTCAACAGGGAAAAATCTGATAGAATACAATAGACAACAAATTTTAGATCAACAACTGCAGCGGAAACAACAATTCATTAGAAGAGTTAAGTAGAGAATGAAATCTACTATCATCTATGAATTTAAAAGTCCATCATCGATATTTTATCCCTGTAACATCAATCAATATACATCATAAATCAAACATTCATCTTTGCACTACAGGCCAAAGATATTCACTAGTTGGTCATGTTCATCTAAACACCTGTTCATCTTTGCACTACGGGCCAAAGATATTCATCATAAAATCATTCATCTTTGCACTACGGGCCAAAGATATTCATTATAAAATCATTCATCTTTGCACTACGGGATATTCAGTTATATCATCATTTAGGACTGAGGATGATGAAAAATATTTTAAAGAAAACGAATCCAGTGAAACAAAAGAACAAATATTAAGGATTCGTATTTTACACAATCCAAGTTCAAAAATACTTCATAAATAATCAGAGTGGAGTGAAATTCAAGAATGAAGACCAAAACATAGATCCAATCAAAGATAGGAATCATAACAGACGATCTTGGACACATAAAAGAAAATTTAATTTTTACGTGAATAATGTAAATGATTCGTGAATAATTAATAACATCGTGAATAGTAACTCCGACACTAAAAGATAGAAATTTCACCAAAAAAAATTATCATGCTTCGTGAATAGTACTCATGAATAGTAACTCATGAATAGTAACTCGTGAATAGTTACTCATGAATAGTAACTCATGAATAGTAATCCCGACATGAAAAAGTTCCAAATTTGATAAAAATTTTAACCAATATTTCGGCATAATGAAATTGAAAAAATAATATCATTTTTGAAGAAAATAACACCCCTTACCTCAGAAAGAATAGTACTTCTGACTGGAGTACTGGATATAGTGCTAAAAGAACATGCACCGTATAGCAATACTCAAAGTACTTAAATACTCACAAGAATACGCTCGATATATAGAGAGAGAAAGAGAGAGAAAACTTGTGTTTCTAGTGTGATTTTCAAATCTAACCTAAGCACCCTATTTATAGAAAAATGCTTAGAACACCAAAGCAAAAAATTTAATAAAATATTATTATATTTAAAAAAAATTCACGCCCATCTTTGAAATCTGATTTCAGCCCATTTGTAACACATGTGAGACACACTTAACTTGTAAAAAACGTTTTTGTTAATATAATTATTTAAAACTTCCAAAATCAATTATTACGGAACTTGAACTTCAATAATTCATAATAAATAGCCTTTTATCGAAAATTGAATCTCACGAATTGTTATAGGAAATTCAATTCTCTACAACTTTGCGGAAAGAAAAATTTTCCAAATTCCAAATGTAGAAATTGATCAAAAATCCATAAGCAGACGATTTTACGGTGCTATAATCAAATTTCAGTCAAGAAATGGGCCCACGGACATGTTTAACATGTTTTAAACAATTTTTGCAACAAAAATACTCCTCATCCTCATATACTCATATATCCCACATTCATTGTAAAAATATCCCCATTATTATATTATAATAATATAATAAAATATTATTTTATCAGAAAAGATAAAATATCAATTTTTAACAATTGTCACTTTAAAAATTTTCTCCATCTATAACCACATAAAATCAATATTTTTCTCATCATATAAATCAATAATTAATTATTCACAAATAATATTACGGAATCACAAGATCTTGGCAACGGTGCCGTTCCTGGAAAAAGGGGCTTTCTATAAAATTTCTCCTTCTTCTTGGCTAGCATGATTAGGTGACCAAACCTCTTCTTAGATGAACTTTCTAGACATTGCCAATAATGTTTTCTACGATAATATTATTCAGATAATATGAATTATTGCTTCGATAATGAAAAATCTTGTGTAGTGACAATTATTGAAACAACGATAATATAAAAAATCAACGCAGACAATTATTGAATCAATAAAATAAAATCTTGAGCGATAATTTACATGAACAATTATTGAGTAGTGCCTTCTTACGTAAGAATCAATAATTGGTGCAATCTGTCTGGTAATCTTTACTATGCAACAACGTGTATTACTATGTTTTAACCACCGGGTATTCCAACAGTATTAACGGTAACAACTGCACCGTTATTTATAAACAACTTATACTTGTCATTTTTTTCATCCAATCGCTTTCCGTTATGGGGCCCATAAAAGACTGCGTCGTCGTACGAATATTCCCCGACAACAATGAATATTTTATAACCACTTGCTTATTTAAAATATTTGTGCATTTTACCCATAACTAACCACATTAATTAAATCAACCCTTACTATTTTAAAATAATAAATAGAGGAAATTAAATTTCATTTATTAATAATTTGGGGTCTTACACATATGTTTTTAATCTCGTCTGGAACATCCCAATTCTCTTTGTCATCTAACGGCATGATGGAATTTGAATATGTGTCTACCAAAGTTGTTTTTGAATAGTATTTTGAGCAAAAATCATAACAGCTTGAATTCCTTTTGCTAATAACAGCAGCAGCGTGTGAGCAAGGCATCTCATGGTATTGAAATTTTTGGCATGTGCATGTCTTTTGTTCCATGTCCACGATAAATTGTTTGGTGACATAAATAAGCGAAGAAAATCACTAGGTTGGATGTCTCAACCTACAACACAATTTAATGGTGTAGTTAGTATTTATAATAATTTTTTTAATGTAATTTGGAATAATGAAAGTCATATGTACTGTTGGTAACTTTTACAGTTTACACTGGTAACAAAAAATGCATAATGTGGTTTCCTATAAAAGCAAAATACAAATGCTTCTAGGTATGCAGTTAAAAAGTTAAAAAATATGTATGACTGACCTTAAGTTTCTTTGACTCAATGATATTAGATTGCAATCTTCTCTCAGCTGTTGTGGAAAGGGTTGTGAAAGTTACTATTGCTGATTGTTTGTTTTTGAAATACCACCTTTGAACCATACAACGCAGGCATTCAATCATCGACGCAACTGGAAGATCTCTGATTCCCTTGATTGCATTGTTAATAGATTCAGCGTTGTTTGAAGTCATTGTTGAGTATCTGCTTACAGTTTCATGTAGTCTTGTGCATTTTTCTAGCTTAACTTCTTGCTCCAAATATGTCCTTATTCGAGCATCAATTGCATCAAGTTCAGCCATGTGTATGTTGAATTCTTCAATAGTGTAAGCCCTACAAGCTGCGTTGTATGCTTTTTTGACTTCTTCTCCTTTCTTTTTGAATCTTTTTTTAATATTTTTCAAAATTTGGTATGTGCATAAACCGTGCATGACATTAGGGAACACGCAGTTAAGTCCCTTGATAATTGCTTCATGTCTATCTGAAACAATGTATTGTCCTTGTCTCACCACAAGCTTTTCTCAAATTGTTGAAAAACCATCTCCAGGATAATTCATTTTCACTGTCAACGACTGCAAAAGCAATGGGTATAATGTTCCTGTTTGCATCTTGTGTGCTAGCTATGAGCAGTGTACCCCCGTATGTTGATTGTATGAATGTGCCATCAATTACAATGATTGGGAAACAATGATGTCATGCTTCAATGGATGCTTCTATTGCAAAGAAGAGATATTTGAAGCTCCCATTTTTTTCCAAATCCAAGGATGTGATGGATCCTGAAATGAATTTTTAGTAAGGTTAATGTAAATATATGTAATAAATATTGTCCAAATTTTTAATTTAATGTTTTTCATATTGTTCAGATGGTGTCTAAAATGCTATTTAATAGTTACATTTCAAGTAGATATAGGTCTGCTGAAAAAACAATTATTATTTATATTTCATTAGTTCAGTTAGTAGCCAAACATGTATTTGTAGGTAACCAAAGTATTTAATTTGAGTAACCAAAATATTTGAAAACTTAAATAAACACTTCCAAATTGTTACTTGGATTTGTTTTTTACAATATGTGCAACCATGAAGGGATCAGGGTGTAGTCGTGTGGATTTCCTCTAACTTTTTCCATTGCTTTTTCCTTTGATCTCCATGCTTTTTGGTAGGAGATTGAAACACTATAATTCGTCATCATGTCTTCAACAATGTCGGTTGGTGTGTAAATTTTCTTGAAGTTCGTTAATCTATGCATTATGCACTCACTAACCATCTGACTATTTGCTTGTCTGTGATCTCCAAGCAGTATGTCAGACGAACAAGTGTGTAAATCATTAAATTCTCTTACCTTGAACATAGTTGTTTTCCGAAACTTTGATGCTCTTAATTTCCATTTGCAATTTTCATTGTCTATGCATACGAGAACAAAGTCTCTACCACTAGTTCTTTCAACCTTGTGCTGTCTGTTTTGCCTTATGGAATGTAGCCTTATTGCTTTTGTAAGAATTTTCTTGTCTTTGTAAGTTTGATGTCTTTTGACTTCAAACTTAGTCGGATCTGAAATGACTTCATCACATTGTTCTCCAGTGTTTGCTATGTCATGTCTTCTGTCTTGTTCTTTATCAATAGCTTCGATGGCTAGCAGCTCAACATATTGTGATCCAATTTGTTCTTCTTGTGTTGCCAACGATACAAGTTCAGAATTCCATTGTGTCAATCTCATTGGTGTTTCACTTTCCATTAAATTTTCTTCTTCATTTATCACGTTGTGTGTGCTTGTAGTTCCTCCAATGCTGTATTCAGAATCTATAATTAGTGGAAACTTGCAATGTTCATCTGATTTCCTACTGACTTCCATATAGAATCTTAAGGTTGCTTCATTTGTCACCTTGATCGGAGGAATGTTGCATTTAATCTGAAATTTGATAGACAATTCCGTTATGTTGCAGTCTAGACTTAATGCAGTGCATATCAAGCTGTGCATTTCTTTGAAGGAACAATTTGAATGGACTAGTACACCGGTAACTTCGAAATTTTAATATTGGCTACTGTCAGACCACGTACCGTTGAAGTAAATTACAATTGGAATCATATCCATTGTCCGAAAGTTGAAATAGAAACATTCACACAATAATGTAATTAGTGACCAAATAAAATTTACACAATACTCAAAATTCATATATTTAGCAACCATAAATAGTCAGAACAGTGTTTGCATTTTCAAATTAAAGAACGCACAAATAAATGAAGGTGACCAAACTATTCTATTCATGCTGCCAAAATATGAATTTGCAACAAATACTATTTGGTTATTAAAATAATTAATATTCTTTAATTGGTGACCAAAGCAACATTATACAGTGGCCAAAATGCTTGAAACTAGTATCCATGTTTATGTAATATGCTGTTTTTATCCAATTTATAAACAAATCACTTATTATGTTGTCGTGAAGTTGGAGTACTAAATAATTAAACGTTAAATCAAGGTAACCAAACATTTATATTAATGTTACCAAACTATTTTATGATCAAATCATAAATAATGATGTTATGAAGGTGAAATACTAAATAATGAGCACTAAACCAAGGTAACAAAGACTTTATATGATTGTTGTCAAACTGTTATATTAATGATTCCAAAAGATGAATGTGTTAAAAATAATGTATCGGAACTGAAGTTAATATTTCTATATAAATGGTAACCAACTCAACATCATACAGTAACCAAAACATAAGTTATTAGTATCACTGCTTTTGTTACAAACTGTTTTCATTCCGTTTATAAACAAATCACAAACAACCATAAATAGTCAGAACAGTGTTTGCATTTTCAAATTAAAGAACGCACAAATAAATGAAGGTAACCAAACTATTCTATGCATGCTGCCAAAATATGAATGTGCAACAAATACTCTGTGGTTATTAAAATAATTAATATTCTTTAATTGGTGATCAAAGAAACATTATACAGTGGCCAAAATGCTTGAAACTAGTATCCATGTTTATGTAATATGTTGTTTTTATCCAATTTATAAACAAATCACTTATTATGTTGTCGTGAAGTTGGAATACTAAATAATTAAAGTTAAATCAAGGTAACCAAACATTATATTAATGTTACCAAACTATTTTATGATCAAATCATAAAGAATGATGTTATGAAGGTGAAATACTAAATAATGAGCACTAAACCAAGGTAACCAAGACTTTATATGATTGTTGCCAAACTGTTATATTAATGATTCCAAAAGATGTATGTGTTACAAATAATGTATCAGAACTGAAGTTAATATTTCTATATAAATGGTAACCAACTCAACATCATACAGTTACCAAATTATAAGTTATTAGTATCACTGCTTTTGCTACAAACTGTTTTCATTCCGTTTATAAAAAAATCACAAATGGAGATGTAGTGAATGTAAAATGTTAAATAATGAACACCTAAATCAAGGTAACCAAACCTTTTTATTAATGTACCCAAACTTTAAATTTGTAAAAAATACGTAACAAATCTCACAATCTTAGGTGGATACAAAGTTAAAGTAATAGAATTCATTATACAAATTAATTGATTCGTACCTTTGTAGTCACTCTCCAGTTCCAGTATGCAGTTCCAGAATCAATTTTTTGCTACTATTTTGGAATCCTTTTGTTCGGTTTGTGCATGTCGGTTTTCGGATGCTCTATTTTTCCATACAGGCTAATTGCTTCATACCTTTGTGGTCAATTTCCAGATCAAGTTTGAAGTTTCTGGATCAATTTTTTGCTATTGTTTCAGAATCCTTTGTTCGGTTTGTGCATGTGGATTTTCGGCTGCTCTGTTTTGGCTTCTTCGTGCTTTCGTATTTGGTTTCTCTTGTATTAACGCTTACGTTTCTTCTCGATTGCTCATTTGTTACAGATTTTACTGAACTATGGAGTTTTATATCTGTTCTTCTATGGATTCTTCATATTTTGGTCTCGATTTTTAAAAGTTTGGGAAGGTTGGTAACTGCCGTACAAAGTGGAGTAGTTTTCTCCTTGAATTAAGGGTTTGTATTTCAGTTGGATTCGGTAGTATGACGTGTATTGCACTACTATTGATATTATTATACATTATTGCACTATTATTATAATTATTTGAATGATGCACTATTCTTGTAATTACTTTTTATTTGTTGTATACTAATGTAAAGGACCCTAAAAACAAACAAAGGTATCGGTAAGTTCTGTGATGCACACAAATACTCACTTTCTAGAATAATGTCCCTAATTTATTGTTAATGCATAAAATATATTAAGTTTGATTGCATCTTAATACATCTTAACAGTTCACCTCTTAATATATTTTAAGAGCTCTTAATGTATTTTAAGAGCTCACATATTTGTATCAAGAGATCAAATATAAACATGAGGATGATGACAATGATATAAGAATTCAATAAAACAAGTTCAAGAATTAATTTATTCAGGAACTAATAACGTCCAAATTGTCGATATGATCTTTGCTTTATGCGAAAATTCAAGAATGCTCGAAAGAATATTTCCATGAAAAGATCTTTGGATGAAGCGCAAATATCAAGAATATTCCACTAATTTCATGGAGTATAGAAGTCAAAATTTTAACCAATTTGAGTATAATAAGGAATGGAATAACAAAAGAAATAACCGGACATGCGATAGGCGACACACATGCGAGTTATTCCAACGAAATAATAATTAACGGAACCAAAGGTCGCGTAAAAACGCATGAGACGGGATATTTCAAATGAATAATAAAGACGGAATCGGTCCCACAGTAAAGCGCATGAGCAGGATATTCCAACAAAATAATAATAAAAAGGCGAAATTAGGTCCTAAGCGTAAAAGCAACGCAGATGAGATATTCAAATGAATAATAACGAATGGAATAACAGAAGAATTTCACCAAGTATAGGGTAGCCCACGTATACAGGTTATTCCAACAGAATAATAAATAATGGAATAACAGAAGTTCTCTTCATGAATACAAAAGAAATAATACCCCTTACCGTAAAAGAAACTGGATATAAGAGTAGGGAAGTAGCAGAATACTTTTCCATAGTTTCTCTATAATTTCTCTCTCTAGAGTTTTAGTGAATTCGTAAGAAAATAATGAATGAATGAGCTTCTATATATTTATAGAAGAATTGAAGGGATACTGTTTAATCCGTGTGCACCGAATGATTTCACGGATGAATTATTTAGCAGTAGCTTTTGGATGCTAGGCCATGAATTTCAAAGTATTATCAGTAAAGAACAAAACAAGTTACAATAATCTATATAATTGATCACATGGTAATTACACACCCACACCAATATTATATATATAACAACATATAATAATTGTACTCTTTTCACACCACCCATGGCTAGACTTTCTTCCCCCATCCATATCAATACTCCACCAAAATCCACTAACATATATATATATATATATATATATATATATATATATCAATCACATACCTCACCACTTTCTTAATTCCCCCCACCCGACATCTCTCTTTCTTTTTTATTTCCCCTACCCCCCACATGTCAACTTTGCATATATATAATATATATAAATATCAATCATATATATATATATATATATATATATATATATATATATATAAATAATGAAACAAAACGAGATAACTTTTCACGTAAGCATCAATAATCAATACTGGTGTCTGCTCTTATGCAACCACGCGACATTCTTTTTACTTTCTTCGAAAGTAGTTCAACATTAGTAACGACAAAACTTCCAGTAGTTATTTTCATAAAAAAATATTTTTGTCGTTTTCTCAATCCGAACAATAATTCCGTTGTGGGGTCCACCAATGATTGTCTTGGTTACATACGAATATTCCTGTTAAAACGAATATTCCCAGACCAATCGAATATTATATAACAACTTGCGTACTTTGCAAAATTTATAAATATTACCCACAACTATAACATTATATCAAATTTACTCCATAATATTTAAAAATAAAATTTATAGAAAAATCATCTTTATTAAAAAGATGGGGTCTTACATTATATCTAATAGTTTTGAATTTAAAAAAAAAATAATTGATGTTTGAAGTGTTTTAATATTTTTTTTATTGTATATTTAAGCCTAAATCTAATGATTTCACAATATAAATAATAATTATATAAATTTTCAAAAATATAAATAATAATTAATTTTCAAAATTTAATTATATTTTTATAATTTGAGTTTTTATGAATTTAAATTTTAAATTTGTGCTTATTATAAAAGTATTTATGAATAATTTTAAAGACATTACTAAAATTCAAAATTTACCCAAATTTTTTTTATTTTAATAATATATGTAATACATATATTTGAATACAATAAAAGTTAAATTTATCAAAGAAAAAAATATTAATAATTTTTCATTATAATGTTGAGAGTATTATGACAAAATTAATTTTATATGTTATATTACTAATTTTAGTTTTATCTCAAGAGAGGTTAATAAAATTAATGAGTTATTTAAATTAAAAGAAAATTACATATTTATCTCGCAATTTATATAATTTATTTAAAATTGTACCATCTTGAAAAAAAATATTTTTTTTGTATGTTATAATATCAAAGTTTTATCATACCAAACAAATATTAATAATTAAAATAAATTTTAAAATTTTTATTTTTATTGTACTTTTATTTTGAATGGATTATTTTATTTATTTGATTTTGATTAATTTAGCATTAAATTTATAAGAGTTTCCATATAGGCATGCTAGAAAGGAAAATGTGTGACACGTAAGTTTTCTCTCTCTCACGTGGCATCTTATGTAATTTTTCCGTCCAAAGTCAAACAATTTAACTTGAATTAAATAGCGGTTTGTTAAAAATTATAGTTCAAATTGAGTCGAATGTAAAAAAATTAGTTTGATGATGCATTTGTAAACCAACCCCTAGTAGAATGTGGAAAAATGTATTTAATCCATTATTATTATTAAAATTGTTATTATTATTTTAAAATTATTGTTATACAATACTATTAATTTTACTCAGAAGTTCTACATATTATTAAAATTATTATTAATAATAGTATTTTATTATTATTATTTTAAAATTATTATTATTAATAGTATTTTATTATTTAAAAAAAAAAAAGCCCCCTTTCTTTCTTGATTACGATGAATCGATCAACATTGACTTTCAACATTTCTAAATAATAATAATTTTAAATAATAATAATTTTAAATAATAATAATTTTTAAGTAATAATAATTTCAACATTGACTTTCAACATTTTTAAATAATAATAATTTCTAAATAATAATAATTTTTAAATAACAATAATTTTTAAGTAATAATAATTTCAACATTGACTTTCAACATTTTTAAATAATAATAATTTCTAAATAATAATAATTTTAAGTAATGACCATTTTGTAATTTTTGAGAATCAGATTATTCGATTGTAACAAAAAAAATTTGATTAAGCCAATAAAAATCGAACCTAGTACGAAGAATCAAAAAGTGTATTACATTTGACTCACGAGATCCACGTGGGAGTGGACCTACGTTACCACCTAAGTGCCACGTGGATTTTGTTATCTACTAAGCATTTCCGTTTGGTTTTGAATGGAAATTAAAATTAATAACCATTTTGTAATATTTGAAATACAGTTATTCGATTGTAATAAAAAAAAATCAGGTAACCACAATGAAAATCGGACCCTAAAGACAAAGGACCAAAACGTTATTTATCCATTTTATATGTATGTATGTATGTATGTATGTATGTATGTATGTATGTATATATATATATATATGAGGATCAGTCACATACCCTTATCTTACTCACCGTACTTACCCCCTTTAGGCGACAGTTTGATTATTACAATAGTAAATCATACTTTTAGCGACGCTATATGTTGTCGTCGCTAAAAGTATGACGACAGATTGATCAAACCGTCCTAAAAAAAAAAACTGCTGAGTAATATAAAGGGTACTGACTGATCCTGACCATATATATATATATCTCGGATCTTAAGCTCACCTCTTATCCAACTCACACTCAGCTTACCCCCTTTAGCAGCGGACGTGACGAGTTGGTCTTCCTGCAATCGTCGTCTATACTTTTAGCGACGGACAACATATAAGCGTCATTAAGTATGTATGAACGACATTGTATGTTCACCGTCGCCTCTATCGTTAAAGGGGGTGAGCTCAGTGAGTTGAATAAGAATGAAACTAAGATCGATCCTATATATATATATATATATATATATATATATATATATATATATATATATATATATATATATATATATATATATATTCTCATCTCCGTCATCCATAGGAATCGGGACTGGCTCAGACTTTTCTTTCTCCTATTTCTCGAGTCTCTGTGAGTCTTTCTCACCCGCTTTTAATGACTCTTGTTCAATTATTTTTTGTCGTTATTAGTTCCGTCGGTATTTTGAAGGACTAGCAATAATGAAGTGTTTTTAATCGGAATTAGAATCTGTTTCTAATGGGGATGGTAGGCGATACTTTGGATCTGTCTTCTTTAATCCATTGAGTTTTACTAATAACATTGCATTTACCTTGATCTTTATACATACCAATCATAAAAAGTGATGTTAATTTCTTTATTTTGATAAATCTTTTCCATCTATTTATTATCTTATCTCTTTCCTTTTCGGTTGGATGGATGAGATCTAAATAGATGTCTTTTTTCTTTATTAGATTTTGAATTAAAATCTTTAACTAAGTTATCCCAATTTAACACGAATTCTTTTTAATGACTCTTAGTTGATTATGAATAGGGGCATTAAAATCGGTATGTGGGATAAGCAGAGGATCTTGGGGAAGAAGAGTCTTCATCTTCGACGGTATCGCTTCGAAAATATAACAGGGATGACTAACTTGTCCTTCATTAAGAATACCTTTAAGTTTGATATCTTTAACAAGAGGATTACTTAGGACCTCGGTATCTCTTCTAGTGTGGATAATCAAAGGGATGAAGAACTAGAAATATCTTCAATGATAACTGGTGACCTAATGCGTTCAAAACTAATTTTAACAGTTCCATCGAAAATTGTTGGATATTTTCAATATTCAATAAATTGTTAATTATGGGTTCTTTGTGGTAATTCATTTGGTAAAGTCCATTGATTAGGTAAGTTAATATCCTTCCAAAGAATTGTTCTTGGGATGCGGATATTAGCATCACTAGTTGAACTTTGAATTAAAAGCTGTTTGATCTTTTGGGCTTTTATTAAGAGCATGAACGTTCAAATTTGACTTCATCGTCTTATAATAAATCACGTAAATCAAAGCAATGGGTTGAGATCCTTCAATCATTTGAGTAATCTCTCCATCGGTTTTAATATTTAATGATAAGGCTTTAAATAAGTTTTGATCATTTGAGACTCGAAAGTGAAATCGGAAAGCGGTTGAAATGGATAGGTCCATTATGCAAACTTGCTTCCATTGCACCAATAATGCTTGGATAGTAATTTAAAAATCTAGCATCTCTAAGGCGGAGGGTAGATTGATGAATTAATTCCTTTTCTATTAAGAGGTTTAATCTATGACTTGAACAAGACCTATATGTATAAAATTATAACCCTTTTTCTATGTTTTTAATAACTTCGGTGATAAAGACTACAATTTTACGTATTCTTTGTTAATTGCATAAACTCTCTCAACAGTTTTGACATTATAATCGGTTTTAAATTTATCTGAGAATGTTGGCTGATAAATTTCTTTGGGAGATACCTTAGGTATATTCCAGTTGTTTAAAACTTGATTAATGTTTTCATAATTATGTTCTTCTTGGTTCACTATATACTGGAACAGGAGGCAAAGTGACACATTACTAAGCGAGGAGCTAGATCTGAATAACCTACTCATCTTGATTGTTTCAAAATAAAATCTTACTCAAAGCTCATTCATGCATACCCCGCTTACCCAAAGTAGACTCATACCTATGTTCTATAACCCACACCGCTTGCTCACACCACAGAGACTTACAAAGGTTGAGACCACGAACTAGGTGGACTACAAGAGTAAAGTAAGGTGACTTTAGAACTTTGATGAAGAAGATAATTTTGAAATAGTAAAGAGAAGTTTGATGAAAGAGATCCGCTAAACAGCTTACAATAACAAACAACTTGGCTCGATACCATTTGGGGCGGAAGGAGAGATATCTGAGAAGAAGAACAAGTCACATCTACAACACAATTAAATTACTAAATAAAAACAATTTTATTGATTAATACAAACTATTTACAAGATAGATAACTAAAATGGACTTACAAGATTACCAAATAAGAACATTAGATAAAGGGGGTTAAGTAGGCTAAACAAATGCAGTGAGGCTAAAGATTTGTCGGAGAAGGATCTCAAGAGTCTTTCTAAGTCCGCTTAAACCAAATGAATCCGATTTCCTTTTATAGAACAAGGAAACGAATCATTACAAGATTACTATTACAATAACCGAGGTAAAATAAAAGTAAGAAACATTTTACTAAAGTAAAAGTACAAGTAAAAACATTTTACTAAAGTAAAAGGAAAAAGAATCTCTTTACTTTTCGGTGGAAAAGCGAGACGTCTTCTTTGACTAATGCGGTGATCGTGGGACCGGATGCTTGATCGAAAAGTCGCTTTGATGAAAAAGCGAGAAGATGTTCTTGACAATCTTTGCTGAAAGGTGTGACCGAGGTTTCTTGAAGTAGGTGTTGAGGTCACGGGAAGCAGGTGTCGAGGCTCACGGAAGCGTGTCTTGATGATTAAGGTCGCCGAGAGTAGGTCTTTGGTATCGAAATAGAGAATCACATCTTCACTTTGATTGATTAGAGATGGGCTCAAGAAAATGGATCTTGAGCATCCTGAAGAGCAATTGTGCCATAGGGGTCACAACTGCCTTCATAATCAGAATCATGACTAGAATTATCTCCTCTGGACTGAGAAGAAGCTTTATCTGACTCTTCACGTAACTGATCAAGTCTTAAATGAATAGCATCAGCAAGACGCCTTAACTCGGAATTAGAATAATCAGAAACATCTGTGACTGAAGCAGGTGATGTAACTGATTTTGCTAATTCAGTTGTTTTTAATTTACTGGAGGATGCAACGGCAGATGCCGTAGTAACTGTATTGACGTTAACTGGAGGAGGTAACAGAGGAGAAGGCGGGAATTCTTTTTGAACTTGGCCTACTATTCTGTCAACTCCAAATTTATCCCACCATTTAATTGAAAAACGGCGAGAGACCTGAGAAATAGGAGAAAGAAAAGTCTGAGCCGTCCTGATTCCTATGGACGACGGAGACTGAAAAATAGTGACTTCTTGAGTGGCTGTAACTATATATTGCCATTTCAAAATCCAAGGATTTTATATTTACTACAAAATATAAGGAAGACCGGAATTTCCTCATATTTGGAATGATAGTTACCGTGATGACAAAATGCTCTAATTAAAAGGAGAGGTTTAGGAAAATGTCATGACTCAAACTGCATCTTGTCCACCAAAGAATGAACCATTTGGGGAATTGACTTTTAAATTTGTGGTCGAACCGAAAGAACCACGAGTGACTATGATCATCATTTTGATGAAGCATGATTTTATGCCATGCTTCAATATAATCATAATAAAGAAAAGGAACTAGATTGATTAGAAAGAGATCCGAGATCCGATGGATGACTACTCCAACTCGATGAATTAAGGACTTGTTTAATATACAATGAATGATAAAGGAGTTTTGATTTATCATCATTGGCATAGATTGGTTTTATGAAAACCGACTGCTTCAATAAGGATATCTCTATAATAAACAAGTGACTTATATGGAGTCAAGGAGTAAAATGCCATCCCAAGGAAAATATCGGGTCGCTAACCTAATAGGGTCATTTTAGGTTTCATATTTAACTCAACATGAAATAAGTGATGATCATAAACTCAAGATAATCGTATACCGGATGACTAGGTTTTGACGAAGTAGAATTGGAGCTTGACTAGCAAAAAAAATATCAAATGGCTTTGGTTGACTAGCAAGAATCGAGGAGTAGGGCTTGGGGACCGTATCAAGCACCGGAATTTATTATGTGTCTGGGTGATCGGGTGAGGAACAACAGCCTCCTTTGGTTGATTAACTAGTTGATTAATCGACCAAAGAGGAGGCCATGACTACGAGAAGATGAACCTCCTCGAACACTCATTTTGCCGTGATTGTACTCGTGTTAATAAATTCACGAGTGAGAAAATCTGGACCGAGTTATTCTCGCCTTTAATATATTCAATGTCAAAATCAAAAATACTTAAAATTGCTTGCCATCTAGCGAATGAATGCTTAGAGGCGACGCTTTTCAACGCCTTTTTCCGTAATAAATTTTATTTGACTTACAATCTATTCTAACTAAGAATTTCGATTTAATAAATCTCTCTCGAATTTTTAATACATAAAACTAGAGATAAAATCTCCTTTTAATAGTATCTTGTATTTTAATTGTGTAGAATTCCATGCGCCGTAATGGAAACGAACAATTTGTTCATTAGAAATAGAGTCAATTTACATTTGAGTATGCCTCCTAATCCAATGTCGAGGCGCCGCTTTCAATTATTTTGAATGTTTGAATCATTAGAGATGCCAAGGCGGCAAAACCTTAACATATTTTTTAACTTGCGGGACGATGTAAGTATGAATGTCGACCCAAGGAGGAGGATTGCTTTGTAAGTTACCGAAAGAGAGGCTTACAAATCTTCCCGAGGTCCTTGTAAAAGCGCCAATATAATTGAGTGAGCCAAGAAACCTCTCAGAATTTGATTCTTGTCGGTAATCTTATCTCGGGAACCTATTTCGTGAATTGAATAGCTCATCAATTGGTAGCGTGAGTCCATGATAGAGGATTAAACCGAGAAATCGACTTTAGTCAAAAAATGACTACACTTGGAAGGAGAAAGGACAAGACCATTGGTTTTAATCTGCTTTTGAGAATGAATTCAAATGTTTAATATGTTCTTCAATAGTCTTGGAGAATACAAGGATGTCATCGATGTAAACAATGATAAAATGACTGAAGGGATTCAAAATATTATTAAGAATATTCTGAAATTCATTGGGTGCATTCTTAAGTCCAAATGACTGAACATTCCATTCGTAGTGTCCGAACGGAGTGGTAAATGCAGTTTTGTACCTATCATCTGGGTGAATGGCAACTTGCCAAAATCCTGACTTGAGGTCAAATTTACTAAAGATTGTGGAGACGCTTAACCTTCCAAGGAGATCATCCTTGTTGGGCAAAGGGTACCTAATCCACTCTAAAACTTTATTTAATGGTTTATAATTAATGACTAAGCGAGGACACCTCGTTTTTCTCAAACTTCATTATTAACATGTATAATGGACAA
Source organism: Panax ginseng (assembly GCA_020205605.1). Taxonomy (NCBI): domain Eukaryota; kingdom Viridiplantae; phylum Streptophyta; class Magnoliopsida; order Apiales; family Araliaceae; genus Panax; species Panax ginseng. Next base: position 30,548,543 of record CM035138.1, on the reverse strand, counting down.
GACCATGGGGACTTACTTACTATGTCTAATTAGCCCTTTACCGAGGAGATCATTGATTTCAATTTTACATAACTCCATTTGTTCATGACTCATTTGAATAGGCCTAGCCTTAGTAGGAATTAAATGCTCTTTAAATTCTTTAGCATAGGTAATCTAACTGTGTGCTTCTTCCTATGCCAAAAGCATTGGGAGAATCGTAACACAAGTTATTTATTAAATAATCTTTTAATTCTTTTATTTTTCTTGAACCTCATTACTCTTAGTTGGTCATCAACTTGTTGGTACTTAATTTCTTCTTTAAGAAAATTTAGGTGAACAACTTTACAATTTATCAGATTTAATGATTTAGAAATTGATTCTTCCTAATAAATTTTAAATCTCTTTCTTTTCGTTTAATTAAGAATTTAAATATAATTTTCTTTCCTAAATGTTCACAACTTAAACCTTTATTACTAGTGGTAAATGGATAAAGCAAATATATGAATGGTAATCCCAAAATAATTTTGTCAAGAAGATTCATGTAACTAAGACGAACGAGGTCTTGAAACACATGTTGTCCCGACAGATATATGTACTTTAGGTAATTTGTACTTTATTTCCATTTGACTACCGTCAATTAAATTTAATTTTTCACTAGTTTTCTTATAATATCTAGTGGGATAATACCTTCTTGAATACAATTCAAGTCTCACACTATCTACTAGAGCAGGGAGTTGTACTGAAAAGGTTTTATCAATGACTAAATTAACGAAAATATACCATTTTTGAATAGTAATATCTTTAATTCTTTTTAAGAGAGACCTTGAATAAAGAGATCGTAATCTTTGGCAATAGATGACTCGATCCTCGTGACATTCATCACTGTAAGAAGAATCATTAATTTGAAGATCCGATTTTTTATTGTCAATCTCTTTCTTAAACTAGAAATCTCAATCTTTAAATTAGAAATCTCCTTTTAAGTTTATTAACCTCTTGATTTAATTCAGGAAGTGTAATTTCTTTAACCGGAGATTTGAATCTTTCAAGAGTCTTATTTAAACTGAATATGGGTTTTTCTTTAGCTCTAAGAACCTTGTCAGTGACCTTTTTATCTTTAGTTAATAAATCTTTTAATTGTTTTAGATATTGAGTTTTTAATTCCGGATCAGTAATTTTACTGATTAGATCAACTAATAAGGAGCTTTCTTCTTCATCTTTTGTAATTACACTAACCCTTTTACAGCAGTTTTTATTACAATCTTCTGTACATATAGTGACTTCATTTTCACTATCGTAATTTTTACGTTGATGAGTTGTTACTAGAAGATTCTGGAACATCAGAAGCTTCTTCATTACTGCTACTACTCTTATTATCAATTCTCATTAATTCTAATAATTGTTCCGTATCTTCAGTTGAAATATTTAACTGAGCTAATTTTTGTTTAACTCTGCATTCACTTTTGTAATGACCTTTCATCCCACAATTGTGATGTATAATTTTACTTTTATCAAATATTTTTGATTTTTATAAGATTTTTTCTTTGATGACTTAGGTTTATTATAATAATTATCTTGATTATTGTTCTTATTTTTGTTGTGAGTATATCTCTTCTTACTTGCGTTTATGATTTTTGTGTGACTCGATATGTTTATCTTTATGCCTCGTGCTTCCTTCTCGAGGGAGCCACCCCATGAAAAACCATACTGCTCACAAAATGTTCCTAACTCAGATTTAGCTTTATTTTTGTCTTTTCTAGCTTGTTTCGCTAATTTAAAATCAATGCACATTTTTAATCCAATTTTTGGATATGACTAATAATATCTCCATAAGTTAAATTATCATAATCAATATATCCTAGGTTTTTGCTTAATTCTTCCCTAACTTTGTGAGCAAAAAAAGATGGCAAACCATTAACGAATTTTTCTTTCCAAAATGGTTTATTACCGCTATTTCTCATCATAACTCTAGAGGTAAATACATCTTTGTACCATCTAAAATCACTTAGAGTGGGACAAGTAAGATTACTTAATGATCATGAATTCTTTCTCGTAATATTATTGCTAGGGTTCCAACAAAATGTTTAATTATGGTGAATATTAAAGTGTTAACTCCATCGTGAAGACCAATACCAAAGATCTTCATCAAAGATGGATTGCCTTTCTTTATCTCTTTGAATAGCATGAATTATGGATATTCTAATGTCTTCTCGTGAGATGTTTTTCCCACTAAGACCTAAGAATGCCAAAGAATCCACTAGCTAATAATTCAACAATGTCCGTTGAGACAAAGTGTTGAATTTAGTGATGTAATCATAGCTACCATAGACATATGATTTAGTTTATTAAGAATTTCTTGTTCACTAAATCCATCTATATTCCATTCATAAATTTTATTAGAGGATACCGAAAACCTGCTTATCTAGATTTCTTTCTTCAATTGTAAATCCGAGGAGTTGGTCCGAATACCAATTTCGGTGATACTTGTGTTATTAATAGCTAATTTATTTAATTGATCATTAAGGTTTGAAATAGAAGAATGGTCGTAAGAACTTTCATTATTATCATCGATTCTACCCGATCAATAATGTTAAATAGTTCCACTTGGACCGGTTCTGCTTTTGAGTTTTTAAATAATTTTTCAATGGAATGGACCAATTCGTCATCTTTATTAGGTAAACTTAAATTATATCTGCTTTTCCGTAAATTTAGTAAAGGTTGTTCTATCTTTGAATCGGGTTTTTTGATAATACCTTCTTCAAATTTTTCTTCAATTCTATCTAGTCGCTTTTCCTACCGCTGCTAGATATTGATTGCTAAAGTTTAATTGTTCAATTATTTTTTGTCGTTATTAGTTCCGCTGTATTTTGAAGGACTAGCAATAATGTAAGTGTTTTTAATCGAATTAGAACTGCTTCTAATGGGGATGACCGGTCGATACTTTGGATCTGCTTTTTCTTTAATCCATTGAGTTTTACTAATAACATTGCATTTACCTTGATAATCGCATATACCACCATAAAAAGTGATGTTAATTTCTTCATTTTTGATAAATCTTTTCCATCTATTTATTATCTTATCTCTTTCCTTTTCAAATTGGATGGATGATCTAAATAGATGTCTTTTTTCTTTATTAGATTTTGAATTAAAATCTTTAACTAAGTTATCCCAATTTAACACGAATTCTTTTTTAATGACTCTTAGTTGATTATGAATAGGGCATTAAAATCGATCGTGGGGATAAACAGAGGATGCCGGGGAAGAAGAGTCTTCATCTTCGACTTTATCGCTCGAGTATAACAGTGGATGACTAACTTGTCCTTCATTAAGAATACCTTTAAGTTTGATATCTTTAACAAGAGGATTACTTAGACCCTCAAAGATTCTTCTAGTGTGGATAATCAAGGGATCAAGAACTAGAAATATCTTCAATGATAACTCGTGACCTAGTACGCTCAAAACTAATTTTAATAGCCCATCTCGAAAATTGTTGGATATTTTCAATATTCAATAAATTGTTAATTATGGGTTGTCGTGGTAATTCATTTGGTAAAGTCCATTGATTAGGTAAGTTAATATCCTTCCAAAGAATTGTTCTTGGGATCCGGATATTAGCATCACTAGTTGAACTTTGAATTAAAACCGCTTGATCTTTTGGGCTTTTATTAAGAGCATGAACGCTCAAATTTGACTTCATCGCCTTATAATAAATCCTCAAATCAAAGCAATGGGTTGAGATCCTTCAATCATTTGAGTAATCTCTCCATCGCTTTTAATATTTAATGATAAGGCTTTAAATAAGTTTTGATCATCGAGACTCAAGGTGAAATCAGAAAGCAAGCTTGAAATGGATAGGTCCATTATGCAAACTTGCTTCCATTGCACCAATAATGCTTGATAGTAGTAATTTAAAAATCTCTAGCATCTCTAAGGCAAGAGGTAGATTGATGAATTAATTCCTTTTCTATTAAGAGGTTTAACTCGCAACTTGAACAAGACCTATATGTATAAAATTATAACCCTTTTTTCTATGTTTTTAATAACTTCGTGATAAAAGACTACAATTTTCGTATTCTTTGTTAATTGCATAAACTCTCTCAACAGCTTTTGACATTATAATCGCTTTTAAATTTATCTCGAGAATGTTGATCGATAAATTTCTTTGGGAGATACCTTAGTATATTCCAGCTTGTTTAAAACTTGATTAATGTTTTCATAATTATGTTCTTCTTGGTTCACTATATCTCGAACAGAGGCAAAGTCGACTTTGTTACTTAACCGAGGAGCTAGATCTCAATAACTCTACTCATCTTCGATCAACTGCTTCAAAATAAAATCTTACTCAAAGCTCATTCATGCATACCCTGCTTACCCAAAGTAGACTCATACCTATGTTCTATAACCCGACACCGCTTCACACCTCTGAGACTTACAAAGGTTAGACACGAACTAGGTGGACTACAAAAGTAAGGTGACTTTAGAACTTTGATGAAGAAGATAATTTTGAAATAGTAAAGAGAAGTTTGATGAAAGAGATCCGCTAAACAGCTACTAATAACAAACAACTTGGCTCGATACCATTTGGGGCTAAGGAGATATACAAGAAGAAGAAGAACAAGCAAGATACAACAACAACAATTAAATTACTAAATAAAAACAATTTTATTGATTAATACAAACTATTTACAAGATAGATAACTAAAATGGACTTACAAGATTACCAAATAAGAACATTAGATGAAGGGGGTTAAGTAGGCTAAACAAATGGTAGAGGTTAAAGATTTGTCGAGAAGGATCTCCGAGTCTTTCTAAGTCCGCTTAAACTAAATGAATCCGATTTCCTTTTATAGAACAAGGAAACGAATCATTACAAGATTACTATTACAATAATCGAGGTAAAATAAAAGTAAGAAACATTTTACTAAAGTAAAAGTACAAGTAAAAACATTTTACTAAAGTAAAGGAAAAGAATCGCTTTGCGGGAAAAGCGTACGCCTTTTTTGACTAATGCGTCGTGGGACCGGATGTTTGATCGAAAGTCGCTTTGATGAAAAAGGTAAGATGTCACGACAATGCCGCCTCGAAAGCAGTGACCGAGGTCACGGAGTAGGTGACCGAGGTCACGAGCAAAGACTCGAGGTCACGAGCAGAAAGCTTGATGATTAAGGTCGCTCGAGTAGGTGCCGGGCCGATCGAAATAGAGAATCACATCTTCACTTTGATTGATTAGAGATGGGCTCAAGAAAATGGATCTTGAGCATCTCAAGAGCAATTGTGCCATAGGGGGTCACAAATCGCCTTCATAATCGTAATCATGACTAGAATTATCTCCTCCGATCGGTAAGAAGCTTTATCCGACTCTTCACGAATCGATCAAGTCTTAAATGAATAGCATCGCTAAGACGCTTAACTCGAATTAGAATAATCGTAAACATCTCGTGATCAAGGTGTGATGTAACCGATTTTGCTAATTCAAATTGTTTTTTGATTTATCGAGGATGCAACGGCAGATGCCGTAGTAATCAGATTGACGTTAATCGGAGGAGGTAACAGAGAGAGAAGCGCGAAATTTTTTTTGAACTTGGCCTACTATTCTCGCTAACTCCAAATTTATCCCACCATTTAATTGAAAACTACGAGAGACCCGAGAAATAGAGAAAGAAAAAGTCCGAGTCATTCCCGATTCCTATGGACGACGGAGACCTAAAAAATAAAGGACTTCTTGAGTGGTCAGAATTATATATTGCCATTTCAAAATCCAAGGATTTTATATTTACTACAAAATATAAGGAAGACCGGAATTTCCTCATATTTGGAATGATAGTTACCGTGATGACAAAAATGCTCTAATCGGGCAAGGAGAGGTTTAGGAAAATGTCATGACTCAAACTGCATCTTTGTCCACCAAAGAATGAACCATTTGGGGAATCGACTTTTAAATTTGTGGTCGAACCGAAAGAACCACGAAAGTGACTATGATCATCATTTTGATGAAGCATGATTTTATGCCACGCTTCAATATAATCATAATAAAGAAAGGAACTAGATTGATTAGAAAGAGATCTCGAGATCCGATGGATGACTACTCCAATCGATGAATTAAGGACTTGTTTAATATACAATGAATGATAAAGGAGTTTTGATTTATCATCATTGGCATAGATTGGTTTTATGAAAACCCACTGCTTCAATAAGGATATCTCTATAATAAACAAGTGACTTATATGGAGTCAAGGAGTAAAATGCCATCCCGGCGGAAAATATCGGGTCGCTAACCTAAGTAGGTCATTTTAGGTTTCATATTTAACTCAACATGAAATAAGTGATGATCATAAACCTCAAGATAATCGTATTAATCGGATGACTAGGTTTTGACGAGAGTAAATGGAGCTCGACTAGCAAAAATATCAAATGGCTTTGGTCGACTAGCAAGAATCGAGGAGTAGGGCTTGGGACCGTATCAAGCACCGGAATTTATTATGTGTCTGGTGATCGGGTGAGGAACAACAGCCTTTTGGTTGATTAATCGTTGATTAATCGACCAAAGAGAAGCGCCATGACTACGAGAAGATGAACCTCCTCGAACACTCATTTTGTCGTGATTGTACTGTGTTAATAAATTCACGAGTGAGAAAATCTGGGACCGAAGTTGTTACCGCTTTTAATATATTCAATATCAAAATCAAAAATACTTAAAATTGCTTGCCATCTAGCTTAATGAATGTTAGAGGCGACGCTTTCAACGCCTTTTCCGTATAAATTTTATTTGACTTACAATCTATTCTAACTAAGAATTTCGATTTAATAAATCTCTCCGAATTTTTTAATACATAAAACTAGAGATAAAATCTCCTTTTAATAGTATCAGATTTTAATTGTGTAGAATTCCATGCGCCGTAATGGAAACGAACAATTTGTTCATTAGAAATAGAGTCAATTTCGTTTTGAGTATGCCTCCCAATCCAATGTCGAGGCGCCGCTTTCAATTATTTTGAATGTCAATCATTAGAGATGCCAAGGTGGCAAAACCTTAACATATTTTTTTAACTCATTGGACGACGTAAGTATGAATGTCACCAAGGAGGAGGATTACTTTGTAAGTTACCGAAAGAGAGGCTTACAAATCTTCCCGAGGTCCTCAGTAAATCGCCAATATAATTGAGCGAGCCAAGAAACCTCTCAGAATGATTCTTCTCGCTTGCAATCTTATCTCGGGAACCTGGCCAATGAATTGAATAGCTCACAATTGGCATGAGTCCATGATAGAGGATTAAACCGAGAAATCGACTTTAGTCAAAAAATGTATCTACACTTGGAAGGAGAAAGGACAAGACCATTGGTTTTAACTCGCTTTTGAAGAATGAATTCAAATGTTTAATATGTTCTTCAATAGTCTTGGAGAATACAAGGATGTCATCGATGTAAACAATGATAAAATGACTGAAGGGATTCAAAATATTATTAAGAATATTCTGAAATTCACTGGGTGCATTCTTAAGTCCAAATGACTCAACATTCCATTCGTAGTGTCCGAACGGAGTGGTAAATGCAGTTTTGTACCTATCATCTGGGTGAATGGCAACTTGCCAAAATCCTGACTTGAGGTCAAATTTACTAAAGATTGTGGAGACGCTTAACCTACCAAGGAGATCATCCTTGTTGGGCAAAGGGTACCTAATCCACTCTAAAACTTTGTTTAATGGTTTATAATTAATGACTAAATCGAGGGACACCTCGCTCTTTCTCACTTCATTATTAACATGTAAGGTCGGACAAGACCATGGGGACTTACTATGTCTAATTAGCCCTTTACTGAGGAGATCATTGATTTCAATTTTACATAACTCCATTTGTTCATGACTCATTTGAATAGGCCTAGCCTTAGTAGGAATTAAATGCTCTTTAAATTCTTTAAAGATAGGGTAATCTAACTGCAGTGCTTCTTCCTATGCCAAAAAGCATCGGGAGAATCGTAACACAAGTTATTTATTAAATAATCTTTTAATTCTTTTTATTTTTCTTGAACCTCATTATTTTAAGTTGGTCATCAACTTGTTGGTACTTAATTTCTTCTTTAAGAAAATTTAGGTGAACAACTTTACAATTTATCAGATTTAATGATTTAGAAATTGATTCTTCCTAATAAATTTTAAATCTCTTTCTTTTTGTTTAATTAAGAATTTAAATATAATTTTCTTTCCTAAATGTTCACAACTTAAACCTTTATTACTAGTGGTAAATGGATAAAGCAAATATATGAATGGTAATCCCAAAATAATTTTGTCAAGAAGATTGCGTAACTAAGACGAACGAGGTCTTGAAACACATGTTGTCCCGATGATATGTACTTTAGGTAATTTGTACTTTATTTCCATTTGACTACCGTCAGTAATTTAAATTTAATTTTTCACTAGTTTTCTTATAATATCTAGTGGGGATAATACCTTCTTGAATACAATTCAAGTCTCGCACTAAAGATTCACTAGAGCAGGGAGTCAGATCGAAAAGGTTTTATCAATGACTAAATTAATGGAAATATACCATTTTTGAATAGTAATATCTTTAATTCTTTTAAGAGAGAGACCTTGAATAAAGAGATCGTAATCTTTGGCAATAGATGACTCGATCCTCGTGACATTCATCACTGTAAGAAGAATCATTAATTTGAAGATCCGATTTTTATTGTCAATCTCTTTTCTTAAACTAGAAATCTCAATCTTTAAATTAGAAATCTCCTTTTAAGTTTATTAACCTCTTGATTTAATTCAGAAGTGTAATTTCTTTAACCGAGATTTGAATCTTTCAAGAGTCTTATTTAAACCTAATATGGGTTTTTCTTTAGCTCTAAGAACCTCACAAATGACCTTTTATCTTTAGTTAATAAATCTTTTAATTGTTTTAGATATTGAGTTTTTAATTCCTGATCAAGAATTTTACCGATTAGATCAACTAATAAGGAGCTTTCTTCTTCATCTTTTGTAATTACACTAACCCTTTTACAACAGCTTTTATTACAATCTTCCGTATATATAGTGACTTCATTTTCACTATCGTAATTTACGCTGATGAGTTGTTACTAGAAGATTCTCGAACATCGTAAGCTTCTTCATTATCGCTACTACTCTTGTTATCAATTCTCATTAATTCTAATAATTGTTCCGTATCTTCATTGAAATATTTAACTCGAGCTAATTTTTGTTTAACTCGCATTCACTTTTGTAATGACCTTTCCGCCCACAATTGTGATGTATAATTTTACTTTTATCAAATATTTTTGATTTTTATAAGATTTTTTCTTTGATGACTTAGGTTTATTATAATAATTATCTTGATTATTGTTCTTATTTTTGTTGTGAGTATATCTCTTCTTACTACTTTATGATTTTTTTTTGTGTGTGACTCGATATGTTTATCTTTACGCCTCGTGCTTCCTTCGGAGGAGCCACCCATGGCCAGAAACCATACTGCTCACAAAATGTTCCTAACTCAGATTTAGCTTTATTTTTGTCTTTTCTAGCTTGTTTCGCTAATTTAAAATCAATGCACATTTTTAATCCAATTTTTGGATATGACTAATAATATCTCCATAAGTTAAATTATCATAATCAATATATCCTAGGTTTTTGCTTAATTCTTCCCTAACTTTGTGAGCAAATAAAGATGGCAAACCATTAACGAATTTTTCTTTCCAAAATGGTTTATTACCGCTATTTCTCATCATAACTCTAGAGGTAAATACATCTTTGTACCATCTAAAATCACTTAGAGGGGACAAGTAAGATTACTTAACCGATCATGAATTCTTTCTCGTAATATTGCTAGGGGTTCCAACAAAATGTTTAATTATGGTGAATATTAAAGTGTTAACTCCATCGTGAAGACCAATACCAAAGATCTTCATCAAAGATGGGATTGCCTTTCTTTATCTCTTTGAATAGCATGAATTATGGATATTCTAATGTCTTCGTGAGATGTTTTTCCCACTAAGACCTAAGAATGCCAAAGAATCCACTAGCTAATAATTCAACAATGTCCGTTGAGACAAAGTGTTGAATTTAGTGATGTAATCATAGCTACCATAGACATATGATTTAGTTTATTAAGAATTTCTTGTTCACTAAATCCATCTATATTCCATTCATAAATTTTATTAGAGGATACCAAAAACTGCTTATCTAGATTTCTTTCTTCAATTGTAAATCCGAGGAGTTGGTCCGAATACCAATTTCGTGATACTTGTGTTATTAATAGCTAATTTATTTAATTGATCATTAAGGTTTGAAATAGAAGAATGGTCAAGAACTTTCATTATTATTATCATCGATTCTACCCGATCAATAATGTTAATAGTTCCACTTGGACCGGTTCTGCTTTTGAGTTTTTAAATAATTTTTCAATGGAATGGACCAATTCGTCATCTTTATTAGGTAAACTTAAATTATATCTGCTTTCGTAAATTTAGTAAAGGTTGTTCTATCTTTGAATCGGGTTTTTGATAATACCTTCTTCAAATTTTTCTTCAATTCTATCTAGTCGCTTTTCCCACCGCTGCTAGATATTGATTGCTAAAGTTTAATTGTTCAATTATTTTTTGTCGTTATTAGTTCCGCCAGTATTTTGAAGGGACTAGCAATAATGTAAGTGTTTTTAATCGAATTAGAACCGCTTTAAATGGGGATGACCGGCCGATACTTTGATCTGCTTTCTTTAATCCATCGAGTTTTACTAATAACATCAGATTTACCTTGATAATCGTATATACCACCATAAAAAGTGATGTTAATTTCTTCATTTTTGATAAATCTTTTCCATCTATTTATTATCTTATCTCTTTCCTTTTCAAATTGGATGGATGATCTAAATAGATGTCTTTTTTCTTTATTAGATTTTGAATTAAAATCTTTAACTAAGTTATCCCAATTTAACACTTAATTCTTTTTTTAATGACTCTTAGTTGATTATGAATAGGGGCATTAAAATCGATCGTGGGGATAAACAGAGGATGCCGGGAAGAAGAGTCTTCATCTTCGACTCAGATCGCTCGAGTATAACAGGATGACTAACTTGTCCTTCATTAAGAATACCTTTAAGTTTGATATCTTTAACAAGAGGATTACTTAGACCTCAAAGATTCTTCTAGTGTGGATAATCAAGGACCAAGAACTAGAAATATCTTCAATGATAACCGGTGACCTAGTACGCTCAAAACTAATTTTAATAGCCCATCTCGAAAATTGTTGGATATTTTCAATATTCAATAAATTGTTAATTATGGGTTGTTGTGGTAATTCATTTGGTAAAGTCCATTGATTAGGTAAGTTAATATCCTTCCAAAGAATTGTTCTTGGATCCGGATATTAGCATCACTAGTTGAACTTTGAATTAAAACTGCTTGATCTTTTGGGCTTTTATTAAGAGCATGAACGCTCAAATTTGACTTCATCGCCTTATAATAAATCTCAGAATCAAAGCAATGGGTCGAGATCCTTCAATCATTTGAGTAATCTCTCCATCGCTTTTAATATTTAATGATAAGGCTTTAAATAAGTTTTGATCATCGAGACTCAAGGTGAAATCAGAAAGCAATTGAAATGGATAGGTCCATTATGCAAACTTGCTTCCATTGCACCAATAATGCTTGGATAGTAATTTAAAAATCTAGCATCTCTAAGGCGTAGGTAGATTGATGAATTAATTCCTTTTCTATTAAGAGGTTTAACTCGCAACTTGAACAAGACCTATATGTATAAAATTATAACCCTTTTTTCTATGTTTTTAATAACTTCGTGATAAAAGACTACAATTTTCGTATTCTTTGTTAATTGCATAAACTCTCTCAACAGCTTTTGACATTATAATCAGCTTTTAAATTTATCTCGAGAATGTCGACGATAAATTTCTTTGGGAGATACCTTAGGTATATTCCAGCTTGTTTAAAACTTGATTAATGTTTTCATAATTATGTTCTTCTTGGTTCACTATATCTCGAACAGAGAGGCAAGTCACCTGTTATTAACCGAGGAGCTAGATCTAAATAACCTACTCATCTCGATCGCTTCAAAATAAAATCTTACTCAAAGCTCATTCATGCATACCCCGCTTACCCAAAGTAGACTCATACCTATGTTCTATAACCCGACAATCGCTTCACACCCCGAGACTTACAAAGGTTAGACACACTTAACTAGGTGGACTACAAAAAAGTAAGGTGACTTTAGAACTTTGATGAAGAAGATAATTTTGAAATAGTAAAGAGAAGTTTGATGAAAGAGATCCGCTAAACAGCTACCAATAACAAACAACTTGGCTCGATACCATTTGGGGCTAAGGAGAGATATACAAGAGAAGAAGAACAAGTACAAGATACAACACAATTAAATTACTAAATAAAACAATTTTATTGATTAATACAAACTATTTACAAGATAGATAACTAAAATGGACTTACAAGATTACCAAATAAGAACATTAGATAAAGGGGGGTTAAGTAGGCTAAAAAATGCAGAGAGGTTAAAGATTTGTCGAGAGAAGGATCTCTCGAGTCTTTCTAAGTCCGCTTAAACCAAATGAATCTGATTTCCTTTTATAGAACAAGGAAACGAATCATACAAGATTACTATTACAATAATCGAGGTAAAATAAAAGTAAGAAACATTTTACTAAAGTAAAAGTACAAGTAAAAACATTTTACTAAAGTAAAAGGAAAAGAATCTTGCTTTTGTGGAAAAGCGTACGCCTTTTTGACTAATGCGGTCGGGGACCGATGGATGTGACCGATCGAAGTCGCTTTGATGAAAAGCGTAAGATGTTGTTTGACAATGCCGCCTGAAAGTGACCGAGGTCACGAGAGTAGGTGATCGAGGTCACGAAAGAAAGAGCGAAGTGTGATGATTAAGGCCACCTGAGTAGGTCACGGTCGATCGAAATAGAGAATCACATCTTCACTTTGATTGATTAGAGATGGGCTCAAGAAAATGGATTCTTGAGCATCTCAAGAGCAATTGTGCCATAGGGGTCACAACGCCTTCATAATCGTAATCATGACTAGAATTATCTCCTCCGATCGAGAAGAAGCTTTATCTCGACTCTTCACGAATCGATCAAGTCTTAAATGAATAAAGATCAAGAAGACGCTTTAACTTCTAATTAGAATAATCGTAAACATCTCACGATCAAGGTGGTGATGTAACCGATTTTGCTAATTCAAATTGTTTTTATTTATCGAGGATGCAACGGCAGATGCCGTAGTAAATCGTATTGACGTTAATCGGAGGAGGTAACAGAGAGAAAAGGCGGAATTCTTTTTGAACTTGGCCTACTATTCTCATCAACTCCAAATTTATCCCACCATTTAATTGAAAACTACGCGAGAGACCGAGAAATAGGAGAAAGAAAAGTCCGAGTCATTCCCGATTCCTATGGACGACGACTTTGAGACCGAAAAATAAAGACTTCTTTGGTGGTCAGAATTATATATTGCCATTTCAAAATCCAAGGATTTTATATTTACTACAAAATATAAGGAAGACCGGAATTTCCTCATATTTGGAATGATAGTTACCGTGATGACAAAATGCTCTAATTGGGCAAGAGAGGTTTAGGAAAATGTCATGACTCAAACTGCACCTTGTCCACCAAAGAATGAACCATTTGGGGAATTGACTTTTAAATTTGTGGTCGAACTGAAAGAACCACGAGTGACTATGATCATCATTTTGATGAAGCATGATTTTATGCCATGCTTCAATATAATCATAATAGCAAAAGGAACTAGATTGATTAGAAAGAGATCTGAGATCTGATGGATGACTACTCCAATCTGATGAATTAAGGACTTGTTTAATATACAATGAATGATAAAGGAGTTTTGATTTATCATCATTGGCATAGATTGGTTTTATGAAAACTGACTCTGTTTCAATAAGGATATCTCTATAATAAACAAGTGACTTATATGGAGCTGAAGGAGTAAAATGCCATCCCGAAGGAAAATATCGGGTCGCTAATCTAATAGGGTCATTTTAGGTTTCATATTTAACTCAACATGAAATAAGTGATGATCATAAACCTCAAGATAATCGACACCTCGGATGACTAGGTTTTGACGAGAGTAGTTGGAGCTTGACTAGCAAAAAATATCAAATGGCTTTGGTCGACTAAAGAAGAATCGAGGAGTAAGGCTTGGGGACCGTATTTCAAGCACCGGAATTTATTATGTGTCTGGTGATCGGGTGAGGAACAACAGCCTTTTGGTTGATTAATCGTTGATTAATCGACCAAAGAGAATGGCCATGACTACGGTAAGATGAACCTCCTCGAACACTCATTTTGCTGTGATTGTACTGTGTTAATAAATTCACGAGTGAGAAAATCTGGGACCGAAGTTGTTATATGCTTTAATATATTCAATGTCAAAATCAAAAATACTTAAAATTGCTTGCCATCTAGCTTAATGAATGCTAGAGGCGACGCTTTTCAACGCCTTTTTCCGAATAAATTTTGTTTGACTTACAATCTATTCTAACTAAGAATTTCGATTTAATAAATCTCTCTCGAATTTTTAATACATAAAACTAGAGATAAAATCTCCTTTTAATAGTAATCGTATTTTAATTGTGTAGAATTCCATGCGCCCGTAATGGAAACGAACAATTTGTTCATTAGAAATAGAGTCAATTTCTTTTGAGTATGCCTCCAATCCAATGTCGAGGCGCCGCTTTCAATTATTTTGAATGTCAATCATTAGAGATGCCAAGGCAGGCAAAACCTTAACATATTTTTTAACTTCTTGGACGACGTATATGAATGTCGTACCAAGGAGGAGGATTACTTTGTAAGTTACCGAAAGAGAGGCTTACAAATCTTCCCGAGGTCCTCAGAAATCGCCAATATAATTGAGCTGAAGCCAAGAAACCTCTCAGAGTGATTCTTGTTTAATCTTATCTCGGGAACCTATTTAATGAATCAATAGCTCATCGATTGGCGCGCGAGTCCATGATAGAGGATTAAACCGAGAAATCGACTTTAGTCAAAAATGTATCACACTTGGAAGGAGAAAGGACAAGACCATTGGTTTTAATCTGCTTGAAGAATGAATTCAAATGTTTAATATGTTCTTCAATAGTCTTGAAAATACAAGGATGTCATCGATGTAAACAATGATAAAATGACTGAAGGGATTCAAAATATTATTAAGAATATTCTGAAATTCACTGGGTGCATTCTTAAGTCCAAATGACTGAACATTCCATTCGTAGTGTCCGAACGGAGTGGTAAATGCAGTTTTGTACCTATCATCTGGGTGAATGGCAACTTGCCAAAATCCTGACTTGAGGTCAAATTTACTAAAGATTGTGGAGACGCTTAACCTACCAAGGAGATCATCCTTGTTGGGAAAAGGGTACCTAATCCACTCTAAAACTTTGTTTAATGGTTTATAATTAATGACTAAGCGAGGGACACCTCGTTCTTTCTCAGCTTCATTATTAACATAGAAGGCTGGACAAGACCATGGGGACTTACTATGTCTAATTAGCCCTTTACTGAGGAGATCATTGATTTCAATTTTACATAACTCCATTTGTTCATGACTCATTTGAATAGGCCTAGCCTTAGTAGGAATTAAATGCTCTTTAAATTTTTTAAGCATGATAGGTAATCTAACTGTGTGCTTCTTCCTATGCCAAAAAGCATCGGGAGAATCGTACATAAGTTATTTATTAAATAATCTTTTAATTCTTTTATTTTTTCTTGAACCTCATTACTCTTAAGTTGGTCATCAACTTGTTGGTACTTAATTTCTTCTTTAAGAAAATTTAGGTGAACAACTTTACAATTTAACAGATTTAATGATTTAGAAATTGATTCTTCCTGAATAAATTTTAAATCTCTTTCTTTTGGTTTAATTAAGAATTTAAATATAATTTTCTTTCCTAAATGTTCACAACTTAAACCTTTATTACTAGTGGTAAATGGATAAAGCAAATATATGAATGGTAATCCCAAAATAATTTTGTCGTGAAGGTTTGCGAACTAAGACGAACGAGGTCTTGAAACACATGTTGTCCCGATGTGATATGTACTTTAGGTAATTTGTACTTTATTTCCATTTGACTACCGTCAGCTAAATTTAATTTTCACTAGTTTTCTTATAATATCTAGTGGGGATAATACCTTCTTGAATACAATTCAAGTCTCGCACTAAATTCACTAGAAAGCGGTGGAGTTGATCTTTGAAAAGGTTTTATCAATGACTAAATTAATGGAAATATACCATTTTTGAATAGTAATATCTTTAATTCTTTTAAGAGAGAGACCTTGAATAAAGAGATCGTAATCTTTGGCAATAGATGACTCGATCCTCGTGACATTCATCACTGTAAAGAAGAATCATTAATTTGAAGATCCGATTTTTATTGTCAATCTCTTTTCTTAAACTAGAAATCTCAATCTTTAAATTAGAAATCTCCTTTTTAAGTTTATTAACCTCTTGATTTATTTAGAAGTGTAATTTCTTTAACCGGAGATTTGAATCTTTCAAGAGTCTTATTTAAACCTAATATGGGTTTTTCTTTAGCTCTAAGAACCTTGTCAAGGACCTTTTTATCTTTAGTTAATAAATCTTTTAATTGTTTTAGATATTGAGTTTTTAATTCCTATCGGTAATTTTACCGATTAGATCAACTAATAAGGAGCTTTCTTCTTCATCTTTTGTAATTACACTAACCCTTTTACAACAGCTTTTTATTACAATCTTCCTATATATATAGTGACTTCATTTTCACTATCGTAATTTACGTTGGATGAGTTGTTACTAGAAGATTCTCGAACATCGTAAGCTTCTTCATTATCGCTACTACTCTTGTTATCAATTCTCATTAATTCTAATAATTGTTCCGTATCTTCATTGAAATATTTAACTCGAGCTAATTTTTGTTTAACTCTGCATTCACTTTTGTAATGACCTTTCCGCCCCACAATTGTGATGCATAATTTTACTTTTATCAAATATTTTTGATTTTTTATAAGATTTTTTCTTTGATGACTTAGGTTTATTATAATAATTATCTTGATTATTGTTCTTATTTTTGTTGTGAGTATATCTCTTCTTACTTGCTGTTTATGATTTTTGTGTGACTCGATATGTTTATCTTTATGCTCGTGCTTCCTTCGGAGGAGCCACCCATAAACCATACTGTTCACAAAATGTTCCTAACTCGTATTTAGCTTTATTTTTGTCTTTTCTAGCTTGTTTCGCTAATTTAAAATCAATGCACATTTTTAATCCAATTTTTTGGATATGACTAATAATATCTCCATAAGTTAAATTATCATAATCAATATATCCTAGGTTTTTGCTTAATTCTTCCCTAACTTTGTGAGCAAATAAAGATGGCAAACCATTAACTAATTTTTTCTTTCCAAAATGGTTTATTACTGTCATTTCTCATCATAACTCTAGAGGTAAATACATCTTTGTACCATCTAAAATCACTTAGAGTGGGACAAGTAAGATTACTTAGCTGATCATGAATTCTTTCTGTAATATTGCTAGGGGTTCCAACAAAATGTTTAATTATGGTGAATATTAAAGTGTTAACTCCATCAGGAATACCAATACCAGCATCTTCATCAAAGATGGGATTGCCTTCTTTATCTCTTTGAATAGCATGAATTATGGATATTCTAATGTCTTCTGTGAGATGTTTTTCCCACCAAGACCTAAGAATGCCAGTGAATCCACTAGCTAATAATTCAACAATGTCCGTTTGAGCACAAAGTGTTGAATTTAGTGATGTAATCATAGCTACCATAGACATATGATTTAGTTTATTAAGAATTTCTTGTTCACTAAATCCATCTATATTCCATTCATAAATTTTATTAGAGGATACCAAAAACCTGCTTATCTAGATTTCTTTCTTCAATTGTAAATCCGAGGAGTTGGTCCGGAATACCAATTTCGTGATGATACTTGTGTTATTAATGCTTAATTTATTTAATTGATCATTAAGGTTTGAAATAGAAGAATGGTCGTAAGAACTTTCATAATTATCATCGATTCTCACCCGATCAATAATGTTAATAGTTCCACTTGGACCCAGGTTCTGCTTTTGAGTTTTTTAATAATTTTTAATGGAATGGACCAATTCGTCATCTTTATTAGGTAAACTTAAATTATATCTGCTTTTCCGTAAATTTAGTAAAGGTTGTTCTATCTTTGAATCGGGTTTTTTGATAATACCTTCTTCAAATTTTTCTTCAATTCTATCTAGTTGCTTTCCTACCGTCATAGATATTGATTGCTAAAGTTTAATTGTTCAATTATTTTTTTGTCGTTATTAGTTCCAATTCGTATTTTGAAGGACTAGCAATAATGTAAGTGTTTTTAATCGAATTAGAACTCATTTCTAATGGGGATGACCGTCGATACTTTGGATCCGTCTTCTTTAATCCATTGAGTTTTACTAATAACATTGCATTTACCTTGATAATCGTATATACCAAATATAAAAAAAGTGATGTTAATTTCTTCATTTTGATAAATCTTTTCCATCTATTTATTATCTTATCTCTTTCCTTTTCAAATTGGATGGATGATCTAAATAGATGTCTTTTTTCTTTATTAGATTTTGAATTAAAATCTTTAACTAAGTTATCCCAATTTAACACGAATTCTTTTTTAATGACTCTTAGTTGATTATGAATAGGGGCATTAAAATCGACTCAATGGGATAAATGAGAGGATGCCGGAAGAAGAGTCTTCATCTTCGACGGTATCGCTTCGAGTATATAACAGGGATGACTAACTTGTCCTTCATTAAGAATACCTTTAAGTTTGATATCTTTAACAAGAGGATTACTTAGACCCTCAAAGATCTCTCTAGTGTGGGATAATCAAGGGATCAAGAACTAGAAATATCTTCAATGATAACCGGTGACCTAAATACGCTCAAAACTAATTTTAATAGCCCATCTGAAAATTGTTGGATATTTTCAATATTCAATAAATTGTTAATTATGGGTTGCTGTGGTAATTCATTTGGTAAAGTCCATTGATTAGGTAAGTTAATATCCTTCCAAAGAATTGTTCTTGGGATCTGGATATTAGCATCACTAGTTGAACTTTGAATTAAAACCGCTTTGATCTTTTGGGCTTTTATTAAGAAGATAAACGCTCAAATTTGACTTCATCGCCTTATAATAAATCTCAGAAATCAAAGCAATGGGTTGAGATCCTTCAATCATTTGAGTAATCTCTCCATCAGTTTTAATATTTAATGATAAGGCTTTAAATAAGTTTTGATCACTGAGACTCAAGGTGAAATCAGGAAAGCAGTTGAAATGGATAGGTCCATTATGCAAACTTGCTTCCATTGCACCAATAATGCTTGGATAGTAATTTAAAATCTAGCATCTCTAAGGCAAGGTAGATTGATGAATTAATTCCTTTTCTATTAAGAGGTTTAACCGCAACTTGAACAAGACCTATATGTATAAAATTATAACCCTTTTTTCTATGTTTTTTAATAACTTCTGGTGATAAAAGACTACAATTTTCGTATTCTTTGTTAATTGCATAAACTCTCTCAACAGTTTTGACATTATAATCAGTTTTAAATTTATCTGAGAATGTTGACTGATAAATTTCTTTGGGAGATACCTTAGGTATATTCCAGTTGTTTAAAACTTGATTAATGTTTTCATAATTATGTTCTTCTTGGTTCACTATATCTGGAACAGGAGGCAAAGGTGACCTGTTACTAACTGAGGAGCTAGATCTAAATAACCTACTCATCTTGACTGTTTCAAAAATAAAATCTTACTCAAAGCTCATTCATGCATACCCCGTTTACCCAAAGTAGACTCATACCTATGTTCTATAACCCGACACTGCTCACACCCTGGAGACTTACAAAGGTTAGACACGAACTAGGTGGACTACGGGTAAGTAAGGTGACTTTAGAACTTTGATGAAGAAGATAATTTTGAAATAGTAAAGAGAAGTTTGATGAAAGAGATCTGGCTAAACAGTTACCAATAACAAACAACTTGGCTCTGATACCATTTTAAAGATATTACTATTCAAAAATGGTATATTTCCGTTAATTTAGTCATTGATAAAACCTTTTCAAGACAACTCCCCCGCTCTAGTAGATATCAAAAGTGCACTTGAATTGTATTCAAGAAGGTATTATCCCCACTAGATATTATAAGAAAACTAGTGAAAAATTAAATTCATTACTTGTGAGTCAAATGGAAATAAAGTACAAATTACCTAAAGTACATATCTGTCGAGACAACATGTGTTTCAAGACCTCGTTAAATCTTAGTTCGCAACCTAATTGACAAAATTATTTTGGGATTACCATTCATATATTTGCTTTATCCATTTACCACTAGTAATAAAGGTTTAAGTTGTGAACATTTAGGAAAGAAAATTATATTTAAATTCTTAATTAAACTAAAAGAAAGAGATTTAAAATTTATTCGGGAAGAATCAATTTCTAAATCATTAAATCAATAAATTGTAAAGTTGTTCACCTAATTTTCTTAAAGAAGAAATTAAGTACCAACAAGTTGATAACCAACTTAAGAGTAACAGGTTCAAGAAAAAATAAAAGAATTAAAAGATTATTTAATAAATAACTTGTGTTCGATTCTCCCAATGCTTTTGACATAGGAAGAAGCACACGCTTAGATTACCCTATGCTAAAGAATTTAAAGAGCATTTAATTCCTACTAAGGCTAGGCCTATTCAAATGAGTCATGAACAAATGGAGTTATGTAAAATTGAAATCAATGATCTCCTCAAGAAAGGGCTAATTAGACATAGTAAGTCCCCATGGTCTTGTCCAATTTCTATGTTAATAATGAAGTCGAGAAAGAACGAGGTGTCCTCGCTTAGTCATTAATTATAAACCATTAAACAAAGTTTTAGAGTGGATTAGGTACCCTTTTGCCCAACAAGGATGATCTCCTTGGTAGGTTAAGCGTCTCCACAATCTTTAGTAAATTTGACCTCAAGTCGATTTTTGGCAAGTTGCCATTCACCCGGATGATAGGTACAAAATCGCATTTACCACTCGCTTCGGACACTACGAATGGAATGTTCAATCATTTGGACTTAAGAATGCACCCAGTGAATTTCGAAATATTCTTAATAATATTTTGAATCCTTCATCATTTTATCATTGTTTACATCGATGACATCCTTGTATTCTCCAAGACTATCAAGAACATATTAAACATTTGAATTCATTCTTCAAAACAGCTTAAAACCAATGGTCTTGTCCTTTCTCCTTCCAAGTGTAGTCTGCTTTTTGACTAAAGTCGATTTCTCGGTTTAATCCTCTATCATGGACTCACGCTGCCAATTAGATGAGCTATTCAATTCACCGAATAGGTTCCCGATAAGATTACCGACAAGAATCAACTGAGAGGTTTCTTGCTCGCTTCAATTATATTGGCCGCTTTTACAAGGACCTCGGGAAGATTTGTAAGCCTCTCTTTCAGTAACTTACAAAAGCAATCCTCCTCCTTGACCGACATTCATACTTACATCCCAAAGAGTTAAAAAATATGTTATATATATATATATATATATATATATATATATATATAATAATTTTAAACAATAATTCATTTACTCAAACTTTTATGATACCCACTTAAAATGTCCGAATGTCCCACATCCAAATATCCACTTACTCTCTCTTTATTCGTCTTCCTTTACTCCTTAAAATTAACAAAAACTCTTGGCAGACAGTATATATAGAGGCAGAAAATTGGCGGATATGTATCCAAATTACACTTAAAACACTATAGTTTATAAAAATTTTATTAAAATAAATACTATACATTTTTAAGAGTTGCCAAAAAAAAAAAAAAAAATGTCACCGGTCCAATTTTCTTGTCCATCGCCTGTCCGCCTAGAACTACTCTAAAATTAATTAAACCCCATAATTACATATTCTTTTCTCCCAAACCCACCACTCTCACCACCTTTCTCTTTCTCAAGCCACCATGAAAATCAACAAATTAGTACTTCTTCAATTTTAAAATTTAAAAAAATATTTTAATTTGACTTAAAATCTTTTATAATTCAAAATAATATAGATTTATTTAAATTTTAAAAGCAACAAATGTGATAATTAATATTCATACCTTTTAGCCCGTATATAAGTTTTTTTTTTTGTGCATTAAAACTAAATAAATTCTTATTAATTTTTTAATTTTAAGATTTACACAAAAGACTTTAAAAATCAAAATGGTTCTCCAATTTTAAAACAGAGAGTAATACATATCAGTTGTAATATCACAGTTGGACCCAATACATAGGGCCCAAACACCGTCAAGTCCTTCTTCCTCTATATATACAGAATAAAAACATAGGTATCGGTAAGTTCTGTGATGCACACCAATACTCACCTTCTAGAATAATGTCCCTAATTTATTGTTAATGCATAAAATATACTCCCTCCGTCCCAAATTTATTGTTCAATTTTGACTTTTTAAAATCAAATTGACCATTTTTAAAACTAATTTTTTTATTATTTTTGTTAAAATATAGGTGAAGAGAATATAACCAAAAGAAAGTATATACAATTTATTACTAATCTCAATTTTTATAATTTTAGAAATATATTTATATATGCTTAATTATTAATTCTAAAAATAGTCAATTTGACTTTAAAAAGTCAAAATTGAGCAATTAATTTGGGACGGAGGGAGTATTAAGTTTGATTGCGTCTTAATACATCTTAACAGTTCTCCTTTTAATGTATTTTAAGAGCTCACATATTTGTATCAAGAGATCATCTGAATAGTTAAGATATAAATACGTGTCTAAATTATTCAGAGAATTTCTTAATACAAATATGTGAATTGTTAAAATGTATTTACAAATTTTGGGTGCATTTGTCCTCCAATATCCTACTACATAATAATGGAGAAGGATTATGGTGCTTGGACATAGAGCCTGTGGGTCAAAAAAGAGTGGGACAAGGTTTCCAATTTACTTTCATTAGATGAGGGATAATTATGTAATTTTATTTAAAAGAAAATGATTTGTTGGTCACTTGGTCTTCTAATTCGTATGGTGAATGACTGAATGGTCCTTTTACTTCCTTTTTGGGTGCTAGTGGCACCTCTTTGACTTTTATTATGGCTGTTGAAATTGTGAATAAAATTTTAAATTTTTTCTTAATCATCTTCATAAAGTAATGAATAAAATAATAACATAATTATCCTTCACGTTATGTAATTTATCTCATCTTTTTGAGATAAAAATAATAGTATTTTTAGTCATTTTTTTGAGAATGAAAAGAATGCTTTCTATTTTCTCTCATTTTTTATACTGTTTATGCACAAATTTTTTAATATAATTTATGTCCATAGCATTACTCTTTTATAATTATTAAAGACATTTAATACTTTAAATAATATTTATTATTATTATGATAACATCACTTATGCTATGTCACCTATATTGTCCCCCCCTCAAAAAAAAAAAAAAAAAAAAGAAGATGAATCCAAGTCACATTTAATACCTCTGCCCAATGGCCTCTTGTGGTAGTTTGTATTCAAAAAGATTTATGAATTGTTGGACAAACTTTACTACTACCTTCATTCCATATAATAATTGACTTGTTATACACACAACACAAACAATACATGCTGAATATGGAACTAAAATTGCACATTACACAAGGTCTGTAAAATTGTTCTCTCATATTTAAGCACACAAACACACATAATATGGAACTGAAATTACAATTTATAATCAAGCACACACAAGGTCTGAAGTACGTATTAGCTAGCATAGTGAGCAGGCCAACACATTGGGAAGGGATTTCCTTCTTAGCCACCAAACTACTTGCCTTGTGTCAAGCTCAAGCTGAAATCCCACAGCTTCTTGGCCAATTCCGGATCTTTAGACATGACGCTGGTCGCGCTGGGATCTGCTTTGTTGCTGTCAACAAAATATTCACCGCTAACCCCTTTAACTTGCGGATTCAATGCCACATAGCATGTAGTTGCTGCTCCCTGTAACCAACACGGACCGTGAATTATTTGTCATGGAAATGTCCGAAAACAGAAAAAATGGAAAACTCAACCCAACGCAGCCTTTTATGCCAAACTAGCTAGTTGATGAACCCTATGAGTAGAAAGGCTAAAATTTACGCTTACATATGGGAAAAACATAAAAGGAGAAGGAGAACAGATGACTACATTGTTAAATTGAATTACTCCGAAAACCTTATAGAATGAGTGCAAATCATAGAAATAAAATGAATCTTTTCATGCATGTTATAGAGAAAGTAATTAAAGAACAAACCTGAGGAACATTTTTAAGAAAATATTTACCCACGGTAAAGAAGAGCCCTGCATTAGATCAAGGAACCAAATTAATAATAGTAATACTACAGCAAGTACAATCTAGCAAATAATGTTAGTTATATATTATTAAGCTAACGACCTAATTGAGGTAAGTTAAAAGGTCAAATACTTACAACCAACAAGGTTGAGGTTATTTGTAATATTGGTGGCAATAAGTCCAGGATGAAGTGAATTTGCAGTTATATTTACTCCTTCTGCCTGATCAATTGTAGAGCAAGGAATCAAAAGTGCTTATTAGATTGTAACAGGCATGATAAATGACAACAACTGAAGTAAGAATTAAACAAACAGGTGACTGCAATCATTGGTCCTACTTGCATAATTCAAGGATGCCTTCTATGTGAACTCCATATTATACAAACTTTACTTTCAATTTTTGGTCTTCAGAATACACAAGTAAACACATGGTTGGGTAAATATAATCAACTTTTCCTTATATAAGAGGAATAGTCCAAACTAGATCACTTGGTGCAGACTGCACTAAGATGGGTTCAAAGTTGAGAAATACTTTAGGAACCAAGGGTCAAGCATAGTGATGTGCCATGTTCTTAGGTTCAGTTAAGAACTTATTAGACCAAATCAGATAGCCTTTTCTGATGGTATTTGGGTTAGAATTTGAGCTTAAATTAAAATGGGATTCATTAATCTTTAATCTTTTGAGATAATCCGCATATCAATGTGTTTGGAAACTCAAATTCATGGGGTAATGAATGAAAAATTTACTCCAAAAGATCACACCGAAAATGTTAATAAATACTTGTGGGAAGTTAAAGTCTCACATCGACTAAGAATTAAACATTGAGCGAGTATATATACAATTAAATTTGCTCTTGGGTTTGGGCCATAAGGGGCACCTCACTTTTGTGGAGAGGAGATGATCTAGTTAGGGCTTGGTTTGACCACACATGCACGTTGTTGCCGATCTGCCAGGCCTGGCTCGTGGGTCATGGGCAAAATTTATTTAAATTTTGGTTTGTTTAGTTCCTCTTTTTTATTTATTAACGTTTTTCAAGCAAAGCAATCAAAAGGCGAAGTTCAGAAAGTCATCAATACTCGGGTCAGAACCGCAGCACTCCGAAGCACTCTAAGGGTGCACATGGCCTGATGGATTTCACATGTTAAGCCATATCTCTTCACGTTGCACCCATTCGATTTGCAAGGGTTGTGACTCATCTGAAGGGTCACTAAACCCTCCTATAAAGCAGCCATTTAGAGCATTTAGAATTCATTCATTCAATTCGTTCTTCATCATTTATTCACTCATATTCATAGTATATAAGAGAGAATTTAGATGCTATAACACAAGTTGTCATTATATTCTGGGAGACAAGTAATGCCAACTCTAAGCACCGATAAGGAGGGGCATAATTGTCTTAAAGACATAGTACCAAGTACTAGACTTAACATATTAATTTCTTGCGTATATATATATATATATATATATATATATATATATATAGTTTCATTATCAATCAATAAAATTAATATTTTTAGTAATTAATTTGTGTTTGTATGCGCTCTGTTCTTCTTCTCTCCTTCATTATCCTTCTTCCGCCAAATGGTATCAGCGCCAAGTTGTTTGTGTTTCTGATTACTGAGTAAGATCTTTTTAATCAACTTCTCTTTCCTTCTTTCAAAAACTTCTTCTTTTCGTTATTCTGAAGTCACCTAGCTTGCCTGTAGTCCACCTAGTTCGTCTCTAACCTTTTGTAAGTCTCTTGGGTGAGCAGTGTCGGGATTTAGAACATAGGTACGAGTCTATTAAGGGTAAGAGGGTATGAATGAACGAATAATGAGAAAGAATTATTTTTGAAATTAGTAAAGATGAGCCGATTATTTAGATCTAGCTCTTCAGTCAGTAACCGGTCAGCTTTGCCTTCAGTTCCAGACATAGTAAACCAAGAAGAACATAGTTATGAAAAACTTAGTCAAGTTCTCCATGATTGGAACATCCCCAGAGTTTCTCCTAGAGAAATTTATCAGTCAACTTTTTTAGATAATTTTAAAACCGATTATAATGTTAAAATAGTTGAAAAAGTTTATGCAATTAATAAAGAATATGAAAATTGTAGTCTTTATCCCCTGATGTTATTAAAAAACATAGGAAAAAGGGTTATAATTTTATTCATATAGGTCTTGTTCAAGTTGCAGTTAAACCACTTAACATTAAAGGAATCAATTCATGCATCTACCTCTGTCTAAGAGACGCCAGATTTTTGAATTATCATCCCAGTATTATTCGTGCATTAACATGCTTAGCTTGACTTCCTTCACCTTAGTAGTTCCCTCGTGGCTCATGATGATTGTGTCCCGAATTTCCTTAGCCGTAGTACAAGAAGAGACTTTATCTATTTCTGACTGAACCATGCCACTTAAAAGTGTGTTCATGGCCTTGGAATTATAAGATACCATATACAATTCATTTGAGTCCATTTCTATGAGATTCTTTGGCTTGCCATCATAATGTCGCGGAATGACTGGTCCATTTTCGACAACCCACAATTCACATGGGTCTCTTTTAAGAAAAATCTTCAATCTGAACTTCCAAAAGTTGAAGTTTTCACTTCCGAACAATAGCGGTGGCCTACTTGTGGACTGACCTTCTTGAAAGTTTAGGTGTGCCATAGGATCTTCCCCTAAGACCTGCAACGATCAATATTAGTAGAGCCTTGCTTTGATACCAAATGAAATTCTATGTATGTGCACACCTAGAGGGAGGGTGAATAGGTGGTTAAGCTAAAAGTGAAAAACGGTGAAAACTATTTATAACTTTATGCTATGAGTTTAATTCAGAATATTACGCTACATGCGCTTTGAAATCATCTGTTCTTCGTTTATTATTATCGACACTAGACACATACTGCTTTAGTGTCTGGATAGTGGCGTGAATAACAAAAAAATGCGAGCGTGAATGACAGCGATAAAGAGATAAGCGAGTAAAAATCACACTAAGATTTTTACGTGGTTCAAATTTCTATCCTCTAATCTAGTGGCTTAATCCACGTCCAATCCCAACTAGGATTGGAGACTCTTTTTATTAAACTTAATATTCAATTAAATACAATAAAAGAACTCCTCGTTACAAAAAAAGCTTTCCAGCGATTGACACATCATCCTTTGCACCTCTGCACCTTTCTCACCTTTCACCACCGACCTTTTGCACCTCTGCAACCTTGAAAGCTCTCTTTGAGCGGACCTATCCACTCTTTGGATCGATCGAGCCGGAAAAGCTTTGAACTTTGAATATAATGGAAAAAATTACAATAGACTTCTTATTTTCCACCCACAAAAGAATTATAGGCAAGATCTGATGAATAGTTGAAATAAACAATGAAAGCTCTTAATAGATTCTTCTCAGTATAGCAACGTGAATTAGCTTCTTGTATCCCTATCCCCTTGGCCAGTGAGATAAGACTATATATAAAGAGAGACCCAACGGCTATAAAATCATTAGCAAAGAAATCTCAGGTCCAGTTAGCAATCATCCATAATTTCAAAGACTTTGTATTACCGAAAAGCAATTATCGCTTTATTTGATTTTGACGAATGAAATAAAGGAGAGAAATTCTACCCACAATCAATGTGTTAAACAGAACAAAGGAGATAATTAAGGATAAGACCCAATAAATTCTTTAATACTCCTTTTCAAAATAGACTACTAACTCATGTGGGTTCCACTAAGCAAGATAAAATCCTTAAATAAAATATCACCCACGGAATACTCTCGATGAATTAGAAGTACCAATTTGGGCTAATTTGGAATAACATTTAATAACATAAACCCATCTAATAATATTTGATAGCATTAAAATTATAAATACCAACATTCCTTAATAAACTCAAATTCAAATCATCCTTAATAAACTCCAAATCAAATCTTCCTTAATAGACTCCAAATCAAATCTTCCTTAATAGACTCCAAATCAAATCTTCCTTAAAAGTGTTCATGTAATAACCATAACTCATGCATATTAATAATAATATTATAACCCATAATCCATGCCTATTTAATAATATAATAACACACCATGAACCATGCACATGTCTAATATACTTAAATTAGTCATCATTCAAAACATCATAAAATCAAAAACCAACAACACTATATTGCGAAAATACTCAAGAAATTTAATCAATATAATTGCAATCATGTGGGACCACCGATAGATATAAATTTACACTTGTCGAAAAATAAAGTAGAGCCCATATCACAACCACAAATAATTGGAAGCCTTATGTATGTAATGAATTTTACACATCCTGACGTAGCATATGTTGTTAATAAATTGAGTAGATTTACAAGCAATCCAGGATAAGATCACTGGAAAGCGATTATAAAAGTTTTAAGGTCTTTAAAATACACTCAAAACTTTGGATTGCATGACTTCGAGATATCTAGCAATACTTGATCTGACCGGATATCGAGATATAAATGACTCTAAATCCACAAGTGGCTTTGTATTTACACTAGGTGGAGGAGCAGTATCATGGAGATCTTCTAAACAAACATGTATTACTCAATCAACGATGAAATATGAGTTTATTACATTGGATAAAAATTTGAAGAAAAAATTGAGTGGCTTCATCACTTTTTAGAAGATATTCTATGTGGCTTAAACTTAAACTTGTATTAAATTTTTGTATCCATTATGATAGTAAATCGACAATTGGAATGGCACAAAAAGTCACATGTATAATGGTAAGTCTAGATATATTCATCGTGAACACAATTGCTCATTAATAACATTATATATATTGAATACATAAAGTTGAAAGAGAATATAACGGACAGATTAACTAAAGGCTCGACTGAGAGCAAGTAAAAATAACATTGAGGAGAATGTGTTTAAAGCCTATAAATAAGGATCGTCATTGTGGAAACCCAACTTAGTTGACTGAAGATCTCAAGATCTAGGTTCAAAGAGAAAACTAAATTGTGAACAATTCAACCAACTCACTATGAAGAAATTATTTTCTTCTGCTCATTCCTATGGTACGAGATAGTGATACCTGCAGCGGTTTTAGGATAAGCTATGCTTTTAATGATTCTTATATCTTGATAATCAAGTAGAGTAGGACATGATACTCTTACTAAGAATCATCTATGTGAGTGTGAACTGGGACCAATTCTATGAAAATGATAAGATTATACTTCTCTAGAGCACTCGTAAATTTGGGAATGTTCAAGGGCGAAATGATCAAAATCATGAGAACGAAACAATGTTTGGAAAAAATTAAGGTGTAATTTCTATCGTCTCGATTTACACAAGCGGTTGGATTGATTCAAGACATTACGTTCATCGAACAATAAGTAAAGTCGATAGTCTTTCACTTGTGAAGGTTCAAAGCCGAAATCCACTTCTCTATCTGAGATCACGAAATTTGCATAACATTTGCATAAGGTTGACAATCAATTTCATTCATATGGGGATTTTTAGAATTTGAGCTTAAATTAAAATGGGATTCATTAATCTTTTGAGATGAATCCAAATATCGATGTGTTTACTCTACTCCATGAGTAGATTAAAATCAAGTATTTGAAAGTTCAAATTCATGAGGTAATGAATGTGAAATTTACTCCCAAAGATCACCATTGGAAATGTTAATAAATACTAAGTGGAAAACTAAAGTCTCACATTGACTAAGAACTAAATATTGAGTGAGTATATATCTGATTAGATTGCTTTCATTGGTTTTGGGCCCCGAGGACACCCCACTTTTGTGGAGGGGAGGCTATTTTTGACCACGTGAGTTGTTCTTGGTCGGTCTTTTGGGTTGTGGAGTCGTGGGCAAAATTTATTTAAATTTTGGTTTGTTTAGTTCCTCTGTTGTATTTATTAACATTTTTGGAACAAAGGCAATCAAAAGGCAAAGTTCGAGAAAGTCACGCGTCACGCGAGCATGGCGCTCAAAGCACTCTAAAAGGTATTTTACATGGCTAATGGATTGCACTTATTCAGCCGTATCTCTTCACATTGCACCCATTCCGTTTCATGAGGGTTGTGACCCACACCCTCCTATAAATACCATATGATGGCAGCAGCCATTTAGAGCATTCATTCATTCAATTCATTCTTCATCATTTCTTTGCTCATTCATAATATATAAGAGAGTTGAGCATTTGTATTTGTTTTGGTTCGTTATGTGTGTTATTTGTTGTGCTGTTATAACATACGTTGTCATTGTATCCTGGGAGACAAGTACCGCTAACTCTAAACACCGATAAGGAGGACATAATTGTCTTAAGAACATAGTACCAAGTACTAGCCTTGACATATTAATTTCCTGCATATTCAACTTCGGTTCACTTTAGATAAGTGTATATACATATATCCCTTGTTCATCCTTTTTCCTAACAATTTGTATTATAAAAGAAGGTTTTAAACCAAGATGTTAAATATCCAGAATCAATATGCAAATCAACCAGGTAGTTTACTTTTTGACATGCAATTAGAAGTTAAGAAAAAATGGTTCAGTTGCTCGGGTAACAACTTCCTAGTTGGAAAACATGGTGCGACTTTGGTACACCGGCACTGTGAAATATGCTGGCCTTTAGGCACTTCCAGTTACTAGATCATATTGTTCTCACTTTTGCTTATAGTTTCTGTGATTGTTAGTGATTAGTAAACTAACCCAACATCATAGACATCTCATCATATTATCTATAAGCATTCAAGACGTGTAAGGATAACATGTGTTCATATATGCATTATGAATGAAAACATAAACTAATATCTTAAGGGCATAGACAACATGCTAACTTATTTTTTAATTGGTTTGTGGGTGAGGGATGTTACACCTAACATAGTTGAAAAAGATTCCATCATGACTATCAAATAAATGACACTCTTTCTCCTCCTTATCAAGTAAGATCTCCGTAGAACTCAAAATCAAGTGCTCTGCGTTGAAACTGAATGCCTTTTGGCAAATAAAAATAGCCCGCAGTATTAAATAATACCCTTTCAGAGAAGTATTGAGTAGGGATAAAATATCAAACAATAATAATATGTAGAAGGTAATACCTTTTTAAAGAAGTATGACCAAGGATAAAACATAAGCATCTTTATCTCGATATTGATAGTTGATTGGAGTAAAAGATTACCTTCAAGTGCCTTGCTAGCTCATTTGTGTGCAATAAGTTACAAAGCTTTGATTGTCCATAAGCAGCATTGCCATCATAACTGGAATATATGAATATATATTAAATCGAAGAAGACTGTTAAAGTTAGATGGACTATCATAACACTATTAAGTTATGATGTCTTAAAAGGCTAAAAATTATATAGTGTCTGGCTATGTCTGTTTGCAAGACAAAAATGAAGGGTGGGATAGGATTACTACGGACTATTTTATCCCATAGTTAGTCCACTATTTAATTTATGGACTATTTGCTATCATTTCTAAGGTTCATTTGATACCACAAAAGGGGATTATATAATATTGTCATTCCATTTGGGATTATAATTCATCATAAAATGGCCATAGAAAGGAAGCCTAAAGGAAAACGAAAACTTATGAAGGAGAAAGGAAGAATTATTACATCTACTTTTGTAAGAAATTCTTGCTTTTGCTTTTTTATCTGGATCATGACTCATACAGAAAAGAAAAGGCAGTATATTCATGTGTTTGTGTGTACATCTTTACATACACAAATACCTTGATTCATCATTGATTTTGTCAAAAAGAATCCCTTCTTTGTACCCACTCTTGTGAAGCACTGATGATAAATTAACAATTCTTCCTTCTTTCTGGCTTTCACATGCTGTACTTTTCATTGTCTCCAACAAAAGTTTTGTCAAATGAAATGGACCTGAGAAAAAAAATGATAAACACTCATATATGCATAAATGCTATAAGCAAATTAAGAAAGAGTAGCATTTTAAATTGGGGCAAGCAATAGAGAAAACCTTTTGAAGGGAACAATTAAATTTATTTATTATTTCTTTTTGAAAAGCTAAAATAAACAAGAAAAAGCAATTAAGTTATCATATCTGATCATGGGATAAGGTTTCAATATAGTTAGAGATTCTTTGGTAACAGCAGGAACAAATTGTGGGCAACATCAATTTACCAAAAGGGATAAAAGACATTTTGGTTTCTAACTCACAAGGTAACTAAGCTCCTGCCATCTTGATTGGAAACTACTGAAAGTAAGCGAAAGGTAAGCAACACATAAAAGTTGAAACGATTTGAAAGTTTTATGCTTAATGACGTGAAAGTGCAGTGTACAGATAGTTGGTATCAAAGTATTGATAGTAGAGATGATTCTGCAGAAGACACTTCCTAAGTTGCTATTCTAAGGAAAGGACAAGGATTAGAAAATGAAAGCTTATTTACCTGAACTATGTCAAGGGAATGAAACAATAGAATCCATTTCTTAGTAAGATATTATAGCATTAACAAGCTTGAATAGATGGAAAGCAAACATTAAACAAATCAATGTAACATACCCAAATGGTTAACTGCAAATTGCTGTTCTATGTTGTCTCTGGAAAGCGTGAAAGGGGGTGCCATAATCCCTGCGTTGTTACTTTCAACACCAAAGATAGCAAGCTCAATTCATGTGATGTTTCAAGATAAATTGCTAGAGGTAGATTAAAGCGTTATCATTCAGTTATACAGTATATTTGGAACAAGAAAAACACCTAGAATACATATAGTCCGTTAACATTGTTACATAGATATCTTACATGAGGATGTTCAGGGAAGACAGGAGGAAATATATTCGAAGCAAATTTTCTTCTTGGATGCCAATGAGTTGAGATCTATTTCCATGACATCGATTTTAGAATTGGGGATTTTCTGGAGTATTTGTTCTTTAACTTTTTCACCAGCTTTAACATTTCTCACTCCCATAACTACATGTACACCACGCACATAAAGCAAGGACACGTGCAGTTTTAAATATTCTCAAGACCATTTGATGCCCCTGAAATCATATATAGTAAAATTAAGCACTTCTCAATTGAGTTATAGAGCATCTCACGGAGGTATCCTACACCAAAATTCTCACACTATGTGCAGAACATGATACTAAATTATCCCAGTCATTTCAACATAGTTGTTATTATTATATAACGTTTAAATGCCAAAGAAACATATATAAAAGACCACACTGGTATAATTAAAAACAAAGTAGAGGCACCTTATTCTGGCCTGTGGTTTCTCTAAATTTAAATAATTAAGTAATATTTAACAACATGTGATCCCTCGACGTTGAAAAGGGAGTCACAGATAGGGTGATAAAGACATGTCTTTCCGACTAAGGCAATCTTGTTAAGATTTTATCTTGAGAAAACCACAAAAGCTTGAAGCATTTGAAAGCTATAATCACAAGTTCATAACATATTTAAAAGAGTTAGGAACTTCAATAATCGTTTTCAATGTAGTCTGATAAGATACAGGAAGGAAGCCAAAAAGACAGCGGTACCATCTGACATTTAGAATATTGAATTCAGTGGATCAGACAATGTTCTGGCGACTAGTACCAAACAGAACCTAAAGAAAATAATAAATATGAGATTTCAAGGGGTTAAAAGTCCGTACTTTTCTTGAGAATGAATTTTGGACTAAATACTTGCAGACTCAAAAAATCATTTTTCTAAACATTTGGCATTCATGTTGTGTATAACCCCTCGGCCAAGACATGCTTGAACCATAAACCTTTTCAAATGTAGTTGATGTCTATTCTATGATTGGCATTCACTAAATAGTTTTGGCTAATATTCATTTGACTATTAAAGAATACTCTAAAAATTCGAAGTGCATCAAGAAGAATGTGATGCAAGGGGCAGAATTACAAACCCAAAGACGTAAACCCCATCAACAAGGGAACACACATTTTGGGTTGGCCTACAATGGATCAAGATGAATATTTCTCATGAAAAAGTCTAACCCAAAATGAAGTACAAAGAAATATATAGGAACATGTCTTTGGATTACTGTATTGTAAGTGAAGCGACCATATTTTGGACCATTCTTGTAGTACTTTATTTTTTCCTTTCTTTTTCCAGGGTTTGTTTGTTTTGGGGGTAGGCGAAGAGATAGATAAATCAAACATGAGTCCATCTTCTAACTCCACAAACAATTTGTACTACTCAAAAGGTCAAATTTAGTACATTTTCACACCAATTAAGCAATTTAAATCACTCAAGGTCGAACTCCATATATCTAACTAATTGAAGCAACATTTGACATACTATAAGCTGATCAAAAATACAGGAAACTTTTTCATAACCTAAGCCATGAACATCCACATCAACAAAACTATAATAAACAAACTACATCTAAGTTAGTATTGGAACAAACCCACAAAGAAAAATGAAAAAAAATACAAATAAAGAAAGTAAAGAGGAAATAGAAGGAAACCCAGATTAGAAAAATACCTGTAACAATGGCAGTGAGGCCAGTTCCATCAACTCCTTGAGTAACTTGCTCAGCTGTAGAACTACCAGAGAACCCAGATGGCCCGGCCCTTCCAAAAATCCACATGCTTTGTTTCTACCTTTTAGAATCAAGATTTGATCAGGAACACAAAAGAGAAGCAATGGCTGTAGTTTGGTAGTGCTGCTGATTCTGAAAGCTAATAATGTAGCCCAATAGTCCTTATTATAAGTGACTGAATAAAGGAGTGAAATAGCTTTAGCCGGCCAACTGTGACTAATAAAAAGACAATAATTTATTCAAAGTTGTTTCCAAAATTACTATATACTAAGCTCTACTCCTTTAAAAATATATATTACCTCCTACCCTTAATATTGATCCTTTTAGAAAAGTATTTGTCCCTTAATATAAGTCTAATATAAGTCGTTTGAGAATTACTTAGTTTTCAATATTACTCTAATTATTAAATATAACTTTGGTTCTCTTATTATTTTTTATTCAATAAATAACATTATATTTTTTCAATACAAGAACAATATAGACAATTGATATTATATTTAATGCTATACAATCATTTCCTTAATACTTGTGCACAACTCTAAAACAACTTATATATTATATATTAAGGGACTTAGGGAGTACTAAATATTATAATCATCCCAAGATAATGTTAATACCAGTTTTTGTAATATAGTCCATGAATTCCATAATAATGGACATTTTTAAAAAAATGTTTATTCTAATTTACTTGTCATTTACACTTTTTTAATATAATAAATTATTTATTTTTATATGATCTCATTCTCTCTTCTTTTTTTAAAAAAATTTTATCTTCTATTAGTAAAACATCCCACAAATGATAGCTATCAAATGATAGAATAAATTATTTTTTAATTCATGACAAAAATTAAAATCACCGTCATTATGAAATGGAAAGGAGTATTAAACAGCAAAAAATAATTTTAATATTTCTTATAATTATTTTAAACAAATAAATAGCAATAACAATGAAGAATTATAATTTTTTATTATTGTGCCAATCACCAATAACAATTATAACTTTAAAAAGACATTTATATTTTAAACTGAAATAAACAGGCACACAATGAAGAAGATTAATAATCACTATGGCCTGTTGTTGTTTTTTGACTTTTTTCTTCATGTTTTCTTGCTCAATCTCTTTCCAGGATCTGAGTATCTCCTTTCACGTTCTTTCATCAAACATTGGGGCCATCCTTTTATTTTCTATTCTTGGCTCAGCCCCACCACAATCTGGAACTGTTTTTTGTATATTTCCCTCTCTGCCAAGAATTATAATATATTATACTCATAAAAATGGACATCTTTTCTCCTACTGAGGTAGTAGTACTTATTGCCATTTCTTTTTAGAAACCTATAAATAAACCTATAAATATAAACTAAAAAGTATCATGAATATCACCAACTAATGGTGGGATCGTTATAATATAATTATTATATATTATATTATATATAATATTTAAAAATATGTAAAATTAATTAATTTATCTACAAAAAAACTAAACTAAACCTATTTATATAATGTTTATTTTATATAACTATTAAATAAATACTAAATTTAATCATGATCATAACTCAAAACTCGAGTTATAAAATCAAACACAAATAAACATAGACACATTCAATCAAATTCAAATGTTTAAAAAAAAATTGTAACGAATTGGTAAAATTTTAGATAAAGCGAATTAATGGTTCACTAAAATTGTAAACCGGTTCCTGCCAGTTATTGGTGTCGAATTTTAGTATAAACTGATTAATTGATTTAAACCAGACCGGAGTGGAAATCGGTTCCTGTTTTTACCGATCCGGTCCGGTTCTAATAACTTTGCTTGGGCCTCTGTTTATTTTTCTTGTTTTTTTCCCTCTCCTTTTCAATTAGATAATACTCGGCAAACAGCTTACAGCATAGAGGATTTTATTAATAATAACAAAAAATAGAGAAGGGTTACCTCAAAAAACAGATGCCAAACAGCTACAAAAGAAAATGAATAAATAGGACATGAACACGCAATAACCTAACTCACATCAAACTCAAGAGACCTTAGACAAAAGTTATTAACTGGGGAGTATTAATTTAGACACAGATTTTACACATAAGGAGAAGGTAAACATATCTATTGATGTGGTCTTTCCTTATTCAGCAATCACACTATATGCTTCTTATTTCTCATAAGCTTTCCTTTTTCTTTCCTAGCCACCCAATTTACTTGGGCTGTGTCA
Source organism: Panax ginseng (assembly GCA_020205605.1). Lineage (NCBI taxonomy): Eukaryota > Viridiplantae > Streptophyta > Magnoliopsida > Apiales > Araliaceae > Panax > Panax ginseng. Next base: position 30,511,523 of record CM035138.1, on the reverse strand, counting down.
AGGTCAAGCTGAAATCCCACAATTTCTTGGCCAATTCTGGATCTTTAGCCATTGGACTTGGTTCCGCTTTGTTGCAGTCCATAAAATATTCACCGCTAACCCCTTTAACTTGCGGATGCAATGCCAAATAACAAGTAGTTGCTGCTCCCTGTAACCAACATTATTTATGCTAATTTTAAACTCCTTTAAATTGGAATGTATCATCGAAAATAAAGTAGTAAAGCAAAGACGAATAAAGAAAAAAGGCGTAACATAAAAAACAGGTGCATATTATGGAGGAAGAAAAGAACAAACCTGAGCAACATTTTTAACGAAGAATTTTGCAAAGGTTTTGAATATCCCTGCAATGAAGGAAGGAATCAGGTCACTAATATCAAACAACAAAACATAGTTAGAGGTATAAGTCAAAAGGCTCAAATACTTACAACCCAAAACGCCGAGGTTGTTTACAATATTGGTGGCAACAACTCCAGGATGTAGCGAATTTGCAGTTATATTCACCCCTTCCTCCTGATAAAAGTAGAACAACAACAACAATTTTATCTTAGGTTGTAACTAAAAATGATAAACTAAGAATAACTGTAGTAAAATGAGAACAGGTTGCTGCTATCATTAGTCATCCTAAGCATGATGGGTTCTACATGAACAGAAGGAGCAAGTAATACTCGTTCGAGTTCTGTTTTTTTTTTTGTTTTTGTACCATTAAGATTACGTTTCAACGTAGAGATCAAAATGCTAAATATCTATAATGGGCAAGTGAGTAAGCTAGAGTTTTTCATTTCTTAACAAGCAGTAAGAAATATCAGCACATAACAATTCATTCGCTCCTTATATAGTAATCATCTCCACAGTACTTTCTAAATAAGGAAGTTTATTAAATATTATGCAATATAGGCAGTAAACTTTCAAAGAAGCATGACTCAGAAAAAAAGATAGCAATCTTCATGTTTATATATTGATAGTTAATTAGAGTAAACCATTACCTTGAAACGCCTAGTAAGCTCAAGACAGTGCAATGTGTTACAGAGCTTTGATTGTCCATAAGCAGCATTGCCGTTGTAACTGGAATTTGCGATAGGAAATTGAGAAAGACAGTTAAAGTTAGATGGAATATTATTGTAACATTTGTGTACATAGCTTTTAATTGATTAATGGGGAAAAAAAGTAATATATAGCATGTGGTTTCACACAAAAGAAACGGAGAAAAAGAAGTATGAAATATCATCTTTTGTAAAATTAAAAAAAGAAAGAATAAAGAAATAGTGCTTTTGCTTTAATATTTAAACCATCTTCTTGCAGTTATAATAATATACTTATAAACAAATAGACACACATGCACACATATGGGGCCATATATATATGCACATGTATATATATATATATTTGCACATAAATATATACCTTGCTTCATCATTGATTTTGTCAAAACGAATTCCTTCTTTGTATCCATATCGGTGGAGCTCTGATCCTACATTAATAATTCTTCCTTCGATCTTGCTTTCTTCTGCTGTCTTTTTCATGGTGTCCAACAAAAGATTTGTCAAAAGAAATGGACCTGAGAAAATTTAAGAAATGTTCTTATACAAATGTTATGGGAAATTTAACAGAGAGTTGAATTTTAAGTTGGCAGTTAAAAAGAAAATTGATAAAAAAAAAACATTCAACAAACTTTTTTCAATGTACCATACCCAAATGGTTAACTGCAAGTTGCTGTTCTATATTGTCTTTAGAAAGCGTGAACGGAGGTGCCATTATCCCTGCATTGTTACTTTCAACACCAAAAAATAGTATGTTCAGTTCTTCTAGTGTTGGAACATAAACTAGAATAACTAGATTAGAACTATATAATTCAGTTATTTAACTTATTTTTAAAAAAAAAACACGGAAGGCAGTAGTGGATTAACATTGAACATTGCCACATAGTTTTCTTACATGAGAATGTTCAAGGGAAGACCAGAGGAAATATATTCCTTCGCAAATTTCCTTATGGATTCCTGTGAGTTTAGATCTATTTCCATAACATCAATTTTAGCATTGGGGATTTTCTGGAGTATTTCTTGTTTAACTTTTCACCAGCTCTAACATTTCTCACTCCCATAATTACATGCACACCTCATAGAAGGCAAGGACACGTGCAGTCTCTATTCCAATACCGTTTGATGCTCCTGAAAATTATACAGAGTATAATTAAGAATTTCTCTATCAAGTTATAGGTTAGTACCAAGGTATAAAATAGCACAATTCTCACTATTTGCTCATGATATTAATTATGCAAATCCTCTCTACATATATGTCAGTATCTCAATGCCAAAGAACAAGAAAGAAAATAGCTTCATCACCTTTATAGTGCCAAATCAAATGAATATTTCAGAACTTAAAATAGTTTAATGATATTGAATAACATGCAATGATATATATAGAAATACACACATCCTCAAGAACCAAACTAACACAATCTTGTTAAGCCTTTATCTTGAGAAACAGCAGAATCTTGGAAAATTGAAAAGCTAACAATCAGAGCCTATTCAAAGAAGTCAAAAACTTCAATACAAATTTTAGATCCCATCAATAAGTTACAGAAAAAACAAAGCTAAAAAAATAATACATTCCTATCTGAAGACAAAATTTTAATTCAGTTGATCAGACAAGTTCCTCAAGCACTAACAAAAACAATAGAAAATAATCAGTATGAAGCACTGGATATTTCAATGGGTTAAGAATAGGTACATTGTTGAGGATAAATTTGGACTAAAGATTACTTCATTAAGGCTCCAAAAAAAAATCACTTTTTTTTATTTTAAAGTTTTGACATCCTTTGTGTTTACAATCTTCAATCATGACCTGCCCGAACCAAAAACCTTAAAAAAATTCACTATATAGGTTTACCAATAGCAATCAGAAGACGGTAAAAGATAATTAACCACCAGGGTAATTGATCATACTGGATCCATACGAGGACCTCAAGTGTTACCTTGAGTTCTGACAAGGAAGGAAGGTACTAGGCCATAATGTAAAGTTTAAGATTATAAAGATGACATTTTTTTTTTAGTTCCTCTTTTTTATTTATTAACGTTTTTCAAGCAAAGCAATCAAAAGGCGAAGTTTAGAAAGTCATCAATACTCGGGTCAGAACCGCAGCACTCCGAAGCACTCTAAGGGTGCACATGGCCTGATGGATTTCACATGTTAAGCCATATCTCTTCACGTTGCACCCATTCGATTTGCAAGGGTTGTAACCCATCTGAAGGGTCACTAAACCCTCCTATAATACCGTATGGGAGCAGCCATTTAGAGCATTTAGAATTCATTCATTCAATTCATTCTTCATCATTTATTCACTCATACTCATAGTATATAAGAGAGAATTTAGATGCTATAACACAAATTGTCATTATATTCTGGGAGACAAGTGACGCCAACTCTAAACACCGATAAGGAGGGCATAATTGTCTTAAGGACATAGTGTGACGGCCCCAAAAATAGGTATACAACACCCATTCTGAGTCGCCAAATAAATGGTACAAAAAGAAAACTACAACTTCATTACTACAATTGTCGTGCAAAATACGACAACACATACTGTGAGTTTAAATACAAATATTGTCTTCTAGACAATATCCACACTCAAATAAGTCCTCATTACAATTATTCATACACTATTTTACAAAAAAAAAATTGTGAGGATAGCTAAAACAACTTTCTAGAACCATCACTCTCTACCCCGACTGGTTCCTGCTAACAACAAGGAAAAGGGTGAGCTCAACTAGCCCAGTAAAGAATATTAGAACTAAGATAATATACAACAAATTATCATTAGTCTTCAACAGGGAAAAATCTGATAGAATATAATAGACAACAAGTTTTAGATCAACAAATGCAGCGGAAACAACAATCCATTAGAAGAGTCACGTAGAGAATGAATTCTACTATCTTCTAAGATTTAAAAATCCATCATCAATATTTTATCCCTGTAACATTAATCAATATACATCTTGCATCAAATATTCATCTTTGCACTACGGGCCAAAGATATTCATCAGATAATAATTCATCTTTGCACTACAAGCCAAAGATATTCATCAAGTATCACCTATTAAAGACTGAGAATGATGAAAAACATTTTAGAGAACGAATCCAGTGAGACAGAAAGACAAATATTAGGGATTCATAGTTTAGTTTATCCAAGTTCAATAATACTCCATAATAAACTATAGTGCAGTAAAATTCAAGAATGAAGATCAAAACATGGATTAAATTTCAAGAATAAGGGTCACAACAGATAACTTGGAAGAAAAAATAATAAATTTTTTTCCTTTTGTGAACAGTACTCAGTCATGAAAAGTTCTAAATTTGATAAAAAGTTCAGACCAATAATCCTATGAAATGATATTAGATGAAGCGAAATTTTTAATCATTTCAGGAATTATAGAAGCAATACTTACCATAGTAAGTTCAAATTTAAGAATACGAGAAGAAATAATATCGCTTACGTAATATGGAGTATGAAAGAAAATAATATTTCTCACGAGTGTTGCAATAAAATAATATCATTTACCTTAGTAGAAGTTGGATTTGACTGGAATATCAAATATTATTCTGAGAAAATCTTGCAGAAAAACTACGCTCAAAGTATTCTTATACTCAAGAAAAATACTCACAATAATATAGAATAAGAATTTATGATTATTAAGGTGTGATTGAGGAAGGAGGGGTTACCCCCTATTTATAAAGAATCTTGAAGGAGAAAAGAAAGAGATATAAGCCTACCGACATTTCCTTCTTTTTCTCCTCTGCCTAATATCATGCCTAACATTTCATATTTTCAAATGGGTGGGGCCATCCCTTTGAAGAATGGTTTGCAAGAAAGAAAAAGAAACAAGCCAGCTTTGAAAAAAAAAGACAAGGCATGACTCATCTTTGAAAAAAAAACAATGCTCCTGTAATACATTTGAAAATTAAGAATTTGCAGACAGCTTTCTCACCCACCATTTCCACCAACCAAACCAAGCTAGCATTCCAAAATCATTTTGATTACCTCCACCCCTTAACCACATGTTTATATATATATATATATATATATATATATATATATATATATATATATATATATATATATTATTAAACAATTATAATATATTATAATAATATATATGAATGAATATTTTATCGGAAAAGATAAAATACCAATTTTCATCAAATGCCACATCTTAACAAAATTCCTCCGTTTAAATCCACATAAAATAAATATTTTCTTATCATATAAACCAATAATTAATTATTCACAAATAATATTACGTAATCACAATAATGACAACTGTGTCGTTCTCGTGGAAGAGGGGCTTTCAGATAAGGATTTCTCCTCATTTGGCGGCATGATTAGGTGACCAAACCTCTCCTTGATGTAACTTTTTAGACATTGCCAATAATGCTATCTAATAATATTATTCAAATAATATGAATTATTGATCCGATAATGGGAAATACTATGCGGTGACAATTATTGAAACAACAATAATATAAAATATTAACGCAAAGAATTATTGAATCAATAAAATAAAATATTGAATAAAGAATTAATTAAACAATTATTAGTAGTGCCTTTCTTACGTAAGAATCAATAATTCAACAATCATCATGCAATATCGTGTGCTACTGTGTAACCACGCGTAATATTGTATTTTAACCACTAGGTATTCCAACAGTGTTAACGGTAACAACTACGCCGTTATTTATAAAAACTCAAGCTTGTCATTTTCTTTATCCGACAGTTATCCGTTATGGGGCCCACAAATGGCTGCGCTGTCGTACGAATATTCTCCGACAGAAAGAATATTCCACGACCAAACGAATATTTCCCGAAAAAATGAATATTTTATAACCACTTGCTTATTTTGTAAAATTTACACATTTCACCCATAACCAAAGTATTATATCAAATTAACTCCATATTATTTCAAGATAATAAATAGAGAAAATTCAATTTTATTTATAATAAGTTGGGGTCTTACAACCACCCCTCCTTATGAAATTTCGTCCTCGAAATTGACGTGCGTACCTGGTGTTTTGAAAAGGTGAGGGTACCTCGCTTTCATTTCCGATTCCAACTCCCAAGTCATTTCCTCAATAACATGGTTCCTCTACAAAATCTTAACTTGTGGTATAACTTTGGTGCTTAGGACATGCTCTTTCCTATCCAAGATCTTAACAGTTACCTCTTCGTACGTTAAATCTTCAGCTATCTCGTCTGGTTCTAACGCAATAATATGGTTCGGGTCTTTCACATATTTACGAAGCATAGATATGTGAAAAACATTATGAACATGAGACATACTTAGAGGTAAGCTTGAAGTCTATAAATACATTTCCTATTCGGTCAAGAATCTCAAATGGACCAACAAATCTTGGATTGAGCTTTACTCTCTTGCCAAATCTTGTAACTCCCTTCCATGGAGCAATACGTAACAGTACATGATCTTCAATATTAAATTCCACGTCCTTTCGATGAAGATCAGCATAACTCTTTTGTCGATCTTGTGCCGTTTGTATACGTTGTCGAATCGTTTGGATCTTCTCTGTAGTCATTCGTACCAACTCTGGTCCCAACAATGTTGCTTCTCACACCTCATCCCAGTATACTGGAGAGCGACACTTTTGTCCATACAATGCTTCAAATGGAGCCACACCTAAACTTGCTTGATAACTGTTGTTGTAGGAGAATTCCACCAATGGTAGATACTTATCCCAACTCCCTTTGAAATCTAGGACACAGAGTCTTAATATATCTTCAAGAGTTTGAATAGTCCTCTCTGATTGTCCGTCTGCTTTGAGAATGGTATGCTTTAAATCAATCAGAAAATCCGTGCCCATAGCTTTCTGCAAGCTAACCCAAAATCGTGAAGTGAATCTTGGGTCACAATCCGAAACTATGGATACTGGCATGCCATGAAATCTCACAATCTCATTCACGTACATACGAGCAAGACGTTCAAGGGAATAAGTCTCACGTATAGGCAAGAAATGAGCAGACTTGGTTAATCTATCAAAAATAACTCAAATCGCATATATGCCTTGAGAAACTTTGGGAAGACCCATAACGAAATCCATAGTAATGTGTTCCCACTTCCATTTCAGAATCTCAAGTGGTTGCAATGGACCCTTCGACACTTGATGCTCTGCCTTTACACGTTGACAGGTTAAACAGCTCAAGATAAACTCCGCGATCTCTCTCTTCATATTGTTTCACCAAAATGTATGTCGAAGATCATGATACATTTTGGTACTCCCAAGATGGATTGCAAACGGGGTGTTGTGTGCCTCCATCATGATTCTATGCTTCAAGTCAGAATCGTTAGGAACACAAAGTCTAGAGTTGACTCGATGTATTCCTTCTTCATCGATTCTTGCTTCTGGAACAGCACCTTCTTGCACTTTCTTCTTCATAGTTCTACTCGTATATTCGCCATCATCACATGGGTCCCTGGAGTCTTTAACTCAATCTCCATCCTTTATAAATTGTACAAAATGGGTCTTTGTGTTAACAACATCGCACTCGTACCCACATACGATCTTCTACTCAATGCGTCAGCTACTACGTTTGCTTTTCTAGGATGGTATTGAATGGTATGATCGTAATCTTTCAACAGCTCGAGCCAACGTCGTTGCCGCATGTTATGAATAATTGTAATGAGGACTTATTTGAGTGTGGATATTGCCTAGAAGATAATATTTGTATTTAAACTCACAGTATGTGTTGTCGTATTTTGCACGACAATTTTAGTAATGAAGTTGTAGTTTTCTTTCTGTACCATGTATTTAACGACTCAGAATGGGTGTTGTGTACCTATTTTTGGGGGCGTCACAGTTGGTATCAGAGCTTAGGGATATGGTCTCTGGCAGAGATCGGGGAATAGAACTAGGTGGGGAGAGATGAGTAAATCTTTCGCTAGTATGTCCTACCTAAGCTTATTTGTTAGTCGGTCATAATATAGGGATATTATGTGATATGTTAATTTGTTTAATTAACCCTTGTTTTATGGCAGTATTTAAGAATGGCTGCTGAGAACGTTAACAATAGAGTGTATGAGACTGTGGAACAACCTTTAGTCACAAACCAGGAGAACGTACAACAGGAAGGCAATATTCCCTCTGTAAACAACACTACCGAGCAAACGATGAATGATAGAATGTTTAAGAGCTTTTTTCAGTTCATGAAAAATCAGACGAGGGAGACTCGTGTACAAAATATGGGTGGAAGTTATAGCAACGCGCGATCTGTCACAACCAAGCAGTTCAAGGAGTTGGGACCACCAGAATTTATTGGAAAGTCGGATCCGATCAAGGCGGAAACGTTGGTTAAGTAAATTACCAAGATATTCGATGTCTTGGGATGCACGGAGGAACAGAAGGTTCCATTCGCCACCTTTATATTCCGCGGTGAGGTAGACTACTGGTGGGAGTCTCGTAGAAGCGTACATCACTTCTTGCCGACTCAATATGTCTTGGGAAGCGTTTAAAAACTATTCAATGACAAGTACTTTCTGAAAGTATTAAATCATATGAAGGAGGTAGAGTTTATCGACCGCACAAAACAACATGACGGTGTCTAGTATGAGGCGAAGTTCACGAGTTATCCAGTTTGCACCTCATTTGGTAGAGAATGAGGAACGAATGACAAGGATGTTTCTGAGAGGTCTAAAACCCGAGATTCGGCAATATCTTATCTCTCATAAATTTTTTTTATATTCAGATGTTGTAAACATGGCTCAATTACTAGAGCGAGATAATGAGTATGTTCAACCAAGGGAACACAACCAGGGTTATACCTGGGTGGCGGCCATCATCGAACAATGAAAACCAAAGTAGGGAGGAAAACATTCTTCGACAAAAGCGGTAACCACTACTGGTGGTAATCGTGGTAAGTGATAATAGAAAGAGCGAGTCGGGAGGAGATTTCAAAAGAGAAGGTACAACAATGATAACGTGAAGACGCCAAAGACAAACATCAACTATTTTTAGGGGAGGAGAACGCACCTTGGCTGCGTTTTATTACAAATCTGAGAAAGAGGGACATATCATCATTGAAACTACCCACAACAATCCAAGGTGTGTTATAACTGTGGAAAGGAAGGTCATATAGCTAGAGATTGTCTAGTTGTGAAACCAAGTTCAACGGGGATGGTGACTCCAAAGACTTTCCCGGATAAGTCAAATCAGCGGTTCCTGAAAGAGCATTTGTCATGACTGGCCAAAACGGAAGGAACCCGAATGAGGTGATCACGGGTAAGCTAATCATAAACTCTTGCGAAGTTTATACCTTACTAGATAACGATTCTACATATTCTTTTATCTCCCCTGCTTGTGCTCAACGTTTAAACTTGACTCCGGAGAAATTAGACTTTGATTTATCAGTGGAGACTCCGTTAGGAGAAACTTTTGTTACGTCCACTGTTTATAAATCTTGCTTAATCCAAGTTGGCACCATCACATTACCTGTGGATCTTATCTCTTTAATGATACTTGCTTTTGATGTGAATTTAGGGATTGATTGGTTAACCACTCATCATGCCAAAATTGATTGTTTTCGTAAGGTTGTTAGTTTTTATATTCCTAACCAACATATTGTGCGAATTCAAATAACTAAACCACTAAAATCAATCACTGTCATATCAAGCCATAAAGTTATTCGTTTATTAAAAAATGGATGTCTAGCTTTCTTAGCCCATGTTATGGATTTGAACATAGACAAGTCAGATTTGAATAATATTTTTGTTGTTAATGAATTTCCTGATGTATTTCCTGAAGAACTTCCCGGTCTACCCCTAAAACGTGATGTTGAATTCTTTATTGACCTTGAACCGGGTACAAAACCCATTTCTAAAACCCCATATCGAATGGCTCCTATTGAACTTCAGGAGTTAAAAGTCCAACTACGAGGAATTGTTAGACATCGCTTTCATTCGTCCTAGTACATCTCCTTGGGTGCTGCTCTGTTTTATTCAGTAAAGAAGAAAGACTTTTATATGCGACTTTGTATTGACTACCGAGAATTGAACCATGTCACCATCAAGAATAGGTATCCGCTACCTCGCATTGATAACCTGTTTGACCAGTTGCAAGGAACACAATTCTTTTCAAAGATCAACCTTCGTTCTGGATATCATCAGCTGAAGATTAAAACTGAGGATATTCTAAAGACTGCTTTCAGAACTCGGTACGGGCATTATAAATTCTTAGTCATGTCTTTTGGATTGACTAATGCTCCTGCTGCTTTTATGGATATGATGAACCGTGTATTCAAGAAATATTTGGATCAGTTCGTTGTTGTCTTTATTGATGATATTCTCATCTATTCCAAAAGCCGTGAAGATCATGAGCACCATTTAAAGCTGATACTTGAAAGGCTTCGTGAAAATAAGCTATACGCCAAGCTAAAGAAATGCGAGTTCTGGCTTGAGGAAGTAGCATTCCTTGGGCACGTGGTGTCAAAACATGGAGTATCTGTTGACCTGGCGAAGATTGAAGCAATACAAAGTTGGGAGCAACCGAAGTCGGAGATTTCTGGGCTTAGCTGGTTATTATCGGAGATTCTTCGAAGGATTTTCTCGAATCGCTACTCCTTTAACTCAGTCAACTCGGAAGGATACAAAATTTGTCTGGAGCGAGGAATGTGAGAAGAGTTTCCAAGAGCTCAAGAGGAGACTCATTTCGACACCTGTTCTGGCAATACTGTGAGACCCCAAATTTTATGAATAAATATTTAATTTTCTCGAAATAATTTTTTGAATATTATGGTGTGGATTTGATATAATGTTATAGTTGTGGATAGTATTTATAAATTTTGCAAAGTATGCAAGTTGTTATATAATATTCGATTGGTCGGGTAATATTCGTTTTATCAGGGAATATTCGTACGACGACACAATCATTGGTGGACCCCACAACGGAAGTATTGTCGTAGTAAGAAAATGACAGAATTATCTTTTTATAAAAATAACGGCGGAAGTATTACCGTTAAAACTATTGAACTACCAGGTAGTAAAAAAGTACAATGAATACGTGTGGTTGCATAAAGACACGGTATTGGTTATTAATACTTATGTGAGAAGTCACTCAGTTATACTCAATTATTGCTACAGTAATTGTTGGATCATATCTCTCATATTATTGATTCAATTATTGTTACAGTATCATCTGCATAATATGATATATTATTAAATCAATAATTGAGACGACAAAGTTATTCATATTATTATTTGCAATATTGACAATATCTAGAAGTTCTGTCAAGGAGAGGTTTGGTCACTTAATTGCGCGTCAATATGGAGAAATCCTTATCGAAAAGCCCCCTCTTTCTTGGGAACGACCTGGTTGTTAAATATTGTGAATTATAATATTAATGATGAATAAGTTCGTGTTGATTAAAGATGAATTTTATAGTTCCATTGTGTTGGAATTATTTGTGTTAGTGGAAATCGATATTTTTTTCGATAATAATTGATGTCTGGAGGTTATATTGTTCAATCGGGTATTCGGGGCACTTTTTCGTGTTGGAGTACTATTCACGAGTTACTATTCACGAGTTACTATTCACGGGGTGCTATTCACCCGCAAAATATATTTCTTTTCGGTCCAAATCATTTTTTAGTACAATATTATTCCATGAGGAGATGTGCTAATTTTTTCGAATAGTTGGTTGAAGATATAATAGTAAATTAATATGGACCATTGGTGAAAGTTATAATAGTGAATCAATATAGATCATTTGGTTTAAAGTTTTAATAAGTAAATCAAGATGGACCGTTGCTTTAAGTTTTAATAGTAAATCAATATGGACCATCCGCTTTAAAAGTAAATCAATCTGACCGCTTCATGAATTAGTTACTATTCACCCATTCTCCTATAAATAAAGCTCATTCCTTCATTATTTCTTACGAATTCACTGAAACTCTAGAGAGAGAAACTATAGAGAGAAAGAAGAAAAGTATTCTGCTACTTCACTACTCTAATATCCAGTTTCTTCTAAGGTAAGGGATATTATTTGTTGTACTCGTAAGGGGTATTATTTCTTTCTTATTCATGAAGAAAACTTCTGCTATTCTATTCTTTATTATTCTCATTGGAATAACTCAGTATATCGCGGCTACCCTATACTTGGTGAAATTCTTCATTATTCCATTTTTATCATTATGTTGAATAACTTTTATCTGCTAAGCACCGCATACATGGTGAAATTATTCATTATTCCATTCTTTGTCATTATGTTGGAATAACTTTTGCTTATCTGATACCGCATATATGGTGAAATTCTTCATTATTCCATTCTTTATTATTCTGCTGGAATAACTCAGTATACGCGGCTACCCTATACTTGGTGAAATTCTTCCATTATTCCATTCTTTATCATTATGTTGGAATAACTCGCCTATGCAAAAGTACCGCATACAAGGTGAAATTCTTACATTATTCCATTCTTTATTATTCATTTGAACATCCTGTCTGCAAGCGTTTATGCTTTAACTGGTTTCATTATTTATTATTCTGTCGAAATATCATGTCTGTGCGTTTATGCCGGACCTGGTTCCATTATTTATTATTCTGTTGGGAATAACATGTCTGTGTAGTCTATCGCACGCATGGTGAATCCTTTTGTTATTCCATTCTTTATTATTCTGTTGGAATAACCTGTCTATGTGGATAACCACATGCATGGTGAATGATCATTTGTATTCATTCCTTATTAAATTGTGGAAATGATTTGTATACGTGGATTACCACATGGCGGAAGAAGATCCATTTGCAGTTTCATATATTCTATTATACTCAGTTGGTTAAAATTTTGGCTTCTATACTCCATGAAATTAGTGAAAAATCCTTGATATTTGCGCTTCATCCAGTATCTTTTCATGGAAATATTCTTCTGAGCATTCTTGAATTTTACTCTACAAGGCAGTATCATGTTGACAAATTGGATGTTATTGGTTCCTGGATAAATTAATTTATAAATCTTTAAAATTTATTCTTGAACTTGTTTTATTGAATTATTATGTCATTGTCATCATCCTCATGCTTATATTGTGATGAAAGTCATCTTTGGCTTACGTGCATAGATGGACTTGGTATGATTATGACCAGAGATTATTCGGTATAATCATGACCGTAATGTGACGAATGATGTGGTAAAAGTCCTCATTGGCCTGTAGTTCATTGGTGGACAGTTGTTGGTATGATTATGACCAGGGATTATTCGATATAGTCATTACCATTGATGATTACATGAATATCCTTGGCCATGGAGCAGGGATGATTCGATTTTAATTATGAAGCTGAGTCTCAGCGATAAAGTTGATGAAAAACTTTTTAAATCATAGAAGATAGTAGATTTTATACCTTACTTGACTCTTCTAATGGATTGCTTGATCCGCTGCAGTTAAACTTGTTGTCTATTATATTCTATCAGTTTAACATTGTTGAAGGCTAATTATAATTTATTCTGCATTATCTTAGTCATAATATTTCTTACTGGGCTAGTTGAGCTCACCCTTTCTTTCACTGTTCTCTTCAGGAAATGAGAACGTAGCAGGGACTAGTCGGGGAACAGAGTGATGGTCCTAGATGGTGCATTAGTGGTCCTCACTATTCTTGGAAATAGTGTGATAATAAATGTAATGAGGACCCCATTGAGTTTGTATATTATCTAGATGACAATATTTGTATTAAAACTCACAGCATATGTTTAGTCGTATTTTATACGACTGTTGTATAATTAAGTTGTATTTGTATTCAGTACCTTGTATCTGGCGACCCAAGATGGGTGATGTATACCTGTTTTGGGGGCGTCACAGTTGGTATCAAAGCTTAGGGATATGATCCCTGGCTGAGATGTGAGACAAGAACTAGGAGGGGAGAGACGGAGAATTCCTTCGCTAGTATGACCTACCTAAGTTTATTTGGTATTTAATTGGTCTGTCATAGTATAGGGATAATATGTGATATGGTAATTAACCCTTGTTTTGTGACAGTGTTTGAAAATGGCATCTGAAAATGTTAAGATCAGAAATGAAGCACATGAGACCGTTGAGTCACCAACGATCAATACCTAGGATGACGAGCAACAACACGATAATAATCACACCGGCCATCGGAACAATGATAACCATCGTGGGGGAAATTATCATGCCAAGAATGGTAACCACTTTGGTGGTAATCATGGCCAAGATAATAGAAGTGGAAATTTCAAGAAGAAAATGTCATTTAGCTCGATTTTGTCAGATATAGTGAAGTCAAGTCCAAATTGGGCCACGGTGGCACCAAAGGCGATACTTGACAAAACAAAGCTCGGTGGTTTCAGGAAGAGCATTTTTGTGACTTCTCAAAAGCGAATCGAATTTAACAAAGTTAGCACTCAAGTTAGTTAATTATAAATTCTTGCGAAGTCTATACCTTATTAGATATCTGGGATTCTACCCATTCTTTTATCTTTCTTGCTTATACCTCAACGCTTAAATCGACTTTCAGAGAAGTTAGACTTTGACTTATCGGTTGAAACTCCGTTTGGAAAAACCTTCATTACATGTGCTATCCAAGTCTTGGATGAGAGTCACAGTTTTGAATGATATTTCTATTGTTAATAAATTTCCTAACGTATTCTTGAAGACTTCTTAGCCTACCCCTAGAGCGTGAAATCGAATTTTGTATTGACCCCAGTACAAAACTCATTTCTAAAACCCTTAAATATTTCTTCAACTAAAGCGAACGTAACATGCGCCAAAGACGTTGGCTCGAGCTGTTGAAGATTACGATCGTACCATTCAATACCATCGTGGGAAATCGAACGTGGTAGCTGACGCATTGAGTAGAAGATCATATGCGTTTACGAGTGTGATTTAGTTAACACAAAGACCCATTTCGTACGACTTATAAATGATGAAGATAGAGTTAAAGACTCTAGGAACCCACGTGAAGATAACGAGTATACGGGTAGAATCGACTTTAATCGATAAAGTTAAAGCCGCTCAAGCTACACATCCGGAGCTGATGAATGTGAAGAAGAAGGTTCAAGAGGGCGTTATTCTAGAAGCAAGAATTGATGAGGAGATGAAATCTCAACCCTCGATTTTATTGGCCCATTTGAAATCCTTGATCGAGTAGGAATTGTGGCCTATAGACTCGTTTTACCGCCAAGTATGTCGCGTGTTCATAACGTTTTTAACGTATCGATGTTACGTAAATATGTGGACGACCCGAACCACATTATTAATTTAATACCGGACGAGATAACGGATGATTTAACGTATAAGGAGATACGTGTTAAAATCTTGGATAAGAAGGATTATATTTGTAAGATCCCAACTTTTATAAATAAAGATGAATTTTCTATAAATATCATTTTTGAATATTATGGAGTAAATTTGATATAATGTTATAGTTGTGGGTAATATTTATAAATTTTTCAAAGTATGCAAGTTGTTATATAATATTCGATTGGTTGGGGAATATTCGTTTTAACAGAAATATTCGTATAACCAAGACAATCATTGGTGGACCCCAATAATGTAATTATTATTTGATTGAGAAAACGACAAAAATACTTTATGAAAATAACTATGAAGTTTTACTGTTAACTGTTGAAACACTCTTCGTGTTAAAAGTACAATGTCACGTGTGGTTGCATAAGTAAGCACAAGATATTGATTATTGATGCTTACGTGAGAAGTCACTTTCGCTTTTGATTCAATTATTGTTTATATTTTTATATATTATTAAATCAATAATTGAGATAACAAAGTTATTAATATTATTATTTGCAATATTAACGATGTCTAGAAGTTCTGCCAAGGAGAGGTTTGGTCACTTAATTGCGCGCCAATAGGGAAAAATCCTTATTGGAAAGCCCCCTCTTTCTTGGGAACGACCTGGTCGATTAATAGTGTGAATAATAATAATGATGATGAGTTTTGTTTTATAAGTATTATTAATGTAATAAAATGTAAAGCTTTTTTATATAAAAATGTAATACTTTTATAAAGTTATTCGTTTTATTAGACTATAAATAGAATATATAATATTCTATTATGATATAGTATTTTGCATATAAAAAATCTTTTTATAAAAAAGTAATACTTTTATAAAGTTATTCGCTTTATTAGATTATAAATAGAATATATTATATTTTATTTAAAAGATTTTGTTTTAAATCGACCGTCTGCTTAAAGTAAATCAATCGACCGCTTCATGAATTAGTTACTATGCAGTCCATTCTTCTATAAATAGAAGCTCATTCCTTCATTATTTCTTACGAATTCACTGAAACTCTAAAGAGAGAAACTATAGAGAGAAAGAAGAAAGTGTTCGCTACTTCACTACTTCTATATCCAAAGATTTTCTTCTTTCTAAGGTAAGGGTATTATTTCTTTCAGATTCATGAAGAGAAATTCTGTTATTCCATTCTTTATTATTCTCATTGAATAACTCAGATACGCTGCTACCCTTTACTTGGTGAAATTCTTCTGTTATTCCATTCTTTATCATTATGTTGGAATAACCTGTCTATGCGAAGTAGCGCATGCATGGTGATTTCTATTATTATTCCGTTCTTTATCATTCTGTTGGAACATCCTGTCTGTGCTTTATGCATGACCTGGTTCCGTTCTTTATTATTCTGTTGGAACATCCTGTCTGTGCTTTACGCATGACCTGGTTCCGTTCTTTATTATTCTGTTGGAACATCCTGTCTGTGCTTTATGCATGACCTGGTTCCATCATTTATCATTCTGTTGGAACATCCTGTCTGTGCGTTTACGCATAACCTAGTTCCGTTATTTATTATTCTGTTGGAATAACCTGTCTGTGATGTCTATCGCATGTCTGGTGATTTCTTTTGTTATTCCATTCTTTATTATACTCAGTTGGTTAAAGTTTTGACTTCTATACTCCATGAAATTAACGGAATATCCTTGAGATTTGCGCTTCATCCAGTATCTTTTCATGGAAATATTCTTCTGAGCATTCTTGAATTTTACTCCACAAAGAAGTATCATTTTGACAATTTGGACGTTATTGGTTCTTGGATAAATTAAGTCTTGAACTTGTTTTTATTGAATTCTTATATCATTGTCATCATCCTCATGTTTATATTATGTTGAAAGTCATCTGTGGCCTGTAGTGCATAGATGGACTTGGTATGATTATGACCAGGGATTATTCGGTGTAATCATGACCGTAATGTTATAAATGATGTGAAAAAAGTCCCCATTGGTCCGTAGTGCATTGATGGACAGTTGTTGGAATGATCATGACTATTAATGAATACACGAATATTCTTGGCCCGTAGTGCATGGATAATTTGTGGTCATGATACTAAAGAATATCCTCGCCATAGTGCGAGTAATTTGATTCAATGATGTGGATTATTTATTGTTCGAGTCTCAACGATAAAAGTGATGAAAACCTTTTAAATCATAAAAGATAGTAGATTTTATTTTTTACTTGACACTTTTAATGGATTGCTTGTTCACCGCAGCTTAAACTTGATGTTTGTTATATTGTATCGCTTTAACACTATCAAGACTAATGATAATTTATTCTGCTTTATCTTAGTCATAATATTTCTTACTGGGCTAGATGAGCTCACCCTTTCTTTCACTGTTCTTTTTAGGAAATGAGAACGTAGCAGGGACTAGTCGGGGAACGGAGTGACGGTCCAGAGAATAACATTAGTAGTCCTCACTATTCTGTGAAATAGTGTGTTAATAAATATATTGAGGACTTATTTTGAGTTTTAATGCTGTCTAGAAGATAATATTTATATTAAAACTCACAGCTCATGTTGTCTATTTAAGATTGTATTTGTATTCTGTACCATGTATTTGGCGACTCAGAATAGGTGATGTATACTTATTTTGGGGGCGTCACAGTTGGTATCAAAGCTTAGGGATATGATCCCTGACTAAGATGTGAGACTAGAACTAAGAGGGGAGAGACGGTGAATTCCTTCGCTAGTATGACCTACCTAAGTTTATTTGGTATTTAATTGGTCGGTTAGAGTATAGTGATAATATATTACATGTCAATTAGCCCTTATTTTGTGGCAGTATCTAAAAATGACATCCGAGAATGTTGAGAATATCAATGGAGCACAGGAGACCATTGAATCACCACAAATCAACACCCAGGATAATGTGTATCAGGAAGGCAATAATCCTCAGGTGAACAACAACACCGACCAAATGGCGAACGACGGAATGTTTAGGAGCTTTCTGCAATTCGTACAACATCAGGCAAGAGAGACTCATATCCAAAATGCAGGTGGAAACACTGGCAACTCTCGGACGGTCATCGCTAAACAGTTCAAGGAGCTGGGACCACCGGAGTTTATTGGAGAACCAAAACCACTTAAGGTGGAGACGTGGATAAAGCAGAACACCAAGATATTTGATGTCTTGGGATGCTCCGAGGAGCAAAAGGTTCCATTTGCCACCTTTATGTTGCGAGGAGAGGCAGATTACTGGTGGGAATCGGTAAAGCGTACTCAACTCGCAAAGACCAAGATGTCTTGGGAGAAGTTCCAAGAACTATTCAACGACAAGTACTTTCCCAAAAGTATTCGTCACATGAAAGAGGTAGAGTTCATCAAGTTGGAGCGAACAATAATACGACCGTGTCGCAAAGACGGAAGCTAAGTTTGCCGAATTGTCCTGGTTTGTGTCTCACTTGGTTGACAATGAGGAGAGAATGACGCGGATGATTCTAAGAGGTTTGAAACCCGAGATACGTCAATATCTAATTTCTCATAAACTGTGTTTGTATTCAGATATTGTAAATAGGCCTCAATTTTTGGAGCGCGATAACGAGTCAACGCAACCAAGAGAAAGCAGCCGGCAAAATGATAATACCAGTGAGAGCAGTCATCGAAGCGGTGAATCAGGACCAAAATAATAAGAATGGACATTTCAAGAAGAGGAGATTCAACAATGATGAAAAGACATCAGCACCAGCACCTGTTGTTAAGGAAGGAGAACGACCACCTATCATATGCTTCAAATGCGGAGGGGAGGGACACATCACCAAAACTCTGCGATGCCAGTCCAAAGCATGTTATAATTGTGGAAGAGAAGGTCACCTAGCCCGATTTTGCAGTCACCGAAGACAAGTTCAGCTAGGATGGAAGCACCAAAGGCCGTCCTAGAAAAGTCAAAGCCGGTAGTGCAAGAGAGAGCGTTTGTAGTGACCTCCCAGAAAGCAAGGAACCCAAACGAGGTCATCACGGGTAAGCTTATCATAAACTCTAGCGAAGTCTATACTTTATTTGATACCGGTTCTACCCATTCTTTTATTTCTCCTACTTGCGCTCAACGATTAAATTTGACTTCGGAGAAATTAGACTTTGACTTATCTATGGAAACTCCGTTGGGAGAAACCTTCATTACATCCACTGTTTATAAGTCTTGTTTAGTTCAAATCCACGACCACATCGCTACTCGTTGATCTTATTTCTTTGAAAATACTTGCATTCGATGTGATTCTAGGGATTGATTGGTTAACTACTCATCATGCAAAAATTGATTGTTTTCGTAAGTTGTTAGCTTTCATATTCCTAACCAACCTATTATGCTAATTCAAGCAACCAAACCATTAAAATCAATCACCGCTCATCTCAAGCCATAAAGCTATTCGCTTATTAAAAATGGATGTCAAGCTTTCTTAGCTCATGTCACGGATCTAAACAAAAATACGTCAGTTTTGAATGATATTTTTATTGTTAATAAATTCCCTGCCGTATTCCCTGAAGAACTTCTTGGCCTACCCCCAGAGCGTGAAATTGAATTTTGTATCGACCTTGAACCCGGTACAAAACCCATTTCCAAAGCCCCATATCGAATGGCTTCTATTGAACTTCAGGAGTTAAAGACCCAACTACAGAAATTGCTAGACATTGGCTTTATTCGCCCTAGTACTACTCCTTGGGGTGCTCCTGTTCTATTCGTGAAGAAGAAAGATTGGAGTATGCGACTTTGTATTGATTATCGGGAGTTGAATCATATCACCATCAAAAATAGGTACCCATTACCATGTATTGATGACCTGTTTAACCAGTTGCAAGGAGCCAAATTCTTTTCAAAGATTGATCTTCATTCCGGATATCACCAATTGAAGATTAGAACGGATGACATTCCAAAGATTCGCTTTAACTCCTATGACGGGCATTATGAATTCCTAGTCATGTCATTTGGATTGACTAATGCTCCTGTTGCCTTCATGGATATGATGAACCGAGTATTAAAGGAATATTTAGATCACTTTGTGGTCGTCTTTATTGATGACATTCTTATTTATTCCAAAAGTCGTGAAGATCATGAGCAACACTTGAGGCTGATACTTCAAAAGCTTCGTGAATACAAGCTTTATGCCAAGTTGAAGAAATGCTAGTTCTGGCTTGAGGAAGTAGTATTCCTTGGGCACGTAGTATCAAGTCATGGAATATCTATTGACCCGGCAAAAATTGAAGTAATTCAAAGTTGGGAGCAACCTAAATCAGTGACCGAAGTACGTAGCTTTCTCGGTTTAGCTGGTTATTATCGGAGATTCGTGGAAGGATTTTCTCGAATCGCTACTCCATTAACTCAGCTGACTCGAAAAGATAAAAAGTTCGGTTGGAGCGAAGAATGTGAGAAGTGTTTTCAAGAACTCAAGAGGAGACTCATTTCAGCACCTGTTCTGACAATACCATATGGCTCGGAGGGATTTGTCATCTACAGTGATGCTTCGGGCAAAGGGTTGGGATGTGTTCTCATGCAACTTGGGAAAGTTATAGCCTATGCCTCAAGACAACTCAAAGAATGTGAGGGGAATTATCCTACTCATGATCTAGAGTTGGCACCTGTTGTCTTCGCACTTAAAATTTGGAGGCATTACTTGTATGGGGAGAAAGTGGAGATCTTTACAGATCATAAAAGCCTCAAATATTTCTTCACTTAAACAGAACTCAACATGCGACAACGACGTTGGCTTGAACTGTTGAAAGATTATGATCATACCATCCAATACCATCCTGGAAAGCGAACGTGGTAGGTATTTGGATTGAGTAGAAGATCATATGCAAGCACGAAAAGCGATATTGTCAACGCAAAGGCCCATTTTGTGTGACTTGCAAAGGATGGAGATAGAGTTAAAGACTCTAGGGACCCATGTGATGATGGCAAAAATACGAGTAGAACCGACTTTAATCGATAAAGTTAAAGCTGCTCAAGCTCTGAGCACTGGAGCCGATGCGCGAAGGAAGAAAGTGCAAGAAGGTGCTATGCCGAAAGCAAGAATTGATGAAGAAGGAATATTTCGAGTCAACTCCAGACTTTGTATTCCTAACGACCTTGATTTAAAGTATAAAATCATGATGGAGGCGCACAACACACCGTTTGCAATCCATCTCGGGAGTACCAAAATGTATCGTGATCTTCGGCTAAATTTTGGTGGAGTAATATGAAGAGAGAGAGATAGCGCTATTTATCTCAAGGTGTCTAACTTGTCAACGAGTCAAGTGAGAGCATCAAGTACCAAAAGGTCCATTGCAACCACTTGAAATTCCGTAATAGAAGTGGGATCACATTACCATGGATTTCAAGCATCGGTCTTCCCAAGGTTTCTCAAGGCATAGATGCAATTTGGGTCATTGTTGATAGATTGACCAAGTCCGCTCATTTCTTACCAATACGAGAAACTTATACACTTGAACGCCTTGCTCAGATGTACATAAAACGAGATTGTAAGATCGCATGGTATGCCAAGATCCATAGTTTCGATCGAGACCCAAGATTTACTTCACGATTTTGGGTTAGTTTGCAAAAAAGCTATGGGCACGGATTTATGATTTAGTTCGGCATATCATCCTCGGATTTTGACGGACAATCAAAGAGGACTATTCAAACTCTTGAAGATTTATTAAAACTCGTGTCCTTGACTTCAAGGGAAGTTGGGACAAGTTTTTACCATTAGTGGATTTTCCTACAACAATAGCTAGCTATCAAGCAAGTATCGGCATGGCTCCATTCAAGCGTTGTATGGAAGAAAGTGTCGCTTCTCCAAGATCTTTGGGGATGAGGTGGGTGAAGCAACGTTGTTGGGACCGGAGTTAATGACGTATGACTACGAAAAAAGATTCAAACGATCCGACAACGATAAAAACTTCACAAGATCGACAAAATAGTTATCTTTGAACTTCATCGAAAGGACGTGGAATTCGATATAGAGATCATGTGTTGTTACGTGTTGCTCCATGGAAAGGAGTTACTAGATTTGGAAAGAGAGAAGCTCAATCCTCGATTCATCGGCCCATTTTAATCCTCGATCGAGTAGGAACCGTGGCCTATAGACTCGCTTTACCACCAAGTATGTCTCGTGTTCATAACGCTTTTCATATCCATGTTACGTAAATATGTGAAAGACCCGAATCACATTATTGAGTTAGAATCGACAAAATAGCGAAAGATTTGACGTATGAAGAGGTTCTGCTCAAATCTTGGATAAGAAGGAACATATTCTACGCTCCAAGGTTATACCTCAAGTCAAAGTTTTGTGGAGAAACCACGATGTTGAGGAAATGACCTGAGAGTTAGAATCTGAAATGAAATCAAGGTATCCTTACCTCTTCGACATACCAGGTATATACCCTAATTTCGAGGGTGAAATTTCATAAGAATGGGAGGTTGTAAGACCCCAACTTTTATAAATAAAGATGAATTTTCTATAAATATCATTTTTGAATATTATAGAGTAAATTTGATATAATGTTATAGTTGTGGGTAATATTTATAAATTTTTCAAAGTATGCAAGTTGTTATATAATATTCGATTGGTTGGGGAATATTCATTTTAACAGGAAATGTGACGCCCCGAAAATAGGTATACATCACCCATCTTGAGTCGCCAGATACATGGTACAGAATTCAAATACAACTTAATAATACAACTGCCGTGTGTACAATACGACAAAAACATAAGTCGTGAGTTTGAATACAAATATTGTCTACTAGAGATTATACAAACTCAAAAGGAGTCCTCATTACAATTATTATCACACTATTTCACGCTGAATAGTGAGGACTACTAATGCTAGCATCTGGCCCGTCACTCCATTCCCCGACTAGTCCTCTCTACGTTCTCATTTTCCTCAAGAGAACAATGAAAGTAAAAGGGTGAGCTCAACTAGCCCAAAGAGGGAAATATTATGATAAAGATAATGCGTAATATATTATCGTTAGCCTTCAACAAAGTTAAACCGATAGAATATAACAACCATCAAGTTTAATCTGCATGAACAAGAAATCCATTAAAAGAGTCAAGTAAAGAATAAAATCTACTATCTTTTATGATTTAGAAGTTTTTCATCACTTTTATCATTTGAACTCGACTTTTAATAAATAATCCACATCATCGAATCACCCCCCGCACTACTACGGCCAGGATATTCTTTAGTATCACGACCACAATTATCCATGCACTACGGGCCAAGAATATTTGTGTATTCAATAATAGTCATGATCAAGCCAACAACCCGTCCATCAATGCACTACGGGCCAATGAGGACTTTTACCACATCATTTGTAACATTACTACCATGATTACACCTAATAATCCCTGGTCATAATCATACCAAGTCCATCTATGCACTACAGGCCACAGATGACTTTCAAAAAAATATAAACATGAGGATGATGACAATGATATAAGAATTCAATAAAACAAGTTCAAGAATTAATTTATACAGAAACTAATAATATCCAAATTGTCAACATGATACTGCTTTGTAGAGTAAAATTCAAGAATGCTCAGAAGAATATTTCCATGAAAAGATACTGGATGAAGCGTAAATATCAAGGATATTCCACCAATTTCATGGAGTATAGAAGTCAAAACTTTAACCAACTAAGTATAACAAGGAATGGAATAACAAAAGAAATCACCAGGCATGTGATAGACCAAGACAGCAAAAGTTATTCCAATGTAATAATACATAATGGAATCAGTCCCACAGAAAAACGCATGCATGACGTGATATTCCAATGTAATAATAAAGATGGAATCAGTCCCAAGGTAGAACGCATGTATTGGATATTTCAACAGTAATAATAAAGATTTAAATCGTCCCATAGGCGTAATAACGCATGCATAAGATATTCCAATGTAATAATAAAGAGACGGAATCGAGTCCCAAGATAATCCATGCATGGATGATGTTCCAAATGAGAATGATAAAGAATGGAACAACGGAAGAATTTCACCAAGTATAGGGTAGCTCACAGATATCAAAGTTATTCCAATGTAATAATAAAGAATGGAATAATGTAAGTTCTCTTCATGGATAAGAAAGAAATAATACTCCCTACCTTTTTAAAAAGCTGGATATCGGAATAAGTGAGGTAGCAGACTTCTCTTCTTCTTTCTATAATTTCACTCTATAATAATCGCTTCTAAAGCTTTTGTGAATTGGTGAGAAATGAAGGAAGAATGAGTTTCTACTTATAGAAAAATATAGTTTCGATAATCAGACGCTTTTGGGGCTCGAAAAATTTCAAAGACAATACCTCTAACTTTTCCTTTATTTTTAATTTAGTCATAGAAGTATTATCAAACTTGCACCACCTCCCCTAATAGTAAATAATGTGATTCAATAGTAAATTATGTGAATCAATAGTTCTACACATGTGAAAATACTTAATTACAATATAAGACTCCATCTATACCTCCATTTTTAACTTAGTCACGCAAGTATTATCAATCTTGCACCAACTCCCCTAATAGTAACAAGAATGTGAAACAATAGTATACACATGTGAACAAATAGTTATAATCATGTGAAATAATAGCAATCAATTGCTCATTTATTCTGCTTAAATACCATCGATCAATATAGCCTCCCAGACATCAATTATTATCGAAATAATTGTCGATTTTCACTAACACAAATAATTCCAACACAATGAAACCATTTTTATCAAAAATATAAATTTTGAAATTTTGAAGTTTGATTTTCCCGAAAAAGTCAACTATCGACTTTTTCACCAAATAGTAAATTCCGTAAAATTTTGTGTTTATAGACTATTTTACTAATTTCATCGTTCCGACTCAAATATCACGTCCGCGCCTCCAAATTCAACTCCTAACACAACTTCAGCTTTTAATAACATTCATCATTAATATTATAACTCACAATATTTATCAACCGTGTCGCTTCCTGGAAAGAGGGGCTTTCCAATAAGGATTTCTCCCTATCGCACGCAATTAGGTGACCAAACCTCTCCTCGACAAAACTTCTGTACATTGTAAATATTGTAATTTAATAATATGAATAACTTTGTTGTCCCAATTATTGATTTAATAAAATAACATATTATGCGAGATGATACTATGACAATAATCGAATCAATAATATGAGAGATATGATGCAACAATTCTTTGTCGAAGCAATAATTGAGTATAACCGGTGACTTCTCACGTAAGCATTAATAATCAATACCGTGTGTTACTACGCAACCACGCCAGACATCAGATTTTTTACTACCGGGTAGTTCAACAGCTTAACGGTAAAACTTCCGCCGTTATTTTCATAAAAGTATTTTTTGTCGCTTTCTCAATCCGACAATAATTCCGCTGGTGGGGGTCCACCAATGATTGAGCCGCTTTTACTTAATATTCCTATTAAAATGAATATTCCCCACCAATCGAATATTATATAACAACTCATGCATTTTGCAAAATTTGTAAATATTACCCACAACTATAACATTATATCAAATCCACACCATAATATTCAAAAATATATTTCGAGAAAATTTAATCTTTATTCAAAAAGTTGGGGTCTTACAACCTCCCCGTCTTATGAAATTTCGTCCTCGAAATTAGGGTGCGTACCTGGTATGTCGAAGAGGTGAGGATACTTTGATTTCATTTCAGATTCTAACTCCCAGGTCATTTCCTCAACATCGTGGTTTCTCTACAAAACTTTAACTTGAGGTATAACCTTGGAGCGTAGAATATGTTCCTTCTTATCCAAGATTTTAACAGGAACCTCTTCATACGTTAAATCTTCCTCTATTTTGTCTGGTTCTAACTTAATAATGTGGTTTGGGTCTCACATATTTACGTAACATGGATATGTGAAAAAGGTTATGAACACGAGACATACTTGGCGGTAACGCAAGTCTATAGGCCACAGTTCCTACTCGATCGAGGATTAAAAATGGGCCAATGAATCGAGGATTGAGCTTTCCTCTCTTTCCAAATCTTGTAACTCCTTTCCATGGAGCAACACGTAACAACACATGATCTCCAATATCGAATTCTACGTCCTTTCGATGAAGATCAACATAACTCTTTTGTCGATCTTGTGAGGTTTTTATACGTTGTTGGATCATTTGAATCTTTTCCGTAGTCATGCGTGCAACTCTCGTCCCAACAACGTTGCTTCACCCACCTCATCCCAAAGATAATCGAGAACGACACTTTCTTCTATACAACGCCTCAATGGAGCCATGCCAAGATTTGCTTGATAATTGTTGTTGTCACGAAACTCCACCAATGGTAAGAACTTGTCCCAACTTCCCTTGAAGTCAAGGACACAGAGTCTTAATAGATCTTCAAGAGTTTGAATCGTCCTCTCCGATTGCCCGTCCGTCTGAGGATGATATGCCGAGCTAAATCGTAAATCCATGCCCATAGCTTTTTGCAAACTAACCTAAAATCTTGAAGTGAATCTTGGGTCTCGATCAAAAACTATGGATACTGGCATACCATGCAATCTTACAACCTCGTTTATGTATATACGAGCAAGACGTTCAAGTGTTTAAGTTTCTCGTATCGGTAAGAAATTAGCAGACTTGGTCAATCTATCAACAATGACCCAAATCGCATCTATGCCTTGAGAAACTTTGGGAAGACCGTAAATTAAATCCATGGTAATGTGCTCCCACTTTCATTCCGAATTTCAAGTGGTTACAATGGACCTTTTGGTACTTGATGCTCGCTTTTAAACTCGTTGACAAATTAGACACCTTGAGATAAATAGCGCTATCTCTCTCTTCATATTGCTCCACCAAAATGTATGACGAAGATCACGATACATTTTGGTACTCCTGTGATGGATTGCAAACCAGGTGTAAAGGCCTCAATTATTATTTTATACTTTAAATTAGGGTTGTTAGGAACACAAATTCGAGTTGACTCAAGTATTCCTTCCTCATCGATTCTTGCCTCCCAGATAAAGCACCTTCTTGCACTTTCTTCTTCATACGCATTAGCTCCGTGTCCAGAGCTTGAGCAATTTTTTAACTTTATCGATTAAAGTGTTCTACTCAGATGTTCGCCATCATCACATGGGTCCCCTCGAGTCTTTAACTCTATCTCCATCCTTTGCAAGTCACACAAAATGGGCTTTTGTGTTGTGAATATTGCACTGCATGCCAGATATGATCTTCTACTCAATGCGTCAGCTACCACGTTTGCTTTTCCAAGATGGTATTGGATGGTATGATCATAATCTTTCAATAGTTCAAGCCAACATTGTTGTCGCATGTTGAGTTCCTTTAGAGTGAAGAAATATTTGAGGCTTTTATGATCCGTAAAGATCTCCACTTTCTCTCCATACAAGTAATGCCTCCAAATTTTAAGTCTTTGAAGATAATAAATGCTAACTCTAGATCATGAGTAGGATAATTCCTCTCATATTCTTTGAGTTGTCTTGAGGCATAGGCTATGACTTTCCCATGTTGCATGAGAACACATCCTAACCCTTTGCCCGAAGCATCACTATAGATGAAAAATCCTCCCAACCGTATGGTATTGTCGTAACAGTCTTTAAATGAGTCTCCTTTTGAGTTCTTGAAAACTCTTCTCACATTCTCGCTCCAACCGAACTTGGTATCTTTCCGAGTCAGCTGAGTTAATGGAGTAGCGATTCGAGAAAATCCTTCCACGAATCTCCGATAATAACCAGCTAAACCGAGAAAGCTACGTGATTTTGGTCCATCGATTTGGGTTGCTCCTGCTTTGAATAGCTTCAATCTTTGCGTCAATCTGATATAATACGACTTGATACTACGTGCCCAAGGAATGCTACTTCCTCAATCCGAACTCTCGATTTCTTTAACTTGGCATAAAGCTTATATTCACGGCTTTTGGAGTATCGACCTCAAGTGTTGCTCATGATCTTCACGGCTTTTGGAATAAATAAGGATGTCATCAATAAAGACGACCACAAAGTGATCCAAATATTCATTGAATACTCGGGCTCATCATATCCATGAAGGCGTGAGGAGAATTAGTCAATCCAAAAGACATGACTAAGAATTCATAATGCCCGTCACATCGAAGTTCTCGAAGGCGCCTTTGAATATCTTCGGTTTTAACCTTCAAATTGATGATATCCACAATGAAGATCGATCTTTGAAAAAATTGTGCTCCTTGTAACCCGATCAAACAAAATCATCAATACGTGGCAATGGATACCTATTTTGATGGTGACATGATTCAACTCCCGATAATCAATACAAAGTCGCATACTCCCATCTTTCTTCTTCATGAATAGAAATGAGAGCACCCCAAGGAGACGTATTAGACGAATGAAACCAATGTCTAACCATTCCTGCATTGGGTCTTTAACTCCTCGAAGTTCAATAGAGCCATTCGATATGGGGCTTTGGAAATGGGTTTTGTCTGGGTTCAAGGTCGATACAAAATTCAACTTCACGCCTCGGGGTAGGCCAGAAGTTCTTCGAGAGAATACATCGTGAAATTTATTAACAATAGAAATATCCTTTAAATCGACGTATTTTTGTTTAAATCATGATACATGAACTAAGAAAGCTTGACATCCGTTTTTCAATAAACGAATAGCTTTATGGCTTGAGATGACCGTGATTGATTTTAATGGTTTGGTCACTTGAATTCGCATAATAGGTTTATTAGGAATATGAAAGCTAACAACCTTATGAAAATAATCAATTTTAGCATGATGAGTAGTTAACCAATCAATCCCTAGAATCACATCAAATGCAAGTATTTTTAAGGAGATAAGATCGACAGGTAACGTGCGGTTACCGATTTGAATCAAACAAGACTTATAAATACTGGATGTAATGAAGGTTTCTCCTAATGGAGTTTCAACAGATAAGTCAAAGTCTAATTTCTCCGGAGTCAAATTTAAACGTTGAGCGCAAGTAGGAGAAATAAAAGAATGGGTAGAACCGGTATCAAATAAGGTATAGACTTCACTAGAGTTTATGATAAACTTACCCGTGATAACCTCGTTTGGGTTCCTTGCTTTCTGGGAGGTCACAACAAATATTCTCCCTTGCACTACCGGCTTTGACTTTTCTGGGACTACCTTTGGTGCCTCCATCCTAAATTTAATTTGTCTTCTATGAACGACAAAATCGAGCTAAGTGACCTTCTCTTCCACAATTATAACATGCTTTGACTAATCGCGCAGCTTTGACCGATGTGTCCCTCCCTCCGCATTTGAAGCATATGATAGGTGGTCGTTTCTCCTTCCTTAACAATGGGTCTTTGGTCTTTGACGACTTTCCATCATTGTTGAATCTCCTTTTCTTGAAATGTCCATTTTATTGTCTTGGCTATGATTACCACCAAGTGGTTACCATTTATGGCATGTTGATTCCTCCACGCTTGTTGTCACCGCTTTGATGATCAAGCTACCACCGGGTATTTTCATTCTGCATTGGGTCTTTCTCTTGGTTGCGCTGACTCGTTATCACGCCCCAACAATCGAGCCCTATTTACAACATCCGAATACAAACACGCTTTATGAGAAATAAGATATTGTCGTATCTCCTGCTTCAAACCTCTTAATAACATCCGGTCATTCGCTTCCTCATTATCAACCAAATGGGATGCAAAACCGGATAACTCATAAATTTAGCCTCGTATTGCGACACGGCCATATTGTTTTGTTCCAACTTGATAAACTCCACCTCCTTCATGTGATGAATACTTTTGGGAAAGTACTTGTCGTTGAATGACTCTTGGAACTTCTCCCAAGACATCTTGAGTGGCGGTCGGGTAATGCGCTTACAAATTCCCACCAAAGAATCAGCTTCTCCACGTAACATAAAGGTGGCGAAGGGAACCCTTTGTTCCTCGGAGCATCCCAAGACATCAAATATATTGGTTATCTATTTTATACATGCTTCCGCCTTAAGTGGTTTTGGCTCTCCAATAAACTCCGGTGTTCCCAGCTCCTTGAACTGTTTGGCGATGACCGTCCGAGAGTTTTCAGTGTTTCCACCTGTATTTTGGACAGGAGAAGCTCTCGCCTTATGTTGCATGAATTACATGAAGCCTCGGAACATTCCATCGTTCATCATTTGTTCAGTGTTGTTGTTTGCATGAGGATTGTCGCCTTCCTAATGCACATTGTCCTGGTTATTGATCTGTGGAGACTCAACGGTCTCCTGTGCTCCATTGATATTCTCAACATTCTCGAATGCCATTTTCAAATACAGCCACAAAACAAGGGTTAATTGACATGAAACATATTATCCCTACACTCTGATTGACCAATTAAATACCAAATAAACTTAGGTAGGTCATAGTAGCGGGCGAATTCTCTCCGCCTCTCCTCCTAGTTCTAGTCTCACATCTTAGCCAGGGATCATATCCCTAAGCTTTGATACCAACTATGACGCCCCCAAAATAGGTATACATCACCCATCTTGAGTCGCTAGATACATGGTAAAAAATTCAAATACAACTTAATAATACAACTGTCGTGTACAATACGAAAAAACATAAGCTGTGAGTTTGAATACAAATATTGTCTACTAGAGATTATACAAACTCAAAAGGAGTCCTCATTACAATTATTATCACACTATTTCACAAAATAGTGAGGACTACTAATGCTATCATCTGGCCCGTCACTCCATTCCCTGACTAGTCCCTCCTACGTTCTCATTTCCTGAAGAGAACAATGAAAGTAAAAGGGTGAGCTCAACTAGCCCAGTAGGAAATATTATGACTAAGATAATGCAAAATATATTATCGTTGGCCTTCAACATTGTTAAACTGATACAATATAACAACCATCAAGTTTAACTGCAGCGGAACAAGCAATCCATTAAAAGAGTCAAGTAGAGAATAAAATCTACTATCTTTTATGATTTAGAAGGTTTTTCATCACTTTTATCATTTGACTCAAATTTTAATAAATAATCCACATCATCGAATCACCCTTGCACTACGACCAAGGATATTCTTTAGTATCACAACCACAATTATCCATGCACTACGGACCAAGAATATTTGTGTATTCAATAATGGTCATGATCATGCCAACAACTGTCCATCAATGCACCACTACAGCCAATGAGGACTTTTACCACATCATTTGTAACATTACTACCATGATTACAATCGAATAATCCTCGTCATAATCATACCAAGTCCATCTATACACTACAAAAGCCACGGATGACTTTCAAAAAATATAAACATAAGGATGATGACAATGATATAAGAATTCAATAAAACAAGTTCAACAATTAATTTATACAGGAACTAATAATGTCCAAATTGTCAACATGATACTGCTTTGTAGAGTAAAATTCAAGAATGCTCAGAAGAATATTTCCATGAAAAGATACTAGATGAAGCGCAAATATCAAGGATATTCCACCAATTTCATGGAGTATAGAAGTCAAAACTTTAACCAACCGAGTATAACAAGGAATGGAATAACAAAAGAAATCACCGTGCATACGATAGATAAGCCGCATGCGCGAGTTTATTCCAACGTAATAATACATAATCGGAATCAGTCCCACAGAAAACCGCATGAGATGGATATTCAAATGAGAATAATAAAGATTTTAATCGTCCCCTGGCGTAGAGAACGCATGACATGATATTCCAACGTATATAATAAAGATTTTAATCAGTCCGACGAAAACGCATGCATGTGATATTCCAACGTAATAATAAAGACGGAATCAGTCCGCAGTAGAACGCATGCATGTGAGGATATTCCAAATGAATAATAAAGATGAATCAGTCCCAGTAAGAACGCATGCATGTGATATTCCAATGTAATAATAAAGACGGAATCAGTCCTACAGAAACGCGCATGAACAAGATGTTCCAAATGAATGATAAAGAATGGAACAACGAAGAATTTCACCAAGTATAGGCGGTCGCATATACAAAGTTATTCCAACAAAATAATAAAGAATGGAATAACGTAAGTTCTTTTCATGGATAAGAAAGAAATAATACTCCCTACCTTTAGAAAAAGCGGATACCGGAATAAAGTGAGGTAGCGAGACTTCTTTCTTCTTTCTATAATTTCTCTCTATAATAATCGCTAAAAAGCTTTTTGAATTGATGAGAAATGAAGGAAGAATGAGCTTCTATTTATAGAAAAATATAGTTTCGATAATCGCACGTTTTGGGGCTCAAAAAATTTCAAAGACAATACCTCCAACTTTTCCTTTATTTTTAATTTAGTCATGGAGTATTATCAAACTTGCACCACCTCTCTAATCGTAAATAATGTGATTCAATAGTAAATTATGTGAATCAATAGTTCTACACACGTGAAAATACTGAATTACAATATAAGACCTCCATCTATACCTCCATTTTAACTTAGTCATGCAAGTATTATCAATCTTGCACCAACTCCCCTAATAGTAACAAGAATGTGAAACAATAGTATACACATGTGAATAAATAGTTATAATCATGTGAAATAATAGCAATCAATTGCTCATTTATCCTTAAATACCGATCGGTCAATATAACCTCCGGACATCAATTATTATCGAAATAATTGTCGATTTTCACTAACACAAATAATTCCAACACAATGAAACCATTTTTATCAAAATATAAATTTTGAAATTTTGAAATTTGATTTTTCCCAAAAAGTCAACTGTTGACTTTTTCACCAAATAGTGAATTCCTAAAATTTTGTGTTTATAGACTATTTTTACTAATTTCATCGTTCCGGACTCAAATATCACGTCCGCCTCTCCAAATTCAACTCCCAACACAACTTCAATTTTAATAACATTCATCATTAATATTATAACTCACAATATTTATCAACCAGTCGTTCCTCGGAAAGGGGGCTTTCGATAAGGATTTCTCCTATTGGCACGCATTATTAGGTGACCAAACCTCTCCTTGTGAAACTTCTAGACATTGTAAATATTGTAATTTAATAATATGAATAACTTTGTCGTCCCAATTATTGATTTAATAAAATAACATATTATGCAGATGATACTATGACAATAATCGAATCAATAATATGAGAGATATGATGCAACAATTACTGTAGCAATAATTGAGTATAACTGAGTGACTTCTCACGTAAGCATCAATAATCAATACCGTGTGCTACTATGCAACCACGCGTATTAGTGTACTTTTACTACTGGGTAGTTCAATAGTTAACGATAAAACTTCCGCCGTTATTTTCATAAAGTATTTTTGTCGTTTTCTTAATCCGACAATAATTCCGTTGTGGGGGGTCCACCAATGATTGAGCCGTTGTAAGAATATTCCCTGTTAAAACGAATATTCCCCGACAAATCGAATATTATATAACAACTTGCGTACTTTGCAAAATTTGTAAATATTACCCACAACTATAACATTATATCAAATTCATACCATAATATTCAAAAATATATTTCGAGAAAATTTAATCTTTATTCAAAAAGTTGGGGTCTTACAGGAAATATTCGTACAACAGCACAATCATTGGTGGACCCCACAACGGAATTATTGTCGGATTGAGAAAACGACAAAATACTTTATGAAAATAACGGCAGAAGTTTTACCGTTAACTGTTGAAACACTTGGTGTTAAAAAATGCGATGTCTGGCGTGGTTTCATAGTAGCACACCAGTATTGATTATTGATGCTTACGTGAGAAGTCACTTCGCTTTTGATTCAATTATTGTTTATATTTTTATATATTATTAAATCAATAATTGAGATAACAAAGTTATTAATATTATTATTTGCAATATTAACGATGTCTAGAAGTTCTGCCAAGGAGAGGTTTGGTCACCTAATTGTTCGCCAATAGGGAGAAATCCTTAATTGAAAGGCCCTCTTTCCCAGGAGCGACCAGTCGATTAATAGTGTGAATAATAATAATGATGATGAGCTTTGTTTTATTAGTATTATTAATGTAATAAAACAGACAAGCTTTTTATATAAAACAGAATACTTTTATAAAGTTATTCGTTTTATTAGACTATAAATAGAATATATAATATTCTATTATGCATAGTGTTTTGCATAGTAAAATCTTTTTATATAAAACATAATACTTTTATAAAGTTATTCGTTTTATTAGATTATAAATAGAATATATTATATTTTATTTAAAAGATTTTGTTTTAAATCTGGATTGTCCGTTTAAAGTAAATCAATCTAGACCGTTCATGAATTAGTTACTATGCAGTCCATTCTTCTATAAATAGAAGTTCATTCCTTCATTATTTCTTATGAATTCACTAAAACTCTAGATAGAGAAACTATAGAGAGAAAGAAGAAAAGTGTTCTGCTACTTCACTACTTCTATATCCAGTACTCTTCTTTCTTAGGTAAGGGGTATTATTTCTTTCGTATTCATGAAGAGAAATTTTGTTATTCCATTCTTTATTATTCTGTTGGAATAACTCAGATACGCTGCTGTACCCTATACTATACTTGGTGAAATTCTTCATTATTCCATTCTTTATCATTATGTTGAATAACTCGCCTACATCAAGTACCGCATGCATGGTGATTTCATTATTATTCCGTTATTTATCATTCCGCTGGAACATCCTATCTCGTGGCTTTATGTATGACCCGGTTTCGTTCTTTATTATTCTCGCTGAACATCCTGTCGCGTTTTTTACGCATGACCCGGTTCCGCTTCTTTATTATTCTGCTGGAACATCACGTCGAGCTTTTACGCATGACTCGGTTCCATTATTTATCATTCTGCTGGAACATCATGTCTGCATGCGTTACGCATTACCGTTCCGCTATTTATTATTCTGTTGGAATAACTCATGCATGCGATTCTATCGCATGCCTGGTGATTTCTTTTGTTATTCCATTCTTTATAATACCCAGTTGGTTAAAGTTTTGACTTATATACTCCATGAAATTAGTGGAATATCCTTGGTATTTGCGCTTCATCCAGTATCTTTTCATGAAAATATTCTTCTGATCATTCTTGAATTTTACTCCACAAAGAAGTATCATGTTGACAATTTGGACGTTATTGGTTCTTGGATAAATTAATTTTTGAACTTGTTTTATTGAATTCTTATATCATTGTCATCATCCTCATGTTTATATTATGTTGAAAGTCATCTGTGGCCTGTAGTGCATAGATGGACTTGGTATGATTATGACCAGGGATTATTCAGTGTAATCATGACCGTAATGTTACAAATGATGTGGAAAAAGTCCTCATTGGCCCGTAGTGCATTGATGGACAGTTGTTGGCATTATCATGACCATTAATGAATACACGAATATTCTTTGCCCATAGTGCATGGATAATTTGTGGTCGTGATACTAAAGAATATCCTTGGCCGTAGTGCAGGGGTGATTCAATGATGTGGATTATTTATTAAGCTTAGTCTCAGCGATAAAAGTGATGAAAAACCATTTAAATCATAAAAGATAGTAGATTTTATTTTCTACTTGACACTTTTAATGGATTGCTTGTTCCGCTGCAGTTAAACTTGATGTTTGTTATATTGTATCAGTTTAACACTATTGAAGACTAATGATAATTTATTCTGCTTTATCTTAGTCATAATATTTCTTCTTTGGGCTAGTTGAGCTCACCTTTTCTTTCACCGTTTCTTCTTGAAATGAGAACGTAGCAGGACTAGTCGGGAACCAGAGTGACGGTCCCGTAGGATAGCATTAGTAGTCCTCACTATTCTCGTGAAATAGTGTGTTAATAAATGTATTGAGGACTTATTTTGAGTTTTAATGTTTGCCTGAAGATAATATTTATATTAAAACTCATGTACTTTCATGTTGTATATTTAAGATTGTATTTGTATTCTGTACCATGTATTTGGCGATTCAGAATATGTGATGTATACCTATTTTGGGGGCGTCACAATATTCGACACTCAAAGGTTATAACTCAAGAGTTAGAATTTGAAGTGAAGTCAAGGTATCCTCACCTATTCGGCATACCAGGTACGTACGTAAATTTCGAGGGCGAAATTCCATAAAGAGGGGAGATTGTGAGACCCCGGATTTTATGAATAAATATTTAATTTTCTCGAAATAATTTTTTGAATATTATGGTGTAGATTTGATATAATGTTATAGTTGTGGATAGTATTTATAAATTTTGCAAAGTATGCAAGTTGTTATATAATATTCGATTGGTCTGGAATATTCATTTTATCGGGGAATATTCGCATGCGACTGAAGACAATCATTAATGGACCCCACAACGGAAGTATTGTCGTAGTAAGAAAATGACGTAATTATCTTCTTATAAAAATAACAAATGAAGTGTTACCGTTAAAACTGTTGAACTACCCTAGAGTAAAAGTACATGAATACGTGTGGTTGCATAGTAGCACACGGTATTGGTTATTGATACTTATGTGAGAAGTCACTCAGTTATACTCAATTATTGCTACAGTAATTGCTGCATCATATCTCTCATATAATTGATTCAATTATTGTTACAGTATCATTTGCATAATATGATATATTATTAAATCAATAATTGAGACGGCAAAGTTATTCATATTATTATTTTCAATATTGATAATGTCTAGAAGTTCTGTCAAGGAGAGGTTTGGTCACCTAATTGCGCGCCAATAAGGAGAAATCCTTATCGGAAAGCCCCTTCTTTCCTAGGAACGACCTGATTGTTAAATATTGCGAATTATAATATTAATGATGAATAAGTTCATGTTGATTAAAGATGAATTTTATAGTTCCATTGTGTTGGAATTATTTGTGTTAGTGGAAATCGATATTTGTTTCGATAATAATTGATGTCTGGAGGTTATATTGTTCAATCGGGTATTCGGGGCACTTTTCGTGTCGGAGTACTATTCTCGAGTTACTATTCACGGAGTGCTATTCACCCGCAAAATATATTTCTTTTCGGTCCAAATCATTTTTGAGTACAATTTTATTCTATGAGGAGATGTGCTAATTTTTCAGACCGTTGGTTGGAGATATAATAGTAAATCAATATGGACCGCTGGTGGAAAGTTATAATAGTGAATCAATATAGGTCGCTGGTTTAAAGTTTTAATAGTAAATCAGTATGGACCGTTGCTTTAAGTTTTAATAGTAAATCAATATGGATCGTCCGTTTAAAATGAAATCAATCTGGACCGTTCATGAATTAGTTACTATTCAGTCAATTCTCCTATAAATAGAAGCTCATTCCTTCATTATTTCTTACGAATTCACTGAAACTCTAGAGAGAGAAACTATAAAGAGAAATAAGAAAAGTATTCTGCTACTTCACTACTCTAATATCCAGTTTCTTCTAAGGTAAGGGATATTATTTGTTGTACTCGTAAGGGGTATTATTTCTTTCTTATTCATGAAGAGAAATTCTATTATTCCATTCTTTATTATTCTGTTGGAATAACCTGTATACGCGGGCTACCCTATACTTGGTAAAATTCTTCTGTTATTCTATTCTTTATCATTATGTTGAATAACTGCCTATGCGAAGTCTTTATATACATGGTGAAATTATTCTATTATTCCATTCTTTATTATTCGTTGGAATAACTCAGATACGCTGCTACCCTATACTTGGTAAAATTCTTCTTCATTATTCCATTCTTTATCATTATGTTGAATAACTCGCTCATGCCAAGTACCGCATACATGGTGAAATTCTTCTGCTATTCCATTCTTTATTATTCTGTTAGAACATCATGTCTGTGCGTTTATGCCGAACCTGGTTCCATTATTTATTATTCGTCGTAATATCTTGTGCAATGCGTTTATGCGGACACGGTTCCATTATTTATTATTCATTTGGGAATAACTCATCTGCGTAAGCGCCTATCGCATTTACGATGAATCCTTCTATTATTCTATTCTTTATTATTCTGTTGGAATAACCTATCTATGTGGATTACCACATGCATGGTGAATGATCCTTTGTATTCATTCCTTATTAAATTGTGGAAATGATCTGTATACGTGGATTACCGCATGGCGGGAGAAGATCCATTTGCAGTTTCATATATTCTATTATACTCAGTTGGTTAAAATTTTGAC
Source organism: Panax ginseng (assembly GCA_020205605.1). Taxonomy (NCBI): domain Eukaryota; kingdom Viridiplantae; phylum Streptophyta; class Magnoliopsida; order Apiales; family Araliaceae; genus Panax; species Panax ginseng. The sequence continues at coordinate 30,473,213 of CM035138.1, read as the reverse complement.
TTCTATACTCTATGAAATTAGTGGAATATCCTTGATATTTGCGCTTCATCCAGTATCTTTTCATGGAAACATTCTTCTGAGCATTCTTGAATTTTACTCTACAAAGCAGTATCATGTTGACAAATTAGACGTTATTGGTTCCTGGATAAATTAATTTATAAATCTTTAAAATTTATTCTTGAACTTGTTTTATTGAATTATTATGTCATTGTCATCATCCTCATGCTTATATTGTGATGAAAGTCATCTTTGGCTTACGTGTATAGATGGACTTGGTATGATTATGACTGTGGATTATTTGGTATAATCATGGCCGTAATGTGACGAATGATGTGGTAAAAGTCCTCATTGGCCTCGTAGTTCATCGGTGGACGATTGTTGGTATGATTATGACCAGGATTATTCTAAGATAGTCATGACCATTGATGATTACATGAATATCATTGGTAGTGGAGCGTGGATGATTCGATTTTAATTATTAAGTCGAGTCTCGAAGATAAAGTTGATGAAAAACTTTTTAAATCATAGAAGATAGTAGATTTTATACCTTACTTGACTCTTCTAATGGATTGCTTGATCCATTGCAGCTTAAACTTGTTGTCTATTATATTCTATCGCTTTAACATTATTGAAGGCTAATGATAATTTATTTTGCATTATCTTAGTCATAATATTTCTTCTTGGGCTAGTTGATCTCACCCTTTCTTTCACCGTTTCTCTTCGTGAAATGAGAACGAGCGAGGACTAGTCGAGGAACAAGAGTGATGGTCCTAGATGGTGCATTAGTAGTCCTCACTATTATGTGAAATAGTGTGATAATAAATGTAATGAGGACCCCATTGAGTTTGTATATTGTCTAGATGACAATATTTGTATTAAAACTCACAGCATATGTTTAGTCGTATTTTACACGACTGTTGTATAATTAAGTTATATTTGTATTCATTACCTTGTATCTGGCGACCCAAGATGGGTGATGTATACCTGTTTTGGGGGCGTCACAAATACCATCTGGTTCGGATGGATTTGTTATAAACAGCGATGCTTCAGGCAAAGGGTTAGGATGTGTTCTCATGCAACATGGGAAAGTCATAGCCTATGCTTCACGATAACTCAAAGAATATGAGAGGAATTATCCTACTCATGATCTAGAGTTGGCAGCAGTTGTTTTCGCGTTGAAAATCTGGAGACACTACCTGTATGGGGAGAAAGTGGAGATCTCTACGGATCATAAAAGCCACAAATACTTCTTCACCCAAAAGGAACTTAACATGCGACAACGACGTTGGCTCGAGCTGTTGAAAGATTACGATCATACCATTCAATACCATCCTGGAAAAATAAACGTAGTAGCTAACGCATTGAGTAGAAGATCGTATGCGGGTACGAGTGCGATGTTGTTAACACAAAGACCCATTTTGTACGATTTACAAAGGATGGAGATTGAGTTAAAGACTCCAGGGACCCACGTGATGATGGTGAATATACGAGTAGAACTGACTTTAATCGATAAAGTTAAAGCTGCTCAAGCTACTGGACCAAATATGCGCGTATGAAGAAGAAAGTGCAAGAATGTGCTATTCCGTAAGCAAGAATCGATGAAGAAGGAATACTTGAGTCAACTCTAGACTTTCATGCTCCTAACGATTATGACTTGAAGTATAGAATCATGATGGAGACACACAACACCCCGTTTGCAATCCATCCTGGGAGTACCAAAATGTATCATGATCTTCGACATACATTTTGGTGGAACAATATGAAGAGAGAGATCGCGGAGTTTATCTCGAGGTGTTTAACTCATCAACGCAGTAAGGCGAGCATCAAGTCAAGAAGGGTCCATTGCAACCACTTGAGATTCTGAAATAGAAGTGGGAACACATTACTATGGATTTCGTTATGGGTCTTCCCAAAGTTTCTCAAGGCATAGATGCGATTTGGGTTATTGTTGATAGATTAACCAAGTTTGCTCATTTCTTGCCTATTCGTGAGACTTATTCCCTTGAACTTCTTACTCGTATGTACGTAAATAAGATTATGAGATTGCATGGCATGCCAGTATCCATAGTTTCGGATCGTGACCCAAGACTCACTTCACGATTTTGGGTTAGCTTGCAGAAAGCTATGGGCACGGATTTACTATTGGCCGCATACCATCCTCAAACAGATTTGGACAATCGAGAGGACTATTCAAACTCTTAAAGATCTATTAAGACTCTGTGTCCTAGATTTCAAAGGGAGTTGGGATAAGTACCTACCATCGATGGAATTCTCCTACGACAACAGCTTATCGTTAAAGTATAGGTGTGGCTCCATTTGAAGCATTGTATGGACGAAAAGTGTCGCTCTCCAAAGATATCTTTGGGATGATGTGGGAGAAGCAACGTTGTTGGGACCAGAGTTGAGTACGAATGACTACGAAAAGATCCAAACGATTCGACAACGATACAAACCAAGACAGATCGACAAAAGAGTTATGCCGATCTTCATCGAAAGGACGGAATTTAATATTGAGATCATGTATCGTTACGTATTGCTCCATGGAAGGGAGTTACAAGATTTGGGAAAAGAAGAAAGCTCAATCCAAGATTTGTTGGTCCATTTGAGATTCTTGACCGAATAGGAAATGTGGCCTATAGACTCGCGTTACCTCCAAGTATGTCCCGTGTTCATAATGTTTTTCACATATCTATGCTTCATAAATATGTGAAAGACCCGAACCATATTATTGCGTTAGAACCAGACGAGATAGCCGAAGATTTAACGTACGAAGAGGTACATGTTAAGATCTTGGATAGGAAAGCGCATGTCCTACGCACCAAGGTTATACCACAAGTTAAGGTTTTGTGGAGGAACCATGCTATTGAGAAAATAACTTAGGAGTTGGAATCGGAAATGAAAGCGAGGTACCCTCACCTTTTCGAAACCCCAGGTACGTACGTCAATTTCGAGGACGAAATTTCATAAGGAGGGGTGGTTGTAAGACCCCAACTTATTATAAATAAAATTAAATTTTCTCTATTTATTATCTTGAAATAATATGGAGTTAATTTGATATAATACTTTGGTTATGGGTGAAATGTGCAAATTTTGCAAAATAAGCAAGTGGTTATAAAATATTCATTTTGTCGGGGAATATTCGTTTGGTCGTAGAATATTCGCTCATTTGAGAATATTCGCGATGCGACAAGCATCCATTTGTGGGCCCCATAACGGATAATTGTTTGACGAAGAAAACGCATGTTTTGAGTTTTTATAAATAACGGCGTAGTTATTACTGCTAACACTTGCTGGAATACCGTGGTTAAAATACAGTAATACGCGTGGATGCACAATATTGTTGAATTATTGATTCTTACGTAAGAAGGCACTACTCAATAATTGTTACAGTAATTACTGTTCAATATTTTATTTTATTGATTCAATAATTGTTGTGTTGATATTTTATATTATTGTTATTTCAATAATTGTCACTGCACAATATTTCCCATTATCAGATCAATAATTCATATTATTTGAATATTATTATTAGATAACATTATTGGCAATGTCTAGAAAGTTCTGTCAAGGAGAGGTTTGGTCACCTAATCATGCTACCAAGAAGTGAGCAATTCTTATCGGAAAGCCCCATCTTTCCTGGGAACGGCCTGATTGTCATTATTGTGATTCTGTAATATTATTTGTGAATAATTAATTATTGGTTTATATGATAAGAAAATATTTATTTTATGTGGATTTAAACGGAGGAATTTTGTTAGCATGTGGCATTTGATGAAAATTGGTATTTTATCTTTTTCGATAAAATATTCATTCATATATATTATTATAATATATTATAATTGTTTAATAATAATATTATTATATATATATATATATATATATATAAACATGTGGTTAAGGGGCGGAGGTAATCAAAATGATTTTGGAATGCTAGCTTGGTTTGGTTGGTGGAAATGGTGGGTGAGAAAGCTGTCTGCAAATTCTTAATTTTCAAATGTATTACAGGAGCATTGTTTTTTTTTTTTCAAAGATGAGTCATGCCTTGTCTCTTTTTTTTCAAAGCTGACTTGTTTCTTTTTCTTTCCTGCAAACCATTCTTCAAAGGGATGGCCCCACATATTTGAAAATATGAAATGTTAGGCATTATATTAGGCAGAAGAGAAAAAGAAGAAAATGTCAGGCGCGTTGTATATGTTTCTTTTCTCCTTCTGTTGCTATAAATAGGGGGTAACCCCTCCTTCCTCAATCACATCTTAATAATCATAAATTCTTATTCTATATTATTGTGAGTATTTTTCTTGAGTATAAGAATACTTTGAGCGTAGTTTTTCTGCAAGATTTTCTCATAATAATATCCGATATTTCAGTCAAATCCAACTTCTACTAAGGTAAAGGATATTATTTTATTGCAACACTCGTGAGAAATATTATTTTCTTTCATACTCCATATTACGTAAGCGATATTATTTCTTCTCGTATTCTTAAATTTGAACTTACTATGGTAAGTATTGCTTCTATAATTCCTGAAATGATTAAAAATTTCGCTTCATCTAATATCATTTCATAGGAATATTGGTTTAAACTTTTTATCAAATTTAGAACTTTTCATGACTGGGTACTGTTCACGGGTACTGTTCGCAAAAGAAAAAAAAATTAATTTTTTTTTCTTCCAAGTTATCTGTTGTGACCCTTATTCTTGAAATTTAATCCATGTTTTGAACTTCATTCTTGAATTTTACTCCACTATAGTTTATTATGGAGTATTATTGAACTTGGATAAACTGAAATATGAATCCCTAATATTTGTCCTTTCTGTCTCACTGGATTCGTTCTCTAAAATGTTTTTCATCATTCTCAGTCTTTAATAGGCGATACTTGATTAATATTTTTGGCCTGTAATGCAAAAATGAATTATTATCTGATGAATATCTTTGGCCCGTAGTGCAAAGATGAACATGTATTGAGATGAACATGACCAACTGATGATACAAATGAATATCTTTGGCCTGTAGTGCAAAGATGAATATTTGATACAAGATGTATATTGATTAATGTTACAGGGATAAAATATTGATGATGAATTTTTAAATCTTAGAAGATAGTAGAATTCATTCTCTACGTGACTCTTCTAATGGATTGCTGTTTTCGTTGTATTTGTTGATCTAAAACTTGTTGTCTATTATATTCTATCAGATTTTTCCCTGTTGAAGACTAATGATAATTTGTTGTATATTATCCTAGTTCTAATATTCTTTACTGGGCTAATTGAGCTCACCCTTTTCCTTGTTCCATTTTTCTTCTCAGGAAGCGAGAATATAACAGGAACCAGTCGGGGTAGAGAGTGATGGTTCTAGAAAGTTGTTTTAGATGTCCTCACTATTTTTTTTTGTAAAATAGTGTATGAATAATTGTAATGAGGACTTATTTGAGTGTGAATATTGTCTAGAAGATAATATTTGTATTTAAACTCACAGTATGTGTTGTCGTATTTTGCACGATAATTGTAGTAATGAAGTTGTAGTTTTCTTTCTGTAACATGTATTTGGCGACTCAGAATGGGTGTTGTATACCTATTTTTGGGGGCGTCACACTTTCTATCCGAAAACACAGCAGTATATATAAGCATCCATATAAACATCCATCCATGATTTATATATATCCCAACACATCCACAACCGTATATATAAACATCCATCCATATGATAGAATCATAAACCAACACAACACAATACAATCGTAAACATCCATATAATAGAATCGTAAACCAATACAATTGTCCAAAGAATGAATATAAAAGAGTACAAGGCTTTAAATATCTAAAAAACAAGTCTAACTCTTCATGGATCATCCAAATTAGGACCCTGTAATTAACAAAAGAATAAAACATGTTACATATATGTGTTGATACTGCTATGACTTAGGGAAAGCTAAACAATAGACAATGTAGTGAAACATATAAGTAAGACAGTGATAGTAACAATATCGATATATACCTCATCGTCATCCTGATGTTGTCTTTTCTTGCTGCTTCTACCATGTATCCGCTTAACTCATCAGACTCGTAGAATGCAGATGCCCGCCAAAGATATCTGAAGAAGATCATGATCCCGAAAGATCGCTCTCACACAGTCATCAGGAGTATGATAGGCTGGATGACCTGATGACTGTGTAGACTGGGTAGCAAAGCTGCATGTGCCACTAATGGTTGGGCATCGTTTTTTTTCTTGGCCTTTAACATAATTTTTCTTCACGACTGACGCCCTCTCCCACAATTCTTGATCAATCGACGGATGTGGGGTGCCTTCAGGATAACACTCGTTCATTAAGCTCTTATAAGTGTCCTGTCAGAAGATCAACAATTATATAATTAAAAATAAATAAAAAAATGCTATAAAAGGTCGTCACAATTTATAAACAACATATTAGTATAAAGTTAACTTATTACCGCTTATCCTAATGAAACGACCTTAAGCGTACCATCGCGGGTGGCCACATACACATCCAACCAATTGATAGGTTGACCTTGAGACTGAGACTCCTACAGTTCATTTTCTCATATTAATATGTGAACATATGATATTTTAGCTACAAAACATGATCAGAACATAACATACGTACTCGGCAACAATATCTTTGTGCGCGATATACTGTCAGCCCCCGATATACGCTTTTTTTGCTTTTTAAGCGTTTAAATACACGAGGATCTGTTTGAGGCGATGCTCTTGCTTCTCTTGACCCAAACCCTCAACTCTCCACCGGGTCACACATACGATGAGTACTACTTTGCTCAATTGTGTATACGTGATGCCACCATCTCTTCTCTCGCCCATGTGCCCACCAACATTCTTCGTAATTTTTCATGAACCCGTAAACAAGTAAATGATAGTTTACCACGCCTCTCATCCATATAATTTACATTCTTACACTTCAAACATGGACATCGATTCAAGGTGACCGACCATTCATACATTCCGGTTACTATATCGCGTACTCCAAAAACACTTGGCAACCAAATTTCTAAATTCAATTTGAAGATTTATCTGGGCACTTGACTTTCGTCGTGCCATCCAACTACTGATGCGAATAGAGGTCCATGATACCACTAAGTACCTATGTTGAGGAATTATTGTATTCCTTGTTAGAGATTTACAATTCATTTCAATCCCATTTATGATGCTTATAAATACATATAGATGTATATGTACATATATAACATGAGTGTGCATCATATATGATTATTCGGGAATTGAACAAAGATACATGCCAAAACAAATTTACACAGCTTAAGATCGACTACCCAAAGGCATAGTATATTGTTGTCATCCTACATATTTTAACTGACACCAACCTAAAGACAATAGGTTCCTTTGGGGTAGAATATGAATTATCAGCATCATCACGTAGTGGTGCATATGCATTCGTACAAGTCTAAATTATTATTTTTTTGCATATATGTAGGTATAATATAAATATACACCTTTGTTCAGTTACCCAACCAACGAAATTTTTTTGGCAGAGTCTCCTCTATAATATGAACTATCCACATGCACGAGGGCATGCATATATGACCATTTGTAGGCATATAAGAGTAACAAGAATGTATAAACAATTAACATAACATCACATATATTAAACACCAAGGAAGTATAACACAACAGTGAATACGAATGCATATATGGTCATTTGACTTATATATGAAGATTTAGATAATGCTGAAAATTTTGGGAATATCAGAATATATTTACTTCATTGTAGTTTAAGGTATTTGGTGAAGAAGAAGGATTAAGTATCGCCTAGTTCACAAAGATTTCACATTTGAGTTTTATTTTTGTTTCAAAATGATTGAGGCTCTATTAAAAGTCAAAAGGTAATCTTAGTGCAAAATGAATGACCATATCAGCGTTTTGAGAAAACCAAGTAGACATGATTTAAACATCAACATCCTCAATACTTATCAAACATACTATTTCAAGAATAGTAACAGAACAAATCAAAGGATTCCAAATGCTGGCCAATTCAGTTGTTCACAAATAGTTTTGATACATTTTTAGAAATTAAATACACAATGTTTGTTTCAATTTTTCCTTTTTATTACGTCTTATACTATGTTTTTATAGAAAAATGTAGGCCACACTAAGTTCAAAGTTGGAGATTAAGATGGAGTACACATATCAGACCAGTCAATAATCCATTCAAACTAAAGAAAAATCACACTTCTTACACTATGTGCAGGTCAGCAGTTTTGGTTTTTGACTAATCAATAGCAATAGAAAAAAAGGCCTCATAAAGACAATTCAACAAAAAAAAGGAAAAACACATGACATCAAAACAAACCCACCAAGAAATGGCATTTACATATGAAAATGAAAGAAATAACAATTTCGTTGAATACCCAGTTGTCAATTACCAATTTGATGAGCCACAAAATTCTTTAACCAAGAACATGAAAAGAAAAAATAAAGGGGTTATGCAATATTGGCTTCAATCAGATCCAAATTACACAACTAAACAAAACCCAATTGGAATGTAAATGAATTTGACAATAAATCAATCAAGAGGGGATAATGGGTTAATGTCCATTTAAAATCCAGTATTTTGTTCAATTACAGAAGTTAAAGTACGACACCCCAAGAATTTTACAACAATTAACCTAATAAAAAAAGGGAGAGAATACCTCAGACAGCGAGATTGACAGTCAAGAGGAGAGGCAGAGGCGGTGGTAGAGTAGGCGAGGCGGTGGCGGTGACCGGCATTTCCTTCTTCTCTTCTCCCCCTTTCTCCCTCTTCTCTCTATTCTGCTTCCTCTTTTTTTTTTCTTCGCCTCTGTGTCGAGCGAATGACTGAAACTGGTAACATTAGTAATTTGTTTATCAGAGAATTTATGTACTAGGCAATTGATTAAACAAAGTTCTAATTTATAATGAATCCACAAAGTGTTAGCAGTGTGGATTACAAGTGCAGTCCAAGAACCCACATCCTTCATAGATATTTCATCAAACAGAAAAGATGCATTTTCAGTCTTTTAGAATTCAGATGAGTTGATTATGCTTTTTAAGGCAAAAGTGACCACGATGAACAAATCCAAATTACCTTTAGTCTTATGTCTTCTTTCAACAATTTTTGACCAGCAAATTCAAACTGTTTTTGAGATTATTTCAGCAATCATAAACTCACAACAATCAAACTATTGTAATAATCTGAATAATCCAAATAGTCATTGGTCATAAACTTTGAAATCATCGAAAGGTGCAAAACACATAATACTTGAAAACCAAATGAAAAAAAAATCTCAAATTACTAAACCACGAAAGCTGGAAAATCCAATAATCAGAATGTCTAAATTTAATGTTTAAATCATAACTAGAAAATTGTTTATCAATAATGTAATCAAAATAACAGTTCATATAAATGTGAGTAAAAATAGAGAGAGAGAGAGACAGAACTTGTATGGGTAAACAGCTATTTTGAGCTTCTCTTCCAAACCCGTTCAATTCGACCTAGATTCTGAACTTGTATCGGTCTATTTTGGCTGAAAATGAGAGAGAAGAAATAGTCGAAGCTGCTATGTGTTTATCTAATTCACAATCGCTAGGTCAAAAGTAGCGATTTGTTGCTTGCACCAACACGGGTCATGGGCAGGGGCTTTCTTTGTCTGAAAATGAGAGAGAAGAAATCAACCAACAAATCGTTAATTTCGCCTTGTTTTGGCGCTTGCACAGAATAGGATTTTTGAGCTTGTTTGAAAATGAGAGAGAAATAAGAAGGGAGGGGTTTTGCCAAATCCGTCTATGTGAAAGTGAGGAGAGAGAAAGAAACAAGAGGGAGGGCTTTTATAGGTGAGCTAAGTATGTAAGATCAGGGGGTAAGCCCCTGATCCGGATTATATATATATAATTGTTTTCAGCCCTTTTTATAGTCATAGTTCCAGAGAAATCCAAGTTCAGTTGTCCCTCCCTCCATTTAATCATCCTTATCTTCACACCCATATTGATTTGATTCTTTTAAGTCTTTGCGTCATATAGTCGTAGTAGTATTGACAAATTGGTCTAATTTGGCTTTCTTTTGTCTTCCTGTTCTTGATAAATGGTTATAAACGGAGCTGGCAGAGGCATCTAGTAAGTTCAATAACTAATCAAAACGTCACATTTAAGCTAAGTTTTGACATTAATTCATTCATATTCACACACACACACACACACACACACACACACACATATATATATATATATATATATATATATATATATATATATATATATATATATATATATATATATATATATCCTTCTAAATCCAATTATACAAGCTCAATCTTACCTGCTCTATACTGCTTTTTCTAAAGAAGCTACTTTTCCATACAAAAATTCCTTTTCTTTTCTTTTGGGGGTACCGATCAATTTTCTGGATAGTACTAGACACTATGTGGATTTTTGGAAGGAAAGGGCCATCTGGGTTTTCTTCTAGTTCCACAGCTGAGGAAGTTACTCAAGGAATTGATGGATCTGGACTCACTGCCATTGTTACAGGTCTTTTATTTCTCATTTCCCCCTGGTTCCTTTTTTCCCTTTTATTCTCCTTGCTTTTTCAACATAATATGCATAAAATTTTCATCTTTTTTGATGGGTTTGTTCCAAAATCAACCTACAAATTTTTATTGTTGAGTTGAAGTTGTTTGCAATGTATGTGTAGTATGGTAATCATTTCCGGACGGGCGGATTCAGAAATTTTGCCTGGGGCGAATTTTATTTAATTTTTTTTTTTTAACTAATCATAATATTAAGCAATTATAATAATGTTTATAAATTGTAATAAATATTCATAATTCAAACTAAAAAAGAATTTCAAATAAAAAATATTTATATACAATTTAGAAACTTGTTTCGTTACTTGTCATAGTTTAATTATAGTTTAATTTGAATAATTTTAAATGGTCAAAGTTTCAAACCAAATTTTCTTTCTATATTCAAACAAAACAATGAATTAATTTCAAAGCATAAATTTTTTATAGGTTTCAAATAAGGTGTACTTGTATTTAGAATTAGTTTATGAATTTTTTTTTGCCCGGCCCCTCCAAATTTAATTTTTCCATTAATTTGCCCCCCTTAAATTTATTAATTTACATATTTATCCTACCCCTATACCTATATAAAAATATTCCAGCAGGGCAGCTGCCTATGCTGCCCCTTGCTTAGATCCGCCACTGTTTCCAGATCATGGATGGGATAAAGATAATGAATAGTGTTAACGTCAAGATTCGTGCATTCAATCATGCACGAAGTCACACAGAGAAACTTGATAGCCTGAGCCGCCAGAAGATAGCTTTAGTGTGAAAATAAGTACATGCTAAATAAGATTTAACAATAGTATTAAGCTTTAGTGCTGGAAAATAATGAGATATCTGAGAGAATTATGGTGTAGTCTTGTATTTATAGTGATCACACCTCTCCCTACATGTCTGTCCCTCTATGGAAATAGAATTCTTCATTAGGATATATTCTTTAATGGGACATAATTGAATCTCCTTAAAGAAACGAAGTTGGATTCTATTAGGAATTTTAGATTTCTTAAAGTTCTTCAACTGCCCAAAACAAATTCTTACGTGGGTAGACTTCCTCCACGTGGACTATGGTCCACCGATCATCCTGGCCCAAATAATCATACCCCAACAAATAGGATTCATGTCTTCTGATCAATAAGTTTTGATTATGGATTTTGGGCTGTAACCATGTTAGATTACTTGCTTCATTAGTGTGAAAAATATACTAGTTTTGGGTACTTCTGCTACTTGGTTATGGAGGTATAAGATGGACTCATGTTTGATCTCCCCTACCCCTATGCAAACCCCAGAAAGAAAACATAAAAATAAAGTCCACTGACATTCTTTTCAGGTTTTATTTTATAAAAAAAAATGTCATCTTTATAATCTTAAACTTTACATTATGGCCTAGTACCTTCCTTCCTTGTCAGAACTCAAGGTAACACTTGAGGTCCTCGTATGGATCCAGTATGATCAATTACCCTGGTGGTTAATTATCTTTTACCGTCTTCTGATTGCTATTGGTAAACCTATATAGTGAATTTTTTTAAGGTTTTTGGTTCGGGCAGGTCATGATTGAAGATTGTAAACACAAAGGATGTCAAAACTTTAAAATAAAAAAAAGTGATTTTTTTTTGGAGCCTTAATGAAGTAATCTTTAGTCCAAATTTATCCTCAACAATGTACCTATTCTTAACCCATTGAAATATCCAGTGCTTCATACTGATTATTTTCTATTGTTTTTGTTAGTGCTTGAGGAACTTGTCTGATCAACTGAATTAAAATTTTGTCTTCAGATAGGAATGTATTATTTTTTAGCTTTGTTTTTTCTGTAACTTATTGATGGGATCTAAAATTTGTATTGAAGTTTTTGACTTCTTTGAATAGGCTCTGATTGTTAGCTTTTCAATTTTCCAAGATTCTGCTGTTTCTCAAGATAAAGGCTTAACAAGATTGTGTTAGTTTGGTTCTTGAGGATGTGTGTATTCTATATATATCATTGCATGTTATTCAATATCATTAAACTATTTTAAGTTCTGAAATATTCATTTGATTTGGCACTATAAAGGTGATGAAGCTATTTTCTTTCTTGTTCTTTGGCATTGAGATACTGACATATATGTAGAGAGGATTTGCATAATTAATATCATGAGCAAATAGTGAGAATTGTGCTATTTTATACCTTGGTACTAACCTATAACTTGATAGAGAAATTCTTAATTATACTCTGTATAATTTTCAGGAGCATCAAACGGTATTGGTATAGAGACTGCACGTGTCCTTGCCTTGCGAGGTGTGCATGTAATTATGGGAGTGAGAAATGTTAGAGCTGGTGAAAAAGTTAAACAAGAAATACTCCAGAAAATCCCCAATGCTAAAATTGATGTTATGGAAATAGATCTAAACTCACAGGAATCCATAAGGAAATTTGCGAAGGAATATATTTCCTCTGGTCTTCCCTTGAACATTCTCATGTAAGAAAACTATGTGGCAATGTTCAATGTTAATCCACTACTGCCTTCCGTGTTTTTTTAAAAAATAAGTTAAATAACTGAATTATATAGTTCTAATCTTGTTATTCTAGTTTATGTTCCAACACTAGAAGAACTGAACATACTATTTTTTGGTGTTGAAAGTAACAATGCAGGGATAATGGCACCTCCGTTCACGCTTTCTAAAGACAATATAGAACAGCAACTTGCAGTTAACCATTTGGGTATGGTACATTGAAAAAAGTTTGTTGAATGTTTTTTTTTATCAATTTTCTTTTTAACTGCCAACTTAAAATTCAACTCTCTGTTAAATTTCCCATAACATTTGTATAAGAACATTTCTTAAATTTTCTCAGGTCCATTTCTTTTGACAAATCTTTTGTTGGACACCATGAAAAAGACAGCAGAAGAAAGCAAGATCGAAGGAAGAATTATTAATGTAGGATCAGAGCTCCACCGATATGGATACAAAGAAGGAATTCGTTTTGACAAAATCAATGATGAAGCAAGGTATATATTTATGTGCAAATATATATATATATACATGTGCATATATATATATTTATATGTGTGCATGTGTGTCTATTTGTTTATAAGTATATTATTATAACTGCAAGAAGATGGTTTAAATATTAAAGCAAAAGCACTATTTCTTTATTCTTTCTTTTTTAATTTTACAAAAGATGATATTTCATACTTCTTTTCTCTCCGTTTTCTTTTGTGTGAAACCACATGCTATATATTACTTTTTTTCCCCATTAATCAATTAAAAGCTATGTACACAAATGTTACAATAATATTCCATCTAACTTTAACTGTCTTTCTCAATTTCCTATCGCAAATTCCAGTTACAACGGCAATGCTGCTTATGGACAATCAAAGCTCTGTAACACATTGCACTGTCTTGAGCTTACTAGGCGCTTCAAGGTAATGGTTTACTCTAATTAACTATCAATATATAAACATGAAGATTGCTATCTTTTTTTCTGAGTCATGCTTCTTTGAAAGTTTACTGCCTATATTGCATAATATTTAATAAACATCCTTATTTAGAAAGTACTGTGGAGATGATTACATATAAGGAGCAAACTAATCGTTATGTGCTGCTATTTCTTACTGCTTGTTAAGAAATGAAAAACTCTAGCTTACTCACTTGCCCATTATAGATATTTAGCATTTTGATCTCTACGTTGAAACGTAATCTTAATGGTACCCCAAAAACAAAAACAAAAACAAAAACAGAACTCGAACGAGTATTACTTGCTCCTTCTGTTCATGTAGAACCCATCATGCTTAGGTTGACTAATGATAGCAGCAACCTGTTCTCATTTTACTACAGTTATTCTTATTTTATCATTGTTAGTTACAACCTAATATAAAATTGTTGTTGTTTTTCTACTTTTATCAGGAGGAAGGGGTGAATATAACTGCAAATTCGCTACATCCTGGAGTTGTTGCCACCAATATTGTAAACAACCTTGGCGTTTTGGGTTGTAAGTATTTGAGCCTTTTAACTTATACCTCTAACTATGTTTTGTTGTTTGATATTAGTGACCTGATTCCTTCCTTCATTGCAGGGATATTCAAAACCTTTGCAAAATTCTTCGTTAAAAATGTTGCTCAGGTTTGTTCTTTTCTTCCTCCATAATATGCACCTGTTTTTTATGTTACGCCTTTTTTCTTTATTCGTCTTTGCTTTACTATACTTTCGATGATACATTCCAATTTAAAGGAGTTTAAAATTAGCATAAATAATGTTGGTTACAGGGAGCAGCAACTACTTGCTATTTGGCATTGCATCCGCAAGTTAAAGGGGTCAGCGGTGAATATTTTATGGACTGCAACAAAGCGGAACCAAGTCCTATGGCTAAAGATCCAGAATTGGCCAAGAAATTGTGGGATTTCAGCTTGACCTTGACACAGCCCAAGTAAATTGGGTGGCTAGGAAAGAAAAAGGAAAGCTTATGAGAAATAAGTAGTATATAGTGTGATTGCTGAATAAGGAAAGACCACATCAATATATATGTTTACCTTCTCCTTGTGTGTAAAATCTGTGTCTAAATTAATACTCCCCAGTTAATAACTTTTGTCTAAGGTCTCTTGAGTTTGATGTGAGTTAGGTTATTGCGTGTTCATGTCCTATTTATTCATTTTCTTTTTGTAGCTGTTTGGCATCTGTTTTTTGGAGGTAACCCTTCTCTATTTTTTTGTTATTATTAATAAAATCCTCTATGCTGTAAGCTGTTTGCCGAGTATTATCTAATTGAAAAGGAGAGGGGAAAAAAAAACAGAGGCCCAAGCAAAGTAATTAGAACCGGATTGAATCGGTAAAAACAGGAACCGGTTCACATTTCGGTCGGATTTGAATGAATTAATCTGTTTATACTAAAATTCTCGACGGTCGACTTTAGTGAACCATTAATTGAGTCATTGGTTTTACCGGTTCGTTACAATTTTTTTTTTAAACATTTGAATTTGATTGAATGTGTCTTATATTTATGTTTATTTTTGTTTGATTTTATCACTTTTTGAGTTATGATCATGATTAAATTTAGTATTTATTTGAGTTGTATAAAATAAACATTATATAAATAGGTTTAGTTTAGTTTTTTTGTAGATAAATTAATTAATTTTACATATTTTTTAAATATTATATATAATATATAATAATAATTAATATAGGTGATATCTGCCATATTTATAGGTTTCTAAAAAGAAATGGCAATAAGTACTACTACCTCAGTAGGAGAAAAGATGTCCATTTTTATGAGTATAATATATTATAATTCTTGGCAGAGAGGGAAATATACAAAAAACAGTTCCAGATTGTGGTGGGGCTGAGCCAAGAATAGAAAATAAAAAGTGGCCCCAATGTTTGATGAAGGAACGTGCAAGGAGATACTCAGATCCTGGAAAGAGATTGAGCAAGAAAACATGAAGAAAAAAGTCAAAAAACAACAACAGGCCATAGTGATTATTAATCTTCTTCATTGTGTGCCTGTTTATTTCAGTTTAAAATATAAATGTCTTTTTAAAGTTATAATTGTTATTGGTGATTGGCACAATAATAAAAAATTATAATTCTTCATTGTTATTGTTATTTATTTGTTTAAAATAATTATAAGAAATATTAAAATTATTTTTTGCTGTTTAATACTCCTTTCCATTTCATAATGACGGTGATTTTAACTTTTTGTACATGAATTAAAAAAATAATTTATTCTATCATTTGATAGCTAGTCATTTGTGGGATGTTATGAACTACTAATAGAAGATAAAATTTTTTAAAAAAAGAAGAGAGAATGAGATAACATATAAAAATAAATAATTTATTATATTAAAAAAGTGTAAATGACAAGTAAATTAGAATAAATATTTTTTTTAAAATGTCCATTATTATGGAATTCATGGACTATATTACAAAAACTGGTATTAACATTGTCTTGGGATGATTATAATATTTAGGACTCCCTAAGTCCCTTAATATATAAGTTGTTTTGGAGTTGTGCAAATGATTGTATATCATTAAATATAATATTAATTATTTATATTGTCTATATATTGGAAAAAGATAGTGTTATTTATTGGGCAAAAAATAGTGAGAGAACCAAAATTATATTTAATACTTGGAGTAATATTAAAAATTAAGTAATTCTCAAACGACTTATATTAAGGGACGCAAATATTTTTTTTAAAACAACTTATATTATATTAATGGTATGTGGGAGTATATATTTTTAAAGGAGTAGAGCCTAGTATATAGTAATTTTGGAAACACCTTTGAATAAATTATTGTCTTTTTATTAGTCACAGTAGGCCGGCTAAAGCTATTTCACTCCTTTATTCAGTCACTTATAATAAGGACTATTGGGCTACATTATTAGCTTTCAGAATCACCAGCACTACCAAAATACAGCCATTGCTTCTCTTTTGTGTTCTTGATGAAATCTTGATTCTAAAAGGTAGAAACAAAGTATGTGGATTTTTGGAAGGGCCGGGCCATCTGGGTTCTCTGGTAGTTCTACAGCTGAGCAAGTTACTCAAGGAGTTGATGGAACTGGCCTCACTGCCATTGTTACAGGTATTTTTCTAATCTGGGTTTCCTTCTATTTCCTCTTTTACTTTCTTTATTTGCATTTTATTTTCATTTTTCTTTGTGGGTTTGTTCCAATACTAACTTAGATGCAGTTTATTTATTATAGTTTTGTTGATGTGGATGTTCATGGCTTGGGTTATGAAAAAGTTCCTGTATTTTTGATCAGCTTATAGTATGTCAAATGTTGCTTCAATTAGTTAGATATATGGAGTTCGACCTTGAGTGATTTAGATTGCTTAATTGGTGTGAAAATGTACTAAATTTGACCTTTTGAGTACTACAAATTGTTTGTGGAGTTAGAAAATGGACTCATGTTTGATTTATCTATCTCTTCGCCTACCCCCAAAACAAACAAACCCCGGAAAAAGAAAGGAAAAAATAAAGCACTACAAGAATGGTCCAAAATATGGTAGCTTCACTTACAATACAGTAATCCAAAGACATGTTCCTACATATTTCTTTGTACTCATTTTGGGTTAGACTTTTTCATGAGAAATATTCTTCTTGATCCACCGTAGGCCAATCCAAAATGTGTGTTCCCTTGTTGATGGGGTTTACGTCTTTGGGTTTGTAATTCTGCCCCTTGCATCACATTCTTCTTGATGCACTTGAATTTTAGAGTATTCTTTAATAGTCAAATGAATATTAGCCAAAACTATTTAGTGAATGCCAATCATAGAATAGACATCAACTACATTTGAAAAGGTTTATGGTTCAAGCATGTCTTGGCGAGGGGTTATACACAACATGAATGCCAAATGTTTAGAAAAATGATTTTTGAGTCTCTGCAAGTATTTAGTCCAAAATTCATTCTCAAGAAAAAATACGGACTTTTAACCCCTTGAAATCTCATATTTATTATTTTCTTTAGGTTCTGTTTGGTACTAGTCGCCAGAACATTGTCTGATCCACTGAATTCAATATTCTAAATGTCAGATGGTACCGCTGTCTTTTTGGCTTCCTTCCTGTATCTTATCAGACTACATTGAAAACGATTATTGAAGTTCCTAACTCTTTTAAATATGTTATGAACTTGTGATTATAGCTTTCAAATGCTTCAAGCTTTTGTGGTTTTCTCAAGATAAAATCTTAACAAGATTGCCTTAGTCGGAAAGACATGTCTTTATCACCCTATCTGTGACTCCCTTTTCAACGTCGAGGGATCACATGTTGTTAAATATTACTTAATTATTTAAATTTAGAGAAACCACAGGCCAGAATAAGGTGCCTCTACTTTGTTTTTAATTATACCAGTGTGGTCTTTTATATATGTTTCTTTGGCATTTAAACGTTATATAATAATAACAACTATGTTGAAATGACTGGGATAATTTAGTATCATGTTCTGCACATAGTGTGAGAATTTTGGTGTAGGATACCTCCGTAGATGCTCTATAACTCAATTGAGAAGTGCTTAATTTTACTATATATGATTTCAGGGGCATCAAATGGTCTTGGAATAGAAACTGCACGTGTCCTTGCTTTGCGTGGTGTACATGTAGTTATGGGAGTGAGAAATGTTAAAGCTGGTGAAAAAGTTAAAGAACAAATACTCCAGAAAATCCCCAATTCTAAAATCGATGTCATGGAAATAGATCTCAACTCATTGGCATCCGTAAGAAAATTTGCTTCGGAATATATTTCCTCCTGTCTTCCCCTGAACATCCTCATGTAAGATATCTATGTAACAATGTTAACGGACTATATGTATTCTAGGTGTTTTTTCTTGTTCCAAATATACTGTATAACTGAATGATAACGCTTTAATCTACCTCTAGCAATTTATCTTGAAACATCACATGAATTGAGCTTGCTATCTTTGGTGTTGAAAGTAACAACGCAGGGATTATGGCACCCCCTTTCACGCTTTCCAGAGACAACATAGAACAGCAATTTGCAGTTAACCATTTGGGTATGTTACATTGATTTGTTTAATGTTTGCTTTCCATCTATTCAAGCTTGTTAATGCTATAATATCTTACTAAGAAATGGATTCTATTGTTTCATTCCCTTGACATAGTTCAGGTAAATAAGCTTTCATTTTCTAATCCTTGTCCTTTCCTTAGAATAGCAACTTAGGAAGTGTCTTCTGCAGAATCATCTCTACTATCAATACTTTGATACCAACTATCTGTACACTGCACTTTCACGTCATTAAGCATAAAACTTTCAAATCGTTTCAACTTTTATGTGTTGCTTACCTTTCGTTTACTTTCAGCAGTTTCCAATCAAGATGGCAGGAGCTTAGTTACCTTGTGAGTTAGAAACCAAAAATGTCTTTTATCCCTTTTGGTAAATTGATGTTGCCCACAATTTGTTCCTGCTGTTACCAAAGAATCTCTAACTATATTGAAACCTTATCCCATGATCAGATATGATAACTTAATTGCTTTTTCTTGTTTATTTTAGCTTTTCAAAAAGAAATAATAAATAAATTTAATTGTTCCCTTCAAAAGGTTTTCTCTATTGCTTGCCCCAATTTAAAATGCTACTCTTTCTTAATTTGCTTATAGCATTTATGCATATATGAGTGTTTATCATTTTTTTTCTCAGGTCCATTTCATTTGACAAATCTTTTGTTGGAGACAATGAAAAGTACAGCACGTGAAAGCCAGAAAGAAGGAAGAATTGTTAATTTATCATCAGTGCTTCACAAGAGTGGGTACAAAGAAGGGATTCTTTTTGACAAAATCAATGATGAATCAAGGTATTTGTGTATGTAAAGATGTACACACAAACACATGAATATATTGCCTTTTTTTTCTGTATGAGTCATGATCCAAATAAAAAAGCAAAAGCAAGAATTCCTTACAAAAGTAGATGTAATAATTCTTCCTTTCTCCTTCATAATTTTTCATTTTCCTTTAGGCTTCCTTTCTATGGCCATTTTATGATGAATTATAATCCCAAATGGAATGGCAATATTATATAATCCCCCTTTTGAGGTATCAAATGAACCTTAGAAATGATAGCAAATAGTCCATAAATTAAATAATAGACTAATCATGGGATAAAATAGTCCGTAGTAATCCTATCCCACCCTTCATTTTTGTCTTGCAAATAGACGTAGCCAGACACTATATTATTTTTAGCCTTTTAAGACATCATAACTTAATAGTGTTATGATAGTCCATCTAACTTTAACAGTCTTCTTCGATTTAATATATATTCATATATTCCAGTTATGATGGCAATGCTGCTTATGGACAATCAAAGCTTTGTAACTTATTGAACACAAATGAGCTAGCAAGGCACTTGAAGGTAATCTTTTACTCCAATCAACTATCAATATCGAGATAAAGATGCTTATGTTTTATCATCATACTTCTTTAAAAAGGTATTACCTTCTACATATTATTATTGTTTGATATTTTATCCCTACTCATCTTCTCTGAAAGGGTATTATTTAATACTGCGGGGTATTTTTATTTGCCAAAAGGCATTCAGTTCCAATGCAGAGCGACTTGATTTTGAGTTCTACGGAGATCTTACTTGATAAGGAGGAGACAGAGTGTCATTTATTTGATAGTCATGATGGAATCTTTTTCAACTATGTTAGGTGTAACATCCCCTCACCCACAAACCAATTAAAAAATAAGTTAGCATGTTGTCTATGCCCCTTAAGATATTAGTTTATGTTAACTTCATTCATAATGCATATATGAACACATGTTATCCTTACACGTCTTGAATGCTTATAGATAATATGATGAGATGTCTATGATGTTGGGTTAGTTTACCAATAACCACTAACAATCACAGAAACTATAAGCAAAAGTGAGAACAATATGATCTAGTAACTGGAAGTGCCTAAAGGCCAGCATATTTCACAGTGCCGGTGTACCAAAGTCGCACCATGTTTTCCAACTAGGAAGTTGTTACCCGAGCAACTGAACCATTTTTTCTTAACTTCTAATTGCATGTCAAAAAGTAAACTATCTGGTTGATTTCCATATTGATTCTGGATATTTAACATCTTGGTTTAAAACCTTCTTTTATAATACAAATTGTTAGGAAAAAGGATGAACAAGGGATATATGTATATACACTTATCTAAAGTGAACCGAAGTTGAATATGCAGGAAATTAATATGTCAAGGCTTGGTACTATGTTCTTAAGACAATTATGTCCTCCTTATCGGTGTTTAGAATTAGCGGCACTTTTCTCCCATGATACAATGACAACGTATGTTATAACAGCACAACAAATAACACACACAACGAACCAAAACAAATACAAATGCTCTGAACTCTCTTATATATTATGAATGAGCAAAGAAATGATGAAGAATGAATTGAATGAATGAATGCTCTAAATGGCTGCCATCATATGGTATTTATAGGAGGGTGTGGGTCACAACCCTTGCGAACGGAATGGGTGCAATGTGAAGAGATACGGCTGAATAAGTGCAATCCATTAGGCCATGTGTACCCCTTAGAGTGCTTCGGAGCGCCGCGGCTCGTGACGCGTGACTTTCTGAACTTTGCCTTTTGATTGCCTTTGTTCCAAAAATGTTAATAAATACAACAGAGGAACTAAACAAACCAAAATTTAAATAAATTTTGCCCATGACCCACAACCCAGGCCCGACCAGTCGGCAACAACTCACGTGGTCAAAAATAGCCTCCCCTCCACAAAAGTGGGGTGTCCCTTGGGGCCCAAACCAATGAGCAATCTAATTGTATATATACTCACTCAATATTTAGTTCTTAGTCAATGTGAGACTTTAGTTTTCCACGAGTATTTATTAACATTTCCAATGGTGATCTTTGGGAGTAAATTTCACATTCATTACCTCATGAATTTGAACTTTCAAATACTTGATTTTAATCTACTCATGGAGTAGAACACATTGATATTTGGATTCATCTCAAAAGATTAATGAATCCCATTTTAATTTAAGCTCAAATTCTAAAAATCCCCCATATGAATGAAATTGATTGTCAACCTTATGCAAATGTTATGCAAATTCTGCATCTGTATAGAGAAGTGGATTCTGGCTTTGAACCTTCACAAGTGAAAGACTATCGACTTTACTTATTGTTCAGTGAACGTAATGTCTTGAACTGTCCAACCGTTTGTGTAAATCGAGACGATAGAAATTCACACTGAATTTTTCCAAACATTGTTTGGTTCTCATGATTTTGATCATTTCGCCCTTGAACATTCCCAAATTTACGAGTGCTCTAGAGAAGTATAATCTTATCATTTTCATAGAATTGGTCCCAGTTCACACTCACATAGATGATTCTTAGTAAGAGTATCATGTCCTACTCTACTTGATTATCAAGATATAAGAATCATTAAAAGCATAGCTTATCCTAAAACCGCTGCAGGTATCACTATCTCGTACCATAGGAATGAGCAGAAGAAAATAATTTCTTCATAGTGAGTTGGTTGAATTGTTCACAATTTAGTTTTCTCTTTGAACCTAGATCTTGAGATCTTCAGTCAACTAAGTTGGGTTTCCACAATGACGATCCTTATTTATAGGCTTTAAACACATTCTCCTCAATGTTATTTTTACTTGCTCTCTAGTCAAGCCTTTAGTTAACGGGTCCGTTATATTCTCTTTCAACTTTATGTATTCAATATATATAATGTTATTAGCGAGCAATTGTGTCTACGATGAATATATCTAGACTTACCATTATACATGTGACTTTGTGCCATTCCAATTGCTGATTTACTATCATAATGGATACAAACAGCCGACACAAGTTTAAGCCACATAGGAATATCTTCTAAAAAGTGATGAAGCCACTCAATTTTTTCTTCAGCCTTATTCAATGTAATAAACTCATATTTCATCGTTGATTGAGTAATACATGTTTGTTTAGAAGATCTCCATGATACTGCTCCTCCACCTAGTGTAAATACAAAGCCACTTGTGAATTTAGAGTCATTTATATCTGATATCCAGTTCGCATCAAGTATTGCTAGATATCTCGAGTCATGCAATCCAAAGTTTTGAGTGTATTTTAAAGACCTTAAAACTTTTATAATCGCTTTCCAGTGATCTTATCCTGGATTGCTTGTAAATCTACTCAATTTATTAACAACATATGCTACGTCAGGATGTGTAAAATTCATTACATACATAAGGCTTCCAATTATTTGTGGTTGTGATATGGGCTCTACTTTATTTTTCGACAAGTGTAAATTTATATCTATCGGTGGTCCCACATGATTGCAATTATATTGATTAAATTTCTTGAGTATTTTCGCAATATAGTGTTGTTGGTTTTTGATTTTATGATGTTTTGAATGATGACTAATTTAAGTATATTAGACATGTGCATGGTTCATGGTGTGTTATTATATTATTAAATAGGCATGGATTATGGGTTATAATATTATTATTAATATGCATGAGTTATGGTTATTACATGAACACTTTTAAGGAAGATTTGATTTGGAGTCTATTAAGGAAGATTTGATTTGGAGTCTATTAAGGAAGATTTGATTTGGAGTTTATTAAGGATGATTTGAATTTGAGTTTATTAAGGAATGTTGGTATTTATAATTTTTAATGCTATCAAATATTATTAGATGGGTTTATGTTATTAAATGTTATTCCAGCTAGCCCAAATTGGTACTTCTAATTCATCACAGAGTATTCCGTGGGTGATATTTTATTTAAGGATTTTATCTTGCTTAGTGGAACCCACATGAGTTAGTAGTCTATTTTGAAAAGGAGTATTAAAGAAGCTATTGGGTCTTATCCTTAATTATCTCCTTTGTTCCTGTTTAACACAGTTGATTGTGGGTAGAATTTCTCTCCTTTATTTCAGCTCGTCAAAATCAAATAAAGAAAGTATAATTGCTTTCTCTAATAATACAAAGTCACTTTGAAATTATGGATGATTGCTAACGGATCGAGATTTCTTTCTTAATGATTTTATAGTAGTTGGGTCTCTCTTTATATATATAGTCTTATCTCACGGCTAAGCGGGATAGGGATACAAGAAGCTAATTCACGTTGCTATCGAGAAAGAATCCTATTAAGAGCTTTCATTGTTTATTTCAGCTATTCATTCATCAGACATACTATAATTCTTTGTGGCTGGAAAATAAGAAGTCTATTGTAATTTCTTCTATTATATTCAAAGTTCAAAGCTTTTACGGCTTCGATCGATCCAAGAAGGATAGATAGGTCCATTCAAAGAGAGCTTTCAAGGTTGCAGAGGTCTGCAAAGGTCTCAGTGGTGAGAAAGGTTGCGCAGAGGTGCAAAAGGGGCGGATGTGTCAATCGGTGGAAAGCTTCTTTGTAATGAGGAGTTCTTTTTATCAGTATTTAATTGAATATTAAGTTTAATAAAAGAGTCTCCAATCTAGTTGGGATTGACGTGGATTAAACCCACTAGATTAGAGGATAGAAATGAACCACGTAAAAATCTTGAGTGTGATTTTTACTTACTTTATCTCTTTAACTGTCATTCACGCTCGCATTTTTTTGTTATTCACGCCACTATCCGACACTTAAGCGAGGCATGTGTCTAGTCATTCGATAATAATAAACGAAGAACAGACACTAAAAGCAGCGAGCGTAAATATCTCAATTAAACTCATAGCATAAAGTTATAAATAGTTTTCACCGTTTTTCACTTTTAGCTTAACCACCTATTCACCCTCCCTCTAGGTGTGCACATACATAGAATTTCATTTGGTATCAAAGCAAGGCTCTACTAATATTGATCGTTGCAGGTCTTAGGGGAAGATCCTATGGCACACCTAAACTTTCAAGAAGGTCAGTCCACAAGTAGGCCACCGCTATTGTTCGGAAGTGAAAACTTCAACTTTTGGAAGTTCAGAATGAAGATTTTTCTTAAAAGAGACCCATGTGAATTGTGGGTTGTCGAAAATGGACCAGTCATTCCGCGACATTATGATGGCAAGCCAAAGAATCTCATAGAAATGGACTCAAATGAATTGTATATGGTATCTTATAATTCCAAGGCCATGAACACACTTTTAAGTGGCATGGTTCAGTCAGAAATAGATAAAGTCTCTTCTTGTACTACGGCTAAGGAAATTCGGGACACAATCATCATGAGCCACGAGGGAACTACTAAGGTGAAGGAAGTCAAGCTAAGCATGTTAATGCACGAATAATACTGGGATGATAATTCAAAAATCTGGCGTCTCTTAGACAGAGGTAGATGCATGAATTGATTCCTTTAATGTTAAGTGGTTTAACTGCAACTTGAACAAGACCTATATGAATAAAATTATAACCCTTTTTCCTATGTTTTTTAGTAACATCAGGGGATAAAAGACTACAATTTTCATATTCTTTATTAATTGCATAAACTTTTTCAACTATTTTAACATTATAATCGGTTTTAAAATTATCTAAAAAAGTTGACTGATAAATTTCTCTAGGAGAAACTCTGGGGATGTTCCAATCATGGAGAACTTGACTAAGTTTTTTATAACTATGTTCTTCTTGGTTTACATATGTCCTGAACTTAGAAGGCAAAAGCGACCTACATCGATCAAGAGCTAGATCTAAATAATCGGCTCATCTTTACTAATTTCAAAAATAATTCTTTCTCATTATTCGTTCATTCATACCCTCTTACCCTTAATAGACTCGTACCTATGTTCTAAATCCCGACACTGCTCACCCAAGAGACTTACAAAAGGTTAGAGACGAACTAGGTGGACTACAGGCAAGCTAGGTGACTTCAGAATAACGAAAAGAAGAAGTTTTTGAAAGAAGGAAAGAGAAGTTGATTAAAAAGATCTTACTCAGTAATCAGAAACACAAACAACTTGGCGCTGATACCATTTGGCGGAAGAAGGATAATGAAGGAGAGAAGAAGAACAGAGCGCATACAAACACAAATTAATTACTAAAAATATTAATTTTATTGATTGATAACAGAAACTATATATATATATATATATATATATATATATATATATATATATATATATGCAAGAAATTAATATGTCAAGTCTAGTACTTGGTACTATGTCTTTAAGACAATTATGCCCCTCCTTATCGGTGCTTAGAGTTGGCATTACTTGTCTCCCAGAATATAATGACAACTTGTGTTATAGCATCTGAATTCTCTCTTATATACTATGAATATGAGTGAATAAATGATGAAGAACGAATTGAATGAATGAATTCTAAATGCTCTAAATGGCTGCTTTATAGGAGGGTTTAGTGACCCTTCAGATGAGTCACAACCCTTGCAAATCGAATGGGTGCAACGTGAAGAGATATGGCTTAACATGTGAAATCCATCGTGGCCATGTGCACCCTTAGAGTGCTTCTCTGAGTGTCATGATTCGATTCCGAGTATTGATGACTTTACTCGAACTTCGCCTTTTTGATTGCTTTGCTTGAAAAACGTTAATAAATAAAAAGAGGAACTAAACAAACCAAAATTTAAATAAATTTTGCCCATGACCCACGAGCCAGTCCCAGCAGATCGGCAACAACGCAGCATGTGTGGTCAAACCAAGCCCTAACTAGATCATCTCCTCTCCACAAAAGTGAGGTGCCCTTATGGCCCAAACCCAAGAGCAAATTTAATTGTATATATACTCGCTCAATGTTTAATTCTTAGTCGATGTGAGACTTTAACTTCCCACAAGTATTTATTAACATTTTCGGTGTGATCTTTTGGAGTAAATTTTTCATTCATTACCCCATGAATTTGAGTTTCCAAACACATTGATATGCGGATTATCTCAAAAGATTAAAGATTAATGAATCCCATTTTAATTTAAGCTCAAATTCTAACCCAAATACCATCAGAAAAGGCTATCTGATTTGGTCTAATAAGTTCTTAACTGAACCTAAGAACATGGCACATCACTATGCTTGACCCTTGGTTCCTAAAGTATTTCTCAACTTTGAACCCATCTTAGTGCAGTCTGCACCAAGTGATCTAGTTTGGACTATTCCTCTTATATAAGGAAAAGTTGATTATATTTACCCAACCATGTGTTTACTTGTGTATTCTGAAGACCAAAAATTGAAAGTAAAGTTTGTATAATATGGAGTTCACATAGAAGGCATCCTTGAATTATGCAAGTAGGACCAATGATTGCAGTCACCTGTTTGTTTAATTCTTACTTCAGTTGTTGTCATTTATCATGCCTGTTACAATCTAATAAGCACTTTTGATTCCTTGCTCTACAATTGATCAGGCAGAAGGAGTAAATATAACTGCAAATTCACTTCATCCTGGACTTATTGCCACCAATATTACAAATAACCTCAACCTTGTTGGTTGTAAGTATTTGACCTTTTAACTTACCTCAATTAGGTCGTTAGCGAATAATATAACTAACATTATTTGCTAGATTGTACTTGCTGTAGTATTACTATTATTAATTTGGTTCCTTGATCTAATGCAGGGCTCTTCTTTACCGTGGGTAAATATTTTCTTAAAAATGTTCCTCAGGTTTGTTCTTTAATTACTTTCTCTATAACATGCATGAAAAGATTCATTTTATTTCTATGATTTGCACTCATTCTATAAGGTTTTCGGAGTAATTCAATTTAACAATGTAGTCATCTGTTCTCCTTCTCTTTCTTTTATGTTTTTCCCATATGTAAGCGTAAATTTTAGCCTTTCTACTCATAGGGTTCATCAACTAGCTAGTTTGGCATAAAAGGCTGCGTTGGGTTGAGTTTTCCATTTTTCTGTTTTCGGACATTTCCATGACAAATAATTCACGGTCCGTGTTGGTTACAGGAGCAGCAACTACATGCTATGTGGCATTGAATCCGCAAGTTAAAGGGGTTAGCGGTGAATATTTTGTTGACAGCAACAAAGCAGATCCCAGCGCGACCAGCGTCATGTCTAAAGATCCGGAATTGGCCAAGAAGCTGTGGGATTTCAGCTTGAGCTTGACACAAGGCAAGTAGTTTGGTGGCTAAGAAGGAAATCCCTTCCCAATGTGTTGGCCTGCTCACTATGCTAGCTAATACGTACTTCAGACCTTGTGTGTGCTTGATTATAAATTGTAATTTCAGTTCCATATTATGTGTGTTTGTGTGCTTAAATATGAGAGAACAATTTTACAGACCTTGTGTAATGTGCAATTTTAGTTCCATATTCAGCATGTATTGTTTGTGTTGTGTGTATAACAAGTCAATTATTATATGGAATGAAGGTAGTAGTAAAGTTTGTCCAACAATTCATAAATCTTTTTGAATACAAACTACCACAAGAGGCCATTGGGCAGAGGTATTAAATGTGACTTGGATTCATCTTCTTTTTTTTTTTTTTTTTGAGGGGGGGGGACAATATAGGTGACATAGCATAAGTGATGTTATCATAATAATAATAAATATTATTTAAAGTATTAAATGTCTTTAATAATTATAAAAGAGTAATGCTATGGACATAAATTATATTAAAAAATTTGTGCATAAACAGTATAAAAAATGAGAGAAAATAGAAAGCATTCTTTTCATTCTCAAAAAAATGACTAAAAATACTATTATTTTTATCTCAAAAAGATGAGATAAATTACATAACGTGAAGGATAATTATGTTATTATTTTATTCATTACTTTATGAAGATGATTAAGAAAAAATTTAAAATTTTATTCACAATTTCAACAGCCATAATAAAAGTCAAAGAGGTGCCACTAGCACCCAAAAAGGAAGTAAAAGGACCATTCAGTCATTCACCATACGAATTAGAAGACCAAGTGACCAACAAATCATTTTCTTTTAAATAAAATTACATAATTATCCCTCATCTAATGAAAGTAAATTGGAAACCTTGTCCCACTCTTTTTTGACCCACAGGCTCTATGTCCAAGCACCATAATCCTTCTCCATTATTATGTAGTAGGATATTGGAGGACAAATGCACCCAAAATTTGTAAATACATTTTAACAATTCACATATTTGTATTAAGAAATTCTCCGAATAATTTAGACACGTATTTATATCTTAACTATTCAGATGATCTCTTGATACAAATATGTGAGCTCTTAAAATACATTAAAAGGAGAACTGTTAAGATGTATTAAGACGCAATCAAACTTAATACTCCCTCCGTCCCAAATTAATTGCTCAATTTTGACTTTTTAAAGTCAAATTGACTATTTTTAGAATTAATAATTAAGCATATATAAATATATTTCTAAAATTATAAAAATTGAGATTAGTAATAAATTGTATATACTTTCTTTTGGTTATATTCTCTTCACCTATATTTTAGCAAAAATAATAAAAAAATTAGTTTTAAAAATGGTCAATTTGATTTTAAAAAAGTCAAAATTTGAAGCGATAAATTTAGATTTATGGAGAGTATATTTTATACATTAACAATAAATTAGGGACATTATTCTAGAAAGTGAGTATTGGTGTGCATCACAGAACTTACCGATACCTTTGTTTTTATTCTGTATATATAGAGGAAGAAGGACTTGACGGTGTTTGGGCCCTATGTATTGGGTCCAACTGTGATATTACAACTGATATGTATTACTCTCTGTTTTAAAATTGGAGAACCATTTTGATTTTTAAAGTCTTTTGTGTAAATCTTAAAATTAAAAAATTAATAAGAATTTATTTAGTTTTAATGCACAAAAAAAAAAAACTTATATACGGGCTAAAAGGTATGAATATTAATTATCATATTTGTTGCTTTTAAAATTTAAATAAATCTATATTATTTTGAATTATAAAAGATTTTAAGTCAAATTAAAATATTTTTTTAAATTTTAAAATTGAAGAAGTACTAATTTGTTGATTTTCATGGTGGCTTGAGAAACAGAAAGGTGGTGAGAGTGGTGGGTTTGGGAGAAAAGAATATGTAATTATGGGGTTTAATTAATTTTAGAGTAGTTCTAGGCGGACAGGCGATGGACAAGAAAATTGGACCGGTGACATTTTTTTTTTTTTTTTTGGCAACTCTTAAAAAATGTATAGTATTTATTTTAATAAAATTTTTTATAAACTATAGTGTTTTAAGTGTAATTTGGATACATATCCGCCAATTTTCCTGTCTTATATACCTGTCCGCCAAGAGTTTTTGTTAATTTTAAGGAGTAAAGGAAGACGAATAAAGAGAGAGTAAGTGGATATTTGGATGTGGGACATTCGGACATTTTTAAGTGGGTATCATAAAAGTTTGAGTAAATGAATTATTGTTTAAAATTATTAATATATATATATATATATATATATATATATATCTGGTCCGGATCTTAAGCTCATTCCTTATCTAACTCACTC
Source organism: Panax ginseng (assembly GCA_020205605.1). Classification (NCBI taxonomy): domain Eukaryota; kingdom Viridiplantae; phylum Streptophyta; class Magnoliopsida; order Apiales; family Araliaceae; genus Panax; species Panax ginseng. The sequence continues at coordinate 30,442,864 of CM035138.1, read as the reverse complement.
GAGCTCACCCCCCTTTAACGATGGAGGCGACGGTTCGGTCATACAACCGTCGTCTATATTTTTAGCGACGCTATATGTTGTTCGTCGCTAAAAGTATGATTTATTTATAAAATTGTAAGACCGAACCGTCACGTCCGGCTCATTAAAGGGGGTAAGCTTCAGTGAGTTGGATAAGAGGTGAGCTTAAGATCCGGACTATATATATATATATATATATATATATATATATATATATATATATATTCGGATCAAATACATTATCCTTATCTTATACATCTTTTACCCCCTTTTAGGTGACGGTTTGGTAATACAATAGTTGCTCATACTTTAGCGACGGACAACATATAAGCGTCAGCTAAAAAGTATGTATTTACATATGGCCCATCGTCGCCTAAAAAGTAAAGCACGGTGAGTAAGATAAGGGTATGACTGATCCTCATATATATATATATATATATATATATATATATATACATACATACATACATACATATAAAAATGGATAAATAACGTTTTGGTCACTGTACTAGGGTCCGATTTTCATTGTGGTTACCGATTTTTTTTTTATTACAATCGAATAACTGTACTCTCAAATATTACAAAATGGTCATTAATTTTAATTTCCATTCAAAAACCAAACGGAAATGCTTAGTAGACTAACAAAATCAACGTGGCACTTAGGTGGCACGTAGGGTCCACTCCCACGTGGATCTGTAGTCAAATGTAATAAACTTTTTGATTACTGTACTAGGGTCTGATTTTTATTGTGCTTACCGAATTTTTTTTTGTTACAATCGAATAACTGTACTCTCAAAAATTACAAAATGGTCATTACTTAAAAATTATTATTATTTAGAAATTATTATTATTTAAAAACGTTGAAAGTCAATGTTGAAATTATTATTACTTAAAAATTATTGTTATTTAAAAATTATTATTATTTAGAAATTATTATTATTTAAAAATGTTGAAAGTCAATGTTGAATTTATTATTACTTAAAAATTATTATTATTTAGAAATTATTATTATTTAGAAATGTTGAAAGTCAATGTTGATCGATTCATCGAGATCAAGAAAAGAAAGGGGCTTTTTCTTTTTAAATAATAAAATACTATTAATAATAATAATTTTAAAATAATAATAATAATAAAATACTATTAATAATAATAATTTTAATAATATGTAGAACTTCGGAGTAAAATTAATAGTATTGTATAACAATAATTTTAAAATAATAATAACAATTTTTAATAATAATAATGGATTAAATACATTTTTCCACATTCTACTAGGGGTTGGTTTATAAATGCATCATCAAACTAATTTTTTTTACATTCGACTCACTGAACTACAATTTTTTAACAAACCGTTACTAATTCCGTTAAATTGTTTGACTTTGGACGGAAAAATTACATAAGATGCCACGTGAGAGAGAGAAAACTTACGTGTCACACATTTTCCTTTCTAGCATGCCTATATGGAAACTCTTATAAATTTAATGCTAAATTAATCAAAATCAAATAAATAAAATAATCCATTCAAAATAAAAGTACAATAAAAATAAAAATTTTAAAATTTATTTTAATTATTAATATTTGTTTGGTATGATAAAACTTTGATATTATAACATACAAAAAAATATATTTTTTTTTAAAGATGGTACAATTTTAAATAAATTATATAAATTGCGAGATAAATATGTAATTTTCTTTTAATTTAAATAACTCATTAATTTTATTAACCTCTCTTCAGATAAAACTAAAATTAGTAATATAACATATAAAATTAATTTTGTCATAATACTCTCAACATTAATAATGAAAAATTATTAATATTTTTTCTTTGATAAATTTAACTTTTATTGTATTCAAATATATGTATTACATATATTATTAAAATAAGAAAAATTTGGGTAAATTTTGAATTTTAGTAATGTCTTTAAAATTATTCATAAATACTTTTATAATAAGCACAAATTTAAAATTTAAATTCATAAAAAAAAAACTCAAATTATAAAAATATAATTAAATTTTGAAAATTAATTATTATTTATATTTTGAAAATTTATATAATTATTATTTATATTGTGAAATCATTAGATTTAGGCTTAAATATACAATAAAAAAATATTAAAACACTTCAAACATCAATTATTTTTTTTAAATTCAAAACCATTAGATATAATGTAAGACCCCAACTTTTTAATAAAGATGATTTTTCTATAAATTTCATTTTAAATATTATGGAGTAAATTTGATATAATGTTATAGTTGTGGGTAATATTTATAAATTTTGCAAAAGACGTGAAGTTGTTATATAATATTCGATTGGTGGGGAATATTCAGTGCAACTAAGACAATCATTGGTGGACCCTATTAATGTAATTATTATTTGGATTGAAAAAAACGACAAAAATATTTTTTGAAAATAACTACGGAAGTTTTGCCGTTACTAATGTTGAACTACTTCGGCGATAAGAAAAGTGCGATGTCTGGCATGGTTTGCATAGTAGCACACGGTATTGATTATTGATGCTTACGTGAAAAGTTATCTCAATTTTGTTTCATTATATATATATATATATATATATATATATATATATATGATTGATATTTATATATATTATATATATATGCAAAGTTGACATGTGGGGGTAGGGGAAATAAAAAAAAGAGAGATGTCTGTGGGGAATTAAGAAAGTGGTGAGGTATGTGATTGATATATATATATATATATATATATATATATATATATATATATATATATTAGTGGATTTTAGTGGAGTATTGATATGGATGGGGGAAGAAAGTCTAGCCATGGGTGGTGTGAAAAGAGTACAATTATTATATGTTGTTATATATATAATATTTGTGTTAGTGTGTAATTACCATGTGATCAATTATATAGATTATTGTAACTTGTTTTGTTCTTTACTGATAATACTTTGAAATTCATGGCCTAGCATCCAAAAGCTATCGCTAAATAATTCATCCGTGAAATCATTCTAAGTAATACCGGATTAAATAAGATCCTTCAATTCTTCTATAAATATATGAAGCTCATTCCTTCATTATTTTCTTATGAATTCACTAAAACTCTAGAGAGAGAAATTATAGAGAAACTATAGAAAAGTATTCTGCTACTTCCCTACTCTTATATCCATTTCTTTTACTAGGTAAGGGTTATTATTTCTTTTGTATTCATGAAGAGAACTTCATTATTCCATTCTTTATTATTCTGCTGGAATAACTTTGTATATGCTACGGGCTACCCTATACTTGGTGAAATTCTTACATTATTCCATTCGTTATTATTACATTTGAATATCCTGTCTGCATGCGTTTTACGGGACTGATTTCGTCTTTTTATTATTCTATTGGAATATCCTCATGCATGCGTTTTACGTCGGACTGATTCCGCTTTATTATTCTGTTGAATATTCTGCTTTTTGTGCGTTTTTACGGGACGGTTTGAATTAATTATTATTACATTGGAATAACTTTTGCATGTGCGGCCTATCGCATGTCCGGTGATTTCTTTTGTTATTCCATTCCTTATTATACTCGGTTGGTTAAAGTTTTGACTTCATACTCCATGAAATTAGTGGAATATTCTTGATATTTGCGCTTCATCCAAAGATCTTTTCATGAAAATATTCTTACGAGCATTCTTGAATTTTATGCGCACAAAGCAAAGATCATGTTGACAATTTGGACGTTATTAGTTCCTGAATAAATTAATTCTTGAACTTGTTTTATTGAATTCTTATATCATTGTCATCATCCTCATGTTTATATTTTTTTTAAAATCATCTGTGACCTGTAGTGCATAGATGGACTTGGTATGATTATGACCAGGGATTATTCAGTGTAATCATGACCGTAATGTTATAAATGATGTGGTAAAAATTCTCATTGGCCCGTAGTGCATTGATGGACCGTTGTTGGCATGATCATGACCATTAATGAATACACGAATGTCCTTGGCCCGTAGTGCATGGATAATTTGTGGTCGTGATACTAAAGAATATCCTTGGCCGTAGTGCAGGGGTGATTCGATGATGTGGATTATTTATTAAGCTGAGTCTCAGCGATAACAGTGATGAAAAACCTTTTAAATCATAAAAGATAGTAGATTTTATTTTCTACTTGACTCTTTTAATGGATTGCTTGTTCCGCTGCAGTTAAACTTGATGGTTGTTATATTGTATCAGTTTAACACTATTGAAGACTAAGGATAATTTATTCTGCTTTATCTTAGTCATAATATTTCTTACTGGGCTAGTTGAGTTCACCCTTTCTTTCACTGTTCTCTTCAGGAAATGAGAATATAGCTGGGACGAGTCGGGGAACGGAGTGATGGACCAGATGATAGTATTAGTAGTTCTCATTATTCTGTTAAATAGTGTGACAATAAATGTAATGAAGACTTATTCTGAGAGTGAATATTGTCTAGAAGACGATATTTGAATTAAGTACTTACAGCTCTCTTGTTGTATATTAAAGATTGTATTTATATTATGTACTATGTATTTGGCGACTCAGAATAGGTGATGTATACCTATTTTGGGGGTGTCACATATGAAGTGAGAAAGATAACCCAAAATTCTTTCTTTCTTTTTTTTGCTAATTTTTTTTCTTCTAAAACTCATTAGTAATATATTATTCATATCCAAATTAGACCTGACAATATAGTTGGTTAACTGTCGGGTAAACCCATATTAACTGGAACCAAATGGGTTGGTTAACTATATTTATTTATTTGGGTTAGTTAAAGTTTGGAACCATATTTTAAAAAAGAAATATAGTTCCGACCCGGTTAACCATTTTTCGACCCATATTTTATTCCAAATTCAAATCAAAAGTTTTTTCTACCCATATTTGCATATTCAAGAAGCTCAACCACCCACCCCCACCCCCCCACCCCCACCCCCACCCCCACCCCCACAAAAATAAAATATTATGTAATTATATATACATCCTTTACCCCCACCTCGCTTGACCCCCTACTTGCACCCACCCCCACCAAAAAAAATATTATGTGATTATGTATACACCCCACCCCACCTCACCTCTCTACCCCTATCCTACCCCACTCAACCTCCACCCCACCCCCCACTGCCTCACCCCCCCCCCCACCACCACCTCCACCCCACCAAGACCCCACCCACCCCACCCCACCCCACCCCCCACCCCCCACCCTACCCCCCTACCCCACCCCACCATCCACCCTTTACCCCACCCCCACCCCAACCCCCACAAAAAAAATAATATTATGTGATTATGTATACACCCCTTACCACCACCCCCCCCCCCACCCTACCCCATCCAAAAAATAATATTATGTGATTATGTATACACCTCTTATCCCCACCCCACCCCACCCCCACTCCCCCACCCCAAAAAAATAATATTATGTGATTATATATACACCCCTTACCCCACTCCCCACCCCTCCCCATCCCTACCCCACCAAAAAAAAATATTATGTGATTATGTATACACCCTTACCCCCACCCCTTACCACCACCCCCACCCCACCCCTACCCCCACCCAAACCCAAAAAAAAATAATATTATGTGATTATGTATACACCCTTTACCACCACCCCCACCCCCACCCCACCCCTTACCCCCAAACCCCACCCCATCCCTACTCCATCAAAAAAGATATTATGTGATTATGTATACACCTCTTTTCCACCCCACCCCCAAAAAATAATATTATGTGATTATGTATACACCCCACCCCCCCACCCCACTCCCACCCCCACCCAAAAAATAATAATATTATGTGTGACGCCCCCAAAATAGGTATACAACACCCATTCTGAGTCGCCAAATGCATGGTACAGAAAACAACTACAACTTCAATAATACAATTGTCGTGCAAAATACGAAAATACATACTGTGAGTTTAAATACAAATATTGTCTTCTAGACAATATCCACACTCAAATAAGTCCTCATTACAATTATTGATACACTATTTTACAAAATAGTGAGGATCTGCTAAAACATCTTTCTAGAACCATCACTCCAAACCCGCTAGTTCCTGCTATGTTCTTACCTCCTGAGAAGAAAAATGGAACAAAAAGAAAAAGGGTGAGCTCAACTAGCCCAGTAAGAAAATATTATGACTAAGATAATATACAACAAATTATGGTTAGTCTTCAACGGGGAATAATCTGATAAAATATAATAGACAACAAGTTTTAGATCAACAACTGCAATAAAATGAAGAATCCATTAGAAGAGTCAAGTAGAGAAAATTCTACTATCTTCTAAGATTTAAAAGTCCATCATCAATATTTTATCATCGTGAACATCAATCAATATACATCTTCAATCAAATATTCATCTTTTGCACTACAGAGCCAAAGATATTCATTTATATCACCAGATTGGTCATGTTCATCTCAACACTGCTCATCTTTGCACTACGGGCCAAAGATATTCATTAGGTAATCATTCATCTTTTGCACTACTGAGCCAAAGACATTCATCGATTAATCATTCATCTTTGCACTACTGGGCCAAAGATATTCAAAGAATATCATCATTTAGGGTGAGGATGATGAAAAATATATTAAAGAAAAGCGAATCCAATGAAACAAAATAACAAATATTAGATATTCGTATTACAGTTTATCCAAGATCAATAATATTCCATAATAACCAATTTTGAAGCAAAATTCAAGAATAAAGATCAAAACATGGATACAATCAAAGATAGTAACCATAATAGACATCTTGGACAAAAAGGAGAAAATTTTATTTTTATGGTGAATAGTATCGTATTCGTGAATAATGTCGTATACGTGAATAGTCTTGATAATCGTGAATAGTAACCCCGACACAAAAAGTTCCAAATTTGATAAAAAGTTCAAACCAATATTTCGGCATAATGATATCGAAAGAAATAATATCATTTACGAAGAAATAACATCCCTTACCTCAAAAAGATAATACTTACAATTTGGAATATCGGATATAGTCTTTGAAGGAACTTGCATTGATATAGCAACACTCAAAGTATCAACATACTCACAAGAATACGCTCGATAATATAGAGAGAGAAAGAGAGAAAACTTATGTTTCTGGTGTGATTTTTAATTCTAACTTAGCCCTCTATTTATAGGAAAATGTTAGCACGCCGAAGCAGACTTGACCTGCAACCTGATGGCTTTACCTGCTACTATTTTCACCCACCACATTTGAAATAAAATTCAACATATTTCACCAACCACAAGTGGGGCCCACTCAATTCTAGAATTTTCCACCAAAATCATTTATAAACCTAATTTTCGAATCAGTCACCTCTTAAAATTCATAACAAATCATACATTAATTTTTAACGGTTCAAAATTTGTGGACATATACTCAACTTATATATGTATAACATATCCAAAAATCACAACGATCCAACGGTCGGATTAAAAATTATAACTCACGCAATATATCTCAAAAATACTGGTTTAATTTTTAATACCTCCATTCCGACAAAATACTAATAAAACACCTCAACATTAACTCCTTCATTTTTAACCACAATAAATATATCCAACATTTATATCCACATAAAATAAATATTTCTTTATCATATGAATCAATAATTAATTATTCACAAATAATATTACAGAATCACATTTATGACAACCAGTAGTTTCCGGAAAGAGGGCTTTCCAATAAGGATTTCTCCTTCTTCAAAAGCGCAATTAGGTGACCAAACCTCTCCTTGATAGAACTTTCTAGATATTGCCAATAATGCTATTTAATAATATTATTCAAATAATATGAATTATTGATCTGATAATGGAAAATACTGTGCAGTGACAATTATTGAAACAATAAAATAAAATATTGAATAAGAATTCATCGTAACAATTATTGAGTAGTGCCTTCTTACGTAAGGATCAATAATTCAACAATATGTGCAATATCGTAGTCATTGCAACCACCACGCACAGACATTCTTTTTTTAACCACCGGGTATTCCAACAAAGTTAATTCAGTAATAACTACGCCGTTATTTATAACAACCCAAACTTTGTTATTTTCTTCATCCGAGCGCTTATCCATTATGGGGCCCACAAATGGTCGCTACTATTGCATTTAATATTCCCAGACGGAAAGAATATTCCACGCACTCAAACGAATATTCCCTAATAATAAATAAATATTTTATTACCACTTGCTTATTTTGCAAAATTTGCACATTTCACCCATAACCAAAGTATTATATCAAATTAATACCTTATTATTCACAATAATAAATAGAGGAAATTCGATTTTATTCATTAAAAAGTTGGGGTCTTACAACCTCCCCTCCTTATGAAATTTCATCCTCGAAATTGACGTACGTACCTGGTGTATCGAAAAGGTGAGGATACCTCGCTTTCATTTTTGATTCCAACTCCCAGGTCATTTCTTTAATAGCATAGTTTCTCCATAAAACCTTAACTTGTGGTATAACCTTCGTGCATAAGACATGTTCTTTTCTATCCAAGATCTTAACAGGTACCTCCTCGTACGTTAAATCTTCGGCTATCTCGTCTGGTTCTAACGCATTAATGTGGTTTGGGTCGTCCACATATTTACGTAACATTGATACGTGAAAAACGTTATGAACACGCGGCATACTTAGCGTTAAGACGAGTCTATAGGCCACAGTTCGTACTTGATCGAGGATTTCAAATAAATTGAAGGCTTGAGCTTTCTTCTCTTCATCGACTCTTACTTCTAGAATAACACATTCTTGCACCTTTTTCTTTATATTCATCAGCTCCAGTGTGTAGCTTGAGTGATTTTAACTTTATCGATTAAAGTTGATTCTACTCGTATATTCGTTATCTTCACGTGGGTCCCTAGAGTCTTTAACTCTATCTTCATCATTTGTAAGTCATATAAAATAGATTTTTGTGTTAACAACATCGCACTCGTAAACGCATACGATCTTCTACTCAACGCGTCAGCTACCACTTTCGTTTTCCCACGATGGTATTGAATGGTACGATCGTAATCTTCAACAGCTCGAGCCAACGTCTTTGGCGCATTATATGTTCGTTTTGGTTGAAGAAATATTTAAGGGTTTTAGAAATGGGTTTTGTACTGGGGTCAATACAAAATTCGATTTCACACTCTAGGGGTAGGCTAAGAAGTCCTTCGAGAATACGTCAGGAAATTTATTAACAATAGAAATATCATTTAAAAACTGTGACTCTCATCCAGGACTTGGATAGCACATGAAATGAAGGTTTTTACTAACGAGGTTTCAATCGATAAGTCAAAGTCTAACTTCTCTAGAGTTAAATTTAAACATTGAGCGTAAGCAAGAGAGATAGAATAATGGGTAGAACCGGTATTTAATAAGGTATAGACTTCACAAGAATTTATAATTAACTAACCTGTGCTAACTTCGTTCGGGTTACTCGTTCTTTGAGAAGTCACGAAAAATGCTCTTCCTGAAACCACCGACTTTGTTTTGTCCGTATCCACCTTTGGTGCCACCAATGGTTTGATTTGATTTCGCCAGGATAAAATCGAGCTATGTGACCGCCTTTTTCCACAACTAAAACATATCTTGGAAAGTCATGAACGCTTTAGACTTATATGTCCCTCCTCTCCGCATCGTAGCATCTAACCGACGGTCGTTCTCCTCCCCTAGAATTTGTTCTTTGGTCTTTGGTCTCATTCTTTGACGTCTTCCGCCACTCCAGTAAATCTTCTCTTCTTAAAATTTTCACTTGAATCATTTCTTCTATTATCTTGGCCATGATTACCACCAAGTGGTTACCATTTCGGCATGATAATTTCCTCCACGATGGTTATCATTGTTCGATGACCGCTACCCTTGACGATTATTATCGTGTTGTTGCTCGTTATCCTTCTATTGGGCGGGCTCATTATCGCTCCCACTAATCGAGCCCTATTCACAACATCCTAATATAAACAAAGTTTGTGAGAAATGAGGTATTGACGTATTTCGGGTTTCAAACCTTGCAGAAACATTCGTGTCATTCGTTCCTCATTATTAACCAAATGGGATGAAAATCGGGATAACTCCGCAAACTTAGCTTCGTACTACGACACATTAAAATATTTAAAATTTTGAAAAAATGAATTAATTAATTTATATAAATATATTTGTAAAAATTATTTATTAATTTATTTTATTATTAATTAATTAGTTTAATTTAATTATTTGTTATATATATTAATTTGATTTATATTTTGTTAATTTATATAAATACATTTGAAAAAATTATTCATTAATTTATTTTTATTATTAATTAATTAATTTAATTTAATTATTTGTTATGTATATTAATTTGATTTATATTTTGTTTAACTGTTTGTTATAGAATTAAGTATAATTTAATTTAATAGTTATCCAACTCAGCTTTTCTCTCCTGCCACGTATTACCACATCATTGTTCTGTTAAATGATTAACGGATATAGACGACAAAATCACTTTTTGTAAATAATATATAGTTCAATGAGTTGACCGTAAAAAAAATCAGTTCGATGATGCATTTATAAATCGACCCTTAGTAGAGTGGGAAAAAGTGTATTTAACCCTAATAATAATAATTGTATTAATAATAATAATTTTTAAATAATAATAATAATAATAATAAATTTTATAAAAAATTTAATTTTATAAAATTAATTGTATTTGGACCCTAGTACAATAACCAAAAAGTGTATTATCCCCTTTAAACAAAGTGGAGTAGTAAAATTTATTATCTTTAAATAATAATAATAATAATAATAATAATAATAATAATTTCAAAAGAATAATAATAGTAATAATAATAATTTTGAAATAATAATAATAATAATAATAATGATTTTTAAATAATAATAATTTCAACGTTGACTTTCAACATTTTAAAATAATAATAATTTTTAAGTAATGACCATTTTGTAATTTTTGAGAGTACAATTATTCAATTGTAACAAAAAAAGTTTCGATAATCACAATAAAAATCGGACCCTAGTACAGTTGTGACACCCCCAAAATAGGTATACAACACCCATTTTGAGTCGTCAATAATATGGTACAGAAACAACTACAACTTTATTAATACAACATAAAAACTGTGAGTTTAAATACAAATATTGTCATCTAGACAATATTCACACTCAAATAAGTCCTCATTACAATTATTGATACATTATTTTATAAAAATGGTGAGGATTACCCATCATTCCACACCCCGACTAGTACTCGCTATATTCTCGCCTCCTGAGAAGAAAAAATGGAACAAAAAGGAAAAGGGTGAGCTCAACTAGCCAAGTAAAGAACATTATGACTAAGATAACATTGAACAAATTATCGTTAGTCTTCAACAGGGAAAAATCTAATAGAATACAATAGACAACCAATTTTAAATCAATATTCGCAGCCGAAATAATAATTCATTAGAAGAGTTAAGTAGAGAATGCAATCTACTATCTTCTATATATGAATTTAAAAGTTCATCATCGATATTTTATCTCTGTAACACCAATCAATATATATCTGGAATTAAATATTCATCTTTGCACTACAGGACAAAGATATTCATTAGTTGGTCATGTTCATCTAAACACATGTTCATCTTTGCACTACGGGCCAAAGATATTCATCAGAAAATCATTCATCTTTGCACTACATGCCAACTGTGACGCCCCCAAAATAGGTATACAACACCCATTCTGAGTCGCCAAATACATGGTACAGAAAGCAACTATAACTTCAATAATACAATTGTCGTGCAAAATACGACAACACATACTGTTAATTTAAATATAAATATTGTCTTCTAGAAAATATCCACACTCAAATAAGTCCTCATTACAATTATTGATACACTATTTTACAAAATAGTGAGGACTGCTAAAACATCTTTCTAGAACCATCACTCCAAACCTCGGCTAGTTCCTGCTATGTTCTCACCTCCTGAGAAGAAAAATGGAACAAAAAGGAAAAGGGTGAGCTCAACTAGCCCAGTAAGAAAATATTATGACTAAGATAATATACAACAAATTATCGTTGGTCTTCAACAGGGAATAATCTGATAAAATATAATAGACAACAAGTTTTAGATTAACAACTGCAGCGAAAACAGCAATCCATTAGAAGAGTCAAGTAGAGAAAGAATTCTACTTTCTTCTAAGATTTAAAAGTCCATCATCAATATTTTATCCCTGTAACATCAATCAATATACATCTTCAATCAAATATTCATCTTTGCACTACAGGCCAAAGATATTCATTTGTATCACCAGTTGGTCATGTTCATCTCAACACTGCTCATCTTTTCACTACGGGCCAAAGATATTCATTAGGTAATCATTCATCTTTGCACTACAAAGCAAAGATATTCATCGATTAATCATTCATCTTTTACACTACAGGCCAAAGATATTCATAATATCATCATTTAGGATCGAGGATGATGGAAAATATATTAAAGAAAACGAATCCAAAGGAAACAAAATAACAAATATTAGAGATTCAGTATTACATACTTATCCAAGATCAATAATATTCTATAATAACCAATTTCAAGTAAAATTCAAGAATAAAGATCAAAACATGGATACAATCAAAGATAGTAACCATAATAGACATCTTGGACAAAAAGGAGAAAATTTCATTTTTCTATGAATAGTGCCATATTAAGTGAATAGTCTTGATATCGTGAATAAAGAAACCCCACACAAAAAGTTTCAAATTTGATAAAAGTTCAAACCAATATTTCAAGATAATGATATCGAAAAGAAATAATATCATTTACGATGAAATAACATCCTTACCTCAAAAAGATAATACTTGATTGGAATCTGGATATAGTCTTTGAAGGAACTTGCATCAGAGCAAGCAACACTCAAAGTATCAAAATACTCACAAGAATACGCTCGATAATATAGAGAGAGAAAGAGAGAAAGTTTATGTTTCTGGTGTGATTTTCAATTCTAACTTAGCCCTCTATTTATAGGAAAATGTTTAGAACGCCGTAGAAGACTAACTCGCTTTTGACGGCTGGCTTTACTCATTACTATTGCCACCCACCACATTTAAAATTCAATTGAGCACATTTCTCACCAACCAATTCTAGAATTTTCCAAAATATTTTATCATTTAAACAATAATCAGAAACTTTAATAATTCATAAAAAATAGCCCATTTATCAGAAAAATACGAATTTTATGTCCATTCCATACGAAATTGAATTCTCTACAACTTTGTAGCTTTGAGTTTTTCCAAATTCCAAACAGAAAAATACCTGAAATCCACAAATGGGTGATTTTTAAATACTTCCAATCCGATAAAATACTGATAAAACATCTCAGCATTAATTCCTTCATTAATAACCACAATAAATATATCCAACATTTATATCCACATAAAATAAATATTTCCTTATCATATGAATCAATAATTAATTATTCAGAAATAATATTACAGAATCACATTTATGACAACCAAAGTAGTTCTCGAAGAAAGAGGGGCTTTCCAATAAGAATTTCTCCTATTGGCGCACAATTAGGTGACCAAACACATCCTCGACGAACTTTCTGAGACATTGCCAATAATGCTATCTAATAATATTATTCAAATAATATGAATTATCGATCCGATAATGGGAAATCTTGTGTAGTGACAATTATTGAAACAACAATAATATAAAATATCAACGCAAAGAATTATTGAACCAATAAAATAAAATATTGAGCGAAGAATTCTTGTAATAATTATTTAGTAATGCCTTCTTACGTAAGGATCAATAATTCAACAATCGGTAATACCGTGGTAGTCTTCTTTAAGCAACCACGCCAGATTCTCGTATTTTAACCAACGGGGTATTCCAACAGTGTTAACGGTAACAATTACGCCATTATTTGTAAAAACTCAAACTTTATCGTTTTCTTCATCCGACAGTTATCCGTTATGGGGCCCACAAATTGCTGCGCCGTTGTACGAATATTCCCCGATAGAAAGAATATTCCACGATCAAACGAATATTCCCCGACACAATGAATATTTTATAACCACTTGCTTAATTTGCAAAATTTGCACATTTCACCCATAATTAAAGCATTATATCAAATTATCACCTTATTATTCACAATAATAAATAGAGGAAATTCGATTTTTTATTTATAATAAGTTGGGGTCTTACACCAAAGATATTCAGTGATATCATCATTTTGGACTGAGGATGATGAAAAATATTTTAAGAAAAACGAATCCAGTGAAACAAAAGAATAAATATTAAGAATTCGTATTTCAGCTATTTCATGTCCAAAAATACCTCATAAAGAATCATAGTGGAGTAAAATTCAAGAATGATCAAAACATGAATACAATCAAAGCTAGTATCCATAATAGATATTTTGGACGAAAAATAAAAATTAAATTTTTCTGCGAATAGTGCCGTATTCGTGAATAGTGTCGTATACGTGAATAGTAACCCCGACACAAAAAGTTCCAAATTTGATAAAAAGGTCAAACCAATATTTTGGCATAATGATATTGAAGAAAATAATATCATTTAAGAAGAAAATAACATCCCTTAACTCGAAAAGATAATACTTCTAGCTGGAATACCGGATATAATGCTGAAGGGAACTTGCACCGTATAACAATACTCAAAGTCTCAAAATACTCACAAGAATACGCTCGATAATATATAGAGAGAAAACTTTTGTTTCTTGTGTGATTTTCAATTCTAACATAAGCACCCTATTTATAGGAAAATTTTTAGAACACCAAAACAGAAAATTTAATATAATAATATTATTTTTAATCAAAATTCTTACGCAAACCTTTGAATCCGATTTCAGCCATTGAACACATTTATATCACATGCAGAACACTCACCAAAAACGTTTTTCTTTAAAAAAAATAATTAAAACTTCAAAAATCAATTATTCTGGAACTTCAGAACTTCAATAATTCATAATAAATAGCCCTTTTATCAGAAAAATTCAAACCACATGACCTCTCTATATGAAATTTCATTCTCTACAACTTTGCAGAAGAAATTTTTTCCAAATTCCAAACAAAAATTGACCGAAATCCATAAACGAGCGATTTTACAAGCTATAATCAAATTTCTGTCAAGAAATAGGGTCCACCGACACACAAAACATGTGTTTATCATTTAATGCAACAAAAATACGCTTCCTCCTCATATAGTCATATATCTCATATTCATTGTAAAAATATCACCATTATTATATTATAATAATATAATAATATATTTAAATGAATTATTTTATTAGAAAAAGATAAAATATTAATTTTCAACAATTGTCACATTAAAATTTTTCTCCATCTATATCCATATAAAATTAATATTTTCCTCATCATATAAATCAATAATTAATTATTCTCAAATAATATTACGAATCACAATCTTGACAACTAAGCGGTTCGAGAAAGAGGGCTTTCCAATAAGGATTTCTCCTTCTTTGGAGCCCAATTAGGTGACCAAACCTATCCTTAGATGTAACTTTCTAGACATTGCCAATAATATTATCTAATAATATTATTCAAATAATATGAATTATTGCTTCGATAATGAAAATCTGCGTAGTGACAATTATTGAAACAACGATAATATAAAATATCAACGCAATTGTTATTGAATCAATAAAATAAAATCTTTGAGCAATAATTCTTGTAACAATTATTGAGTAGTGCCTTCTTACGTAAGAATCAATAATTAGTGCAATACTGGTGTCTTCTTGTCAACGCCAGACGTATTCAGTATTTTAACCAACGGTATTCCAAAGAAAGATAATTGTAACAACTACGCCAATTATTTATAAATAACTTATACTTGTCATTTTTTTCATCAAATCGCTTTTATTATGGGGTCCACAAAAGATGCGTAAATCAAATGCGAATATTCTCCGACAGTAAAGAATTTTCCACGACCAAACGAATATTCTCCGATAAAAATGAATATTTTATAACCACTTGCTTATTTAAAATATTTGCGCATTTTACCCATAACTAAACACATTAATCAAATCAACCCTTACTATTTCAAAATAATAAATAGAAGAAATTTAATTTTATTTATAATAAGTTGAGGTCTTACAACAGTAACCAAAAAGTGTATTACATTTCACTACAGATCCACGTGGGAGTGGACCCTACGTGCCACCTCAGTGCCACGTGGATTCTGTTAGTCTACTAAGCATTTTTGTAAAATCCCAACTTTTTGAATAAAGATGAATTTTCTATAAATATTATTTTTGAATATTATGGAGTGAAATTGATATAATGTTATAGTTGTGGGTAATATTTATAAATTTTACAAAGTATGCAAGTTGTTATATAATATTCGATTGGTTCGAGAATATTAGCTTTTACGAGAATATTCAGTATAACGACACAATCATTGGTGGACCTCATAACGAAATTATTGTCGGATTGAGAAAAAGCGACAAAATACTTTATAAAAATAACGCGGAAGTTTTATTGTTAACTGTTGAAACACCCGGTGTTAAAAAGTCTGATAATAATACACGTGGTTGCATAGTAACATACGGTATTAATTATTGATGCTTATGTGAGAAGTTACTCAGTTTTGTTTTATATATATATATATGAAAGCGACGTGTTGAATTATGATAAGATGGGGGGAGGGATTTTGAAAGTCACGGGTAGGAGTATTAATTTGTATAATATATATATATATATATTTATATATATATGTATAGATATATACTGATGAGGTTGATAAGGGAGGGGCCCTCATTTATTTCAAAGAATGTCATTGCTAGCATTATTTGACAGATTCTGTGTTGATTTTTTCAAAAGTTGGACCTTTTGGCCAAATTTTTGTCAAGTTATGTATTATTATTGCTAGCTTGTGAATTAGGATTTCTTTTAATTGGTCAAGACTTAATTTGGCATGTGTAGTTTTTCCTCATTGGCTAACTCTTTGAAAAAAACGTTGGAGCTGAGAATTCGTTTAATTTTAAAACACTGTGCGCCTGTGATTATTTTCCAAATAGTATCATTTCTATTCTCCTATAAATAGAAGCTCATTCCTTCATTATTTCTTACGAATTCACTGAAACTCTAGATAGATAAACTATAGAGAGAAAGAAGAAAGTATTCTGCTACTTCACTACTTATATATCCAGTAATCTTCTTCTTAAGGTAGGGAATATTATTTGTTGTACTCGTAAGGGGTATTATTTCTTTTGTATTCATGAAGAGAACTTACATTATTCAATTCTTTATTATTACATTTGGAATATCCTCACATGCATGCGTTTCTGACCGATTCCGCTTTTATTATTCTATTGGAATATCCTCGTGCATGCATTTTATCTGGGACTGATTCCGTCTTTATTATTACTCGTGGAATATCACATGCTGTGTTTTACTGTGGGACTGGTTCCGTTAATTATTATTATGTTGGAATAACTTTTATGCATGCGATTACATCACATGCTGATGATTTCTTTTGTTATTCCATTCCTTATTATACTCGGTTGGTTAAAGTTTTGACTTCTATACTCCATGAAATTAGTGGAATATTCTTGATATTTGCGCAGCTTTCATCCAATATCTTTTCATGAAAATATTCTTACGAGCATTCTTGAATTTTACTCTACAAAGCGATATCATGTTAACAATTTGGGCGTTAATAATTTACGGATAAAATAATTCTTGAACTTGTTTTATTGAATTCTTATATCATTGTCATCATCCTCCTCATTTTATATTTTGTTGAAAGTCATCTGTGGCACAGTGCATAGATGGACTTGGTATGATTATGACCGAGGATTATTCGGTGTAATCATGGCCAATCGTAATGTTACAAATGATGTGGTAAAAGTTCTCATTCGCCTAGTAGTGCATTGATGGATGATTGTTGGCATGATCATGATCATTAATGAATACACAAATATTCTTGGCCGTGGTGCATAGATAATTGTGGTCGTGATACTAAAGAATATCATTGGTAGTAGTGCGGGGTGATTCGATGATGTAGATTATTTATTAAGCTGAGTCCTAGCGATAAAAGTGATGAAAAATCTTTTAAATCATAAAAGATAGTAGATTTTATTCTCTACTTGACTCTTTTAATGAATTGCTTGTTCCGCTACAATTAAACTTGATGTTTGTTATATTGTATCAGTTTAACACTGTATAAGGCTAATGATAATTTATTCCGCATTATCTTAGTCATAATATTTCTTCTTTGGGCTAGTTGAGCTCACCCTTTCTTTCTTTCTTTATTCTCTTGAAAATGAGAATATAATTTGGGACGAGTCGAGGAGCGGAGTGATGGTTCTAGATGGTGCATTAGTAGTCCTCACTATTATGTGAAATAGTGTGATAATAATTGTAATGAGGACTCCTTTTGAGTTTGTATACTCTAGTAGACAATATTTGTATTCAAACTCACGATTTATGTTTTGTAAGTATTACACACATACAGTTGTATTATTAAGTTGTATTTGAATTACATACCATGTATCTGGCGACTCAAGATGGGTGATGTATACCTAATTTTGAAGCGTCACAATTTCCGTTTGGTTTTGAACGGAAATTAAAATTAATAACCATTTTGTAATATTTGAGAGTACAGTTATTCGATTGTAATAAAAAAGTTTGATAATTACAATAAAAATCGACTCTAAAATACGGTGACCAAAAACATTATTTATCCCCATATAAAAATATGTGTGTGTATATTTGAATTTAATTTAATTGCAAAAAATATAAAAGAGAAAATGAAACGAGTATAGAGAGAAGATAAATATAGAGAGGTAAAATTAACTTATAGAGTCAAATTCACAAGTCATTATTAAATAAACAATAAAGAGACCATTTGTTGACTGAAAAATAAAAATTACTCTCATTTGATCTATTTAGTAAATATTGCGTGATATTTCAAATATTATAAAATACAAAAAATGATATTCTCAAAAAACATAGGCGAAGTTTATAAGGGATGGTGAAATGATCAATTAAATATTTACTGTTTTGAAATAAAAAATAAATAATTATATTTTAAAATTTAATCTAAGATATTTTTAAATTTATACGGTCCGGATATTAAGCTCATCCCTTATCCAACTCACTCGAGTTCACCCTCCTTTAACGATGGACTGACGACGACGGTTCCATTAAATCTGCCGTCGTCTATACTTTTAGGGACGATATATGTTGTGCGTCATTAAAAGTATAAAAACAATTGTATATAGAGGCAAAATCAGTCGCCATCCGTCGCTAAAGAGAGGGGTGAGCTTCAGTGAGTTGGATAAAAATGAGCTTAAAATCGGATTATATATATATATATATATATATATATATATATATATATATATATATGTGTGTGTGTGTGTGTGTGTGTGTGTGTGTGTGTGTGTGGGGGGGGGTTATCCATGACAATAGTTTCGCGTGGAAGCAACCTTTTTCGACTTGTTGAAATTTCGGTTGGAGCAAAAAAAAAATCAACAGTCGAAAAAGGGTTGTTCCACGACAACCGAAGTTCGAATGAATATATATATATATATATATATATATATATATATATATATATATATATATATATATATATCGGTCGGA
This sequence comes from Panax ginseng, assembly GCA_020205605.1. NCBI lineage: Eukaryota > Viridiplantae > Streptophyta > Magnoliopsida > Apiales > Araliaceae > Panax > Panax ginseng. The sequence goes on along the minus strand of CM035138.1, from coordinate 30,423,267 downwards.
TCAAGTGCATACCCTTATCTTACTCACCCGCTCACTCCCCTTTTAAGCGACAGTTTTGGTCATACAACCGTCGTCTATACTTTTTAGCGACGCTATATGTTGTCCGTTGTTAAAAGTATAGAGCGGCGGATTGTAAACCGGCATCTAAAAAAAGATAATGAGTGAGTGAAGTAAGATTAAGTCTGATTGATCCTTGTTCATATATATATATATATATATATATATATATATATATATATAAAATCGTACTTTACTCATCTTTTGAGGACGGAAGTAATATTTTTAACATGAAATCTTTTGAGAAACTTTTGAACATCCCTGCAATTGAGAAAGGAATGAGAACATTAATATCAACTACAAGTACCAGAATGAAGTGAAATTGCAGTAATATTAACTCCTCCTTCCTGATCAAATTGTAAAGAAAGAAATCAAAAGTATTATATTGAGAATTTGCAGTTATATTAAGCTTGCCATGTCTGGTATTAATTTTCACACATATCGCCCATACTTTGCATGCAATTGATGAGCTAGCTTGTATTTTAAAATCTTTAAATATTTATTTCTTTGTTACTACTAGATATGATAAATATAAACTTATAGCACTTGTATATTTTCACTCCTAAAGTGTTAGATTTATTAGTAATTTAGTATTACAAATGAAATTCTTAATGCTAATTATATAATTTAATTGTACTTAAAAGTATACACCTCCAAAATGGAGGCTTTCAAAAAATAATAATAATAATAAATAGACACAAAACGCATTCGATTATATCAACATTTTAGACTAAAGTGGTTTTTAAGGTAGACAATCAGGTGAATATTTTTGTTCACACTTGAAAATTACATATGAAATAACAAAAATATGACCAGTTTCTATTATTAGTAACTAAAATTAAATTATAAGTAAAATTTTAAAACTAGAGTTTCCATGTAAATATATCATGTATGGATATTACACTGATGTTATATAATTATTTATTACAAAGTTTCCCCTCTTTTTAAGCATTATTAACATTACCATATCAAACTGTTACAGACCTTGAAACTTTTATCAAGAAATTACACAAGCATGTCATGTCACACAACCAGAACTTGTCATGAATCTATACATGCAAAGGCATTGTGATTTGTTACCACTCAAATTAACTACTTAGAATCCAGTCAAGCTCAAGCTGAAATCCCACAGTTTCTTGGCCAATTCTGCATCTTTAGCCGTAGCAGTTGGTTCAGCTTTGTTGCTGTCCACAAAATATTCGCCACTAACCCCTTTAAGCTGCGGATGCAATGCCACACAACAGGTAGTTGCTGCTCCCTGATACGCGTCGATGACATTATTTTGTGAACAATTTGTAATAAGATCATCACTAAGAAAATGAGGAAAAAAAGAAGTGAAACAAGCAGAAACTGATCCCAAGTGCCCAAATTTATAACTATTGGAGAAATCTTTCCACATGCATGTTAAAAGAGTAATGAACAAACCTGTGGAATGTTTTTGAGCAAATAGCTGAGAAACATATTTGTTATCCCTGCATCCAGCAAGGAACCAAATTATTACAATCAAATCAGATTATGTTTAAATATTCTAGGAGCTTGTAAAGAATGACATTATCCATATCTGATGTTGAATCGAACTTTCAAATACTTCTGATGGTCATTCAGAGATTTAACTCCTAGAGATTTTCAACCTCTAGGAATTTTGTTCAAATCTAATACTCCCTCCTCCCCACAAATATTGCAACACATTCCATTTTAGGAAATCTCACAAAAATTGCAATACTTATCTATTTGGAAACTCTGTGAAGTTAATTGACTAATTTACCCATAGTTACGTACGTACTCTTTTATCATTTGAATATATAGTGGGCAGCTAATTAAAACTTTTGTGGTTCATATTCTAGAAGCATTCTCAACCACATATTTCATAGGGGTTAAATAGAAGATCAAATAAGAATAATAAATTTCTTAAAATTTGTGCAAAAAGGTATGTTCCAATATTTATGGGAATGAGGGAGAAGTACTTTTGAAGTATATTGTCTCAAGGCTCATAGCATAATTTTTCTAATGGGAACTTTATTCAAAGATTAATCCGATTATGTGATTATACACTTGAGTGTTCTGGGATTTGATATGTATTGCATTACCCATACTATCTCAACCACATTCAACTGGTGCAAAAACATGGACATAGCAAGAGGTAAACTAGAAGGATCAAAATATTTACCACTAATGAAGCTGTGGTGACGCATAAGATTCGTGGCAATAACTCCAGGATGAAGTGAATTTACAGTTATATCCGCTCCTTCTTCCTGATCAATTGTAGAAAAAGGAAACAACAATGCTATATTAGATTCCTACTTGCATCATAACAAGACAACAGTTGAAGTATAAATTTAGAGAAAGGGATTGAGTAATTTCTTCTACATGAGTTTCATATCATACATATCTTAGATACCATTCCATACTACTCCATCTAATCCACATAAAGAGTCTCATTTGTTTTGCGGAAAATTTTGTTCCACAAAGCGAGTCCACTTTTCAGTGTTAACAGTATAAAACGACCATGTCCTCAAGTTTACCATCATAATTTTATTATCATAATAAACTACTAAACTAACAAGTTAATATTTTAAGGGGTATACATGGACCAGAAGTATATCCTTGATATTCGTAAATTTTGCAAATAGGACTATGGAACTGAATGCATCTTGGCAAACAAAATTAATCTTCAATAGGTAGTAGACTTTCTGAAAATTAAGATTCAAGAACAAAGACAACCATATATCATCATGTTGATAGCTGATTAGAGTACACGATTACCTTCAAGCGCTTCACAAGCTCATTAGCGTGCAATATGTTAGAAAGCTTTGATTGTCCATAAGCATACATGCTGCTGTAACTGAAAATTACAATAAGAATTTAAAGAAAACAGTTGCGTCAGATAGACTAAGACTATTGTAACATTTGTAAGTAGTTTTCATGGTAACATTTATAAGTAGTTTTCACATAGTAAGCAAGAAGGAAATATCTAAGGGAAAATGACAAAACTGTCCCCCTAAGTTTGGACAAAAATCAACTTGATACTCAAAGTTTGAAAATCGTCAATCAATACTTCTATGTATTTAAAAACAACAATGTCGTCTGGCTGATTTTTGGCCTCAAACTGCTATGTGTCATTTATTTGTGAGTTGAATACGTATTTCTTGTTATAGATTTGAAATAACATCTAAATACACCTAGTATTTTTCAAATACAACTATTATATATTTGAAAAAAGAACAATGAATTACAAAAAGTATAAAAAGAACAAATATAAAAGAAACCTGAATAATATGTGAGAATAAATTCATCATCCTCAAAAAGTTATTTTCCCCTTCTCTGTATTCAACACATCTAATTTTCTCCATTCTTTATGTCAATGATCCAAATTTCAAGTTCCATTCCATTAGTTCGAGTTGAAGAAATTTAAAAGAAAATTTTCACCAGATTCATTGTTGCTGCTAATGGCCATGTAATCACTCTTCAAAATGGCTATTATTTGGTTCGATTTTGCTCATAATCAGATGTAATTTCTGTGTCTATATCTATAACTATTTTCTAAAATTTTGGTGAAAAATTTCACAACTTTATCTCTCTTTCTCTCTTGGTACCGGTGGGTGGAAATATAAGTTGTTACCAAAAACACAGGTCTCCGCAAAGTTGTAAGACCATGTATGGGGGCTGACGCCTACCCAATACCGGAAGGTCAAGGAAGGAGGTGACCTAATGACAAGGGAGCCAGCGACCGAAGCCCAGGTGAACGGCGGCTGTAACTATAACGGTCCTAAGATAGTGAAATTTTTTGTCGAGTAAGTTCCGACTCGCACGAAAGGCGTAACGATATGGGCACTGTCTCGGAGAAAGGCTCGGTGGGGAGGGTCGCAACCTTTGTTAAGATTTGAGTTGTTTAAATGGAGACATAACAACGAAGTTGGAGATTTAGAAATTTCAGATCTGGAGCAAACACAAGGGCAAATGAAATGCGGTGGTGTAGGGAATTGAGTGGGGAACTATGGAGTTATGGTGGCCAGAAAGGTGCAGGTTGAGGGCGGCGGTGTCAATTGTGAATGGGTTAAAGGAAGAAGATGAGGTTGGTGAAGATGGAAGTGAATTTGGATTTTTTAAAGTTTAATTTATGTTTGATAAATTTAAAGGTATATATGTTTAAAAAGTCAAATTGTAATATTTGTATTAATATTTTATTCTAATAATTTAACATATAATAATTATTATTTATAAGGATTTATACAGATTTAAAATGTCAAAATAAGTATTTATATAGATTTTATATGAATTTAATAAGTCAACCCGTATTTTTCAAGTAATTTTATGTTAGGTAAATAATTTTAATTGTATTTATTTTGCTTTATACGATCAAAAGTAGTCAAATGTGATCAATAGTATTTAAATACAGTCAAGTTATATAAAAATACACATATGACCGGTACATTTCAAATTTCCGATCAAAATTGACCAGAGCTAGCCAAAAGGATCACAATTGTTGTTTTAAAATACTTTGAGGTATTGATTGTCGATTTCCGAACTTTGAGGAACAAATTGATTTTCGGCCTAACTTGGGGGAACAATTTTGTCATTAGCCCAATATGTAACTTTATTATACAAATCTACTTGCAATAACCAGAAGAGACCCCTGCATGTACCTATATGGGGTTGTGCATTTGCATATATATATATATATATATGTATGCATACAGGTATACAACTGCATGTACATATATATTTACCTATAAAACCATGAGTAAATCGATTACCTTGATTTATCATTGATTTTTTCAAAATGAATTCCTTCACTGTACGGGAACCGATGGGCCTCTGATGATACGTTAACAATCCTTCCTTCTTTTCCTCTTTCATGTGCTGTCTTTTTCATTGTCTCCAACAAAAGATTTGTCAAAAGAAAATGACCTGTAAAAAAGAAATAAGAAATCTTATTATATATGCACAATAAGCTAATGCAGTTTACAAGAGAATGGCATTTCAATTTGGGAGTTATAGTTAAAATTATGGGTTAAGTTCAGATGACCACATGGGGTTTGAGCGGTTTCCCACTTAACCACCTATAGTCAATAAAGCTACATTTAAACACCCGACCTTTTGAGTTGAAGTAAAACCGTTACCTTTTCCATCCAAATTAACCGGACGTGCATGTCAGACGCCAAAAAACGCGTGATAAGAGGGTGTAACAGTAAAAAAAAACTAGAAAATGTCTAAAATACCCTTCTTCCTCAAACCCAGTCTTCTCCCTCGTTTCTCACTCCTGCATTCTCTCTCTCTCATTTATCCCTAAATCAATTTTTTTGCGAATTTTGGGTTTATCCCTAAATCGAGATCAAGAGATGGAGAATCCCTAAATCGAGATCAAGAGATGGAGAATATATGAGTACCTTGAATCAAAACATATAATCACGGTGATAATCAAAAAAATCGAGAGGTGGCGGTGGTGGCGATGGCGTGGCCCCGGTGAGAAATAGGTGTCGACACTCGACAGTGAGAGAGGTGTTTGATTTTTATGGTATTTATGGCATGCCGTTCGAGCTTTACTGACTAACAGCTCTTGGCTTCCCTCAATCAACAATATCAATTCCAAAATTTCGGCAGAAATTGAAGCCGATATCAAATCAATTGAAATTTCAGAAGAGTTCCTTCAACACCAGCTACACAGCTCAATCAAACGACCGAATTGTAAGTAACGAGATTTAGCATCCTATTTTAGATTTTTCCTTGAATTTATTTTGGTTAATTCATTTGTTGAATGTATGCTATAATTAATCAGTTACAGGTTTCTTCATCTACAATGGATTTTGGAGTTGTGCCAGATGGGAGCTATGTGTCAGGTATGTTTTCTATAAAAGTTGAGGATTGTGATAAATTGGAGATTCCAACCCAGGGGAATATTGGGAAGCCTCCAAGAAATGATTTGCCTGTTATGCGGCATTGCATTCGTCAGACAATTTTGGCAGGCACCTCTAAATTGGTTAGTAATTATCATTGATAGGTACCTTTTGCCTTCTTGTGATTTGGGATCTTGTCAATAATGGGTCTTGCTTGGAAGAGCCCTGTGGAAATGTATGACTGTTTTCCTTCACTAATTGATTGATTGTTTGAAAGAGTTAGTATGGTGTACTACTCGAGTATACTTGATGGGTTAATTGTTTATGGGTATTTAATTTTGAAGGGAAATTTTACTTCTTTTTGCGAAAATGTTAGGTAGGTGTTTTATCAGATTTCTTGATTGGGCATATTAGATTATATTTGGTGAACAGCGAGCTAATTGACATGCGTTCCTGATAAGTGAATTTTATATACACTTATCCGGTATCTTTTACTTGAATTAGTTGCTTATATTTATGTGTCTTAGTTACTTTTTATGCATTTTGTGTTCATTTTGTAGGTTATACGTTTGGGAGCGGTGTGAGCGACTATTGGTAAGGAAAAGCAAAGAAAACGCAAAGAAAAGCAAACTGGACATCATTTGGGCTTTCATGTTTACTTCATGTTCTTGGTTTGGAACTAAGCTTACATTGAAGAGCATAGTCTTAGCTTTCCGGAACATTTTGAATCATTCCAATCGGAGTTCGGAAGCAAGAGTTATGATCATTATACCAACGGACGTCGAACGTCATGGTTTTGGGTGGTCATTTGCATAGTAGTTACTTCCAACTCAATTTAAGCCTTCATCCGCCCAGAATTTCTCAATCCTCAAAGAATGAAAGTTGTAGATCTCGTCGATATCTTCGATTTGATAGGTGGTAAACCCCGTAACTCCTCCCTGATCAAAAGTTATGGCCGTTTTCCCAAAGGATGTCGTAGCAGAAAATGTTAGAACTTGGGGCCAGCGCCGGGGTGCCCAAAATAGGCCTATGCCCAGCGCCGGGGCGCTAGGGGACAGACTTCCAGCGCCGTGCCCAGCGCTGGGGTGCTAGAGGAAGGGCTTGGTGCGGCCTGGACGCGTTTTGGGCGAATTTTGACACCTTTTTGACTCCAAATAGGATTGGGTTTGTTCCTAAGCTAAAAATTGGACTTGTAACCTATAAATACATGATGTAAGACATAAAATAAGGGGAGATTACATAGCTTAGCTTAGATAAAATACTCCATTAGATTAGAACATAAACCCTAGTTCTTATTAGTTTTGGAGATTGAAGCAACTTGGAGATCATTGAAGATCAAGAGCGAGAAGCGAGAGGGAGCATCGATTTCTTGACAACAGATTCTATTCTCTTCTCTTATCATACTTTTATCTTTTAATGTCTATTCAATTGTGGATTCTTGGTTTTAATTCATTAATTATGAACTAATTCTTTTATTGAGATTTCAATTGAACTTTTTATGGCTATGAATTAGTTATTCATTATATTCCAATTATTTATGTTAAAGTGAGTTGTTTATCTTGCCTTATGCTTATTGATTAATTATCTGATCAATAATTACCTTGTTACTCTAGAAGGAATTGGAAGAGGAATTCTAGGGTTAGAACTGGGCATGATATCATGTGACTTATTTATTTGTAAAGTGAATAATTAGGTTTGTGAATAGAATGGAAATATCTATTTGCCGCATGTAACACATAAGGAATTGGGATTGTAACGAGTTTAATTCAATTGTTTTGCATAAGAATATAACAAAATTAATCTGGGTTAAATAGAAGGCAAAATATCACTTGAGAAAGGGCTTTTGGCATTTGAGAATTCCTGTAAACAATTCAGTAGACATAATAATTGGGATAATTGGATAATTGGTTTATAGTTCATAATTGGGGATATTGGAGTCTTAAACTTTATTTATTTGAATTCATTTATAAAGTAATTCAGTTTAATTAGTTAATTTAGTTTTCTTAATTAGAAAAATTACAATTTTAAATTGATTTGGTTAAGAGTTAGTATTTGGTAATTTTTATTAAATAATTCCTCGTGGGAACTATACTTTTCTTATCACTTTATTACTTGTTGACCGTGTATACTTGCGTATTTCATTGATTCTGAAATCGATCAACAAGTTTTTTAAAGCTATTCTTATTGGGAAATTAGTTTAATATTTTTTACCAATATTAATTTCAATCAAATTAGTATTAATTTAAACATTTTTATTTTTATTTTTAATTCTCTTCTTATATTTCTCTCATTTTAGGTACCATGGGATGACTTTGAGTATCAATGGCCATACACGAACGTGACTCAACCAAGGGGATGAAGATTGGTGACTAAACACACTTTTTGCAATGTCAAGACAAATTAAAGAACTTTCGAGGAAGTTGGGCGTTATCGCATCCCAACAGAGTCGAAGGATGGCGATTATGTGTGACTATTGTCTTTGGCAATCACCCTAGTAATCAATGCACCATCAATCTTGGTAGATGCAGATATGGTGGTAACTACCTCAATCGGTATGCATATGATAATTATGAATAAGTTTGGGGTATCACCCGGATTTTTCATGGAGCTACAACTATCAAGACCAATACTCTACTCCAAATCCAACATACACGCCGAAATTCTCATATCAACCTCTATTAAAAGAAGAAAATTCAAGGTTGGAGGAATTGTGGTCCAAGTTCGAGGAGAGAGGGATTAATCAAACGGGGTCAATTCTAAATCTTGCGGATCAGATAGAGCAAATGACCAAAGTCATAAACAACCTTCCCCCAAACACTTGGCTTTATGACATGGATGACGAAATTGATGAAGTGCCCGAGCCAAATCTACAACTGGATGAGACACGAGATGTTGAAAAAGAGGAGACAAGTGGGGATAATGAAAATAAGGTCGGTGAAGAACTAACTATGATTAACAACGAGGAGGAGCCGATGTTATTAGTGCCCCAAGTTCCTTCTCCGCCAAAGTTCAAGAATCCGATTAGATTTGCAAAACCATGTCCGCTAGGTAGTCATGTCGCTTCGGCAATACTCCTTGTGACGTAAAAAGCGAGTACAACTTGAAGCCATGGTTCAATGAGTTGGAGAATATAGAAGAAGAGATTGTTGTGTCCATGAGCCTCAATGCGAGAATCTATTCGCAGCACACAATGAAAAAAAAACACCTAGATGTTGGACGTTCTTTAATGTGATCTTATCTAAACAAAGCATGCTATGTGACTTTAATACAATGGCTATCGTAAATGGGAACCTACCAAAAGCTATATTATTTCCGATGGATGGAGGGTCCTCAACTTTCAAGAGGAATTGGATAGCATTGACCGATAAAGTCAGTTTGAAAAGACTATAAATCAATTCTTGTTGGGAGCAACCCGGGAATTTTATATTTATATGCTTTACTAGTTTATTTAGTAGATAGGAATTAATTTGCTTAGTAAGTTCTCTTATAATCTAATACATGTTGTCTCTCTTCATTGCGGGTATTAGAGGTTCAATGGATAGGAAAATGATCGTCGCTACCATCGCCACTCAAAGACCTCACGCTTAGTGATTACATGGAAGTTCTCTTCTACTTATCGCTATATTCTTACAATGAGGACATTGTAATTGCTAAGTTTAGGGGAGTTTAGTTTAGTTCGTTATTGCATGTTTAGTTTCATGTTTATGTTATGTTATTTTGCATATGTTGTTAATATAGTTTAGGTTCATTATAAAAAATAAAAAATAAAAATTCAAAAATTCAAAAATTCAAAAATAATAGTTAGTTACTATGTTCATTTTGCATAAGTCCAGCGGTTTGTTATAGTTAAGTTTATTTTGGCCAATGATGAGATTGGAATTGGGTAGACAAGTATAATACTGACTATTAGAGCTTTGATGTGATTTCTTGTTATGAATTGAATCTTTCTCTATTTGAAACTATTATAATAATGATAACACAGTAAAAACAACTTGTTGATTGATTGAGTTTAAATTGATACATAATGGGACTCTAAAGGATAATGCTAGTTTGAATGAAAGAATGACAAGAATAAGTAGTGATGACTAAAGTTAGACAAGAACCTAAGTTTGGGGGAATATATGTGTGGTATATAAGCTTTAAAAAGAAAGAAAAAAAAGAAAAAAAAAAAGAAAACATGTTGAGTCTTGTGGTGGGTTGAGGAGAAACACTCCCCATAAACACAAGCGTGAGATGGAGTGTAAACGCACTCACCAACCATCTATCAAAAGAAAAGAAAAGGGAAATAATCACGGGAAAAGAGCAAAAAGCCCCCGTGTAAAAAAAAAAAAAAAAAAAGAGAAGGAAGAAAAGAAAGTATAAGTATCCTGCATGTACCCTTGAATTTGGTTGAGTTTAATTTTAGTTGAATCGTGCCTATCTTTGAGATTTCTTGAGTTTACAATTGTATGATGCCTTGAAGAGACTTGTTATGTGTTAAATTTGATTTTATATCGCTTAGCATGGTTGTTGAGCACACACCGCACTATACCAATAATAACAGTTTAAGACTTGATGATTGACTAGGAAATTGTTGATTGGTTTTGATATGAAGTATTGTCGTGTTTGCTTGATTGCTCTAAGGTCGAGTGAATAGATTTGATTCTATCAAATCTTTCTTTGGATTCGTGAGCATATAGATTAGTTGCATTTCGATTGCATTGCATTGCATTATGTTGTGTTACTTGGGACAACAATGCTTTAAGTTTGGGGGTATTTGATAAGTGGATTTTATATACACTTATCCGGTATCATTACTTGAATTAGTTGCTTATATTTATGTGTCTTAGTTACTTTTCATGCATTTTGTGTTCATTTTGTAGGTTATCGTTTGGGAACAGTGTGGCGACTATTAGTAAGGAAAAGCAAAGAAAACGCAAAGAAAAAGCAAGGGACATCATTTGGGCTTTCATGTTTACTTCATGTTCTTGGTTTGGAACTAAGCTTACATTGAAGAGCATCGTCTTAGCTTTCTGGAACATTTTGAATCATTCCAATCAGAGCTCGGATGCAAGAGTTATGATCGTTATACCAACGGACGTCGAACGTCATGGTTTTGGGTGGTCATTTGCATAGGAGTTAATTACAGCTCAATTTCAGCCTTCATCCGCCCAGAATTTCTCAATCATCAAAGAATTAAAGTTGTAGATCTCGTCGATATCTTCGATTTGATAGGTGGTAAGCCCCGTAACTCCTTCCGGATCAAAAGTTATGGCCGTTTTCCCAAAGGACGTCGGAGCAGAAAATGTCAGAACTTGGGGCCAGCGCCGGGGCGCCCAAAATAGGCCTATGCCCAGCGCCGTGGCGCTGGGGACGAACTTCAGCCCGTGTACTTGTTTGAGCCACTGAGGAAGGGCTTGAGTGCGGCTGGACGCCAGCGTTTTAGGCGAATTTTGACACCTTTTTGACTCCAAATAGGATTGGGTTTGTTCCTAAGCTAAAAATTGGACTTGTAACCTATAAATACATGATGTAAGGCATAAAATAAGGGGACATTACATAGCTTAGCTTAGATAAAACACTCAATTAGATTAGAACATAAACCCTAGTTCTTATTAGTTTTGGAGATTGAAGCAACTTGGAGATCATTGAAGATCAAGAAGCGAGAAGCGAGAGGGAGCATCGATTTCTTGACAATGATTCTATTCTCTTCTCTTATCATACTTTTATCTTTTAATGTTTATTCAATTGTGGATTCTTGGTTTTAATTCATTAATTATGAACTAATTCTTTTATTGAGATTTCAATTGAACTTTTTATGGCTATGAATTAGTTATTCATTATATTCCAATTATTTATGTTAAAGTGAGTTGTTTATCTTGCCTTATGCTTATTGATTAATTATTTGATCAATAATTACCTTGTTACTCTAGAAGGAATTGGAAGAGGAATTCTAGGGTTAGAACTGGACATGATATCATGTAACTTAGTTATTTGCAAAGTGAATAATTAGGTTTGTGAATAGAATAAAAATATCTATTTGCCGCATGTAACACATAAGGAATTGGGATTGTAATGAGTTTAATTCAATTGTTTTGCATATGAATATAACAAAATTAATCTGGGTTAAATAGAAGGCAAATGATCACTTGAGAAAGGGCTTTTGGCATTTGAGAATTTCTGTTAACAATTCAGTAGATATAATAATTGGGATAATTGGATAATTGGTTTATAGTTCATAATTGGGGATATTGGAGTCTTAACCTTTATTTATTTGAATTCATTTATAAAGTAATTCAGTTTAATTAGTTAATTTAGTTTTCTTAATTAGAAAAATTACAATTTTAAATTGATTTGGTTAAGAGTTAGTATTTGGTAATTTTTATTAAATAATTCCTCGTGGGAACTATACTTTTCTTATCACTTTATTAGTTATTGACCGTGTATACTTGCACGTATTCATTGATTGCGAAATCGATCAACAGTTCCCTCATGGGGGATAATTGTATGGTTCTTCATATTTTTTGGACAGTGGAGTGGTTAATATTTCTGAAATACGAGGTTTTATATTCTCCCACTCTGGATTAACATTGATGTAATTTTTGCATAATAAATTTGTTCTCCCACTCTGGTTTCTTTCTTGATTGGCTTATGTTGACACCTTGTGAGTTGAAGATGCATAATTTACTAATTCTTTATTTGTTATTGCTATTTCTGTTCAGAGGAACCCATTTCATGTATTTACTGGAATTAAGGTGTTTACTCTTAAGGTGATTAAGGTGTTTACTCTGTTTTTTGTTTGTTAGAAAAACAGAGAGAGATGAACAAGCATCTCTCTTTTATATATAACGAGGGTAATTAAGTCTTTAACCTTTTAAAGTAACAGAGTTATGACAGAAAGAAGTTTTTCACTTCAACTCAAAAGGTCGGATGTTTAAATGTAACTTTACTGACTATAGGTGGTTAAGTGGGAAACCGCTCAAACCTCAGGTGGTCATCTGAACTTAACCCTAAAATTATTTCAAGAGAATATAGAAAATCTTTCATAAATATAAATTAACTAGCTCACTAAAGATAAAAGTTGGTTACATCTGACATCAAGCAAAGTTTTATTACTCCCTCCATTACAAAATTAGAGATTTCTGACAACAAAGTGACATGCAGTTCCTAATATGTCATGTCATTTCTATTCTACACAGATCGAGTATGCCACAACTACTACATTTCTAGCAAATGGTAGGGATATGTTAGGAGGATAAAGTTTTTCATAATTGTCGTCATTTTAACTGAATTTTCAAGGGTTTGAATCATTAGATCCCACCTCTCATTTAGCATTTCTCATTCCCACAACAAGCTTTAAATATATGAAAACCGTACATCAAATAACTTCAACTTAACTTACCTAAATGGTTAGTTGCAAATTGCAATTCTATGTTGTCTTGAGAAAGCGAGAATGGAGGAGCCATAACCCCTGCATTGTTACTTCCAACAAAAACCAGAATAAGTCGAACACCTTGAATAAATTAATGAGAGCATTATGACTCAGTTGTATTGTAAATAATTATAATACACAGAAGGCAATATTTCAAACGGTGGCACTTGTTTTTCTTACATGAGGAGGTTAAGCGGACGAACAGATGAATTATATTCAGATGCAAACTTTTTAACGGATGCAAATGAGCTGAGATCTAGCTCCATGACATCGATTTTAGCAGTAGGGATTTCCTGAAGTATTGATTCTTTGAATTTTTTGCCAGTATCAATGTTTCTCACTGCCATAACTACATGTACACCATGCGAGGCAAGGACACGTGTAGTCTCTGTTCCGATACCACTTGATGCTCCTGAAATTAAGCAGAATGCAAGTACTTGTGCATTAAGTTAGAGTGCAGTACTGAGGTATGCAGTAGCACATGCATTTTTCTCTATGCTCAATACCGAATAAGACTCCTATCTTTTCAGTGTGATTATAAAAACTCGAAAGGAGGTAAATTATTTCAAACAAACTAAGCAAGTATGGGATTCGCAAGAATAGGGACTTCGTAAACAGACAGAAAGGCCTAGCATATAAGTAGAAGCTAGCACATTCATAATTTTGAATGTACAGTAAAACCTCTAAGTATTGAGAGGTATTACTAAATAGAGGTATTGGTACAAAATATTTTCCGAACACCCAAAAATATCCACTTTAACAAAAATATCGATAAGAACTCCCTAATAATTATTATTCAAAAAATATTTATGCAAAGTAGTCTTTTATAGGAAAATGCGGTTTTTTTTATAGGAAATGTAGTCTTTTATAGGAAATATAGTCTTTTATAGAAAATGTAGTTTTTTAAAATTAATATTGTCTCTCTCTCTCATATATATATATATATATATATATATATATATATGAAATTATTACTATATAGAGGTATAGTTTCTTAATACGGGACTTAAAAAGTATATAACATATTACAATTTAGAGGTTATTCCTATTTATAACTGGCCCAAATTGGTACCAATTTTTTTTATAATATTGTAGAGGTTATTCTTATATAGAGTATTCTTAAATAAGGGTTTTACTGTATTTATTGGAAGTTTAGAAATATCCAAGTGATATTGAATAATAATTGTACGACAACCACAAAGGGAGTCACAAGAAAATAGATAAAGACTACAAATCTTTCAAAGTAACAGAATCTTGATCTTGAAAAGCAATGGAATGTTTAAGCTTTGGAAAGCTACCATCAAAGCCTATTCAAAGAAGTTAAAAATTTAGTAGCCATCTTTAAACCTGTCTAATAAGAGACAGAAAGGGAAATAAAGAAGCTCACATCTGAAAGATGTAGTTATAGACTTAATTAGTGATCAAACAAGTTTTTAGCAAGTAGACTTAATTATAAAACCTAAACAAAACATCAAATATGAAGCACCAAAAGTTTAAAGGGGTAAGATTAATCCTCAATATTCTGAGGATACATTTTGGTTCTAGAAATTTATACTAACATGAATCCACTTAATTAACTGACCACTTCATATAGTACCACCATGCACTATATATTAATCAAAGCTTAAAGGTAGACCAAATATTTTCTTAGTTATTGAGAGTACAATTTCCTACAGTTTTGATATCCCAAAAATTTCAACCAAAACCTGCCTAAATAGGATGCTTGCAAACATTAAAAAATTTACCAATATTAATCTGAGCATATATATAAGAATAACCGCCATATGGGGAATTGATCTAGATCCCATGAGCCTATCCAGTACTAATTGTCTTGATGATCCGAAATATGCGAGATGTTAATGAATAAGTACTTCTATTTATCGACAATATCTTCTGTTTCGTCCAACCAAAATTAGAGAAGGAAAGTTGGTACTTGACATCCTGTGTTACCTAGTGTCTTAATCATATTATGTTGCTACCCCCTTTTTCTTCTTTCGGGTTTTGGTTTGGAATTGGGGAGTCGGAGGGATCAAGCAGTCCATCTCTTTGGAACAACCAAATCTGCGAACCCAAAATTGTATCCTTTCACACTATCTCTCAACCTTATGAGATGAATTAATTAAAATGAATATTTCATTTTAAATAAATTATAACTCAAGCTTCTATATTTATCACCAACTGAACCAATATGTGACGTACTTACAATCTCATTAGAAGTTCCTTATCTTAGTCGTCCTTGCAAAATCCTAAAATTTAAAATTAATGTTGATTAATGCAATAATTTTTATTGCAAACTACTTAAAAAGTATTACTAAAGGCAAAATTAATTAATTAATTCATATATCACAATTTATATTTTAAGATTTTGCAAATTAAATAGAGGAAGTATTTGCCAGAACAGCATCAAGTAACAGTCAAATGAACAGTACCCTTTCATGTTGATAGCAGAACAAGCTCATCAAAAAGTACAAAACAAAAAACAGCTTTGGGAATTGTACCTCTTACATATATCATTATTCATAATATCTATTTTTTTTATATAAAGAAAGTTTTCTCATACTATGTCTCCCCTCTCCCGAACAAGACTTTCAATAACAAGCCTTTCAATAACAAGTTTACGACTGCGATCCGTAAACCTGTCAAACTCAAAAACTCTAAGTCTACGGCTGGACCCAAGTTCTTTTTTAAATCACTCATAGTCTATAGTAAAAGTCCTATTTTTTACTGTGTAAAGTCGCAAGTTCGAAAGTTCGAGTCTACCCTCACCAAAGAGTTAGAAGTTAACGGGTAGTACAGAAGATTAAAGATAGACGATATTTTATTTCTTGTCAAGATTACTAAGCTCCAGCTAGCAGACTGATCCTAAAATAATTTTTTTTTTAAAAATAATAATAATGGTAGAGAAGACCTGTAATAATGGCAGTGAGGCCAGCTCCATCGATTCCATGGCTAACTTCCTCAGCCGTGGAACGAGCAGAAAACCCAGATGCCCCTTTCCTTGCAAATATCCACATTTCTTACTTTTCTTTCCTTTTTTCTTCAACTGATTGATAAGAATTCCCAAAAAGATATTAAATGGTCACAAAAATATTTATGACACCAATGTTGACAGGATAGCACTAGCAGAAGCAGGTGATTGAAGATACTAGAGAAATGTAGGTATCATTCCAGTAGAATAATAATAAATGTGGAATCTTGTATTAGACAAAGGATTACAAATCAATAACTATTTAAGTACCGTTCGACTTTGTTTTTTCTCGTGTCTTTTTTGAACAATTAAACAAGGAAATTGGTATAATTCCATATGAAGAGAGAGAGAGAGAGATATTTATAGAATAGCCTCGGTTGTGGGTTTATTAAAGTGAGAGAAACTATATGAAAACAACTACCGGAATGAGGATCTGATTAGCATAAAGTTAATTTTTGGGTAAATTAGTCAATTAGTTAATAGAATGCTGACACATAGAGCCTCGCCTGCGTTGGCCAATTGACCGTATTGAGATATTATATGATATATTGTGACTAATAATATTATGTGAAAAGATACTTACTGTTATTAAGAGATAGAGTTATAGGAGGCATGATTTATGAGCATGATTTGTGGGCATGAGTTATGGGATAATAGTGATGTTAGGCATGATTTGTGGGCTTACACGTCAAGTATAGGAATTCCTGAATATAGTAGGTCTCTTGTAATATTTATAGGGGTGAAGGATGAATGACATGATGAAAGTAGTATGCATACAAGTCAATCATGTATGATGATAAAGCATATACTTTGTAATCAATCTAATTTATTTATTAATAAAATAATTATTTATTAAAGGCATTTATTATCTTCATGGTGTTGTTTTAATAATATGTGATAAACCCATAGTTTTAAGCAATGCTTTTAGAATCATGATGAGATCATGCTAATAAGATCTAAATTCTTAGATAGCTTAAAACTAAAATGTTCCTAATCAATGGATTACTAAAAAGGGGATTAGTGAATCCGGATAGATTGGTACGTACGTTGCTTGCTCATTGGATGAGGATGATTGATCTCATGATCATTTGTGTGGAGACACTAAAGCAAATATGTAGGTGCTTATTAGGGAATAAGTTCACTGAACGTGACTCGCTAAGGAATATCTAATGGAGTTTTACTTGCCTGTCAATTGGAATTCCTGCAGTGATAGTAGTACAAATGATCCTTAGACTTGAGATCATCATAGTATCTTATATATAATGAATTACACTTTGACTTATTCCTTTAGACTCTTAGAGTATATCAAAGGATATGCTTGGGTGTAATAAGTTATATATGAAGGTAGTGAATGATCAATAAAGAATCTACCACTTCTAGTAAAAGAAGAGAAATGTCCTATGTGATTCCATAAATGACAACCCAAGAATCCTTGGCCAAGGTGGAATGAAATTAGAAAGTAGTTTCTAATTTACATTCATTAGGAGTTGTGCATTTAGGAATCGAAATACATATAATTAAATAAAATAAGACTTGATAGTAATTCCATGTCTTATATTTAATTGGGACATTGTATGGTGGAAGGATTGAATTGTACGGTAACTATTTACTCAAAGGTTCTTTTATGATTAATGTTGAAATCTATATTATCTGAAAAGTCGTTGATCGCTAGGGAGGCTTATCCCTATTGTAGAATAAATATTATTTATTTAAATAAATTAATCATTTTATTTATTTATTTAAATAAGATTAGAATTGTTCTAATTAATTTATTGACAACCGGTTTAATATGGAGAACTTAAAAGGTCACACCATAAAAAGAAGAATAATTATTTAAGAAGTTAATGGCATAATCATAATAATATATTAAGTATATTTAATTTAATCTATGGTGATAGAATAAATTAAATAACTTAATATTTATTATTTAATATTTTGAAATATTAAATATAAATTAATAAGAGGAGTCTTATTAATATTATTATAATTATTATTATTTTAATTTGTAAAAGAGTTTAGGAATTAATTTAATATAAGTACTCTCATTTATTCCTAATAGGATTAGGAGGGAAAATTAGTTAAAGGAGTTTAATTAATTATCCCTAATAAGATTAGGAAGCCCATTTAATTAAAAGAGTTTAATTAAATAAATAATACCTTATTTTAATTAAAATAGGGTTACCTAATATCTTTATAAGAGGAGTCTTATATCAGATATCAAATATACGTAATTCCAATTTGTTGGTGAGTACGCTCCTTTTTCTATAGAGATAGAAAAAACTAGGGTTTGAGCCAATACACCCTTCTTCTTGAAAATTGTTCTTTCTTGGTGGATCACCTCTAGAGGCCATACACTTGGGTGGCTTACATTGATCAAAAGAAGGAACCTACCCAGAGATTCAATGTAAGACCCCGAATTTTATAAAATAAAAGTATTCAATTTTTCTTATAATTACAATTTAGTAAATGATTAAATTGATAAAAGATTAAAGTTAAGTGTGAGATATGAAATTTTTTTCAAAATACGCAAGTGGTTATAAAATATTCAATTGTCGGGGAATATTCGTTTGGTCGTGGAATATTTTTTTTGTCGGAGAATATTCGTACGACGGTCGCAAAAGGTTTCAAACAAAGACAAGGAGTTGACTATGACGAAACCTTATCACCAGTAGCAATGCTCAAGTCCATTCGAATTTTGCTTGCGATTGCAGCTTACCATGACTACGAAATCTGGTAGATGGACGTGAAAACGGCCTTCCTCAATGGGAAACTTGAGGAGGATGTGTATATGACACGACCGGAGGATTTGTTTCAAAGGTTGGAACAAATCAAGTCTACATAGTTCTGCACCCGATCCATTTATGGATTGAAGCAAGCTTTTAAGTAGGTGGAACATCCGTTTTGATGAGACAATCAAAGAGTTTGATTTTATAAAAATGAGGATGAACCATGTGTGTACAAGAAGGTTAGTGGGAGCACTTGTTTCATTCCTCGTATTATATGTTGATGATATATTACCGATAGGGAATGATATTCCTATGCTACAATCAATTAAAATCAAGGTTATCTAAACACTTCTCCATGAAGGACTTGGGAGAAGCATCCTATATTTTGGGGATAAAGATCTATAGAGATAGATCTAAAAGGATGCTTGGCTTGTCCCAAGGAACGTACATTGACTCGATGTTAAAAAGGTTTAGCATGGAAGATTCCAAAGAGGTCTCATCTTGATGAGCCATGGAATACATCTCTCAAGAAACAGGCCTCAAAGACACACGAGGAGAGAGGCAGTATATGAGTAAGATTCCTTATGCTTTAGCAATAGGATCTATCATGTACGGTATGATATGTACTAGACCAGATGTCGCTCATGCACTTAGTGTAACAAGCAGATATCAGTCGAATCCAAGAGAAGATCACTGGAAGGCAGTGAAAAATATCCTAAAGTACTTAAGAAGAACTAAGGATGTATTTCTTGTCTACGGTGGGTCTGGATTGAAACTAGAGGGCTTCACAGAATCAAGTTTTCAAACGGACCAAGATGACAGTAAATCCATTTCGGGGTATGTGTTTACCTTAAACGGTGGCGCAGTGAGTTGGAAGAGTTCCAAACAGCAAATAGTTGTTGATTCAGTGACAGAGGCAGAGTACATAGCTACAAGTGAAGCTGTTTGGATGAAGAAGTTCATTACCGAACTTGGTGTGGTTCCTAGCATTATAGGACCAGTGCCTTTATTCTGTGACAACACCGGAGCTGTTGCGCAGGCTAAGGAACCCAGGTCTCATCAGAAATCCAAACATGTGTTGCGGCGATTTCATTTGATCAGAGAGATCATTGAAAGAGGTGACGTCATCCTGGAGCGTGTGGACTCTCAAGACAATATTGCAGATCCATTTACTAAAGTGTTAACACAACAACAGTTTGATCGTCACTTAGAGAAGGTGGGTATGAGATACTAAGGCGATTGACTTTAGTGCAAGTGGGAGATTGAAAGTAGTATGCATACAAGCCAATCATGTATGATGATAAAACATATACTTTGTAATCAATCTTATTTATTTATTAATAAAAGAATTATTTATTAAAGGCATTTATTATCTTCATGGTGTTGTTTTAATAATATGTGATAAACCCATAGTTTTAAGCAATGCTTTTAGAATCATGATGAGATCATGATAATGAGATCTAAATTCTTAGATAGCTTAAAACTAAAATGCTCCCAATCAATGGATTACTAAAAGGGGATTAGTGAATCCGGATAGATTGAATACGTCGTTGCTTGCTCTCATGGATGAGGATGATTGATCTCATGATCATTTGTGTGGAGACACTAAAAGCAAATATGTAGGTGCTTATTAGGGAATAAGTTCATTTGAGCGTGACTCGCTAAGGAATATCTAATGGAGTTTTACTTGCTGTCAATTGGAATTCCTGCGATGATAGTAGTCTGAATGATCCTTGAACTTGAGATCATCATAGTATCTTATATATAATGAATTACACTTTGACTTATTCCTTTAGACTCTTAGAGTATATCAAAGGATATGCTTGGGTGTAATAAGTTATATATGAAGGTAGTGAATGATCAATAAAGAATCTACCACTTCTAGTAAAAGAAGAGAATGTCTATGTGATTCCATAAATGACAACCCAAGAATCCTTGGCGAGGTGGAATGAAATTAGAAAGTAGTTTCTAATTTACATTCATTAGAGTTAATGCATTTAGGAATCGAAATACATATAATTAAATAAAATAAGACTTGATAGTAATTCCATGTCTTATATTTAATTGGGACATTGTATGGTGGAAGGATTGAATTGTCACGGTAACTATTTACTCAAAGGTTCTTTTATGATTAATGTTGAAATCTATATTATCCTAAAAGTCGTTGATCGCTAGGGAGGCTTATCCTATTATAGAATAAATATTATTTATTTAAATAAATTAATCATTTTATTTATTTATTTAAATAAGATTAGAATTGTTCTAATTAATTTATTGACAATAGGTTTAATATGGAGAACCTAAAAGGTCACACCATAAAAGGAAGAATAATTATTTAAGAAGTTAATGGCATAATCATAATAATATATTAAGTATATTTAATTTAATCTATGGTGATATAATAAATTAAATAACTTAATATTTATTATTTAATATTTTGAAATATTAAATATAAATTAATAAGAGGAGTCTTATTAATATTATTATAATTATTATTATTTTAATTTGTAAAAGAGTTTAGGAATTAATTTAATATAAGTACTCTCATTTATTCCTAATAGGATTAGGAGGAAAATTAGTTAAAGGAGTTTAATTAATTATCCTATTAAGATTAGGGGAGCCCATTTAATTAAAAGAGTTTAATTAAATAAATAATACCTTATTTTAATTAAAATAGGGTTACCTAATATCTTTATAAGAGGAGTCTTATATCGGATATCAAATATCGTAATTCCAATTTGTTGGTGAAGTACGCCTTTTTTCTATAGAGATAGAAAAAACTAGGGTTTGAGCGATACACCTTCTTCTTGAAAATTGTTCTTTCTTGGTGGATCACTTCTAGAGGCCATACACTTGGGTGGCTTACATTGATCAAAAGAAGGAACTACCGGAGATTCAATGTAAGACCGAATTTTATAAAATAAAAGTATTCAATTTTTCTTATAATTACAATTCAAAGAAATGATTAAATTGATAAAAGATTAAAGTTTAGTGTGAGATATGAAATTTTTTTTTTTCAAAATACGCATGATGGTTATAAAATATTCAATTGTCGGGAATATTCGTTTGGTCGTGGAATATTCTTTTTTGTGAGAATATTAAATGCGACGTTAGCAAACCATTTAGGGCCCATAACGAATAAGCTGCTTCGGATGAAGAAAACGGCAAAAATTGAGTTTTATAAATAACGGCATAGTTATTCTGAATTAACAACTTTGTTGAATACCGGTGGTTAAAATACGATGTCGCATTATTACAAAGATGGCACGGTATTGCGAGTATTTTTAAATTATTTATTCTTACGTAAAGAAGACACTACTCAATAATTATTACGGATAATTCTTGCTTCAATATTTTATTTTATTGATTCAATAATTGCTTTGCGTTGATATTTTATATTATTGTTGTTTCAATAATTGTCAACTTTGCCTGATATCTTCATTATCGGATCAATAATGCATATTATTTGAATAATATTATTAGATAGCATTATTGGCAATGTCTAGAAAGTTACATCAAGGAGAGGTTTGGTCACCTAATTGCGCGCATGATGAGGAGAAATCCTTATCGGAAAACCCCTCTTTCACAGGAACGCCTTTTGTTGTCATTATTGTGATTCTGTAATATTATTTGTGAATAATTAATTATTGATTTATATGATAAGAAAATATTTATTTTATGTGGATATAAATGATGGATTTATTTATGTGATTATAAATGAAGAAATTAATTTTGAGGTATTTTATCAGTATTTTGTCGGATTGGAGGTATTAAAAGATCAAATCGATTGTTCTTACGACTTTATTGTGTGAGTTATAATATTTAATCCGACCGTTGGATCGTTGTAATTTTGGATATGTTATACATATATAAGTTGAGTATATGTCCACAAATTTTGAACGAATTAAAATGAGCATATAATTTGTTATGAATTCTAAGAGGTAACCGATTAGGAAATTAGGTTTTGGTGGAAAATTCTAGAATTGAGTGGGCCCCACTCTTGGTTTTTAGGGGAGATGGCTGATTTTGGTGGGTGAAATAGTAGCGAGTAAAAAGCCATCGGTGGCGAGTCAAGTCTGCTTCTTGCGTCTTAATATTTTCCTATAAATAGAGGGCTAAGTTAGAATTGAAAATCATACCAGAATTCATAAGTTTTTTCTCTCTAGATTATTGAGTGTATTTTATGAGTATTTAGATTCTTGGGGAGTTGATATTCATCAGTGCAAGTTTCCTTCAGCGTCATATCCAATATCCGATCGGAAGTCTCTTTCTTTTGAGGTAAGGGATAGTAAGGGATTTTAAGGGTTGTTATGTTTTTTAGTTTCGTAATTTTTCTGACTTTCAAAAATTCTGGAAAAATTTGAAATGATATTTTGATGAGTTTTATTGATTGTGTCCAAAAATGGTGATTTTTGGACGTATAGATTAAGAGTTATAAATTTTATGAGAAAAGACTATTTTAAAAGTAACCGCTTATAACTCCTTGTGGTTAACTCCAAAATTGATGAACTTTTTATTGGAAGTATATCTATATAATATCGATTATACTCTGTGAATTTCAAAAATTTTGGATAAAAGTACAATTTATGATAAATGTCTAAATATTAAATGATTTTTGGCCATATAAAAATAGTAAATGAATTTTAAAAATTACGAGAAAATATATATATTCAATATGGGACTATATTACGCTAAATCCTTAAAAAAATATTTTGGGGCCGATTTGGCATTTTTCATGAAAATAGACTAGTTATGAGTAAATGAATTAAATATGTTATGTGAAGTAAGAAAATTGAAAAATGGGATTTTATGGCTTGAGAATCCTATATGAGGTATATGCTGATTTTTGATAAGGGTTTTGGTTATTGGTAATGAAATCTTATGAGTTTGAAATTTTAGGATGATTAAATGTATTATTTAGTGAAGTGTAAACAATTAAAATAAATTGTTTATGAGTTTAAGAAATGTTATTTCAATATCATTATACCGAAATATTGGTATAAATTTTATTGTGGAATTTCTATCTTTTTGTGTCGAGTTTACTATTCATGAGTTACTATTCACGAAATTACTATTCATGGGTTACTATTCACGAGTTACTATTCATGACAAAATTGATTTCTTTTTCTGACCAAATTATAGTTGATTTAGCAATATTACTCTAGAGATTAAATCTAGGTGTTTTGATTATATTGATTTTACTATCATATATAATATTTTTATAACCCTAATGATGATATTAATTTCTCTTTGACTTGAGTGTAAAAATGGGTAGATTATTGGTATGATCATGACTATGGGTTCTCTTTGGCTAGTAGTGTAAAGTTGAATTGTTGACTGGTATGATCATGATCATTGAATTTATAATTGAATATCTTTAGCTTAAGTGCAAAGGTGAAATAATCAAGATGGTTATAATTATTGTTTATATAAATTCTGAAATGATTATATATTTCTTTGAGATATTAATATATTTGGCCTGTAGTTTAAATATGAACTGTTGATGAATATATTTGGCCTGTAGTGCAAATATGAACTGTTGATGAATATATTTGGCCTGTAGTGTAAATATGAACTGTTGAGGAATATCTTTGGCCTGTAGTGCAAAGATGGTTTGTTGATGAATATCTTTGGCCCGTAGTGTAAAGATGACATGTTGAATATCTTTGGTAGTAGTGTGAAATATGGTTACATTGACGAATATCTTTGGCCGTGGTGCAAAGATGAATTTATCGATATGATTATGAACATGAAATGTGATTTGGTATAACCATGATCTTTGATGTTTCAGGTGAAGATAGGTTATGAAAATTATCTTCATCTTGGATGAGAAGAGGAATTTAGAACTACAATTATGATTATGAGTTATTCATATGATTGTGGACCGAAATTGTTGATTGATGTTACGAGGATAAAACATTGTTGGTGGATTTTAACATGGAGAAGATAATAGACTTTATAGTCTATTTGACTCTTCTAATGGATTGCTTGCGTTCATTCAAACTATGGTTGAAAATTTTTATCATCTACCATATGTTCTAAATCTACGATTTATTCTTGATGAAGGCTATTGATAATTTAATTATCTTTAGTCATGATATTCTTTCTTGAGCTAGTTGTGCTCACCCTTTTGCTTCACAATTCCTTTCGAATAATAAAAGTGTAGGTTGGGTCGAGTGGGGGATAACAGGAGAATAGAACGATGGTCTATAGCTGTTGAGGGTGAGGCGAACCCAATGTTGAAAGGGTGTTTTGTCACTATTATACAAGATGTCTAATGACATACAACCTCGTATCATCATAAGATAGTTGTGATCACCCTTTTGCTTCACAATTCCTTTCAGGTAATAAAAGTGTAGCTGGGTCGAGTGGGGGATAACAGGAGAATAGAACGATGGTCTATAGCTGTTGAGGGTGAGGCGAACCCAATGTTGAAAGGGTGTTTTGTCACTATTATACAAGATGTCTAATGACATACAACCTCGTATCATCATAAGATAGGGATGTGCTCATCCACTTGATGAGTATATTTATGAGCACTACCTATATAATCTTGGTGTTTGTTTGAAGTATAATTCTCAATTAGAGACAGTGGAGATAATGATATGTCAAGAGAAGACTCACCATTGGGAAGAATATGATAGTAATCTTCTCATTTTTCTTTGGGGTCTATTAGATTGACCAAGGATAATTTTGTGGCCATATGATATCTATCATAACCTGAACACATGGCCTCCCATATCTGAAGGTTTCCTTGAGCACTTCCCAAAGATTCTAATTTCTAAAACAGTTTTTGACTATACCTTTATGTAAGGTGTCATTGTGACGTGCTATCCAAGGTTGGGATGAGAGTCACAGTTGGTATATATTTGTATCCAAACTCACAGTTTATGTGTTTTTATATTTTGCACGACAATTGTTGTAATAAAGTTGTAGTTGTTTTCTGTACCATGTATTTGGCGACTCAGAATGGGTTGGATGGTATGGACCTATTTTGGGGTTATCACAGATTGGTATCGAGCTTAGGAATATAATTACATTTGGCGGAGATCGGGGAATATAACTAGGAGGGGAGAGATGAGTAAATCCTTCGCTAGTGTGTCCTACTTAAGCTTAATTGTTGGTTGGTCATAATATATGGATATTATGTGATAAGTTAATTTGCTTAATTAACCCTTGTTTTATGGCAGTATTTGAGAATGGCAGCTGAGAATGCTAACAATGGAGTGAATGAGACTACGGGGATACCTCTAATCACTAACCATGATAATGTGATGTCAGACGAAGAAAGAATTAGAGATATTCTTGTGGTGAGTGAATAATTGATAGTTGCACCCGAGATAGTCGCAGAGGTAACAACTGAGAGTGAGGAAGAAGAGGAAGAAGAGGTACCTGAGGAGAATTTATTAGATGTAGTATATGATCAAAATGTAGAATTACAAAATCGTGTTCATGAGTTAGAAGAACAGGCTGAAGAACGACATGCGGTCGTGGAACAAAAGGATGCAACAATTCAAGCTTGTGTTACCCGATATGTGATGCTTGAACAGAAGTATTCTTTGGCAGAGTATAAGATGATAAAGATGGAATCTGAGCTGAAAGAAGAAAAAATTGAACGAGTAAGAATGAGTGATGCATGGGTAAAAGCCACACGACACGTGGATATTGTGGAAAGAGATGTCCGATATAAGAAGGCTAAAATAGATGATATGAATTTCTCTTTTTGGAAAGCAATTGGGAGAACCCAACATCGAGTTTTGAATTACCCTATACAGAGCGGTCAACCTGAATTCGATATGGATCGAAGATTGATGATTCAGATCATGAATCGAGAGTCGATGAAAGCGATTGAGGGAGGAATATGTCCTATAGAAAAGTATATTCCAACGGTAGTGATGACGCCAAATGCTGCCCCAGACAAGTCAAAACCGGGTAGTTCGAGGGATGGCGGTTGTCATGACTTCCCAACAAGTGAAGAACCCAAATGAAGTTATCACGGGAGATGAGCAATGGAGAAATCACGATGACCGGGGAGATAGAATCTGAAATGAAAGCAAGGTATTCTCAACTTTTGAAATACAGTGCGTAAATTTCCGGACAAAATTTCATAAGGAGGGAGATTGTAAGACCCGAATTTTATGAAATAAAAGTATTCAATTTTTCTTATAATTACAATTCAGTAAATGATTAAATTGATAAAAGTTTAAAGTTAAGGGTGAGATATGAAATTTTTTCATAATACATGCAAGGTTATAAAATATTCAATTGTCGGGGAATATTCGTTTGGTCGTGGAATATTCTTTATGTCGAAGAATATTTGTGCTGACGGTATGACCATTTGTGGGCCCATAACGAATAAGCGTGGGATGAAGAAAAGCGACAAAATTGAGTTTTTATAAATAATTGGCGTAGTTATTACTGAATTAACACTTTGTTGGAATACCCGGTTGTTAAAATACGATGTCTGGCGTTATTGCACAAAGAAGCACACCAGTATTATGCAGTATTTTTGAATTATTGATTCTTACGTAAGAAGACACTACTCAATAATTATTACGATAATTACTTGTTCAATATTTTATTTTATTGATTCAATAATTATTGCGTTGATATTTTATATTCTTGTTGTTTCAATAATTGTCACTGCACAGTATCTCCATTATCAGATCAATAATTCATATTATTTGAATAATATTATTAGATAGCATTATTGGCAATGTCTAAAAAGTTCTGTCATGGAGAGGTTTGCACCTAATTGCGTGCCAGTAAGGAGAAATCCTTATCGAAAAGCCCCCTCTTTCCTGGGAACTGCCTGATTGTCATTATTGTGATTCTGTAATATTATTTGTGAATAATTAATTATTGATTTATATGATAAGGAAATATTTATTTTATGTGGATATAAATGATGGATTTATTTAGGTGGTTATAAATGAAGGAATTAATGTTGAGGTATTTTATCAGTATTTTATCGGATTGGAGGTATTAAAAGATCAAATCGGTGTTCTTACAGCTTTATTGTGTGAGTTATAATATTTAATCCGACCGTTGGATCGTTGTAATTTTTGGATATGTTATACATATATAAGTTGAGTATATGTCCACAAATTTTGAACCGTTAAAAATTAGCGTATAATTTGTTATGAATTTTAAGAGGTAACTGATTCGGAAATTAGGTTTTGGTGAAAATTCTAGAATTGAGTGGGCCCCACTCTTGGTTGTTGGGGGAGATGGCTGATTTTTGGTGGGTGAAATAGTAGCGTAAAAGCCATCGAATGCTTGCAGTCAAAGTCTGCTTGGCGTCTTAACATTTTCCTATAAATAGAGGGCTAAGTTAGAATTGAAAATCACACCAGAATTCATAAGTTTTCTCTCTTTTTCTCTCTAGATTATTGAGTGTATTTTGTGAGTATTTAGATACTTGGTGAGTTGATATTCATCAGTGCAAAATTCCTTCAGCGTCATATCCAATATCCAGTCAGAAGTGCTGCTCTTTTAAGGTAAGGGATAGTAAGGAATTTTAAGGGTTGTTATGTTTTTTCAGTTTCGTAATTTTTTTGACCTTCAAAAATTTTGGAAAAAATTGAAATGATATTTTGATGAGTTTTATTGATTGTGTCCAAAAATGGTGATTTTTGGACGTATAGATTAAAAGTTATAAATTTTATGAGAAAAGACTATTTTAAAAGTAACCGCTTATAACTCCTTGTGGTTAACTCCAAAATTGATGAACTTTTTATTGGAAGTATATCTATATAATATCAGTGTACTCTGTGAATTTCGAAATTTTTGGATAAAAGTACAATTTATGATAATTGTCTAAATATTAATGTTTTGGCCATATAAAAAATAGTAAATGAATTTTAAAAATTATGAGAAAAGTATATGTTCAATATGGGACTATATTCTGCTAAATCCCAGAAAAGAAATATTTTTGGAACTGATTTGGTATTTTTCATGAAAATGGATTAGTTATGAGTAAATGAATTAAATATGTTATGTGAAGTAAGAAAATTGAAAAATGGGATTTTATGGCTTGAGAATCCTATATGAGGTATATGCAGATTTTTGATGAGGGTTTTGGTTATTGGTGATAAAATCTTATGAGTTTGAAATTTTAGGATGATTAAATGCATTATTTAGTGAAGTGTAAACAATTAAAATAAATTATTTATGAGTTTAAGAAATGTTATTTCAATATCATTATACTGAAATATTGGTATGAATTTTATTGTGGAATTTCTATCTTTTTGTGTTGGGTTTACTATTCATGAGTTACTATTCATGAAGTTACTATTCATGGGTTACTATTCACGAGTTACTATTCATGACAAAATTGGTTTCTTTTTCTGACCAAATTATAGTTGATTTAGGAATATTACTCTAGAGATTAAATCTATGTGTTTTGATTATATTGATTTTACTATCATATATAATATTTTTATAACCTTAATGACGATATTAATTTCTCTTTGACTTGAGTGTAAAAATGGGTAGATTATTGGTATGATCATGACTATGGGTTCTCTTTGGCCAGTAGTGCAAAGTTGAATTGTTGACTGGTATGGACCATTGAATTTATAATTGAATATCTTTAGCTTAAGTGCAAAGGTGAAAGAATCAACATGGTTATAATTATTGTTTATATAAATTCTGAAATGATTATATATTTCTTTGAGATATTAATATATTTGGCCTGTAGTTTAAATATGAACTGTTGATGAATATATTTGGCCTGTAGTGCAAATATGAACTTTTGATGAATATATTTGGCCTGTAGTGCAAATATGAACTGTTGAGGAATATCTTTGGCCTACAGTGCAAAGATGGTTTGTTGATGAATATCTTTGGCCCGTAGTGCAAAGATGACATGTTGTTGAATATCTTTGGCCGTAGTGGAAAGATGGTCTGTTGATGAATATCTTTGGCCCGTAGTGCAAAGATGAATTTATCAGTATGATTATGAATAGGAAATGTGATTTGGTATAACCATGCTTTGATGTTTCAGGTGAAGATAGGTTATGAAAATTATCTTCGTCCTGGATGAGAAGAGGAATTTAGAACTACAATTATGATTATGAGTTATTCATATGATTGTGGACCGAAATTGTTGATTGATGTTACGAGGATAAAACATTGTTGGTGGATTTTTAACATGGAGAAGATAATAGACTTTATAGTCTATTTGACTCTTCTAATGGATTGCTTCGTTCATTTGCAACTATGGTTGAAATTTTTATCATCTACCATATGTTCTAAATCTCTAATTTATTACTGATGAAGGCTATTGATAATTTAATTATCTTTAGTCATGATATTCTTTACTGAGCTAGTTGTGCTCACCCTTTTGCTTTACAATTCCTTTCAGGTAATAAAAGTGTAGCTGGGTCGAGTGGGGGATAACAGGGGAATAGAATGGTGGTCTATAGCTGTTGAGGGTGAGGCGAACCCAACGTTGGAAGGATGTTTTGTCACTCTCATACAAGATGTCTAATGACATACAACCTCATATCATCATAAGACAAGGATGTGCTCATCCACTTGCTGAGTATATTTACGAGCACTACCTATATAATCTTGGTATTTGTTTGAAGTATAATTCTCAATTAGAGACAGTAGAGATAATGATATGTCAAGAGAAGACTCACCATTGGGAAGAATATGATAGTAATCTTCTCATTTTTCTTTGGGGTCTATTGGGTCAACCAAGGATAATTTTGTGGCCATATGATATCTTTCATAACCTAGATAGCATGGCCTCCCATGTACGAAGGTTTCCTTGAGCACTTCCCAAAGAATCTAATTTCTAAAACAGTTTTTGACTATACCTTTATGTAAGGTGTCATTGTGACGTGCTATCCAAGGTTGGGATGAGAGTTACAGTTGGTATATATTTGTATCCAAACTCACAGTTTATGTGTTGTTGTATTTTGCACGACAATTATTGTAATAAAGTTGTAGTTGTTTTCTGTACCATGTATTTGTCAACACTTGAAAAACACAAACAAAACTAATTTAAATATGCTCTATTTTCGACTTCGTTATTAATATTTTAATTTGTTAGAGTCTTGTTGATGAGACTCGTGTGGGTGGAGGTTGCGGCACAGGTGATGCCCTTGATGGAGATGGTGATGACTGCAAGGCTGATGCTAATGAGACTATGGAGGGTGGGACCAGCAGTTAGACCAGAGGTGGGACCAGCAATGGGACCGTAGTTGGGACCGGCAGTCGTACGATAGATGGCGACGATGATGATACTAATATTCCTGATCTTGGGCTGTAGTACCCATTATGTTTTTTTGACTTTCATATATGTATTTATACAGCTTTTGAGTTGTACAGACTAGAGTTTAGTATCTAGTTAGGTTGATGGTATATGTATCTAACTATATTGATTGTTTATGATTACATTTTATATCTACATCGTACGACTTTTATCTATAAGTCATTAAATTATCTACATATTTGATGGTTGATAGCAAAAGCTATGATTGTTATTGATATGCGTTCGTGAAGAATTATTTATTTTTCTTTAGTTTATAATAGGTACAATTATGTATATGTAAATGAACAGTGGAATTTTGCAATTTTTCAAAAAAAAAATTTATAGCATTGTTATTAGCGACGGGGGCAATGGCAACGGCAGCCTTGTCGACAAAGGTCTATAGTGACGATTTCATAAAAAGGGTCATTGGCGACGGGGGGAAGTGGTCATTGGCGACAACCTATACTGACTGTTTGTCCATCGTCATTGCCATCGCTAATAATACATTACCGACGGCCAGCCATCGGCTATGACCCCGTCGGTAATGACCCACTTGCCGAAGGCGAGCGACAGGAGCCAGGGGCGACTGACGCCCCCAACTTTCTCCCCATACAAGTAATACCTCCAAATTTTAAGTACGAAGACAACAACTGTCAACTCTAGATCATGAGTAGGATAATTCCTCTCATATTCTTTGAGTTGTCTTGAGGCATAGGCTATGACTTTCCCATGTTGCATGAGAACACATCCCAACCCTTTGCCCGAAGTATCAATGTAGATGAAAAATCCCTCCGAGCCAGATGGTATTGTCAGAACAGGTGCTCAAATGAGTCTCCTCTTGAGTTCTTGAAAACTCTTCTCACATTCTTCGCTCCAACCAAACTTTGTATCTTTCCGAGTCAGCTGAGTTAATGGAGTAGCGATTCGAAAAAATCCTTCCACGAATCTCCGATAATAACCATTTAAGTGAAAAGCTACGATACTTGATCATTGATTTAGGTTGCTCCCAACTTTGAATTGCTTCAATTTTTGCTTGGGTCAACAGATATTCCATGACTTGATACTACGTGCAAAGGAATGCTACTTCCTCGAGCGAACTCGCATTTCTTGACTTGGCATAAAGCTTGTATTCATAAAGCTTTTGAAGTATCAGCCTCAAGTGTTGCTCATGATCTTCACGGCTTTTGGAATAAATAAGGATGTCATCAATAAAGACGACCACAAAGTGATCCAAATAGTCCTTGAATACTCGGTTCATCATATCCATGAAGGTAGCAGGAGCATTAGTCAATCCAAAGGACATGACTAGGAATTCATAATGCCCATACTGGGGTTCGGCGAAGTCGCCTTTGAAATGTCGCCGGTCGGTTCTAATCTTCAATTGGTGATATCCAGAACGAGGATCAATCTTTGAAAAGAATTTGGCTCCTTGCAACTGGTCAAACCGGTCATCAATACGTGGAAATGGGTACCTATTTTTGATGGTAACATGATTCAACTCCCGATAATCAATACAAAGTCGCATACTCCCATCTTTCTTCTTCACAAATAGAATAGGAGCACCCCAAGGGGAAGTACTAGGACGAATAAAGCCAATGTCTAACAATTCCTGCAGTTGGGTCTTTAACTCTTGAAGTTCAATAGAAGCCATTTGATATGGGGCTTTGGAAATGGGTTTTGTACCGGGTTCCAGGTCGATACAAAATTCAATTTCACGCCTGGGGGTAGGCCAGAAGTTCTTCGTGGGGAATACGTTAGGAAATTTATTAACAATAGAAATATCATTCAAATTTGACGTATTTTTGTTTAAATCTGTGACATGAGCTAAGAAAACTTGACATCCATTTTTTTTAATAAACGAATAGCTTTATAGCTTGAGATGACAGTGATTGATTTTAATGGTTTGGTTGCTTGAATTCGCATAATAGGTTGGTTAGGAATATGAAAGATAACAACCTTACGAAAACAATCAATTTTTACATGATGAGTAGTTAACCAATCAATCTCTAGAATCACATCAAATGCAAGTATTTTCAATGAAATAAGATCGACAGGTAATGTGAGGGTACCGATTTGAACCAAACAAGACTTATAAACAGTGGATGTAATGAAGGTTTCTCCCAACGGAGTTTCCACAGATAAGTCAAAGTCTAATTTCTCCGAAGTCAAATTTAATCGTTGAGCACAAGTAGGAGAAATAAAAGAATGGGTAGAACCGGTATCAAATAAGGTATATACTTCGCTAGAGTTTATAATAAG
The DNA here is from genome assembly GCA_020205605.1 of Panax ginseng. NCBI lineage: Eukaryota > Viridiplantae > Streptophyta > Magnoliopsida > Apiales > Araliaceae > Panax > Panax ginseng. The sequence continues at coordinate 30,389,747 of CM035138.1, read as the reverse complement.
CTTACCCGTGATGACCTCGTTCGGGTTCCTTGCTTTCTGGGAGGTCACAACAAAAGCTCTCCCTTGAACTACTGGTTTTGACTTGTCTGGGACGGTATTTTGTGTCACCGTTCCAACTGGACTTGTCTTCGGTGCACGACAAAATCGGGCTAGGTGACCTTCTCTTCCATAATTATAACACGCTTTGGATGGCATCGCGCAGTTTGGACTGATATGTCCCTCCCCTCCGCATTTGAAGCATATGATAGGTGGTCGTTCTCCTTCCTTAACAACGGGTGCTGGTGCTGACGTCTTTCCATTATTGTTGAATCTCCTCTTTTTGAAATTTCCATTTTTATTATCTTAGCCATGATTACCAACGAAGTGGTTACCATTTCTGGCATGTTGATTCCCTCCACGTTTGTTGTCACTACTTCGATGACTGCTACCACTGGTATTACCATTTTGCCGGCTACTTTCTCTTGGTTGCGTTGACTCGTTATCGCTACTCAATAATCGAGCCCTATTTACAACATCCGAATACAAACACAGTTTATGAGAAATTAGATATTGACATATCTCGGGTTTCAAACCTCTTAGAAACATCTGCGTCATTCTCTCCTCATTGTCAACCAAGTAAGACGCAAACCGGGAAAACTCGGCAAACTTAGCTTCGTACTGCGACATGGTCATATTGTTCTGCTCCAACTTGATGAATTCTACCTCTTTCATGTGATGAATACTTTCTGGAAAGTACTTGTCGTTGAATAGTTCTTAGAACTTCTCCCAAGACATCTTCAGTGCGGCAGGTTGAGTACGCTTTACCGATTCCCACCAGTAATCTACCTCCCCTCGCAACATAAAAGTGGCAAAGGGAACCTTTTGCTCCTCGGAGCATCCCAAGACATCAAATATCTTGGTGATCTATTGTATCCACGTCTCCGCCTTAAGTGGTTTTGGTTCTCCAATAAACTCCGGTGGTCCCACTCCTTGAATCGCTGCTTCTCGATGATGGTCAGAGTTGCCGGTGTTTCCACTGCATTTTGGATGAAGTCTCTCTTGCACGATGTTATGCACGAATTGAAAGCTCCTAAACATTCCGTCGTTAAGCCATTTGGTCGGTGTTGTTGTTCACCGAGGATTATTGCCTTCCTGATGCACATTATCACGGGTGTTGATTTATGGTGATTGAATCGGTCTCCTGTGCTCCATTGATATTCTCAACATTCTCGGATGTCATTTTCGAATCTTCGCCACAAAACAAGGGTTAATTGACATGTAACATATTATCATTATACTCGACCGACCAATTAAATATCAAATAAACTTAGGTAGGTCATACTAGCGAAGAATTCCCGCCTCTCCCTCCTAGTTCTAGTCTCACATCTTAGCCAGGGATCATATCCCTAAGCTTTGATACCAATCATGGCGCCCCAAAATAGGTATACATCACCTATTCTGAGTCGCCAAACCTTAAATATACAACATGAGCTGTGAGTTTTAATACAAATATTGTCTTCTAGACAGTATTCAAACTCAAAATAAGTCCTCAATACATTTATTATCACACTATTTCATAGAATAGTGAGGACTACTAATGCTATCATCTGGACCGTCACTCCATTCCCCGACTAGTCCCTGTTACGTTCTCATTTCCTGAAGAGAACAATGAAAGCAAAAGGGTGAGCTCAACTAGCCCAGTAAGAAATATTATGACTAAGATAATGCAGAATAAATTATCGTTAGCCTTCAACAGTGTTAAACTGATAAAATATAACAAACATCAAGTTTAACTGCAGCGGAACAAACAATCCATTAGAAGAGTCAAGTAGAGAATAAAATCTACTCTCTTCTATGATTTAAAAGGTTTTTCATTACTTTTATCGCTGAGACTCAGCTTAATAAATAATCCACATCATCCCTGCACTACGGCCAAGGATATTCGTGTATTCATCAATGGTCATGATCATGCCATAAAACAATTCATCTTTGCACCCTTGGCCGAAGAGAATCCATAGCCATAATCATACCAAAAACTGTCCATCAATGCACTTCGGGCCAATGATGACTTTTTTTACATCATTTGTAACATTACGGTCATGATTATACCGAATAATCCCTGGTCATAATCATACCAAGTCCATCTATGCACTACAGGCCACAGATGACTTTCAACATAATATAAACACGAGGATGATGACAATGACATATTAATTCAATAAAAAAAAGTTCAAGAATTAATTTATCCAGGAACCAATAACGTCCAAATTGTTAACATAATACTGCTTTGTGGAGTAAAAATTCAAGAATGCTTAGAATAATATTTCCATGAAAAGATACTGGATGAAACATAAATATCAAGGATATTCCACTAATTTCATGGAGTATAGAAGCCAAAACTTTAACCAAAAGAGTATCATAGAATATATGAAACTGCAATGGATTTTCACCCGTCATGCGGTAATTAATCCACGTAGACAGCTCATTTCCACAATTTAATAAGAAATGAATACGAAGGGTCATTCACCATGCATGTGGCAATCCACATAGACAGGTTATTCCAACAGAATAATATAGAATGGAATAACAGAAGAATTCACCATGCATGCGATAAAACGCATGCACGAGTTATTCCCAATGAATAATAAATAATGGAACCCGTGTCAAATGCGTAACGCATTACGATATAGGATATTCCAACGAGAATAATAAATAATCTAACCCGGTCATGCGTAAGCGCACTTGAAGCGGGATGTTCCAATGAATAATAAAGAATGGAATAACGAAGAATTTCACCATGTATGCGATCTTCACATGAGGCGAGTTATTCCAACATAATAATAAAGAATGGAATAACGAAGAATTTCACCAAGTATAGGGTAGGCCAGCGTATATGAGTTATTCAACGAATAATAAAGAATGGAATAATGAAGTTCTCTTCATGAATACGAAAGAAATAATACCCACTTACGAGTACAACAAATAACATCCCTTACCATAAAAGAAAGAGTATTCCAATTTGGTAGAGGAGATATTCTTGAAGAAAACTTGCACTACGCTCAAATCTTCTTAAAACCCTAAAGAAATACGCCAAGATTATAGAAGAATTCTCCGAACTTACGGTGTGGTTTTCAATTCTAACTAAGCATCCTATTTATAGGAAAATAGAAAGGATACTATGTTGCACAATGCAATAAAATATAATATGTTCTAAATATATATATATATATATATATATGTATATATATATATATATATATATATATATATTTAAAATCTAATAAAACAAATAACTTTATAAAGTATTCTGTTTTATATAAAAAGATTTATTATGCAAAACACTATGCAGGCACTATACAACACTATGCAACACTATGCATAATAAAATATAATATAATCTAATTATTGTCTAATAAAACAAATAACTTTATAAAAGTATTATGTTTTATATAAAAAGATTTTACTATGCAAAATACTATGTAGCAATTACTGTAGCAATAATTGAACAAAACTGAGTGACTTCTCACGTAAGCATCAATAATCAATATTGTGTGCTACTATGAAACCACGCGTATTACTATATTTTTAACACCGGGTGTTTCAACAGTTAACGGTAAAAACTTCTGCCGTTATTTTCATAAAATATTATTATCGTTTTCTCAATCCGGCTGATAATTACATTAATAAGTCCACCAATGATTGTCTTGTTATGCGAATATTCCTGTTAAAAGCGAATATTCCTCGACCAATCGAATATTATATAACAACTTGCGTACTTTGCAAAATTTATAAATATTACCCACAACTATAACATTATATCAAATTTACTCCATAATATTCAAAAATGATATTTATAAAAAATTCATCTTTATTTATAAAAGTTGGGGTCTTACAACGACGACACATGTCTGCATGAAGGGAAAGGCGACGGTTCGTGCCGTCATGATGACCTCATTCTTTATTACAAGAGAGTGTCATTAGATTTACGACATGGCCCGTCGGCAATGGCATTTTTTTGTAGTGATAGTTAGAAGTAATAGAGGTGGAGAATATGAATTTTATTTTGTTGAAATTTGTTCACAACATGGTATAATATAACTAAACAACTTAACCTTATTCACCACAACAAAATGGTGTTGCAGAAAGAAAGAATAGAACTTTGAAAAAAATGATGAATGCATTATTATTAAGTTCTGGGTTACCTAAGAATTTGTAGAGGGGGGGCAATTCTTTCAGCAAATTATATTCTCAACCGAATACCTCAAAAGAAGTCCAATGCTTCACCCTATGAATTATGGAAAGGACGTAAGACGTCTTATAAACACTTAAAAGTGTGGGAGTGTTTAGCAAAAGTAATGGTTCTTCCACCCAAAAAGGTGGAAATAGGACCAAAAATAATAGATTGTATATTCATTAAGTATACTAATAATAGCATTGCATATAGATTTTTGGTTAACAAATCAAAAATAGAGGAAATACATGAAAATAATATTATTGAGTCAAAAGATACTGAATTCTTTGAAACAATATTTTCTAATAAAAAAGAACAAGAGCCAAGTTCTAATGAACAAGAAACAAGTTCAAACAAAAGAACTTAGTGATCATGAGTTAGAAGATATTGATGAACTTAGACGTAGCAAACATGCTAGAACTTCAAAATCGTATGATCTTGATTTTCTAACTTATTTGTTAGAAAATGAGCCTCAAACTTATAAAGAAGCGGTATCAAGTCTCGAAGCTCCATATTTGAAAGAGACAATAAATAATGAAGTAGAATCCATTATGCACAATCTTATGTGGGAATTAGTTCATCTCCCACCATGCTCTAAACCTCTTGGATACAAGTGGATATTCAAGAAGAAAATGAAAGCAGATGGATCTATAGACAAATATAAAGCAAGACTTGTAATTAAAAGATACATGCAAAATGTAGGTTTAGATTATTTTGATACTTATTCTCATGTGACAAGAATATTCTAGTGTGAGTTTCATTGCTCAACTGTATAACCTATTTATAAAAAAATGGTTAGAACACCTTATATGACAAACGCGCTGCTTCACACATCGATTTCGAATTTCGTTCGTCTGATTTTTTTATTTTAATAAAATATTCTAATAAAATAATTAACTTTATATATAATATAATATATTCTAATAAAACAAACATATTTATAAAAGTTTTCTATTTTATTACTATTATAATAATAATAAAACAAATACTGGGAAAAAAATCATGTTGACGATTTGACAATTTGGTAAGTGATGGGTATAGGAGTGAGAAAAACGGGTAAAACCGAATTATCGAACATAACAAAAAAAAATTAACCGAATTATTTCAGTTATTTGGTTTTTTTTTCTAATTTCGGTTATATATGATTTTTTATTTGGTATTTGGTTTCAGGTTTGGTTGAAAGATTCAAGCTATTCGGATACCCGAATAACCGAACTTAGTAATTAAAAAAAATTTATACGGGATATAAATCCACATCTGATGACCTATTCACCTCAGCCTCATTTTTTATTTCCCTTTATTATTCTCTCTCTTGGGTTTTCCTCCATTGCAAGCCAAGCTTTCTTTCTCTCCAGCTTTCAAAACGTCCCTCAATCTTCCATATTCACATAACCCCACAAACTCAATTCTGATTTCACCCACCTTTTTTTTTCTTTCTCAAATCTTCCCCACCATTAAAAAACACACACTCACTTTCTCTCTCTACATTTTCCCTCCCCCCCCTCAAAGATTATATTTTTGTATGGCCTTCTTTTAGCAATTTCTTTATTCATTTTTCTAATTCTATTTGGCCCACTTCAGGGCATACGTTATTCTACTTTTACACAACTCCTCTTGAACTGTTCTTTGCTGGGATTTTGTATTTCAACTCTGCATTGGCTTATTTACTCTTATACCATCTCCATTGATTCAAATAAGAGGCTTTTTATCTGCTGCTATGGGTTATCTAGGAAGAAATTAAGGTTTTTAGGTTTAGATCATTGTCAAGGTAACTTCTTTCTCTATGTCTCGATGGAATTTTTATTTGATTTACATTTTTGTCCTCAATTTTTAAGTTTTAGATTCATGATTTCAATGAGTGAAAGAGTATGTGTTTTACTGTACCAAAATGGGGTTTACTTGTTTTTATTCACTAGATGCCTAAAGTTTAGTTTTTTGCTTTAAAGGTGCTTTGTTTTGGGTTATCACAGTAAAATTCAACCGAAATTTTCAATCCCATGCTCAAGTATGTATGAAAACCTTCATTTCGGTTACTAACTGAATAGTAAATTCGATTATTCAGTAATTTGATTATCTACTAATTCGGTTAATAATTCGGATATCAAAAGGGTGTTAATTTTGATTTTCGGTTATAATCGAATAAGCTATTCGGTTCGGTTATAATCGAAATGCTCACCCCTAAGCGGGTCCATGGAATAATAAGTCAAACTTACAACAAACGCCTCAGGCTAAACTCATCTATTATATCACAAATTGAACAAATATCTACCACACATCAATTATTATACTTATCTTTAATCAACACAATCTTTCAACAATTATTCACCCTTAATATTATAAACTCACAATATTGACAACCAGATCATTCCCAGAAAAGAGGGGGTCTTCCGTATAAACAGTGCGCAATTAAATAACCCCTTTTCTTGACAAAACTTCTAGACATTGTCAATAATGCTAAATGGTTTAATAATATCATATCAAATAATATGAGTTACTGTGTCATGATAATTATTGATTTAATAATATAAAATACAGTGCAGATGTTACTATAACAACTATTGATATGACACTGTGTAATTGTCATTGTAGCAATTATTGAACCACTAATATGAAATACTACGCGGTAACTACTGTGGCAATTATTGAATTAATAATATAAACACTGTGTGACTACTATTGTAGCAGTTATTGAATAATCAGAAATACAGTGCAATATTGTGTACTACTATGGAGTGTCGCGTGTTACTGTGGAATAACGCGTATTACTGTACTTTTATTACCGGATATTTCAACAGTTAACGGTAAAAGTTTTGCCGCCAATTTTTTAAAAAATTATTTTTCTCGTTTCCTATATCTGACAGTTATTCCTTTGTGGGGCTCACCAATGATTAGTTATTTCGGCGTCGTCATTCGAATATTCTCCGACAAAAAGAATATTTCCCGACAAAAAAAATATTTCTCGACAAACTGTTTACTTCGTATAATTTGTACATATCACCCATAACTACAACATTTATTAAATCAACACCTTACAAATTAGAATAATATTAAAAATAAATAAATCGTATTTATAAAAAGTTAGGGTCTTACAACCTCCCTTCCTTATGAAATTCCATCCCCGAAATAGACGTACGTACTTGAAATTTCGAACATGTGAGGATACCTTGCTCTTATTTCATATTCTAACTCCCAGGTACGTCATTTCCTCTGTATCATAGTTTTTCCATAAAACTTTGACTTGATGTATAACATTTGAACGTAGAATTAGTTCCTTCTTATCCTAGATATCGACACGTACCTCCTCATACATTAAATCCTCTAGTATCTCGTCTGGTTCTAATTTAATAATGTGGATTGGGTCTTTCATATATTTATGTAGCATAGATATGTTAAAAATGTTATGAACACGGGATATTTTTGCCGGTAAGGCGAATTTGTAGGCCACAGTTTCTACTCGGTCGAGGATTTCAAATGGACTAACAAATCAAGGGTTAAGCATATCTCTTTTTCCGAATCTCGTAACTCTTTTCCATGGAGCATAATAATACATGGTCTCCGACATTGAATTTCACGTCCCTTCGATGAAGATCAGCATAACTCTTTTGTCAATCTTGTGTTGTTTGTATACGTTGTCGGATCATTTGAATCTTTTCCGTAATCATGTGTGAAGCCCCCAAAATAGGTATACAACACCCATTTTGAGTCGTCAATAACATGGTACAGAAACAGCTACAACTTTATTAATACAACATAACAACTGTGAGTTTAAATACAAATATTGCCATCTAGACAATATTCATACCCAAATAAGTCCTCATTACAACTATTGGTACAATATTTTATAAAAATAAGGAGGACTACTAAAACAACTTCCTAAAATCTTCATTCCATACCCCGACTAGTACTCGCTACATTCTCACCTCCTGAGAAGAAAAATGGAACAAAAAGGAAAAGGGTGAGCTCAACTAGCCCAGTAAAGAATATTATGACTAAGATAACATAGAAAAAATTATCGTTAGTCTTCAACAGGAAAAAATCTAATAGAATACAATAGACAACCAGTTTTAAATCAATATTCGCAGCGGAAATAATAATTCATTAGAAGAGTTAAGTAGTGAATGCAATCTACTATCTATATATGAATTTAAACGTTCATCGTCGATATTTTATCCCTGTAACATCAATCAATATATATTTGAAATTAAATATTCATCTTTGCACTACAGGCCAAAGATATTCATCAGTTGGTCATGTTCATCTAAACACCTGTTCATCTTTGCACTACGGGCCAAAGATATTCATCAGAAAATCATTCATCTTTGTACTACATGCCAAAGATATTCAGTAATATCATCATTTAGGACTGAGGATGATGAAAAATAATTTAAAGAAAACGAATCCAGTGAAACAAAAGAATAAATATTAAGGATTCGTATTTCAGCTATTCCATGTCCAAAAATACCTCATAAATAATCATAGTGGAGTAAAATTCAAGAATGATCAAAACATGGATACAATCAAAACTAGTATCCATAATAGATATTTTGGACGAAAAATAAAATTTTAATTTTTGTGTGAATAGTGTCGTATTCGTGAATAGTGTCGTATACGTGAATAGTAACCCCGACACAAAAAGTTCCAAATTTGATAAAAAGTTCAAACCAATATTTTGGCATAATGATATTGAAGAAAATAATATCATTTAAGAAGAAAATAACATACTTACCTCGGAAAAAGACAAGATTACCGAATCTTTGGATATAGTCTTTGAAGGGAACTTGCACCGTATAGCAACACTCAAACTATCAAAATACTCACAAGAATACGCCGATAATATAGAGAGAAAACTTTAGTTTACGGTGTGATTTTCAATTCTAACCTAAGCACCCTATTTATAGGAAAATGCTTAGAACACCAAAGCAGAAAATTTAATATAATAATATATTTATAAAATAAATTTACGCACACCTCTTGAAAATTTGAATTCAGCCACCAAAGTATCCCACCATAATGACAAAAATGTTTTTCTAACAAAAAAAATTTAAAACTTCCAAAAAATGATAATCAATTAATCCGGAACATCAATAATTCATAATAAATAGCCCTTTTATCAGAAAAATTTGAATCTTACGTCTTTTCTATAGGAAATTCCATTATCTACAACTTTCCAGAAGAAAGTTTTTCCAAATTCCAAACAAAAATTGACCGAAATCCACAAACGGGTTTTACAAGCTATAATCAAATTTCAGTCAAGAAATGGGGTCCACCGACACACAAAATATGTGTTAATCATTTAATGCAACAAAAATACTATTTCTCCTCATATACTCATATATCCCACATTCATTGTAAAAATATCACCATTATTATATTATTAAAATATAATAATATATTTAAATGAATTATTTTATCAGAAAAAAGATAAAATATTAATTTTCAACAATTGTCACATTAAAATTTTTCTCCATCTATATCCACATAAAATCAATATTTTCCTCATCATATAAATCAATAATTAATTATTCATAAATAATATTACGAATCACAATCATGGTGACAACCGTGCCATTCCCAGAAAGAGGGGGCTTTCCAATAAGGATTTCTCCTTCTTTGGCCAGCAATTAGGTGACTAAACCTCTCCTTGAGCGATGAACTTTCTAGACATTGCCAATAATGTTATCTAATAATATTATTCGGATAATATGAATTATTGCTCTGATAATGAAAAATACTTGTGTAGTGACAATTATTGAAACAACGGTAATATAAAATATCAACGTAGCAATTATTGAATCAATAAAATAAAATATTGAACAAGAATTCTTTGTAACAATTATTGAGTAGTGCCTTCTTACGTAAGAATCAATAATTGGTGCAATACCGTAATACTTCTTGTGTTTTAACCACCGAGTATTTCAACAAGATTAATCTTGTAATAACAACGCCGTTATTTATAAACAACTTATTTTTGTCATTTTCTTCATCCAATCGCTTTTCGTTATGGGGCCCACACAAGACTGCGCCAATGTACGAATATTCCCCGACAGCAAGAATATTCCACGACCAAACAAATATTCCACGACAACAATGAATATTTTATAACCACTTGCTTATTTGAAATATTTGCGCATTTTACCCATAACTAACCACATTAATCAAAACAACCCTTACTATTTCAAAATAATAAATAGAGGAAATTCAATTTTATTTCTAATAAGTTGCAGTCTTACAACCTCCCCTCCTTATGAAATTCCGTCCTTGAAATTGACGTACGTACCTGGTGTTTCGAAAAGGTGAGCATACCTCGCTTTCATTTCCGTTTCTAACTCCTAGGTCATTTCCTCAATAGCATGGTTCCTCCACAAAACTTTAACTTGTGGTATGACCTTTGTGCGTAGGACATGCTCCTTTCTATCTAAGATCTTGACAGGTACCTCTTCATACGTTAAGTCTTCGGCTATCTCGTCCGGTTCTAACTCAATAATGTGGTTCGGGTCTTTCACATATTTACGAAGCACAGATATATGAAAAATATTATGAACACGAGACATACTTGGAGGTAACGGGAGTCTATAGGCCACATTTCCTACTCGGTCAAGAATCTGAAATGGACCAATAAATCATGGATTGAGCTTTCCTCTCTTCCTGAATCTTGTAACTCCCTTCCATGGAGCAACACGCAACAATACGTGATCCCCAATACTAAATTCCACGTCCTTTCGATGAAGATCCGCATAACTCTTTTGTCGATCCTGTGCCGTTTGTATACGTTGTTGAATTATTTGGATCTTTTCCGTAGTCATATGTACCAACTCAGGTCCCAACAATGTTGCTTCACCCACCTCATCCCAACATATACTTGATATTGTATGTTGCTTCGTCCATACAATGCTTCGAATGGAGCCACACCTATACTTGCCTGATAACTGTTGTTGTAGGAGAATTCCACCAATGGTAAATACTTATCCCAACTCCCTTTGAAGTCTAGGACACAAAGTCTTAATAGATCTTCAAGAGTTTGAATAGTCCTCTCCGATTGTCCGTCCGTTTGAGCATGGTATGCCGAACTAAATCGTAAATCCGTGCCCATAGATTTTTGCAAGCTAACCCAAAATCTTGAAGTGAATCTTGGGTCACGATCTGAAACTATGGATACTGGCATGCCATGCATTCTCACAATCTCATTTACATACATATGAGCAAGACGTTCAAGGGAATAAGTCTCCCGTATCGGCAAGAAATGAGCAGACTTGGTTAATCTATCAAGAATAACCCAAATAACATTTATGCCTTGAGAAACTATGGGAAGACCCGTAACGAAATCCATGGTAATATGTTCCCACTTCCATTTCGGAATCTCAAATGGTTGCAATGGACCCTTAGGCACTTGATGCTCCGTCTTTACACGTTGACAAGTTAAACACATAGAGATAAACTTTGCAATCTCTCTCTTCATATTATTTCACCAAAATGTATGTCGAAGATCACGATACATTTTGGTACTTCCAAGATGGATTGCAAATGGTGTATTGTGTGCCTCCATCATGATCTTGTACTTCAAATTAGAATCATTAGGAACACAAAGTCTAGAGTAGACTCAAAGTATTCCTTCTTCATCAATTCTTGCCTCTGGAATAACACCTTCTTGTACTTTCTTCTTCATACGCATCATCTCCGGGTCTGTGACTTGAGCAACTTTAACTTTTTCGATTAAAGTTGGTTCCATACGTATACTTGACATCATTTCATGGGTCCCCGGAGTCTTGAATTCTATCTTCATCTTTTGTAAATCACACAAAATGGGCCTTTGTGTTGACAACATCGCACTCGTTCCCACGTATGATCTTCTACTCAATGCGTCGGCTACCACGCTCGTTAAACTTTTCGGGATGGTATTGAATGGTATGGTCGTAGTCTTTTAACACTTCGAGCCAACGTCGTCGTTCTTGCGTGTTGAGTTCTTTTTTGGGTGAAGAAATATTTGAGGCTTTTATGGTCCGAATATATCTCCACTTTCTCCCCATATAGATAGTGCCTCCGGATCTTTAAGCGAAAACGACTATCGCTAATGTAGATCATGAGTAGGATAATTCCTCTCATATTCTTTAAGTTGTCGCGAGGCATAGGCTATGACTTTCCCACGTTGCATGAGAACACATCCTAACCCTTTGCCTAAAGCATCGCTGTAGATAACAAATCCATCCGAACCAGATGGTATTGTCAAAGCAGTCGAAAAATGAGTCTCCTCTTAAGCTCTTGGAAACTCTTCTCGCGTTCTTCTTCGCTCCATATGAATTTTGTATCCTTCTGAGTCAGCTGAGTTAACGGGGTAGTGATTCGAGAAAATCCTTCCACGAATCTCCGATAATAACCAGCTAAGCCCAGAAAGCTACGTACTTCGGTCACCATCTTTGTATTGCTTCCACTTTGTATAGCTTCAATCTTCGCCGGGTCAACAGATACTCCATGTTTTGACACAACGTGCCCAAGGAATGCTACTTCCTCAAGCCAGAACTCGCATTTCTTCAACTTAGCATAAATATTATTTTCACGAAGCCTTTGGAGTACCAGCTTCAAATGGTGCTCATGATCTTCACGGCTTTTAGAATATATGAGGATGTCATCAATGAAGACAACAACGAACTGATCCAAATAATCCTTGAATACTCGGTTCATCATATCCATGAAAGCTGCAGGAGCATTAGTCAATCCAAAAGACATGACTAAGAATTCATAATGCCCGTACCGAGTTCTGGAGGCAGTCTTTAGAATATCCTCAGTTCTAATCTTCAGCTGATGATATCCAGAACGAAGATCGATTTTTGAAAAGAATTGTGCTCCTTGCAACTGGTCAAACAAGTCATCAATACGTGGTAGCGGATACCTATTCTTGATGGTGACATGCTTCAATTCCCGATAGTCAATACAAAGTCGCATACTCCTGTATTTCTTCTTTACAAATAAAACAGGAGCACCCCGAGGAGATGTACTAGGATGAATAAAACCAATGTCCAATAACTCCTGTAGTTGGACCTTTAACTCCTGAAGTTTAATAGGAGCCATTCGATATAGGGTTTTAGAAATGGGCTTTATACCATGTTCAAGATCAATAAAGAATTCAACTTCACGTTCCGGGGGTAGACCGGGAAGTTCTTCAGGAAATACGTCAGGAAAGTTACTAACAACAGGAATATTATTCAAATCTGACGTGTCTTTATTCAAATCCATAACATGGGCTAACAAAGCTTGACATCCATTTTTTAATAAACGAATGGCTTTATGGCTTGATATAATAGTGATTAATTTTAATGGTTTAGTTGTTTGAATTCGAACAACAGGTTGTTTAGGAATATGAAAACTAACAACCTTACAAAAATAATCAATTTTGGCATGATGAGTATTAACCAATCAATCCCTAAAATCACATCAAAAGAAAGTATCTTTAAAGAGATAAGGTCAACAGGTAATGTGATGGTGCCAACTTGGATCAAACAAGATTTATAAACAGTGGATGTGATGAAAGTTTCTCCTAACAGAGTTTCCACAGATAGGTCAAAGTCTAATTTCTTCGGAGTTAAATTTAAACGTTGAGCACAAGTAGGAGAGATAAATGAATGGGTAGCACTGGTATCTAGTAAGGTATAAACTTCACAAGAATTTATGATTAGCTTACCCGTGATCACCTCATTTGGGTTCCTCGCATTTTGACTAGTCACGACAAACGCTCTTTTTCCTGGAACCGTTGACTTTGACTTTTTTGGGACAGCCTTTTAAGTCACCGTCCCCGCTGAACTTGGTTTTTCTACCGTACAATCTCTAGCGATATGTCCTTCCTTTCCATAATTATAGCATACCTTGAACTATTGTGGGCAGTTTGAACTGATATGTCCTTCTTTCCCGCATTTATAGCATATGACCGGTGGTCGTTCTCCTCCCTTGGAACCAGTTGCTGTTGATGCTGATGTCTTCGCATTGTTATTGTTGAATCTCCTTTTTTTAAAATCTCCCCAGGCTAAACTTCTTCTATTCTCATGGCCATGATTACCACTAGAGTGGTTCTTGCCGCTCTTGTCCGTATTCTTCTTTCTCCGTTTGGTTATCGTTGTTACGATGATCTGCTATCACCCAGATGATCCTCGTTTGTGGTCCCTCGGTTGACCGCACTCGTTATCTCGCCTCGATAATTGAGCCCCATTGACAACGTTTGAATAGAGAGAAAATTTATGAAAAATGAGATATTGACGTATGTCGGGTTTCAAACCTCTCAGAAACATCCGCGTCATACGTTCCTCATTCTCCACCAAATGAGGTGCAAACACGATAACTCATGAACTTCGCCTCGTCTGGGACACCGTCTTGTTATTTTGTTCCAATCTAATAAACTCTACCTCCTTCATATGACGAACACTTTCAGGAAAGTATTTGTCATTGAACAGTTTCTGAAATGTCTCCCAAGACATGCTTTGGCCTTGGATGGATGGGTACGCTTCACAGATTCCCACCAGTAATCTGCCTCATTACGGAACATAAAAGTGGCGAATGGAACTTTCTGTTCCTCCGTACATCGCAAGACATCGAATATCTTGGTAATTTGCTTGACCCACATCTCCGCCTTAATCGGACCCGGCTTTCCCCAGAATTCTGGTGGTCCCAACTCTTTGAACTGTTTGGCTGTGACTAGCTGTGCGTTACCATTGTTTCTTCCTATATTTTGAACAGGAATCTCCTTCGTCTGGTTTTGCATGAACCGCAAAAAACTTCTAAACATCTCATCGTTCATCGTCTGCTCAGTGGTGTTGTTTACAGGAGGAACATTGCCAGCCTGTTGCACGTTCTCCTCATTGGTGAGCAAATGTGTCTCCACGGTCTCATTTACTCGACTGTTAACATTCTCAGTCGACATTCTCAAATACTGCCATAAAACAAGGGTTAATTTAACAAATTAACATATCACATAATATCCCGATATTATGATCGACCAACAAATAAGCTTAGGTAGGACACACTAGCGAAGGATTTACTCATCTCTCCCCTCCTAGTTCTATTCCCCGATCTCCGCCAGAGATCATATCCCTAAGCTTTGATACCAACTGTGACGCCCCCAAAATAGGTATACAACACCCGTTTTGAGTCGTCAATACATGGTACAGAAACTGCTACAACTTTATTAATACAACATAACAACTGTGAGTTTAAATACAAATATTGCCATCTAGACAATATTCATACCCAAATAAGTCCTCATTACAATTATTGGTACAATATTTTACAAAAATGGTGAAGAATACTAAAACAACTTCCTAGAATCTTCATTCCATACCCCGACTAGTACTCGCTACATTCTCGCCTCCTGAGAAGAAAAATGGAACAAAAAGGAAAAGGGTGAGCTCAACTAGCCTAGTAAAATATTATGACTAAGATAACATAGAACAAATTATCGTTAGTCTTCAACAGGGAAAAATCTAATAGAATACAATAGACAACCAGTTTTAAATCAATATTCGCAGCGAAAATAATAATTCATTAGGAGAGTTAAGTAGTGAATGCAATCTACTATCTATATATGAATTTAAACGTTCATCGTCGATATTTTATCCCTGTAACATCAATCAATATATATCTAAAATTAAATATTCATCTTTGCACTACAGGCCAAAGATATTCATCAGTTGGTCATGCTCATCTAAACACCTGTTCATCTTTGCACTACGGGCCAAAGATATTCATCAGAAAATCATTCATCTTTTCACTACATACCAAAGATATTCAAAGAATATCATCATTTAGACCCAGGATGATGAAAAATAATTTAAAGAAAAACGAATCCGGAAATAAAAGAATAAATATTAAGGATTCGTATTTCACAAATTTATTCCATGTCCAAAAATACCTCATAAATAATCATAGTGAGTAAAATTCAAGAATGATCAAAACATGGATACAATCAAAGCTAGTATCCATAATAGATATTTTGGATGAAAAACGAAAATTTAATTTTTCTGTAAATAGTGCCGTATTCGTGAATAGTGCCGTATACGTGAATAGTAACTTCGACACAAAAAGTTCCAAATTTAATAAAAAGTTCAAACCAATATTTCGGCATAATGATATTGAAGAAAATAATATCATTTAAGAAGAAAATAACATCCCTTACCTCGGAAAGGTGATTACATTTGAATATTTGGATATAGTCTTTGAATGGAACTTGCACCGTATAGCAACACTCAAAGTATCAAAATACTCACAAGAATACGCTCGATAATATAGAGAGAGAAAGAGAGAGAAAACTTTAGTTTCTGAAGCACCCTATTTATAGGAAAATGCTTATAACACCAAAGCAGAAAATTTAATATAATAATATATTTATAAAATAAATTCACGCACACCTCTTGAAAACTTGAATTCAGCCCCCAAAGTAGCCCACCATAATGACAAAAACGTTTTTCTAACAAAAAATATTTAAAACTTCCAAAAAATGATAATCAATTAATCTGGAACTTCAATAATTCATAATAAATAGCCCTTTTATTAGAAAAATTCGAAACTTATGTTATTTTCATAGGAAATTCCATTATCTACAACTTTGCAGAATAAAGTTTTTCCAAATTCCAAACAGAAATTGACCGAAATCCACAAACGGGCGATTTTACAAGCTATAATCAAATTTCAATCAAGAAATGGGGTCCACCGACACACAAAACATGTGTTAATCATTTAATACAACAAAAATACTCTTTCTCCTCATATACTCATATATCCCACATTCATTGTAAAAATATCATCATTATTATATTATTAAAATATAATAATACATTTAAATGAATTATTTTATCAGAAAAAGATAAAATATTAATTTTCAACAATTGTCACATTAAAAATTTTCTCCATCTATATCCACATAAAATCAATATTTTTCTCATCATATAAATCAATAATTAATTATTCATAAATAATATTACAGAATCACAATACTGACAACCAGGCTGTTCCCAGGAAAGAGGGGGCTTTCCAATAAGGATTTCTCTTTACTGGCGCGCAATTAGGTGACCAAACCTCTCCTTAGATAGAACTTTCTAGACATTGCCAATAATATTATCTAATAATATTATTCAGATAATATGAATTATTTTTCCGATATTGGAAAATACTGTGTAGTGACAATTATTGAAACAACAGTAATATAAAATATCAACGTAGCAATTATTGAATCAATAAAATAAAATATTGAACAGTAATTACTGTAACAATTATTGAGTAGTGCCTTCTTACGTAAGAATCAATAATTGGTGCAATACCGTGTGCTACTGTGTTTTAACCACCGAGTATTTCAACAATATTAACGGTAATAACAACGCCGTTATTTATAAACAACTTATTTTTGTCGATTTCTTTATCCAATTGCTTTCCGTTATGGGGACTACACAAGACTGCGCCGTCGTACGAATATTCCCCGACAGCAAGAATATTCCACGACCAAACGAATATTTCACGACAACAATGAATATTTTATAACCACTTGCTTATTTGAAATATTTGCGCATTTTACCCATAACTAACCACATTAATCAAAACAACCCTTACTATTTCAAAATAATAAATAGAGGAAATTCAATTTTATTTCTAATATGTTGGGGTCTTACATCATGCGTACCAACTCTGGTCCCAATAATTTTGTTTAACCCACCTCATCCCAGCATACTGGAGAACGACACTTTCATCCATACAATGCTTCGAATAGAGCCATTCCTATGCTTATTTGATAACTGTTGTTGTAGGAGAATTCAACCAAAGGTAAGTATTTGTCCCAGCTTCCCTTAAAGTCTAGCACACAAAGTCTCAATAGATCTTTGAGAATTTGGATTTTCCTTTCTGATTGTCCCTCTGTCTGAGAATGGTATGCAGAACTGAATCGTAATTCAATGCCCATAGCTTTCTGTAAACTAACCCAAAATCGTGAAGTGAATCTAGGATATCGATCAGAAACTATGGATACTGGCATGCCATGCACTCTCACAATCTCGCTTACGTACATACTATCAAGACAATCAAGTGAATAGTTTTCTCGTATGGGCAAGAAGTGAGCAAATTAGTCAATCTATCTATAATGAGCCAAATTGTGTCTAAGCCTTGAGAAACCTTGGGAATACCCGTCACGAAATCCATATTGATGTGTTCCCACTTCCATTCTGGAATCTCAAATGGTTGTAATGGACCCCTTGGTACTTGATGCTCTGCCTTAACACGTTGACAAGTTAGACACCTTAATATAAATGGGATAAATCACTTTTTGGTCACTGTACTGGGATCCGATTTTTATTGTGGTTACCGAAACTTTTTTTATTACAATCAAATAACTATACTCTCAAATATTACAAAATGGTTATTACTTAAGATTTCTGTCAGAAAAAACAGACGGAATGCTAACTGTGCAAGTTGACCAGACTTTTTTGCTTACGTGGAGCAAGTTGACCAGACTTTTTCGCTTACGTGGACCAGACTTCTCTTCTTTGTTATCTTAAAACAAAGTGGAGTAGTAAAATTTATTATCTTTAAATAATAATAATAATAATAATTTCAAAATAATAGTAATAGTAATAATAATAATTTTGAAATAATAAAAATAAAAATATTAATAATAATAATTTCAAATAATAATAATTTTAAATAATTATAATTTCAAAATAACAATAATAACAATAACAATAATAATAATTTTAAAAATTTTAAAAAAAATTATATAAAATTATAAAAATTTGTAGGAACAAACCCTCAAATACAATTAATTTTATAAAATTAAAATTTTATAAAATTAATTTTATTATTATTATTTTGAAATTATTATTAATATTATTATTATTTTTAAAAATTATTATTATTTTTATACAATACTATTAATTTTACTCTCAAGTTCTACATATTATTAAAATTATTATTATTAATAGTATATTAGAATATTATTAACAGGTCAGGAATCATTTCATTAAAATTTTAATACTACGTTTGAAGACAACTTGTATTGTAATTTATCTATTGTATATATTTGACCTTCTGGCTTTTGTTCACTGAAGCATTTAGATGTATTAATATTTAATAATATTCTGCTTTTGTTCATTGGAGCATTTAGATGTATTAATAATATTCTAATATAATTAATTGTATACTACGTTTTAAGAAGTTTGGAGTAATATAATATATTAATATACTGTTCTACTATATTCTAATATACTATTAATAATAATAATTTTAATAATATGTAGAACTTGAATAAAATTAATAGTATTGTATAACAATAATTTTAAAATAATAATTAATTTTTTAATAATAATAATAATTAATTTTATAAAAATTTAATTTTATAAAATTAATTGTATTTGGGGGTTTGTTCCCTCTGATTTGTATGAAATTTGTTTTTTTATTTTAATGGAGAATAAAAAATGATTTGTCAAATTTACCCTTGCTCAAATAATTTAAATTAATAAAATAATAAAAATATTATTTTTAAATACACATCGACTTCATATAAAAAATATTTTTATAATTTATATAATCTTTTTTAAATTTATAAAAATTATTGTTATTGTTATTATTGTTATTTTGAAATTATTATTATTTAAAATTATTATTATTATTATTATTTGAAATTATTATTATTATTATTATTTTTATTTCAAAATTATTATTATTACTATTACTATTATTTTGAAATTATTATTATTATTATTATTATTATTATTATTATTTAAAGATAATAAATTTTACTACTCCACTTTATTTAAAGATAACAAAGAAGAGAAGTCTAGTCCACGTAAGCAAAAAAGTCTGGTCAACTTGCTCCACGTAAGCAAAAAAGTCTGGTCAACTTGCGCAGTCAGCATTTCGTCCTTTTTTTCGGACGGAAATCTTAAGTAATGACCATTTTATAATTTTTAAGAGTACAGTTATTCGATTGTAATAAAAAAAGTTTCGATAACCACAATGAAAATCAGACCCCAGTACAGTGACCAAAAAATGATTTATCCCTAATATAAATTATACGATCTATCTCTTCGTATTGCTCCACCAGAATGTATGTCGAATATCAAGATACATTTTAGTACTTCCACGATGAATTAAAAATGGTGTTTTGTGTGCCTCCATCATGATTTTATATTTCAAAATAGGGTCATTAGGAACACAAAGTTTAGAGTTGACTCGAAGTATTCCTTCTTCATCGATTCGTGCTTTTGGAATAACACCTTTTTATACTTTCTTCTTCATATTCACCAGCTCTGGGTCTGTAGCTTGAGCAACTTTAACTTTATCGTATATTTAACATCTTCACATGGGTCCCTAGAGTCTTTAACTCTATCTTCATCTTTTGTAAGTCATACAAAATAGGCCTTTGTGTTGACAATATCGAACTCGTACCTGCATATGATCTTTTACTCAACGCATTAGCTACCATGTTCGCTTTTCTAAGATGGTATTGGATGGTATGATCATAATCCTTCAAAAGCTCAAGCCAACGTCGTTGGCGCATGTTGAGTTTCTTTTGGGTGAATAATTATTTAATACTTTTATGATTTGTATAGATCTCCATTTTCTCCCCATACAGGTAGTGTCTCCAAATCTAGATCACGAGTAGGATAATTCCTCTCATATTCTTTGAGTTTTCGAGAGGTATAACTATAACTTTTCCATGTTGCATGAGAACGCAACCTAAACCTCTACCTGAAGCATCGTTGTAGATGACAAATCCTCCCGATCTTGATGGTATTATTAAAACAGGTCCTGAAATGAGTCTTCTCTTGAGTTCTTGAAAACTCTTCCCCTATTCTTCACTCAATTCAAATTTTGTGCTTTTCCGAGTCAGCTGAGTTAATGGAATGGCAATTCAAGATAATTCTTCTACGAACCTCTGATAATAACCAGTTAGGCCTAGAAAGCTTCGTACTTCAGTTATTGACTTAGGTTGTTCCCAATTTAAGACTGTTTTAATCTTCGTCGGGTCAACTGATATTTCATGTTTCGATATCACGTGTCCAAGGAATGATACTTCCTCAAACTAGAACTCGTATTTCTTCAACTTGGCATATAGTTTGTTTTCACGAAGCTTTTTGGAGTATCAGTCTTAAGTGTTTCTCATGATCTTCACGTCTTTTGGAATATATGATGATGTCATCAATAAAGACAATAACGAAATGATCTAAATATTCCTTGAATATTCGATTCATCATATCCATGAAGGCAGTAGGAGTCAATTCAAAAGACATGACTAGGAATTCGTAATGTTCGTATCAAGTTCTGAAGGTAGTTTTTGGAATGTCATCAACCTTAATCTTTAACTGATGATATCCATAATAGAGATTGATCTTTGAAAAGAATTGAGCACCTTGCAACTGGTCAAATAGGTCACCAATGCAAGGTAAGGGGTACCTATTTTTTATGATTCAACTCCCGATAGTTAATGAAGAGTCTCATACTCCCGTTAATGGTCTGCTATCCCGATTGAAAAACTTTACAGGGTCTTTTCTTGATGAAATTCAGTTTGGGTAGACCTCTAACTAAATCCTTTGAAGCAAGCTTTGACATACTCTTGAAGTTTAGATGAGATAATCTTTTGTGCCATAGCCAGCTTACATCTTCTAAAGCATTTGAAAATAAACAAGTTAATACTGAGGAACTTGCTTCAGAGAGATTCATAACATAAACATTTCCTTCTCTGGATCCAGTTAGCTTGACAGAGTTGGCTTCTAGATCTCGAACTTGACATTTGTTATTAAGAAAAATGACTTAATGACCCTTGTCACATAGCTGACTTATGCTTAGCAGATTTTGCTTTAGTCCATCAACATAGGCTACTTTGCTGAACGAAACGACTCCTTTTTAGATAGAGACATATCCTTTGGTTTTGCCTGAGTTTTAATTTCCAAAGATAATAGTTGGACCATCTTTTTCTTTAAAATCTGTCAAAAGAGCCTTGTTGTCAGTCATGTGCCTTGAGCACCCACTATCCAGATACTAAACGGATTTGGTTGACATTGGTACCTGTATGCATAATCATTATTCATTTTGGTATCCATACTCTTTTGGGTCCTTCATTGTTAGTTACCTTGGGAACCCAAATTTGCCTAATCTTGAGTTAATAATATTTAGTGCAGTAATCAACAAATTTGTGCCCATGTCTATGATATGCATGACTATTTATGTGTCGCGTGTATGGATTTCTTTTCATTTGAACTTTGTATGGTTGATATACCTTTCTTTCTGATTTACTTATCTGTTTTCACATAGTTTTACGATTTTGGAATTTCATAAAGAAAGAATTGGTTCTATGATCATTTCCAAATTCGCCTTTAGAGTTGTTTTCAAACCCTGCAATTTGTCTAGACTTGATCTTGTTTTGTGACTTTACAAAACCAAAACCAACATGTGACCTATTATTTTTTGGAGTAATAACTTGTTCAGCAAAGCTTGATAGATCAGAAATGCATGGTTTAGTGATTTCTTTGGATTTCACAAACACAATATTCTTATGAGAGGAACACACTGATTTTTTTTTAAAAGATAATTTTCCATACTTCGATTTAAGGAAGGCAAGCCATCAAATCCTAATTCCGATCTGTCAGAGACCATTCTTTGACTTTTGATCAGTGAATTCATAGATGAAGAAGATTGATTCCACATGGTGATTATCTTTTTCAATTCCTCTATTTTAGAGTTAAGAGTAGACTCTCTCAGAGTGTTTGTTTCAGTTATCTTTCTCAAATTTTTATTCTCTATTTCAAGCATGGATAGAGATACAATGTTTCGTAGAGATTTTTTCAATTCTACTTTCACTTTCTCTTTTTCTTATTGAAGAAGAGAGTAATCCTTTGATATAACCCTGGACATTTCATAGATCTATGTAATTCATATGTAATATCATGCAAAGAAGATCTAAGATCATTCATGTCAACATTAGGAGAGTTAAAATTAAATACCTCACTGATATCAATTTCTTGACATTAAGAGATCAAGTTCGACTTTCTTTCTATGGCCATTAGACATAGTTTGGCTACTTGTGGGTCTTCATCATCGCTTGAATTTGAGCTAGAATTATCATATGAGTCACTCCATGAGCTATCAGCTACTAAACCTCCTTCTTTCTTGTGAGACTTTTTGTAGTGTGATTATTTCTTCTTGTCATGCTTTTGCTTATGATTTTTAAGATCATCTCGTAGAGGGTTGTTGCAATCTACTATAAAGTGACCTGGCTTTTTGTAGTTGAAATATAAGTCATTTTCTTGTTCTTTGTTGTATCTTCCTATGCTAAAATTCCTTCTTGGTCGCCAATTGCTGCCGTTTCTCATGAACTTTCTTAGTCTTCAGGTAAGTAGAGCGACATCATTATCACCATCAAATCCTTCTCGATTATCTTCTTCGGCCTCGACATGAATTTTGGTTATTCTTTCAGATGCTTTGAGAGCAATGCCTTTGTCTTTTCTTTTATTTTCAGACAGAGTTTCAGCACTTTGATTCAGCTCCATCTTATATGTGACGCCCCCAAAATAGGTGTACATCACCCATCTTGAGTCGTCATATACATGGTACAGAATTCAAATACAAACTTAATTATACAACTGTCGTGTAAAATACGACAAAACACAGCTGAGAATTTTAATAGGAATATTGTCTTCTAGACAATATCCAAACTCAAATTCAATTCTCATTACATTTATTATCACACTAAATGGTGAGGACTACTAAAACAACCATCTCGGACTGTCACTCCATTCCCCGACTAGTCTCAGCTACGTTCTCATTTCCTGAAGAGAACAATGAAAGCAAAAAGGTGAGCTTAACTAGCCCAATAAGAAATATTATGACTAAGATAATGCAGAATAAATTATCGTTAGCCTTCAACAGTGTTAAACTGATAAAATATAATAAACATCAAGTTTAACTGTAGCGGAACAAACAATCCATTAGAAGAGTCAAGTAGAGCATGAAATCTACTATCTTCTATGATTTAAAAAGTGTATCATCAATTTTATCGCTGAGACTCAGTTTAATAAATAATCCACATCACTAAATTATCCATGCACTACGGGCCAAGAATATTCATTAGTATCACGACCACGAATTATCCATACACTACGGGCCAAGGATATTTGTGTTTTCATCAATGGTCATGATCATGCCAACAACTGTCCATCAATGCACTACGGGCCAATGAGGACTTTTACCACATCATTTGTAACATTACGGTCATAATTATACCTAATAATATCTGGTCATAATCATACCAATCAACAGTCCATCTATACACGTAAGCCAAAGATGACTTTCATCACAATATAAACATGATGATGATGACAATGATATAAGAATTCAATTAAAAGAAAAAAAGGATAAAATTTTAAAATATTATAATTTAATTTATCCAGAATTCAATAATGTCCAAATTGTCAACATGATACTGCTTTGTGGAGTAAAATTCAAGAATAATATTGTATCAAAAAATAATTTGGACCGAAAAGAAATTAAATTTTATCATGAATAGTACTCCGGGTGAATAGTAACTGAGTGAATAGTATCCCATGAATAGTACTTTGGGAATAGAAACCCGTTAATAGTACTTGAGAATAAGTAACTTAGAATAGTATTCTAATGTGAAAAAGTTAAAACTTATCAAGAATGTTCAGAATAATATTTTCATGAAAAGATACTGGATGAAATGTAAATTTTAAAGATATTCTACTAATTTCATGGAGTATAGAATCCAAAACTTTAACAAAATGAGTGTAAAATTTGGAATCTGAAACGAAATAATATTACTTACATACTACAGAGTATGGAAGAAAATATTATTTCTTACGAATACTGAACAAAAATAATACCCCTTACCTTAAAAAGAAGAGTATTCCGACTTGTAGGGCGGAGATATTCTTGAAGAAAACTTATATTGTTTTCTACGCTCAAGGCTTCCTAAAACTCGAAAGAAATACGCTCAATATAATAGAAGAAGAATTCTCTGATTTTGGTGTGATTTTCAATTTTAAACTACGCATCCTATTTATAGGAAAATGGAAAGGATACTATTTGAATTTTAGAATCACGGATGCACAGTTGCCCAACTCACGGGCGCAACCAGCAAACGAAAATAATTTTCTGATTTACTATGTAAACACTATACAGCCACTATGCACACACTATGCATAATAAAATACAATATATTCTATTTTTCATAAAAAATAAAACTTATTATATAAAAAAACAAAACATCACTATCACCATAAAATCACTCGTGAATCCTCCCCCCATTATTTCATTTTCTTTATATGGGCCCCACCTCAAGTCATTATCACATGTGGGCTCCACCTCTTATAATGAATAACTTTCTACCGATTATTTTGAAAAATATGTAAATTAGGGTCCATATAATAAGCAAAATTTATAACAAATACTTCATAAAAATTCCCTCAATATTTTTAACAACATTTATTTATCATTATTATAACTCGCAATATTAACAATCAGATCGTTCCCAGGAAAGATGGAGCTTTCCGATAAGAATTTCTCCCTACTGGCGTGCAATTAGATGACCAAACCCCTTTTCCTCGACAGAACTGTCTAAACATTGTTAATTATGCAAATAATAATATGAATAACTTTTCATCTCAATTATTGATTTAATAATATAAAATATTGTAACAATAATTGAATTAATAACGTGAGATACTATGCAGCAATTACTGTGGCAATAATTGAACAAAACTGAGTGACTTCTCACGTAAGCATCAATAATCAATATTGTGTGCTACTATGCAATCACGCGTATTACTGTACTTTTATCACCGGGTATTTCAACAGTTAACGGTAAAACTTTCGTCGTTATTTTTATAAAAAGTTATTTATGCCGTTTTCTAACTCCGACAGTAATTCTATTGTGGGGTCCATCAATGATTGTGTCGTCGTACGAATATTCCCTGTTAAAACGAATATTCCCCGACCAATTTTATAACACTTGCTTACTTTGCAAAATTTATAAATATTACCCACAACTATAACATTATAACAAATTCACACCTTAATATTCAAAAATGATATTTATAGAAAAATTCATCTTTATTCATAAAAGTTGGGGTCTTACATTATAGGTAAAGAGATTACCATAAAGCTTTTGCACAGTCATTTCGTGCAGATTCTTTGATTCTCAAACTGTTGTGGTCTTGGCATCCCATTTGTTAGGTAGATCAGCTCGCATGAATTTTATGTTCAAATCTTTATTTGGATACACCTTTCCATATGACTTACGAGCATTTAAAAGAATAGTGAATCTTTCATATGTTGTTGTGAGGTTTTCTCCTGGAATGTGAGTGAACATCTCATATTGTTGAATCAGAATAGATTGTTTGTTCTCTCTGACTTCTTCTGTTCCTTCATGCATCACCAGCAATGCTTCCCATACTTCTTTTGCAGTGGTACAGTTAACAACATTTTCAAAGAGTTCATCCTCCAAGGCCATGAACAAAATACTATTGGCCCTTTTGTCCAGCAGCATGTGCTTCTTTTCATTTTCTGTCCATTCTTCACGCATTTTTACAACCTCCTTGTTTGGATCATCCATTGTAGGAGAAAACTTTGTAGAAATGTATAGATCAGAGAGAACAGCTTCAAAAAAATCATCATCAATGGCATCCATGTATGCATGCATACGCACTTTTCGGTTAGCAAATTTTTTTTTATTAAAAAGAGGTGGTTTACTTCCACCACCAAGCTCAGAACCATTTTTATTTTGTGTCATGGATTTACTCAAAGTGTAAGTTTTGTGTTCATGAGAACCTGCTTTGATACCATTTGTTATTTCCCAAAGGCACTTGTAGATTTAGAAGGGGGGTTGAATAGATCTTCCTTTTAAAAAAAATATATCTTTTTATCTAATTATAAACTTATTTCAATAAGCACATCGGAATATGTTCTTTTGAAGAACCCCTTAGAGATCTAAATCAAATGATGGTTTTGAATTTAAGCAATGTAGAATAATAATCAAGTAGATTGAAACAACAAGAACAGTACGTAAAGACACATGCGACTTTTAAGTGGTTCAGATACTGAATTGCTCCTAATTCACTCTTCTACTTCTTGAGTAGGAATCCACTAGAATTTAGTCACACAGACAAGGAAACTCTGCCCTCTTTAAGTCCAACAGACTTGGATATTTTGTCACAACTGACAAGGACACTATTGCCCTCTTCAAGCCCAGCAGGCTTGGATATTTAGTCACTCTTGACTAGGACACTCTTGCCCTAATATGTTTTAATGAATGCTTGTTGAGAGATGCTGCTAAGTTGGCGTTTAAGATTTTCTTCTCAGGCACTTAGCAGCTTGAACTTTGTATATTGGATCGTTGAGTTCATTCTTGACTTTTTGGCATAGTATTTGGCTTTTTGATCAAGACGTTCAGCAATTTCAAAGTTGGATCCTTGTAGCCTTTTATACTCTGCTGAATAATCTTCCCGTTGCAATGTGTTCGTTGCTGCATTTAATGCTTTGATGTACTAGGAGGCTTGATGTTAACATTCTGAACCTTGGAGACAGTTCCTTTTATGTGCGTGTCACATCAGTCTGCTTTTTCACCTAACACCCTTGACGTGTTACTGTCTAACAGGTAACCGGTAGACACATGCTCTAATCTTCGATTTTCGCCAAGGATATTTTAATATTGCATTGGGACCTTCAACTTGCAACGCTCCAAAGTCAGTCTGTCAGACCTGACTTATTCTACGATCGAGTTTGATTCAACGATTGTTTAGTTGGCTGAGAGAATCATTTGTACACTCATCGATCTGAAGAGAATTTACAAAGTATAGAGTTTTGGTTACTACAGGTAGTTCAGCGACCCTCTTGATGTATGTGTGACTTTGTACTTTGCGATCGTGTTCCTCAAGTAGCAGGATAACCTTACGATCCTATCAGCTATACATCAACTCATCTCTTTTAAGATTAACCGAACATTATTTATCTTTCTATTCTAAATCCTTGTACAATATATCAATTCTTTATAAGGATTTTACAAATTATACTAGTACAAATATACATTAAGCTCATTCATCATCAAATTAATCATGCATACTCTAACAAACTATTAATCCCCCGACAAAGGATTAAATAGTCCCAAATTATATTAAATTAAGATAAATAATCCAATTTTAAACATTCACATGCTACACACATTTGAGTTATGTTTGTTTGCAACAATTATATTTGGAATTAGAATATTAATCACAAGTCTCTTGTTTGTTTTTAAAATAGGATAATAAAATGACTTGAAATGGGGGACTATTTAATATCATGTCCAACTAGATATTATAATTCCTACCATTTAGGACTAAAAATTTATGGACAAAATTAACCTTTAACTTTATCTTATCCTATCTATGTATACTTAAACTAATGAGAATATGATATCTTTATTTTTAGTAGTAAGGGTATGATAGTTCAAATGATAAGATTTTATCAAATCCTTTAAATAATCATGCACAAAACAAACATAACATGTGATTATTTTAAGTTATCTCTTGAATAATCACATAAAAAAATAAACATATAACTAAGATTATTTAATCACAAGATTAATAGTCTTGGAATTATAATCTATGAGAATATAGTCTCGGAATTATAATTCTTGTAAATAAACATGGCCATGTGATCTTTATTGACAATTTTTTTATAAAAAAAATTAATAATGTTTTTAAGGTTATGAGAGAATAAAATAGTAGAAAGATGAGACTAAATACTTCTCCTTTCCTGATATTAAATAATTTTATGAGTAAAATATTTCATGATAATGTTATTATAGAACTAATTCAAGGATTAAAAAAATGTTATAACGTATTGAACTAATTTAAAAACTCTAACCTCAAGAAACATAATTGTCAATTTGCGATAATCGTTAAACTTAAAAATAAGAGAGATATTTTAAATGTTAGTTAATTTAAATATTTCAAAATTTCAAAAGCAATACAAATCTATTCAATTTTGTACCAGTAATTTCTTACATTTTAAGGGTTATATCTACACAAAAGTATAATTTTCTTTTTTTGGTTGTAAGCTCCCAACTTTCTCTTGAAATAAATAATCATCAAAAGTTAAGGTAGTCTTGGATCAATTATAAGACTACAATTATATAAGGTAACTAATATTTCCACATAAAAAATTATTATTTTCATGTGATCCCTCTCATGAATAACTGATTTCCATATAAAAATAAATATTATGTGAGGGGAGACTGAATAGTAAAAAGTATCATTTTAACATATAAAAATATCAGTTTCCATTATAGAAAGGTTCTGCACAGACTTCCCAAGTACAACTCTTCTTTAAAGTTTTTTCTTTCCAAATTGCTATATCAAAGTGCTATAAGGCTTTGCAACTCTAAAGAGATTATACAAGTATGCCACAAACATGCCTCACACAGTCTTAAAAACTAGACAAAGGTGTTTCAAAATCAATTAAGTTGCAATGAAGAAAGTCATTGAAGTCGCAACCCTAATTACTTGGATTCCATCAAGCTCAAGCTGAAATCCCACAGTTTCTTCGCCAATTCTACATCAGTAGCCAAAGAGCTCCGTTTGGCTATATTATTACTGTCTGAGAAATATTCACCGCTAACCCTTTTAACTTGTGGATGCAGTGCCACGTAACATGTAGTAGCAGCTCCCTATAACCAACATGGATGTGAAATTTGTGAATTGTTTGGCATGGGAATTTGGAGAACTGATAATGAGCAAGTATGAATTTATCTGAAACCTTGAACAGAATTCTTTCCATGCATGTTAAGAGAAAGTTGAGAACAAACCTGTGGAATATTTTTAAGAAAATATTTACCAACCAAATTGACCATGCCTGCATTGATCAAGGAATTAGATCATTACAATCAACCCTATTATAACAATAAATTGTATAAGTGTATAAACAGTGACATACAAATTTTGGTAGGGCAATAATCCATATATCAAGCAAAATCTTTCAAATTCATGAGACTGCAGTATATGTCAGATAAAAGCTTTATAGTAAGAGATATATTACATCGTACACTTGCTTTTTATGCGGATATTTTCTGGAAAGAAAAATAAACAACAACAAACCTCAGTAAAGCCTAGGTTCTGGCATTCTTCCCCAAGACATCCTTCAATCTGAATTAATATAAGTTGAAGTTATACCTCTTTAATTTCTTTATTCTGTTGTTTGCAGATTAAAAGGGGCATGACCCTCCTGGATACCTCCAAGGTGAAATCAAACCCGAGACTGTGCACCTGACCACACACCTCAACTTTTTAGAAGCCAAATCTTACAGATTTTCAATCCCCTCTCTATAAATTCTATTTGGATAAACTTTCAAAGAAAATTCTCTCAAGAAACAATATATTAAGTCCGGTGCACAGACATATGCATAATCTTTCTTGTAGAACCTTTGTTTGTCATAGTAATATATGATTATAAATTCATTGTTCTGCAATTTGAACTCTGTTGCAGGGCCAATTACTCTCAACTAATACATTCAAATGGTAATGGAATGGTCATTTGATCAGTTTATTCCCAACTCCCAAGTCCTAACCAAATGAAGCATCTTCTTTATGCATTTTGTATTGAACAGCACAAGTACAAACCAGCAAGTACTAATCAAAGGATATAAGAGGAAATTACAAGGCTCAGATATTTACCATCTATAAATCCGTGGTGCCGTAAAAGATTGGTGGCAATAGATCCAGGATGAAGTGAATTAGCAGTTATCTCCACTCCTTCCTCCTGAACATTGTAGAAAAAGGAATCAACAATGTTATATTAATTTATAACTTACCAAAATCAAAGGTGGAGCTCGTTCCTAGGGGCTTCATTTGACTCTCCTGAATTCAACTCAACATCACCTTTTATACTTAGTTAGGGATCCTTATAATACTTACTTTAAATAGCAGTTAGGCCCATAACCTTGTTACAGGAAAAGTAGTACTACAAGAAATCATTGTGCAGATTCACTTAATCTCTCAAATAAGTTTCCTATGCTACCCCTCAACTTAATCTTCTTAATGAAGTCCTATGGTGATGTTCTTCATAATCTCTCATTAAAAAACTAGAAAGGAAATTACGAAGGATTGGATTCTTTCACCATATCTACTCCCAACTAAAACTTAATATGTCGAGTTCAAACATCTATGTAATTACATTCCCATATTTTAATGCAATCTTAATTAAAGTCGGTCCATTGAAGCTTACAGGCTCAAACTCATTATTTTCATTTCCTTTTGGGCTTTAATTTCATTTGGTTGTTTGTTCTTGATAAATAGAAGCATTGATGTATATATTTCTCCCTTTCTAACTGGAATTCTAACAAACTGGAGTTCTAACTAATAACAATGCCACCCCACTTTGAGCTTGGCTCTGCAACTAGCTAATAACATGCTTAAGCTCTTTCTTCCTTTCCCTAGTATCCTTTTCTGGGACAGAAAAAATATTGACTTAAGAATCAATATCCAGAATAATCATCTTCATGTCAATGTGTTGTGATTGATGGTAGTACAATATTACCTTCAAGCGCCTTGCAAGCTCGTTAGCATGCAATATATTAGAAAGCTTAGATTGTCCATATGCGTTAAATTTGTCCGTAACTGTTAGGATAAAATCTTGAAATCAAAGAGAACTGTTAGAAGAACAGGATAACACTTGTTAGTCGTTTTTCCAGTCAGAATTAAACCAACAAAAAACCATTGTAAAAAATTAATTTCTAATTTTTTAAGCTTGCATAAAAAAGTAAAGAAAAAATACATAACAACATAGTAATAAAGAATTAAGTCAGTGTCTATTGAAGGAAAATCTTGTTTTACTTTATTATTTCAAATATAGTTATTAAGTAATTGCTTTGAAGCAAAATTTTAATAACAAGTAAAAAATGCCACAAATAAATAATAATAGATAAACAAAAAAAATCTAAGCAGCCAAGAAATTTAATAAGTGCCGACAATTTTTAATTAAATGATATACACCAGATAGTGAAAACATAAAGGATGCTATCACTCATTACCTTGATTCATCATTGATTTTTTCAAAACGAATTCCTTCACTATACGCAAACCGGTGGCCCTCTGATGATACATTAATAATTCTTCCTTCGTTTTGGCTTTCACGTGCCGTGTTTTTCATGATGTCCAACAAAAGATTTGTCAAAAGAAAATGACCTGCGAAAGGTAAAATATCCTCTTATATTGCATAACACTACGCCATTTAAAAGACAATAAAAATTATTTCAAGAGAACAACGAAGTTTTCCAAAAGCTACCCATGAACATGCTATTTTTTAAAAGAAAAGGTGGTTACATTTGACTTTGAAACAAGGTATTTAGAAATTCTCAGGCTGAACAGCGAGAACGAAAAATTTGAGGAAATTGAGGGTGATATCGCAAGAAGCGATACAAGTACTTCTTGGTTTCTAAATCCTCTCATTCAATGGAGCTAACCACCATGTTGGATATAATGAAAAATGACAGAAGGAGAGCATTTGATAAATTTAAGTGAAAGCTGCGTACTTAGTAATATTACAGTGCGCAGGTAGTTAATATCAGAAAACTGAGGAGAGAGAAAATTTTACACCACACGTGAAGCTGCAATTCTATGGGATAAGGGAATGATAAAAGTTGAAACACTACTTTAACTGAGTTTTCAAGGGTTCGAAACAACTGGTACTCGTTTTCTGATTTAGTTTTTAGGATCCAACAAGCATACTTGTACAGAAATACACATCAATTAACTTCAGTGCAACGTACCCAAATGGTTGGTAGCAAATTGCAGCTCTACGTTGTCTTGTGAAAGCATGAATGGAGTAGCCATAACCCCTGCATTGTTACTTCCAACACCAAACACAATCAGTTCACTCCTAGAAATGCTCCAACATAAATTAGTGGAGATGCACAAGGGCATTGTGATTCAGTTGTATCTGGGGGAAAAAACATAATAGCATCCAAAAGATAGTAGTACACTACTACACTCGAACACTCCCATAGTTTCTTACATGAGGAGGTTGAGGGGAAGAGCCGTTGATTTATATTCTGATGCAAATTTTTTCACAGATGCCAATGAACTTGAGATCTAACTTCATGACATCAATTTTAGCACTGGGAATTTCCTTAAGTATTTCTTCCTTAACTTTTCTACCGGTATCCATATTTCTGACTGCCATAATTACATGTACACCATGCAAGGCTAGGACCCGAGCAGTCTCTGTTCCAATGCCACTTGATGCTCCTGAAATTATAGAATATAGATTGCAACCACTTTACATTTAAGTTGGAGATTACTGCTAGGTAAGAAATTGAATAATTTCCACTATATGCACAAGGACATAGTAAATTATCCTAGTTTTGAAACCTTGGACCATTAAAATGCCAAAGAAACAAAGGCATGAGAACTATGACAAACTGAACGCATTATGAAGTTCACAATAACAGGGACTCAATTTAAACAAGTATAGTGAGACCTACATAATGTGCAGTGTGCATTGGAAGTTCAAATACGCAAGTGATATTGCATAATTTATGTTGTCTCAACCACAAAGGACTGACAGAGTAGCAAGGAGATAGATATAGACAAACATCTTTCAAAGTAACACATTTGAGAAATACTTGCATTCAACATAATACTTACATGAATCAACTTTTTTTACCACATCTACCACCACCAATAACAAGGCTAAGGTTCTGTTTGATTACCTCTTAATAGCTCTGAATGGATTTGTATCTGATTTGGTCAGAGGCAAATTTTGTTTGATAAAATTTTTTTTGTCTATTAATAGCTCTTAATAGATTAGACACAAAAATAATTCTATAGTATCCAGAGGCAGCTCTGAGCGAGAAAATATTTTTTTGGGACAAAACTAACCTCTTCAATAATACCTTCGCTGCTGCTCTTCTTCTTCTTCTTTTTCGTTGCTGAACAATACTTGATTTGGGCGTGAATCTTAAGCAGACCAGTTCACATTCTTCTTTAAGTATTACTTTTTTCCTTTCAATTAGGGTTTGATTTCGCCAATTATGGTTTGTTTTCCTTGTCACCCAATGGGTTCGGAGCAGGCAGAGATTGAATGGGTCGGGGATATGTTTATCAACCTTTTTATTGTCATTCAATTTGGTTCAGATCTGCTTGTGATTGGGTTTGCTGATTGAAGATAATTTGTTGGTGGGTTTTGATTTTCACTCCATTCTCTAGAATCACCATTGAAGGAATGTCAACTGTGAAGATATGTTTGATGGAGGTAACTTTATGTTTATGCTAGAATATCTATGTGGGTATTTTTCAAATTAATGCTTGAGGAAAAGTGTGATATTTATATTTGGATGAAAGAAAGTCAGGAATGTGATTCAAGATTAGGGTTTTAAGCTTTGATACTGTGCTTTACAATAGTAGTTTGTTGTTTCATTTTAAGCTGAACTAGTCTTACAAGTATAAGAGGTGAGAGAAAACTGAAAGCCAAAAGTGGTGAATGATGAAGATTAATGGCACAGGAGTATTGGGCATTTATCTTTTGGTGATAGTTTCTTTGTATGTAAGAACTGGAGAAGCTCAAACAAATTATTTTATGTTAAATTGTGGTACAAATACTATTGTTAATGTGGATGGTAGGAAATGGGTTGGTGACTCGACGCCAATGTCACCCTTAGTTCTTCCGGCACTGAGGCCTCCACTGTCACATTTAATGGAGATCCGGTCTATGCACCGCTTTATAAGACTGCAAGATTGTTTACGGAGAGCTTGAATTACACATTTCAAAGGGCACAAGGGAGTTATTTTCTTAGGCTCCACTTCTATCCTTTCTCGTTTAGGAACCACAATGTCAATGAATCTTCTTTTGATGTTGAGGCAAATGGGGTAAAATTGGTGACAGTCAATGCCATAGAAATAGTGCAGGTTGTAGATAAGCAGTTCATTGATTCAGTTAGCAAAGTGGGTGGAAATGGGGCAACTAGTTCACTGAGTTTGAGCACACAGCTTTAATGCCAGTTCTGCTTCAGAAAATTCTTGATTGAAAGAGCTGTTTTAGTCTGAGCCTATTTATTTCCTTAATTTCGTTTTTAGATGTATGTGGTGTAATTTTTTTGGTGTACATTATTGGTGTTGCTGCATTCATGTCTGAGTTAGTGGATTAATTTGAGATGTTTCTGCATTTACTTGTTTCAGATATACTTCTAATTGGTTTCTGTTGCAGCTGTCTAAGTTACTTCCTTTCTTTTAAATAAAATAAGTAATTAAATGGTATATTATTTACATCATTGTCAATTTTTGTAATTGCCAGTGTTGATTCAATCCACTATATGAGGTGTAGTGGAGCCAAGACCCTGTTTACAGGGAGAACCTCCTTGGTTAAGCTACATTTTAAGTGATATTACTGGGTTTTACTGAGGCAAATGTTTTCATTTGAAATCTAGGCTGCTTTATTGTTCTATTACATTATCTACATAATTTTTTTTGTTGTAATTTTATTGATTTGGAATTGAATTGCTATCAATTTGTGCTAGTAGTTTGGAGATGTGTGGTTAAGAGTATTGATAAGGATTCATGTTTATCATCTCTCTTAGGTGCTGTTCTTGAAGCTCTCTAATATACCCGAACATGTATGCAATTTCTTTTTGTTGATCTTATAATTTTTGAACGTGGACGTACAAGTTATCTGTGATTTGCAAATAGAATGACTAATTGGAGCTTGGAAATTATACTATATATGCACTCAAATGGTATATGTAATGTTTGGTTATCTATGGTTGAATTATTATTTTATGTTAGATATTTTCATTGGACATGATACATTTTATTTTATCATATCGTGGTCAAAATATTATAAATATGTATTTAAAATACTATTCAGACCTTTTTAATTATCAAACAGGTTTTGCTTAAACTATTCAGAGGGTTAAAATAGTAAAATATTGTTATTCAGACATTTTGGAAAAATTAGTTATCAAACAACATTTTTTCATTCAGACATAATTCTGGACAGAGGCTCTAAATTATTTAGATGTCTAAACCGTTCAGATCTTAACATTTAGTTTTATCAAACGCCACCTAACACTGCGCTAGGTTTTTGAGATTTTAAAATTCTACAGTTTTGAAATTGCTAATGAAGCACCTCAATTACTAGTTACTACCTGTCTAAACCATGAGCCTTAAGAAACTTCAAACTACTTGACTTCAATGATTGGCAACCAGCAAACTAATATACAATTTTTTTTCACTAATATTAATATGATTAAATAAGAATGACCACCAGCTTTATTGGTCATAGAAGATCCGGTCATCCATATGGGCCCATCCAGTGTTCCTGGGAGTCCTGAAATTTTGAACTAATGGAATAGGAACAAGATGGGAGGTACTTGGACATGCTTCAAGTGCAACATGATATAGATGGGCTGGAATCGGTCCCATTGTTCATAATGTACTGAGATCATATATGGAACTACTCATGGAAACACATTAAAGTTGAATGTGTACATTCTCACTCAGTTCTCATAGGCTAGGAACTTCTTCTAAAACTTCTCAGGAAAATGGTGGTGCTTTGGCAACTAAGTTGGAAATAAAAATGTTTACCCACCACAAACTTTAGAGTAATGAAATGTTTAGCTTTTTTCATTTTCGTTTCCTTTTTGAGTTTCATGACACTATCACACTACAACCAAGTTACAGAAGTGGCCCAAATTAGAGGTTTTCCTATACTATTTCTCAACCTTGTGGGATGAATTAATCCACATAAACTATAACCCAAATTCCATATTTATCACCACTTAATAAAAACCACTACATGTGACATGCTCCTTTAAACTGAATAGAAAGTCATCAAACTTGTTCCTTACGTCAATTAAGATGAAGTCATCATATGAACAAGACCCTTTCTATGTTGAAATGGGATCAAACCCCTCAACAAATAATGGAAAAATAGGCCAATAAACAGTGAAAAAAGCTCTAGCCAAAGCACTTGGAAAAAGCATGATAAAAAATTAATAATCAAAAATGAGAGAGACCCATATAAGATATTCATACCTGTAACAGTGGCAGTAAGGCCAGCTCCATCAATTCCTTCTGTAACTTCCTCAGCTGTGGAACGAGCTGAGAATCCAGATGCCCCTTTTGTTCCAAAAATCCACATTCTTTTTTTTTCTATATAATTTGATAAACAGCAGCTCTGAAGAAGAAAAGGTCACACTTATGAAACCAATGAAAAACTACGCACGCCGGCTGTCATCACCATATATCATATGCAGCTTGAATTGGTGAGTGGGCCTGCTCGGAGGCCCGGTGATATCTTATACGGTCCAAAATTAGATAGATATATTTATTAACCAACCAATTATAAGAAAAAATAATTTTCTAAATATATTTCTAACATTTTTTAAAAATGTAGCTTTGGTGTCATAGATTGAGTTTAATCGGCAGGAGCAATGACATGTTAAATCTTTTATTTGATTTTATAATTTAAAATAAATATGTATATGTAATTTTGAAACAGATTAAAAATATAAATGCATGTCTAATTGTAGAAAGGATGGAGTAGCCTTATTACAAAAAGCATGTTTGTTTTGTGATTGAATTATTTATTTGTCTTAATTTAATAATATTTTGTACTATTTAATCATTTGATGAATGCCTATTAGTCACTTAATATAGAATGTGTCCCGTACCTCCGGCACTATATGGACGGTGAAATTTATCCCAAACTTTGGACAGCCCAGATGATTTATTGAATGAATGGGAAATTCAAAATCATTTGTATTTTATTAGATAAATGGATGGTAGGATTTATTCCAAACTTTGGACGGCCAGATGATTTATTGAGTGAGCGGAAAATTCAAAATCATTTGTATTTTATTAGATAGATTAGTCTCATAAAGTCATTTGAAATAATATTAAATCATCTAATTAACTGCTCCCACATTAGTAAAATTAACTAATCATCTAATCATCTAATTAATTCAATAATATTAGTAAAATTGAATGAGATTAGAATCCCCCACATTCTAATTTTTTTTAGTACACATTTACCGACATAACATAAATAATACTCCCTCCATCCCAAATTAACTGCTCAGTTTTGACTTTTTTAAGTTAAATTGACTATTTTTAGAATTAATAATTAAGCATATATAAATATATTTCTAAAATTATAAAAATTAGGATTAGTAATAAATTGTATATATTTTCTTTTTGGTTATAATCTCTTCACCTATATTTTAGCAAAAAATAATAAAAGATTAGTTTTAAAATGGTCAATTTGACTTTAAAAAGTCAAAACTGAACAATTAATTTGGGACGGAGGGAGTACTTTTTAGCGACAGTATTAACGACAATTATTTTGACGACGAATGTAATTATTGTCACTAATTATTTATAACTTTTATTATTTCACTAAATATAATATTTGTGTCGTTGAATGAGTATCGGGAAAAATTAGATGATTTAGAATCAAAAAACACATAATTCTGCCCCATTCTTATTGTCCAGTTGAATACATAACAATATCAAAATTAGTGAGAACTAGTTCTAAATCAAACCTATTAATTAACTCGTAATGATTAAATCAAGTTTAGATTTCCTTGCATGAGGTCTTGTTGGATTCACTTCTTTTATATGCAGAACAGCATAACCCTTACGCATACATCTTTTGGCTTTCCTTGGGCTCCAATAGTTTTAAAATTTTCATTGGTTATTACTTGATTATTAATTTGTTAAAACAATACTTCATGAGTTAGTAGAAGAAAACCACAATGTCTACAATCACAAACAAAATTGAATGAGAAAACATGCCAACACTTGGTCTGGAAAACAAAATATACGTTAATGAGCTTGTAGATCACAATTTTGAGAATCTGGATTGACATAAAGAACAACTGACCCAAGAAACATAAATAAAGAACCATGCTGCAAAGGGCAAATCGGAAAGGCAAAATAAAAGAATTACTCATTCATAAAATGCAAGTCACAAGCTTAAATACAGTGTAACCTGATAATTAACAATGCTGAGAAGTGCAAGTTACACAACAGAGGAAGAAAAAAAAAAGATGGTGGATGGGACATGGTGGTACTCAAAACAGAGAAACTTAAGCCCTGCTCTTGAAAGGAATGGCTCGGATAACTATCTGGTGGTACACAGCAGCAAGAGCGGCACCAATGAAAGGACCAACCCAGAAGATCCACTGAAATTGAGAGAAAAAAAAACACTTACATAAACTTTTACTGAATTTAAAATTTCTGATTCTTATAACAAATAGATAAATAAAAACTACTCACGTGATCATCCCAGGCGTGATCTTTGTTGAAGATGATGGCAGCTCCAAGACTTCTGGCTGGGTTGATGCCAGTCCCTGTGATGGGGATGGTGGCCAAATGAACTAAGAACACGGCAAAACCAATGGGAAGAGGAGCCAAAATCTGCAATACAATTCAAGAAATATTCTATAAGACTTACATAAGCAAGTACAAGTGCTGTTCAACATTAGATGAAGTCTAAAACTAAAGATGGTTTACATGGGAAAGGGACTCTACAACATTTTTATCTCAATGATTTATTTATTTAGGGGCCCAACGCTTCTTTTCTCATCATACTTTTATAGATAAAAAGCATTTTTCATGAATTAATGCTGGGTCCCACAATTAAAAAAGCTACAACAGCTAGCAAGCACTAACAACAATAAAAATGCAAGCCTCACTGTAATTTCCATTGGATTGAAAAGGTAAATCAACACACTTTAACCCCTTGGAAAAGGCATATAGATTTTACTTTGAAGAGATCTATCTATATTCTATTCTATCCTACCAGAAGAAAACTCCCCTTTCCTCCTCAACTATACAATAATGCTTTTCTGGGTTCAAAATCACCATTTAATTTACACAACTTAAAAGAAAAAGTGACACTATGCAAGTTTCTAGCTTTTTGTTCAACATCATCCAAAGCATAACCCAAACTAATATTGACATATTAATAACCACACATAATTTATTACATAATTTGCATACAAAATTAGTTGATTCATTGTGTTCAAGTATATTAACATTCTGTGTAAAATTTCTACTTGTATACTGTTTCTTGTGATAAATAATTCATGTGAAGTGGAACCCAAATTTGGATAGAATATCAAATTGTAAATAAGTTCGAAAAGAGTACATACAGGGACATGTGAGTCTCTGGCGCTTCTCTTGGCATCAGTGGCAGAGAACACAGTGTAGACAAGAACAAAGGTGCCAATAATCTCAGCACCAAGACCATCACCCTTTGTGTAGCCATGGTTCACAACATTAGCCCCACCACCATAAAACTCAAATTTGGATGATCCCTCAAACCCCTTAATAACACCAGCACCACAAATGGCACCAAGGCACTGCATCACCATGTAGAACAAAGCCCTGGTCAGGGAAAGCTTCCTTGCCAGAAGCAAACCAAAGGTCACAGCTGGGTTAATATGTCCTCCTGTTTCCCATCAAGTAACACAATAAATCAATACTAGGCCTCAAGCAATTTCAAAAGACTAAACAGATATACAACCAAAGTTAAAACCCATATTTCTTGTTGAAAAAAGGAATAAGAGTTATATAAATTGTTCTCAACTTCAGATCACATCTTTTAAAAACTCAAATATAGCTCAAATAACTCAAGTTAAATGGACACAAATTAATAGTACAAAAGCTAAAACACCCATATAAATATTATCCCAAGAAAACATGAAACTATGATAAAAAGGTTAAGAGTACAAGATCTAAAAGAAACCCACAAAGAGTAAGAAATTAGAGACTACTTAGGATGAAATGAGGAGAAACTAAGAAATATATACTCGCAAGAAGAAAAACAGTAGATTTGTGAAGTGATGACAAAAAATTTAGAGTAAAGACAGGGAAAAGAGAGGAATCATGTGTTGCTAACCTGAAATACCAGCAGTGCAGTAG
Source organism: Panax ginseng (assembly GCA_020205605.1). NCBI lineage: Eukaryota > Viridiplantae > Streptophyta > Magnoliopsida > Apiales > Araliaceae > Panax > Panax ginseng. The sequence continues at coordinate 30,348,602 of CM035138.1, read as the reverse complement.
ACAAGGGCAAAGATCATACCACCAAAGGCCCAAGCAATTCCTTGAATACCCACAGAGGCACACTTGTTAGGTGCCCTGGACACACCCATAACAGTCAAGACAGTGATGTATAAGAACAAGAAGGTAGCAATGAACTCTGCAATTCCAGCTCTGTAAAAGGACCATGAGGTGAGCTCCCCTGGCTCAAACAAGGGTGCTGGTGGTGGCTCCTTGTAGTCCTTATCTGTCTGAGCAGATGTACCCAAAGGTTGCCTCTCAGAGTACTTGTTAGCTCCAAGCTTAACATCCTCTTCCTTACCCTCCATTATCACTCACTTGAGCTTTTTCTCTCTGAAGACGGTGAAGAAGAAGAAATCAAGAAAGGTTGTGGCAGTTTGAGAAAGGACAGGGTATTTTATAGGTAAAAAGGTGAAGTCTTTGCTTCTAAAAAGAAGTGGGGTATGTCACAAATTCTTTAATTTTGAAATTAATCATTGGTGTGATGGAATTATTGAAATTAAATGGGTATTTCAAATCCTATGCTGAAAGCCATTGATCTCTTAATTTAGTGCTTAAAATTGAGATGGTTTTATAAATTTATTTTTTCTGTGTGTCGAGTGTAAAAAAAATAATAAGCTTAAAAGAGTGTTTAGGGTTTCACAGAGTGAGAGGAGAGGGAAAATGGTGGTCTGTAAAGAGGAGAAGATGCTGACAGGTTCTGAATGGTTGTTCATATGTATGAAAATTTTAGGCGGACATTGCTGGGCGATCGCTCCCAATAAATCTTATAAATCTTATAAATTATTTGGGAGACATTTAAAAAAAAAAAAAAAAAATTGTCCGGTCGCTGGACCGATCGCCAAATCCGATCAGTGTAAAAGAGCTCTTATATGTAGCAATCCTTCTACGCTGACCGGTTTCTAGCGACCGGGCTAGCGACCGGTCCCAATTTTTATTTTTATTTTTTTTAAAATATCTCCTAAATAATTTATAAGATTTATTTTAACTGGAATTTTTACAGAAAAAAGTATTTTGGATGTCATTTGGATACATGTAAAAAATATGCCTGTATAGTCTGTACAGACATATTTTTTACATGTATCCAAATGACATCCAAAATACTTTTTCCTGTAAAAATTCCAGTTACAATAAATCTTATAAATTATTTAGGAGATATTTAAAAAAAAAAAAAATTGGGACCGGTCGCTAGAAACCGGTCGCCCAAGACTTTTCCTATATGTAAAGTGCTTCTGGGGCGACAGGCATCTGGAGACCGGTTTGGCGACCGGCCAATTTTTTTTTTTTTTTTTTGAACTCTCAAATAATTTATACGATTTATTGGAATTGAAATTTTTATCGAATCGAGTAATTTGAATATCATTTGAATACATGTAAAAAATAGAGCTATACAGATTGTGCAGCTCTGTTTTTTATATGTATCCAAATAATATCCAAATCACTAGATTCTTTAAAAATTTTAATTTTAATAAATCGTATAAATTATTTGAAAATTCTTAAAAAAATAAATAAATAAAATAAAATTAGGCGATCGCCAACCGGGTCACTAGAAACCGGTCCCCCTAACATTTCTATTATATGTTTGTTCTTATCTGTACTATCCTTTACAGAGTGTCACCATTATTAATTTCTTAATATTACAGATAATATTGATTAGTTGTTTTGGGTCATTAGTTCACCCAATCTGTACTATTTTATTCTTTATTTATTCAAAAGGAGAAGCTGCCTTCCTACTTTTAAGGTTCATCATCCATGTCAATTACTTTCACAAATAAAAAATAACATTATTATATAGTAATATATATTCTTTAAATTTTAACCCTCGTCAACTTTTTACTCGCAGTTGCCACCCCCCCTCCCCACACCCCGCTACTCCCCTCTCCTAACGAATACACACATGGCTTGTGTGGTTATGCTAATCATAAAATTTGAAAATAAAAGTAAATGTAAAGGGTTTTTTATGTGGGTGATGAAAAAGAAATTTTGATTTTTTTTTTTTTGTTGCTAATTTGACACACACACAAGGATTGAACCTTCAACCTCAATGTTAAAACGCAGACGAAAGGTGATCTCTCCTTGCATGTCAGTACTGTATTGATCAATTGATCAACTTACCATAAGTTAACTTCATGGTAAGCGGATCCAATTTTACAAAATATTTATTTGAATGGTATTATTAGGTTTTGTCATAAGAATACTCATCCATAATTGTAATGAATTAATAGTACTCCAAAAAAAACAAAATTTTTTAATTTTTATAAAAAAAAAATTAGATATTTCAATATAATTAATGGTCAAATTTAATTTTGCAAAAAAAAATAATTGTGAAATCTATGGTTTTCCCTTTGAGCTTAAGCAAGTAAATGAAGCTCAAAGGTCAAGGTCCAAACTGTAGTGGGAAACAACACGAGGGTTATTAGGGCCACAAAATAAACTAATTTATTTACTCCCTCTTTTTCATTATATACATAATTTAAGATATAATCACGTATATTAAATTTTTTTTATTAATTTTAATATTAAATAATTAACGTTAATTTAAAATTTTATTATTATGTATACATTAATTAATTACTTTTCTTTCTCTCTCTTAATTATTATATTTTTTAGAAACAAACTAAAAACAATTAATTTTTTCTTTTAAATATATATAAAACGTATGATAGAATAAAACAAGGAAATGAGTGGCTGAGAGAAAGTAGCCGTTCGAGTGACCGTTATGGAAAGTGATAGCCAGCTTCACAATCAGCACAATCCAACGGCTATATAATAAAAACGGGGTTCCTACCACTTTTTTAAAAAGAAGGTAGAGAAAGAAAAGGTCAAAAAGAATATATGATAAATACTTTATTTTCTTTTATTTTTTGTTGAGAAATTCAAAAAACATTGTAGGGAAATTTGAACTTTTATAATTTAGAGTTTGTTACGATCAATTTATATTAATATTAGAGAACAACGTAGAAGATGTATAGATTAAAAAAATAAAAAATAAAAAATCACACATTATTATTTTATTTTATTTTATTGTTTATAGTTTTATATTAGTTGAAATTTAAATTCATCATAAATTAATCGTCGATGAAAATATAATTTGTATCTTAAAGTTTATATGATTGTTGAGGTTTGTATATCAATATTTAATATTTAAAATGTATCTAAGTGCACCTCAATTTTTTTTCTTAAAAATATATATTTTGAACCTAAAAGTGAGGGTGCATTTTAATTGTTTAGCGAAAAGAACACTGAGGTGTATTTTGATCGATTAAAATTTTCGAGGGTGCATTTTGTTTAACAACAAAGAACCTTAGGGTGCATTTAGATATATTTAAAATATTGAAGGTGCAAAATTCAACAATCCTACAAATATAATCGATGATAAAAATTCAAATATTTTATACAAGAGTATGAGATAGCCTTCACATCTCTTCCGTGTCGTTTAACAATAAAAATAGGATAAATCGATGATAAAAGACAACTCAAACCGTTATAAGTTTCCTCACTTTAATTAGGTAGTGAACCTTTCACTCGGATTCGGTTAGCATTAAGTTTATTTTTTTGGTAGGTTGATCAATTGGTTGATGAAATCGACATTTAGACTTAGCAAAGCTGTACCAAAGTTCACCATTGGCCAAACTGACCACCAAAAAATCGGATTTTGGTAGCATTTTCGACCCACCAAAACCCGGGACCTTTTGGCCCAAAATTACCATACGTGGCCCATGAACTTTTTTTTAAAAATAAATAAAATGTTACTATTTGTGAGGCTTGAACACAAGACTTATAAGTAAATAAATAAGAGTTTAAACCAACTAAGCTACAACAACTATTTATTTTCAATGCAATCTTCAATATATTTTAACTATAATTGAAAATTATAATTAAGATATGTAGTTAATGTAGGTAATTAATTAATAATACTAATTTATAATACTATTAAAATTTTAATTGATTGAGATATGTAGTTAATGTAGGTAATTAATTAATCGTGTTTGTTTGTATTATTGTTTATTATTAATTATTTTATTATTTTTAATATTTATTATTATTACTATTTACGGTGTATGAAAGAGTTTGAAAAAAAAAAATTAAAGAGAGAAGCTCGTGTAGGGGCCGGACCTAAATTGCCACTACCTCATAATTTCTGCTCACCAAAATCCGGACCTTTTTGGCGGGTCATCATCGACGAACCCAGCGCCTTTACTTGCCAAGGTCGTTCTTAGTCTAATCTAGCACATACGTAAAGTATCGTTTATTATTATCGTACGATCAATCGACGATTAATGAAAATTCTTAAAAAAAAAAAAAAAACTTCAAGCTAGCTACTTCCCCTTCACTCACATGCAGCCTGGGCCCACCATATTTTTATTTTGGTTCTGGCCCGCCAACAATTAGCAGCAGCAGCAGCTTTCAGGACTCAATGCCAGCCCATCTTTTTCTTCTTTTAATTTTTTTTTTGTCCAAAAATAAAATAAATAATATCCTAATTAATTAATTAATCTGAGGAAAAGAAATTTCTATATTCTAAACATCTCACATCAACCGCCCAAATCTCTTCTTTTTACACGTGGCTTCAATCTGATGCCACAGTTTATTTTTTAACTGTGCTATGCCAGCATATTCCACCGGCCAACCGACCTCTTATGTACACGTGTCCAATTCAACTGAAAAATTCAATAGATTAACATGAAAATGGTGGAAAAGAAAATTAGAGAAATTTTATAATAGAAACTGATAACAGAAAATGATATTTTCATATTAAAATCGTCAATATAGATTTTATAAAAATCGTCGCTATATATTTATAGCGACATTTTTTATGTAAAAATATCAAAAAATATTGTAAAAATATCAATTTCCTTTTGTAATCATTTTTTTGTGAAAAATTGGTGCTAGTAGTCTTAATTTCATTATTATTTGATTTAAGAAGTACTTTGAGTATAAAGTATACACCTGTTTTAATCATTTTACATAAAATTAGTAGAGCAATCTCTTAATAATTGTGTATGACTATTTTTGAAGTTAAATATAATGGGAAAAAAATATGCAAGGAAAATGAATAATTTTTTGTCAAAATTATACATAAATTTATTACAACATAAACTTTTTTCCGTCTTGACTGACTTGTACTTTTTTTTAAACATTTTTATTAACGTAATACATCTATTTTTAGAGAATCAATCATCGGGTACAAGCTATTTTATTACAAGTTTTTAAAATGATTGTTGTATATATATATATATATATACTACTCGTAGGGGATATTATTTGTTATACTCGTAAGGGGTATTATTTCTTTCGTATTCATGAAGAGAAAGTCTGTTATTCCATTCTTTATTATTATTACATTGGAATAACTTTTGTATCGCATGACTACCTTATACTTGGTGAAATTCTTACATTATTCCATTCTTTATCATTATGTTGGAATAACTCTGCCATCTGCAATCTGCATACATGGTGATTTCTTATTATTAGTTCTTTATCATTACATTTGGAACATCCTCATGCATGCTTTACGCATGACTGGTTCCGATTCTTTATTATTCTGTTGGAACATCCTCGTCGTGCTTTTTGGCATGACTGGTTCCATTATTTATCATTCTGTTGAACATCCCATGCATGCGTTTACGCATGACTTTGATTCGTTGTTTATTATTCTGTTGGAATAACTTTGTCATGCATGCGATCTATCGCGTGCACAGTGATTTCTTTTGTTATTCCATTCTTTATTATACTCGGTTGGTTAAAGTTTTGACTTCTATACTCCATGAAATTAGTGGAATATCCTTGATATTTGCGCTTAATCCAATATCTTTTCATGAAAATAATCTTCTGAGCATTCTTGAATTTTACTCCACAAAGAAGTATCATGTTGACAATTTGGACGTTATTGGTTCCTTAATAAATTAATTCTTGAACTTGTTTTATTGAATTCTTATATCATTGTCATCATCCTCATGTTTATATTATGTTGAAAGTCATCTCGTGGCACCGTAGTGCATAGATGGACTTGGTATGATTATGACGAGGATTATTCTATTGTAATCATGATCGTAATATTACAAATGATGTGGAAAAAGTCCTCATTAATGGGGTGCATTGATGGGCGAGTTGTTGTTGGCATGATCATGACCATTAATGAATACACGAATATTTTTGGCCCGTGGTGCATGGATAATTTGTGGTTGTGATCTTAAAGAATATCCTTGGTAGTAGTGCGGGGTGATTCAATGATGTGGATTATTTATTAAGCTGAGTCTCAGCGATAAAAGTGATGAAAAACCTTTTAAATCATAAAAGATAGTATATTTTATTTTCTACTTGACTCTTTTAATGGATTGCTTGTTCCGCTGCAGTTAAACTTGATGTTTGTTATATTGTATCAGTTTAACACTATTGAAGACTAATGATAATTTAGTCTGCTTTATCTTAGTCATAATATTTCTTACTGGGCTAGTTGAGCTCACCCTATCTTTCACTGTTTTCTTCAGGAAATGAGAACGTAGCAGGGACTAGTCGGGAACGGAGTGACGGTCCAGAGGATAACATTAGTAGTCCTCACTATTCTGTGAAATAGTGTGTTAATAAATGTAATGAGGACCCCATTGAGTTTGTATATTGTCTAGATGACAATATTTGTATTAAAACTCACAGCATATGTTTAGTCGTATTTTACACGACTGTTGTATAATTAAGTTGTATTTGAATTTTGTACCATGTATTTGACGACTCAGAATAGGTGATGTATACCAATTTTGGGGGTGTCACATCTAGCTTCAGTTACAATTAGGGGTGTAAGCCGAGCCAAGTAGCTCGGTACTCGACTTGAGATCGACTTGAAAATATGATCTAAAGTTCGAATTCGAAGTTGATCCGAATCGAATATGATATATACTCGTTTTTTTATCAAATGTATGTGAATACTAACAATTCACACAGAGGCTTCAAGTCTGACATTTGATCAAAAAAATTATAGAAAATACTCTGAATCAACTATAGTTAAAAGCAAAAATTTAGTTTGGTTTGGTTTTACCAATTTTTAATCCAGCTTTCCTAATTCATATTAGCATGAACACTATGTGAGACCCCAAATTTTATGAATAACGATTTAAATTTCTCGAAATATTTTTTTTAAATATTATGGTGTGGATTTGATATAATATTATAGTTGTGGGTAATATTTATAAATTTTGTAAAGTAAGCAAGTTGTTATAAAATATTCGTTTGGTCGGAGAATATTCTTTTTGTCGGGAATATCCGTACGACGACACAATCATTGGTGGACCTCACAATGGAAGTATTGTAAGTAGTTAAAAAACGGCGTAATTATCTTTTATAAAAATAACTTGCGAAAGTGTTACCGTTAAAAGCTGTTGAACTACCCGGTAGTAAAAGTACAACGATGTCGTGTGGTTGCATAGTAGCACGGTATTGATTATTGATGCTTACGTGAAGTGACTCGATTATACTCAATTATTGCTACTGATAATTACTACATCATATCTCTCGTATTATTGATTTAATTATTGTCACGATATCATTTGTATAATATGTTATATTATTAAATCAATAATTGAGACGACAAAGTTATTCATATTATTATTTTTAATATTGACAATGTCTAGAAGTTACATCGATGAGAGGTTTGGTCACCTAATTGCGCCAATAAGGAGAAATCCTTATCGAAAAGCCCCATCTTTCACAGGAGCGACACGGTTGTTAAATATTGTGAATTATAATATTAATGATAAATAAGTTCGTGTTAATTAAAGATTAAATTGATAGTTCCATTGTGTTAGAATTATTAGTGTTAGTGAAAATCGACATTTATTTTGATAATAATTGATGTCTAGAGGTTATATTGACCAATCGGGTAATTAACCAGATAAATAAGCAATTAATTGCTATTGATTCACATGATTATAACTATTTGTTCACATGTGTGTACTATTGATTCACATTCATTTACTATTAGGGGAGTTGGTGCAAGATTGATAATACTTGCATGACTAAGTTAAAAATGGAGGTATAGATGAAGGTACTATACTGTAATTATTTTTTCACATGTTTAGAACTATTGAGTCACATGATTTACTATTAATTCACATGATTTACTATTAGGGGAGGTGGTGTAAGTTTAATAATACTTGCAGGACTAAATTAAAAATGAAGAAAAAGAGGAATGTATTATACTGTAATATTTTGAGCCCCAAAACGTGCAATTATCGAAACTAATTTTCCTATAAATAGAATCTCATTCTTCCTTCATTTCTCACCAATTCACTAAAGCTATAGAGCAATTATTATAGAGAGAAATAAGAAGAGAAGTCTGATACCTCACTATTCCAGTATCCAGTCTTCTTCTAAGGTAAAGGATATTATTCTTTCATATTCATGAAGAGAATTATTTTCTTCCAATACTCGTAAGGGATGATTATTCCATTCTTTATTATTATGTTGGAATAACCTTTCTACATGCAAATCTGCATACATGGTGAAATTCTTACATTATTCCATTCTTTATTATTACATTGGAATAACTTTTTATGCATGCGGTTTATCGCATGCACAGTGAATTTTGTTGTTATTCCATTCTTTATTATTACATTGGAATATCACATGCGTATGGGATTCTTTATTATGACACGGTTCCGTTCTTTATTATCTTTGTTGGAATATCACATGCATGCATGGATTACGCGTGAACCGGTTCCATTCTTTATTATTATGTTGGAATAACATGTCATGTGGATTACTGCATGCATGGTGAATGATCCTTATATTCATTCTTTATTAAATTGTGGAAATGATGCATCTCGTGGATTACCGCATGACGGGTGAAAATCCATTTGCGGTTTAAGTATATTCTATTATACTTGTATGAGATATCATTTCTTTTGTACTCGTCATGAAATATCATTTTCTTTGGTATTTTTTCTTTTACGAGTTACTATTCACGGGTACTAGTCACCCGATTACTATTCACTCTAGTATTATTCACTCGGGTATTCGAGGTACTTTTCGTGTCGGAGTACTATTCATGAGTTACTATTCACGGGTTACTATTCACCTGATTACTATTCACTCTAGTATCATTCACTCGGGTATTCGGGACACTTTTCGTGTCGGGATACTATTCACGAGTACTTATTCTCAAGTACTATTCACGAGGGTACTATTCACCGAAAAATATATTTCTTTTACATCCAAATTATTTTTGGTACATGAATATTATTCTTGAATTTTACCCCACAAAGCGATATCATGTTGACAATTTGGGCGTTATTGATTTACGGATAAATTAAATTATAAATCTTTAAAATTTATCCTTGAACTTGTTTTATTGAATTATTATGTCATTTTCATCATCCTCATGCTTATATTGTGATGAAAGTTATCTTTGGCTTACGCGCATAGATGGACTTGGTATGATTATGATCAGGGATTATTCGGTATAATCATGATCGTAATGTAACGAATGATGTGGTAAAAGTCATCATTGGCCTGTAGTTCATTGATGGACAGTTGTTGGTATGATTATGACCAAGGATTATTCGGTATAATCATGATCATTGATGATTACATGAATATCCTTGGCCGTGGTGCAGGGATGATTCGATGATGTGGTTTATTTATTAAGCTGAGTCTTAGCGATAAAGTTGATGAAATTTTTTTTAAATCATAGAAGATAGTAGATTTTATGCTCTACTTGACTCTTCTAATGGATTGCTTATTTTCGCTGCAGTTGTTGATCTAAAACTTGTTGTCTATTGTATTCTATCAGTTGTTATACTGTTAAAGGCTAAGGATAATTTATTCTGCATTATCTTAGTCATAATATTTCTTCTTTGGGCTAGTTGAGCTCACCCTTTCTTTCATTGTTCTCTTCAGAAATGAGAATATAGCTGGGACGAGTCGGGGAATGGAGTGATGGTCCAGGATAAATGGCTTTAGTAGTCCTCACTATTCTACGGAATAATGTGATAATAATTGTAATGAGGACACCATTGAGTGTGGATATTGTCTAGATAACAATATTCTTGTTTAAACTCTCAGCTATGTTTTGTCGTATTTTACACGACTGTTGTATAATTAAGTTGTATTTAAATTTATGTACCATGTATCTAATGACTCAATATGAGTGACGTATACCTGTTTTGGGGGCGTCACAGTTGGTATCAAAGCTTAGGGATATGATCCCTGGCTGAGATGTGAGACAAGAACTAGGAGGGGAGAGATAGAGAATTCCTTCGCTAGTATGACATACCTAAGTTTATTTGGTATTTAATTGGTCGGTCAGAGTATAGGGATAATATGTGATATGTCAATTAACCCTTATTTTGTGACAGTGTTTAAAAATGGCATCTAAAAATGTTGAGATCAGCAATGAAGCACATGAGACCGTTGAGTCACCAACGATCAATATCCAGGATAATGTGCAACATGAAGACAATAATCTCAGGTAAATAACAACACCGATCAAATGATGAACGATGAGATGTTCAGAGGCTTTATGCAATTCATGCAACATCAGGTAAGAGAGACTTTTGTTCAAAATATAGGTGGAAATAATGGCAACCCACGGTCGGTCACCGCTAAGCAGTTCAAGGAGCTGGGACCACCGGAGTTTTTGGGAAAGCCAGAACCACTTAAGGCGGAGACATGGTTAAAGCAGATCACCAAGATATTTGATGTCTTGGGATGCTCCGAGGAGCAAAAGGTTCCCTTTGCCACCTTTATGTTGCGTGAAGAGGCAGATTACTGGTGGGAATCTGTAAAATGTACCCAGCCAGACACACTCAAGATGTCTTGGGTGAAGTTCCAAGAGCTGTTCAATGACAAGTAATTTCCCGAAAGTATTCGTCACATGAAGGAGGTGGAGTTTATCAAGTTGGAGCAAAACAATATGACCGTGTCGCAATACGAGGCTAAATTTGCGGAGTTATCCCGATTTGCATCCCATTTAGTCGATAATGAGGAGTGAATGACACGAATGTTTCTAAGAGGTTTGAAACCCGATATACGTCAATACCTCATTTCTCACAAACTTTGTTTATATTCAGATGTTGTGAATATGGCTCAGTTATTAGAGCGCGATAATGAGTCAGCATAACCAAAAGGCAACGACCAACAACACGATAATAATCATACCGGTGGCAACGACCATTGGAACAATGATAACCATCGTGGGTGAAATTATCATGCCAAGAATGGTAACCACTTCAGTGGTAATCATGGCCAAGAGAATAGGAGTGGAAATTTCAAAAAGAGAAGGTTCAACAACGATGGAAAATAACAGCACCAACACCCGTTTTCAAGGAAGGAGAACGACCACCAATTGTATGCTTCAAATGCGGAGGGGAGGGACATATCAGTCCAAACTGCGTGATGCAGTCCAAAGAATGTTATAATTATGGAAAAGAAGGTCACTTAACCCAATTTTGTAGTGCACCAAAGTCAAGTCCAGCTGGGACGGTGGCACCAAAGGCGGATACGGACAAAACAAAGTCAGTGGTTTCAGGGAGAGCGTTTTTCGTGACTTCTCAAAAAGCGAGTAACCCGAACGAAGTTAGCACGTGTTAGTTAATTATAAATTCTTGCGAAGTCTATACCTTATTAGATACCGGTTCTACCCATTCTTTTATCCCTCTTGCTTGCGCTCAAAGTTTAAATTTGACTCCGGAGAAATTAGACTTTGACTTATCAGTTGAAACTCCGTTAGGAGAAACCTTCGTTACCTCTACTGTTTATAAATCTTATTTGATTCAAATCGATACCCTCACATTATCTCTCGATCTTATCTCTTTGAAAATACTTCCCTTTGATGTGATTTTAGGAATCGATTGGTTAACTACTCATCATGCTTTTCGTAAGGTTGTTAGCTTTCATATTCCTAACCAACCTGTTATGCGAATTCAAGCAACCAAACCACTAAAGTCAATCATTGTTATATCAAGCCATAAGTAAAGAGCCCCGAGCCTTTCGCTGGTGACTTCCAATTCTTGGAATACACCGAAGCTAGAATATCTATAGGGGACGTCGTGAATAACGATGACAAGTTGATAGATATCAATGTGACGTGTTATCCAAGTCTTGGATGAGAGTCACAGTTTTGAATGACATTTCTATTGTTAATAAATTTCTTGATGTATTCTTGAAGACTTCCTAGCCTACTCCAGAGCGTGAAATCGAATTTTGTATTGACCCGAGTACAAAACTCATTTCTTAAACCCTCAAATATTTTCTTCACCCAAAACGAACGTATTATGTGCCAAGAACGTTGGCTTGAGCTGTTGAAGATTACGATTATACCATTCAATATCATTGAGGAAGAGCGAACGTGGTAGCTGACGCGTTGAGTAGAAGATCGTATGCATTTACGAGTTGACGCGTTGACGCGATGTTGTTAACACAAAAACTGTAACACCCCATTTCCCAAAAAGAAAAAAAATGTCACGCACAAGTATAATAAATACAAACCTCAAATAAATCTCAAAATATCTCCAATGAAATTGAACACTAATTGTCACATACTCCAATTTAAATAGAATGAACTCCACACTTACATAATCTCTACTAATAAGAAATAAATACCAAAATGGCCCAAACATATATACAAAATATTAGGAAAACCAAGTCTGATAATAAGTCTCAAAAACTAATCTACTCATTTGGATCAAAGGTAACTCTCATCCCACAAATCCCGATCACCCCTGATTATCTGCCGAAAAAAGAACACAGCGTGAGCCAATTGCCCAGTACAGATATAAAAATGCCTATATATAAACAATATATATATGTACCGACAGAACTGAATGAACGAACAATTACAACTACTAACCAAACATGAATATATCAAAATTGGTGAGGCAAGGTACAAATGATTAACACTGTCGAACCGACAACTATAGTCAAAAGAATTCCAAACAAAATAAGGTTGAATCAAATGGTTATAAGGTAACAATTTCATACTGAGTTCAAATATAAATAGCCAAAGGCTAACAAAATACATCGGTACCATGATGTATATAAATCAAATCGGATAGTGCGCACGACACATACGTCACTAATCCGCCAAACAAATCGAATCGAATCAAATACTGGGTCAACCCATACGTATCCTGAAAAAATATATCAAATGGCCAAAGCTCATACCCAGAGCATACAAAAGGATACGCCGTAGACTAATCACACCGCCACGGAAGGTGTCATGCCATTGTGTCAAGAGGATATGCCTGTGGTACCCCTACATGTGGTTAGCTCAAGTATACCCTAAGGATCAAACTACAAAATGTAAGCCAAAAGGGGTTCAAATCACCAGGTTTACATGACCATAGTCAGATGAAATCGAATTATAAAATACAAACATTATTAATTATCACAATATATCAATGATCAAAATAACTCCCGATTGTGAACGAAAATATACGAACAATGGTACAAACGAATAAAGTCTCCAAAATATATTGACACGATTAACTAGGTCAAAGAGTACAAATATGAATTCTAATATCAATGCCAAAACGAAACTATCTCAATAATTTTGACAACAAAGAATAATCCTGAGAGGCAATACCAAATTTCTAAACGAGTACAAACGAACGAATTAAATTTAAAGGAGTATCGTTGAAAAAGTACGGAATTCGTACCTTAATATAGTACCAAAATAATTCGCCGAATCCAACTATCACCCGCTAAACTCCCTCAATCCGATCTAATTATCAAAATAAAATACAATACATATAATTAAATTATGAACTCATAGAAATTATATTTTCATAAATTCAATAATTTTAATATACTATACTCAGTTTGTACTCAAAAGATACATTTTAATTATAATAACAATATTATAATATTATTTATCATTTTCCCCTTATTAAATTTATGTAAATCTTATATATATCTATATATATAATCTAATCATGATATATAAATATATATATATATATATATAATGATTTAGGTGAATCAATAGGTACACAATATATATATATATATATATATATATATATATATATATATATATATAAGGCAATGATCCATAGCATCTATTTGTTATGGATTAAAAATGGGCAAATATCATCTATACCATCCAAGCAATTATGAAGGGCTATGATTAAAAAATAATTTTTGCCATCCGCTAGAAGTACTAGCAGATGGGATTAAATTTTTAAATGTCCAATTATGCCCCTATCAACATTATGACGACGCAGAAGAATGAGATGATGCGTATTTTTGCCCTTTATTCTATACATATTATGACGACGCAGAAGAATTGCAGAAGATGCAACAATCTGACATGATTTGTCTAATGATGCTTCCTTCTTCAACCTTAAGGCCCTCTACCCCGCTTATTCCAAAGGTGCACTGCATAGCTCTGGTCGCGAATTTGCCTGAGTTTAGTCATCAATTTATATGACCAAGGCTGGATCAATCAACAATTTGAAACCCTAAATCAAAGATCCTATTCATAATATTGGTGTTCAAAGGCAGATTCTTTTTTTCGAAGAAATCCTCGTCTGACACTTCCACTCCCAATGGATCCAATAACAGTCCTCAATCCTTCAATAATTCGGTTCCAACTCGAATTCGCCCATCAGATCTGATAAGAAGAAGGGCAAATTGAAAGACGATCTACAGCAACAAATCTCTCCTAGTAAGACAATACAGTAAAAAACATAAGGAACCAAAAAACATAAGGAACAACATCATAATCTGGTCGGCAGCCTAAGGTATAATGGGATTCGTCTCATCAGCACTACTAAGTTTGGAGGACGCCACAAAGAGAAGCCTGCAAATCTCCTTGTTTTTCCCTATCATCTGATGATCCAATTAGTAGGGGTAAAAGTGACCCATAAAAAATTTATAGTACTAGCGGATGGCGAAAATGGTTTTTAAACTTGGACCGTTGATAATTGCTATGGATGGTATAGATGATATTTGCCCATTTTTAAGTCATAGCAAATAGATGCTATGGATCATTGCCCATATATATATATATATATATTTGAATTAAGCAATATGTTGCTTTACATCTACTTACATGATTGAGCTTCCCAGACACCAGATGCTTAACATGGATTCCTCTCAAAATTTATTTTCTTTCTCCTATGCTGCCTCTCTTGCTTCGTATTTCCAATATCAGACTTATCGTGGGTATGATTAGGTTTTAGTTATCTATTTATTAATTAACATATTTTATTAATCCTTTTAATTTTATTAGGATTTTAAATTACACAAATATAATATAGACCCAATTAATTTTAATGGCCCAATTTAATGCAATATTTACATATTATGGTCCAAATAAATTAACTACAGTTTGACCCAAATATAAAAAAGTCCAATTAGATATTTTAAAACTCACATAAATATTTTATTATTTTATTAGGTATTACATCACCTTCCCCTTAAAAAGGATTCCGTCCCCGGAATAAAAAGAATGGAACGTACCTAATTATCGAAAAGATGCGGATATTCCACCCGAATAGACTCCTCCATCTCCTAAGTAGCTTCCCGCTCCGAATGGTTTTTCCACAATACTTTAACAAAAGGAATTGTCTTCCTCCTCATAATCCGTTCTTGACGATCTAGAATCGTCTCGGCTTCTTCCTCACAAGTAAGATCTTCTTGAATTTTATGTAACGGGTATTGCACAACATGAAGCAGATGATAGTTATATTTCCCTAACACCGAAACATGAAAGATATTATGCACATGTGATAATTGTGGAGGCAAAGCCACCCGATATGCTGTAAGACCCCAACTTTTTATAAATAAAGATTTAATTTCTCTAATTATTATTTTGAAATAGTAAGGGGTTGATTTGATTAATGTGGTTAGTTATGGGTAAAATGCGCAAATATTTCAAATAAGCAAGTGGTTATAAAATACTCATTTTTATCGGAGAATATTAGTTTGGTGGTCGTGGAATATTAAATTTACGGCCAGCCTTGTGTGGGCCCCATAACGGAAAGCGATTGGATGAAGAAAACGACAAGTATAAGTTGTTTATAAATAACGGTAGTAGTTGTTACTAGAATTAACACTTGTTGGAATACCCGTTGGTTAAAACACGATGTCTGGCGTTGTTGCACAAGAAGAGGCATGCCAGTATTGCACCAATTATTGATTCTTACGTAAGAAGGCACTTACTCAATAATTGTTACAATAATTATTGTTTCGATATTTTATTGATTCAATAATTCTTTGCATTGATATTTTATATTACTTGTTGTTTCAATAATTGTCACTACACAAAGATTTTCCATTATCGAAGCAATAATTCATATTATCCTAATAATATTATTAGAAAACATTATTGGCAATGTCTAGAAAGTTACATCAAAGGAGAAGTTTGGTCACCTAATCAATTGCAGTAAAGAGAAATTCTTATTGAAAACCCCTGCTTTCCCAGGAACTACACAGTTCTTTAGTATTGTGATTCTATAATATTATTTGTGAATAATTAATTATTGATTTATATGATGAGAAAAATATTAATTTTATGTGGATATAGATGGAGAAAATTTTTAAAGTGACAATTGTTGAAAATCGATATTTTATCTTTTCTGATAAAATAATATTTTATTATATTATTATAATATAATAATGATGATATTTTTATAATAAATGTGGGATATATGAGTATATGAGGAGGAAAAGTATTTTTGTTGCATTAAATAATTAACACATGTTTTGTGTGTCGATGGACTCCATTTCTTGACTAAAATTTGATTATAGCCTGTAAAATCGTCCGTTTATGGATTTCGGTCAATTTTTGTTTGAAATTTGGAAAAACGTTCTTCTGCAAAGTTGTAGAGAATGAAATTTCCTATGGAAAGGACATGTGGTTTGAATTTTTCTGATAAAAGGGCTATTTATTGTGAATTATTGAAGTTCCAAAGTTCCAAAATAATTAATTTTTGGAAGTTTTAAATATTTTATTTATGAAAAACGTTTTTCTTACCTTTTTTTCTAGAAGATTGGCATGTGGGAAATGCTAAGATCTGATTTCAAAGGTGGGCTTGAAAATTTATATATATATATATATATATATATTAATATTATATTAAATTTTTGCTTTGGTGTTCTAAGCATTTTCCTATAAATAGGGTGCTTAGGTTAGAATTGAAAATCACACCAGAAACTGAAATCTTCTCTCTATTTCTCTCTCTATAATATCAAGCGTATTTTTGTGAGTATTTTGATACTTTGAGTGTTGCTATACGGTGCAAGTTCAAGACATAGCTTATATCCGGTGTTTCAACTAGAAGTACTGTTTTTACGATGTAAGGGATGTTATTTTCTTCGTAAGTGATATTATTTCTTCAATATCATTATGCCGAAATATTGGTTGGAACTTTTTATCAAATTTGGAACTTTTTCATGTCGGGGTTACTATTCATGAGTTACTATTCATGAGTTAATATTCATAAGTTACTATTCATGAGTTACTATTCACGAGTACTATTCACGAAACATGATGATTTTCTTGTGGAATTTCTATCTTTTGGTGTCGGAGTTACTATTCACGTATACGACACTATTCGCGAATACGACACTATTTATAGAAAAATTAAATTTTCGTTTTTTGTCCAAAATATCTATTATGGATACTAGCTTTGATTGTATCCATGTTTTGATCATTCTTGAATTTTACTCCACTATGATTATTTATGAGGTATTTTTGGACATGGATAAACCGAAATACGAATCCTTAATATTTGTTATTTTGTTTCACTGGATTCGTTTCCTTTAAAATATTTTTCATCATCTTTTGTCCTAAATGATGATATAATTGAATATCTTTGGCTTGTAGTGCAAAGATTAATGATTTCTGATGAATATCTTTGGTCCGTAGTGCAAAGATGAACAGGTATTTAGATGAACATGACCAACTGATGAATATCTTTGGCCTGTAGTGCAAAGATGAATATTTGACTTCAGTTATATATTGATTGATGTTACAGGGATAAAAGATAGACGATGAACTTTTAAATTCATATATAGAAGATAGTAGATTTCATTCTCTACTTAACTCTTCTAATGAATTATTATTTCCGCTGCGAATATTGATTTCAAACTTATTGTCTATTGTATTCTATTAGATTTTTCCCTGTTGAGGACTAATGATAATTTGTTTTATATTATCTTAGTCATAATTTTCTTTACTGGGCTAGTTGAGCTCACCCTTTTCTTTGTTGTTCCATTTTTCTTCTCAGGAGGCGAGAATGTAGCGAGTACTAGTCGGGGTGTGGAATGATGGTTCTAGAAGTGGTTTTAGTAGTCCTCACTATTCTGTAAAATAGTGATTTAATAATTATAATAAGGACTTATTTGAGTGTGGATATTGTCTAGATGACAATATTTGTATTTAAACTCACAGTTTTTATGTTGTTGTATTAATAAAGTTGTAGTTGTTTACGTACCATGTATTTGGCAACTTCGAATGGGTGTTGTATACCTATTTTGGGGCGCGTCACGGTTAGTATCGAGTTTGAGGGATATGATCTCTGGCGAGATCGGGAATAGAACTAGGAGGGAGAGAGAGTAAATCCTTCGCCATTAGTGTGTCTTACCTAAGCTTATTTGTTGGTGGTCATAATATATATGGATATTATGTGATATGTTAATTTGTTAAATTAACCCTTGTTTTATGGTAGTATTTGAGAATGTCATTTGAGAATGTTAACAATGAAGTGAATGAGACCGTAGTGTGAAAGCTAATAATCAAAACCAAGATAACGTGATGTCGGTGAAGAAAGAATTAGAGATATCCATGTGGTGAGTGAAGAATTAATAGTTTCACCCGAGATAATCGCAGAGGTAGCACGAGAGTGAGGAAGAAGAGGAACCTAAGGAGAATTTATTAGAAGAATTTTATGATCGAAATTTAGAATTACAAAATCGTTTCATGAGTTAGAAGAGCAAAATTCAAGAACGGCGGTGGTCGTGGAACAAAGAGATGCAACAATTCTAAATTGTGTTTACCCGGTGTCGCGATGCTTGAATGAAGCACTCTTTGGCGAGTATAAGATATTAGAGCTGGAATCTGAGAATGCTATGATCAAAGTTCCGATGAAAGAAGAAGCAACCAAACGAATGAGAATGGAGGATGCATGGGTAAAAGCTACACGACACGTTGATATTGTAGAAAAAGACGTTCGATCCAATAAGGCCAAAATAGATGAAATGGATTTCGCTTTTTGGACAACAATTGGGAGAATCCAACATCGAGTTCGGAATTACCCTATGCAGAGCGGTCAACCCCAATTCGATATGGATCGGAGAGTAATGATTGAAATCATGGATCAGGAATTCGACGAAGCAATGATGGGTGGAATGTACTCTATAGAAAAGTGAAGTCCAGTTGGGACGGTGGCACCAGAGACGGATACAAACAAGTCAAAGTCAACGGTTCCTGGAAGAGCGTTTGTCGTGACTGGCCAAAACGCGAGGAACTTGAATGAAGGTATCACGGGTTAGTTAATTATAAATTCTTACGAAGTCTATACCTTATTAGATACCGGTTCTACCCATTCTTTTATCTCTCCTGCTTGTGCTCAACGTTTAAACTTGACTCCTGAGAAATTAGACTTTGATTTATCTGTGGAAACTCCGTTAGGAGAAACTTTCATCACATCCACTGTTTATAAATCTTGTTTGATCCAAGTTGGCACCATCACATTACCTGTTGACCTTATCTCTTTAAAGATACTTGCATTTGATGTGATTTTAGGGATTGATTGGTTAACCACTCATCATGCTAAAATTGATTGCTTTTATAAGGTTGTTAGTTTTCATATTCCTAAGCAACCTGTTATTTGAATTTAAGCAACCTAACCATTGAAGTCAAACTCTTTCATATCAAGCCGTAAAGTCATTCGTTTATTGAAAAACGGATGTCAAGCTTTCTTAGCCATGTTATAGACTTGAACAAAAATACGTTAGATTTGAATGATATTTCTGTTGTTAGTAAATTTCCTGACGTATTTCCTGAAAATTTCATGGCCTAACCCGGTACAAAACCCATTTCTAAAATCTCATATCGAATGGCTCCTATTGAACTTCAGGAGTTAAAAACCCAACTATAGAAGTTGATAACCGAGCCTCTATCTGTTGACTTCTTTTGTGGAATGCACCGAAGCCAGACTCTTCGTAGGGGACGCCATATTCGTGCGATAGTAAACTGATAGGTGTCATTGTGACATGCTATCCAAGGTTGGGATATGAGTCACAGTTGAGAGCAACCTAAGTCGGTAATCGAAATACATAGCTTTCTAGGCTTAGTTAGTTATTATCGGAGATTCGTTGAAGGATATTCTTGAATCTCTATTCCATTAACGCAACTGACTCGTAAAGATACAAAATTCGAATGAAGCAAGAAGTGTAGGAAGAGCTTCGAAGAACTCAAGAGGAGACTCATTTTGGCACATGTTCTGACCATACCATCCTGGAAAAGCGAACGTGGTAGCTGACGTGTTGAGTAAAAGATCGTATACGAGTAAGACATTTACTCACAAATTCCATCAAAATGTCATCCCATTTCCAATATTTGAGTGTGGATATTGTCTAGATGACAATATTTGTATTTAAACTCACAGTTTTTATGTTATATTAATAAAGTTGTAGTTGTTTCTGTTCCATGTATTTGGCGACTCAGAATGGGTGTTGTATACCTATTTTGGGGGCGTCACATATGCCACTTCTCCAACACTCTCAAGGACTTCAAAAGGGCCAATGAAACGTGGACTAAGCTTCCTTTTCAAACCAAACCTTCGAACACCTTTCCATGGAGAAACTTTCAAAAACACGTGTTCACCAGGTGTGAATTCAAGAACCCTCCTATGAATATCAACATAACTCTTCTGCCGCGATCGAGCTTCTTTCAATTTTTCTTTAGCCACTACTACCTTCTCCGTAGTAATCCTAACCAAATCGGGTTCTTCTATTACCCTTTCTCCAACCTCATCCCAACAAGTCGGAGCTCGACACTTCTTACCATATAATGCTTCAAAAGGAGCCATACCAATACTAGCTTGCCAACTGTTATTATATGCGAACTCCACCAAACTCAAATAATCATCCCAGTTTCCTGTCCACTCTAAAGCACAAGATTGCAACATGTCTTCTAATGTCTGAATAGTTCTCTCTGATTGTCCATCTGTCTGCGGGTGAAAAGCTGTACTATAGTTGAGTCGCGTTCCCTAAGCTCGTTGAAATCCTTTCCACAATTGAGAAGTAAACCGCGGATCCCGATCCGAAACAATAGAAACTGGAGTCCCATGGAGCCTAACAATCTCACATTGAAAAATATCTGCTAACTTATTTACCAAAAAATCCTCACGAATAGCCAGAAAATGAGCCGATTTAGTCAAACGATCCACTACCACCCAAATAGTATCATTCTTTTTAGAGTCCTCAAGAACCCAGTCCACAAAGTCCATTGAAATGTCATCCCATTTCCACACGGAATCTCTAATCACAAACAAACCACCAGTGTCACGATGCTCTATTTTTTACTTGCTAGCGACAAGTAAGACATTTACTCACAAATTCAAATTTCATCCCTTTTCATTCCACTCCACCAAAATTCTCCTTGAGATCCTTATACATCTTTGTAGACCCCTTGGATGAATAGAAAATGGTGAACTATGAGCTTCATCAACAACAAATCACGAATCATTGGATCCACTGGAACACATAACCGTTTACCAAACCATATCACACCTTGCTCATCAATGCGAAACTCTGGTTACCTACCCTCATTCATATTCTGCGCTACAGTCCACAACTCGCCATCCTCCTTTTGGGCTTCTTTGATACGCAAAATAAGAGAAGATTCCACCCTCATACCTACTACCAACCCATCAGAACCACTAGCATATAGCTCCAAACCCACACGCTTCATATCCGAGATAAGTTGAGGTTGTGTAACCAAGGAAGCTACACTCCCTGAACTTTTTCGGCTAAGAGCATCTGCAACCACATTAGCCTTACTGGGGTGATACTGAATCCTGGCATCATAAGCCTTAAGAAGCTCCAACCAACGCCTCTGCCTCATGTTAAGCTCCTTCTGAGTAAAAATATATTTAAGGCTCTTGTGGTCGGTGAAAATGTCACAAGTCTCTCCATATAAATAGTGCCTCCAAATCTTTAGGGCAAAAATAACTGCTGCTAACTCCAAGTCGTGGGTAGGATAATTCACCTCATAAGGTTTAAGTTGTCTGGAAGCATAAACAATTACCTTACCATGTTGCATCAAAATGCACCCTAATCCCTTCTTGGAAGCATCACTGTAAATCTGATAACCTCCTATCCCCGACGGTAATGTAAGCCTTGGACCGGAGCCTGAAGCCTCTTCTTAAGCTCCTCAAAACTTTTCTCACGTTCCTCATTCCACACAAACTTTGTGCCCTTCTTCATCAACTGAGTTAATGGCAAAGCTAACAAAGAGAAACCTTCCACAAATTGCTTGAAGTACCCTGCCAAACCCAAGAAACTCCTTACTTCAGTTACCATGGTTGGTCTTGGCCAATTAGTGATAGCCTCAACCTTCGCATGATCCACCTTAATACCTTCAGCAGACACGACATGTCCCAAAAATGCTACCTGTTCTAACCAAAACTCGTATTTGGAGAACTTAGCATATAACTTATTCTTCTACAGAACCCCCAAAATAGTACGAAGATGCTCTTCATGCTCCTCCTTAGACTTGGAATACACCAAAATATCATCAATGAAGACAATGACAAATTGGTCCAAATACTTGCTAAAAACCCGATTCATCATATCCATAAACACTATCGAAGCATTAGTCAACCCAAATGACATCACCAAAAACTCATAGTGCCCATACCGAGTACGAAAAGCTATTTTTGGAATGTCCTCTTCCCTCACCCTCAACTGATGGTACCCTGACCTCAAATCTATCTTTGAGAAGAACTTCGCCCCTTGGAGCTGATCGAAAAGGTCATCTATCCGTGGAAATGGATATCTATTCCTGATAGTGATCCGATTTAGCTCCCTATAATCTATACATAATCTCATAGATCCGTCCTTCTTCTTCACAAACAATACTGGAGCACCCCATGGAGATACGCTCGGTCTAATGAATCCACGATCTAACAACTCCTGCAATTGTTCCTTCAACTCCTGTAACTCTAATGGTGCCATTCTATAGGGTGCGTTAGAGATAGATTCCGCTCCAGGAATGAGCTCAATAGTAAACTCAACTTCCCTTGGCGGAGGCAATCCTGGCAGATCCTTAGGAAATACCTTAGGAAATTCTCGCACAACTGGATAATCATCAAGTTGGGGCTCATCCCTCGAGGTATCATTCACATAAGCCAAAAAATAATCACGCCCCTTAGCAATCATTTTGCTCGCCTTCAAAGTTGAGATCAACTTTACAACACCATTCAGCTTGGAACATTGAAACTCGAATTCTTGAGCCTCTAAGGTTCCAAAAAATAACCTTCCTCGCCTGACAATCAATACTGGCTCGATGCTTACTCAGCCAATCCATACCCAAGATGATATCGAAATCATGCATCACCATCGGAAGTAAGTTAGTTGCGTACACCCTCCTCCCTAACTTCAAAGGACACTCGCGAAATTGCTCAGAAATAATCACAGAATTCCCCATCGGGGTAACAATAGATAAATGAGGATCTAATACGTGAGAAGACACTCCAAGATGACAAATAAATAAAAGTACAACAATAGAGTGTGTAGGTCCAATGTCAAACAAAACCGATGCCTCACGATTTCCTATAAGAAGGATGCCTGAAATAGTGTATGGTGCTTGGGCCGCCTGATTAACCGTCAATGCAAAAACTCTCCCACCGGCGTTGCGCTGACCGCCATTACCAGCATTACCGCCTCCCCCATTACCACGTTGAACTGTGCAGTCCCTTGCTCTATGTCCCATCTGTCCACATAAGAAATAAGCCCCTGTATCTCTATATCAAGCCCTACCAGCATGATACCCATCACAAGTAGCACATGGAGCAGGTGGAAGTGGCAAAAGGTTCAGATTTCCCCCACCTGCCGGTCCTGGATACCACCCTTGAATTTGACCTGTCATGGCGATCTTTTTGATTCTTACGATTTTGCTTTGGAAACCTCTCGCTTACATTGAAATCCCCTATTTTGATATCGCCTCCACTTTGCCATCGACCTCGGCCGATGACCTCCACGACCACCATGTTGCATTGGGGAAGCAAAATCCCTTTGAGGATTAAACCGCTGACCCGATGGAGGCTCATTCCAATTATTTTGCCTTCTATTCTGATTTCTACCAAACTGCCTCATTCCTTGCCCTTGATGGTCATCTCTATCTCTCTTTCGACTCCCTTCTGATTTGGAAGCTCAAAATTCCTTGTGTTCCATTTCCACACTCTTAGCTGCATTAGCCACCTGTGATACATCTGTAAATATAGTGTGGATGATCGATCACCTATACTCATATTTCAAGGCCCATTTGAACTTTTTCACTGTTGTTATGCAATGTGTCAAAATGTTGAACCCGTAAAACCAGCCAATCTCGTAAACCTCGCTATGAAATCAGTAATAGTCTGATAATAAGTCTCAAAAACTAATCTACTCATTTGGATCAAAGGTAGCTCTCATCCCACAAATCCCGATCACCCCTGATTACCTGCCGAAAAAAGAACACAGCGTGAGCCAATTGCCCAGTACGAATATAAAAATGCATATATATAAACAATATATATATATATATATGTACCGAAAGAACTGAATGAACGAACAATTACAACTACTAACCAAACATGAATATATCCAAATTGGTGAGGCAAGGTACAAATGATTAACACTGTCGAACCGACAACTATAGTCAAAAGAATTCCAAACAAAATAAGGCTGAATCAAATAGTTATAAGGTAACAATTTCATACTGAGCTTAAATACAAATAGCCAAATGCTAACAAAATACATCGGTACCATGATGTATACAAATCAAATCAGATAGTACGCATGACACATACGTCACTAATCCGCCAAACAAATCGAATCGAATCAAATCTTCGGGTCAATTTAATACGTATCCCAAAAAATATATCAAATGGCCAAAGCTCATACCCAGAGCATACAAAAGGATACGTCGTGGACTAATCACACCGCCATGGAAGGTGTCATGCCCTTGTGTCAAGAGGACATGCATGTGGTACCCCCACAGGTAGTTAGCTCAAGTATACCCTAAGGATCAAACTACAAAATGTAAGCCAAAGGGGGTTCAAATCACAAGGCTTACATGACCATATTCAGATGAAATCGAATTAACAAATACAAACATGATTAATTATCACAATATATCAATGATCAAAATAACTCCCGATTGTGAACAAAAATATACGAACAATGGTACAAACGAATAAAGTCTCCAAAATATATTGACATGATTAACTAGGTCAAAGAATACAAATACGAATTCTAATATCAATGCCAAAACGAAACTATCTCAATAATTTTGACAACAAAGAATAATCCTGAGAGGCAATAACAAATTTCTAAACGAGTACAAATGAACGAATTAAATTTAAAGGAGTATCGTTGAAAAAGTACGGAATCCGTACCTTAATATAGTACCAAAATAATTCGCCGAATCCAACTATCACCCGCTAAACTCCCTCAGTCCGATCTAATTATCAAAATAAAATACAATACATATAATTAAATTATGAACTCATACAAATTATATTTTCATAAATTCAATAATTTTAATATACTATACTCAGTTTGTACTCAAAAGATACATTTTATTAAATTTCTATAAATCTTATATATATCTATATATATAACTAATCATATATATATATATATATATATATATATATAATGATTTAGGTGAATCAAGAGGTACATATATATATATATATATATATATATATATATATATATATATATATATATATATATATACACACACTAAGAATCATAGCTAGTGCATGTGATATATATATATATATATATATATATATATATATATATATATATATATATAATTAACTTATTAAAGATTAGGTTGTATATATATATAACTTACGGGATCATATATATATATAATATACGAATTTGACATATATATATATATATATATATATATATATATAATGAATTAAGCAACATGTTGCTTTACATCTACTTACATGATTGAGCTTCCCAGACACCAGATGCTTAACATGGATTCCTCTCGAAATTTATTTTCTTTCTCCTATGCCGCCTCTCTTGCTTCGTATTTCCAATATCAGACTTATCGTGGGTATGATTAGGTTTTAGTTATCTATTTATTAATTAATATATTTTATTAATCCTTTTAATTTTATCAGGATTTTAAATTACACAAATATAATATAGACCCAATTAATTTTAATGGCCCAATTTAATGCAATATTTACATATTATGGTCCAAATAAATTAACTACAGTTTGACCCAAATATAAGAAAAGTCCAATTAGATATTTTAAAACTCACATAAATATTTTATTATTTTATTGGGTATTACAAAAACCCATTTCGTATAACTTACAAATGATGAAGATAGAGTTAAAGACTTTAGGGACCCACGTGAAGATAACAAATATACGAGTAGAATCTACTTTAATCGATAAAGTTAAAGTCGCTCATGCTACACACCCGGATCAGATGAATGTGAAGAAGAAGGTTCAAGAAGGCGTTATCTCAACTCTCGATTTAATTGACCCATTTGAAATCCTCGATCGAGTAGGAACTGTGACCTATAGACTCATTTTACCGTCAAGTATGTTGCGTGTTCATAATATTTTTTTTACGTATCGATGTTACGTAAATATGTGGACGACCTGGGCCATATTATTGAATTAAAACTAGACGAGATAGCAGAAGATTTAACGTATGATGAGATACGTGCTAAAATCTTGGATAAGAAGGATCATATTCTACGCTCAAAGGTTATACCTCAAGAGTTAGTGTGACGCCCCCAAAATAGGTATACAACACCCATTCTGAGTCGCCAAAATACATGGTATAGAAAGCAAACTACAACTTTGATAATACGATGTCATAGAAGAATACGACAATACAACTGTGAGTTTAAATATAATTATTGTCTTCTGCAAATATACACACCCAAATAAGTCCTCATTAATTATTCATACACTATTTTACGAAATAGTGAGGACAACTAAAACATCTTCCTAGAACCATCACTCCATACCCCGACTTCGATCCTCGCTATGTTCTCACCTCCCGAGAAGAAAAATGGAACAAAAGAAAAGGGTGAGCTCAACTAGCCCAAGAAAGAACATTATGACTAAGATAATATACAACAAATTATCGTTAGTCTTTAACGAGGAAAATCGATAAATTATAATAGACAACAAGTTTTAGATCAATAAATGCAATGAACAACAATCCATTAGAAGAGTCACGTAGAAAGAGAATTCTACATGCCTTCTAAGGTTTAAAAGTCCATCATCAATATTTTATCCTCAGAATAACAATCAATATTCATCTTTGCACTCTGAGCCAAAGATATTCATTTAAATCACCAGTTGGTCATGTTCATCTCAACACCGCTCATCTTTGCACTACTGTGCCAAAGATATTCATCGATTAATCGTTCAACTTTGCACTACTGTGGCCAAAGATATTCATCAAGTATCACCATTAAGGACCGAGGATGATGAAAACATTTTAAGAACGAATCCAAAGGATATAGAAGGACAAATATTAGGGTTTCGTATAACGGTTTATCCAAGATCAATAATACTTCATAATAAACGATTTTGAAGCGAACTCAAAAATAACGATCAAAACATGGATCCAATCAAAGATAGTAATCAAAATTAAATAGACATCTTGGACAAAAAGAAAAATTTTATTTTTTGGTGAATAGTCTTCAGATTTGTGAATAGTCTGATCGTGAATAAGTAACCCCAGACACAAAAAGATAGAAATTTCACAAAAAAACATCTTCACGCTTAGTGAATAAGTAACTCGTGAATAAGAACTCATGAATAGTAACTCGTGAATAAGAACTCATGAATAAGAACCCCGACATGAAAAAGTTTCAAATTTGATAAAAAGTTCAACAAAGATTTTGGCATAATGATATTGAAGAAAATAATATCATTTATGAAAGAAATAACATCCTTACCTCAAAATAACTGTGATTTCCGATCAATTTTGGATATAGTCTTTGTAAACTCTCATGACCGTATAACAACACTCAAAGTATACTCACAAGAATACGCTCGATAATATAGAGAGAAAGAGAAAACTTTAGTTTCGGTGTGATTTTCAATTCTAACTTAACCTCTATTTATAGGAAAATGCTAGAACGCTAAAGAGACTAAAATAATAAAATATTATTTTTATTTATCAATTCTCTCACGTATGCTCATTAAGACCAAGACCAGCCACCATCTTGAAAAAATTTCCAGCAGCCCACATGCTAATTCCACCAACCAAAAAGTGGGTCCCACCCATAAATTAATAAAAATCATTTTATTTTCCGAAACTTCAACAATTCTTAGAAAATAACGCGGTTATCAGAAAAATTCAAAACTCTCCTTTTTCCATGGGAAATTCCATTCTCTACAACTTTGCAGAAGAAAGTTTTTCCAAATTCCAAATGTAAATTGACCAAAATCCATAAACAGGCGATTTATACCTATAATAAATTTTCATTAAGAATTGTGTCCACCGACACACAAAACATGTGTTAAACATTTAATGCCACAAAATACTCTACCTCCTCATATACTCATATATCCCACATTCATTATAAAAATATCACTGTTAATATATTATTAAAATAATATATTTAAATGAATTATTTTATCGTAAAAAGATAGAATATTAATTTTCAACAATTGTCACATTAAAAATTTTCTCCATCTATATCCACATAAAATAAATATTTTCTTTATCATAATAATCAATAATTAATTATTTTAAAAATAATATTACGTAATCACAATCTTCGACAACCGGTAGTTCCCGAAAAAAAGAGGGCTTTCCAATAAGGATTTATCCTTCACTCAAGCCAATTAGGTGACCAAACCTCTCCTTAGATGTAACTTTCTAGACATTGCCAATAATGTTATCTCGATAATATTATTCAAATAATATGAATTATTGATTTGATAATGGAAAATACTTGTGTAATGACAATTATTGAAACAACAATGATACAAAAATATCAACGCAACAATTATTGAATCAATATAATATTGAGCGATAACTCGTAATAAATTATTGAGTAGTGCCTTCTTACGTAAGGATCAATAATTCAACAATATTGTGTATATCATCAGATATATCTCTTTGTGCAACCACGCATATTATCGTATTTTAACCACTGTAACCTATGATGTTATTCAGTAACAATTTACTGTAGCTATTTATAAAACTCAATCTTTATCGCTTTCTTTTTCATCCAACCGCTTTTCCGCATGGGGCCCACCAATGACCGCACCGCCAGATACGAGAGATTTTCGACAAAAAGAATATTCCACGATCAAAGCGAATATTCCTCGACAATAATGAATATTTTATAACTACTTGCTTATTTTGTAAACTTTAGATATTTCACCCATAACCAAAGAATTATATCAAATTAACCCTTATTAATTTAGAATAATGAATAAAGGAAAATTCAATTTTATTTATAATAAGTTGGGGTCTTACAGTTAGAATCTGAAATGAAGTCAAGGTATCCTCATCTCTTCGGCATACCAGGTACGTACGTAAATTTCGAGGGCGAAATTTCATAAAGAGGGGAGATTGTGAGACCCGAAATTTTATGAATAAAGATTGAAATTTCTCGAAATATTTTTTTAAAATATTATGGTGTGGATTTGATATAATGTTATAGTTATGGGTAATATTTATAAATTTTACAAAGTAAGCAAGTTGTTATTAAATATTCGTTTGGTCGGGAAATATTCTTTTTGTCGAAAATATCCGTACGACGGCACAATCATTGGTGGACCCCACAATGGAAGTATTGTCGTAGTTAAAAAATGACAGAATTATCTTTTTATAAAAATAACGGTGAAAGTGTTACCGTTAAAACTATTGAACTATCCGGTAGTAAAAGTACAATAATACGGCGTGGTTCGTAGTAAGAAGACACCTGAATAATAATATCGATGCTTACATAAGAAGTCACTCAGTTATACTCAATTATTGCTACAGTAATTGCTACATCATATCTCTCATATTATTGATTCAATTATTGTCACAGTATCATCTGTATAATATGTTATATTATTAAATCAATAATTGAGACATGACCAAAAATGACCGAAAAACCGAAAAAATGAACAGCCCTAATAATTGATGTCTGGAGGTTATATTGACTAATCGGGTAATTAACCGGATAAATGACCAATTAATTACTATTGATTCACATGATTATAACTATTTGTTCACATGTGTATACTATTGATTCACATTCATTTACTATTAGGGGTGTTGGTGCAAGATTGATAATACTTGCATGACTAAGTTAAAAATAGAGGTATAGATGAAGGTACTATACTGTAATTATTTTTTCACATGTTTAGAACTATTGAGTCACATGATTTACTATTAATTCACATGATTTACTATTAGGGGAGGTGGTGCAAGTTTGATAATACTTGCAGGATTAAATTAAAAATGAAGAAAAAGAGGAAAGTATTATACTGTAATATTTTGAGCCCCAAAACGTGCAATTATCAAAATTATATTTTCCTATAAATAGAAGCTCATTCTTCCTTCATTTTCACCAATTCACTAAAGCTATAGAGCAATTATTATAGAGAAAAATTATAGAGAGGAAGAAGAAGAAAGTCTCTTTACTCCTCACTTATTCTAGTATCGATCTTTCTTCTAAGGTAAGGGTATTATTCTTTCGTATTCATGAAGAGAGTTATTTTCTTTCAATACTCGTAAGGGATGATTAATCCATTCTTTATTATTATGTTGGAATAACCTGTCTATGCGAAGTACCACATACATGGTGAAATTCTTTTGTTATTTCATTCTTTATTATTCTCATTGGATTAACTTTTATGCATGGCCTATCGCATGCATGGTGAATTCTCGTTGTTATTCCATTCTTTATTATTACATTGGAATATCCTCGCATGCATGGGATTACGCATGACCAGTTTCGTTCTTTATTATTCGTTGGAATATCCTGTCATGCATGCGATTACGCATTTGACTGATTTCATTCTTTATTATTCTGTTGGAATAACCTGTCTATATGAATTACCGCATGCATAGTGAATGATCCTTCGTATTCTTTCTTTATTAAATTGTGGAAATGATCTGTCTACGTGGATTACCACATGGCGGGTGAAAATCCATATGCAGTTTCATATATTCTATTATACTTGTATGAGATATCATTTCTTTCGTACTCGTCATGAAATATCATTTTCTTCGGTATTTTTTTTTACGAGTTACTATTCTCGGGTTACTATTCACCCGATTACTATTCACTCTAATATTATTCATTCGGGTATTCGGGGCACTTTTTGAGCCGGAATACTATTCACGAGTTACTATTCACCCGATTACTATTCACTCTAGTATCATTCACTCTGGTATTCGGGACACTTTTCGTGTTGGGGTACTATTCACGGGGTACTATTCCCGAAGTACTATTCACGTGGTACTATTCACCCAAAAAATATATTTCTTTTCTGTCCAAATTATTTTTGGTACATGAATATTATTCTTGAATTTTACCCCACAAAGCAGTATCATATTGACAATTTGGACGTTATTAATTTCTAGATAAATTAAATTATAAATCTTTAAAATTTATCCTTGAACTTGTTTCATTGAATTATTATGTCATTGTCATCATCCTCATGCTTATATTGTGATGAAAGTCATCTTTGGCTTATGTGCATAGATGAACTTGGTATGATTATGACCAGTGATTATTCGGTATAATCATGACCATAATGTAACGAATGATGTGGTAAAAGTCCTCATTGGCCTGTAGTTCATTTATGGATAGTTGTTGGTATGATTATGACCAGGGTTTATTCGGTATAATCATGACCATTGATGATTATATGAATATCATTTGCCGTGGTGCAGGGATGATTTGATGATATGGTTTATTTATTAAGTTGAGTCTCAACAATAAAGTTGATGAAAAACTTTTTAAATCATAGAAAATAGTAGATTTTATTCTCTACTTGACTCTTCTAATGGATTGCTTATTTTCGCTGCAGTTGTTGATCTAAAAATTGTTGTCTATTGTATTCTATCAGTTGTTATACTGTTGAAGGCTAAGGATAATTTATTCTGCATTATCTTAGTCATAATAATTCTTACTGGGCTAGCTGAGCTCACCATTTTTTTCATTGTTCTTTTCAGGAAATGAGAATATAGCTGAGACGAGTCGGGGAATGGAGTGATGGTCCAGGATAAATGGCTTTAGTAGTCCTCACTATTCTACGGAATAATGTGATAATAATTGTAATGAGGACACCATTGAGTGTGGATATTGTCTAGATGACAATATTCTTGTTTAAACTCTCAGCTATGTTTTGTCGTAATTTACATGACTGTTGTGTAAGACCCCAACTTTTTGAATAAAGATTAAATTTTCTCGAAATATATTTTTGAATATTATGGTGTAAATTTGATATAATGTTATAGTTGTGGGTAATATTTACAAATTTTTCAAAGTACGCAAGTTGTTATATAATATTCGATTGGTCGGGGAATATTCGTTTTAACAGGGAATATTCGTACAACACCACAATCATTGGTGGACCCCCACAACGGAATTATTGTCGGATTGAGAAAATAAAAAAAATACTTTATGAAAATAACGGGGGAAGTTTTACCGTTAACTATTGAAACACCTGGTGTTAAAAGTACAGTAATACGCATGGTTGCATAGTAGCATACGGTATTGATTATTGATGCTTACGTGAGAAGTCACTCAGTTATACTTAATTATTACTCTACAATAAATCTTTGCGATCATATCTATCATATTATGGATTCAATTATGGTCAGTATCATCTGCATAAAATGTTTTTTTATTAAATTAATACTTGAGACAACAAAGTTATTCATATTATAAACTGCAATATTTACAATGTCTAGAAGTTTTGTCAAGGAGAGGTTTGGTCACCTAATTGCGCGCCAATAGGGAGAAATCTTTATTGAAAGCCCTCTTCTCCAGGAACGACACGGTTGATAAATATTGTGAGTTATAATATTAATGATGAATGTTGTTCGGAGTTGAATTTGGAGACGCGGACGTGATATTTCAAAATTTATATTTTTGATAAAAATAGTTTCATTATGTTGGAATTGTTTGTGTTAGTGAAAATCGACATTTATTCCGATGATAATTGATGTCTAGGGGTTATATTGATAAATCGGGTAATTTATCGGATAAATGAGCAATTAATTGCTACTAATTCACATGTTTATATAACTATTTGTTCACATATGTGTACTATTGAATCACATTATTTACTATTAGGGGAGTTGGTGCAAGATTGATAATACTTGCATGACTAAGTTAAAAATTGAGGTATAGATGGAGGTACTTATCTTGTAATTCGTATTTTTTCACATGATTATACTATTGATTCACATGATTGAACTATTGATTCACATTATTTACTATTAGGGGAGTTGGTGCAAGATTGATAATACTTGTAGGACTAAATTAAAAATGAAAGAAAAGTTGGAGGTATGTCTTTGTAATTTTCGAGTCCCAAAGCGTGCAATTATTGAAACTATATTTTCCTATAAATAGAAGCTCATTCTTCCTTCATTTCTCACCAATTCACAAAAGCTTTAGGCGATTATTATAGAGAGAAATTATAGAGAGAAAGAAGAAGAAAATCTGCTACTCACTATTCCAAAGATCCGGTTTTTCCAAGGTAGGGAGTATTATTTCTTTCTTATCTATGAAGAGAACTTCATTATTCCATTCTTTATTAATCTGTTGGAATAACTCAGATACGCTGTGCTACCCCTATACTTGGTGAAATTCTTCCATTTGTTCCATTCTTTATCATTCTCGTTGGAAAATCCATCGTTTACGCTCGTTCTCACGCCGGACCGGTTCCGTCTTTATTATTCTCGTTGGAATATCTTGTTCATGCGTTTTTGTGGGACTGATTCCGCCTTTATTATTCTCGTTGGAATATCCTGTGCATGCGTTATCTGCGGACTGATTCCGCCTTTATTATTACATTGGAATATATCACGTCACATGGCGTTTTCACGGGACTGATTCCGCCTTTATTTTTCTCATTGGAATATCCTCATCTGCATGCGCTTTACGGGACTGATTCCGTTATTTATTATTTCATTGGAATAACTCACTTTTGCTGTGCGTTCTATCGCATGCCTGGTGATTTCTTTTGTTATTCCATTCCTTATTATACTCAGTTGGTTAAAGTTTTGACTTCTATACTCCATGAAATTAGTGGAATATCCTTGATATTTGCGCTTCATCCAGTATCTTTTCATGGAAATATTCTTACGAGCATTCTTGAATTTTACTCTACGAAGCGAAGATCATGTTGACAATTTGGACGTTATTAGATCTTGGATAAAATAATTCTTGAACTTGTTTTATTGAATTCTTATATCATTGTCATCATCCTCATGTTTATATTTTGTTGAAAGTCATCCATGGCCTATAGTGCATAGATGGACTTGGTATGATTATGACCGTGGATTATTGATTGTAATCATGACCGTAATGTTACAAATGATGTGGTAAAAGTCCTCATTGGCCCGTAGTGCATTGATGGACGATTGTTGGCATGATCATGACCATTCTTCGAATACACAAATATTCTTGGCCCGTAGTGCATGGATAATTGTGGTCGTGATACTAAAGAATATCCTCGGCCGTAGTGCGAGGGTGATTCGATGATGTGGATTATTTATTAAAATCGAGTCCCAAATGATAAAAGTGATGAAAACCTTCTAAATCATAAAAGATAGTAGATTTTATTCTCTATTCGACTCTTTTAATGGATTGCTTGTTCATACCGCAGCTTAACTTGATGGTTGTTATATTGTATCGCTTTAACACTCGTTGAAGGCTAACGATAATATATTCTGCATTATCTTAGTCATAATATTTCCTAGTGGGCTAGTTGAGCTCACCCTTTTACTTTTATTATTCTCTTCAGGAAATGAGAACGTAGCAGGGACTAGTCGGGGAGCGGAGTGACGGACTAGATGATAGCATTAGTAGTCCTCACTATTCAGTGAAATAGTGTAATAATAATTGTAATAAGGACTCCTTTTGAGTTTGTATAATCTCTAGTATACAATATTTGTATTCAAACTCACAGTTTATCTTTTGTCGAATTGTACACGACAGTTGTATTATTAAGTTGTATTTGAATTTTGTACCATGTAAGTGGCGACCCAAGATGGGTGACGTATACCTAATTTTGGGGGCGTCACACTTGGTATCAAAGCTTAGGGATATGATCCCTGGCTAAGATGTGAGACTAGAACTAGGAGGGGAGAGACGGGGAATTCCTTCGCTAGTATGACCTACCTAAGTTTATTTGGTATTTGATTGGTCAGTCAGAGTATAGTGATAATATGTTGCATGTCAATTAACCCTTGTTTTGTGGCAGTGTTTGAAAATGGCATCCGAGAATGTTGAGAACATCAATGGAGCACAGGAGACCGTTGAGTCTCCACAGATCAATAACTAGGACAACGTGCATCAGGAAGGCGACAATCCTCATGCAAACAACAACACTAACCAAATGATGAACGATGGAATGTTCCAAGGCTTCATGCAATTCATGCAACATCAGGTGAGAGTGGCTCCTGTTCAAAATACAGGTGTAAACACAGGAAACTCTCGGACGGTCACCGCTAAATAGTTCAAGGAGCTGGGACCACCCGAGTTTATTGGAGAGCCTAAACTACTTAAGGCGGAAACATGGATAAAGCAGATCACCAAGATATTTGATGTCTTGGGATGTTCCGAGGAGCAAAAGGTTCCCTTCGCCACCTTCATGTTGCGTGAAGAGGCAAATTATCGGTGGGAATCAGAAACGCACCCGACTGGCCTTTTCAAGATGTCTTGGGAGAAGTTCCAAGAGCTATTCAACGACAAGTACTTTCCCGAAAGTATTCGTCACATGAAAGAGGTGGAGTTATCAAGTTGGAATAAACAAATATGACCGTGTCGCAATACGAGGCTAAATTTGCAGAGTTATCCCGGTTTGCATCCCATTTGGTCGATAATGAGGAGCGAATGACACGAATGTTTTTAAGAGGTTTGAAACCAGAGATACGTCAATATCTTATTTCTCATAAACTGTGTTTGTACTCAGATGTTGTAAATACGGCTCAGTAATTGGAACGCGGTAACGAGTCAACGCAACTAAGGGAAAGCAGCCGGAAGCATAAAAATACCAGTGGTAACAGTCATCGAAACGGTGACAACAAGAGTGGAGGGAATCAACATGCCAGAAATGGTAACCACTTCGGTGGTAATCATGGCCAAGACAGTAAAAATGGACATTTCAAGAAAAGGAGATTCAACAATGATGGAAAGACGCCAGCACCAGCAATCGTGGTTAAGGAAGGAGAACGACCACCTATCATATGCTTCAAATGCGGAGGGGAGGGATATATCAGTCCAAACTGCGCAATACCATCCAAAGCGTGTTATAATTGTGGAAGAGAAGGTCACCTAGCCCGATTTTTTCGTTCACCGAAGATAAGTTCAGCTAGGATGGAGGCACCAAAGGCCGTCTCAGAAAAGTCAAAGCCGGTAATGCAAGGGAGAGCGTTTGTTGTGACCTCCCAGAAAGCAAGGAACCCGAACGAGGTCATAACGGGTAAGTTTATCATAAACTCTAGCGAAGTCTATACCTTATTTGATACCGGTTCTACCCATTCTTTTATTTCTCCTACTTGCGCTCAATGATTAAATTTGACTCCGGAGAAATTAGACTTTGACTTATCTGATGAAACTCCATTAGGAGAAACCTTCATTACATCCACTATTTATAAGTCTTGTTTGATTCAAATCGGTAACCGCACGTTACCTGTCGATTTTATCTCCTTAAAAATACTTGCATTTGACGTGATTTTAGGGATTGATTGGTTAACTATTCATCATGCTAAAATTGATTGTTTTCGTAAAGTTGTTAGCTTTCATATTCCTAATAAACCTATTATGCGAATTCAAGCGACCAAACCATTAAAATCAATCACGGTCATCTCAAGCCATAAAGCTATTCGTTAATTAAAAAATGGATGTCAAGCTTTCTTAGCTCATGTCACGGATTTAAACAAAAATACGTCAAATTTGAAGGATATTTCTATTGTTAATAATTTTCCTGACGTATTCCCTGAAGAACTTCCTGGCCTACCCCCAGAGCGTGAAGTTAAATTTTGTATCGACCTTGAACCCGGTAAAAAACCCATTTCCAAAGCCCCATATCGAATGGCTCCTATTGAACTTCAGGAGTTAAAGACCCAATTGCAGGAATTGTTAGACATTGGTTTCATTCATCCTAAGACGTCTCCTTGCGGTGCTCTGCTACTATTCGTGAAGAAGAAAGATGGGAGTATGCGACTTTGTATTGATTATCGGGAGTTGAATCATGTCACCATCAAAAATAGTATACGCATTGCCACATATTGATGACTGTTTGATCGATTCTGAGGAGCACAATTTTTTCAAAGATCGATCTTCGTTCTGGATATCATCAGTTGAAGGTTAAGAATGAGGATATTCCAAAGACTGCCTTCAAAACTCGGTACGGGTATTATGAATTCTTAATCATGTCTTTTGGATTGACTAATGCTCCTGCTGCCTTCATGGATATGATGAATCGAGTATTCAAGGAATATTTGGATCACTTTGTGGTCGTCTTTATTGATGACATCCTTATTTATTCCAAAAGCCGTGAAGATCATGAGCAACACTTGAGGCTGATACTCTAAAAGCTTCGTGAATATAAGCTTTATGCCAAGTTAAAGAAATGAGAGTTACGGCTTGAGGAAGTAGCATTCCTTGGGCACGTAGTATCAAGTCATGGAATATCCGTTGACCCTAAGAAGAGATGAAGCTATTCAAAGTCGGGAGCAACCCAAATCAAGAATCAAGTCGTAGCTTTCTCGGTTTAGCTAGTTATTATCGGAGATTCGTGGAAGGATTTTCTCGAATCGCTACTCCATTAACTCAGCTGACTCGGAAAAATACAAAGTTCGGTTGGAGCGAGGAATGTGAGAAGAGTTTTCAAGAACTCAAAAGGAGACTCATTTCAGCACCTGTTCTAACAATACCATCTAGTTCAGAGGGATTTGTCATCTACAGTGATGCTTCGGGCAAAGGGTTAGGATGTGTTCTCATGCAACATGGGAAAGCCATAGCCTATGCCTCAAGACAACTCAAAGAATATGAGAGGAATTATCCTACTCATGATCTAGAGTTGGCAGCTGTTGTCTTCGCACTTAAAATTTGGAGGCATTACTTGTATGGAGAGAAAGTGGAGATCTTTACGGATCATAAAAGCCTCAAATATTTCTTCACTCAAAAGGAACTCAACATGCGACAACGACGTTGGCTTGAACTATTGAAAGATTATGATCATACCATCCAATACCATCCTGGAAAAGCGAACGTGGTAGCTGACACATTGAGTAGAAGATCATATGCGGGTACGAGTGCAATATTCACAACACAAAAGCCCATTTTGTGTGACTTGCAAAGGATGAAGATAGAGTTAAAGACTCCAGGGACCCATATGATGATGGCGAATATACGAGTAGAACTGACTTTAATCAATAAAGTTAAAGCTGCTCAAGCTATAGACCTGGATCTAATGCGTATGAAGAAGAAAGTGCAAGAAGGTGCTATGCCGGAAGCAAGAATCGATGAGGAAGGAATACTTCGAGTCAACTCTAGACTTTGTGTTCCTAACGACCACGATTTAAAGTATAAAATCATGATGGAGCGCACAACACACCGTTTGCAATCCATCTCGGGAGTACCAAAATGTATCGTGATCTTCGACATACATTTTGGTGGTGCAATATGAAGAGAGAGATAGCGAGTTTATCTCAAGGTGTTTAACTTGTCAACGAGTCAAGGCAGTATATCAAGTACCAAAAGGTCCATTGCAACCACTTGAAATTCCGAATGGAAGTGGGAGCACATTACCATGGATTTCGTTCTGGGGCTTTCCCAAAGTTTCTCAAGGCATAGATGCGATTTGGGTCATTGTTGATAGATTGACCAAGTCTGCTCATTTCTTACCGATACGAGAAACTTATACACTTGAACGTATGTACATAAACGAGGTTGTAAGATTGCATGGTATGCCAGCATCCATAGTTTCTGATCGAGACCCAAGATTCACTTCAAGATTTTGGGTTAGTTTGCAAAACGCTATGGGCACAGATTTACGATTTAGCTCGGCATATCATCCTCAGACAGACGGGCAGTCGGAGAGGACGATTCAAACTCTTGAAGATCTATTAAGACTCTGTGTCCTTGACTTCAAGGGAAGTTGGGACAAGTTCTTACCATTGGTGGAGTTTTCCTACAACAACAGTTATCAAGAAAGTATTGGCATGGCTCCATTCGAGGTGTTGTATGGAAGAAAGTGTCGTTCTCCAGTATGCTGGGAAGAGGTGGGTGAAGCAACGTTGTTGGGACCAGAGTTGGTACGTATGACTACGAAAAAGGTTCAAATGATCCGACAACGTATAAAAACCTCACAAGATCGACAAAAGAGTTATGCTGATCTTCATCGAAAGGACGTAGAATTCGATATTGGAGATCATGTGTTGTTACGTGTTGCTCCATGGAAAGGAGTTACAAGATTTGGAAAAAGAGGAAAGCTCAATCCTCGATTCATTGGCCCATTTTTAATCCTCGATCAAGTAGGAATTGTGGCCTATAGACTTGCGTTACCGCCAAGTATGTCTCGTGTTCATAATGTTTTTCACATATCCATGTTACGTAAATATGTGAAAGACCCGAACCACATTATTGAGTTAGAACCGGACGAAATAGAGGAAGATTTAACGTATAAAGAGGTTCCTGTTAAAATCTTGGATAAGAAGGAACATATTCTACGCTCCAAGGTTATACCTCAAGTCAAAGTTTTATGGAGAAACCACGATGTTGAGGAAATGACTTGGGAATTAGAATCTGAAATGAAATCAAGGTATTCTCACCTCTTCGACATACCAGGTACGCACCCTAATTTTGAGGACGAAATTTCATAAGAAGGGGAGGTTGTAAGACCCCAACTTTTTGAATAAAGATTAAGTTTTCTCGAAATATATTTTTGAATATTATGGTGTGGATTTGATATAATGTTATAGTTGTGGGTAATATTTATAAATTTTGCAAAAGTACGCAAGTTGTTATATAATATTCGATTGGTCGTGGGGAATATTCGTTTTAACGGTGAATATTCGTATAACCAAGATAATCATTGGTGGACCCCATTAACGGAATTATTGTCGGATTGAGAAAACGACAAAAATACTTTATGAAAATAACGACGGAAGTTTTACTGAATTAACTGTTAAAACACCCTTGTTAAAGGTACGATGTCTGGCGTGGTTGCATAGTAGCACACGGTATTGATTATTGATGCTTACGTGAGAAGTCACTCGATTATACTCATTATTATTCTACGATGGTTGTTGCATCATATCTATCATATTATGGATTCAATTATGGTCGATATCATCTGCATAAAATGTTTTTAT
This sequence comes from Panax ginseng, assembly GCA_020205605.1. Taxonomy (NCBI): domain Eukaryota; kingdom Viridiplantae; phylum Streptophyta; class Magnoliopsida; order Apiales; family Araliaceae; genus Panax; species Panax ginseng. The sequence continues at coordinate 30,307,829 of CM035138.1, read as the reverse complement.
TAAATTAATACTTGAGATGACAAAGTTATTCATATTATAAACGCAATATTTACAATGTCTAGAAGTTACATCGAGGAGAGGTTTGGTCACCTAATTGCGCCAATAGGGAGAAATCCTTATTGAAACCCCTGCTTTCACAGGAGCGACATGGTTGATAAATATTGTGAGTTATAATATTAATGATGAATGTTGTTCGAGTTTAATTTGGAGACGCGACGTGATATTTGAGTCCTAACTACGAAAATTAGTAAAAATAGTCTATAAACTCAAAATTTTCCTGGATTCACTATTTGGTCAAAAAGTCAATAGTTGACTTTTTCGGGAAAAATCAAACTTTAAAATTTCAAAATTTATATTTTGATAAAAATAGTTTCATTATGTTGGAATTGTTTGTGTTAGTGAAAATCGACATTTATTCCGATGATAATTGATGTCAGGGGTTATATTGATAAATCGGGTAATTTATCGGATAAATGAGCAATTAATTGCTACTAATTCACATGCTTATATAACTATTTGTTCACATATGTGTACTATTGAATCACATTATTTACTATTAGGGGAGTTGGTGCAAGATTGATAATACTTGCATGACTAAGTTAAAAATTGAGGTATAGATGGAGGTCTTATACCGTAATTCGTATTTTTTTTTCACATGATTATACTATTGATTCACATGATTGAACTATTGATTCACATTATTTACTATTAGGGAGTTGGTGCAAGATTGATAATACTTGTAGGACTAAATTAAAAATGAAAGAAAAGTTGGAGGTATTGTCTTCGTAATTTTGAGTCCCAAAACGTCTGATTATTGAAACTATATTTTCCTATAAATAAAGCTCATTCTTCCTTCATTTCTCACCAATTCACAAAAGCTTTAGAGCGATTATTATAGAGAGAAATTATAGAGAGAAGAAGAAGAAATCTGCTACTCACTATTCCAAATATCCGGTTTTTTCCAAGGTAGGGAGTATTATTTCTTTCTTATCTATGAAGAGAACTTCATTATTCCATTCTTTATTATTACGTTGGAATAACCTATATCGCTGAGCTACCCTATACTTGGTGAAATTCTTACATTGTTCCATTCTTTATCATTACATTGGAACATCCTGCATACATGCGTTCTACGGGACTCGGTTCCGCTCTTTATTATTCTGTTGGAATATCTTGTGCATGCATTTTACGCCGTACTGATTCCGTCTTTATTATTCATTTGGAATATCCTCGCTCATACATGCGTTCTACGTCGGACTGATTCCGCCTTTATTATTCTCATTTGAATATCCTGTTTATGCGTTTTTACTGGCAGGACCTAATTCCGCCTTTATTATTCTCATTGGAATATCATATCATGCATTTTACCCCGCACTGATTCCGTTATTTATTATTACTGTTGGAATAACTTTGCTGTGCGGTCTATCGCATGCCTGGTGATTTCTTTTGTTATTCCATTCCTTATTATACTCAGTTGGTTAAAGTTTTGACTTCTATACTACATGAAATTAGTGGAATATCCTTGATATTTGCGCTTCATCCAGTATCTTTTCGTGAAAATATTCTTACGAGCATTCTTGAATTTTACTCTCGAAGCGAAGATCATGTTGACAATTTGGGCGTTATTAGATCCTGGATAAAATAATTCTTGAACTTGTTTTATTGAATTCTTATATCATTGTCATCATCCTCATGTTTATATTTTATTGAAAGTCATCTGTGGCCTATAGTGCATAGATGGACTTGGTATGATTATGACCAGGGATTATTCGGTGTAATCATGACCGTAATGTTACAAATGATGTGGTAAAAGTCCTCATTGGCCCGTAGTGCATTGATGGACGATTGTTGGCATGATCATGACCATTAATGAATACATAAATCTTCGGCCGTGAAGGCATGGATAATTGTGGTCGTGATACTAAAGAATATCCTTGGTAGTAGTGCATGGGTGATTCGATGATGTGGATTATCTATTAAAATTTGAGTCCCAAATGATAAAAGTGATGAAAAACCTTCTAAATCATAAAAGATAGTAGATTTTATTCTCTATTTGACTCTTTTAATGGATTGCTTGTTCACCGCAGCTTAAACTTGATGGTTGTTATATTGTATCGGTTTAACATCTTGAAGGCTAACGATAATATATTCTCGCATTATCTTAGTCATAATATTTCCCTCTTGGGCTAGTTGAGCTCACCCTTTTACTTTTATTATTCTCTTCAGGAAATGAGAACGTAACAGGGACTAGTCGGGGAGCGGAGTGACGGACTAGATGATAGCATTAGTAGTCCTCACTATTCTGTGAAATAGTGTAATAATAATTGTAATAAGGACTCCTTTTGAGTTTGTATAATCTCTAGTATACAATATTTATATTCAAACTCACAATTTATGTTTTGTCGAATTGTACACGACAGTTGTATTATTAAGTTGTATTTGAATTTTGTACTATATAAGTGGCGACCCAAGATGGGTGACGTATACCTAATTTTGGGGGCGTCACATGTTGTATAATTAAGTTGTATTTGAATTTATGTACCATGTATCTGGCGACTCAAGATGGGTGATGTATACCTGTTTTGGGGGCGTCACACACTATCTAAATTTATATCAATTAAAGAGTACCCATATTTAAAAATACTAGTTGAACCTGTGCAATGCACGAGCTAGATTGAATAATGGATTTAATAATTTGTCAGATATTCATGTCAAAAAAGGACTGGAAATATGTACCAACGTTAACTCATATCCCACAATTTCAAATCAAGTAATGAGTTTAGTCAATATTAGAGAAAATAATTAAAGAGAAATACACACCTTGAACATTTGTTAGCAAAGTCCTTCTTATAAGATTATGTTGTTTAGAGTTTTTATCACTACATTTGGAAGAAGTAAACTTGCAACATATAAATACCTCCATTCCAATTCCCTCATTTAATGCTAAAAAAGATATCAAGAACTCCATCTAATGCTAAAAAAGTTCATTTTTTTTATAAAAATATTAGAACAAATATATACAATTAAACACTAAGCACAATCCCATTCAATTCACTACAGATTCAAGATAAAAAATCAAGTATAAGCTATCAAAATGACAAAAAATAAAATCACAATGCATGTAAAGTTCAGCGGTTCAGACATTTCTTTTGTTTATCACACCAACATTAAGAAACGAAATTTAGTTATTCAAATAATGTTTCCTTGTAATTACGGTGAACTCAGAATCCATCCAACTCTTTTGTTGTAACTGCTCAAACTTTAAAATATTTCATAAGCATTTATAAAACATATATGATGCAACATATTGTAAATGTAAAGTATACATATAACTATTATGATCAAACATATTGAGTGTAAAAAATAAGATGTGTAAATGACGCTAAAAAAAACTTGCACCTATTTTATGATTTAACCAACTAAGTACAAATTTTTCACGTTAAACTCTAAAGTTAATTATTGTATTTAAGTTCGAAACACAAATATTTTATTTGAATCAACATAGTAAAGAAGGTCTATAGACAGGGACGAAGCCACAAAGAAGATCGAAACCCCCCCCCCCACCCACCCCACCAAGATTTAAAATTTTGTAAGCCCCTCTTTTTCAAAGCATACGCAACTTCTTTTCTTTCGGCTGGAACTACCGAAATAAGCAAGGAATTAAAATAGATTCTTTGTTTTGATTGAAATTTGAAAGCAAGGAAGAAATTTGAAGATGATATAATATCATCCAATTCAAAGCAAGATTAAGGTTAGTACTCTGTTTATAGTGTTACATATGAAATTAGAAAGTAGTATTAGAAAGTTCATAATAAAGTTGTTGATATGATGCGAATTGCGACTGTAGTATATATCTAAGTATTAGTAAAGGAGCTTTGTTGTTGTTGTGCGGAGCAATAAGGGAGGAAATTATAGCATAAGAATAGGTGCAAACGCACATATGGTGTTTGTTAAAAGTCCTAATAGGGACTGTTTTGTTCAAATGTTGAAATTGAGTGGAGATTAATGTTAAGAATAAGTGTAAGGACATTATATATAGCTAATAAAATGGTTTGTATGAATTAAGTTAAGTGGAAAAGCTATTTTAAGAAAAACAACATGTTAATGTTAGTTTAAAAAACAGTTTTGGTAGAGTACTTTTGTCATTCTATAAAACTCATTTAGAATACTTGTATGGAGAATGGTATATTTTCTAAAAATAATTGTCATGTCCTTAATTTATAGCATACGAAAGTTTTGTTTTAAACTAACGAGTGGATTGTGAGTTATAAATTAGTCAAACTAGCACATCGATCATGGGGTATGCAGTCGACCCACAACAGCAATCGTGTGTTGGTTGTGCTGCGCTGCTGTGTATATGTTGGGCTGAGTAGTTTTAGTCTATAATTTTACCAATTTAAATTCTCCAATTCAATTAAGTTTTATTTCTAAAAAAAAGGATACATCATGTGAAAGCAACTTGCTATGTTTTATTGTTTTTGTCAAAATAAATTCTATTACTACATTATCTTTATTTTAGTAAAATATGTTTTGTAATTGTGGAACTTTACTTTTTAATGATGAATATATATTATGTTGTTAAAAAAATTATTGGCCCCCCTAAGATTAAATCCTGACTTCGTCCATGTCTATAGATTAAATAATAAATTTATAAAAATTAATAAATGAAAGAAATCTAATATGATATGTTGGACTAAGGATCCAAGTCTCTAATATTTACCTTTTTCACCAAACTACGTGAATATCTTATTCTCTTCATACAAGCAGTCAGGGTCATAACAAGGCTAATCTAAAAAATTGAAACACTACCAAATGAATTAAACAATTTGAAATAATTCATGGAAGTAAAATGCCTTAAGCCAAATAAATTCGTTGTAGGTGTTGTTACCAATGGCCAAAAAATAAATGAATGAGTAAGATTGTAAGAAGTAGGTATACATGTGACATTTTATCAAACACCTCATGCACAGTATCAAAATCTAAAAGAAAGAAATCTGTAATATGAGAAAATTCTAAACTTACCCGTGATAGTATTTTTCTTTTTTTGCGGTTTTAGTGAAATCTCCCACCAGAGTTCTTTACCTCCTTACACTGAAGTTTCTTAGCATATCCGATGCAATTTCATTCATCAATTTCATCACTTGGTGCTCTGATTACATGTTTTTGCTAGCAACACATTTATAGGGTTTTGTTTTTTATTTTTATTTTGCTCGGGGACTGAAGGGGAACTGAAGAGTAAAACAACAAATCGTCGAAGAGGAAAATAAAGAGAAGATGAGACGATCGTTAAGCTTTACGCGAATTTACGTATACTTATTGATTTAACCGACTTAACTCATTGAGTTTCCAAATTAAATTCAATTGCTGATGTCATATTACATCATCATTTATGTGTATTTATATATACTAATTGATAGCCCGTGCAATGCATGGGCTAGTTTGAATAACGGATTGTATAATTTGTTAAAATTACGATGAGAAAAATATATATTTTTTAAAATAATTTATTTTCATATAAACTTTTAAATATATTTTTACATGACATATCACTTAGCTTACATATGTAAATATATTGATTTTGGTAATATTGTTTCCACCTTTAATGTGATACACATTGTATTTTTAACTTAACAATAAGGAATATATATTTTTTATATCAAGTTCTCTTCTTATAACTTTTTCAATACATTTTTGTATGACATATGACTTACATTTTTGCATGGCATAAACTGCCGCAAAACTATACTCATAAGCTATACAATTCTTCTATATCATAAAATCAATACAAATTAACAATAATCAATAAGCAGCCAAAACAATAAAAATTTGCCCCAATAAAAGACGAACTAAATCAACAAAATATAAAGCAAACTGAAGCAATAAAGAGAATGAATTGGGCGTACAGTTTACAGATTTTGGAGTAATCTCAGGTAGGGTTGAGCAAGTAACTAAATTAGAACCGAAACCGCACCAAAAACCGCACGAACCGCACCAATTAAAATCGCACCAACGGTTCCAGCGTATGTGGCGGTTTTAGGTGGGTTGAATAACCAAATTTACGGTTCCGGTTTGGTTACTAGCCAAAATCACACGCATAAAAATCGAAATCGCACCATGTGTGTGTATGTATGTATTATCTCTAGTAAAATCTAAAGTTACTTTTCACTTGAACACACTCAAAGAAAACCTCAGTTTTGCATTGTTATTTTTTTAGCAATTGAAAGAAGATGGTTAGAGGTTATAAAGTCAAAAATTAAGCATTTGAGTTTTGAAATTTCGAATTTATTTGATGCATTACTAAAGGGTCTTATAGCTGAGGGGCCAAATTCATTGGTTCGAGCACTTGATGCATTGGTTAAGGTCTATGCTATAGTAGTAATAGTCTAATAGATTATTTTTGAAATTAGGTACAATTAGGATTATATTCTATAAGTCCTCCCTGTAATATATAAGATAAAATTTTATTCTATCTCCAGTATATACTTTTAATTTTTTGGGAACTAGATAAACCTTCTTACTTGTTATCGAATACATGATTTTCGTTGTTTTACATAGCGTATATTTTAGTTTTAAAGAATCATTCCTTTATTATAAGCTAAAACTATTTTATGCGTCTCATTGTTCTATGATTTGATGATGAATTTGACATGTTTGGCAGAAGGAGCTTTGTTTATATGATTGATATAATTCTCATTGCCAACTCTATCACTAAGTTAATTGCTCGATGTGAGCTATTTGTTAAATTCTATTGAAGGCTTAGACATTTTTGTTGTTTCAATTGGTTTTGGAACCGAAACCGCACCAATTGAAACCGAATCGCACCAATCACAAGCGGTTTCGGGTGCAGTTTTGGATTTTTCAAACTGCACCTAAGCGGTTTTGAGTGCGGTTTAGACTTCAAACCGCACCAAACTGCACCATGCTCACCCCTAAATTCTCAGGTGAGAATATTGTAGTCAGTTGAGTTTAGAGTATATGATGCAATCACAAAATAATCAGCTCTCACAATCGCAACCACAGTTCTAATATACATACATGCATCATTTATACAACTACGTAATTTGGAAGTTCTTACATGATCAACAATAAATATTACAACAATAATCATGCACCCATAAAATTCACAATCACACAAATCAAACCAAATTCAAAACTTTGATTATAAAATTTATTGTTTCCATTTTTTAAAATAAAATTTGGAATTATTTTGCAGCAATTGCTTTAACTCCTTGTATCTAATTTAAACCTCATTTGTAATTCAATTCTTCATTTACACATATTCCTATAACTATAAATTAAAATGATGCAAAAACAATAATAGAAATATCTCCTCTCTAAGGAAGGAAAAAAAATCTACTGAAATAAATTATTTTTTTCCAGCTAAATTGACATTAAAGTTTCCATTCCCTCTCATCTTACATTTGAATGATGATGAGTGTATCCAGTTTCAGTAGACAGGAATGACTAAAAATATAAAAAATACAAATTCAGCCATTTTTAAATGTAAAATGAAAACATAAATGAATCAAAAAATCTGGGTTTGGGTTTGGATTGGAAATGCTTACTGGATGAAACCATGGTGTTGACTCCTATCGTAGTTCTGAGCTACTGAGCTCTCTGTCCGAATAACCACTTTAGGAAGGGCAGTCCTCATCTTCTTGTATGAGCTCTCATCTGAGTTACTGAGTTAGAGCTATATTATTCCCCCCATTATATAGCAACTTAAGCAAATCAGTAATAGAATGCCACAAAATCAGAAAATCACCTCAATAATACAATCATAAATTAGTTACGATCTATAAATTTTTAGACTTGGATCAATGATAAATAGTGTGACAATAACTGTAATGAAAACTTAATTTGAGTTTGGATATTATCGTATTATGTACGATGTAATAATTGTATTCAAACTCACATTATGTGATCGTATTTTGAACGACAGTTTAATAGTTGGAATAGAAAAAATTGTATTTGAATTTTGTATCATGTTTTCTGGTGACTCATAATGGGTTGTGTGGACCTATTTTGGGGGCGTCACACACACAACCCGTGACTAAGATCCAATTTGATGGAGACTAGTACTATCTAAAAGCATTGTAAGACCCTGAATTTTATGAAATAAAATTATTCAATTTTTCTATTCAGTAAATGGTTAAATTGATAAAAAGTTAAAGTTAAGGGTAATATGTAAAAATTTTACAAAGTAAACAAGTTGTCATAAAATATTCGTTGTGTTGGGGAATATTCGTTTGATCGGAAAATATTCTTTTTGTCGGGAAACATTCGTACGACGGCGCAATCATTGACGAAATAACTGTCGGATATAGAAAGCGACATAAATAACCTTTTTATAAAAATAACGGCAAAACTTTTACTGTTAAACTGTTGAAATATCCGGTGATAAAAGAATAGTAATACACGTTGTTGTACAGTAGCACACGATATTGCACAATAGATGTGATTATTGATGCTTACATAAGAAGTCACTCAGTTTGTTCAATTATTGTCACAATATATCTGCACAATATTTTATATTATTAAATTAATATTAATTGAGACGACACAGTTATTCATATTATTATTTTCATTATTGACAATGTCTAGAAAGTTCTGACGAGGAAAGGGGTTAAGTTATTTAATTGCGCGCCATTAAGGAGAAATTCTTATCGAAAAGCCCCATATTTCCTGGAACGATCTGGTTGTCAATATTGTGAGTTATAATAATAAATGATGAATAATTGTTGAAAGATTAAAAATATGTTGATTAAAGATAAATGATTTGTGGTAAATATTTATTCAATTTTTGAGATAAATAGAGGGGTTTATTATGAGGTGTTTGTTATAAGTTTGTGTCAGGAATAAGCATGTGAATGATATTCCTATTTATATATGATTTGATTATGATATATATATGAATGAATATGCAAGTACGCTTGCATTAAGAAAAGTTGTAAAGTCCTTTGATAGATAATAGAAACATATGTACAAGGACTTAAAATGAATTGATCAAATGTGTTAGGTTGATCCTACATAAGCAAAACAGCTTTGTAAAGTCTTTAAAATAAAATGATGTACAAGGACTATAAATATAGAAAGATTAAGCATGTTAGGTTGATCTAATGATGTAATAGATAGGCTTGTCTGATCGTCGAGCACTGCACCAGAAATCGTAGTCTGCCAGGAGAGTCAAGAAAAACTCGAGAGTTATCGAGGCAGAATCGTTGTTTGTAAGATAGTAGATCTCAGAGTTCGTAAATTGCCAGAAGAGACGAGGAAGGATCGTAGTGTGTCGAGGAGAACTTCCTCAGGGCCGTAGTCTGCTGAGGAAGTCATGTTTAGAATCGTAGAGACAGCCTGCCTACGAGCCGACCGAGCATCTGCCAAAGACAAGTCAAGAATCGTAGACTACACTCAAAATCATAGAGTCTACTGATCATACCAAAGGCAAAGATCGTAGTCGAGCAAGATCATATGAAGATAAAAAGCACAACGACAAAAATCGTAGAGTGTCAAGATCCGATCTTGGAGTCGTAGTGTCTACACAGCCGAAGCTGAATTGTAGAGTGTAGAACTAAGACTTCAATAGATGTGCTCACAATGCCAAGGCAGAATCGTAGAGCAAATACGATTCTCAACAAATAAACACTCCCAGAATATCCAAAAGAATGAATCCTCTGGTTGGCAGTGCAAAGATACATCCCACCTGAAGGAAACCAGAGAGCACTCAACGAATGGTATGCAAGCTAACAGAAGATCCAAGCATCAACTCAATCAGCATCCAGATTGAGTTGTAAATCCATTCGAGATGAAGTCTTCCACAAGATGATCATAAGAAGACTTCAGTAACTGACTAAGGAAAGTCAGCAGATGCAGTAGCTGTCAAGTAAACAGAAGACAATGATCTTGGAAGCAACCAAGATCGTAGTGTTTTCCAAACAAAGAAAGAACTGATGGAGGATACACTGAGATACTGGTTAGCCTCTGAAGAACAAGGCTAAAGTGATTAAGCATTGGGTCAGTCCATTGATGATAAGTGAACGGGAGATCATAAGGAGAAAGCGAGCTGGACACGCCACAAATCTGAAGTGTCTTGCTATTCAGAAGGGACCAAAACAAAGAGTTAAGCCATCATTATCTAAGAGCTGTCGAGGCAAACAGAAGTGTTGAAGCACTGCACAAGAGAAGGAAGAGGTGTTCTACATTGAAGATCCAATCAACACTCTTCAAGATCATAGTGTTGTCTCTACCAGTCAACAAGACACTACAATCAGGTCCAAGAAGACATGCATCAGAATCGTAGAGTTTGAACAGTTGAAGATTGAAGCATTGGCAACGGTTCAATCTGAAGGTTGATATTCAGACAAAAGCTTATTAAGAGCATCGATGTAAAAGGACAAACTCTGATCAAGAAATCAGAATGGGGAAATAAAGTCGTCAACCTGCCCGAGGCATAAAAATGACATCTCTGATGGGGTAGGTGAAACATTAGACTGCAGTGTCAGAAAGTCATGTCATGTCACATCTGCAGTCTGCACCAAACAAGTCGAGATCTGTGAAGCAATTCAAAGAGCTTTCAACGGCTACGTTCCAATGTGAATATTGGGAAGGAGTATAAATCAGCTAAAACTTCAAAGATCAAGGGTTGCTGGAGTTGCTGAGTTTGGAGAATTGGTGGACTGATCTAACCAACGTAAATAGTGAGTGACCAATAAAGGTCCAAAGGCTCACTCTACGATCCACCAAGAACACTTAAAGACAGACAAAGAAAGAAGTAGAAGTGAGAGTTTTACAATGTAGAAGTGAGAGTTCTACTACAAGATGAGTGTTCTGAACTACCGAGAGAAAGAAGAGCATCATGTCATCTTGATGTCCATCATGGGAAGACTCTAAGTACCAGAGAGAAGAACTTACAGTCATCTTAGCAAGTCCATCATGAGAAGGCATCAAGTATCAAGAAAGAAGATCACCAACGCCATCATGGTGTCAAGCATGAGAAAGTTTCTAAGTGCCTAGCAGAAGAGCTTACAGTCATCTTAGAAACTCATTATGTGCAGCCATCAAGTATCAAGAAGAATGATCTTCAAGGCAGTTCATTAAGGGATCATCAGAAGTGGTTGAGTAACTGAAGAAGCTGAGCATCATGCAACACTCAACTGCACTTCAAGGATGATCAAGCCAAGCTGCTAAGTACAGAAGATGTTCAGAGCTTAAAGACATCTTAGCAGCTTAGTACCAACTCCAACAAATAAACAAACAACTCAATAACAAGAAGCCAGGGCCTGAGGGGTCCTTGTCTGGAGGGACTAAATGAAGTTCCAAGCCTGCTGGGCTTGAAGAGTTCCTAGGGAACTAGAGAAGTTCTAAGGCTACTGGCCTTGAAGAGTTCTTAGTGAACTAAAGTCCCAAGGCTGCTGGCCTTGAAGGAATCTTAGTGATTCAGGGTGTTGCCCTTCCTTAGTGAAAATCCTACTAGTTGAAAGCAGAAGAGTGGATTAGGAGCTTGAGTCTCTGAACCACTTAAAACCCCTTGTGTCTTTTACTTTATGTCATAGTATGTATGATTATAAATATATCAATGAAGGGGATCTTTTACTTATTTCGTTGTGCTTGAAAAGATTCTTATGTTTGTCATATGCTAAATCATTAGCTATACAAAATAAAAGGAGGTAAGTATTTGAAATTAAAAAAGGATCTATTCAACCCCCCCTTCTAGATCTATATTGTGCCTACTGGGAACTAACAATTGGTATCAAAGCAGGTTCTCATGCTATATTCAAAAGCTAATCGCTTTGAGTCTGATCCTAGGCACAAACATTGTTCTAAACTTAGTTTAGTAGTAAGTCACTTGTTATATGAAGATGAGCTCACACGTTGGAAATTCTGTGTACAGGTAAATGTATATATACACCTGAAGCTGCTCAAATTGGTCTATGTTCCTGATAGCCATAGCAACAAGACCAATACTTGCTCACGGTCAATCTTATAGTTTGAAGACCAGGCTAGAAAGCTCAATAGACATCAAAAGGAAAGAGTCAAACATCCACCAGCCTGAAAACATGAAAAGGCCATACATGCTAAGAAATAATTATCCAGAGAAGAAAGAAGAACTTCTCAAACATGTATATGGTCAACCAGAAACTAGATGTAAACCTTGTGAACTCAAGGATGTCAAAGAACTAAATGTTAGTTCCCGGAGGCACAATAGTTATCTAGAAGGGGGGGTTGAATAGATATTTAAAAAATCTTTTCGCTTTAACTTGTAAGTTGATGATGATTAAAACTTTAGCGGAATTAATGTTTGTTTTAATCTCCTTTAAGATAGTGAGTTTATGAGAGTGAGGCAGTTATAGAAATTATGGCAGATATAACAAGAATGTAATAGACACAGTCGTTTTAAGTGGTTCAGAGCAGTTAAAGCTCCTAATCCACTCTTCTACTCCTCGAGTAGGAAATCCAATGAGGATGTCTTTTACACTTTCTGAATCACACAGATTACTTCTAGACTAGCAGTCTAGGAACTTCTTAGTTCACTCTTGAACTCTTCAAGTCCAGCAGACTTGGCTCTTTTACAGTTCACTTAGAACTCTTCAAGTCCTTCTGACTTGGAACTTTTTCTTCAGTTGACTAATAGATGTTGAGTTCTTGATGGTTGCTACTCAGTTGTTGTTTAAGCACTTGCTACTCAGTTTTCTCAGATCGTAGAGTTGAGCGTTGAGAGTTCTTGTACATCTTTGTTCAATGCTTGCTTTTTATCTCACATCTGCTTGATTTGTATATATGTGATCTTGAAAACTATCCGTTGGATCCATCCGTTGAAGCATTAAATGTGTTTGACCTTTCTGTTCTTTGATGGAGACTTTTTTTCACATCTTCTGAATTGCATTCTAGCCCACTGACACAACAGACTGATTTCTCACTGAACACCTGAAAAGGTGTTTTCCCCTTTACCAATGGTACTTTCCTTAGCTTCTTCAATACGCTTCTTTGTTGCATACTAAGGATATCTCTTATGTCTTTGGGACTGGTGAGTACTAGAACGTTTAGAATCCATTCCTCATATGTTGGAGTTTGTCTCCACATAAAACGTGAGGCTTGATGCTTCTGACGCAAGATAGATGATACTCTACGATTCAGATCGTGGTACTCTATGATTCAGATCGTGGTGACTTGTCTCCTTAGTGCTTGGTCTGATGCTATCAGCCGAGAGCACTACGATTTCTCTTAAGTACTTGCACACTACGATCTTCGCTTGCTTGAGTTGTAAACTCTACGTTTCTGAGAGCACACTACGATCTCTGAGTTGGCTCGGCAAACGTTGGGACCACTCTACAATTTCCGAAGAGGCCCTTCAAGGCAAGCACACTACGATCATCTCAGCTCTACGATCCTGCTTTAGCTTCTGCATTCAGTTGATCAGCTGGATAGACTACGATTCTTTGAAGCCAAACTATTACATCTCAAGATCAACCTAACAGCTTTGATCTATCTATTTATTCATTCAATTACAGAATGATATACATTAAGAGCTTAGATCAACCTAACAATTTTGATCTATCACTAAGTCCTTGTACATATATTTCTTGAAGGACTTTACAAACACTCACGAGCATTTATATTTTAACATCAAATCAACATATGCATTCTCCCAATAATCTCCCCCTATTTAATGTTGACATAACGAAGGAGATTTGTTGTCATGATTATTAGTGTCTAGATGCAATTTCAGGAAAGTAAACATGACTTAGTATTTCAGTGAGCAGCTAAACTTTTTAGAGAATAAGCATGAATTTATTGATGTTCAAAGAGTAATACAATTTAGCTTTACATCAATAAGAATTTAAACTTTCACTTATCTCTATTTCTTTGGTCTTTTGCGTGGAGGATTTGCATATTCCTCAGCCCTTCTTTTTCTGCTAGCTTCATCCCTTCTGGCTATCTCTTCCAGCTCACTTGGGCTTATCCTTGGGTTGTGATCATGCCTATTCATGAATGCAGGATCTCCAATTGGCATTCTTAGGCCTGTAGTGGTCACATTTTGTGAGCTGATAGTTGGCCCTTGACTCTTTATTGGCTGAGCCATTAAAACTTCCTGCTGATCAGATCGTTGAGTCTGATTGCTTGATCGTGGAGTCTGTTGATAGCTTCCTGAAGCTTGAGTGTGGAATTGTCCTCTGCCTCTTCCCCTGGCTTCCTTGACCTCCTCTACCTCCTTCTTTTCCCCCTTTATTTTCCCCCTTTATGTCAGCATCAAGGCCTTGGACAAGCTCGTTGAGTTGACTCTGAGTTTGAGCAATGTCCTCACGATTTTCCTTTATCAAAGCTTCAGATCGAGCGTCCCTGGTTTTGAGGATGACTAGAACATTGTCAGTTTGTTGTCTTTGGTTGATGTAGAATTGTTGAAATTCTTTTACGGAGGTTTGCAGATTGATGATGCTCTCCATCATAAGGTTATTCTGAGTTTCTTGAGTCTTTTGTAAGATCAAGACAACATCCCGATGCCTTTTAGCTGCTTGAAAGTGGATGTCATCCCTGTCCTTTATGTTTTGAAGCATTTCTTTGATGATCGCTTTAAGCATTTTAGAGAGTTCAGAGCTTAAAGAGTGTGGAAGAGTATTAGCAACATTAATCATTGTTGTTAATCTCAGCTGAATAAGTGCAGTGTGGTCTTCAACACTCTCATCGAGTTCTTTGATCACTTTCTTAGACATTACTGACAAATCAGCTTTTGTAGACAGCTCTGACAGAATTTCATTCAGTTGGGGAGTTTGTGAGGAAGGGGGTGTTCTCTGGTATTGATCTTGCAATGAGTAGAGGGCAAGATCGAGATTGAAGTATTCTTTGACGGATGAGGAGGGAATATCTGATGGAGGGGCATGTGTTTGGGTGTCTGAGTTTGGTGGCTCTACGATTTAAGGTGGAGACTCTGCAATGGGGCTAGAGTCAGTGATCGTAGAGATGATGGGATGTGGTAGCATTATGAAGTTTGGACTATCTGGTTCATCAATTACAGAATTTTGGGATTCTGTAACTGGGAGTTAACTTGGTGGATTTAGAACGACTTCCAACCAGCTTGGAAATTCATAGAATTGGCTGGAAAAAGATAGTGGATAATGGTTTACTCTGAAAAGAATTGGGATAGTTAATACCTCATGCACCATTCTTGAGGAGGGTTCATTTGAGATGAGCTTCTTGGAAAATTTGAAGGTGCCTGGAAATCCATGAGCTAGCACAGTGATGGCTGGATATTCTTTGAAGCTCCAAAACATGTGGTTCCATGAGTTTAGGATTTGGGCTTGATGATATGGCATCATGGGTAGGTAATGTGACACCCCCAAAATAGGTATACATCACCCATCTTGAGTCGCCAAATACATGGTACAAAATACAAATAAAAATTTAATTATACAACTGTCGTGTAAAATACGACAAAACATATGCTATGAGTTTTAATACAAATATTGTCAACTAGACAATATCCACACTCAATTGAGTCCTCATTACATTTATTATCACTTTATTTTATAGAATAGTGAGGACTACTATGACACCATCTCGGACCATCACTCCATTTCCCGACTCGTCCCGGCTATGTTCTCATTTCTTGAAGAGAACAGTGAAAGAAAGGGTGAGCTCAACTAGCCCAGTAAGAAATATTATGGCTAAGATAATGCAGAATAATTTATCGTTAGCCTTCAACAGTGTTAAACTGATAAAATATAACAAACATCAAGTTTAACTACAGCGGAACAAGCAATCCATTAAAAGAGTCAAGTAGAGAATAAAATCTACTATCTTTTATGAGTCGTCAAAATACATGGTACAGATACAACTACAACTTTATTAATACAACATAAAAACTGTGAGTTTAAATACAAATATTGTCATCTAGACAATATCCACACTCAAATAAGTCCTCATTACAATTATTGATACATTATTTTACAAAAATGGTGAGGACTACTAAAACGACTTTCTAGAACCTTCATTCCATACCCTGACTAGTACTCGCTACATTCTCGCCTCCTGAGAAGAAAAATGGAACAAAAGGAAAAGGGTGAGCTCAACTAGCCCAGTAAATAATATTATGACTAAGATAACATAGAACAAATTATCGTTAGTCTTCAACAGGGAAAAATCTAATACAATAGACAACCACTTTTAAATCAATATTCGCAGCGGAAATAATAATTCATTAGAAGAGTTAAGTAGAGAATGCAAACTACTATCTTCTATATATGAATTTAAAAGTTCATCGTCGATATTTTATCCCTGTAACATCAATCAATATATATCTGGAATTAAATATTTGTCTTTGCACTACAGGCCAAAGATATTCATTAGTTGGTCATGTTCATCTAAACATCTGTTCATCTTTGCACTACGGGCCAAAGATATTCATCAGAAAATCATTTATCTTTGCACTACATGCCAAAGATATTCAGTAATATCATCATTTAGGACTAAGGATGACGAAAAATATTTTAAAGGAAACGAATCCAGTGAAACAAAATAACAAATATTAAGGATTCGTATTTCGGTTTATCCATGTCCAAAAATACCTCATAAATAATCATAGTGGAGTAAAATTCAAGAATGATCAAAACATGGATACAATCAAAGCTAATATCCATAATAGATATTTTAGATAAAAAACGAAACATTTAATTTTTCTGTAAATAGTGTCGTATACGTGAATAGTGCCGTATACGTGAATAGTAACCCCGACACTAAAAGACAAGAATTTCACAAGAAAAATACTCCCAATATTTTGGCATAATGATATTGAAAGAAATAATATCATTTTTTTAAAAAAAATATCCATTACCTCGTAAAGACAGTACTTCTAGTTGAAACACTGGATATAGGCTATGACTTGAACTTGTACCGTATAGCAACACTCAAAGTATTAAAATACTCACAAGAATACGCTCAATATATCGAGAGAGAAAGAGAGAGAAAACTTCAGTTTCTGGTGTGATTTTCAATTCTAACCTAAGCACCCTATTTATAAGAAAATGCTTAGAACACCAAAGCAGAAAATTAAATATAATATAAATATATATATATATATACAAATTTCCTACGTACACCTTTGGCAACTGAATTCAGTCCCTAGCACATATTAATGATGCTCTCAAAATGTAAAAAACGTTTTTATTAATAAAAATAAATAAAACTTCCAAAAATCAATTATTTCAGAACTTCAGAACTTCAATAATTTATAATAAATAGCTCTTTTGTCAGAAAAATTCGAACCACATGTCTTTCTATAGGAAATTTCATTATCTACAACTTTGCAGAAGAAAAGTTTTCCAAATTCCAAACAGAAATTGACCGAAATCCACAAACGGACGATTTTACAGGCTATAATTAAATTTCAGTCAAGAAATGGGCCCACAGACATGTTTAACATGTTTTAAACAACTTTTGCAACAAAAATACTCTTTCTCCTCATATACTCATATATCCCACATTCATTGTAAAAAAATATCATCATTATTATATTATAATAATATAATAAAATATTATTTTATCAGAAAAGATAAAATATCGATTTTCAATAATTGTCACTTTAAAAATTTCCTCCATCTATATCCACATAAAATGAATATTTTCCTCATCATATAAATCAATAATTAATTATTCACAAATAATATTACGAATCACAATCGATAACGAGACAGCCTCTGTGAGAAGGGGCTTTCCAATAAGGATTTCTCCTATCTTGGCGCCGCAATTAGGTGACCAAACCTCTCCTTAGATGTAACTTTCTAGACATTGCCAATAATGTTATCTAATAATATTATTCGGATAATATAAATTATTACTTTGATAATGGAAAATACTTGTGTAGTGACACATTATTGAACAACAAGAATATAAAATATCAACGTAGCAATTATTGAATCAATAAAATAAAATATCGAATAAGATTCATCGTAATAATTATTGAGTAGTGCCTTCTACGTAAGAATCAATAATTGGTACAATAACGTAAAGCTTCTTGGCAACAACGCGTATTCTTGTGTTTTTTAACCGTATTCCAACAATATTAATCTGTAATAACTACGTCCGTTATTTATAAACGACTTATACTTGTCGCTTTCTTCATCCAATCGCTTTTTCGTTATTATATGGGGCCACACAAGGTCAAGGTCATCGTCGCAAATATTCCCCGATAGTAAGAATATTCCACGACCAAACGAATATTCTCCGATAAAAATGAATATTTTATAACCACTTGCTTATTTAAAATATTTGCGCATTTTACCCATAACTAACCACATTAATCAAATCAACCCTTACTATTTTAAAATAATAAATATAGGAAATTTAATTTTATTTATAATAAGTTGGGGTCTTACAATATTCGTGTATTCATCAATGGTCATGATCATGCCAACAACTGTCCATTAATGCACTACGGCCAATGAGGACTTTTACCACATCATTTGTAACATTACGGTCATGATTATACCGAATAATCCCTGGTCATAATCATACCATGTCCATCTATGCACTACAGGCCACATATGACTTTTAACATATTATAAACACGAGGATGATGACAATGATATAAGAATTCAATTAAACAAGTTCAAGAATGCTCAGAAGAATATTTTCATGAAAAGATACTAGATGAAGTGAAAATATCAAGGATATTCCACTAATTTCATGGAGTATAGAAGCCAAAACTTTAACCAACTGAGTACCAACTGAAATAGATGTCGATTTCCATTAACACTAATAATCCCAACACAATGGAACTATCAAATTCATCTTTAATCAACACGAACTTATTCATCATTAATATTATAACTCACAATATTTAACAACCAGGTCATTCCCAGGAAAGAGGGGGCATTCCGATAAGATTTCTCCTTATTGGCGCAATTAGGTGACCAAACCTCTCCTTGACAGAACTTCTAGACATTGTCAATATTGTAAATAATAATATGAATAACTTTGTCGTCTCAATTTTGGATTTAATAATATAAAATATTATGCAGATGATACTGTGACAATAATTGAATCAATAATATGAGAGATATGATGCAGCAATTACTGTAGCAATAATTGAGTATAACTGAGTGACTTCTCACGTAAGCATCAATAAGTAATACCGTGTGCTACTATGCAACCACGTGTATTACTGTACTTTTACTACCAGGTAGTTCAACAGTTTTAACGGTAACACTTCCACCGTTATTTTTATTAAAAGATAATTCTGTCGTTTTCTTACTACGACAATGCCTCCGTTGTGGGGTCCACCAATGATTGTGCAGTTGTACGAATATTCCCCGACCAATTGAATATTATATAACAACTTGCATACTTTGTAAAATTTATAAATACTACCCACAACTATAACATTATATCAAATGCACACCATAATATTAAAAAAATATTTTGAGAAATTTAAATCTTTATTCATAAAATCTGGGGTCTCACAATCTCCCCTCCTTATGAAATTTCGTCCTCAAAATTTACGTACGTACCTGGGAGAAATGAAAGAGTGGGTAGAACCGGTATCAAATAAAGTATAAACTTCGCTAGAGTTTATGATTAGCTTACCCGTGATGGCCTCGTTCGGGTTCCTTGCTTTCGGGAGGTCACGACAAATGCTCTCCTTGCACCAATCGGGCTTTGACTTTTCCGGGACGGCCTTTGGTGCCTCCATCCTAGCTGAACTTGTCTTCGATGAACGACAAAATCGGGCTAGGTGACCTTCTCTTCCACAATTATAACACGCTTTGGATGGCATCGCGCAATTTGGACTGGTGTGTCCCTCCCCTCCGCATTTGAAGCATATGATAGGTGTTCTTTCTTTTTCCTTAACAACGGGTGCCGGTGTTGACGTCTTTCCATCATTGTTGAATCTCCTCTTCTTGAAATGTCCATTATTATTGTTTTGGCCCTGATTTCCATCGAAGTGGTTACCATTTCTGGCCTGTTGATTCCCTCCACGCTTGTTGTCACCGCTTCAATGATCGCTTTCTCACTTTGGTATTATCATTTTGCTCTTTGCTTCTCTTTTGGTTTGCGTTGAATCGTTATCGCGCTCCACCAATCGAGCCCTATTTACAACATCCAATACAAACACGCTTTATGAGAAATAAGATGTTGACGTATCTCCGGCTTCAAACCTCTTAAAAACATTCGCGCCATTCTCTCTTCATTATCCACCAAGTGGGACGCAAACTGGGATAACTCCGTAAATTTTGCCTCGTATTACGACATGGTCATATTGTTTTGCTCCAATTTGATAAACTCCACCTCCTTCATGTGACGAATACTTTCGGGAAAGTATTGTCGTTGAACATCTCTTGAACTTCTCCCAAGACATCTTCATGACGGCGGGTTGAGTACGCTTTTACCGATTCTCACCAAGAATCTGCCTCTCTCCAAGAATAACATAAAGGAGGCAAAGGAACCTTTACTCCTCGGAGCATCCCAAGACATCAAATATCTTGGTGATCTGCTTTATCCATGCCTCCGCCATAAGTGGTTTTGGCTCTCCCTTAAACTCCTAAGTGGTCCCAGCTCCTTGAATCGCTTTTAGCGGTGACCGCTTCGAGAGTTTCAAAGATTTCCACCTACATTTTGGATGAGCCGCTCTCGCTTTTGCTATTGCATGAATTGCATAAAGCCTCCGAATAATCCATCATTCATCATTTGGTCAAGTTGTTGTTTGCATGAGGATTGTCGCCTTCACGATGCACATTCTCCTCGATTATTGATATGTGGAGACTCAACGGTCTCTTGTGCTCCATTGCTATTCTCAACATTTTCTTGGATGTCATTTTCGAACATCGCCACAAAAAAAGGTTAATTGACATGTAACATAATATCTCTAAACTCGACCAACCAATTTAAATACAAAATAAATTTAAGTAGTCATACTAATGAAGGAATTCCCCTCCTCCCTCTCCTAGTTCTAGTCTCACATCTTAGCCAGGGATCATATCCCTAAGCTTTGATATTAAACCGTGACGCCCCAAAATTAGGTATACATCACCCATCTTGGGTCGCCAGATACATGGTATGTAATTCAAATACAACTTACTAATACAACTGCCGTACAATACGACAAAACATAAACTATGAGTTTGAATACAAATATTGTCTACTAGAGATTATACAAACTCAAAAAGAGTCCTCATTACAATTATTATCACACTATTTCACAGAATAGTGAGGACTACTAAGGCTATCCTCCGGACCATCACTCCGCTCCCCGACTGGTCCCCAAATTTATATTCTCATTTCACGAAGAGAATAAAGAAAGAAAGGGTGAGCTCAACTAGCCCGGTGAGAAATATTATGACTAAGATAATGCAGAATAAATTATCATTAGTTTCCAACAATGTTAAACTGATAAAATATAATAGACATCAAGTTTAACTGCAGTGGAACAAGCAATCCATTAAAAGAGTCAAGTGGAAAATAAAATCTACTATCTTTTATGATTAAAAAGGTTTTTTATCACTATTATCGCTGAGACTCAGCTTAATAAATATTCCACATCATCGAATCACCCCTGCACTATGGCCAAGGATATTCTTTAGTATCACAACCACAATTATCCATTCACTACGGGCCAAGAATATTTGTGTATTCATTAATGGTCATGATCATGCCAACAACTGTCCATCAATGCACTACGAGCCAATGAGGACTTTTACCACATCATTTGTAACATTACGATCATGATTACACCGAATAATCCCTGGTCATAATCATACCAAGTCCATCTATGCACTACAGGCCACAGATTACTTTCAACATAATATAAACATGAGGATGATGACAATGATATAAGAATTCAATAAAACAAGTTCAAGAATTCATTTGTCCAAGAACTACTAATGTCCAAATTGTCAACATGATCTTCGCTTTGTAGAGTAAAATTCAAGAATGATCGTAAGAATATTTTCATGAAAAGATATCGGATGAAGCGCAAATATCAAGGATATTCTACTAATTTCATGGAGTATAGAAGTCAAAACTTTAACCAACCGAGTATAATAAAGAATGGAATAACAAAAGAAATCACCATGCATGCGGTGCTTGCGATGTATGAGTTATTCCAATAGAATACTAAATAACGGAACCGTGTCAAAGCGAAATTGCATGACCGAGCGGATGTTCCAATGTAATAATAAAAATGGAATAACAACGAAATCACCATGCATGCGGTGATTGTGATGATTGTGTTATTCCAACATAATACTAATAAGGATTTTAATCAGTCCCATAAAAACGCATGCATGTGATATTCCAACAGATTAGTAATAAAGATTTTAACTGTGTCCGGCGTGAAACGCATGCATGTGATATTTCCAACAGTAATAGTAAAGACTTTTAATCGGTCCTGTAAAACGCATGCACAAGATATTCCAATGTAATAAGAAAGACGGAATAATAGAAGAATGTCACCAAGTATAGGGTAGATCATGATACAAAAGTTATTCCAATGTAATAATAAGCAATGGAATAACAACAGCCTCTCTTCATGAATAAGAAAGAATAACACCCCTTACCGTGATAAAAAGAAGAACTAATTAAAGAAGTAAGTGAAGTAGCGAGTAATACTTTTCTTCTTTCTCTCTATAGTTTCTCTCTCTAGAGTTTCAATGAATTCGTAAGAAATAATGAAGGAATGAGCTTCATTTATAGAAGAATGGAATGCATAAGAATTAACCCATGAAACGGTCCAGTTTGATTTACTTTAATCGGAAGGTCCATAATTAAAGCAAAATCTTTTATATAAAATATAATATATTATATATATATATATATAACATCACCACCTTTGGTGCAATCAATGATAATTTGACTTTGACGAAATTATAAAAAATGCATGGATGCAATCGTTGCTTAATTCATGGAGAAAAACTTTGAGACTTACAGATGCTTAAATTCAAACCATCATCCAATAAAAATAAAGCAACAAAAATAAAATATACTATATATATATAAACACATGCTGCATACATATATTATATACACCACTTGGATTTTTTTTCTTCCCCCCCGTATTCCACATCAACTCCCCACCTTCTTACCACTTTTTAAACATAATATATATAATACTAATACTCAATCCATCAATTCCACTTTTGCACCATTTTCCACTCACACACACATAATATTATATATATATATATATATATATATATATATATTCTATCCACCACACACATTACAAACTTATATATATAAATACCCCCAATATTTTAACAACATTTATCATCATTATTATAATTCACAATATTAATCGACCAGGTCGTTCCCAGGAAAGAGGGGGCTTTCCAATAAGGATTTCTCCCTATTGTCGCGCAATTAGGTGACCAAACCTCTCCTTGACAGAACTTCTAGACATCGTTAATATTGCAAATAATAATATTAATAACTTTGTCGTCTCAATTATTGATTTTAACAATATATAAAATATCGAATATAATTGAATCAAATAACGTGAGATACTATGCAACAATTACTATAGCAATAATTGAACAAGACTGAATGACTTCTCACGTAAGCATCAATAATCAATACCGTGTGCTACTATGCAACCACGCGTATTACTGTACTTTTACTACCAAGTAGTTCAATAGTATCAACGGTAAAACTTCCACCGTTATTTTTATAAAAATACTTTTGTCGTTTTCTCAATCCGACAATAATTCTGTTGTGGGGTCCACCAATGATTGCGCCGTTGTACGAATATTCCCTGCTAAAACGAATATTCCCCGACCAATCGAATATAATATAACAACTTGCATACTTTGCAGAATTTATAAATACTACCCACAACTATAACATTATATTAAATTTATTCCATAATATTCAAAAATGATAAATATAGAAAAATTCATCTTTATTCAAAAAGTTGGGGTCTTACATCTGGGGTAGGCTAGGAAGTTCTTCGAGAATACGTCAGGAAATTTAGTAACGATAGAAATATCATTTAAAAACTGTGACTCTCATCCAAGACTTGGATAGTACGTCACATTGATACCTATCAACTTGCCACCGTCATTCACAGCGTCACCTACGGAAAGTTTGGCTTTGGCACATTCCACACAAGGAAGTCACTAGATAAAGGCTCGGGACTCTTTACTTATGGCTTGATATGACAGTGATTGACTTTAGTGGTTTGGTTGCTTGAATTCGCATAATAGGTTGGTTAGGAATATAAAAGCTATCAACCTTATGAAAAGCATGATGAGTAGTTAACCAATCGATTGCTAAAATCACATCAAAGACAAGTATTTTCAAAGAGATAAGATCGATAGGTAACGTGAGGGTATCGATTTGAATCAAATAAGATTTATAAACAGTAGAGGTAACGAAGGTTTCTCCTAACGAAGTTTCAACCGATAAGTCAAAATCTAATCTCTCCGGAGTCAAATTTAAACGTTGAGCGCAAGCAAGAGAGATAAAATAATGGGTAGAACTGGTATTTAATAAGGTATAGACTTCTCAAGAATTTAAAATTAACTAACCCGTGCTAACTTCGTTCGGGTTACTCGTTTTTTGAGAAGTCACGAAAAATGCTCTTCCTGAAACCACCGACTTTGTTTTGTCCGTATCCGCCTTTGGTGCCACCGACCCAGCTGGACTTGACTTTGGTGCACGACAAAATTGGGCTAGGTGACCTTCTTTTCCACAATTGTAACATTCTTTGGATGGCATCGCGCAGTTTGGACTAATGTGTCCCTCCCCTCCGCATTTGAAGCATATTATAGGTGGTCCTTCTCCTTCCTTAGCAATGGGTGCTGGTGCTGACGTTTTTCCATCATTGTTGAATCTCATCTTCTTGAAATGTCCACTCTTATTGTCTTGGCCATGATTACCACCGAAGTGGTTACCATTTCTGACATGTTGATTTCCTCCATGTTTGTTGTCACCGCTTCGATGACTGCTACTACTGGTATTATCATTTTGCCGGCTGCTTTCTCTTGGTTGCGTTGACTCGTTATCGCGCTCCAATAACTGAGCCCTATTTACAACATCTGAATACAAACACAGTTTATGAGAAATTAGATATTGACAAATCTCGGGTTTCAAACCTCTTAGAAACATCCGCATCATTCTCTCCTCATTATCAACCAAGAGAGACGTTAAACCGGACAACTCGGCAAACTTAGCCCAGATCTTTGCGACACGGTCATATTGTTCTGCTCGACTTGATGAACTCTACCTCTTTCATGTGATGAATACTTTCGGGAAAGTACTTGTTATTGAATAGTTCTTGGAACTTCTCCCAAGACATCTTCAAGCTTGGCGAGTTGAGTATGCTTCTGATTCCCACCAAAGATCAGCCTCTCTCCTCGCAACATAAAGGTGGCAAAGGGAACCTTTTGCTCCTCGGAGCATCCCAAGACATCAAATATCTTGGTGATTTGCTTTATCCACGCTTCCGCCTTAAGTGGTTTTGGTTCTCCAATAAACTCCGGTGGTTCCAGCTCCTTGAACTGTTTAGCAGTGACCGTCCGAGAGTTTTCAATGTTTCCACCTATATTTTGGACAGGAGCCGCTATCGCCTAATGTTGCATGAATTGCATGAAGCCTCTGAACATTCCATTGTTCATCATTTGGTCAGTGATGTTGTTTGCATGAGGATTGTCGCCTTCCTGATGCACATTATCTTGATTATTGATCTGTGGAGACTCAACAGTCTCCTGCGCTCCATTGCTATTCTCAACATTCTCAGATGTCATTTTCAAATACTGCCACAAAACAAGAGTTAATTAACATGCAACATATTATCCCTATACTCTGACCGACCAATTAAATACCAAATAAACTTAGGTAGGTCATACTAGCGAATAAATTCCCCGTCTCTCCCCTCCTAGTTCTAGTCTCACATCTTAGGCAATGATCATATCCCTAAGCTTTGATACCAACTGTGACGCCCCCAAAACAGGTATACATCACCCATCTTGAGTCGCCAAATACATGGTACAAAATTTAAATACAAACTTCTTTGATATAGTACGACAAAACGTAGCTGAGAGTTTCAACACGAATAATATCTCGTAGAGAATATACAAACTCAAATAAAGTCCTTATTACAATTATTATCACACTATTTTACATAATAGTGAGGACTACTATAGCCATCTATCTGGACCATCACTCCATTCCCTGACTTGTCCCAGCTATATTCTCATTTCCTGAAGAGGACAATGAAAGAAAGGGTGAGCTCAACTAGCCCAGTAAGAAATATTATGACTAAGATAATGCAGAATAAATTATCATTAGCCTTCTACAATGTTAAACTGATAAAATACAATAGACATCAAGTTTAACTGTAGCGGAACTAGCAATTCATTAAAAGAGTCAAGTGGAGAATAAAATCTACTATCTTTTATGATTTAAAAGGTTTTTTCATCACTTTTATCGCTGAGACTCAGCTTAATAAATAATCCACATCATCGAATCACCCTTGCACTTATGGCGAGGATATTCTTTAGTATCACGACCACAAATTATCCATGCACTACACGGCCAAGGATATTTGTGTATTCATTAATGGTCATGATCATGCCAACAACTCGTCCATCAATGCACTACGGGCCAATGAGGACTTTTACCACATCATTTATAACATTACGGTCATGATTACAATTGAATAATCCACTCGTCATAATCATACCAAGTCCATCTATGCACTACAGAATGCCAGATGACTTTGAACAAAATATAAACATGAGGATGATGACAATGATATAAGAATTCAATAAAACAAGTTCAAGAATTAATTTATCCGAGGAACTAACAACGTCCAAATTGTCAACATGATACTTCTTTGTAGAGTAAAATTCAAGAATGCTCGTAATAATATTTCCATGAAAAGATATCTTGGATGAAGTGCAAATATCGAGGATATTCCACTAATTTCATGGAGTATAGAAGTCAAAACTTTAACCAACCGAGTATATAATAACGAATGGAATAACAAAAGAAATCACCATGCATGCGATAGACCACCACACAAATAGGTTATTCCAACGTAATAATAAATAACGGAACCGGTCGTAAATGCAGAACGCACGACAAGATGTTCCAATGAATGATAAATAATGGAACCGGTCATGCGTAAAGCACGTATACATGATGTTCCAACAGAATAATAAAGTACGGAACCAATCATGCGTAAAAGCCGCAGACGGATGTTCCAACAGAATGATAAAGAATTCAACCGGTCATGCGTAAAGCCGCAGACGGGATGTTCCAACGTAATGATAAAGAACGGAATAATCAAGAATTTCACCATGTATGCGGTACTTGGCATAGACACATTATTCCAACATAATGATAAAGAATGGAATAATGAAGTTCTCTTCACGAAGACGAAAAGAAATAATACCCCTTACTTTAGAAAAGAAACTGATAATTGGAGTAGTGAGGTAGCGATTTCTCTTCTTCTTTCTCTCTATAATTTCTCTCTATAATAAATGCTCTATAGCTTGAGTGAATTGGTGAAGAATAATGAAGAAATGAGCTTCTATTTATAGGAAAATATAGTTTCGATAATTGCACGTTTTGGGGCTCAGAATATTACAGTATAATACCTTCCCCTTTTCCTTTATTTTTAATTTAGTCCTACAAGTATTATCAAACTTGCACCAATTCCCCTAATAGTAAATAATGTGAATCAATAGTATAATCATGTGAAAAATACGAATTACAGTATAGTACCTCCATCTATACCTCCATTTTTAACTTAGTCATGCAAGTATTATCAATCTTGCACCAACTCCCCTAATAGTACATGAATGTGATTCAATAGTACACACATGTGAATAAATAGTTATATAAGCATGTGAATTAGTAGCAATTAATTGCTCATTTATCCGATAAATTACCCGATTTATCAATATAACCCCAAGACATCAATTATCATGGAAATAGATGTCGATTTTCACTAACACTAATAATTCCAACACAATGGAACTATCAAATTCATCTTTAATCAACACGAACTTATTCATCATTAATATTATAACTCACAATATTTAACAACCAGGTCGTTCCCAGGAAAGTGGGGACTTTTTAATAAGGATTTTTCCTTATTGGCGCGTAATTAGGTGACCAAACCTCTCCTTGACAGAACTTCTAGACATTGTCAATATTGTAAATAATAATATGAATAACTTTGTCATCTCAATTATTGATTTAATAATATAAAATATTATGCAGAGATAATCTTTGACAATAATTGAATCAATAATATGAGAGATATGATCGACAATTAATTATCGTAGCAATAATTGAGTATAACTGAGTGACTTCTCACGTAAGCATCAATAATTAATACCGTGTGCTACTAGGCAACCACGCATATTACTGTACTTTTACTACCAGGTAGTTCAACAGTTTTAACGGTAACACTTCCGCCATTATTTTTATAAAAAGATAATTCTGTCGTTTTCTTACTACGACAATGCCTCCGTTGTGGGGTCCACCAATGATTGTGCCGTTGTACAAATATTCCCTGATAAAATGAATATTCCCCGACCAATCGAATATTATATATCAACTTGCATACTTTGCAAAATTTATAAATACTACCCACAACTATAACATTATATCAAATGCACACCATAATATTAAGAAAATATTTCGAGAAATTTAAATCTTTATTCATAAAATCTGGGGTCTCACACTAGAACTAGGAGGGGAGAGACGGGAAATTCCTTCGCTAGTATGACCTATCTAAGTTTATTTGGTATTTAATTGGTCGATCAGAATATAGGGATAATATGTTGCATGTTAATTAACCCTTGTTTTATGGCAGTATTTGAAAATGACATCCGAGAATGTTGAGAATAACAATGGAGCGTAGGAGACCGTTGAGTCTCCACGGATCAATAATTAGGATAATGTGCATCGAAGGCGACAATGCTCATGCAAACAACAACACCGACCAAATGATGAGCGATGGAATGTTCGGAGGCTTCATCTGATTCATGCAACATCGATTTGACGAGCCGGCTCTGTCCAAAAATATAGGTGGAAACACTTTGAAACTCTCGGGCGGTCACGGCTAAATAGTTCAAGGAGCTGGGACACCGGAGTTTATTGGAGAACCAAAACCACTTAAAGGCGGAAGCGTGGATAAAGCGTATCACCAAGATATTTGATGTCTTGGGATGCTCCGAGGAGCAAAAGGTTCCCTTTGCCACCTTTATATTGCGAGGAAAGGCAGATTACTGGTGGGAATCGGTAAAGCGTACTCAACCTTCCGCACTGAAGATGTCTTGGGAGAAGTTCCAAGAACTATTCAATGAAAAGTACTTTCCCAAAAGTATTCGTCTAATGAAAGAGGTAGAGTTCATCAAGTTGGAGCAGAACAATATGACCGTGTCGCAGTACAAAGCTAAGTTTGTGGAGTTGTCCCGGTTTGCGTCTCACTTGGTTGATAATGAGGAGAGAATGACGCAGATCTTTCTAAGAGGTTTGAAACCCGAGATACGTCAATATCTAATTTCTCATAAATTGTGTTTGTATTCAGATGTTGTAAACAGGGCTCAGTTATTAGAGCGCGATAACGAGTCAACGCAACCAAGAGAAAGCAGCCGGTAAAATGATAATATCAGTGGTAGCAGTCATCGAAGCGGTGACAACAAACATGGAGGAAATCAACATGCTAGAAATGGTAACCACTTCGGTGGTAATCATGGCCAAGACAATAAGAGTGGACATTTCAAGAAGAGGAGATTCAACAATGAAGGAAAAACGTCAGCACCAGCACCCGTTGTTAAGGAAGGAGAACGACCACTTATAATATGCTTCAAATGTGGATGGGAGGGACACATTAGTCCAAACTGCGCGATGCCGTCCAAAGCGTATTATAATTATGGAAAAGAAGGTCACCTAGCCCAATTTTATCGTTCACCGAAGATAAGTTCAGCTGGGAAGGAGGAACCAAAGGCCGTCCCAGAAAAATCAAAGTCGGTAGTGCAAGGAAGAGCATTTGTTGTGACCTCCTAGAAAGAAAGGAACCCAAACGAGGTCATCACGGGTAAACTTATCATAAAGTCTAGCGAAGTCTATACCTTATTTGATACCGGTTCTACCCATTCTTTTATTTCTCCTACTTGCGCTCAACGTTTAAATTTGACTCCGGAGAAATTAGACTTTGACTTATCGGTTGAAACTCCGTTGGGAGAAACCTTCATTACATCCACTGTTTATAAGTCTTATTTGATTCAAATCGGTAACCGCACGTTACCTGTCGATCTTATTTCTTTAAAAATACTTGCATTTGACTGATTCTAGGGATTGATTGGTTAACTACTTATCATGCTAAAATTGATTGTTTTCGTAAGGTTGTTAGCTTTCATATTCCTAATCAACCTATTATGCGAATTCAAGCGACCAAACCATTAAAATCAATCACGGTCATCGAAAGCCATAAATCTATTCGTTTATTGAAAAACGGATGTCAAGCTTTCCTAGCTCATGTCACAGATTTAAATAAAAATACGTCAGATTTGAATGATATTTCTATTGTTAATAAATTTCCTGACGTATTCCCCGAAGAACTTCCTGGCCTACCCCCGGAGCGTGAAATCGAGTTTGGTATCGACCTTGAACCCGGTACAAAACCCATTTCCAAAGCCACATACCGAATGGCTCCTATTGAACTTCAGGAGTTAAAAATCCAACTACAGGAATTATTAGACATTGGTTTCATTCGTCCTAGTACGTCTCCTTGGGGTGCTCCTATTCTATTCATGAAGAAGAAAGATGGAAGTATACGACTTTGTATTGATTATCGGGAGTTGAATCATGTCACCATCAAGAATAAAACCCATTGCCACGTATTGATGACTGTTTGACCAAATACAGGCGCCAAATTCTTTTCAAAGATCGATCTTCGTTCCGGATATCATCAGTTAAAGATTAGAACCGATGACATTCTAAAGACGACTTTTAAAACTCGGTACGGGCATTATGAATTCCTAGTCATGTCTTTTGGATTGACTAATGCTCCTGCTGCCTTCATGGACATGATGAACCGAGTATTCAAAGAATATTTGGATCACTTTGTGGTTGTCTTTATTGATGACATCCTCATATACTCCAAAACCCGTGAAGACCATGAGTAGCACTTGAGGCTGATACTCCAAAAGCTTCGTGAAAATAAGCTATATGCCAAGTTGATGAAATGCAAGTTCTGGCTTGAGGAAGTTGCATTTCTTGGGCATGTAGTATCAAATCATGGAATATCTGTTGACCCGGCAAAGATTGAAGCAATTTAAAGCTGGGAGCAACCCAAGTCAGTGACCAAAGTACGTAGCTTTCTCGGCTTAGCTGGTTATTATCGGAGATTCGTAGAAGGGTTTTCATGAATCACTACTCCATTAACTTAGCTGACTCGGAAAGATACAAAATTCGGTTGGAGCGAGAAATGTGAGAAGAGTTTTCAAGAACTCAAGAGGAGGCTTATTTCAGCACCTGTTCTGACAATACTATCTGGCTCAGAGGGATTTGTCATCAACAGTGATGCTTCAGGCAAAGGGTTATGATGTGTTCTCATGCAACATGGGAAAGTCATAGCCTATGCCTCACGACAACTCAAAGAATATGAGAGGAATTATCCTACTCATGATCTAGAGTTGGCAAATTGTCGCTTTAAGCTTAAGATTTGGAGGCATTACCTGTATGGAGAGAAGGTAGAGATCTATACGGATCATAAAAGCATCAAATTATTATTATTACCACATAAGTGGTTAAAAATTTCGCCGAAGTGGTTATTATCTTAATTTAAGTTAACATTTTAATAGTCGTTGCCAAAAGTTGTATAAAATATGCAACGAAAATAAAAATTGTTGCCAATGAATGTGGTCCATATTAGGCAACGAAATATAGCAACAAAAAAACTTGCGTTGCCCACGATGAGGAGAAATCAAGTGGTTAGAAATTTTGCAACGAATTTCTAACAAATTTTGTTTCCAAATTTTGCAACTACTTATGAATTTCATTGCAAAAGTGAAAGCTTCGACACAATGCAACGAAGGACAAGTTTTGTTGCTAAACATACACTTTAAAGCAACAACTTATAAAGTCGTTGCCTGAAAAATCGTTGCTAAAGCCCCATTTTTAGCAACAA
Source organism: Panax ginseng (assembly GCA_020205605.1). Taxonomy (NCBI): domain Eukaryota; kingdom Viridiplantae; phylum Streptophyta; class Magnoliopsida; order Apiales; family Araliaceae; genus Panax; species Panax ginseng. The sequence goes on along the minus strand of CM035138.1, from coordinate 30,275,695 downwards.
AAAAACTTTCATTGCCCAGGATGACAGGAAAGCAAGTGGCCGAAAATTTTGCAACGAATTTTTAACAAAATTTTTTCCCGCCAATGAATTAGCAATAAAATTTTGCAACGAATTATGAATTTCGTTGCAAAAAGTGAAAGCCTGACACAATCTGCAACGAAGGACAAATTTCGTTGCTAAACATATACTTTTAGCAACGACTTATAAATTCGTTGCCCGAAAAATCGTTGTTAAAGGCCCATTTTTTTGTAATGCATGGTACAAAATTTAAATACAAACTTCTTTGATACAATACGACAAAATGTAGCTGAGAGTTTCAACACGGATAATGTCTCGTAGAGAGTATACAAACTCAAATAAAGTCCTTATTACAATTATTATCACACTATTTTACATAATAGTGAGGACTACTATAGCCATCTATCTGGACCATCACTCCGTTCCCCGACTTGTCCCAGCTATATTCTCATTTCCTGAAGAGGACAATAAAAGAAAGGGTGAGCTCAACTAGCCCAGTAAGAAATATTATGACTAAGATAATGTAGAATAAATTATCATTACCCTTCAACAATGTTAAACTGATAAAATACAATAGACATCAAGTTTAACTGCAGCGGAACAAGCAATCCATTAAAAGAGTCAAATAGAGAATAAAATCTACTATCTTCTATTATTTAAAAGGTTTTTCATCACTTTTATCGCTAAGACTCAGCTTAATAAATAATCCACATCATCGAATCACCCCTGCACTACGGCCAAGGATATTCTTTAATATCACGACCACAAATTATCCATGCACTACGAGCCAAGGATGTTTATGTATTCATTAATGGTCATGATCATGCCAACAACTGTCCATCAATGCACTACGGGCCAATGAGGACTTTTACCACATCATTTGTAACATTACGGTGATGATTATAACGAATGATCCCTGGTCATAATCATACCAAGTCCATCTATGCACTACAGGCCACAGATGACTTTCAACAGAATATAAACATGAGGATGATGACAATGATATAAGAATTCAATAAAACAAGTTCAAGAATTATTTTATCCAGAATTCAATAACGTCCAAATTGTCAACATGATACTTCTTTGTGGAGTAAAATTCAAGAATGCTCAGAAGCATATTTCCATGAAAGATACTAGATGAAGCGCAAATATCAAGGATATTCCACTAATTTCATGGAGTATAGAAGTCAAAACTTTAACCAACTGAGTATAATAACGAATGGAATAACAAAAGAAATCACCAGGCATGCGATAGACCACACAGGCAGGTTATTCCAACAGAATAATAAAGAACGGAACCAGGTCATGCGTAAACGCATGCATGTGGGATGTTCAAATGTAATAATAAAGAATCGGAACCGTGTCATGCGTAACCGCATGCATGGGATGCTCCAATGAATAATAAAGAACGGAACTAGGTTATGCGTAAACGCACAGACATAATGTTCCAACAAAATAATAAAGAATGGAATAATAGAAAGAATTTCACCATGTATGCGATTGCTTGATGTATAAAGTTATTCCAATATAATGATAAAAATGGAATAACGAAAGAATTTCACCAAGTATAGGGTAGCACGTGATCTGAGTTATTCCAACGAATAATAAAGAATGGAATAACGTAAGTTCTCTTCATAAATAAGAAAGAAATAATACCCTTACCTTAGAAAAGAAACCGGATATTTGGAGTAGTGAGGTAGCCACTTCTCTTCTTCTTTCTCTCTATACTTTCTCTCTATAATAAATGCTCTATAGCTTGAGTGAATTGGTGAAGAATAATGAAGAAATGAGCTTCTATTTAAAGGAAAATATAGTTTTGATAATTGTACATTTTGAGGCTCAGAATATTATAGTATAATACCTTCCTCTTTTCCTTTATTTTTAATTTAGTCCTACAAGTATTATCAAACTTGCACCAACTCCCCTAATAGTAAATAATGTGAATCAATAGTTCAATCATGTGAATCAATAGTATAATCATGTGAAAAATACGAATTACGGTATAGTACCTCCATCTATACCTCCATTTTTAACTTAGTCATGCAAGTATTATCAATCTTGCACCAACTCCCTTAATAGTACATGAATGTGGTTCAATAATACACACATGTGAACAAATAGTTATATAAGCATGTGAATTAGTAGCAATTAATTGCTCATTTATCTGATAAATTACCCGATTTATCAATATAACCCCCAGATATCAATTATCATCGGAATAGATGTCGATTTCCACTAACACTAATAATCTCAACACAATGGAACTATCAAATTCATCTTTAATCAACACGAACTTATTCATCATTAATATTATAACTCACAATATTTAACAACCGTGTCGTTCCTGTGAAAGAGGGCTTTCCGATAAGGATTTCTCCTTATTGGCGCCGCAATTAGGTGACCAAACCTCTCCTTGATGTAACTTCTAGACATTGTCAATATTGTAAATAATAATATGAATAACTTTGTCGTCTCAATTATTAATTTTATAATATAAAATATTATGCGGATAATCTTTGTGACAATAATTGAATCAATAATATGAGAGATATGATGCAAAGAATTATCGTAGCAATAATTGAGTATAACCGGTGACTTCTCACGTAAGCATCAATAACCAATACCGTGTGCTACTATGCAACCACGCGTATTACTGTACTTTTACTATCGGGTAGTTCAACATTTTTAACGGTAACACTTTCGCCGTTATTTTTATAAAAATATAATTCTGTCATTTTCTTACTACGACAATACTTCCGTTGTGGGGTCCACCAATGATTGTGCCGTCGTACGAATATTCCCTGTTAAAATGAATATTCCCCGACCAATCGAATATTATATAACCACTTGCTTGCTTTGAAAAATTTATAAATAATACCCACAACTATAACATTATATCATATCCACACCATAATATTCAAAAATATATTTCGAGAAAATTTAATCTTTATTTATAAAAGTTGGGGTCTTACAACCTCCCATTCTTATGAAATTTCATCCTCGAAATTAGGGTGCGTACCTGGTATGTCGAAGAGGTGTGGATACCTTGACTTCATTTCAGATTCTAACTCCCAGGTCATTTCCTTAACATCGTGGTTTCTCCACAAAATTTTGACTTGAGGTATAACCTTGGAGCGTAGAATATGATCCTTCTTATCAAAGATTTTAATAGGTAACTCTTCATACGTTAAATCTTCCTCTATCTCGTCTGGTTCTAATTCAATAATGTGGTTCGGGTCTTTCACATATTTACGTAACATAGATATATGAAAAACGTTATGAACACAAGACATACTTGGCGGTAAGGCGAGTCTATAGGCCACAGTTCCTACTCGATCGAGGATTGAAAATGGGCCAATGAATCGAGGATTGAGCTTTCCTCTTTTTCCAAATCTTGTAACTCCTTTCCATGGAGAAATACGTAACAACCCATGATCTCCAATATTGAATTCCACGTCCTTTCGATGAAGATCAACATAACTCTTTTGTCGATCTTGTGAGGTTTTTATACGTTGTCGGATCGTTTGAATCTTTTCTGTAGTCATACGTGCCAAATCCGATCCCAACAACGTTTCTTCACCCACCTTATCCCAGCATACTAGAGAACGACACTTTCTTCTATACAATGCCTCAAATGGAGCCATGCTAATACTTGCTTGATAACTGTTGTTATAGGAAAACTCCACTAATGGTAAAAACTTGTCCCAACTTCCCTTGAAGTCAAGGACACAGACTCTTAATAAATCTTTAAGAGTTTGAATAGTCCTCTCTGACTGCCCGTCCGTTTGAGGATGATATGCCAAACTAAATCGTAAATCCGTGTCCATAGCTTTTTGCAAACTAACCCAAAATCTTGAAGTGAATATTGGGTCTCGATCAGAAACTATGGATACTGGCATACCATGCAATCTTACAATCTCATTTATATACATACTAGCAAGACGTTCAAGTGTATAAGTTTCTCGTATCGGTAAGAAATGAGCAGACTTGGTCAATATATCAACAATGACCCAAATCGCATCTATGCCTTGAGAAACCTTAAGAAGACCGGTAACGAAATCCATGGTAATGTGCTCTCACTTCCATTCTGGAATTTCAAGTGGTTGCAATGGACCTTTTGGTACTTGATGCTCCGCCTTAACTCGTTGACAAGTTAGACACCTTGAGATAAACCCCGCTATCTCTCTCTTGATATTGCTCCACCAAAATGTATGTCGAAGATCACGATATATTTTGGTACTCCCAGGATGGATTGCAAACGGTGTGTTGTGCGCCTCCATCATGATTTTATACTTTAAGTCAGAATCGTTAGGAACACAAAGTCTAGAGTTGACTCGAAGTATTCCTTCTTCATCGATTAAAGTCTAGAGCTTGAGCAGCTTTAATTTTATCGATTAAAGTCGGTTCTACTCGTATATTCGCCATCATCACATGGGTCCCTGGAGTCTTTAGCTCTATCTCCATCCTTTGTAAGTCATATAAAATGGGCCTTTGCGTTGAAAATAATGCACTTGTACCCGCATATGATCTTCTACTCAATGCATCAGCTACTACGTTCACTTTTCTAGGATGATATTGGATGGTATGATCATAATCTTTCAACAATTCAAGCCATCGTCGTTGCCGTATGTTGAGTTCCTTTTGAGATGTGGTATTTAATTATTATTATTATTATTATTATTATTATTATTATTATTATTATTATTATTATTATTATTATTATTATAATCACGCAATTAGTTATGTACATTTATGTATGTACGTAACAGATCTAAGGAAAGGGAATATGTTTTATCTCGAGGGAAATGATTTGTTGAATAATAAATACTAATCCTTGCAAAATAATAGCAATTAGGCTCATGTGCTTGGATGGTCAATCGATTAATATTCCAAACTGGAGGTCTTGGGTTCAAATCTATGTGTCAACATATTTTTTGGGATGAATACTTACACATACATTACATTAATACATTATTTATATAATACCTCCTCCACACATAATATATATTGTATATATATAATAAGTGCATATTTCACATCAACAAATAATTTATTATACTTAAATAGTTTTATAATAATGACATGTACAATATTGACCTTTAAATTGATCTTTAACATTAACATATAAATTATTTACTTCATCAAATAAATAGTTTGATTTTTATTTATTTAATTTATTTACGATATCATGCCAATAAATACATATATAATACCATTTCTCCTATAATTAAATAATTGCTTATTTACCTATTTAAATATTAAGTTATTTAATAAACTTAATATTTTCCTTATAAAACAATTAAGCAATACAAATTAATTAATTAATCTTATTTTCATTTATTTTTATTTTAAATAATTCATAAAGATCATTATTACTATATATCACACTTATAGTTATATTAAATTATCATATATTTGTAATAAAATTTTATTTTATTCACAAATATACATTGTACCATATTCTCGAGTCTCACAGTTTTAGATCGTACCTTAATGGTGGAGGATCGAAAAGTCTTGTGATATATATATATAGTAGAAGATGAAGGAATTCTCTTTCCAAATACTTTGGTGAAAAGACGTCTGATCGAGTGGTCCTGGATATGTCTAGAGGTACTTGTTATTCTAGAAACCAATGTGTTTTAATAAAATCATTCATCGAATCGAACAAGTTATCAGATGGATGGGTACCAGTGTTAAACCATTATTGAACCGATGACATCATAAATATATAAAAATATATATATTATTAGTAATTAATAAAATTTTAAATAAAATCTCATTTTTTATGAACTAAAACATAATAAAGTTGAGTTACAATATTACTAAAAGTGATTAATTTTAATATTAAAAAATTTTAATACAAAATAATAATAAAAAGTAATAAAAAAATCGATTCGCTAGGTAAACTTAATCGGTTTTTTGTCATGAACCAATTTGGTTCAACCTAAGGTGGTCAACCAGTTCAATCTGAGTTTTGATCAAATTGGTTATATATATTTGGTTATAAATTTTAAATTAAGATAAATTTATATGAATATTTGTTTATAAATATTTATATGAATATTTAGAGATAAATTTATAAATATATATATATATATATTAAAATATTTATAGTTACGTTATATAAATATTCATAGTTAGCTTATATATATTTAGTTTAATGTGGAAATTTAAGATGAATATATATATATATATATATATATATATATATATATATATATATATATATATATAGATGCTAATAGAATGTTTCAAAAAAAAGAATAGATGCTAATGGAATTTATCTAATACACAAAAAATATAACATTAATTTAATATGGAGATTTAAGATGGGTATATATATAGATGGGCATATAATTTATCTAATACACAAAAAATATAACATAAGAACATATTTTTAAGTCTTAAAATATTATAAAATTAAATTATAATACTATCAGTTTTAAGAGAAAACATAAAAGATGAAGAAAAATTTATTATGTTTTATGAACTAAAATGTAATAAAATTATTTAATTTTATAAAGAGAAAAACTATGAGAAAGTACCAAGTAGTACTTATTTATTATCAAAAACCAAAAAAATTAAACAATATTATCAACCCACTCACAGATCGGCATAGAGTCCATATGTTCAAGAACTCACCGCCCTCCTCTCTCAATTACGAATGTCGTCGCTCCAGTCAATCCTATTTCCACTCTCTTCATCACTCCAAACCCTAACCTTATAAAATTTTACCCACCATATTCTCTCTTTACATCCGAAACGACTGATCGAACAATGCTGCAATGGCCCAATACAGGCAATCGGGATTCGACAGGGTTTTGGGTCGAAACGGCGGCTCCGATCACGTTTCCATCCGGATTCGCGCATCAAATCCGCCGCACAAGCAATCGCGAACTGTCCATCATCGGCAGTTCAAGGGCCAGAAGATCTCTATTGGCGCTCTAGTTCTGATTCTATCTGTTGCTTTTGTCGTCTCTGTCTCAGTTTTTCTATATCTCTCCGGAGATAAAGGGTAGTGATTTTCTCAATTTGGGGATTTTTTTTTATAACTTAGATTGATTTGGTTGTTTGTTTGGTGGCTGTAAAGTGTTTGATTTAGTATTGGGGATTTTAGTTTATAAATCTGTATGTCATAAAATCTAATTATGATCACTTTGATATTATACTATTACCCAATTGAAGGTTATGAACTTACTAACTTAGTAAGTTCATTAATCTTCCTTTATAAATTGTTTCACTGCTTTGCCTGTTTCCATAAACATTGTTAAATGTTTATTTTCTCACTAGAATTAGCATTGCCTATAAAGATTTTCCATTATGTTATTGATCTTCGCTTCTCCCAAGCCTTATTTAGTATACTTGCGGATTCTGCCTGAGATTGGTTTATGAAAGGATTAATAAAATTATGAGACTTAGGTGTGTCATTTGGACAAGTAGGAAATGGGAAAGTACATTTGCGGGGTTAATACTGCTGCAACTATGGCTAAATTGGTAAAAAACTTAATTGCCTGAAATTCAAAACACCAAACCTTTCCTTAGTTCTGTTATCCTTACATTTCTCCCAACATCAACAATTTGCTAGCTCTTTTCCTCTTAGTTTTTATCGGGGTAAGGAAAAAGAAGTGGGGGTACTTTGTTGATTGATCGAAATAGAATTAACTGATTCAATACTATGTTCAGTTTTGTCAATTCTTTGTTGATCACTAGGATAATTAGGATTTGAGTGTGTGCTAGATTTATTTAAGTTTCTTCTGTAATTTCTAACGGATGAACTGTATCGTGTATGATATTTCCAGATACAATATGGCTATGGAGATCACCCTGATCCTTTTGAATGCACAATCAGCGGATGGAACAGTGCGAAAGTAGGCAGAAGAAAATTTGAAGCAATTTCAAGAGCAAAACCTTGCTGGTTTCTTGTTATCTTTCACTGGAGAGCTTTCTAGTGATGATAAGCTTGTTGATAGTCGTAAACTAGCAGGTTTAATTCTTAAAAGTGTGTTGGATGCCAAGGAACAACATAGAAAGTTTGAACTTGTTCAGAGATGGTTATCCCTAGTTGTGGCTGTCAAATTTCAGATCAAAACATGCTTGCTACAGACCATCTATTCTCCTGTACCTGATACTCGATCAACTGCATCACAAGTTAATGGGCATGTCTTATTTTCTTAATAAGTATTAACAATTTGTCTAACTCAAAACTATGCCTCGACTGGACCTATATCAACTATTCACCTCGATTCACACTAGCATTCAACTACACGCTGTGGTACTTCCCTAAACAATTCTCTCTCTCTCCGGTACTTATATTTATGGTTTTATTTATAAGCAACTATGGCATATGAACTTGTAGAATTTATGTTTGGAGTTGAAATTCATTTACTGTACATGACTCGCTTAGTTATTTTGGGATATTAGGCATTAAATGCTTGAATTAGTTATAGACACTAGTCCATTATGTTTTGTGGAAGGAATGATATGTGTATTTTTGGTGTCAATATCCAAGAATCATTATTTGGTGTACAAATTGCATATTTATGTCGATATAATTGCGTCGAACCTTACAAAATATATTGAGTAGGGCTGTACAAGTTCAAATTATTGAATTGTAGGGATTAGACACAAGATTTAAATATGTGGGGCTAGGAGTTTTGTAGTGAGTTACAAACTCGGGTCAGTTTGTGAGTTCTATAGAACTTTTCCCCCCTAAAAGTAGCAGTGTGAAATAGTGCATATGTATGGATGTATATGCATGTGAGTAATTAGATATGTCAATCATACTTTATCCATCGTAGATTTCTATGAATTTAATATTTTTGGGCTACATTGGGTCTCAACATATGTTAACAGTGCTCTGGCATTTCTTCACCAAGTTCCCATCTTATTTTTAAACTGGTATACCTTCTAAATCTTTTATTTCCTCTCTTTTTGATTTAGACATTCAAATTTCGATGAATGTGTTTTTTTATGTGTGGTTTGACTCCAATCTTACCTTGGCTCTGTATGATGAAATCAAATCAGTATGTTTACCACAGCTCTATTAAAGGTTTGCTTTGATTCACTCTAGCATAGCACCTCCCACCAAGGTAACAGTGTTATCACAATAACAATTATAGGCTAAACCATTTATTCTTTATCCTCCCTCTCTCTCTCTCTCTCTCTCTCTCTCTATATATATATATATATATGTATATGTATGAACTAGTAAAACATATGGTATGTTGTATGTCTTTTAGTTTTGAGAAATTGGGTATATGTATATCCTGGACACTTCAGATCAAATTGAATGATAATGATTGAAACATGAAATCGTGGGGAACAATAATTTGTACTGTTAAAATTTGTATTTTCTTATGAAAATAATGCATGCTTTGTCCGCTCTGCTATATAACAATAATTATTAGTGACTACTGATTAAATTGTAAAAGGGTCACACAAGAAACTTATGATGGCACTAACATTTTCGATGGCAAATGACTCAATGAGATGGAAGTTCTTAAAATATGCTTTTCACCTCACGAGTTAGTTCAAAATGGAGTGTGAACAAAATGCCAATTTTCCAATTCCTTGCTCCTTCTATGTCTGTATTTGTTTTTTGCATGTGGTAGGTTATTGCGTGATAGTGGATTTCTTGTGGCAGGAAAAGATGTTAATCAGATTGATCATTCACAAGCTCGATTTTAGCGCGCTGATCAATTGTTACCAGTTTATTCTTGGTTAGAGTCGATGAAATCTGAGAGGAGGTAGTCAAGTCAAAAGATATTTTGGATTGGCTCTCCGAGAACCTAGAGGTCAAAAATGATTTGTACTCGAGACATTCCCGTTTCCATCTGATGCACTACATCAAAAAGTGTCATGTCAAAATTTTGAAGAGTAAGAAGGTAAAATTCAATTTTCATTGATGCTTGTAATCTCTGTTGTGTTGTAGTTGCAAGTTTTTCTGAAGTGTTGTTTTTAATCGCTATATATTAATTATACTTATGGTATATTTATTTGACGTGGGCGGGGATTGCGGATCACTAACAAAGCAAACACCGCATTAACTTTCAAAATGAGGAAAGAAAAAAGACCGGCTCCCCTTCTATGTATGTAGCTAATTGTATTAATGATTTGGTTTCTTTCATGTATAAAATTCAGCAGAATGTTATTATTTTGGTTGCCTTTCCCCCCATATCGTGTACCTTTGATATCTTGGCTTTTCCTAGTCACTGTGTTTTGGCATCGAAATAGATGTCTCATCTTTGTGAAGTCAGTTTTATTTCCATTTTACAATAGTTAAAGTTCCTCATATATCTGCTAATATTTTGCTTAAAATATCACAGCTGGATGTTGCAAGCAATATACTATAGTTTTGATGGTTTTTAATTTTTCTGTGATTTAACATATGAAGTATATGCAAAATAACATATAATCTATTTATGTGTTTCATCTGTTTTTCAATATAGTTGAGGTGAAGAGCAGTTCTGATGGTTTCATGATCAAAATGAGAGATGGTCGACATTTAAGATGTGACCATACCAACCCTCAAGGACTATTCTTCATCAGGGACTATTCTTGTAGGACCCAATTATGAAGGGGAGGAACTTATCTCGCAGACCTGGGTATGTTCTGTCCTTACCACTTAAAAATTCCCAAGTTATCAATAAATGTATCTTTCCAATGTCTGTTGCTACATGTTGAATTCTTGGTAAATAAATCTATGATGTCTGTGATTTTAACCAACATCTTTGGGGTATATACTGTATGGAAATTTGTCGTCTCAAGAAAAGTTTTTCCACATTGACTAATAGCCTCAACTTTTCTATAATTGTTGTCCTTTCTATATAGAAATCTAAACATTGTTATTTAAGATTGTATGATGGTATTTAAGATTGTGTGATGCTTGTGGTTGTTGAATGTGACTGAATTTTGACTTGAGGTCAACATATAATAATAATATACAAGTCTTGTAACAGAAAATATGTTTACCACTATGCTTACTAAAATTAATTCATGATATGGCCGATTAAGATTCTAATTTTTTCGTGTAAACATTATCATATAGTCGCACTGAAGGTTCTTTTTCTATTTGAATTTGTAACAAATGGTATTGTGATTGTCCATTTGTCTTTTTTTATTTATGAGCAATACGGTGTACATTAGTACCACGTAGCAACTCTATTGTCTTTGTGTATTGATTTTGGCACTAAGTGCCTCTGGTGACCTATTTGCTTCATTTTTCTGACTTGCTATTATTTTTAAATGTGTAGGAAGACTACTTCTACGACCTGCCTTACAATACTGGGTATCAAATTTTTGTGCTACGTTTACGGAAGACAAGAGACAAAATTATGAAGTGTACTCTCTCTATATATGTAGATATATACTTTGATTGAAGAACTGTGGTAACTTTAGATGGTTAACTATAAAGATAATAAATGATTATGTAGTTGATGATTTTATTAAGTTAATAATATTTTAATTTTTTGTACTTTTGCCATTATTTGTTATGGGGACATTGAGTCAGTCAGGTACACAAAAAGAATGTTAAATTTTGATTTGGCAACAATATAATTCGTTACTAAATCATTGAACAAGTTTTAATATAGCAATAATTTTTCATACATTTAGCAACAAATTTTCGTTGCTAATGACATTAAAAATATAATATTTGGCAACGAAAAATTAACCTAATAACAACGGAGAGGATATTGTTGTTAATACTAAAATAAAAGGTAACATTTTTAATCATTGCAAATCATATCAACTTTTGTTGCACATATAAAGAAACGACAACATATAATGTCGTTGCTAATCGATGACTTTCGTTGCTATTGAAAAATAACCAAAGAATAAACATTTTCGTTCTTGATTCAAAGATAATGTCGTTGCCAAATAATATAATCAAGAATCAAAATCGTTATAAAAAGTTTACATTCATGACGAAAAGCAAGATTAGGCAACAATTTTCATAATTTCTTCGCAACGAAAAATGTCGTTGCAAAATGGTATTAATTACAACGAAAATGCATGGTCGTTTGCAAAAAAAAAAGTTCATTTCGTTGCTAATTAGCAGGCTTTTGCAACGAAATGAGGTTTTTAGCAACGACATTTTAATTATTCTGCAACAATATATTTTGTTGCTAAAGGATCGATGTCTCTGTACGAAAGCCAAATTTTGTTGTAAAATGTATTACTTTTGGCAACGAAAAAATATGTTCGTTCTTGAACAATTAGAAACGCCATTCAAGAACGAAAAGACCTTGACGACAAGAAAGTCGCTGCCAAAAACCTTTAGCAACGAAATTTGGCACCTTTAGCAACGAAAGTCGGTTGTTGCTGAAGCCCCATTTTTTTGTAGTGATGTATTTGGCGACTCAAGATGGGTGATGTATACCTGTTTTGGGGGCGTCACACATGTGTCTTGAGCATCCACTGTCCAGATACCAGGTTGTGATCGTGGAGATCTTTTCCTATCATAACATTGAACTTTCATTTTGGTACCCATATTTGCATGGGTCCTATTTTGTTAGTACCCTTGGGGATCCAAATCTGTCTAATCTTGGGTCTCACATGCATTGAATTATAATAGCATCTTGTAGCCTTGTGACCTACTTTATTGCACACAAAACACTTTAGTGTGATACACGCCTGTGTGTGTGTGAGAGTTCATTCTCCATTTGGACTTTTGTGGTTCTTTAGTCATTCTTCCGTTAAATTGATTTTCCTTCTTCCTCATGTCCTTAGGTCTCATGAAATGTGAGGAGGGTATCTTACCTCTACTGTACCTTCCTAGTTGGTTCGTAGAGTTGGTTTTATTTAACTCTACGGTCCTTAGAGGTTGGTGAGTAGAGGATGGGTTACTCTTCTCTTTTCTGAAGCCCGGGCCAGCAGGAGATCCTTTACTCCTTGGAGTATAGATGGAAACAGTAGAACAAGGTTGTGCTGGTTTTTCCTTCTGTGAGGATTTCACAAAGGTAATGCTTCTACTAAAACTTGAGGCATTACTAGTGCTAGTTTCCTTTGTCTTTTCCACACATGGCTCTGAAGTGGATTCCCCAAAGCTGGCTGCTTACATCAAATGCATTTCTCTGACTAGAGAGCAGAGAGTCCATGGATGATGAGGATTTGTTCCATGTAGAGATAGTCTTTTTTAGTTCCTCAATTTTAGAGGTTAGATTAGACTCTCTTTGTGCATTGAGTTCATTTATCTATTTTAAGATCTCATTCTCAACCTCAAGCTTGGAGAGAAGGTTAGTACTTAGAAGAGCTGTTTCAAGCTCTTCTTGAACTTTCTTTTTCTCCTCTTGAAGAAGTGAATGATCCTTAGACAGAACTCTGAACCACTTCATGTATTGATGTAGATCAATTGTTATGCCATGCAGTGCAGTTCTTATATCATTAATGTCTACATCAGGAGAGTTGAAATCAAATACCTCATCGATACTTACTTCGTGTATGTTGGAGTTCAGTTTGTCCTTTGCATGTTTGGCCATTAGGCATAGATTAGCCATTTGTGGTTCTTCATCATCTCCAGAATCAGGATTGGAGTCATTGTCTGAATCACTCCATGATCCTCTAGCTACCATATAACGACCCCAAAATAGGTCCATTCCATCCGACCCATTCTGAGTCGCCAAATATATGGTACAGAAAACAGCTACAATTTTATTACAACAATTGTCGTGCAAAATACAACAACACATATGCTGTGAATTTGGATACAAATATATATCAACTGTGACTCATGTCCCAACCGTGGACAACACCTCATAATGACACCTTACATAAAGGTATAGTCGAAAATTGTTTTAGAAATTAGAATCTTTGGGAAGTGCTCAAGGAAACCTTCGTATATGGGAGGCCATGCTTCTAGGTTATGATAGATATCATATGGCCACATGTAATTATCCTTGGTCAACCTAATAGATCCCAAAGAAAAACGAGAAGATTACTATCATATTCTTCCCAATGGTGAGTTTTCTCGACATATCATTATCTCTACTCGCCTCTAATTGAGAGTTAAATTTCAAATAGACTCCAAGATCATATAGGTAGTGCTGGTAGATATACTCAGCAAGTGGATGAGCACAACCCTGTCTTATGATGACACGAGGTTGTATGTCATTAGACATCTTGTATGATAGTGGCAAAACACCTTCCAAGTTAAATTCACCTCACCTCAACATCTATAGACCACCGTTCTATTCCCTTGTTATTCCCCGCTCGACCCAGCTACACTTTTATTACCTGAAAGGAATTGTGAAGCAAAAGGGTGAGCACAACTAGCTCAGTAAAAAAAAATATCATGACTAAAGATAATTAAATTATCAATAGCCTTCATCAATAATAAATCAGAGATTTAGAACATATGGTAGATGATAAAAAAATTTCAACCATAGTCATAATGAACGAGCACTCCATTAGAAGAGTCAAATAGACCATAAAGTCTATTATCTTCTCCATGTTAAAAGTCCACCAACAATGTTTTATCCCTGTAACATCAATCAACAATTCCTGTCCACAATCACATGTATAACTCATAATCGTAATTGTTGTTCTAAATTCCTTTTCTCATTCAGACGTAAGATAATTTTCATCACTTGTCTTTACCTCGAAACATCAAAGATCATGGTTATACCAAATCACAGCCTCGCTCATAATCATACTAATAAATTTATCTTTGCACCACGGCCAAAGATATTCATCAACAGCTTCATCTTTGCACTACAAGCCAAAGATATTCAACAACAAAAGTCATCTTTGCACTACGCACCCAAAGATATTCATCCACAATTCATCTTTGCACTACATGCCAAAGATATTCCTCAACAGCTTCATATTTGCATTACAGCCAAATATATTAATATCTCAAAGAAATATATAATCATTTCGTAATTTATATAAACAATAATTATAACCATGTTGATCAATTCACCTTTGCACTTAAGCTAAAGATATTCAATTATAAATTCAATGGTCATGATCATACCAAATACAATTCAACTTTTCACTATCGCCAAAGAGAACCCTAGTCATGATCATACCAATAATCTACCCATCTTTACACTCTGGGAAAGAGAATTTCAACATCGTGGTTATAAAATGTTATATATGATAATAAAATCAATATATCAATATATAGTTTAATCTCCAGTAATATTCATAAATCAACTATAATTTGGTTAGAAAAAAAACCAATTTTGTCATGAATAGTAACTCATGAATAGTGACTTCATGAATAAGAACTCATGAATAGTAAATCGTGAATAAAGATCTCATGAATAGTAAACCCGACTCAAAAAGGTAAAAATTCCAATAATAAAATCCATACCAATATTTTGGTATAATGATATTGAAAGAATAATATTTTTTAAGCTTATAAATAATTTATTTTAATTGTTTACACTTTACTAAATAATGCATTTAATCATTTTAAAATGCCAAACTCATAAGATTTCATCACCAATAACCAAAATTCTCATCAAAAATCAGATATACCTCATGTAGGATTCTCAAGCCATAAAATCCTATTTTCTAATTTTCTTACTTCACATAACATATTTAATTCATTTACTCATAACTAGTCCATTTTCATGAAAAATAACAAATCAGCCTCCAAAAATATTTCTTTTCCGAATTTATAATATAGTCCTATATTGAATATATATTTTTCTCGTAATTTTTAAAAGTCATTTACTATTTTTCACATGGCCAAAACCAATTTAATATTTAAACATTTATCATAAATTGTACTTTTATCCAAAATTCTAAAATTTACACGATATACTTGATATTATATAGATGTACTCCCAATAAAAATTTCATCAATTTTGGAATTAACCACAAGGAGTTATAAGGATTTTCTTTTAAAATAGTCTTTCCTCATAAAATTCATAACTCTTAATCTATAAATCCAAAAATCGCCATTTTGGACACAATCAACAAAACTCATCAAATTATCATTTCAAATTTTTCCAGAATTTTTGAAGGTTCAGAAAAATTTCAAATAATAACCTTTAAAATCCCTTATTATCCCTTACCTCAAAAGAGCAAGATTTTTGACCGAATAACGCCGAACTAACTTGCACCGTAGATAGCAATACTCAAAGTATACTCAAAATACTCACAAGAATACGCCGATAATATAGAGAGAAAAACTTCAGCTTCGTGTGATTTTCAATTATAACCTAAGCACCTTATTTATAGGAAATCGCTTAGAACACCAAAGCGTAAAATTTATTAAAATAATAATATTATATTTTTTTTTTCAAGACTTCATACGTATGCTCTCAACATCGAACTCAAATTTCTAACACATGTTAAATGAGGGAAACAAAATGTAAAAAACGTTTTTCATATTAAAATATATTTTAAACTTCCAAAAATCAATTATTTTTGAGCTTCTAAACTTCAATAATTCATAATAAATAGCCATTTTGTCCAAAAATTCAATCTCATGCTAGTTTTATAGGAAATTCAATTCTCTACAACTTTGCGTAAGAAAGTTTTTCCAAATTCCAAATAAAATTGACCAAATCCACAAACCATAGACGATTTTACAAAGCTATAATCAAATTTCAAATAAGAAATGGGGTCCACCGATACATAAAACATGCTTTAAATATTTTTGGTAACAAAATACTCCTCCTCCACATATACTCATATATCCCACATTCATCGTAAAAATATCATCATTAATATATTATTAAAATAATATATTTAATTGAATTATTTTATCGTAAAAAGATAAAATATTAATTTTCAACAATTGTCACATTAAAAATTTTCTCCATCTATATCCTCATAAAATCAATATTTTCTCATCATATAAATCAATAATTAATTATTCACAAATAATATTACGTAAACACATTATCGACAACCAGCAGCCTCCTGAGAGAGGGCTTTCCAATAAGAATTTCTTCTTATCGCAAGCAATTAGTGACCAAACCTCTCCTTAGATGTAACTTTCTAGACATTGCCAATAATATTTTCTAATAATATTATTCAAATAATATAAATTATTGATTCGATAATGGAAGATAATACGTATAGTGACAATTATTGAAATAAAATAAAATATCAACGCAATATCATCAATCAAAATAAAATATTGAATAAGAATTATCGTAATAATTATCGAGTAGTGCCTTCTTCACGTAAGAATCAATAATTGGTGCAATACCGCGTCCTCACCGCATAACAACGCCAGACATTTTACTTTACCCACCGGGTATTCCAACAAAGATTAATTATCGAACTCACTACGCAAGCTATTTATAAAAACTTTTAATTTGTCTTTTTCTTCATCCAATCGCTTATTCTGCATGGGTCCACAAAAGGTCATACTGGCCGCATTTAATATTTCCCAATAGTAAAGAATATTCCACGACCAAACGAATATTCCCCGACAACAATGAATATTTTATAACCACTTGCGTATTTTTGAAAAAAATTTCATATATCACCCTTAACTTTAACTTTCTATCAATTTAACCATTTACTGAATTGTAATTATAAGAAAAATTGAATACTTTTATTTCATAAAATTCGGGGTCTTACAATCTCCCCTCCTTATGAAATTTCGTCCCCGAAATTTACGTACCTGGTATTTTGAAAAGTTGAGAATACATTGCTTTCATTTCAGATTTTATCTCCCGGGTCATCATGATTTCTCCATTGCTCATCTCCCGTGATAACTTCATTTGGGTTCCTCACTTGTTGGGAAGTCATGACAACCGCTATCCTCGAACTACCCAATTTTGACTTGTCTGGGGCAAAGATTTAAGCCATCACTACTGTTGAACATACTTTTCTATAGGTATATTCCTCCTCAATCGCTTCTTCAGACTCTCGATTCATGATCTCAATCATCAATCTTCGATCCATATCAAATTCAGTCGACCGCCTCAGATGGTAATTCAAAACTCGATGTTGAGTTCTCCCAATTGCTTTCCAAAAGAGAAATTCATATCATCTATTTTAGCCTTCTTAGATCGGACATCTCTTTCCACAATATCCACGTGTCGTGTGGCTTTTACCCATGCATCACTTATTCTCACTGCTCAGCTTTTTTTTCTTTCAAATTTCGATTCCATCTTTATCATCTTATACTCGCCAAAGAATGCTTCGCTCAAGCATCACATATCGGGTAACACAAGCTTGAATTGTTGCATCCTTTTGCTCCACGATCCCTCGCAATTCTTCAAATTGCTTTTTTCTAACTCATGAATACGATTTTGCAATTCTACATTTTGATCATAAAATACCTCTAATAAATTCTCCTCGTGTACCTCTTCTTCCTTCTCTTCCTCACTCACCGTTACTCTCATGACTATCTCAGGGTGCAACTATCAATTCTTCACTCACCACATGGATATCTCTAATTCCTTCTTCACTTCGACATCACATTATCCCCCGTTCATGATTAGAGGTATCCCACAGCCTCATTCACTCCATTGTTAGCATTCTCACCGCCATTCTCAAATACCGCCATAAAACAAGGGTTAATTAAGCAAATTAACATATCACATAATATCCATATATTATGACCGACCAACAATTAAGCTTAGGTAGACACACTAAATGAAGGATTTACTCATCTTTCCCCTTAGTTCTAATCCCGATCTCCGCCAGAGATCATATCCCTAAGCTCGATACCAAATGTGACTTTGACACCATCATGTGTCAAGACTCTCACCATGGATACCTATTAGTTTGCCACCGCAGAAACGACCCCAAAATAGGTCCATTCCATCCACCCATTCTCGAGTCGCCAAATACATGGTACGTAAAAAATAACTACAACTTTATTACAACAATTGTCGTGCAAAAAATACAACAACACATATGCCGTGAATTTGGATACAAATATATATCAATCATGACTCATGTCCCAACCGTGGACAACACCTCATAATGACACCTTACATAAAGGTATAGTCGAAAACTGCTTTTAGAAATTAGAATCTTTGGGAAGTGCTCAAGAAACCTTTCGTATACTGGAGGCCATGCTTCTAGGTTATGATAGATATCATATGGCCACGTAATTATCCTCGTCAATCTAATAAACCCCAAAGAAAAAAATGAGAAGATTACTATCATATTCTTCCCAATGGTGAGTTTTCTCTCGACATATCATTATCTCTACTGCCTCTAATTGAGAGTTAAATTTCAAATAGACTCCAAGATCATATAGTAGTGCCGGGTAGATATACTCAAAGAAGTGGATGAGCACAACCTCATGTCTTATGATGACACGAGGTTGTATGTCATTAGACATCTTGTATGATAGTGGCAAAACACCCTTCCAAGTTAAATTCACCTCACCTCAACATCTATAGACCACCGCTCTATTCCCTCATTATTCCCCGCCGACCCAAATACACTTTTTTATTACCCGAAAGGAATTGTGAAGCAAAAAGGTGAGCACAACTAGCTCAAGAAAAAAATATCATGACTAAAGATAATTAAATTATCAATAGCCTTCATCAATAATAAATCGTAGATTTAGAACATATGGTAGATGATAAAAAATTTCAACCATAGTCATAAATGAACGAGCACTCCATTAGAAGAGTCAAATAGACCATAAAGTCTATTATCTTCTCCATGTTAAAAGTCCACCAACAATGTTTTATCCTCAGAACATCAATCAACAATTCCCCATCCCACAATCACATGTATAACTCATAATCGTAATTGTTGTTCTAAATTCCTTTTCTCATTCGTGACGAAGATAATTTTCATCACTTGTCTTTACCTCAAATATCAAAGATCATGGTTATACCAAATCACAGCCTCGCTCATAATCATACTAATAAATTTATCTTTTGCACTACTAGCCCAAAGATATTCATCAACAGCTCATCTTTGCACTACAGCCAAAGATATTCAACAACAAAGTGTCATCTTTGCACTACGACCCAAAGATATTCATCCACAATTCATCTTTGCACTACAGCCAAAGATATTCCTCAACAGCTCATATTTGCATTACAGTGCCAAATATATTAATATCTCAAAAGAAATATATAATCATTTCGTAATTTATATAAACAATAATTATAACCATGTCGATCAATTCACCTTTTGCACTTAAGCTAAAGATATTCAATTATAAATTCAATGGTCATGATCATACCAAATACAATTCAACTTTTCACTATCGCCAAAGAGAACCCTAGTCATGATCATACCAATAATCTACCCATCTTTACACTCCAAAGGAAAGAGAATTTCAACATCGTGGTTATAAAATGTTATATATGATAATAAAATCAATATAATCAATATATAGTTTTAATCTCCGTAGTAATATTCATAAATCAACTATAATTTGGTTAGAAAAAAAACCAATTTTGTCATGAATAAGAATCTCATGAATAAGAATTTCGTGAATAAGAACTCATGAATAAGAATCGTGAATAAGATCTCATGAATAGTAAACCCGACTCAAAAAGGTAGAAATTCCACAATAAAATCCATACCAATATTTCTAGATAATGATATTGAAAGAATAATATTTTTTTAGCTTATAAACAATTTATTTTAATTGTTTACACTTTACTAAATAATGCATTTAATCATTCTAAAATGCCAAACTCATAAGATTTCATCACCAATAACCAAAATCCTCATCAAAAATCAGATATACCTCATGTAGGATTCTCAAGCCATAAAATCCTATTTTCTAATTTTCTTACTTCACATAACATATTTAATTCATTTACTCATAACTAGTCCATTTTCATGAAAAATAACAAATCAGCCCAAAAATATTTCTTTTCTGGAATTTAGCGTAATATAGTCCTATATTGAATATATATTTTTCTCGTAATTTTTAAAAGTCATTTACTATTTTTCACATGGCCAAAACCACCTAATATTTAAACATTTATCATAAATTGTACTTTTATCCAAAAATTCTGAAATTTACACGATATATACTGATATTATATAGATGTACTCCCAATAAAAATTTCATCAATTTTGGAATTAACCACAAGGAGTTATAAGGGTTTTCTTTTAAAATAGTCTTTCCTCATAAAATTCATAACTCTTATCTCTATAAATCCAAAATCGCCATTTTTGGACAAATCAACAAAACTCATCAAATTATCATTTCAAATTTTTCCAGAATTTTTGAAGGTTCAAAGAATTTCAAAATAATAACCCTTAAAATCCCTTTATTATCCCTTACCTCAAAAGAGCAAGATTGATCGAATAACGCCGAATCTAACTTGCACCGTATAGCAATACTCAAAGTATACTCAAAATACTCACAAGAATACGCCGATAATATAGAGAGAAAAACTTCAGCTTCGTGTGTGATTTTCAATTATAACCTAAGACCCTATTTATAGAAATCGCTTAGTAACACCAAAGGTAAAATTTATTAAAATAATAATATTATATTTTTTTTCCAAGACTTCATACGATGCTCTCAACATCAGAACTCAGCCCCTAACACATGTTAAATGAGGGAAACAAAATGTAAAAAACGTTTTTTATATTAAAAATATTTTAAACTTCCAAAAATCAATTATTTCGGAGCTTCAGAACTTCAATAATTCATAATAAATAGCCCTTTTCTCCAAAAAAAATTCAATCTCTCGCTAGTTTTTATAGGAAATTCAATTTTCTACAACTTTGCGTAAGAAAGTTTTTCCAAATTCCAAACAAAAATTGACCAAAATCCATAAACTGACGATTTTACAAAGCTATAATCAAATTTCAAATAAGAAATGGGGTCCAATTTACAAATAAAACATGCTTTAAATATTTTTGGTAACAAAATACTCCTCCTCCACATATACTCATATATCCCACATTCATCGTAAAATATCATCATTAATATATTATTAAAATAATATATTTAATCAATTATTTTATCGTAAAAGATAAAATATTAATTTTCAACAATTGTCACATTAAAAATTTTCTCCATCTATATCCTCATAAAATCAATATTTTCCTCATCATATAAATCAATAATTAATTATTCACAAATAATATTACGTAAACACATTATTATCGACAACCAAACAGCTCCTCGTGAAAGAGGGGGCTTTCCAATAAGAATTTCTCCTCATCAAGCGCCAAGCAATTAGGTGACCAAACCTCTCCTTAGATGTAACTTTCTAGCATATTGCCAATAATGTTTTCTAATAATATTATTCAAATAATATGAATTATTGATTCGATAATGGAAGATATTGTATAAAGACAATTATTGAAATAAAATAAAATATCAACGCAAAGAATCATCAATCAAAATAAAATATCGAATAAGAATTATCGTAATAATTATCGAGTAGTGCCTTCACGTACGTAAGAATCAATAATTGGTGCAATACCGTCCCATCGCAAACAACGCCAGACATTTTACTTTACCCACCGGGTATTCCAACAAAGATGTTAATTCAGAACTACTACGCCGCTATTTATAAAAAACTTTAATTTGTCTTTTTTTCTTCATCCGACAGCTTATTCTCATATGGGCCCACAAAAGGTCAAGGCCATCGCATTTAATATTCCCAAAATGTAAAGAATATTCCACGACCAAACGAATATTCCCCGACAACAATGAATATTTTATAACCACTTCATGTATTTTTGAAAAAAAAATTTCATATATCACCCTTAACTTTAACTTTTATCAATTTAACCATTTACCGAATTGTAATTATAAGAAAAATTGAATACTTTTATTTCATAAAATTCGGTCTTACAATCTCCCTCCTTATGAAATTTCGTCCCCGAAATTTACGTACCTGGTATTTTGAAAAGTTGAGAATACATTGCTTTCATTTCAGATTTTGTCTCCCGGGTTATCATGATTTCTCCATTGCTCATCTCCCGTGATAACTTCATTTGGGTTCCTCACTTGTTGGGAAGTCATGACAACCGCTATCCCTCGAACTACCCAATTTTTTGACTTGTCTGGGCAAGATTTGGCCATCACTACCGTTGAACATACTTTTCTATAGGCATATTCCTCCTCAATCGCTTCTTTCAGATTCTCGATTCATGATCCGAATCATCAATCTTCGATCCATATCAAATTCAGTCGACCGCCTCAGATAGGTAATTCAAAACTCGATGTTGAGTTCTCCCAATTGCTTTCCAAAAAGAGAAATTCATATCATCTATTTTAGCCTTCTTAGATCTGGACATCTCTTTCCACAATATCCACGTGTCGTGTGGCTTTTACCCATGCATCACTTATTCTCACTGCTCAGCTTTTTTTCTTCTTTCAAATTTCATATTCCATCTTTATTATCTTATACTCGCCAAAGAATGCTTCCTGCTCAAGCATCACATATCTAAAAACACAAGCTTGAATTGTTGCATCCTTTTGCTCCACGACCGCTCTCGCAATTCTTTAAATTGCTTTTTCTAACTCATGAATACGATTTTGCAATTATACATTTTGATCATAAAATACCTCTAATAAATTCTCCTCGTGTACCTCTTCTTCTCTTTCTTCCTCACTCTCACCATTACCTCTCACACTATCTCTAGGGTGCAACTATCAATTCTTCACTCACCACATGGATATCTCTAATTCCTTCTTCACCGACATCACATTATCCTCGTCATGGCGATTAGAGGTATCCCCACAGCCTCATTCACTCCATTGTTAGCATTCTCACCGCCATTCTCAAATACGCCATAAAAAACAAGGATTATTAAGCAAATTAACATATCACATAATATCCAGATATATTATGACCGACCAACAATTAAGCAATTTACTTTACTCATCTCCCTCTTACTTCTAATCCCGATCTCCGCCAGAGATCATATCCTAAGCTCATCTCACCATCATGTGTCAAGACCTCACCAAAGGATACTCCACCATCAAGAATCCGCCCCTACTTGAGAGAGTCCGCTTCTTTGCATCCCCATCATCCAGAAGGCTCGATACTTAATACCAACTATAACGACCCCAAAATAGGTCCATTCCATCCACCCATTCTCGAGTCGCCAAATACATGGTACGTAAAATAACTACAACTTTATTACAACAATTGTCGTGCAAAATACAACAACACATATGTCAGAATTTGATACTAATATATATCAATCGCGACTCATGTCCCAACCGTGGACAAACACCTCATAATGACACCTTACATAAAGGTATAGTCAAAAACCTGCTTTTTAGAAATTAGAATCTTTGGGAAGTGCTCAAGAAAACCTTCGTATACGGAGGCCATGCTTCTAGGTTATGATAGATATCATATGGCCACGTAATTATCCTCGTCAATCCTAATAAACCTAAAAGAAAAATGAGAAGATTACTATCATATTCTTCCCAATGGTGAGTTTTCTCTTGACATATCATTATCTCTACTGTCTCTAATTGAGAGTTAAATTTCAAATAGACTCCAAGATCATATAGGTAGTGCTGGTAGATATACTCAGCAAGTGGATGAGCACAACCCTGTCTTATGATGACACGAGGTTGTATGTCATTAGACATCTTGTATGATAGTGGCAAAACACCCTTCCAAGTTAAATTCACCTCACCCTCAACATCTATAGACCACCGCTCTATTCCTTGTTATTCCCCGCCGACCCAAATACACACTTTTTTATTACCTGAAAGGAATTGTGAAGCAAAAGGGTGAGCACAACTAGCTCAGTAAAAAAAATATCATGACTAAAGATAATTAAATTATCAATAGCCTTCATCAATAATAAATCAGAGATTTAGAACATATGGTAGATGATAAAAAAATTCAACCATAGTTGCAAATGAACGAAAGACTCCATTAGAAGAATCAAATAGACCATAAAGTCTATTATCTTCTCCATTTAAAAGTCCACCAACAATGTTTTATCCTCAGAACATCAATCAACAATTCTCATCCACAATCACATGTATAACTCATAATCGTAATTGTTGTTCTAAATTCCTTTCTCATTCGTGACGAAGATAATTTTTATCACTTGTCTTTACCTCGAAATATCAAAGATCATGGTTATACCAAATCACAGCTCTTGCTCATAATCATATTAATAAATTTATCTTCGCACTACGGCCAAAGATATTCATCAACAGTTCATCTTTGCACTACAGGCCAAAGATATTCAACAACATGTCATCTTTGCACTACGACCCAAAGATATTCATCCACAATTCATCTTTGCACTACAGGCCAAAGTTATTCCTCAACAGTTCATATTTGCATTACAGGTGACCAAATATATTAATATCTCAAAGAAATATATAATCATTTCGTAATTTATATAAACAATAATTATAACCATGTTGATTAATTCACCTTTGCACTTAAGCTAAAGATATTCAATTATAAATTCAATGGTCATGATCATACCACCACAATTCAACTTTTCACCATCGCCAAAGAGAACCCTAGTCATGATCATACCAATAATCTACCCATCTTTACACTCCAAAGAAAGAGAATTTCAACATCGTGGTTATAAAATGTTATATATGATAATAAAATCAATATATAGTTTTAATCTTCAAATATTCAATATTCATAAATCAACTATAATTTTGTTAGAAAAGAAACCAATTTTGTCATGAATAATAAGATCTCATGAATAGTAAACCCACTCAAAAAGGTAGAAATTCCACAATAAAATTCATACCAATATTTCTAGATAATGACATCGAAAGAATAATATTTTTTAAGCTTATAAATAATTTATTTTAATTGTTTACACTTTACTAAATAATGCATTTAATCATTCTAAAATGCCAAACTCATAAGATTTCATCACCAATAACAAAAATCCTCATCAAAAATCAGATATACCTCATGTAGGATTCTCAAGCCATAAAATCCTATTTTCTAATTTTCTTACTTCACATAACATATTTAATTCATTTACTCATAACTAGTCCATTTTCATGAAAAATAACAAATCAGTTCCAAAAATATTTCTTTTCTGAATTTAGCGTAATATAGTCCTATATTGAACATATATTTTTCTCTCAGAATTTTTAAAAGTCATTTACTATTTTCATACGGGCCAAAACCACTTTAATATTTAAACATTTATCATAAATTGTACTTTTATCCAAAAATTCTGAAATTTACACGATATACTGATATTATATAGATGTACTCCCAATAAAAATTTCATCCATTTTGGAATTAACCACAAGGAGTTATAAGGGTTTTCTTTTAAAATAGTCCTTCCTCATAAAATTCATAACTCTTAATCTGTAAATCCAAAAATCGCCATTTTTGGACACAATCAACAAAACTCATCAAATTATCATTTCAAATATTTCCAGAATTTTTGAAGGTTCAAAAATTTCAAATAATAAGCCTTAAAATCCCTTATTATCCCTTACCTCAAAAGAGCGAGATTTGACCGAATAACGCTTGAATCTAACTTGCACCGTATAGCAATACTCAAAGTATACTCAAAATACTCACAAGAATACGCCGATAATATAGAGAGAGAAAACTTCAGCTTCGTGTGATTTTCAATTATAACCTAAGCACCCTATTTATAGAAAATCGCTTAACACCAAAAGCGAGTAAAATTTATTAAAATAATAATATTATATTTTTTTCCAAGACTTCATACGTATGCTCTCAACATCGAACTCAGCCCTCAACACATGTTAAATGAGGGAAACAAAATGTAAAAAACGTTTTTATATTAAAAATATTTTAAACTTCCAAAATCAATTATTTCTGAGCTTCAAACTTCAATAATTCATAATAAATAGTCCTTTTGTCCAAAAAATTCAAATCTCAAGTGATTTTATAGGAAATTCAATTCTCTACAACTTTGCGTAAGAAAGTTTTTCCAAATTCCAAATAAAATTGACCAAATCCATAAACTGGACGATTTTACAGTGCTATAATCAAATTTCACCAAGAAATGGGGTCCACCACCATAAAACATGCTTTAAATATTTTTGGTAACAAAATACTCCTCCTCCACATATACTCATATATCCCACATTCATCGTAAAAATATCATCATTAATATATTATTAAAATAATATATTTAATCAATTATTTTATCGTAAAAAGATAAAATATTAATTTTCAACAATTGTCACATTAAAATTTTTCCATCTATATCCTCATAAAATCAATATTTTCCTCATCATATAAATCAATAATTAATTATTCACAAATAATATTACGTAAACACATTATCGACAACCGTGCGCTCCTGTGAAAGAGGGGCTTTCCAATAAGAATTTCTCCTCATCGCCGCCAATTAGGTGACCAAACCTCTCCTGTAGATGTAACTTTCTAGACATTGCCAATAATGTTTTCTAATAATATTATTCAAATAATATGAATTATTGCTTCGATAATGGAAGATACTCTATAAAGTGACAATTATTGAAATAAAATAAAATATCAACGCAAAGAATCATCAATCAAAATAAAATATCGAATAAGAATTATCGTAATAATTATCGAGTAGTGCCTTCTTACGTAAGAATCAATAATTGGTGCAATACCGCGTCCCATCAGCAAGCAACAACGCCAGACATTTTACTTTACCCACCGGTATTCCAACAAAGAAGTTAACTACAGAACTACTACGCCGTTATTTATAAAAACTTTAATTTGTCTTTTTCTTCATCCAACAATTATTCTCATTATGGGCCCACAAAATGGTCTGCGCCATCGCATTTAATATTCCCCCAACAGAAAGAATATTCCACGACCAAACGAATATTCCCCGACAACAATGAATATTTTATAACCACTTGCGTATTTTTGAAAAAAATTCATATATCACCCTTAACTTTAACTTTCTATCAATTTAACCATTTACTGAATTGTAATTATAAGAAAAATTGAATACTTTTATTTCATAAAATTCGGGGTCTTACATACCAGGCCTTTGTCTCTCTTCTAAGGCCTTTTGTTGCATTTGTATTCCTTCTTTGCATGTGATTTCTTCTTTAGTTCTTCTCTGAGAGGTTTGTTACAGTTGGCAATGAAATGGCCAGGCTTCTTGCAGTTGTAGCATAGATCATTCATTTGCTCCTGGCTACCGTAGTTGCTGACTTTCTTTGGCTTGCAGGTTTTGCCTTGACGCATGAACCTTCTTAGTCTTTTTACCAGCATAACAATGTCTTCACCAACATCTTCGTCATAATCAGAGTCAATCTCAGTGTTGACATTAGATGCACTTTCAGTTGCTTTGAGAGCAACACCCTTATCCTTTTTTCTTCCTTCTGATAGGGTTTTAGCTTGTTGAGTCAGCTCCAGTTCGTATGTCAGAAGATTGGCATATAATTGTTGAACTGTCATCTCATGAAGATTCTTTGACTCTCTAATTGTAGTGGTTTTGGAGTCCCACCTGCTCGGTAGGGCTCTCATGAACTTTATGATCAGATCTTAATTTAAATAGATCTTCCCATATGCTCGTAGAGAGTTGAGCAGAACGTTGAATCTCTCATAGGTGGCAGTTACGTTTTCTCCTTGAACATGAGCAAACATTTCATACTGCTGTGTCAAGAGAGATTGTTTGTTTTCTCTTACTTCTTTCGTTCCTTCGTGCATGATGAGCAGTGCTTCCCAAACCTCCTTCGCTATTTTGCTGTTGACAACATTTTCAATGCACTGCCTTCTAAGGATTGAAATAAGATGTTCTTGGCCTTCTTGTCAAGTTGATGACTCTCTTTCGTTGTCACCCATTCTTCTTTGACTTTGATTTGTATTCGCTTGGATCGCCCGTAGTCAAAAAAGCTTTGTTGGAACATAGGGCCCATTTTGAACTGTCTCAAATAGATCTTCATCTATTGAGTCCGTATATGCTTGCATCCGAACTTTCCAGTTAGCAAATTTATCTTTATTGCACATTGGTGGCTTGCTGCCTCCTCCAGTCCTTGATTCGCTTAATAAGTGTGCCTGTAGCGCCCCCAAATCCGGGTATCTTCCAACCCGACAGATGGTGCTATACTGTACAACATTCATACATTCATTCAATTTGAAAAGTCTCAAAGAACGAATATAACTTCTATATATTTAAAGTAATATTTACATTTCCCAAGTTCTAAACCCGTTACAAAGGTTCTTTGTCATAATATTAGTTAAACTACAACAATAGACCTATACTATTACAAGACAAACTTAGTAATCATTTTAGCTTTTCCCTTTATCCTTTTTCGATCCTTCTGGACGCTCATCTTAAAGCGCATTCATATGGTTCAAGCAAGAGTGAGCATAACTAACTCAAAGAAGTATAACAATTTAATAACAACATGTTTGACACATATAAATCGATATCTTCGATAATCGAATAATAGTTATGAAGTACTATTGGTAATTCAAAATAGCACTTCATCTTTTCTTTCAAAATATTTTATAATAACAACAAGATTTAGTAAAATATTCACTCCTGTCAAAGACCTCGAGTATTCATTCTTTATTGGAAAAGGACAACCCGGAAGCAAGTCCGTAAGCCCGATATCACTTACGAGCACTTCTAGGTGATCATCTTATACTCTATGTTGATCAACACTACATCCATTAAACGTATGCATGTTTAAGCATTTGGCAACCTCACGTGCCTGTCGTTTTACCGAAAAAATATTTGTTTAACATTTCAGTCTTCTTTTGAAAACCATATCAAGTAGTTGACAAAAGATAGCAACATTTGATAATACATGAATAGATTATCAATTCATCAAGTCTAGCCAAAGGAATTGGCTTCAACTTCAACATACCTCAATTCATGCAAAAGAATACATGAACCTTAAAAAACTTGTTCAGATTGAATCGAGACAAGAGTTAGAATACTTGCCTTTAGCTGCCCTCGCTACGGTATTTTAACTTTATGTTCAAGTCGCTCAAGTCTCTATAATACATGATCACATAATGCCTTAGATTAGGTTACATATAATCCAAAGATGTATATGACTATATCATACCTTTCATTTCAATCTAATTGTGTATTAGATTCATTTACTATTCGCTTTTGATTTGTCATTATGCTTGCATTATATTTGACTGGGTTATCTCAACCTTTACATTACATTCCTTAAGGTTTAACAAAGTTTAAACAATGTTATCTTACCTTCCTTAAGTTATGTTTACTTTGAATCCATTTAGGTTTTCTTTTCTTTGTACTTAGAAACCTTCATTACTATCTTTGTTTCGAGATCTGAAATATGCATACCCACTTTTTATACTTATATCTCATCATCAAGCATGCAAGCTCTTAATGCCAATGTCCCGGACTTGGTGTCATGCGCATGAAGTCCTTATTTAATGGGTCATGTATCACCCGCCACACCTCAGAGGGATTTTGTCATCGTTTCATGAAATACATTGCTACGCCACTTATTGAACTAAGGTTCACAACATGCATGAACTCTTACAAGATGCTCACATCGTTTCATCATGCACATGGCGTCATGTTTTTGTTTGGGGTGAGCCAAGCACACCAACTCTATGCACCGTATATCAATTTCATTTTGAAATTTTGTGAACTTCCTTGACACATAACTTCTTCAAGTTATAAGTCCGAATTGGCTCGTTCAAAAGCCTACGGTTCACAAATTACGTAATCTACATGACCATTCAAGAATTTTATCTATTTGACTTCGTTTGCTAAAAAATCACCTATTGGTTCATTTTTAACGAAAACGATAAACGTTCGTGAACGTTCAACGCTCGTTTCTTCATTCTAAGAATCCGGTCATTTTCGAGTCCACAACTCTTAAATGCCAATTATGACTTGTTTTTATTGGAAAACAATGGTTTCATGATCAAACACAAAATTTGACTTCCATTCCGAGAATTTTACGTATTCGACGTTTATCGTCCAATCGTGCAAATTCCGGCAATTCTTCATTCTTATGATTTGATCAACATTACAAATGAACTTCATTCATCATGTGAACATCTCAACATACTTAATACAACAACTTATATTCATTGTTGGATTTTGACTTTATTCTTCATGAGCTTATAACTCATTAACTATAACTACTTAAGATTTCATTGTTAATAACTTATGACAATTAAGGTTTCTTAATCATCATACTTTACATGCTCTTCACATATATCTTTACTTAGGTATACATGATACATATGATCATATAATTTCTTTTACATCCATATCATTTCTCTTAATAAACTTCTTAGAAGTTCATATTATTTTCACATAAGTTTATAACTTATGCTAGCTTAAATGACTTATTACCAACTTAATTGGCTTAAGTTCATTACTTACTCATTCATGTTTCTTAATCCAACTTTTCTTATCATCTTATCATGGTAGAGATAGAAGATAATTGAGAAGAAGTCTTACTCTTTTGTAGTCTTGGTAAGTAGCTTGCTTCTTCTTCTTAGCTTATGGAAATGACTTATTGCTAGCTTATTCTCTCTAACACTTAAGCACTTTAGATGTGTTGGATTAATTGATCAACCAACAAATGGCTTGTAAAACTCTTCTATTATAGACTTTCCAAGGTTAGGGTAGTTTGGTCTTTAAAACATCCCACCTCCTTAAGCCACCTCCTTACTATTCATTACTTGCTAGCCACTCTCTTATCTCTTACTTGGCCATTAATTCAAAGTCTTGGTCACTACTCCTACTTGATCATCACACTTACTTGATCACCAAATCACTTGGTCACCACATCACTTGGTCACCACACATTAACCATATCAATATGGTTTGCCCCATGGGTTATACAATCCATAGATTCTAGCTTGGGCTTACATTAATTAATCCTTGGGCTTTACTTTAACAAACATTAATTGGTTCATTAATTCATTATTTGGGCTTCTCTCTCTAATTCACTTGGACTTGTATATAATTGTTTACCAATCATCCAAGTCCATTAACATTTATTAATACACATACGTATAGTTCATGTATTATTTTTGTATTATAATTCATATAGAATTTATATACGATATTTCATCCTTCATACAAACTCGTATAATACCTCGTATTATACTCGTTTTTATTACTTTGTACAATATCAAGTATCATACCATTATTATTTATTTCTTTAACATTTCGCTTTGCTTAACGCTCATAAATTAAGTCCATGTCAAATGTTACATTTTTCATAACTAGATTTTTATTACATAATCCATCTTACCTTGTTATTCCATCATTACGTATTTCTTAATCTCAAATTATATCCCAAAGCAAATACCGATGAATAGTGTTTTTCAAAAAATTTCTCGGAAACTTTTATTTTCGCCTTGAAAATTCAAACACTTTAATTCATCTACGTAGCCCAAATACTACGATATTCTAACATCAATAGGTTATACAATGACAACCATCTTGATAATATATGAATATGATTTTATTATTATTTAATTTAATAAAATCATTTTACAATAAGATCCGAATTTCTCATTCGTTACATTCTTCCCCTTATAAAGATTCTCATCCCCCATAATCTCGCCTTACTTTTAATCAAATAGATGAGGAAAATTTTTTCTTCATCTTTTCTTCTAGTTCCCACGCTTTCTTCTTCAAATACGTGGTTCTTTCCATAATACTTTTACCGATGGTATTACCTTGTTCCTCGTAACTTGTTCCTTTCTATCAATGATCCGCATCGGCGACTCTTCATATGATAAGTCTTTCTCGATATGAATTGGCTCATACTCGATTACATGCTTATAGTCCCATTATATATGGACGTAATACGTATACGTGAAACACGTTATGTATTCGTTTCTAGGTCCGGAGGTAATGCTATCATATACGCTTACCTCCCCCACCCGCTTTAATACTTCAAAAGGTCCTATAAACCTTGGACTTAACTTTTACTTCTTTCCAAAGCGTATCTTTTTTTCCGTGGAGATACCTTTAGAAACACACATACGAGCCCACCTCAAACTCTCGACTTAGTCTATGTGAGTCCGCATACTTCTTCCGCTCATCTCCGAAATGTGATGAGACGATGATCCAAATTAACTTTATCTCATCCGCCGTCTGGCCGCACTCGTCCTAGCATCCGCATTCTCCCACCTCATCCCAACATAAAGGTGTTCTCGCACTTTCTCCCATACAAAGCTTCATACACGGCGGCAGATGCCTATGCTTGCATGATAACCGTTGTTATATACAAACTCTACTAATGGTAGGTGATCATCCCAACTACCCTTGAAATCCATGACACAAGACCTCAACATGTCTTCTAACGTCTGAATTGTTCTTTCGCTTTCCTCGCCCATCGGTTTGTGGATGATAAGCCGGTGCTTAACCTCAACCGTGTTCCCAATCGCTTCTGCAAACTCCTCCAAAAGTTTGATGTGAATCGTGGATCACGATCCGACACAAATCGATACCGGTACTCCATGTCCGGAAATGATTTCCTTAACATAAAGTTTAGTTAATCGGTCTAAGTTATACTTGACCCTAATTGGCAAAAAGTGAGCCGACTTCGCAACCGGCCCACTATTACCCAAATTGAATCGCACTTTTTTTGCGTCGTTTAAGTCCCACCACGAAGTCCATCGTGATATGCTCCCACTTCCATTCGGAATCTCCAATGACCGTAGTAAACCATCGGTCGTTGATGTTTGGCCTAAACTTTTGACAAGTTAAGCACCTACCACATACTCGCTATTTCTCTCTTCATGTTTGGCCACCAAAAACTCGTCAAGGTCTTGATACATCTTAGTTCTACCAGATGTATCGAGTACCTCAACTATAAGCTTCTTGTAACACTTTCTCCTTTAATTCCGCCTCATTCTAATCCAAATTCTTCCCTCAAATCTTAATAATCCTCATTATCAAGACTATAATTAACCTCTTCCTTCTCGATAACCGCTTCTTCATTTGGTTACACTCATCCATCTTGAGTTGACTTCTCCTCGACTTTTCTCTCACGATGGTAGATCGATCTCCGTCAAGAAAGAGTAATTGCCCTTAATCACTTGGCATCTTCACTTCTATTTCCATCCTAGTCATCTCTCATTATTAACTCATTTTGAGCCGTTAACATAGACAACTTTTTCCACCCTTCTTACTTAAGGCGCCGAAGAATATATTGGCTTTTCCAGGGTGATACAGGATTTCACAATCATAATCCTTTATCAACTCCAGCCATCTCCTGTGTTTCATATTCAAATCCTTCTGAGTGAAGATATACTTTAGACTTTTATGGTCCGTATATATCTCACATTTTTCCTATAAAGATAATGTCTCCATATCTTTAGAGTAACACTACCACATGCCAGCCTGCATCATGAGTAGTAGTAAACTTTCTCATAATCCTTCAACTGCCGAGATGCATACGCAATGACTTTGCCATGTTGCATAAGCACACAACCAAGTCCTCTATGTGAAGCATCACTATACACTACAAAATTTCCCGTGTCATCTGGCAATGACAAAACAGGAGCTTCACTTAATCTCTTCTTCAGTTCTTGAAAATTGTCTTCACATTTATCCGTCCATACGTATTTTACCGTCTTCCTTATTAAGTTAGTCAACGAGGTAACTATCTTCAAAAAATCTTGGATAAATCTTCGATAGTACCATGCTAACCCTAGTAAACTCCACACCTCAGTCGGCATTTTTCGGTTGTTCCCAATTCATTACTGCTTCCACCTTCACCGGATCCACCGAATCCCTCTCGTCAATGACATGACCTAAAAATCAACCTTTTTCCAAATTAAAATTCACATTTGGTGAATTTCAGATATAACTCTCTCCTTTCTTAGTGTCTCCAACACTAATCTTAAGTGTTCTAAGATGATCTTCTCGCGCCTTAGAATAGACTAAAATATCATCGATAAACACCACATTTAACTTGTCCAAATATAGTTTGAACACTGCTCATCATATCCATAAATGCAAATGGTGCATTCACAACCCAAATGACATCACCAGTAAACTCAGAATGACCATAACGAGTCCCTAATGCGCCTTTGGTATATCTTCCTTCCTAACCTTCAACCGATGATACCCCATCCAAGAAATCTATTTTAGAAAAATACTTTGCCCTTTCAATTGATCAAAGATATCATCGATCCCGGCAATGGGTATTTATTCTTTATCGTTAACTTGTTCAACTCCCCGATAGTCGATACAAAGCCTTAACGATCCGCTTTTCTTCTTGACAAACAACACCTAAGCTTCTCACTACGAAACACTTGGTTGAATGTACTTCTTGTCCAATAGTTCCTGTAGCTGAACCATTAGTTCTTTCATTTCCACAGGCGCCATACGGTACGGTGCCCTTGAGACCGGTGCCATTCTCGCACAAAGGTCTATCACAAATTGATCTCCCTATCCTCGCAGAAAACCCGATAATTCACTTGAAAATACATCCATGAATTCGCTTACTATAGGTATTTGTTCCATGGTTTCTCCCACTCTCCGGTATCAACAACATGGCATAGATAACCTACACAACCCTTCCTTAAAAGTTTTCTAGTTTGTGTCATCGTAAGGCAACACGGACGTCCTGGCAATTTACTACCATAAAATACTACATGAGGTTGCTTCAACGTCCTGATGCTCACACTTTTCCTTTGGCAATCTATAATTGCTCCATGGTTAATCAACCAATCCATTCCGAGAATTACGTCGAATTCTCCTAACTTTATCGGTATTAAATATACCGATAACTTACAACCACGCATATCTACGCAACAACTCCTATGAATATCTTCAACAAGAATTATCTCTTCGCTTGCTACCTTAATGTTCAAAGGTATAGCAATTTTTCGGAAATAATTCTAGTCGCCTAGCAAAATCACATGCTATAAACGAACAATTAGAACCCAATCAAATAAAGACGTATTCATTTATATTGTTGATTGAATAATACTGCAATTACATCCCCGATGCCACCGCATCTTGGACCGTCATATTAAAAGGCCATTGATTTCCCCAATGAGTCTGACCACTAATAGCTAACTTCCCGCTATTAGGTCCCTTATTTCCTTCTATCCCTTCTTCTAGGCGCTTTCTTTGCTATGTGGTCACTTGATCCAGGATACAAAGCATCCGCGATTCTTCTTCTGATTGGGACAAGCTAGGCAAAATGTGCCCTTCCTTGTCCACAATTATAACACACCGCTTTTACCTTTGAGACAGACTCTCTAGTGAGTCTCTTCCACAGTTTTACAAGCCTCCATCCTCCTCTTAGAGTCCCTTGTTTTACTCCTGGTATTCCCAGCAGTTAAAGCCCTTCCTTTTTCTCGACCACCACCACTCCCACTCGCTCCC
The DNA here is from genome assembly GCA_020205605.1 of Panax ginseng. NCBI lineage: Eukaryota > Viridiplantae > Streptophyta > Magnoliopsida > Apiales > Araliaceae > Panax > Panax ginseng. The sequence continues at coordinate 30,239,500 of CM035138.1, read as the reverse complement.
CTGGTCTTGGTTCCTCCATCAACCCCGCTTTTGGTCTTCTTATCTTTGTGGTAATCAAGCTAAGAGCCTCATTCCCACCTTCGTAAATTATTGCCTTTTTCTAGTATGGTTCCAAAGGAAGTACTTTGGAACACGTAGATTCTACTATAGAGCCGTGGGTTTCAAGCCCCGCCTCAACCTTCTAGCCTTTCTCACTTCAAAGGTCCACTTGATGTGGAGCGAATCGTGCTAGCCATTAAACTTGGCAAAGATACTTGGGAACTTTCATATCCTTGTCTCAATTCCGAAACCTCATCTCCATCCTCCTCAGATACTGGTGGGAAAATAGTTCTCAAGAAAATCTCCTCGAACCTCTCCCACGTTAGGTCTCCTATATCTACTTCTAGCCTGGTTTGCCTCCCACCGTAAGTTGGCCTCTCCTTCATCAAATAGGTTGAAAAGGCAACCTTTTGACCTTCCTCAACATTTGCTATTACAAATGCTTTCTCAATTTCTTTTACCCAAGTCTGGGCTTCTATAGGTCCGTAGTTCCTTGAACTCAAAGTGACCTACACTTTTAAAATCCTTAAAAGTAGTAGCTCAGATTACTCTGTGAATTATGGGTACATTAGCCCTCGTTCTATTAAATGCATCCGCTAATAGATTAACGAACTCCTCATTTTGATTAACTTAACCACCCTCCTGTTTGGTTAACATTAGCGCTCGATTTCGCTTGTCTCCTCTTTGGCATGCATTTTGTCATAAGAAAACAACACATCATTATTACTTTAATCTTGTTGGTTTGTTATTATTTGTAATAAAATAACAACTCATACTCATTACTCAACATATTCCATAAAAAGATTTATATTGATTCATAACTTGTAGTATAATACTACATTGTTTACATTACTCAGCCTTAGTTGATTACATTTCCATCCCGTAATTACTTTCCAAAAATTGGGATTTACAAAAGACTACCCTTTGTTATACAAAAGAGGGTTTTACGTCACTTACTAGATACATAATATTTACATATCTATTCTATTGTAGCTATTGCTAGATTACATCTGCCGTAAGGCATTCTCGAAATCCTTGGCCGCCGAATAAAGAATAACATCTCTACCGATGGTATGACGGTCCGTCTCGCTTCTACCGATATCCAAACGATGACGGAAATCTACATGAGAACTCCTATGAATATAGGACATCCTCTCCAACTTCCGCTTTCTTAGTCTTTAGCTCCTCGCTGAGCTCAAAGACTTCTCCTCTCAAATCTCTGGACTTTGTCCATAGCTAGACTCTATCATCGTGCTCTTCTTCCCACATTCCTTCCATACTAGTCTTGTCCTCACTGACAAATTCGAGTTCCTCTTTCAACTCCTTAACCTCTCGGCAAGAATGGACATTCCTATCCAATACCGACATAAATAAAGGCTTCTTCATTGATTCCCCCAGTAGACATTTCCTCCAGTAGGTGGAACTCGGGTCTCTCGTAGGTGGAACTCGGTCAAAGGACATCACGCCCACCTCCTCTTCTAAGATGCCATCAAATATGGACATGTAGTCTAAATCGCCCGAGTCTCCCGACTCGATGGTCACCAACTCGGGTTCTACTTGGCCACGGATTTGGTAGTATCTCTACCCGATTAATCAATCCTCGCTACTACATGTATATCTCTATACATATCATTTTCTCCCGACATCTACAATAAAACAATATAGTTTGATTAGTACATCGCCAAGAAAATAATAAAAATACATAACATAATATAATGCATTTTTATAAGGTTACTTTCCATCTTTTACTTTTTATTCTTTCATAAGGTTATGACTTAAGGTTCTACTTTCCCCTTAAGTTTTATAACCTAGGCTTTGATACCAACTCAGAAGCGCCCCAAATCCGTATCTTCCAACCCGATGTATGGTGCTATATCAGTATAACATTCATACATTCATTCAATTTGAAAAGTCTCAAAGAACGTAATATAACTTCTATATATTTAAAGTAATATTTACATTTCCCAAGTTCTAAACCTCGCTACAAAGGTTCTTTGTCATAATATCGCTTAAATTACAACAATAATACCCTATACTATTACAAGATAGCTTAGTAATCATTTAGCTTTTCCCTTTATCCTTTTCGATCCTTCTGGACGCTCACCTTTAGTGCATTCATATGGTTCAAGCAAGAGTGAGCATAACTAGCTCAAAGTAGTATAACAATTTAATAACAACATGCTTGACACATACAAATCAGATATCTTCGATAATCGAACAATAGTTATGAAGTACTATTGGTAATTCAAAATAGCACTTCATCTTTTCTTTCAAAATGTTTTATAATAACAACAATATTTAGTAAAACATTCACTCCTACGAGACCTCGAGTATTCATTCTTTATTGAAAAGGACAACCCGAAACAAGTCCGTAAGTCGATATCACTTACGAGCACTTCTAGGTGATCAAATTATTGTACTTTATGTTGATCAACACTACATCCATTAAACGTATGCACGCTTAAGCATTTGGCAACCTCACGTGCCTCCTCGCTGCTTTACCGACAAAATATTTGTTTAACATTTCAGTCTTCTTTTGAAAACCATATCAAGTAGTTGACAAAAGATAGCAACATTTGATAATACATGAATAGATTATCAATTCATCAAGTCTAGCCAAAGAAATTGGCTTCAACTTTAACATACCTCAATTTATGCGAAAGAATACATGAACCTCAAAAACTTGTTCAGATTGAACTGAGACAAGAGTTAGAATACTTGCCTTTAGCGTCTGCTATGGTATTTTAACTTTATGTTCAAGTCATTCAAGTCTCTACAATACATGATCACATAATGCCTTAGATTAGGTCACATATAATCCAATATGTATATGACTATATCATACCCTTCATTTCAATCTAATTGTGTATTAGATTCATTTACTATTCGTTTCGGTTTGTCATTATGCTTGCATTATATTTGACTAGGTTATCTCAACCTTTACATTACATTCCTTAAGGTTTAACAAAGTTTAAACAATGTTATCTTACCTTCCTTAAGTTATGTTTACTTTGAATCCATTTAGGTTTTCTTTTCTTTGTACTTAGAAACCTTCATTACTATCTTTGTTCTGAGACTGGCGCTGTGGCGCCAACTTTATACTTATATCTCGCGTTGCGGCGTGAGCTCTTAATGGCATTGTCCTGGACTTGGCGCATGCGCAGAGTCTTTATTAATGAGCGATCATGCCCCACACCCGAGGATTTTGTCATTGTTCATGCGTATACCACGCCGCCACTTATTGAACTAAGGTTCACCACATGCGAAATCTTGCATGCAGATGCTTCTATTATTCGCTTCATGCCATGCAAGGGGTCTTTTTGCTTCTAGGGTTGAGCCATACGCCAACTCAGGCACACCGTGATATCAATTTCAGCTTTTGAAATTTTGTGAACTTCCTGACATATAACTTCTTCAAGTATAAGTCCGAATTGGCTCGCTCAAAAGCCTACGGTTCACAAATTACGACTAATCTACATGACCATTCAAGAATTTTATCTATTTGACTTCGTTTGCTAAAAATTCACCTATTGGTTCATTTTTAACGAAAACGATAAACGTTCGTGAACGTTCAACGCTCGTTTCTTCATTCTAAGTCGAAATCCGGTCATTTTCGAGTCCGCAACTCTTAAATGCCAATTATGACTTGTTTTTATTGGAAAACAATGGTTTCATGATCAAGCACAAAATTTGACTTCCATTCTGAGAATTTTACGTATTCGACGTTTATCGTCCAATCGTGCAAATTCCGGCAATTCTTCATTCTTATGATTTGATCAACATTACAAATGAACTTCATTCATCATGTGAACATCTCAACATACTTAATACAACAACTTATATTCAGTGTTGGATTTTGACTTTATTCTTCATGAGCTTATAACTTGTCAACTATAACTACTTAAGATTTCATTGTTAATAACTTATGACAATTAAGGTTTCTTAATCATCATACTTTACATGCTCTTCACATATATCTTTACTTAGGTATACATGATACATATGATCATATAATTTCTTTTACATCCATATCATTTCTCTTAATAAACTTCTTAGAAGTTCATATTATTTTCACATAAGTTTATAACTTATGCTAGCTTAAATGACTTATTACCAACTTAATTGGCTTAAGTTCATTACTTACTCATTCATGTTTCTTAATCCAACTTTTCTTATCATCCTATCATGGTAGAGATAGAAGATAATTGAGAAGAAGTCTTACTCTTTTGTAGTCTTGGTAAGTAGCTTGCTTCTTCTTCTTAGCTTATGGAAATGACTTATTGCTAGCTTATTCTCTCTAACACTTAAGAACTTTAGATGTGTTGGATTAATTGATCAACCAACAAATGGCTTGTAAAGCTCTTCTATTATAGACTTTCCAAGGTTAGGGTAGTTTGGTCTTTAAAACATCCCACCTCCTTAAGCCACCTCCTTACTATTCATTACTTGCTAGCCCTCTCTTATCTCTTACTTGGCCATTAATTCAAAGTCTTGGTCAATACTCCTACTTGATCATCACACTTACTTGATCACCACATCACTTGGTCACCACATCACTTGGTCACCACACATTAACCATATTGAATATGGTTTGCCCCATGGGTTATATAATCCATGGATTCTAGCTTGGGCTTACATTAATTAATCCTTGGGATTTACTTTAACAAACACTAATTGGTTCATTAATTCATTAGTTGGGCTTCTCTCTCTAATTCACTTGGACTTGTATATAATTGTTTACCAATCATCCAATTCCATTAACATTGATTAATACACATACATATAGTTCATGTGTTATTTTCGTATTATAATTCATATAGAATTTATATACGATATTTCATCCTTCAAACAAACTTGTATAATACCTCGTATTATACTCGTTTTTATTACTTTGTACAATACCAAGTATCATACCATTATTACTTATTCTTTAACATTTCGCTTTTACTTAACGCTCATAAATTAAGTCCATGTTTAAATGTTACATTTTCCATAACTAGATTTTTATTACATAATCCATCTTACCTTGTTATTCCATCATCATGTATTTCTAAATCTCAAAATTATATCCCAAGCAAATACCGATGAATAGTATTTTTTTCAAAAAAATTTCTAAAAACTTTTATTTTCGCCTTGAAATTCAAACACTTTAATTCATCTATGTAGCCCAAATACTACGATATTCTAACATCAATAGGTTATACAATGACAACCAGCTTGATAACACATAGAATATGATTTTATTATTATTTAATTTAATAAAATTATTTTACAATAAGATCCGAATTTTAATAAAGGATTGCCATCGGATCTACTTAAGCTTTGTAGAGGGTCAGATAATAGAACCTCGCTTTCTAATACCAATTGTTAGTTCCTAGAGGCACAATAGTTATCTAGAAGGGGGGGGTTGAATAGATATTTAAAAAATCTTTTCGCTTTAACTTGTAAGTTGATGATGATTAAAACTTTAGCGGAATTAATATTTTTTTTAATCTCCCTTAAGATAGTAAGTTTATGAGAATGAAGCAGTTATAGCAGTTATGGCAGATATAGCAAGAATGTAATAGACACAGTCGTTTTAAGTGGTTCAGAGCACTTAAAGCTCCCAATCCACTCTTCTACTGCTCGAGTAGAAATCCACTAAGGATGTCTTTTACACTTTCTGAATCACAAAGATTCCTTCTAGACCAGCAGTTTAGGAACTTCTTAGTTCACTCTTAAACTCTTCAAGTCCAGCAGACTTAGCTCTTTTACAGTTCACTCTTCAAGTCCTTCTGACTTGGAACTTTTTCTTTAGTTGACTGGTAGATGTTGAGTTCTTGATGGTTGCTACTCAGTTGTTGTTTAAGCACTTGTTCGAAAGAACTAGGTAGCTGAGCAAGCTTTTCTTTTTCTCAGATCGTAGAGTTGAGCGTTGAGAGTTCTTGTACATTTTTGTTCAATGCTTGCTTTTTATCTCACATCTGCTTGATTTGCATATATGTGATCTTAAAAACTATCCATTGGATCTATCCGTTGTAGCATTAAATGCGTTTGACCTTTCTGTTCTTTGATGGAGACTTTTCTACACATCTTCTGAATTGCATTCTGGCCCACTGACACAGCAGCCTGCTTTCTCACCTAACACCTGAAAAGGTGTTTCCCCCATTAACAATGGTACTTTCCTTAGCTTCTTCAATATGCTTCTTTGTTGCATACTAAGGATATCTCTTATGTCTTTGGGACTGGTGAGTACTACAACGTTTAGAATCCATTCCTCATATGTTGGAGTTTGTCTCCACATAAAATGTGAGGCTTGATGCTTCTGATATAAGACAGATGATACTCTACGATTCAGATCGTGGTACACTACGATTCAGATCGTGGTGACTTGTCGCCTTAGTGCTTGGTCTGATGCTATCAGCCGAGAGCACTACGATTTCTCTTAAGTACTTGCACACTATGATCTTCGCTTGCTTGAGTTGTAAACTCTACGTTTCCGAGAGCACACTACGATCTCTGAGTTGGCTCGGTAAACGTTGGGACCACTCTACGATTTTTGAAGAGGCCCTTCAAGGCAGGCACACTACGATCATCTCAGCTCTACGATCCTACCTTAGCTTCTGCATTCAGTTGATCAGCTGGATAGACTGCGATTCTTCGAAGCCTAACTATTACATCTCAAGATCAACCTAACAACTTTGATCTTTCTATTTATTCATTCATTTACAGAATGATACACATTAAGAGCTTAGATCAACCTAACAATTTTGATCTATCACTAAGTCCTTGTACATATATTCCTTGAAGGACTTTACAAACAATCATGATCGTTTATATTTAAACATCAAATCAACATATGCATTCTCCCAACACTAAAGATGATGAGATTTTCTTAGCTTGCATCTTCAAGACCACGGCTGATTGATTGGAGGTCAACTGGAGAAACAAGCTGTCAGGAGCAAATGAGTAACTATGCACATCAATGCCTAACCTCAGTATATCCTAGATGAATGACTGTTGAGAAAATGACAACATAAAGGTACGGTTCCTCACTAAGATAAGTATGTACATCATGTTGAACCTCCTTATGCACTATAACAGTATCCTGTCAGGAGATCATAATCTACCTAAAAAGGTGAAGAGAAAAAGTACACTGAAGTTGGAAACTCAAATGCTTACAAACTTTCTCTCCATCCAGACTTTAGGTTGAATATGACATCTTGAAAGAAATCTGAAATAGGTCATAAGAACATCACATGTTAAATTAATCTTATGTGAAGTAATCTTTGCTAATAGGTTAGTATGTATGAACCTATGTTCTAAGTGTTTGATAACACACAGAGTATGATTAGTTCTACAAGAGTATCTTGATTTTTTGTAGAAATTGATCACCTCCATGAATCAACTAGATACACATAAATCGTAGAGTTAATTCTCACTCTATGAACATTCAAACCCTGTGAACATAACCAAGCAAATGATGAAACCATCAAAAGAAAAGAGTGTTTTATTAAAATGGCAAATCTAACACACACTCACCATCATGCATCTCAAAATGTATTATCTAAATTAGTTACATGCATGAATATGACTGTTGGTGATCAATATGATGATGATCCAAATATATGAGGAATAGGGGTTTAGAAAACTAACCTAGCAGGACCCATTTAACCATGGGTACCAAAAATAGAAATTTATAATCTGCAGGTACTTGGTCTATCTGGCCATACTAAGGAATGCTGAAGTAGAAAAATTCAGTCAAGAAGATTCAACCAGCAGAAGGCTTAAGACTGTTCAAAAATGATTCTGATAAAACTCCTATATGTCAAAGCATGTCCTTGAAAACCTGCTGAGCTGATCTGAATAAAGCTCACATGGCTGCTAATCTTTATATGGAAGCAAGCTATTCAACCAAAGATGAAAAAGGGTCTTAGATGCTCAATCATGCAAAGCATGTCCTAATAGAAGAATCCTCAAGGAAGCTCACCACAGAGGATCATCGAGCATCAAACATGAGAAACTCAATACGGGAGCAAAACTCCACAAGCACAAGCCGTTAAAGAAGACTACGTTCGTAGTACTGTCAAATTATTGTAGTGATCAGTCCTGAAAATATCCATGCCTGCTATACAAGGAGATTTAAGTGATAATGGTGATTCCAGTTCAGAAGGAAATATGCAAGGCTGCCTTCTAATGCACCTGAAGAAAAGGAAATCACACCTTACTGAAAATACATCATCAACCATGGGGGAGCAGTGATTTATTAAGGAACAATAACACTGAGATATTCTATGAAAAAATGTACCAGCTACAGAGTCCCAAAACTTTGTGGCTGATGAACCAAATGAAGATCCATAGTCAGTAGGAACGTCTCAAAACGTACTACTGATAACCTATCAGCCACCCAACTCAAAATCGTGGAGTGTCTACGATCAAACATCTGATCATAGTGTAAGGGCAAGAGGACACCACGATTTCAGCAAATGCGACTATCTAAAGTTGGTAGAGGACCTCCCCACCAGAAAAGGTTAAATGAGATATCAATGCAAATCACTTCTAAAGTATTTCATCTGGAAAGCACCTCAAGGACAAACCTGACCCTTAGCCCACTCTAAGAGGTTGGCCCTTCCTGAGCTACCTTAACCAGAAGGATTGCTTGATCAAGTTCATCTCAAGGACTAAGACAGTCAACGATCGTAAAGTAGAGTATGAAGAGAACTCCACGATCGTAGTGCAACCTCAGCGATCGTAGAAGCAGACTCAACGATCGCAGTCCTACCAGAGGATACTCTAGCTCATGAGGAGCTCGGAAGAACTAGACAATTTCCCAAACATTCAGATTATGAGGAGATAGGTTCGAATGCTGGTTGGAAAGATGTCCCGCTGAAGAAAAGTGCCCAAGCCTTCATAAAGTACATCAGTGGTTGAGCTATGTAGTTTCAATAGGAGGAGAAATATCAAAACCATCCACTGCAGCGTCTCTCAAAAGATGATCGTTGAGTCAACAAAGGAAAACGTAGAGCCCATAGCTGCCTTATCATGCTACTCTATGAACCAAAATGGTCAACGGTCAATCCACGTCATTGACGCCCATTTGTTTCAAAAAGGGACATTAAACTGAAGACTTAATGGGGGAGTTACAGCTCATTACTGGGCATCGTGCAACCAATGGTTGGTTGACACATCACTGTTTATGCAGAATTAGAAGGAACTGCCATAAAGGAAAATTTAAAATTAGCAAACAGTTGCCAGAAACTATCGAACCTCTCTCCCTCCTATTTTCAAACCCTAGAATCTTCTTCGAAGCCAAAATCAATTAAACCTCTAGAGCCTTGATCACAATCATCTATCTCTCAGAAATCTTTCTGGATTAAATACCCATATTCCTCGAACTATTCAAATGGAAGATTGGCGAGTAATCACTGGTATTCAACTCGGAACCAAGTCGTTTGAGAAATCCAAAAGAAGTTCAGAGACATTCTCGAACTTGTGAAGAAAGCTGGATTCTCAGAATGTCTTGAGGCTAGCACTCGAGTATATACTGAACTGGTCAAGGAATTCTACTCAAATGCATCCATAAATGCCGGAACCCTTTCAACCAAGGTTAAAGGTCAATCTCTTAAGCTAAAATCATCCGATACAATCAATGCTTAGGTTTCCCTAACCTAGGACTGAGAAACCTTGATGAGATCGACACTGAGCAATTAAAGGAAATTATAGGGTACCAAAGAAACCCTAGTCTAAAGGATATAATGAAAAAGGAGTTTTCAGAGGAATTCGAGTTCCTTGCTGAAATAGTGGGAAAATGCATACTAAGCAAGGATACTGCACATGACACTGAGCTTGATCATCAGTTAAAAATCATGTTTGCTATAGTTTTGAATAAACGAATCAACTTTGGAGTTATCCTATTTGATCATATCTCCAAATGGGTAGAAAAGGCTAAGTTGAAGAAGTCTACAGAAAAACCCCTAACAAAGGTGTTTCATAGAAGACTGTTGAGTATAGTGCTAAAGAAAAAACTGGGAAGCAAAATCAAGAATGATGAAGGAGAGCCTTTAAATGTTCATAAAGTAATGTCTCCACAACTATTTGTGAACTGGAAGAAGAACCCAAAGGAAAACAGGAGGTTGACAACAATATGGAGCAGCAGAAAGATCTCTGCGAAAAAGAGGAAGGCAAAAGAGGTAGAAAGCTCTGAGTCTGGTGACTCTGTACCAGCAGCAACCACACTAGGCAGAAAAAAAATCCAAAGGTGTGAGGAAAACTGAGGCTCTACTAAGAAGTCTATCAACTGAAGACAAGGATGAAAAAGAAAAAGTCCTGATTGCAGAAACCACCAAGAGAAGAAGTAACAGACTGCTTCAAGTGCCATCCAGAAAGAAAGCTAAGGTGGTAAACAGACCAGCCCTAGTTTCCCAAGAAAGTACATCTGACAAAAAGGAGAACGTAGAGTCAGAGGAATAAAAGGGAACTGGTGATCTCAAGACCGAGTCCCCAAAGAACGAATCCAGCAATGAAGCTGAAGCTGGATTCATGGAAGAAAATGCAGAATCTGCTGATAAAGAAGAATGCACAAGCCCTGTGGCTAACTCTCAGAGCATTCACTCTGATGATGAAGAAAAGCTACAAGATGACCCAACTTTATCTCCAAATATAAATGCTCCAACAAGTCTAGATAATGGGTCAAATGATATTGATTCTGAAGAAGAAGGACATGCCCCTGCCAAGGCTGAACCTCATGGAAGTTCGTCTAATCCAAAGGCCTCAGAGTCTGAAAAGGAAAAAGAGTCTGACTCTCCCATAGCTGAACCTCCAATGAGAAGGAAGAGCTATAGATTAATTGCTCAATTTGCCTCCAAGAAGAAAAGTGATCACTCCACTGCAATCATTGAAGTAAGTGATGATGAATCCAAGGAAGACATTGCTGAAGAAGAGTCTGGTAATGAAGATCAACAAGAAGGATTCACTGATGAATCTGATCAGAATGCTTCAGGCTCCGAAAGAGAAGAAATGGAGAAAGATTCTAACTCTGCACATCAGGAATCAGAGGAACCAGAAGACTATCATGTCCTCTCTCCAACAAGAATCAGTAAAAGAATAGTGGTAGAAGTTTTTGATGAACCAGAAGAACTCCCAGCAGAAAGATGGCTAAAACATGGCAATGAACAGCTCAAGGTTGTAAGGATGACTGCACATGATGTGTTCAAAAATTGGAACAACATGGAGCTAGACTGCACGACTATCCTCTAAAATCCTGATGATCTGCTGATGAGATGGTTCTTCCAATGGATACCTTGTATGACACACCCAAAATTAGGTATACATCACCCATCTTGGGTCGTCAGATACATGGTACAAAATTCAAATACAACTTACTAATACAATTGTTGTGTACAATACGACAAAACATAACTGTGAGTTTGAATACAATTATTGTCTACTAGAGATTATACAAACTCAAAAGGAGTCCTCATTACAATTATTAACACACTATTTGAAAGAATAGTGAGGACTACTAATGTTATCCTCTGGACCGTCACTCCGTTCCCCGACTAGTCCCAGCTATGTTCTCATTTCCTGAAGAGAACAGTGAAAGAAAGGGTGAACTTAACTAACCCAGTAAGAAATATTATGACTAAGATAATGCAGAATAAATTATCATTAGTCTCCAACAATGTTAAACTGATAAAATATAATAGACATCAAGTTTAACTGTAGCGGAACAAGCAATCCATTAAAAGAGTCAAGTAAAAATAAAATCTACTATCTTTTATGATTAAAAAGGTTTTTCATCACTGTTATCGCTGAGACTCAGCTTAATAAATATTTCACATCATCGAATCACCCCTGCACTACTACCCAAGGATATTCTTTAGTATCACGACCATAATTATCCATGCACTACGGGCAAGAATATTTGTGTATTCATTAATGGTCATGATCATGCCAACAACTCGTCCATCAATACACTACGTGCCAATGAGAACTTTTACCACATCATTTGTAATATTACTACCATGATTACAATCAATAATCCCTGGCCATAATCATACCAAGTCCATCTATGCACTACAGGCCACATTTGACTTTCAAAAAAATATAAACATGAGGATGATGACAATGATATAAAAATTCAATAAAACAAGTTCAAGAATTATTTTATCCAGGAATTATTAACGCCTAAATTGTCAACATGATACTTGCTTTGTAGAGTAAAATTCAAGAATGATCAGAAGAATATTTTCATGAAAAGATACTGGATGAAACGCAAATATCAAAGATATTCTACTAATTTCATGGAGTATAGAAGTCAAAACTTTAACCAACCGAGTATAATAAAGAATGGAATAACAAAAGAAATCACCATGCATGCGGTACCCATGATGACAAGTTATTCCAACAGAATAATAATAACGGAACCAGTCGGAAAAAATTTGCAAGCACAGGATGTTCCAATGTATAATAAAGATTTAAACCAGTCCTGTAAAAACACACGCATGATGTTCGAGATGTTCCAACGGAATAATAATAAAGATTTTAACCAGTCCTGTAAAACACACGCATGTGATATTCCAATGTAATAATAGAAGAATGTCACCAACCAAGTATAGGGTAGATCACAGATATCTGAGTTATTCCAATGTAATAATAAGAATTGGAATAACAACAGTTCTCTTTATGAATAAGAAGAATAACACTCCTTACGAGTACAACAAATAATATTCTCTACCTTAAGAAGAAGAGTCTACTGGATATATAAGTAGTGAAGTAGCGAATACTTTTCTTCTTTCTCTCTATAGTTTATCTCTAGAGTTTCAAAGAATGAATTCGTAAGAAAATAATGAATGAATGAGCTTCTATTTATAGAAAAATGGAATGCATAAGAACTAACTCATGAATCTATTTAGAGATTGATTTACTTTAATCTGACGGTCCATATTTAAAGCAAAATAAATAAAATAAAATATATTCTATTTATAATCTAATAAAATGAATAACTTTATAAAAGATTTTACTATGCAAACACTATCCGTGCACTATCTGCAAACACTATGCATAATAAAATATAATATATTCTATTTATAGAATAACTTTATAAAAGTATTCATTTTATATAAAAGATTTTCTATATTATTACATTAATAATACCAACAAAACTGAGTGACTTATCACTTAAGCATCAATAATTAATACCATGTGCTACTATGCAACCACGCCAGACATCGTATTTTTTTAACACCGTGTTTCAAATAGCTTAACGGTAAACTTCCGCCGTTATTTTCATAAAGTATTTTTGTTGTTTTCTCAATCCGACAATAATTTCTTTGTGGGTCCACCAATGATTGTGCCGTTGTACTAATATTCCCTGTTAAAACGAATATTTCCCGACCAATCGAATATTATATAACAACTTGCGTACTTTACAAAATTTATAAATATTACCCACAACTATTATATCAATTTCACTCCATAATATTCAAAAATAATATTTATAGAAAATTCATCTTTATTCAAAAAGTTGGGGTTTTACAATCTCCCCTTCTTATGAAATTTTGCCATCGAAATTAGGGTACGTACCTGGTATGTCGAAGAGATAAGGATACCTTGATTTCATTTTAGATTCTAACTCCCAAGTCATTTCCTCAACATCGTGGTTTCTCCACAAAACTTTGACTTGAGATATAACCTCAAAAGCGAATATGTTCTTTCTTATCCATGATTTGAACAGAACCTCTTCATACGCCAAATCTTCCGCTATTTCGTCTTGCCCAACTCAATAATGTGGTTCGGTCTTCCACATATTTACGTAGCATGGATATATGAAAAACGCGTTATGAACACGAGACATACTTGGCAGAAAAGCGAGTCTATAAGCCACGCCCCTACTCGATCGAGGATTAAAATGGGCCGATGAATCGAGAATTGAGCTTTCCTCTCTTTCCAAATCTCGTAACTCCTTTCCATGGAGCAATACGTAACAACACATGATCTCCTATATCGAATTCCACGTCCTTTCGATGAAGATCAAAGATAACTCTTTTGTCGATCTTGTGAGGTTTTTATACGCTGCGGATCGTTTGAATCTTTTTCCGTAGTCATACGTACCAACTCTGGTCCCAACAACGTTGCTTCACCCACCTCATCCCAAAGATATTGAGAATGACACTTTCTTCCATACAACGCTCGAATGGAGCCATGCCAATACTTGCTTGATAATCGTTGTTGTAGGAAAACTCCACCAATGGTAAGAACTTGTCCCAACTTCCCTTGAAATCAAGGACACGAGTCTTAATAGATCTTCAAGAGTTTGAATAGTCCTCCAATCGTCCGTCCGTCTTCGAGGATGATATGCCGAAGCTAAATCAGAATCGTGCCCATAGCTTTCTGCAAACTAACCCAAAATCGTGAAGTGAATCTTGGGTCTCGATCGAAACTATGGATACCGCATACCATGCGCCTTACAATCTCGCTTATGTACATACGAGCAAGATGTTCAAGTGTATAAGTCTCTCGTATCGGTAAGAAATGAGCAGACTTGGTCAATCTATCAACAATGACCCAAATCGCATCTATGCCTTGAGAAACTTTGGGAAGACCAGTAACAAAATCCATGGTAATGTGCTCCCACTTCCATTCTGGAATTTCAAGTGGTTGCAATGGACCTTTTGGTACTTGATGCTCCGCCTTGACTCATTGACACGTTAGACACCTTGAGATAAACAGCGCTATCTCTCTCTTCATATTGCCCCACCAAAATGTATGTCAAAGATCATGATACATTTTGGTACTCCCAGGATGGATTGCAAATGGTGTGTTGTGCGCCTCCATCATGATTTTATACTTTAAATCAGGGTCGTTAGGAACACAAAGTCTGGAGTTGACTCAAAGTATTCCTTCTTCATCGATTCTTGCTTCCCAGATCGCACCTTCTTGCACTTTCTTCCTCATACGCATCGCCTCCCGGATCCAGAATTTGAGCAACTTTAATTTTATCAATTAAAGTCGGTTCTACTCAGATATTTGTCATCATCACGTGGGTCCTCGAGTCTTTATCTCTATCTCCATCCTTTGCAAGTCATACAAAATGGGCCTTTACGTTGACAATATTGCACTTTCATTCGCGTATGATCTTCTACTCAATGCGCCGCCTACCACCACGCTCGCTTTTTCCAGGATGGTATTGATAATATGATCATAATCTTTCAACAGTTCAAGCCAACGTCGTTGTCGTATGTTGAGTTCCTTTTGAGTGAAGAAATATTTGAGGCTTTTATGATCCGTAAAGATCTCCACTTTCTCCCCAGACAAGTAATGCCTCCAAATCTTTAGTGCGAAGACAACATCTGCCAACTCTAGATCATGAGTAGGATAATTCCTCTCATATTCTTTGAGTTGTCGTGAGGCATAAGCTATGACTTTCCCATGTTGCATGAGAACACATCCTAACCTTTTGCCCAAGCATCACTTTGTAGATGACAAATCCTCCCAACCGAAGGTATTATCGTAACAAAATTTGAAATGAGTCTCCTCTTGAGTTCTTGAAAACTCTTCTCACATTCCTCGCTCCAATCGAACTTTGTATCTTTCCGAGTCACCGAGTTAGTGGAGTAGCGATACACGAAAAACCCTTCTACCAATCTCCGATAATAACCAAATAAGCCAAGAAAGCTACGTATTTTGGTCATCGATTTAGGTTGCTCCCACTTTGAATAGCTTCAATCTTTGCTTGGGTCAATGATATTCCATGACTTGATACCACATGCCCAAGGAATGCTACTTCCTCAAGCCGAACTCGCATTTCTTCAACTTGGCATAAAGCTTATATTCACGAAGCTTTTGAGTATCAAATTTCAAGTGTTGCTCATGATCTTCACGGCTTTTGGAATAAATAAGGATGTCATCAATAAAGACGACCACAAAGTGATCCAAATATTCCTTGAATACTCGATTCATCATATCCATGAAGGCAGCAGGAGCATTAGTCAATCCAAAAGACATGATTAAGAATTCATAATGCCCGCATCTCGAAGTTTTGAAGCGCCTTTTTGAATATCCTCATTTTAACCTTCAACTCGATGATATCCGAATCGAAGATCGATCTTTGAAAAAAATTGTTCTCCTTGTAACTGATCAAACAGGTCATCAATACGTGGCAATGGGTACCTATTTTTGATGGTGACATAATTCAAATCCCGATAATCAATACAAAGTCGCATACTCCCATCTTTCTTCTTCACGAATAGAACAGGAGCACCCCAAGGAGAAGTACTACGACGAATAAAGCCAATGTCTAACAATTCCCGCAGTTGAGTTTTTAACTCCTGAAGTTCAATTGGAGCCATTCGATATGGGAATTTAGAAATGGATTTTGTACCGGGTTCAAGGTCGATATAAAATTCAATTTCACGCTCTGGGGGTAGGCCGGGAAGTTCTTCAGGGAATACGTCGGGAAATTCATTAACAATAGAAATATTATTCAAAAACTCGACGATTTTTGTTTAGATCGTGATATGAGCTAAGAAAGCTTGACATCCGCTTTTCAATAAACGAATAGCTTTATGGCTTGAGATGACAGTGATTGATTTTAATGGTTTGGTTGCTTGAATTCGCATAATAGGTCGATTAGGAATATGAAAGCTAACAACCTTACGAAAACAATCAATTTTTGCATGATGAGTAGTTAACCAATCAATCCCTAGAATTACATCAAATACAAGTATTTTTAATGCAATAAGATCGACATGTAATGTGTGGGTACCAACTTGAACCAAACAAGACTTATAAACCGTGGATGTAATAAAGGTTTCTCCCAACAGAGTTTCCATAGATAAGTCAAAGTCTAATTTCTCCGGAGTCAAATTTAATCGTTGAGCGCAAGTAGGAGAAATAAAAGAATGGGTAGAACCGGTATCAAATAAAGTATAGACTTCATTAGAGTTTATGATAAGCTTACCCGTGATGACCTCATTCGTTCCTTGCTTCTTGGAGGTCACAACAAACGCTCTCCCATGCACTACCGGCTTTGACTTTTCTCGGGACAAATTTTGGTGCCTCCATCCTAGTGAATTTGTCTTCTGTGAATGACAAAATCGGCTAAGTGATCTTCTCTTCCACAATTATAACATGCTTTGACTGACATCACGCAATTTGGACCGATGTGTCCCTCCCTCCGCATTTGAAGCATATGATAGTGGTCTTTCTCCTTCCTTAACAACGGGTCTTTGGTGTTGACATCATTCCATCATTGTTGAATCTCCTCTTCTTGAAATGTCCATTCTTATTATTTTGGCCATGATTACCACCGGTGGTTACCATTTCGCCCGTTGATTCCCTCCACGCTTGTTGTCACCGCTTCGATGATCGCTTCTCACCGGTATTATCATTTTGCTAGTCCGCTTCTTTTTCATACTGACTCGTTATCGCGCTCCACTAATCGAGCCCTATTTACAACATCCTAATAAAAACACGCTTTATGAGAAATAAGATGTTGACGATCTCCCGCTTCAAACCTCTTAAAAACATTCGCGCCATTCTCTTCATTATCCACCAAGTGGGACGAAACCGGATAACTCCGCAAATTTTGCCTCGTATTGCGACACGGTCATATTGTTTTGCTCCAATTTGATAAACTCTACCTCCTTCATGTAACGAATACTTTCGGGAAAGTATTTGTCGTTGAACAGCTCTTGGAACTTCTCTCAAGACATCTTCAGTACGGCAGGTTGAGTACGTTTTACCGATTCCCACCAGTAATCTGCCTCTCCGCGCAATATAAAGGCGGCAAAGGGAACCTTTTGCTCCTTGGAGCATCCCAAGACATCAAATATCTTGGTGATCTGCTTTATCCATGCTTTCGCCATAAGTGGTTTTGGCTCTCCCTTAAACTCCGGTGGTCCCAGCTCCTTAAACTATTTCCAGTGTTTCCACCTACATTTTGGGCCAGAGCCGCCTCGCCATCATGTTGCATGAATTGCATAAAGCCTCTGAACAATCCATCATTCATCATTTGGTCAGTGTTGTTGTTTGCATGAGGATTGTCACCTTCCTGATGCACATTCTCCTGATTATTGATATGTGGAGACTCAACGGTCTCTTGTGCTCCATTGCTATTCTCAACATTTTGGGATGTCATTTTCAGATACTGCCACAAAACAAAGGTTAATTGACATGTAACATAATATCTCTAAACTCTGACCAACCAATTTAAATACAAAATAAATTTAAGTAGGTCCTACTAGCGAAGGAATTTCCCGTCCCTCCCCTCCTAGTTCTAGTCTCACATCTTAGCCAGGGATCATATCCCTAAGCTTTGATACCAACTGTGACACCACCAAAATTAGGTATACATCACCCATCTTGGGTCGTCAGATACATAGTACAAAATTCAAATACAACTTACTAATACAACTGTCGTGTACAATACGACAAAACATAACTGTGAGTTTGAATACAATTATTGTCTACTAGAGATTATACAAACTCAAAAGGAGTCCTCATTACAATTATTAACACACTATTTCACGTAATAGTGAGGACTACTAATGCTATCCTTCCGACCCGCCACTCCGCTCCCCGATTAGTCCCTCGCTATGTTCTCATTTCCTAAAAGAACATAGAAAAAGAAAGGGTGAGCTCAACTAGCCCAAGAAGAAATATTATGACTAAGATAATGCGTAATAAATTATCATTAGTCTCCAACAATGTTAAACCGATAAAATATAATAGACATCAAGTTTAACTCAGAATGAACAAGCAATCCATTAAAAGAGTCAAGTAAAAATAAAATCTACTATCTTTTATGATTAAAAAGGTTTTCATCATTGTTATCACGAGACTCAACAATAAATATTCCACATCATCGAATCACCCCGCGCACTACTGACCAAGGATATTCTTTAGTATCACGACCACAATTATCCATGCACTACGGGCCAAGAATATTTATGTATTCATTAATGGTCATGATCATGCCAACAACTGTCTATCAATGCACTACGGGCCAATGAGAATTTTTACCACATCATTTGTAATATTACGGTTATGATTAGACCGAATAATCCCTGGTCATAATCATACCAAGTCCATCTATGCACTACAGGCCACATATGACTTTCAACAAAATATAAACATGAGGATGATGACAATGATATAAGAATTCAATAAAACAAGTTCAAGAATTATTTTATCCAGAATTATTAACGTCCAAATTGTCAACATGATACTTTTTTTGTAGAGTAAAATTCAAGAATGATCGGGAAGAATATTTTCATCAAAAGATATCGGATGAAACGCAAATATCAAGGATATTCTACTAATTTCATGGAGTATAGAAGTCAAAACTTTAACCAATTGAGTATAATAAAGAATGGAATAACAAAAGAAATCACCATGCATGCGGTACTTGCCAGATGTAGAAAAGTTATTCCAATGTAATAATAATAATAACGGAACCAAAGTCGAGCAAAATTTGCAAAGAAGGATGTTCCAATGTAATAATAAATAGAACCGTGTCCGTGTAAAACACACGCATAAGATGTTCCAACAGAATAATAATAAGAGATTTAAACCAGTCCTGTAAAACACACGTATACATGATGTTCCAACGGAATAATAATAAAGATTTTAACCAGTCCGTAAAACACACATGATAGGATGTTCCAATGTAATAATAGAAGAATGTCACCAAGTATAGGGTAGATCACAGATACAAAGTTATTCCAATAGAATAATAAGAATTGGAATAACAACAGCTTCTCTTATGAATAAGAAAGAATAACACTCCTTACGAGTACAACAAATAATATTCCATACATTAAGAAGAAGAGTACTGGATATATAAGTAGTGAAGTAGCAGAATACTTTCTTCTTTCTCTCTATAGTTTATCTCTCTAGAGTTTCAGTGAATTCGTAAAAAAATAATGAATGAATGAGCTTCTATTTATAGAAAAATGGAATGCATAAGAACTAACTCATGAACTATTTAGATTGATTTACTTTAATCTGACCATCCATATTTAAAAACAAAATAAAATATAGTATATTCTATTTATAATCTAATAAAACGAATAACTTTATAAAATATTTTACTATGCAAACACTATGCAAGCACTATGCAAACACTATGCATAATAAAATATAATATATTCTATTTATAGAATAACTTTATAAAAGTATTCAATTTTATATAAAAAAGATTTTCCTCTTATTACATTAATAATACCAACAAAACCGAGTGACTTATCACTTAAGCATCAATAATTAATACCGTAAAAGCTACTATGCAACCACGCCAGACATCGCATTTTTTAACACCGGTGTTTCAACAGCTTAACGGTAAAACTTCCGCCGTTATTTTCATAAAGTATTTTTGTCGCTTTTCTCAATCCGGCAATAATTCCGCTAGGAGTCCACCAATGATTGTGCCGTTGTACTAATATTCCCTGTTAAAATGAATATTCCCCACCAATCGAATATTATATAACAACTTCATGTACTTTTGCAAAATTTATAAATATTACCCACAACTATTATATCAATTTCACTCCATAATATTCAAAAATAATATTTATAGAAAATTTATCTTTATTCAAAAAGTTGGGGTTTTACACCTTGGCTAAAGGAACATACTGAAAGAGATGGAAGTTACTTCAGTTGGTGCTACTCTCAGTTTCCAAGCATGGAGCTAGTGGCACAGAACTTCCCAAGGGTAAAGAGTTTTGCCAAAATGATGATCAAAGACCAGCCTCACTACAAAGTCTACCGACATGCTGGCAACCATTATATTCCCTATGATAGTAGAGTGAGTTCTGACGGAAGAAGGAGAATGACCAAGGACACGACCGTAGAGTCTCTTCTCTCTATCACTGAAAATGATCAAGTTCAGTTTGAAGAGCTTCCCTCTACTCATGCACAGATGTCTAACATGCCGTCATCCTCCAACAACGATTGGCACTCAACGATCTTTTAGATTCTCACTACTTTTGAAAATCTGTCCAAGAATGAAAATCGTAGAGTCCAATCTGGTGCTCAACAAGAGGCTGCCCAACTAGATGATCAAATACCTATGGACAAGGACCTGATGAAAAATTTTGATGAACTAATTGAGAAGATATCTCTAATCACTGAAGAGTCAAAGAGGTTAACAACAATAGAAGATAACTCAGTTCAAGAGAGACTCCAAGGAACGATGGTTGATGTATCTCTCAAAATCAAAGAGAGAGATCACATCTATTTAAAGGCCATGAGTGATCAGAAGGCATATGCACTACGAGCGCAGAAGGCAAATGAAGAACAACTCCAAGTCCTCTCTGACAAGATTGACAACATGAATCAGTCTTTCTCAGTGCAACTTGAGCTAAGCCAACAGGAACTCAAGTTTGAAGTTGCTAACTCCTCCTACCTAATGGAACAACTAATGTCCAACATGGAGCAGCTCTCCCAAGTGATTACTGACAAAAAGGGGGAGAAAAAGAGGCATAGAAAGAGGCAGAGTAAGAGGCACTCAAGAAAGGGCAAGGAAAGTAGAAGGAAACAAGAGAAAAAGACAAAGAAGAAGATAGAAAAAGAAGAAGCTGGGTCATCATCTGAGGGGGAGCCAAAGGATGAAGAGCTTGTATTTGCAAAGGCTGAGGGGGAGCCAGAAGAAGAAGAAATGAAGCCCACATCCCAAGGGGAGCAGGAGCAAAGGAATCAAACAGATGAATAGCTGATCAACAGACATCTTGGAAGCATACATGAAACCAAAGAGGTACATCTCTAACTAGTTAGGTATGTTCTAGATCCAGGATGTAAAATGTCATAGTGTATTAAATTTCATATTTTTATAAATGACATTCATGATTATCTGTTTTAGAAATACAGTTGCTCACTGTATATAAGATTCATTCATAACATGCATATACACTTATTATTTTTGTCATAATCAAATAAGGGGTGATTGTCAGGAATAAGCATGTGAATGATATTCCTATTTACATATGATTTGATTATGATATATATATGAATGAATATGTAAGTATGCTTGCATTAAGAAAAGTTGTAAAGTCCTTTGATGGATAATAGAAACATATGTATAAGGACTTAGAATGAATTGATCAAATGTGTTAGGTTGATCCTACATAAGCAAGACAGCTTTGTAAAGTCCTTAAAATGAAATGATATACAAGGACTATAAATATAGAAAGATCAAGCATGTTAGGTTGATCTAATGATGTAATAGATAGGCTTGTCTGGTCGTCGAGCACTGTACCAGAAATCGTAGTCTGCCAGGAGAGTCAAGGAAAACTTGAGAGCTATCAAGGCAGAATCGTAGTCTGCAAGATAGTAGATCTCAGAGTTTGTAGACTGCCAGGAGAAACGAGGAAGGATCGTAGTGTGTCGAGGAGAACTTCCTCAAGGCCGTAGTCTGCTGAGGAAGTCATATTCAGAATCATAGAGACAGCCTGCCTACGAACCGACCGAGCATCTGCCAAAGCCAACTTAAGAATCGTAGACTACACTCAGAATCGTAGAGTCTACTGATCATACCAAAGGCAGAGATCGTAGTCGAACAAGATCAGATAAAGACAACAAGCACAACGACAGAAATCATAGAGTGTCAAGATCTCGATCTTGAGTTGTAGTGTCTATCTGACCGAAAGTCAATCGTAGAGTATAGAACTAAGACTTCAACAGATGTGCTCACAATGCCAAGGCAGAATCGTAGAGCAAATACGATTCTAAACAAATGAGCACTCCCAGAATATCCAAAGGAATGAAGCCTCTAGTTGGCAATGCAAAGATACATCCCACCTGAAGGAAACCAGAGAGCACTCAACGAATGGCATGCAAGCTAACAGAAGATCCAAGCATCAACTCAATCAGCATCCAGATTGAGTTGTAAAGCCATTCGAGATGAATTCTTCCACAAGATGATCATAAGAAAACTTCAGTAATTGACTAAGGAAAGTCAGTAGATGCAGTAGCTGTCAAGTAAGCAGAAGACAACGATATTGGAAGCAACCAAGATCGTAGTGTTTGCTAAATAAAGAAAGAATTGATGGAGTATACATAGACATACTGGTCAGCCTCTGAAGAACAAGGCTAAAGTGATTAAGCATTGGGTCAGTCCATTGATGATAAGTGAACGGGAGATTACAAGGAGAAAGTGAGCTGGACACGCCACAAATCTGAAGTGTCTTGCTATTCAGAAGGGACCAGAACAAAGAGTCAAGCCATCAAGATGTCGAGAGCCAGCGAGGCAAAATGCGAAGTGTTGAAGCACTGCACAAGAGAAGAAAGAGGTGTTCTACATTGAAGATCCAATCAACACTCTTCAAGATCATAGTGCTGTCTCTATCAGTCAACAAGACACTACGATCAGGTCCAAGAAGACATGTATCAGAATCGTAGAGTTCGAGCAGCTGAAGATTGAAGCATTGGCAACGGTTCAATCTGAAGGTTGATATTCAGACAAGAGCTTATTAAGAGCATCGATGCAAAGGGACAACCTCTAATCAAGAAATCAGAAGGGGGAAATAAAGTCGTCGACCTGCCCGAGGCATAAAAGTGACATCTCTGATGGGGTAGGTGAAACATTAGACTGTAGTGTCAGAAATTCATGTCATGTCACATCTGCAGTCTGCACCAAACAAGTCGAGATCTGTAAAGCAATTCAAAGAGCTTTTAATGGCTACTTTACAACTGGAAGATTGGGAAATAGTATAAATTAGCTAAAGCTTCAAAGATCAAGGGCTGCTGGAGTTGCTGAGTTTGGAGAATTGGTGGACTGATCTAACCAACGTAAATAGTGAGTGACCAATGAAGGTCCAAAGGCTCACTCTACGATCCACCAAGAACACTTAAAGACAGACAAAGAAAGAAGTAGAAGTGAGAGTTCTACAATGTAGAAATGAGAGTTCTACTACAAGAAGAGTGTTCTGAACTGCTGAGAGAAAGAAGAGCATCATGTCATCCTGATGGACATCAAGTCCATCATGTCATCTTGATGTCCATCATGGGAAGACTCTAAGTACCAGAGAGAAAAACTTACAGTCATCTTAGCAAGTCCATCATGAGAAGGCATCAAGTATCAAGAAAGAAGATCACCAATTCCATCATGGTGTCAAGCATGAGAAAGTTTCCAAGTACCTAGAAGAAGAGCTTACAGTCATCTTAGAAACTCATCATGTGCAGCCATCAAGTATCAAGAAGAATGATCTTCAATGCAGTTCATCAAGGGATCATCAAAAGTGGTTGAGTAATCAAGAAGAGTTTAGCATCATGCAACACTCAACTCGCACTTCAAGGATGATCGCCAAGTCGCTAAGTACAGAAGATGTTCAGAGCTTAAAGACATCTTAGCAGTTTAGCACCAACTCCAACAAACAAACAAACAACTCAACAACAAGAAGCCAGGGCCTGAGTGGTCCTTGTCCGAAGGGACTAAATGAAGTTCCAAGTCTGCTGGGCTTGAAGAGTTCCTAGGGAACTAGAGAAGTTCCAAGGTCACCGCCTTGAAGAGTTCTTAGTGAATCAAGTCCCAAGGTCATTGGCCTTGAAGGAATCTTAGTGATTCGGGTCTTGCCGCTTTCCTTAGTGAAAATCCTGCTAGTTGAAAGCAGAAGAGTGGATTAAGAGCTTGAGTCTCTGAACCACTTAAAACCCCTTGTGTCTTTTACTTTATGTCATTTACATTATACACCTTAACTGCTATAACTGCTATGTATATTTTAACTGCTTACCACTGAACTAACTTTACGAACAATGTGTGTATGATTATGAATATATCAATGAAGGGGATCTTTTACTTATTCCGCTATGCTGTAAAAGATTCTTATGTTTGTCATATGCTAAATCATTAGCTATACAAAATAAAAGGAGAAAAGTATTTAAAATTAAAAAGGATCTATCCAACCCCCCCCCCCCTTCTAGATCTATATTGCGCCTACTGGGAACTAACAGTTTGGCTTATTATTCCATGAAGAGATGTGCTAATTTTTCAGACCGTTGGTTGAAGTTATAATAGTAAATCAATATGGACCGTTGGTTGAACACTACAAGAAATCACACACAAAAAAACGCTAAAATTTGTCACATAAAATTCATTTTTCGTCACTAAAATATTTGGTGACGAGTGTTAATCGTCATAGAGACCGTAACCGTATGAGCGTGGTAAAAGGTTTATTTGTCAATATTGGATGTCGTCGCTAAATGTTTTAACTTATGGTGACGATCTACATCACTGTCACTATGATTAATTACTTTTAGTGACATTAATAGCGTCACTATTTGAATGAAACTTTCGTCACTCTATATTATGTTTCGTCATCAAAACTTGGTGCATTAAATGACGAAAATCATTTTTCGTCATTAAATAATATTGTTTTACTGACGAAAAATATGTTACTCTATTTAAATCATCTAATTTTAATGACGATAATATTGTCATATTTATGATTATTTTTCGTCATGTTATTGTGTTTATCGTCACCAAAAATAAGAAAATAAATTACAACAGAACAATTCGTCACCTAATAATATATTAAACATGACAATTATGTCGTTGTCATTTCATATTTTAAATAATATTACAAAAATAATTTGTCAGCAAAGAGTTATTTTTTGGGACACATTTTTCAATGTCACTAATTGAACACTTATGGTGACGATACATCTCGTCATAGAAAGAGTTACTAATAATGACAAAATTAATTGTTTTGGCTAAATGAATATATAACATGACGATATAGTTTGTCACAAAAGAGTTAATTTCTATGACACATTTTTATATGTCACTAATTGAATACTTATGGTGACGATAGAACTCTCGTCACATAAAGAGCTATTAATAGTTACAAAATTAAAAGTCATCACTAAATGATATATAATAGTGACGGCATAACTTGTCACTAAATAGTTAATATTAGTGACAAGTTCATCAATCACATTTATCAAAGAAACATCACATTCACAAACAAAATCAACATTCATCAAAAAAATTACAATATTCCAACGAAACATCACATTCAAAACAAATATTACAATATTCCAACGAAAAATCACACAATAACAAAAAAAAACACATATATAGCACATTCATCAAGCAAGACCATTCAAAAAAATTACAATATTCCAAACAAAGTTTAATAACAATGCATAAACATATATAACACATTTTATATAATATATATTTATATAATATATATAATATAATGTGTATCTATACACATGTATATTATGTATATTACATAATAGTATAGTATAGTATAGTATAGTATAGTATAAGATAGTATAGTAAACATCACATTCACAAACAAAATCAACATTCATCAAAAAAATTACAATATTCCAACGAAACATCACATTTAAAACAAATATTACAATATTTCAACGAAAAATCACACAATAACAAAAAAAAACACACATATATAACACATTCATCAAGCAAGACCATTCAAAAAAATTACAATATTCCAAACAAAGTTTAATAACAATGCATAAACATATATAACACATTTTATATAATATATATTTATATAATATAATGTGTATCTATACACATGTATATTACGTGGGTTAAATATTTTTTCAGTCACTGTACTATAAGTCGACTTACAGATGGATAACTGAACTTTTTTTTCTTACAAATAACTCATCAGATTTTCGACTTTTCTAACAAAAGTTAAAAAACCGTTAGAAACTTTGACTTTCAATCTGGCATACACATCATTCTTTGAATTATCCGTTTCAAAGTCGACGTGGCGCTTTTTCGACGTGGCGGTGATTATATGGATTTGTAGGAAATTTTTATGAAAAAAATGAAAAAAAATATTTTAAAGAATAATATAAATTATAAAAAGTATAAAATTAAAAATATTTTAAAATTAAAATCTTTTCAAATTCGGACATTAAATTTATAATTGAGTCAATTTGGAGATAATTTTTTTTTCTTTTCTAACTAGGATAGATAAATTTGTACTTTCACAGGCAAATAATTTTTATTGTAATTTTTATTTTATCAAATACTTTTTATTTTAAAATTATACAAAATTTAAATTTTATAATTTAATTTAATCAAATTTAAGAAATAATTATTTTTATTAAAAAAAACAAACGCAGCTTTTACTGGTAACATAGCCAGTAATTTTTAAGCAATTTAATCAAAAATTTACTGCACTTTTTTTTTAAAATAGAAATAATTATTTTTTTTATTTTTATTGAAAAAAAAATAAAAACGCAGTTTTTTTAATAAAAATAAAAAAAACTAAAAAAATGCAACTTTTTTAAATAATTTTTTTTAATAAAAACACACAAATTTTTTATATAAAAAAATATAAAACATAAATTTTTTAAATAAAAATAAAAAGTGCAATTCTTTTAATAATTTTTTTATTATTATTAAAAACATAATTTTTTAATAAAAAATTTATTTTTATTAAAAAAAATGTAAAACGTAACTTTTTTAATAAAAATAAAAAAAATGCATTTTTAATAAATTTTATTATTATTATTAAACAAAAAAAACACAATTTTTTTTAATAAAAATAATTTAAAACGCATATTTTTTAATAAAAAAATAATTATTATTTTATTAAAAAAAAATTAAATATATTAGCAAACTTTTAGTTTTTATATTATATAAATAGCTTAATTATAAATAAAATTTTATTTGATATTAATTACAAAATTAATTAAATATATATTTTTATTTATTTTCTTAATTTTTGACTCAATTATAAATTTATTGTCCAAATTTAAAAAGATTTTAATTTTAAAATATTTTTAATTTATAATTTTTATAATTTATATTATACTTCAAAATATTTTTTTTCAGTTTTTCATAAAAATTTCCCTACAAATCCACATAATCACTGCCACGTCACACAAAGGCGCCGCCACATCAGCATTGTAACGAACAACTTAGCAAATGATGTGTACCGTTCCGTTGAAAGTCAAAGTTTCTAACGGTTTTTTTAACTTTTTATTAGAAAAGTCAAGTACAGTGAGTTGACTGTAAGAAAAAAAGTTCAGTTATTCATCTGTAAGTCGACCTATAGTACAGTGATTAAAAAAGCATTTAACTCGTATATTACGTATATTACATAATAATATATATAGATATATATAGATATATATAGATATATAATATATATTAATATATATTGTGACGCCCCCAAAATAGGTATACAACATCCATTCTGAGTCGTCAAAATACATGGTACAGAAACAACTACAACTTTATTAATACAACATAAAAACTATGAGTTAAACTATAAATATTCATCAGTTGGTCATGTTAATCTAAACACATGTTCATCTTTGCACTACGGGCCAAAGATATTCATCAGAAAATCATTCATCTTTGCACTACATGCCAAAGATATTCAGTAATATCATCATTTAGGAATGAGGATGATGAAAAATATTTTAAAGAAAACGAATCCAGTGAAACTAAAGAATAAATATTAAGGATTCGTATTTCAGCTATTCTATGTCCAAAAATACCTCATAAATAATCATAGTGGAGTAAAATTCAAGAATGATCAAAACATGGATACAACCAAAGCTAATATCCATAATAGATATTTTGGGCAAAAAGAAAAAAATTTTATTTTTCTATGAATAAAGGCCAGATATCGTGAATAAGACTTGATACGTGAATAGTAACCCCGACACAAAAAGTTCCAAATTTGATAAAAAGTTCAAACCAATATTTCGGTATAATGATATTGAAAGAAATAATATCATTTTAAAAAAAATAATATCCCTTACCTTGTAAAGACAGTACTTCTAGTTGAAACACCGGATATAGGCTATGACTTGAACTTGCACCGTATAACAACACTAAAAGTATTAAAATACTCACAAGAATACGCTTAATATATCGAGAGAAAAAGAGAGAGAAAACTTCAGTTTCTGGTGTGATTTTCAATTCTAACCTAAGCACCCTATTTATAGAAAATTGCTTAGAATACCAAAGCAGAAAAATTAATAAAATATATATATATATATATATATATATATATTAATTTCCTACGCCCACTTTTTTAGTCAAAGATCAGCCATTCAAGTAGCTTACATCACAAAAAACATTTTTGTGAATTAAAATATTTTAAACTTAAAAAAAATTAATTATTCCGAAACTTTGGACTTCAACAATTCATAATAAATAGCCCTTTTATCAAAAAAATTCGAACCACATGTCTTTTCTATAGAAAATTTCATTATCTACAACTTTGCAGAAGAAAGTTTTTTTTAATTCCAAACAGAAATTGACCGAAATCCACAAACGGGCGATTCTACAGGCTATAATCAAATTTCAGTCAAGAAATGGGCCCACAGACATGTTTAATATGTTTTAAACAACTTTTGCAATAAAAATACTCTTCCTCCTCATATACTCATATATCTCACATTCATTGTAAAAATATCATCATTATTATATTATAATAATATAATAAAATATTATTTTATCAGAAAAGATAAAATATCAATTTTTAACAATTGTCACTTTAAAAATTTTCTCCATCTATATCCACATAAAATGAATATTTTTCTCATCATATAAATCAATAATTAATTATGCATAAATAATATTATAGAATCACAATAATCGACAAACTGCATAGCTTCCTATGAAAGAGGAGCTTTCAATAAGGATTTCTCCTTCTTGGTAGCGTAATTAGGTGACCAAACCTCTCCTTAGACAGAACTTTCTAGACATTGCCAATAATGTTATCTAATAATATTATTCAGATAATATGAATTATTGCTCCGATAATGAAAAATACTGTATAGTGATAATTATTGAAACAACAGTAATATAAAATATCAACGTAGCAATTATTGAATCAATAAAATAAAATATCGAATAAGAATTATCGTAATAATTATTGAGTAATGTCTTCTTACGTAAGAATCAATAATTAGTGCAATATCGCAGATATCTGCAACAACACGACATCGTTTGTTTTAACCACCGGGTATTCCAACAAGATAATCTGTGAATAACTACTTCTGCTATTTATAAACAACTTATACTTGTCATTTTCTTCATCCAATCGCTTTCCGTTATGGGGCCCACACAAAGTCGCTACTGTCGCATTTAATTCCCCGACAGTAAGAATATTCCACGACCAAACAAATATTCTCCGATAAAAATAAATATTTTATAACCACTTTCTTATTTAAAATATTTGCGCATTTTACCCATAACTAACCACATTAATCAAATCAACCCTTACTATTTTAAAATGATAAATAGAGGAAATTAAATTTCATTTATTAATAATTTGGGATCTTACATATATAATATAATAATAATATATATTACATAATAATATATATAATATATATAGATATGTATATTACATAATAATATAATATAATATAATTATATCACTTTCCTAAATATTTAGAACCTATAAAACTAGCCCTCTTCTACGCCTATACTTACTTACGGCTCTTTTTCTACCCAAATCTATCACAAATTTCAAATCCCACTACATTCTTACTACCTCCCTTTTCTCTTTAAGAAAGGCTGCTACTTTTGTCAAACCTGTGTTCTCAACCAAAAATTTAAGTTAGAAAGAAATAAGAATAAAAAAATATAATGATAAAAAGTACCTCATGTTCCAAGGGAAGTAAAGACTTCTAAATTTAGCAAGCTTGCTAAGAATCAATACAACCTGCAAAATATTTTTAAAATTTAGTTCAAACTTATATCGCATTAGTACAATATCATTCAATTAACAATTTCTAATTTAAATAATACCTTTGCTATTGAAATTTCTTCATGCTTGTAAATATCAATATTGATCAAATTTCAAGAAGCTGAATCTCCCATCTTTTACCCTCATCTAAAGCTTACATGGTTTGTGAGTTGTACATTACAAAAATTCACTCAACCTTTCCAGGCCACACTCTATGTCTTACATTTATAATATGTTCGACATTACAAAATTTTCACTTGGCACAACCCATATCTTTACATACAAAGAAATATCAATACATATTCAAAAGGGTACCCCAAGTGAAAAATTATCTCTCAACAAAAGTTCAAAATAAACTAGAATATTAAATACAATATAATAAATACACTAAATAGATACACGAAAAAACTCATTCAAAATTCATATCACAATAAGTAGAACATCAACCACCAACAAAATCAACATTTATCAAAAAAATTACAATATTCCAACGAAACATCACATTCAAAACAAATATTAAAATATTCCAACGAAACATCACACAATAACAAAAAAAACACACACATATATAACACATTCATCAAGCAAGTCCATTCAAAAAAATTACAATATTCCAAACAAGGTTTAATAACAATGCGTAAACATATATAACACATTTTATATAATATATTTATATAATATATATGATATAATGTGTATCTATACACATATGTATATTACGTATATTACATAATAATATTGTATAGTACAGTACAGTACAGTATATATAGTATAATAGATATACATATATGCATACGTATATTACATAATAACATAATATAATATAATTATATTACTTTCCTAAATATTTAGAACTTATAAAAGTAGTCATCTTCTACACCTATACCTACTTACGGCTCTTTTTATACTCAAATCTATAACAAAATCCAAATACCCACTACATTTTTACTACCTCCCTTTTCTCTTTAAAAAAGGTTGCTACTTTTGTCAAACCTGTGTTCTCAAACAAAAATTTAAGTTAGAAAGAAATAAGAATAAAAATATATATATACCGATAAATAGTACCTCATGTTCCAAGGGAAGTAAAGACTTCTAAATTTAGCAAGCTTGCTAAGAATCAATATTAACCTGCAAAATATTTTTAAAATTTTGCTCAAACTTATATGGCATTAGTACAATATCATTCAAACAACAATTTCTAATTTAAATAATACCTTTTCTATTGAAATTTCTTCATGCTTGTAAATATCAATATTGATCCAATTTCAAGAAGCTGATTCTCTCATCTTTTACCATCATCTTCAGCTTACATGGTTTGTGAGTTGTACGTTACAAAGATTCACTCTATGTCTTACATTTATAGTAAGTTCTACATTACAAAATTTTCACTTGGCACAACCCATATAGAGAGACATACAAAAAAATATCAATATATATTCAAAAGGGTCTCCCAAGTGTAAAATTATCTCTCAATAGAGTACAAAATAAACTAGAATATTAAATAAAATATAACAAATACACTAAATAGATACACGAAAAAACTCATTCAAAATTCACATTACAATAAGTAGGACATCAACCACCAACGAAACATAATAACAAAACATCCAAACATATATAACAATACAAAAAAATTACAATCACATTTATCAATGAAACATCACATTCATAAACAAAATCAACATTCATAAAAAAATTACAATATTCCAACTAAACATCACATTCAAAACAAATATTACAATATTCCAAAGAAACATCACACAATAACAAAAAAAACATACATATATAACATATTCATCAAGCAAGACCATTCAAAAAAATTACAATATTCCAAACAAAGTTTAATAACAATGCGTAAACATATATAACACATTTTATATAATATATATCTATAAAATATATATGATATAATATGTATCTATACACATGTATATTACGTATATTTACATAATATATATAATATAATATAATATAATATAATATAGTATAGTATAGTATAGTATAGTATAGTATAGTATAGTATAGTATAATAGTATAATATAGTATAGTATAGTATAATTTAATAGATATACATGTATACATATGTATATTATATAATAATATAATATAATATAATTATATTACTTTCCGAAATATTTAGAACCTATAAAACTAGCCCTCTTCTACGCCTATACCTACTTACGGCTTTTTTTCTACCCAAATCTATCACAAAATCCAATCCCACTACATTCGTACTACTTCCCTTTTATCTTTAAGAAAGGTTGCTACTTTTGTTAAACCTGTGTTCTCAAACAAAAATTTAAGTTAGAAAAAAATAAGGAAAAAAAATATACTGATAAATAGTACCTCATTTTTGAAAAGAAGTAAACACTTTTAAATTTATCAAACTTGATAAGAATCAATACAACCTGCAAAATATTTTTAAAATTTTGTTCAAACTTATATTGCATTAGTACAATATCATTCAAACAACAATTTCTAATTTAAATAATACCTTTGTTATTGAAATATCTTCATGCTTGTAAATATCAATATTGATCCAATTTCAAGAAGCTGAATCTCCCATCATTTACCCTCATCTTCAGCTTATATGGTTTGTGAGTTGTACATTACAAAAATTCACTCAACCTTTCCAGGTCACACTCTATGCCTTACATTTATAGTAAGTTCTACAATTATAAAATTTTCACTTGCCACGACCCATATAGAGAGACATACAAAGAAATATCAATAAATATTCAAAAGGGTGCCCCAAGTGTAAAATTATCTCTCAACAAAAATACAAAATAAAATAGAATATTAAATACAATATAACAAATACACTAAATAGATACTCAAAAAAATTCATTCAAAATTCATATCACAATAAGTAGGACATCAAGGACCAACGAATAGGACTGATCATTCGGTTATAACCGACCGAATAGGTTATTCGGTTATAACCGAATAGCAAAATCTGCTTATTTTAATATCCAAAAAATCAACCGAATTAAAGAATACCCGAATTACCGGAAACCGAATAACCGATTCTGTTTTTTGGTTATTTCGGTTAATACCAAAATTAAGTTCATGATTGGATTTGGGCCAACTGAAAATGTCTCAACAGACAAAGCTTATTAAAAATCAATACTGATAGAGAACATGAGATGGTGGGACGGTGAGATCGTGAGCAGCGGAGGCTGGAGACTGAGGCGAAGATGGTGGTCAACGAAGATGGATCTGAGATCATATGAGACTTGAGATCAAGGAGCCAAGAAAAGAGAGGAACTGAGATGGAATTAGGGGTAGTGGGGAACCGTCATCCGTCGCACCGACTCGGAACTCAGATGGAATATTGAGATGAATCTGCTCTGTTTTTTATCAAGAGAGAGAGGGAATGCGAACTTCCCTCTATATGTAGCAGTAGATGTGTATGCATATTATATTTATTTATGTGGTTTGGTTTCGTGTGCAGTCAACATTCATTTAATTTTCATTGAGATCCGATTTGATCTGCTTTTTTTTGTTCCTAAAAATTATTGATGTATGGGCCATGGGCCACTTTTTGGTGATTCTTGTCCTGCCCAAAAGAAATGAATCGTCCAAATTTAAAACCTTATTTGACTTATCAGGCCTAGTACATCTTATAAATATTAATTTTCTATTTTTAATAAATATGTTATGTTATTCGGGTAACCGAATAACATGATTTTATTAATCGGACCCGAATATTGAATTCCGAATACTGAATAAGAATTCAGATATAACCGAATTACCAAAAATAACCGAATTATCAAGAAATTTCGGTTAAAAAAATTCGGTTCGATTCGGTTATTCGGTTATATCCGTTTTTTGCTTAGTCCTACGAAGGAAACATAATAACAAAACATTCAAACATATATAACAACACAAAAAAATTACAATCACATTTATCAACGAAACAACACATTCACAAACAAAATTAACATTCATAAAAAAAATTACAATATTCCAAACAAAGTTTAATAGCAATGCTCACATATATAACACATTTTATATAATATATATGATATAATGTGTATCTATACACATATATATTACGTATATTACATAATAATATAATATAATATAGTATATAGTATAATATAGTATAGTATAGTATATTATAATAGATATTCATGTATACATATATATTACATAATAAAATAATATAATATAATATAATATAATTGTATCACTTTCCTAAATATTTAGAACATTTAAAACTAGCCTATACCTACTTACGTCTCTTTTTCTACCCAAATCAATCACAAAATTCAAATCCCACTACATTCTTACTATCTCCCTTTTCTCTTTAAGAAATATTGCTACTTTTGTCAAACATGTGTTCTCAAACAAAATTTTAAGTTAGAGATATAAGAATAAAAAAGAAAATATACCGATAAATAGTACCTCATGTTCCGAGAGATAAAAGACTTTTAAATTTAGCGAGCTTACTAAGAATCAATACAACCTGCAAAATATTTTAAAATTTTTGTTCAAACTTATATTGCATTAGTACAATATCATTCAAACAACATTTTCTAATTTAAATAATACCTTTGCTACTGAAATTTTTTCATGCTTGTAAATATCAATATTGATCCAATTTTCAGAAGCTGAATCTTCCATCTTTTACCCTCATCTTTAGCTTACATGGTTTGTGAGTTGTACATTACAAAAATTCACTCAACCTTTCCAAGCCACACTCTATGCTTTACATTTATAGTAAACTCTACATTACAAAATTTTCACTTGGCACAACCCATATCTTTACATACAAAGAAATATCAATACATATTCAAAAGAGTGCCCCAAGTGTAAAATTATCTCTCAACAAAAGTATAAATAATTTAGAATATTAAATACAATATAACAAATACACTAAATAGATACTCAAAAAAACTCATTCAAAATTCATATCACAATAAGTAGGACATCAACCACCAACGAATAGGACTGATCATTTGGTTATAACCGAATATCAAAATCTGCTTATTTTTAATATCCAAAAAATCAACCGAATTAAAGAATACCCGAATTACCGAATAACCGATTTTGTTATTTGATTATTTCGGTTAATGCCAAAATTAAGTTCATGATTGGATTTGGGCCAACTGAAAATGTCTCAACAGACAAAGCTTATTAAAAATCAATACTGATAGAGAACATGAGATGGTGGGATGGTGAGACCGTGAGCAGCGGAGGCTGGAGACTGAGGCGAAGATGGTGGTCAGCGAAGATGGATCTGAGATCATATGAGACTTGAGAGCCAAGAGGCAAGAAAAGAGAGGAACTGAGATGGAATTAGGGGTAGTAGGGCACCGTCGTCTGTCGCATCGACTCGGAACTCAGATGGAATATTGAGATGAATCTACTCTATTTTTTATCAAGAGAGAGAAAGAGGAAATGTGACCTTCTCTCTATATGTAGCAGTAGATGTGTATGCATATTATATTTATTTATAGGGTTGGGTTTCGTGTGCAGTCAATATTCATTTAATTTTCATTGAAATCAGATGAGATCTGCTTTTTTTTTGTTCCTAAAAATTATGGATGTATGGGTCATGGGCCACTTTTTGCTGATTCTTGTCCTGCCCAAAAGAAATGAACCGTCCAAATTTAAAACCTTATTTGACTTATCAGGCCCCGTACATCTTATAAATATTAAAAAAAATGTTCGGTTATTCGGGTAACCGAATAAGATGATTTTATTTACCGAACCCGAATACCGAATTACAAAAAATAACCGAATTATCAAAAAAATTCGGTTAAAAAAATTTGATTCGAATCGGTTATTCGGTTATATCTGATTTTTGCTCAGTCCTACGAAGGAAACATAATAACAAAACATCCAAACATATATAACAACACAAAAAAATTACAATCACATTTATCAACCAAACAACACATTCACAAACAAAATCAACATTCATAAAAAAAAATACAATATTCCAAACAAAGTTTAATAGCAATGCTCACATATATAACACATTTTATATAATATATATGATATAATGTGTATCTATACACATATATATTATGTATATTACATAATAATATAATATAATATATAGTATAATATAATATAGCATAGTATAGTATAGTATAGTATAATATAATAGATATACATGTATACATATGTATATTACATAATAATATAATATAATATAATTATATCACTTTCCTAAATATTTAGAACCTATAAAACTAGCTTATACTTACTTACGGCTCTTTTTCTACCCAAACCAATCACAAAATTCAAATTCCACTACATTCTTACTATCTCCCTTTTCTCTTTAAGAAATGTTGCTACTTTTGTCAAACATGTGTTCTCAAACAAAAAATTAAGTTAGAGATATAAGAATAAAAAAGAAAATATACCAATAAATACTACCTCATGTTCCGAGAGATAAAAGACTTCTAAATTTAGCGAGCTTACTAAGTATCAATATAACCTGCAAAATATTTTAAATTTTTTGTTCAAACTTATATTGCATTAGTACAATATCATTCAAACAACAATTTTCTAATTTAAATAATACATTTGCTACTCATATTTCTTCATGCTTGTAAATATCAATATTGATCCAATTTCCAGAAACTGAATCTTCCATCTTTTACCCTCATCTTTAGCTTACATGGTTTGTGAGTTGTACATTACAAAAATTCACTCAACCTTTCCAAGCCACACTCTATGCCTTACATTTATAGTAAACTCTACATTACAAAATTTTAACTTGGCACAACACATATCTTTACATATAAAGAAATATCAATACACATTCAAAAGAGAGTCCCAAGTGTAAAATTATCTCTCAACAAAAGTACAAAAAAAACTAGAATATTAAATACAATATAACAAATACACTAAATAGATACTCAAAAAAACTCATTCAAAATTCATATCACAATAAGTAGGACATCAAGCACCAACGAATAGGACTGATCATTCGGTTATAACCGAATAGCAAAATCTGCTTATTTTTAATATCCTAAAAATCAACCGAATTAAAGAATACCCGAATTACCAAAAATCGAATAATTGATTTTGCTATTTGGTTATTTCGGTTAATACCGAAATTAAGTTCATGATTGGATTTGGGCCAACTGAAAATGTCTCAACAGACAAAGCTTATTAAAAATCAATACTGATAGAGAACATGAGATGGTGGGACGGTGAGATCGTGAGCAGCGGAGGATGGAGACTGAGGCGAAGATGGTGGTCAGCGAAGATGGATCTGAGATCATATGAGACTTGAGAGCCAAGAGGCAAGAAAAGAGAGAAACTCAGATGGATTTAGGGGTAGTGGGGCATCGTCGTCCGTCACACCGACTCGGAACTCAGATGGTATATTGAGATGAATCTGCTCTGTTTTTTTATCAAGAGAGAGAGGGAATGTGAACTTCTCTCTATATGTAGCAGTAGATGTGTATGCATATTATATTTATTTATGGGGTTTGGTTTCGTGTGCAGTCAACATTCATTTAATTTTCATTGAGATCCGATGAGATCTACTTTTTTTTTGTTCCTAAAAATTATGGATGTATGGGCCATGGGCCACTTTTTGGTGATTCTTGTCCTGTCCAAAAGAAATGGACCGTCCAAATTTAAAACCTTATTTGACTTATCAGGCCCAATACATCTTATAAATATTAAATTTCTTTTTTTAATAAATATGTTCGGTTATTCAGGTAACCGAATAAGATGATTTTATTAACCTGGACCTTTAATATCTAATAATCTAATAAGAATTCTTGATATAATCGATTACAAAAAATAACCCAATTATCAAGAAATTTCTGGTTAAAAAAATTCTATTCGATTCTATTTATTCTTATATCCGCTTTTTGCTCATCCTACGAATCTAAAAACATAATAACAAAACATCCAAACATATATAACAACACAAAAAATTACAATCACATTTATCAACAAAACAACACATTCACAAACAAAATCAACATTCATAAAAAAAAATTACAATATTCCAAACAAAATTTAATAGCAATGCTCACATATATAACACATTTTATATAATATATATGATATAATGTGTATCTATACGATATATATTACGATATTACATAATAATATAATATAGTATAATATATTATAGTATAGTATAGTATAGTATAAGATAGTATAGTATAATATAATATAATATAATATAATATAATATAATAGATATACATGTATACATATGTATATTACATAATAATATAATATAATATAATTATATCAGTTTTCTAAATATTTAGAACCTATAAAACTAGCCTATACCTACTCACGGCTCTTTTTCTACCCAACTCAATCACAAAATTCAAATTCCACTACATTCTTACTATCTCCCTTTTCTCTTTAAGAAATGTTGCTACTTTTGTCAAACATGTGTTCTCAAACAAAAAATTAAGTTAGAGATATAAGAATAAAAAAGAAAATATACCAATAAATACTACCTCATGTTCCGAGAGATAAAAGACTTCTAAATTTAGCGAGCTTGCTAAGAATCTATACAACCTGCAAAATATTTTAAAATTTTTGTTCAAACTTATATTGCATTAGTACAATATCATTCAACCAACATTTTCTAATTTAAATAATACATTTGCTACTCATATTTTTCATGCTTCTAAATATCAATATCGATCCAATTTTCAGAAACTGAATCTTCCATCTTTTACCCTCATCTTTAGCTTACATGGTTTGTGAGTTGTACATTACAAAAATTCACTCAACCTTTCCAAGCCACACTCTATGCCTTACATTTATAGTAAACTCTACATTACAAAATTTTAACTTGGCACAACCTATATCTTTACATAGAAAGAAATATCAATACACATTCAAAAGAGAGTCCCAAGTGTAAAATTATTTCTCAACAAAAGTACAAAAAAACTAGAATATTAAATACAATATAACAAATACACTAAATAGATACTCAAAAAAACTCATTCAAAATTCATATCACAATAAGTAGGACATCAAGCACCAACGAATAGGACTGATCATTCGGTTATAACCGAATAGCAAAATCTGCTTATTTTTAATATCCGAAAAATCAACCGAATTAAAGAATACCCGAATTATCGAAAACCGAATAATTGATTTTGCTATTTGGTTATTTCGGTTAATACCGAAATTAAGTTCATGATTGGATTTGGGCCAACTGAAAATGTCTCAACAGACAAAGCTTATTAAAAATCAATACTGATAGAGAACATAAGATGGTGGAATGGTGAGATCGTGAGCAGCGGAGGCTGGAGACTGAGCCGAAGATGGTGGTCAGCGAAGATGGATCTGAGATCATATGAGACTTGAGAGCCAAGTGGCAAGAAAAGAGAAAAACTCAGATGGATTTAGGGGTAGTAAGCATCGTCGTCGTCGTCAAACCGAATTTAAACTCGAGATGGAATATTGAGATGAATCTGCTCTGTTTTTTAACAAGAGAGAAAGAGGGAATGTGAACTTCTCTCTATATGTAGCAGTAGATGTGTATGCATATTATATTTATTTATGGGGTTTGGTTTCGGTAATAAATAACATTCATTTAATTTTTATTGAGATCCGATGAGATCTACTTTTTTTTTTGTTCCTAAAAATTATGGATGTATGGGCCATGGGCCACTTTTTGGTGATTCTTGTCCTGCCCAAAAGAAATGGACCGTCCAAATTTAAAACCTTATTTGACTTATCAGGCCCAATACATCTTATAAATATTAAATTTCTTTTTTTTAATAAATATGTTCGGTTATTCAGGTAACCGAATAAGATAATTTTTTTAACCGGACCCGAATACCAAATACCGAATAAGAATTCGGATATAATTGAATTACAAAAAATAACCGAATTATCAAGAAATTTCTGCTAAAAAATTCTTGGCTCGATTCTAAGTATTCGGTTATATCCGCTTTTTTTGCTCGATCCCCACAAACGCGAAACATAATAACAAAACATCCAAACATATATAACAACACAAAAAAATTACAATCACATTTATCAACGAAACAACACATTCACAAATAAAATCAACATTCATTAAAAAAAAATTACAATATTCCAAACAAAATTTAATAGCAATGCTCACATATATAACACATTTTATATAATATATATGATATAATGTGTATCTATACACATATATATTACGTATATTACATAATAATATAATATAGTATAGTATAGTATAGTATAGTATAGTATAGTATAGTATAGTATAATATAATATAATAGATATACATGTACACATATGTATATTACATAATAATATAATATAATATAATTATATCAGTTTCCTAAATATTTAGAACCTATAAAACTAGCCTATACCTACTTACGGCTCTTTTTCTACCCAACTCAATCACAAAATTCAAATTCCACTACATTCTTACTATCTCCCTTTTCTCTTTAAGAAATGTTGCTACTTTTGTCAAACATGTGTTCTCAAACAAAAAATTAAGTTAGAGATATAAGAAAAAAAAAAACATACCGATAAATAGTACATCATGTTCCAAGAGAGAAAAGACTTCTAAATTTAGCGAGCTTGCTAAGAATCAATACAACCTGCAAAATATTTTAAAATTTTTGTTCAAACTTATATTGCATTAGTACAATGTCATTCAAACAACATTTTCTAATTTAAATAATACCTTTGCTACTGAAATTTCTTCATGCTTGTAAATATCAATATTGATCCAATTTCCAGAAACTGAATCTTCCATCTTTTACCTTCATCTTTAGCTTACATGGTTTGTGAGTTGTACATTACAAAAATTCACTCAACCTTTCCAAGCCACACTCTATGCCTTACATTTATAGTAAACTCTACATTACAAAATTTTCACTTGGCAGAACCCATATCTTTACATACAAAGAAATATCAATACATATTCAAAAGAGTGCCCCGAGTGTAAAATTATCTCTCAACAAAAGTACAAAATAAACTAGAATATTAAATACAATATAACAAATACACTAAATAGATACTCAAAAAAACTCATTCAAAATTCATATCACAATAAATAGGACATCAAGCACCAACAAATAGGACTGATCATTCGGTTATAACCGACCGAATAGGTTATTTGGTTATAACCGAATAACAAAATCTGCTTATTTTTAATATCCAAAAATTCAACCGAATTAAAGAATACACGAATTACCGAAAACCGAATAACCGATTTTGTTATTTGGTTATTTCAGTTAATACCGAAATTAAGTTCATGCTTGGATTTGGGCCAACTGAAAATGCCTCATCAGAAAAAGCTTATTAAAAATCAATACTGATAGAGAACATGAGATGGTGGGACGGTGAGATCGTGAGCAGCGGAGGCTGGAGACTTAGGCAAAGATGGTGGTCAGCGAAGATGGATTTGAGATCATATGAGACTTGAGAGACATGAAAAGAGAGGAACTGAGATGGAATTAGGGGTAGTGGGCACCGTCAATCCGTCAGTCATGTCTAACTCGATGAAATATTGAGATGAATCTGCTCTATTTTTTTATCAAGAGAGAGAGGGAATGTGAACTTCACTCTATATGTAGCAGTAGATGTAAGACCCCAAATTTTATGAAATAAAAGTATTCAATTTTTTATAATTACTATTCATGAGTAACTATTCACGAGTTACTATTCATGAGTTATTATTCACGAGTTACTATTCATGAGTTACTATTCATGAGTTACTATTCATGAGTTACTATTCACGAGTTACTATTCATGAGTACTATTCATGAAGCATGATAATTTTTTTCGTAAGAATGCATTACTCAATAATTGTTACAGTAATTACTGTTCAATATCGGTAGGAGATCGTGAAATACAATCAAAAAATAACAAAACATCCAAACATATATAACAACACAAAAAAATTACAATCACATTTATCAACCAAACAACACATTCACAAACAAAATCAACATTCATAAAAAAAATTACAATATTCCAAACAAAGTTTAATAGCAATGCTCACATATATAACACATTTTATATAATATATATGATATAATGTGTATCTATATACATATATATTATGTATATTACATAATAATATAATATAATATATAGTATAATATAATATAGCATAGTATAGTATAGTATAGTATAATATAATAGATATACATGTATACATATGTATATTACATAATAATATAATATAATATAATTATATCACTTTCCTAAATATTTAGAACCTATAAAACTAGCTTATACCCACTTACGGCTCTTTTACAAAAAATAACCGAATTATCAAAAAAATTCAGTTAAAAAAATTTGATTCGAATCGGTTATATCTGATTTTTGCTCAGTCCTACGAAGGAAACATAATAACAAAACATCCAAACATATATAACAACACAAAAAAATTACAATCACATTTATCAACCAAACAACACATTCACAAACAAAATCAACATTCATAAAAAAAATCAACCGAATTAAAGAATACCCGAATTATCGAAAACCGAATAACCGATTTTATTATTAGGTTATTTCGATTAATACCGAAATTAATTTCATGAGTGGATTTGGGCCAACTGAAATTGTCTCAACAGACAAAACTTATTAAAAATCAATACTGATAGAGAACATGAGATGGTGGGACGGTGAGATTGTGAGCAGCGGAAGCTGGAGACTGTGGCGAAGATGGTGGTCAGCGAAGATGGATCTAAGATCATACGAGACTTGAGAGCCAAGAGGCAAGAAAAGAGGGGAACTGAGATGGAATTAGGGGTAGTGGGGCACCGTCGTCCGTCGCACCGACTCGGAACTCAGATGGAATATTGAGATGAATCTGCTCTATTTTTTATCAAGAGAGAGAGAGGGAATGTGAACTTCTCTCTATATGTAGCAGTAGATGTGTATGCATTCTATATTTATTTATGGGGTTTGGTTTCGTGTGCAGTCAACATTCATTTAATTTTCGTTGAGATTCGATGAGATCTGCTTTTTTTTTGTTCCTAAAAATTATGGATGTATGGGCCATGGACCACGGGCCACTTTTTGGTGATTCTTGTCCTGCCCAAAAGAAATGGACCGTCCAAATTTAAAACCGTATTTGACTTATCAGGCCCGGTACA
Source organism: Panax ginseng (assembly GCA_020205605.1). NCBI lineage: Eukaryota > Viridiplantae > Streptophyta > Magnoliopsida > Apiales > Araliaceae > Panax > Panax ginseng. The sequence goes on along the minus strand of CM035138.1, from coordinate 30,195,710 downwards.
TCTTATAAATATTAAATTTCTTTTTTTTAATAAATGTGTTCGGTTATTCGAGTAACCGAATAAGATGATTTTATTAACCGGACCCGAATACCGAATACCGAATAAGAATTCGGATATAACCGAATTACAAAAAATAATCGAATTATAAAGAAATTTCGGTTAAAAAAATTCAGTTCGATTCGGTTATTCGGTTACATTCGTTTTTTGCTCAGTCCTATGAACGAAACATAATAACAAAACATCCAAACATATATAACAACACAAAAAAATTACAATCACATTTATCAACAAAACAACACATTCACAAACAAAATCAACATTTATAAAAAAAAATTACAATATTCCAAACAAAGTTTAATAGCAATGCTCACATATATAACACATTTTATATAATATATATGATATAATGTGTATTTATACACATATATATATATATATATATATATTACGATATTACATAATAATATAATATAATATAGTATAATATATAGTATAATATAGTATAGTATAGTATAGTATAGTATAGTATAGTATAGTATAGTATAATATAATATAATAGATATACATGTATACATATGTATATTACATAATAATATAATATAATTATATCATTTTCCTAAATATTTAGAACCTATAAAACTAGCCTATACCTACTTACGGCTTTTTTTCTACCAAAATCAATCACAAAATTCAAATCCCACTACATTCTTACTATCTCCCTTTTCTCTTTAAGAAATGTTGCTACTTTTGTCAAACATGTGTTCTCAAACAAAAAATTAAGTTAGAGATATAAGAATAAAAAAGAAAATATACCGATAAATAGTAACTCATGTTCCGAGAGATAAAAGACTTCTAAATTTAGCGAGCTTGCTAAGAATCAATACAACCTGCAAAATATTTTAAAATTGTTGTTCAAACTTATATTGCATTAGTACAATATCATTCAAACAACATTTTCTAATTTAAATAATACCTTTGCTACTGAAATTTTTTCATGCTTGTAAATATCAATATTGATCCAATTTTCAGAAACTGAATCTTCCATCTTTTACCCTCATATCTAGCTTACATGGTTTGTGAGTTATACATTACAAAAATTCACTCAACCTTTCCAATCCACACTCTATGCCTTACATTTATAGTAAACTCTACATTGCAAAATTTTCACTTGGCACAACCCATATCTTTACATACAAAGAAATATCAATACATATTCAAAAGAGTGCCCCAAGTGTAAAATTATCTCTCAACAAAAGTACAAAATAAACTAGAATATTAAATACAATATAACAAATACACTAAATAGATACTCAAAAAAATTCATTCAAAATTCATATATCACAATAAGTAGGACATCAAGCATCAACGAATAGGACTGATCATTCGGTTATAACCGACCAAATAGGTTATTCGGTTATAATCGAATAGAAAAATTTGCTTATTTTTAATATCCAAAAAATCAACCGAATTAAAGAATACCCGAATTATCGAAAACCGAATAACCGATTTTATTATTTGGTTATTTCGATTAATACCGAAATTAAGTTCATGATTGGATTTGGGCCAACTGAAACTGTCTCAACAGACAAAGCTTATTAAAAATCAATACTGATAGAGAACATGAGATGGTGGGATGGTGAGATCGTGAGCAGCGGAGGCTGGAGACTGTGGCGAAGATGGTGGTCAGGGAAGATGGATCTAAGATCATATGAGACTTGAGAGCCAAGAGGCAAGAAAAGAGAGGAACTGAGATGGAATTAGGGGTAGTGGGGCACCGTCGTCCGTTGCACCGACTCGCAACTCAGATGGAATATTGAGATGAATCTGCTTTATTTTTTTTATCAAAAGAGAGGGAGGGAATGTGAACTTCTCTCTATATGTAGCAGTAGATGAGTATGCATATTATATTTATTTATGGGGTTTTGTTTCGTGTGCAGTCAACATTCATTTAATTTTCATTGAGATCCGATGAGATCTGCTTTTTTTTGTTCCTAAAAATTATGGATGTATGGGCCATGGGCCACGAGCCACTTTTTGGTGATTCTTGTCCTGCCGAAAAGAAATGGACCGTCCAAATTTAAAACCGTATTTGACTTATCAGGCCCAGTACATCTTATAAATATTAAATTTCTTTTTTTTAATAAATATGTTCAATTATTCGAGTAACCGAATAAGATGATTTTATTAACCGGACCCAAATACCGAATACCGAATAAGAATTCGGATATAACCGAATTACAAAAAATAATCGAATTATCAAGAAATTTCGGTTAAAAAAATTCAGTTCGATTCGGTTATTCGGTTACATTCGTTTTTTGCTAAGTCCTACGAACGAAACATAATAACAAAACATCCAAACATATATAACAACACAAAAAAATTACAATCACATTTATCAACGAAACAACACATTCACAAACAAATTCAACATTTATAAAAAAATTTACAATTCCAAACAAAGTTTAATAGCAATGCTCACAAATATAACACATTTTATATAATATATATGATATAATGTGTATCTATACACATATATATTACGTATATTACATAATAATATAATATAATATAATATAGTATAATATATAGTATAATATAGTATAGTATAGTATAGTATAGTATATAGTATAGTATAATATAATATAATATAATATAATATAATATAATATAATATAATATAATATAATAGATATACATGTATACATATGTATATTACATAATAATATAATATAATTATATCATTTTTCTAAATATTTAGAACCTATAAAACTAGCCTATACCTATTTACGGCTCTTTTTCTACCAAAATCAATCACAAAATTCAAATCCCACTACATTCTTACTATCTCCCTTTTCTCTTTATGAAATGTTGCTACTTTTGTCAAACATGTGTTCTCAAAAAAAGAATTAAGTTAGAGATATAAGAATAAAAAAGAAAATATACCGATAAATAGTACCTCATGTTCCGAGATATAAAAGACTTCTAAATTTAGCGAGCTTGCTAAGAATCAATACAACTTGCAAAATATTTTAAAATTTTTGTTCAAACTTATATTGCATTAGTACAATATCATTCAAACAACATTTTCTAGTTTAAATAATACCTTTGCTACTGAAATTTCATCATGCTTGTAAATATCAATATTGAACCAATTTCTAGAAACCGAATCTTCCATCTTTTACCCTCGTCTTTGGCTTTCATGGTTTGTGAGTTGTACATTACAAAAATTCACTCAACCTTTCCAAGCCACACTCTATGCCTTACATTTATAGTAAACTCTACATTGCAAAATTTTTACTTGGCACAACCCATATCTTTACATACAAAGAAATATCAATACATATTCAAAAGAGTGCCCCAAGTGTAAAATTATCTTTCAACAAAAGTACAAAATAAACTAGAATATTAAATACAATATAACAAATACACTAAATAGATACTCAAAAAAACTCATTCAAAATTCATATATCACAATAAGTAGGACATCAAGCATCAACGAATAGGACTGATCATTCGGTTATAACCGACCGAATAGGTTATTCGGTTATAACCGAATAGAAAAATTTGCTTATTTTTAATATCCGAAAAATCAACCGAATTAAAGAATACCTGAATTATCGAAAACCGAATAACCGATTTTATTATTTGGTTATTTCGATTAATACTGAAATTAAGTTCATGATTGGATTTGGGCCAACTGAAACTGTCTCAACAGACAAAGCTTATTAAAAATCAATACTGATAGAGAACATGAGATGGTGGGACGGTGAGATCGTGAGTAGCGGAGGCTGGAGACTGTGGCGAAGATGGTGGTCAGGGAAGATGGATCTAAGATCATATGAGACTTGAGAGCCAAGAGGAAAGAAAAGAGAGGAACTGAGATGGAATTAGGGGTAGTGGCACCGCAGTAGTCCGTAATCAACTTCTAACTCGGATGGAATATTGAGATGAATCTGCTCTATTTTTTATCAAAAGAGAGAGAGGGAATGTGAACTTCTCTCTATATGTAGCAGTAGATGTGTATGCATATTATATTTATTTATGGGGTTTTGTTTCGTGTGCAGTCAACATTCATTTAATTTTCATTGAGATCCGATGAGATCTGCTTTTTTTTGTTCCTAAAAATTATGGATGTATGGGCCATGGGCCACGGGCCACTTTTTGGTGATTCTTGTCCTGCCCAAAAGAAATGGATCGTCCAAATTTAAAACCTTATTTGACTTATCAGGCCCAGTACATCTTATAAATATTAAATTTCTTTTTTTTAATAAATATGTTCGGTTATTCGAGTAACCGAATAAGATGATTTTATTAACCGGACCCAAAAACCGAATACCGAATAAGAATTCGGATATAACCGAATTACAAAAAATAATCGAATTAACAAGAAATTTTGGTTAAAAAATTCGATTCGATTCTTTTATTGCTTACATTCGCTTTTTTACTACAAGTCCTACTGAATCGAAACATAATAACAAAACATCCAAACATATATAACAACACAAAAAATTACAATCACATTTATCAACGAAACAACACATTCACAAACAAAATCAACATTTATAAAAAAATTTACAATATTCCAAACAAAGTTTAATAGCAATGCTCACAAATATAACACATTTTATATAATATATATGATATAATGTGTATCTATACACATATATATTACGTATATTACATAATAATATAATATAATATAGTATAATATAGTATAGTATAGTATAGTATAGTATAGTATATAGTATAGTATAGTATAATATAATATAATATAATATAATATAATATAATAGATATACATGTATACATATGTATATTACATAATAATATAATATAATTATATCATTTTCCTAAATATTTAGAACCTATAAAACTAGCCTATACCATCACAAAAAAATTACAATCACATTTATCAACGAAACAACGCATTCACAATCAAAATCAACATTCATAAAAAAATTACAATATTCCAAACAAATTTTAATAGTAATGCTCACATATATAACACATTTTATATAATATATATGATATAATATGTATCTATACACATATATTACATAATAATATAATATAATATAGTAATATAGTATAATATATAGTATAGTATAGTATAGTATAAAGTATAATATAATATAATATAATATTATATAATAGATATACATGTATACATATGTATATTACATAATACTATAATATAATTGTATCACTTTCTTAAATATTTAGAACCTATAAAACTAGCCTATACCTACTTACGGCTCTTTTTCTACCAAAATCAATCACAAAATTCAAATCCCACTAAATTCTTACTATCTCCCTTTTTTCTTTAAGAAATGTTACTACTTTTGTCAAACATGTGTTCTCAAACAAAAAATTAAGTTAGAGATATAAGAATAAAAAAGAAAATATACCGATAAATAGTCTCATGTTCCGAGAGATAAAAGACTTCTAAATTTAGCGAAGCTTGCTGTAATCAATACAACTCAAAAAAATATTTTAAAATTTTGTTCAAACTTATATCAGATTAGTACAATATCATTCAAACAACATTTTCTAATTTAAATAATACCTTTGCTACTGAAATTTCTTCATGCTTGTAAATATCAATATTGAACCAATTTCCAGAAACCGAATCTTCCATCTTTTACCCTCGTCTTTAGCTTACATGGTTTATGAGTTGTACATTACAAAAATTCACTCAACCTTTCCAAGCCACACTCTATGCCTTACATTTATAGTAAACTCTACATTGCAAAATTTTCACTTGGCACAACCCATATCTTTACATACAAAGAAATATCAATACATATTCAAAAGAGTGCCCCAAGTGTAAAATTATCTCTCAACAAAAGTACAAAATAAACTAGAATATTAAATACAATATAACAAATACACTAAATAGATACTCAAAAAAACTCATTCAAAATTCATATCACAATAAGTAGGACATCAGGAACCAACGAATAGGACTGATCATTCGGTTATAACCGACTGAATAGGTTATTCGGTTATAACCGAATAACAAAATCTGCTTCTTTTTAATATCCGAAAAATCAACCGAATTAAAGAATACCCGAATTATCGAAAACCGAATAACCGATTTTGTTATTTGGTTATTTCTAGCTATACCAAAATTAAGTTCATGATTGGATTTGGGCTAACCAAAAATGTCTCAACAGACATAAAACTTATTAAAATCAATACCGATAGAGAACATGAGATGGTGGGACTAAGATGGTGAGCAGCAGAGGCCGGAGACCGAGGCGAAGATGGTGGTCAGTGAAGATGGATCTCGAGATCATATTAGACTTGAGAGCCAAGAGGCAAGAAAAGAGAGGAACTGAGATGGAATTAGGGGTAGTGGGGCACCGCCGCACCGACTCAAACTCGATGATGAAATATTGAGATAAATCTGCTGCTTTTTTATCAAGAGAGAGAGGAATGTGAACTTCTCTCTATATGTAGCGATAGATGTGTGTATGCATATTATATTTATTTATGGGGTTTGGTTTAGCAAATGCGATCAACATTCATTTAATTTTCATTGAGATCCGATGAGATCTCCTTTTTTGTTCCTAAAAATTATGGATGTATGCATGGCCCACTTTTTGGTGATTCTTCTCCTGCCCAAAAGAAATGGAGCGTCCAAATGTAAAACCGTATTTGACTTATCAGGCCCAGTACATCTTATAAATATTAAATTTCTTTTTGTAATAAATATGTTCGGTTATTCGGGTAACCGAATAAGATGATTTTATTAACCGGACCCGAATACCGAATAATAGAATAAGAATTGAGATATAACCGAATTACCAAAAATAACCGAATTATCAAAAATTTCTGTTAAAAAATTCTATTCGATTCTTATTATTCTATTATATTCGCTTTTTGTTCAATCCTACGAACGAAACATAATAACAAAACATCCAAACATATATAACAACACAAAAAAATTACAATCACATTTATCAACGAAACAACACATTCACAAACAAAATCAACATTCATAAAGCAAATTACAATATTCCAAACAAAGTTTAATAGTAATGCTCACATATATAACACATTTTATATAATATATATGATATAATGTGTATCTATACACATATATTACATAATAATATAATATAATATAGTAATATAGTATAATATATAGTATAGTATAGTATAGTATAGTATAGTATAGTATAGTATAAAGTATAATATAATATAATATTATATTATATAATAGATATACATGTATACATATGTATATTACATAATACTATAATATAATTATATCATTTTCCTAAATATTTAGAACCTATAAAACTAGCCTATACCTACTTATGGCTCTTTTTCTACCAAAATCAATCACAAAATTCAAATATCACTACATTCTTACTATCTCCCTTTTCTCTTTAAGAAATGTTACTACTTTTGTCAAACATGTGTTCTCAAACAAAAAATTAAGTTAGAGATATAAGAATAAAAAAGAAAATATACCGATAAATAGTACCTCATGTTCCGAGAGATAAAAGACTTCTAAATTTAGCTAGCTTGCTAAGAATCAATACAACCTGCAAAATATTTTAAAATTTTTGTTCAAACTTATATTGCATTAGTACAATATCATTCAAACAACATTTTCTAATTTAAATAATATCTTTGCTACTGAAATTTCTTCATGCTTGTAAATATTAATATTGAACCAATTTCCAGAAACCGAATCTTACATCTTTTACCCTCGTCTTTAGCTTACATGGTTTGTGAGTTGTACATTACAAAAATTCACTCAACCTTTCCAAGCCACACTCTATGCCTTACATTTATAGTAAACTCTACATTGCAAAATTTTCACTTGGCACAACCCATATCTTTACATACAAAGAAATATCAATACATATTCAAAAGAGTGCCCCAAGTGTAAAATTATCTCTCAACAAAAGTACAAAATAAACTAGAATATTAAATACAATATAACAAATACACTAAATAGATACTCAAAAAAACTCATTCAAAATTCATATCACAATAAGTAGGACATCAAGCACCAACGAATAGGACTGATCATTCGGTTATAACCGACTGAATAGGTTATTCGGTTATAACCGAATAACAAAATCTGCTTATTTTTAATATCCGAAAAATCAACCGAATTAAAGAATACACGAATTATCGAAAACCGAATAACCGATTTGGTTATTTGGTTATTTCGGTTAATACCGAAATTAAGTTCATGATTGGATTTGGGCCAACTGAAAATGTCTCAACAGACAAAACTTATTAAAAATCAATACTGATAGAGAACATGAGATGGTGGACTAAGTTAGATGGTGAGCGCAATGGAGGCTGGAGACCGAGGCGAAGATGGTGGTCAAGAAGATGGATCTCGAGATCATATGAGACTCGAGAGCCAAGAGGCAAGAAAAGAGAGGAACCGAGATGGAATTAGGGGTAGTGGGGGAACCGTCACATCGACTCAAACTCGGATGAAATATTGAGATGAATCTGCTCTGCTTTTTTATCAAGAGAGAGGGAATGTGAACTTCTCTCATATGTAGCGATAGATGTGTATGCATATTATATTTATTTATGGGGTTTGGTTTAGTAAAAATCGACATTCATTTAATTTTCATTGAGATCCGATGAGATCTCCTTTTTTTGTTCCTAAAATTATGGATGTGTGCATGGCCCACTTTTTGGTGATTCTTCTCCTGCCTAAAAAGAAATGGACCGTCCCAAATGTAAAATCGTATTTGACTTATCGTGCCCAAAGACATCTTATAAATATTAAATTTCTTTTTGTAATAAATATGTTCTTAATTCGCAAATCAATAAGATGATTTTATTAACTTAATTCAATAATCTAATAATAAATAAGAATTCGAGATATAACCGAATTACCAAAAATAACCGAATTATCAAAAAATTCTTAAAAAAAATTCTTGTTCGATTCTTGCTATTCAGATTATATCCGTTTTTGCTCATCCTACTGACTAAACATAATAACAAAACATCCAAACATATATAACAACACAAAAAAATTACAATCACATTTATCAACGAAAACAACACATTCACAAACAAAATCAACATTCATAAAAAATTACAATATTTCAAACAAAGTTTAATAGTAATGCTCACATATATAACACATTTTATATAATATATATGATATAATGTGTATCTATACACATATATTACACAATAATATAATATAATATAGTAATATAGTATAATGTATAGTATAGTATAGTATAAAGTATAATATAATATAATATAATATAATATTATATAATAGATATACATGTATACATATGTATATTACATAATACTATAATATAATTATATCACTTTCCTAAATATTTAGAACCTATAAAACTAGCCTATACCTACTTACGGCTCTTTTTCTATCAAAATCAATCACAAAATTCAAATCTCACTACATTCTTACTATCTCCCTTTTCTCTATAAGAAATGTTTCTACTTTTGTAGAACATGTGTTCTCAAACAAAAAATTAAGTTAGAGATATAAGAATAAAAAAAAATATACCGATAAATAGTACCTCATGTTCCGAGAGATAAAAGAATTCTAAATTTAGCGAGCTTGCTAAGAATCAATACAACCTGCAAAATATTTTAAAATTTTTGTTCAAACTTATATTGCATTAGTACAATATCATTCAAACAACATTTTCTAATTTAAATACTACCTTTGCTACTGAAATTTGTTCATGCTTGTAAATATCAATATTGAACCAATTTCCAGAAACCGAATCTTCCATCTTTTACCCTCGTCTTTAGCTTACATGGTTTGTGAGTTGTACATTACAAAAATTCACTCAACCTTTCCAAGCCACACTCTATGCCTTACATTTATAGTAAACTCTACATTGCAAAATTTTCACTTGGCACAACACATATCTTTACATATAAAGAAATATCAATACATATTCAAAAGAGTGCCCCAAGTGTAAAATTATCTCTCAACAAAAGTACAAAATAAACTAGAATATTAAATACAATATAACAAATACACTAAATAGATACTCAAAAAACTCATTCAAAATTCATATCACAAGAAGTAGGACATCAAGACCAATCTAATCAGATCGATCATTCGGTTATAACCGACTGAATAGGTTATTCGGTTATAACCGAATAGCAAAATCTGCTTATTTTTAATATCCAAAAAATCAACCGAATTAAAGAATACCCGAATTATCGAAACCGAATAACCGATTTTGTTATTTGGTTATTTCATTATATCTGAAAATTAAGTTCATGATTGGATTTGGGCCAATTGAAAATGTCTCAACGGACAAAACTTATTAAAAATCAATACTGATAGAGAACATGAGACGGTGGGACGGTGAGATCGTGAGCAGCGGAGGCTAGAGATTGAGGCGAAGATGGTGGTCAGCGAAGATGGATCTGAGATCATATGAGACTTGAGAGCCAAGAGGCAAGAAAAGAGAGGAACTGAGATGGAATTAGGGGTAGTGGGGAACCGTCGCACCGACTCGAAACTCAGATGAAATATTGAGATGAATCTGCTCTGTTTTTTATCAAGAGAGAGAGGGAATGTGAACTTCTCTCTATATGTAGCAGTAGATGTGTATGCATATTATATTTATTTATGGGGTTTGGTTTCGCAAAATAACATTCATTTAATTTTCATTGAGATCCGATGAGATCTCCTTTTTTTTGTTCCTAAAAATTATGGATGTGTGCATGGCCCACTTTTTGGTGATTCTCCTCCTGCCCAAAAGAAATGGACCGTCCAAATGTAAAATCGTATTTGACTTATCAGGCCCAGTACATCTTATAAATATTAAATTTCTTTTTGTAATAAATATGTTCGGTAATTCGGGTAACCGAATAAGATGATTTTATTAACCGGACCCGAATACCGAATACCGAATAAGAATTCAGATATAACCGAATTACCAAAAATAACCGAATTATCAAAAAAATTCGGTTAAAAAAATTCGGTTCGATTCGGTTATTCAGTTATATCCGTTTTTTGCTCAGTCCTACGAACGAAACATAATAACAAAACATCCAAACATATAAAAAAACACAAAAAATTACAATCACATTTATCAACGAAACAACACATTCACAAACAAAATCAACATTCATAAAAAAAATTACAATATTTCAAACAAAGTTTAATAGTAATGCTCACATATATAACACATTTTATATAATATATATGATATAATGTGTATCTATACACATATATTACACAATAATATAATATAATATAGTAATATAGTATAATGTATAGTATAGTATAGTATAAAGTATAATATAATATAATATAATATAATATTATATAATAGATATACATGTATACATATGTATATTACATAATACTATAATATAATTATATCACTTTCCTAAATATTTAGAACCTATAAAACTAGCCTATACCTACTTTACTATACTGCTCTTTTTCTATCAAAATCAATCACAAAATTCAAATCTCACTACATTCTTACTATCTCCCTTTTCTCTATAAGAAATGTTTCTACTTTTGTAGAACATGTGTTCTCAAACAAAAAATTAAGTTAGAGATATAAGAATAAAAAAAAATATACCGATAAATAGTACCTCATGTTCCGAGATAAAAAGAATTCTAAATTTAGCGAGCTTTTGCTAAGAATCAATACAACTCAAGAAAATATTTTAAAATTTTTTGTTCAAACTTATATTGCATTAGTACAATATCATTCAAACAACATTTTCTAATTTAAATACTACCTTTTGCTACTTTGAAATTTGTTCATGCTTGTAAATATCAATATTGAACCAATTTCCGTAAACCTAATCTTCCATCTTTTACCTCGTCTTTTAGCTTACATGGTTTGTGAGTTGTACATTACAAAAATTCACTCAACCTTTCCAAGCCACACTCTATGCCTTACATTTATAAGAAACTCTACATTGCAAAATTTTCACTTGCACAACACATATCTTTACATATAAAGAAATATCAATACATATTCAAAAGAGTGCCCCAAGTGTAAAATTATCTCTCAACAAAAGTACAAAATATACTAGAATATTAAATACAATATAACAAATACACTAAATAGATACTCAAAAAACTCATTCAAAATTCATATCACAAGAAGTAGGACATCAAGACCAACGAATCAGATCGGTGATCATTCGGTTTATAACTGATCGAATAGGTTATTCTTGTTATAACCGAATAAAGAAAAATCGCTTATTTTTAATATCCAAAAATCAACCAATTAAAGAATACCCAATTATCGAAACCGAATAACCAGGATTTTGTTATTTGGTTATTTTGCTATCACCAAATTAAGTTCATGATTGGATTTGGGCTAATTGAAAATGTCTCAACGGACAAAACTTATTAAAATCAATACCGATAGAGAACATGAGACGGTGGGACTATGAGATCGTGAGCAGCGAGGCTAGAGATTGAGAAGAAGATGGTGGTCAAGATGATCTCGAGATCATATGAGACTCGAGAGCCAAGAGGCAAGAAAAGAGAGGAACCGAGATGGAATTAGGGGTAGTGGGGCCGCACGCACCGACTCAAACTCGATGAAATATTGAGATGAATCAGCCTGCTTTTTTCATCAAGAGAGAGAGAATGTGAACTTCTCTCTATATGTAGCGATAGATGTGTATGCATATTATATTTATTTATGGGGTTTGGTTTAGCAAAAATAACATTCATTTAATTTTCATTGAGATCCGATGAGATCTGCTTTTTTGTTCCTAAAATTATGGATGTATGACAAGCCTTTTTGGTGATTCTTCTCCGCCTAAAAAGAAATGGACCGCTCAAATGTAAAACCGTATTTGACTTATCGTGCCCAAAGACATCTTATAAATATTAAATTTCTTTTTTTAATAAATATGTTCGGTAATTCGTGTAAATCAATAAGATAATTTTTTAACCTAGGACCCGAATACCAAATACCGAATAAGAATTCGGATATAATAGAATTACAAAAAATAACCGAATTATCAAGAAATTTCTGCTAAAAAAAATTCTTGGTTCGATTCGATTATTCTACTATATCCGTTTTTTGCTTTCCCTACGAATCTAAACATAATAACAAAACATCCAAACATATATAACAACACAAAAAAATACAATCACATTTATCAACTAAACAACACATTCACAAACAAAATCAACATTCATAAAACAAATTACAATATTCCAAACAAAGTTTAATAGTAATGCTCACATATATAACACATTTTATATAATATATATGATATAATGTGTATCTATACACATATATTACATAATAATATAATATAATATAGTAATATAGTATAATATATAGTATAGTATAGTATAGTATAAAGTATAATATAATATAATATTATATTATATAATAGATATACATGTATACATATGTATATTACATAATACTATAATATAATTATATCACTTTCCTAAATATTTAGAACCTATAAAACTAGCCTATACCTACTTACGGCTCTTTTTCTACCAAAATCAATCACAAAATTCAAATCCCACTACATTCTTACTATCTCCCTTTTCTCTTTAAGAAATGTTACTACTTTTGTCAAACATGTGTTTTCAAACAAAAAATTAAGTTAGAGATATAAGAATAAAAAAGAAAATATACCGATAAATAGTACCTCATGTTCCGAGAGATAAAAGAGTTCTAAATTTAGCGAGCTTGCTAAGAATCAATACAATCTGCAAAATATTTTAAAATTTTTGTTCAAACTTATATTGCATTAGAACAATATCATTCAAACAACATTTTCTAATTTAAATAATACCTTTGCTACTGAAATTTCTTCATGCTTGTAAATATTAATATTGAACCAATTTCCAGAAACCGAATCTTCCATCTTTTACCTCTCGCCTTTTAGCTTACATGGTTTGTGAGTTGTACATTACAAAAATTCACTCAACCTTTCCAAGCCACACTCTATGCCTTACATTTATAAGAAAACTCTACATTGCAAAATTTTCACTTGGCACAACCCATATCTTTACATACAAAGAAATATCAATACATATTCAAAAGAGTGCCCCAAGTGTAAAATTATCTCTCAACAAAAGTACAAAATAAACTAGAATATTAAATACAATATAACAAATACACTAAATAGATACTCAAAAAACTCATTCAAAATTCATATCACAATAAGTAGGACATCAAGCACCAACGAATAGATCGATCATTCTATTATAACCGATCGAATAGGTTATTCTTGCTATAACCAATAACAAAATCGCTTTTTTAATATCCAAAAATCAACCGAATTAAAGAATAACCGATTATCGAAAACCGAATAACCGATTTTGTTATTTGGTTATTTCGGTAATTACCGAAATTAAGTTCATGATTGGATTTGGGCCAACTGAAAATGTCTCAACAGACAAAACTTATTAAAAATCAATACTGATAGAGAACATGAGATGGTGGGATTAAGTTAGATGGTGAAAGAATGAGGTCGGAGACCGAGGCGAAGATGGTGGTCAGTGAAGATGGATCTCGAGATCATATGAGACTTGAGAGCCAAGAGGCAAGAAAAGAGAGGAACCGAGATGGAATTAGGGGTAGTAGGACGCACCGTCATATTGACTTCGAAACTCGGATGAAATATTGAGATAAATCATTTATATTTTTATCAAGAAAGAGAGGAATGTGAACTTCTCTCTATATGTAGCGAAGAGATGTGTATGCATATTATATTTATTTATGGGGTTTGGTTTCGTAAAATAACATTCATTTAATTTTCATTGAGATCCGATGAGATCTGCTTTTTTTTGTTCCTAAAAATTATGGATGTATGCATGGGCCACTTTTTGGTGATTCTTCTCCTGCCCAAAAGAAATGGACCGTTCAAATGTAAAACCGTATTTGACTTATCAGGCCCAGTACATCTTATAAATATTAAATTTCTTTTTTTAAAAAATATGTTCCGTTATTCGGGTAACCGAATAAGATGATTTTATTAACCTAATTCAATAATCTAATACCGAATAAGAATTGAGATATAACCAATTACCAAAAATAACCGAATTATCAAAAAAATTCGGTTAAAAAAATCAGTTGCTTCGATTCTATTATTCTATTATATTCGCTTTTACTCACCCCCTACTGAACGAAACATAATAACAAAACATCCAAACATATATAACAACACAAAAAATTACAATCACATTTATCAAATCGAAACAACACATTCACAAACAAAATCAACATTCATAAAACAAATTACAATATTCCAAACAAAGTTTAATAGTAATGCTCACATATATAACACATTTTATATAATATATATGATATAATGTGTATCTATACACATATATTACACAATAATATAATATAATATAGTAATATAGTATAATGTATAGTATAGTATAGTATAAAGTATAATATAATATAATATAATATAATATTATATAATAGATATACATGTATACATATGTATATTACATAATACTATAATATAATTATATCACTTTCCTATATATTTAGAACCTATAAAACTAGCCTATACCTACTTACGGCTCTTTTTCTATCAAAATCAATCACAAAATTCAAATCTCACTACATTCTTACTATCTCCCTTTTCTCTTTAAGAAATGTTTCGACTTTTGTAGAACATGTGTTCTCAAACAAAAAATTAAGTTAGAGATATAAGAATAAAAAAAAATATACCGATAAATAGTACCTCATGTTCCGAGAGATAAAAGAATTCTAAATTTAGCGAGCTCGCTAAGAATCAATACAACCTGCAAAATATTTTAAATATTTTGTTCAAACTTATATTGCATTAGTACAATATCATTCAAACAACATTTTCTAATTTAAATACTACCTTTGCTACTGAAATTTGTTCATGCTTGTAAATATCAATATTGAACCAATTTCTAGAAACCGAATCTTCCATCTTTTACCCTCGTCTTTAGCTTACATGGTTTGTGAGTTGTACATTACAAAAATTCACTCAACCTTTCCAAGCCACACTCTATGCCTTACATTTATAGCAAACTCTACATTGCAAAATTTTCACTTGGCACAACCCATATCTTTACATATAAAGAAATATCAATACATATTCAAAAGAAATTGCCCCCAGTGTAAAATTATCTCTCAACAAAAGTACAAAATATACTAGAATATTAAATACAATATAACAAATACACTAAATAGATACTCAAAAAACTCATTCAAAATTCATATCACAATAAGTAGACATCAAGCACCAACGAATAGGATCGATCATTCTGTTATAATCGATCGAATAGTTATTCTATTATAACCGAATAAAGCAAAATCTCGCTTATTTTAATATCCAAAAAATCAACCAATTAAAGAATACCCGAATTATCGAAAACCGAATAACCGATTTTGTTATTTGGTTATTTGCTATCAATCTAGAAATTAAGTTCATGATTGGATTTGGGCTAACCAAAATGTCTCAACAGAACAAAACTTATTAAAAATCAATACCGATAGAGAACATGAGATGGTGGGACTAAGTTAGATCGTGAGCAATGGAGGTCGGAGACTACTACGAAGATGGTGGTCGTGAAGATGGATCTGAGATCATATGAGACTCGAGAGCCAAGAGGAAAGAAAAGAGAGGAACTGAGATGGAATTAGGGGTAGTGGGGCACTGTCGCACCGACTCGAAACTCAGATGAAATATTGAGATAAATCTGCTCTGTTGTTTATCAAGAGAGAGAGGGAATTTGAACTTCTCTCTATATGTAGCAGTAGATGTGTATGCATATTATATTTATTTATGGGGTTTGGTTTCGTGTGCAGTCAACATTCATTTAATTTTCATTGAGATCCGATGAGATCTCCTTTTTTTTGTTCCTAAAAATTATGGATGTATGCATGGCCCACTTTTTGGGGATTCTTCTCCTGCCCAAAAGAAATGGACCGTCCAAATGTAAAATCGTATTTGACTTATCAGCCCAAAGACATCTTATAAATATTAAATTTCTTTTGTAATAAATATGTTCTTCGGTTATTCTGCAAAGAATAAGATGATTTTATTAACTTGGGACCCAATACCGAATCTTCAAATAAGAATTGAGATATAACCGAATTACCAAAAATAATCAATTCTCAAAAAATTCGTTAAAAAATTCTTGTTCGATTCGGTTATTCGCTTATATCCGTTTTTTGCTTTCGATCCTACGAACGAAACATAATAACAAAACATCCAAACATATATAACAACACAAAAAATTACAATCACATTTATCAAATCTAAACAACACATTCACAAACAAAATCAACATTCATAAAACAAATTACAATATTCCAAACAAAGTTTAATAGTAATGCTCACATATATAACACATTTTATATAATATATATGATATAATGTATCTATACACATATATTACACAATAATATAATATAATATAGTAATATAGTATAATGTATAGTATAGTATAGTATAAAGTATAATATAATATTATATAATAGATATACATGTATACATATGTATATTACATAATACTATAATATAATTATATCACTTTCCTAAATATTTAGAACCTATAAAACTAGCCTATACCTACTTACGGCTCTTTTAGTATCAAAATCAATCACAAAATTCAAATCTCACTACATTCTTACTATCTCCATTTTCTCTTTAAGAAATGTTTCAACTTTTGTAGAACATGTGTTCTCAAACAAAAAATTAAGTTAGAGATATAAGAATAAAAAAAAAAATATACCGATAAATAGTACCTCATGTTCCGAGAGATAAAAGAATTCTAAATTTAGCGAGCTTGCTAAGAATCAATACAACCTGCAAAATATTTTAAATTTTTTGTTAAAACTTATATTGCATTAGTATAATATCATTCAAACAACATTTTCTAATTTAAATAATACCTTTGCTACTGAAATTTCTTCATGCTTGTAAATATCAATATTGAACCAATTTCCAGAAACCGAATCTTCCATCTTTTACCCTCGTCTTTAGCTTACATGGTTTGTGAGTTGTACATTACAAAAATTCACTCAACCTTTCCAAGCCACACTCTATGCCTTACATTTATAGTAAACTCTACATTGCAAAATTTTCACTTGGCACAACCCATATCTTTACATATAAAGAAATATCAATACATATTCAAAAGAGTGCTCCAAGTGTAAAATTATCTCTCAACAAAAGTACAAAATAAACTAGAATATTAAATACAATATAACAAATATACTAAATAGATACTCAAAAAAACTTATTCAAAATTCATATCACAAGAAGTAGGACATCAAAGACCAACGAATAGATCGATCATTCTATTATAACCGATCGAATAAAGTTATTCTATTATAACCGAATAAAGAAAATCGCTTATTTTTAATATCCGAAAAATCAACCGAATTAAAGAATACCCTAATTATCGAAAACCGAATAACCGATTTTGTTATTTGGTTATTTCAGTTAATACCGAAATTAAGTTCATGATTGGATTTGGGCCAATTGAAAATGTCTCAACGGACAAAACTTATTAAAAATCAATACTGATAGAGAACATGAGATGGTGGGACGGTGAGATCGTGAGCAGCAGAGGCTAGAGATTGAGGCGAAGATGGTGGTCAACGAAGATGGATCTGAGATCATATAAGACTCGAGAGCCAAGAGGCAAGAAAAGAGAGGAACCGAGATGGAATTAGGGGTAGTGGGGCCGCACCGTCGCCACCGACTAAAACTCGGATGAAATATCGAGAGAAATCACTCTTTTTTTATCAAGAAAGAGAGGGAATGTGAACTTCTCTATATGTAGCGAAGAGATGTGTATGCATATTATATTTATTTATGGGGTTTGGTTTCAATGCAAATAACATTCATTTAATTTTCATTGAGATCCGATGAGATCTCGCTTTTTGTTCCTAAAATTATGGATGTATGATGGGCCACTTTTTGGTGATTCTTCCTCACCCTAAAAGAAATGGACCGTCCAAATGTAAAACCGTATTTGACTTATCGTGCCCAAAGACATCTTATAAATATTAAATTTCTTTTTTTAATAAATATGTTCGGTTATTCGGGTAACCGAATAAGATGATTTTATTAACCGGACCCGAATACCGAATACCGAATAACAATTCAGATATAACCGAATTACCAAAAATAACCGAATTATGAAAAAATTTCGGTTAAAAAAATTCGGTTCGATTCGATTATTCGATTATATTCGTTTTTTGCTCAGTCCTACGAACGAAACATAATAACAAAACATCCAAACATATATAACAACACAAAAAAATTACAATCACATTTATCAACGAAACAACACATTCACAAACAAAATCAACATTCATAAAACAAATTACAATATTCCAAACAAAGTTTAATAGTAATGCTCACATATATAACACATTTTATATAATATATAAGATATAATGTGTATTTATACACATATATTACATAATAATATAATATAATATAGTAATATAGTATAATATATAGTATAGTATAGTATAGTATAGTATTGTATAGTATAAAGTATAATATAATATAATATTATATTATATAATAGATATACATGTATATATATGTGTATTACACAATACTATAATATAATTATATCACTTTCCTAAATATTTAGAACCTATAAAACTAGCTTATACCTACTTATGGCTCTTTTTCTACCAAAATCAATCACAAAATTCAAATCTCACTACATTCTTACTATCTCCCTTTTCTCCTTAAGAAATGTTACTACTTTTGTCAAACATGTGTTCTCAAACAAAAAATTAAGTTAGAGATATAAAAATAAAAATAAAATATACCGATAAATAAGACCTCATGTTCCGAGAGATAAAGACTTCTAAATTTAGCTAGCTTGCTAAGAATCAATACAACTCAAGAAAAATATTTTAAAATTTTTGTTCAAACTTATATTGCATTAGTACAATATCATTCAAACAACATTTTCTAATTTAAATAATATCTTTGATACTGAAATTTCTTAATGCTTGTAAATATTAATATTGAACCACTTTCCAGAAACCGAATCTTCCATCTTTTACCCTTGTCTTTAGCTTACATGGTTTGTGAGTTGTACATTACAAAAATTCACTCAACATTTCCAAGCCACACTCTATGCCTTACATTTATAGTAAACTCTACATTGCAAAATTTTCACTTGGCACAACCCATATCTTTACATACAAAGAAATATCAATACATATTCAAAAGAGTGCCCCAAGTGTAAAATTATCTCTCAACAAAAGTACAAAATAAACTAGAATATTAAATACAATATAACAAATACACTAAATAGATACTCAAAAAAACTCATTCAAAATTCATATCACAATAAGTAGGACATCAAGCACCAACGAATAGGACTGATCATTCGGTTATAACCGACTGAATAGGTTATTCGGTTATAACCGAATAACAAAATCTGCTTATTTTTAATATCCGAAAAATCAACCGAATTAAAGAATAACCGAATTATCGAAAACCGAATAACCGATTTTGTTATTTGGTTATTTCGGTTAATACCGAAATTAAGTTCATGATTGGATTTGGGCCAACTGAAAATGTCTCAATGACAAAAACTTATTAAAAATCAATACTTGATAGAGAACATGAGATGGTGGGACGGTTAGATGGTGAGCAGCGGAGGCTGGAGACTGAGGCGAAGATGGTGGTCAGCGAAGATGGATCTGAGATCATATGAGACTTGAGAGCCAAGACGCAAGAAAAGAGAGGAACTGAGATGGAATTAGGGGTAGTGGGGCACCGTCGCACCGACTCGAAACTCAGATGAAATATTGAGATGAATCTGCTCTGTTTTTTATCAAGAGAGAGAGGGAATGTGAACTTCTCTCTATATGTAGCAGTAGATGTGTATGCATATTATATTTATTTATGGGGTTTGGTTTCGTGTGCAGTCAACATTCATTTAATTTTCATTGAGATCCGATGAGATCTGCTTTTTTTGTTCCTAAAAATTATGGACGTATGCATGGGCCACTTTTTGGTGATTGCCCAAAAGAAATGGACCGTTCAAATGTAAAACCGTATTTGACTTATAAGGCCCAGTACATCTTATAAATATTAAATTTCTTTTTGTAATAAATATGTTCGGTTATTCGGGTAACCGAATAAGATGATTTTATTAACCGAACCCGAATACCGAATACCGAATACCGAATAAGAATTCAGATATAACCGAATTACCAAAAATAATCGAATTATCAAGAAATTTCGGTTAAAAAAATTGATTCGATTCTATTTATTCTATTATATCCGCTTTTTGCTTTCGAATTCTACTTAAACGAAACATAATAACAAAACATCAAACATATATAACAACACAAAAAATTACAATCACATTTATCAACGAAACAACACATTCACAAACAAAATCAACATTCATAAAACAAATTACAATATTCCAAACAAAGTTTAATAGTAATGCTCAAATATATAACACATTTTATATAATATATATGATATAATGTGTATCTATACACATATATTACATAATAATATAATATAATATAGTAATATAGTATAATATATAGTATAGTATAGTATAGTATAGTATAAAGTATAATATAATATAATATTATATTATATAATAGATATACATGTATACATATGTATATTACATAATACTATAATATAATTATATCACTTTCCTAAATATTTAGAACCTATAAAACTAGCCTATACCTACTTACGGCTTTTTTCTACCAAAATCAATCACAAAATTCAAATCCCACTACATTCTTACTATCTCCTTTTCTCTTTAAGAAATGTTACTACTTTTGTCAAACATGTGTTTTCAAACAAAAATTAAGTTAGAGATATAAGAATAAAAAGAAAATATACCGATAAATAGTACCTCATGTTCCGAGATAAAAAGAGTTCTAAATTTAGCGAAGCTTGCTAAGAATCAATACAATCTGCAAAATATTTTAAAATTTTTGTTCAAACTTATATCAGATTAGAACAATATCATTCAAACAACATTTTCTAATTTAAATAATACCTTTGCTATCTTTGAATTTCTTCATGCTTGTAAATATTAATATTGAACCAATTTCGAAAACCTAATCTTCCATCTTTTACCCTCGTCTTTAGCTTACATGGTTTGTGAGTTGTACATTACAAAAATTCACTCAACCTTTCCAAGCCACACTCTATGCCTTACATTTATAGTAAACTCTACATTGCAAAATTTTCACTTGGCACAACCCATATCTTTACATACAAAGAAATATCAATACATATTCAAAAGAGTGCCCCAAGTGTAAAATTATCTCTCAACAAAAGTACAAAATAAACTAGAATATTAAATACAATATAACAAATACACTAAATAGATACTCAAAAAAACTCATTCAAAATTCATATCACAATAAGTAGGACATCAAGCACCAACGAATAGGACTGATCATTCGGTTATAACCGATCGAATAGTTATTCTTGTTATAACCAATAACAAAATCGCTTTTTTAATATCCGAAAAATCAACCGAATTAAAGAATAACCGAATTATCGAAAACCGAATAACCGATTTTGTTATTTGGTTATTTCGGTTAATACCGAAATTAAGTTCATGATTGGATTTGGGCCAACTGAAAATGTCTCAACAGACAAAACTTATTAAAAATCAATACTGATAGAGAACATGAGATGGTGGGACGGTTAGATGGTGAGCAGCGGAGGCTGGAGACTGAGGCGAAGATGGTGGTCAGCGAAGATGGATCTGAGATCATATGAGACTTGAGAGCCAAGAGGCAAGAAAAGAGAGGAACTGAGATGGAATTAGGGGTAGTGGGGCACCGTCGCACCGACTCGAAACTCAGATGAAATATTGAGATAAATCTGTTCTATTTTTTATCAAGAAAGAGAGGGAATGTGAACTTCTCTCTATATGTAGCAGTAGATGTGTATGCATATTATATTTATTTATGGGGTTTGGTTTCGTGTGCAGTCAACATTCATTTAATTTTCATTGAGATCCGATGAGATCTGCTTTTTTTGTTCCTAAAAATTATGGATGTATGCATGGGCCACTTTTTGGTGATTCTTCTCCTGCCCAAAAGAAATGGACCGTCCAAATGTAAAACCGTATTTGACTTATCAGGCCCAGTTCATCTTATAAATATTAAATTTCTTTTTTTAAAAAATATGTTCCGTTATTCGGGTAACCGAATAAGATGATTTTATTAACTTAGGACCAATCCGAAGAATCTAATAAGAATTCGAGATATAACCGAATTATTAAAAATAACCTAATTATCAAAAAAATTCGGTTAAAAAAAATTCAGTTCGATTCGGTTATTCTATTATATTCGTTTTTTCTCACCCCATCTAACGAAACATAATAACAAAACATCCAAACATATATAACAACACAAAAAATTACAATCACATTTATCAACGAAACAACACATTCACAAACAAAATCAACATTCATAAAAACAAATTACAATATTCCAAACAAAGTTTAATAGTAATGCTCACATATATAACACATTTTATATAATATATATGATATAATGTGTATCTATACACATATATTACATAATAATATAATATAATATAGTAATATAGTATAATATATAGTATAGTATAGTATAGTATAAAGTATAATATAATATAATATTATATTATATAATAGATATACATGTATACATATGTATATTAAATAATACTATAATATAATTATATCACTTTCCTTAATATTTAGAACCTATAAAACTAGCCTATACCTACTTATGGCTCTTTTTCTACCAAAATCAATCACAAAATTCAAATCTCACTACATTCTTACTATCTCCCTTTTCTCTTTAAGAAATGTTACTACTTTTGTCAAACATGTGTTCTCAAACAAAAAATTAAGTTAGAGATATAAGAATAAAAAAGAAAATATAACGATAAATAGTACCTCATGTTCCGAGAGATAAAAGACTTCTAAATTTAGCTAGCTTGCTAAGAATCAATACAACCTGCAAAATATTTTAATATCTTTGCTACTGAAATTTCTTCATTCTTGTAAATATTAATATTGAACCAATTTCCAGAAACCGAATCTTCCATCTTTTACCCTCGTCTTTAGCTTACATGGTTTGTGAGTTGTACATTACAAAAATTCACTCAACCTTTCCAAGCCACACTCTATGCCTTATATTTATAGTAAACTCTACATTGCAAAATTTTCACTTGGCACAACCCATATCTTTACATACAAAGAAATATCAATACATATTCAAAAGAGTGACCCAAGTGTAAAATTATCTCTCAACAAAAGTACAAAATAAACTAGAATATTAAATACAATATAACAAATACACTAAATAGATACTCAAAAAACTCATTCAAAATTCATATCACAATAAGTAGGACATCAAGCACCAACGAATAGATCGATCATTCTATTATAACCGATCGAATAGGTTATTCTATTATAACCGAATAACAAAATCTGCTTATTTTTAATATCCGAAAAATCAACCGAATTAAAGAATACCCGAATTATCGAAAACCGAATAACCGATTTTGTTATTTGGTTATTTCGGTTAATACCGAAATTAAGTTCATGATTGAATTTGGGCCAACTGAAAATGTCTCAACAGACAAAACTTATTAAAATCAATACCGATAGAGAACATGAGATGGTGGGACTAAGTAGATCGTGAGCAATGGGAGGCTGGAGACTACGGCGAAGATGGTGGAAAGCGAAGATGGATCTCGAGATCATATGAGACTTGAGAGCCAAGAGGCAAGAAAAGAGGCGAAAATGGAATTAGGGGTAAGTGGGGCAATTGTCAAGACCGACTCGAAACTTAGATGAAATATTGAGATAAATCTGCTCTGTTTTTTATCAAGAGAGAGAGGGAATGTGAACTTCTCTCTATTTGTAGCAGTAGATGTGTATGCATATTATATTTATTTATGGGGTTTGGTTTAGGTAAATCAACATTCATTTAATTTTCATTAAGATCCGATGAGATCTCCTTTTTTTTGTTCCTAAAAATTATGGATGTATGCATGGCCCACTTTTTGGTGATTCTTCTCCTGCCCAAAAGAAATGGACCGTCCAAATGTAAAATCGTATTTGACTTATCAGGCCCAGTACATCTTATAAATATTAAATTTCTTTTTGTAATAAATATGTTCGGTTATTCGGGTAACCGAATAAGATGATTTTATTAACCGGACCCGAATACCGAATACCGAATAAGAATTCAGATATAACCGAATTACCAAAAATAACCGAATTATCAAAAAAATTCGGTTCGATTCGGTTATTCAGTTATATCCGTTTTTTGCTCAGTCCTACGAACGAAACATAATAACAAAACATCCAAACATATATAACAACACAAAAAAATTACAATCACATTTATCAACGAAACAACACATTCACAAACAAAATCAACATTCATAAAACAAATTACAATATTCCAAACAAAGTTTAATAGTAATGCTCACATATATAACACATTTTATATAATATATATGATATAATGTGTATCTATACACATATATTACATAATAATATAATATAATATAGTAATATAGTATAATATATAGTATAGTATAGTATAGTATAAAGTATAATATAATATAATATTATATTATATAATAGATATACATGTATACATATGTATATTAAATAATACTATAATATAATTATATCACTTTCCTTAATATTTAGAACCTATAAAACTAGCCTATACCTACTTATGGCTCTTTTTCTACCAAAATCAATCACAAAATTCAAATCTCACTACATTCTTACTATCTCCCTTTTCTCTTTAAGAAATGTTTCTACTTTTGTCAAACATGTGTTCTCAAACAAAAAATTAAGTTAGAGATATAAGAATAAAAAAAAATATACCGATAAATAGTACCTCATGTTCCGAGAGATAAAAGACTTCTAAATTTAGCGAGCTTGCTAAGAATCAATACAACCTGCAAAATATATTAAAATTTTTGTTCAAACTTATATTGCATTAGTACAATATCATTCAAACAACATTTTCTAATTTAAATAATACCTTTGCTACTGAAATTTCTTCATGCTTGTAAATATCAATATTAAACCAATTTCCAGAAACCGAATCTTCCATCTTTTACCCTCGTCTTTAGCTTACATGGTTTGTGAGTTGTACATTACAAAAATTCACTCAACCTTTCCAAGCCACACTCTATGCCTTACATTTATAGTAAACTCTACATTGCAAAATTTTCACTTGGCACAACCCATATCTTTACATATAAAGAAATATCAATACATATTCAAAAGAGTGCCCCAAGTGTAAAATTATCTCTCAACAAAAGTACAAAATAAACTAGAATATTAAATACAATATAACAAATACACTAAATAGATACTCAAAAAAACTCATTCAAAATTCATATCACAATAACTAGGACATCAAGCACCAACGAATAGGACTGATCATTCGGTTATAACCGACTGAATAGGTTATTCGGTTATAACCGAATAGCAAAATCTGCTTATTTTTAATATCCAAAAAATCAACCGAATTAAAGAATACCCGAATTATCGAAAACCGAATAACCGATTTTGTTATTTGGTTATTTCGGTTAATACCGAAATTAAGTTCATGATTGGATTTGGGCCAATTGAAAATGTCTCAACGGACAAAACTTATTAAAAATCAATACTAATAGAGAACATGAGATGGTGGGACGGTGAGATCGTGAGCAGCGGAGGCTAGAGACTGAGGCGAAGATGGCGGTCAGCGAAGATGGATCTGAGATCATATGAGACTTGAGAGCCAAGAGGCAAGAAAAGAGAGGAACTGAGATGGAATTAGGGGTAGTGGGGCACCGTCGCACCGACTCGAAACTCAGATGAAATATTGAGATGAATCTGCTCTGTTTTTTATCAAGAGAGAGAGGGAATGTGAACTTCTCTCTATATGTAGCAGTAGATGTGTATGCATATTATATTTATTTATGGGGTTTGGTTTCGTGCAATAACATTCATTTAATTTTCATTGAGATCCGATGAGATCTCGCTTTTTTTTCCTAAAATTATGGATGTATGCATGGGCCACTTTTTGGTGATTCTTCTCCCCTAAAAAGAAATGGACCGTTCAAATATAAAACCGTATTTGACTTATCAAAGCCAAAGACATCTTATAAATATTAAATTTCTTTTTTAATAAATATGTTCTAAGTTATTCGCAAATCAATAAGATGATTTTATTAACCGGACCAATACCGAATCTAAATACCAGAATACCGAATAAGAATTCGAGATATAACCGAATTATTTAAAAATAACCAATTATCAAAAAAATTCGGTTAAAAAAATTCTTGTTCGATTCGCTTATTCGATTATATCCGTTTTGCTCACCCTACGAACGAAACATAATAACAAAACATCCAAACATATATAACAACACAAAAAATTACAATCACATTTATCAACGAAACAACACATTCACAAACAAAATCAACATTCATAAAACAAATTACAATATTCCAAACAAAGTTTAATAGTAATGCTCACATATATAACACATTTTATATAATATATATGATATAATGTGTATTTATACATATATTACATAATAATATAATATAATATAGTAATATAGTATAATATATAGTATAGTATAGTATAGTATAGTATAGTATAAAGTATAATATAATATAATATTATATTATATAATAGATATACATGTATACATATGTATATTACATAATACTATAATATAATTATATCACTTTCCTAAATATTTAGAACCTATAAAACTAGCTTATACCTACTTATGGCTCTTTTTCTAACAAAATCAATCACAAAATTCAAATCTCACTACATTCTTACTATCTCCCTTTTCTCTTTAAGAAATGTTACTACTTTTGTCAAACATGTGTTCTCAAACAAAAAATTAAGTTAGAGATATAAGAATAAAAAAGAAAATATACCGATAAATAGTACCTCATGTTCCGAGAGATAAAAGACTTCTAAATTTAGCGAGCTTGCTAAGAATCAATACAACCTGCAAAATATTTTAAAATTTTTGTTCAAACTTATATTGTATTAGTACAATATCATTCAAACAACATTTTCTAATTTAAATAATACCTTTGCTACTGAAATTTCTTCATGCTTGTAAATATTAATATTGAACCAATTTCCAAAAACCGAATCTTCCATCTTTTACCCTCGTCTTTAGCTTACATGGTTTGTGAGTTGTACATTACAAAAATTCACTCAACCTTTCCAAGCCACACTCTATGCCTTACATTTATAAGAACTCTACATTGCAAAATTTTCACTTAGCACAACCCATATCTTTACATATAAAGAAATATCAATACATATTCAAAAGAGTGCCCCAAGTGTAAAATTATCTCTCAACAAAAAGTACAAAATAAATTAGAATATTAAATACAATATAACAAATACACTAAATAGATACTCAAAAAACTCATTCAAAATTCATATCACAATAAGTAGGACATCAGCACCAACGAATAGGACTGATCATTCGGTTATAACCGACTGAATAGGTTATTCGGTTATAACCGAATAACAAAATCTGCTTATTTTTAATATCCAAAAATCAACCGAATTAAAGAATACTAGAATTATCGAAAAACCGAATAACCGATTTTTGTTATTTGGTTATTTTATTAATCTGAAATTAAGTTCATGATTGGATTTGGGCCAATTGAAAATGTCTCAACAGACAAAACTTATTAAAAATCAATACTGATAGAGAACATGAGATGGTGGGACGGTGAGATCGTGAGCAGCAGAGGCTAGAGACTGAGGCGAAGATGGCGGTCAGCGAAGATGGATCTGAGATCATATGAGACTTGAGAGCCAAGAGGCAATAAAAGAGAGGAACTGAGATGGAATTAGGGGTAGTGGAGCACCGTCGCACCGACTCGAAACTCAGATGAAATATTGAGATGAATCTGCTCTGTTTTTTATCAAGAGAGAGGGAATGTGAACTTCTCTCTATATGTAGCAGTAGATGTGTATGCATATTATATTTATTTATGGGGTTTGGTTTCGTGTGCAGTCAACATTCATTTAATTTTCATTGAGATCCGATGAGATCTCCTTTTTTTTGTTCCTAAAAATTATGGATGTATGCATGGCCCACTTTTTGGTGATTCTACTCCTGCCCAAAAGAAATGGACCGTCCAAATGTAAAATCGTATTTGACTTATCAGGCCCAGTACATCTTATAAATATTAAATTTCTTTTTGTAATAAATATGTTCGGTTATTATTCGCAACCAATAAGATGATTTTATTAACCTGGACCAATCTAGAATCTGAATAAGAATTCAGATATAACCGAATTACCAAAAATAACCGAATTATCAAAAAAATTCGGTTAAAAAAATTCGGTTCGATTCGGTTATTCAGTTATATCCGTTTTTTGCTCAGTCCTACGAACGAAACATAATAACAAAACATCCAAACATATATAACAACACAAAAAAATTACAATCACATTTATCAACGAAACAACACATTCACAAACAAAATCAACATTCATAAAACAAATTACAATATTCCAAACAAAGTTTAATAGTAATGCTCACATATATAACACATTTTATATAATATATATGATATAATGTGTATCTATACACATATATTACATAATAATATAATATAATATAGTAATATAGTATAATATATAGTATAGTATAGTATAGTATAAAGTATAATATAATATTATATTATATAATAGATATACATGTATACATATGTATATTACATAATACTATAATATAATTATATCACTTTCCTAAATATTTAGAACCTATAAAGCTATTCTATACCTACTTACGGCTCTTTTTCTACCAAAATCAATCACAAAATTCAAATCCCACTACATTATTACTATCTCCCTTTTCTCTTTAAGAAATGTTACTACTTTTGTCAAACATGTGTTCTCAAACAAAAAATTAAGTTAGAGATATAAGAATAAAAAAGAAAATATACCGATAAATAGTACCTCATGTTCCGAGAGATAAAAGACTTCTAAATTTAGCGAGCTTGCTAAGAATCAATACAACCTGCAAAATATTTTAAAATTTTTGTTCAAACTTATATTGTATTAGTACAATATCATTCAAACAACATTTTCTAATTTAAATAATACCTTTCTATCAAATTTCTTCATGCTTGTAAATATTAATATTGAACCAATTTCCAGAAACCGAATCTTCCATCTTTTACCCTCGTCTTTAGCTTACATGGTTTGTGAGTTGTACATTACAAAAATTCACTCAACCTTTCCAAGCCACACTCTATGCCTTACATTTATAGTAAACTCTACATTGCAAAATTTTCACTTGGCACAACCCATAGCTTTGCATACAAAGAAATATCAATACATATTCAAAAGAGTGCCCCAAGTGTAAAATTATCTCTCAACAAAAGTACAAAATAAACTAGAATATTAAATACAATATAACAAATACACTAAATAGATACTCAAAAAAACTCATTCAAAATTCATATCACAATAAGTAGGACATCAAGCACCAACGAATAGGACTGATCATTCGGTTATAACCGACTAAATAGGTTATTCGGTTATAACCGAATAACAAAATCTGCTTATTTTTAAAATTCGAAAAATCAACCGAATTAAAGAATACCCGAATTATCGAAAACCGAATAACCGATTTTGTTATTTGGTTATTTCGGTTAATACCGAAATTAAGTTCATGATTGGATTTGGGCCAACTGAAAATGTCTCAATAGACAAACTTATTAAAAATCAATACTGATAGAGAACATGAGATGGTGGGACGGTGAGATCGTGAGCAGCGGAGGCTGGAGACTGAGGCGAAGATGGTGGTCAGCGAAGATGGATCTGAGATCATATGAGACTTGAGAGCCAAGAGGCAAGAAAAGAGAGGAATTGAGATGGAATTAGGGGTAGTGGTGCACCGCCAAAATC
Organism: Panax ginseng; assembly: GCA_020205605.1. NCBI lineage: Eukaryota > Viridiplantae > Streptophyta > Magnoliopsida > Apiales > Araliaceae > Panax > Panax ginseng. Next base: position 30,164,761 of record CM035138.1, on the reverse strand, counting down.
CGACTCGAAACTCAGATGAAATATTGAGATAAATCTGCTCTGTTTTTTATCAAGAGAGAGAGGGAATGTGAACTTCTCTCTATATGTAGCAGTAGATGTGTATGCATATTATATTTATTTATGGGGTTTGGTTTCGTGTGCAGTCAACATTCATTTAATTTTCATTGAGATCCGATGAGATCTGCTTTTTTTTTTTCCTAAAAATTATGGATGTATGCATGGCCCACTTTTTGGTGATTCTTCTCCTGCCCAAAAGAAATGGACCGTCCAAATATAAAATCGTATTTGACTTATCAGGCCCAGTACATCTTATAAATATTAAATTTCTTTTTGTAATAAATATGTTCGGTTATTCGGGTAACCGAATAAGATGATTTTATTAACCTACCGAATAATAGAATAATTTAATAAGAATTCAGATATAACCGAATTACCAAAAATAACCGAATTATCAAGAAATTTTGGTTAAAAAAATTCGGTTCGATTCGATTATTCGGTTATATTCGTTTATTGCTCAGTCCTACGAACGAAACATAATAACAAAACATCCAAACATATATAACAACACAAAAAAATTACAATCACATTTATCAACGAAACAACACATTCACAAACAAAATCAACATTCATAAAACAAATTACAATATTCCAAACAAAGTTTAATAGTAATGGTCACATATATAACACATTTTATATAATATATATGATATAATGTGTATCTATACACATATATTACACAATAATATAATATAATATAGTAATATAGTTTAATGTATAGTATAGTATAGTATAAAGTATAATATAATATAATATAATATTATATTATATAATAGGTATACATGTATACATATGTATATTATATAATACTATAATATAATTATATCACTTTCCTAAATATTTAGAACCTATAAAACTAGCCTATACCTACTTACGGCTCTTTTTCTACCAAAATCAATCACAAAATTCAAATCCCACTACATTCTTACTATCTCCCTTTTCTCTTTAAGAAATGTTGCTACTTTTGTCAAACATGTGTTCTCAAACAAAAAATTAAGTTAGAGATATAAGAATAAAAAAGAAAATATACCGATAAATAGTACCTCATGTTCCGAGAGATAAAAGACTTCTAAATTTAGCGAGTTTGCTAAGAACCAATACAATCAGCAAAATATTTTAAAATTTTTGTTCAAACTTATATTGCATTAGTACAATATCATTCAAACAACATTTTCTAATTTAAACAATACCTTTGCTACTGAAATTTCTTCATGCTTGTAAATATCAATATTGATCCAATTTCCAGAAACTGAATCTTCCATCTTTTACCCTCATCTTTAGCTTACATGGTTTGTGAGTTGTACATTACAAAAATTCACTCAACCTTTCCAAGCCACACTCTATGCCTTACATTTATAGTAAACTCTACATTACATAATTTTCACTTGGCACAACCCATATCTTTACATACAAAGAAATATCAATACATATTCAAAAGAGTTCCCCAAGTGTAAAATTTTCTCTCAACAAAAGTACAAAATAAACTAGAATATTAAATACAATATAACAAATACACTAAATATCACACGAAAAAACTCATTCAAAATTCATATTACAATAAGCCTAATACATAAATTTTGATAATTTAATCAATAGTCACCAGCGAAGCATCACATTCAAACAAGACCAATCAAAAAAATTACAATATTCCAAACAAAGTTTAGAATTACACGACTCATACCATAAACCAATCCGTAAACATATGTAACAAATTTTATATAATATATATTTATATAATATATAATATAATTAATGTGTATCTATATATACATATGTATATTACGTATATAATATAATATATAATATTCAAACAAGACCAATCAAAAAAATTACAATATTCCAAACAAAGTTTAGAATTACACGACTCATACCATAAACCAATCCGTAAACATATGTAACATATTTTATATAATATATATTTATATAATATATAATATAATTAATGTGTATCTATATATACATATGTATATTACGTATATAATATAATATATAATATAATACATATAATTATAATATAATATAATATAATTATATCACTTTCCTAAATATTTAGAACCTATAAAACTAGCCCTCTTCTACGCCTATCACACAATCTAAATTCTAAATCCCACTACATTCCGTACTACCTCCCTTTTTCCTTCAAGAAAGGCTGCTACTTTTGAACATGTGTTGATGTGTTCTCAAACAACAATTTAAGTTAGAAAGAAAATTATACCGATAAATAGTACCTCATTTTCAAGACTTCTAAATTGAACAAGCTTAATGAAAATCAATACAACCTGCAAAATATTTTTAAAATCTCGTTAAAACTTAAATCACATTCATACAATAGCATTCAAACATAATAGCAAACAATAATTTCTAATTTTAATAATAATAATACACTTGCAAATACTAATATTGATCCAATTTCAAGAATTTGATTCTCCTATCTTTTACCACCATCTTCAACTTACATGGTTGTGAGTTGTAATAAAAAGTTTTTATTACAAGTTTTATGTGCTTTGGATGCAATTATATTAGCAACTTTATGCTTTTGCTCATGAATCGTTTAATTCATGTAATTGTATGTTTGTCTAAATCCTCTTTCTAGACTGTATGTTTATTTTTGGGTGCGTCTAGATTCTCTACGTAATTGTATGTTTGTCTAAATCCACTTTCTAGACCCGCTTTCTGCATCAGAGTTAAGACATGCATTGATTTCCTCAGATTGCCACAGCCCGGCTGTAAGAAATAGGTATATTTCTGAAAAAATGATGAACATATACGTATAAAATAAAAAATAAAAAATAAAAAAATGAGCACACCTGTCAACAAATTAGGATGATATACTTATGATCAACGTGATAACAGTTCATGCTGCCTCCAACCTGTAAAAATCTTTTGTCCTTGTATACACTGTCTGGCTTTCATCTGAGGTATTCAACGGACTTATAAAACTTTCCATAGTAGTTGGAGAGTATACCTCCAATCCCATCTTTCTAGTCTCAACAAATTTCTGGACAAGATGAAGATTCTTCCCAAAAATATATAGACCAAGGAGAAAACTATCATATTCAATGTCCTTTTCCAAATATCAGTTGTTAAGCAAGGAAGAGAATGGCAACCAGTATTCCCCTGATCCAAGTTAGTTTCCTTTTCCTCTCGTAAAGTGAAGTTGGCATCCATTGTATCACTATTAACCACAGTTTGAAGCTTTGACAACCTTCGTCCCATTTCTTCCGCATACTCCAGTTCAGTTCCCAGAGGTTCAGTTCTAAACTGTACATCTTTGTCATTTGAAGTGATTTGGCTCTCTTGACTACTTTCAGATTCTACAGACCCATGTTCATTAACTGCAGAGTTTTGATTACCATGACATTCCAGAGATTCTTTTTTAATGGCTTCCCCTTCACCATGAACCCACATTATTGGGACGGGTAATCCCACAGTACAACAGTTTGGAAAATCACTCATGAACTTGATATCAGTCGGTCTCCTTAACAAGCCGTCATATTCCATCATTAGCTCTGGAATTTCCACCTGGTATTGATCTCCAACTCGAGGAAGAAGTTGTCGATCTCCAAAAATATCATCATTATCAGAAGAACATACAGAATTATCAACAATGTCCTTCTCCGCACCGTAAGCCGAAGAACTCATTTTGCACCCTGCCACAATTTAGTCTTGCTGAGAACCTCAAGCATTGCAACAGTTGAAACCCAAAATTTATCAGGATTTGCACATATGCACACAGGAGGTCCAAAACTGAAATGGTCATGAACCTGTTGTAAACCAAACAAGAAATTGCATCGAGTAATTTTCAATAACTAGAAGAATCTAATTGTTTTTTGTTTGTTTGTTTTTCAACAAAGAAGGGAAACTGAAATACAATTTCAAACAGCAAGAGGGAGGGGGGAATATCAAATGTGAAGTGGAAACACATAAGGACAATTAACATATCAGCAAACAAAAGATCCAACAAAAACCCATTTCATTGTAATGTGCGACTGCAATAAAAAAAGGAATCCAAAATTAAAGAAAACCAAAACACAGCTCATCAAACACCAAAAACTACCCAAGAAAAGGTCTATCATAAACTGAAATTGCAGTCAGAATCCAAATTCACTTCAAATAGCTCATCAAATGATTAAAACATTCAAAAAATGGAATCTAATTATCTAAATCCAAACATCAATCATCTAAAGTTCTAAACTCAAAGAAACATTATCCAAAAATAAGGGGAAACCTCATTAAAAAGACGACTGAATCTACCTTTTTCCCATCCAATCAACAGCGCCTCCTGCCTGGTACCCAAATCCAAATCCCCATTCCTCAATCTCTTCAAGTCATCACCAGCAGGAAAATGGTCAAACTCATTTGCCAGCATCAAAGATAAGCACTCATCACTCTGCAATGGAATCCCACTCACTGACTCAGGAAAGCAAAAGGGAGTAGCCATTCGTGAGCAAATGTTGAAACCCTAAAGCACTAGATCTGCACTGCGAATCAAGATCTGTAGACACCAAACCCTGATATAAACATTACATGTATGTATATAGGATTAGTACAACATCATTTTTTTCCTTTTTAGAGAGAGAGATTCTGATAATGGTGTTTCCAAACAGAACAACATTAATAAATAAAAAAAGTGAAGTAGACTCGGAAAGAAAAGAGATAGTGAAACTCATAGTCAAAGTGAGACAAAACAAACAGAAACCCAATTAGACAAGAAATCAAGGAAAAAACCCAATTCGACAGAAATCATATGTAAAGAAAACATCTATTCAATGTAAGCCACAAACAATACAAATTATTAATAGCAATCATAAAAAAAAATCCACAAAACACACAGAGAGAAAATCAAGAATTAAACAGTACCATCAAAAATTAGACATGAAATCATAGAAGAAACCCAAATTAAACTGTAAGGATACACAGAGTAAAAATTACTAAGATAATCGAAAAACCCTCTTCTTCTTCTGGGTAATAAAGTGACCATTCTGAAGAAAAACAATTAAACCTAAATTAGACAAGAAACACATAGAAGAAACCCAAATTGACAAGAAATCGTGGAAGAAACACAATCAAACCCAAATTATACAGTACGCATAAAGTAGACAGTACTCAAATAATCGAAAAACCTTTTTATTCTTTTGGGTAATTCAGTGAAGATTCTGAAGAACCAAATTAAACCCAAATTAGACAAGAAACACAAAGAAGAAACTCAAATTGACAAGAAATCGCGGAAGAAACCCAATTAAACCCAAATTAAACAGTACCATCAACTGAAAGTAGAAATTACTCAAAAAAAAGAAGACAATACCTCTTCTTCCTTTGGGTAATTCATTCTGGAAGAAACCCAATTAAACAACACCTCTAATACAGTAATTTAGTGCCGATTTCTTTTTCTTCCTCTTCTTCTTGGTGATTAATTATGGCCAAAAACATCTCGAATACTGTAATTCAGTGATCGATTCTGGTTTCTAACCCAGTCGGCACTCTCTCTCTACACTTTCTCTCTCTAAATATTTCTTCTACCTTCAACTCAACTGTGTTCTCTCTACTCCCAGTATATTTCAAATCTTGGATAACGGTAAAATTAGCTTAAAATATTTTTAAAATTAAAATTGATTTAATTTTAGTTAATAAAATACAAATAATTTTAATACTTATTATTTTGTAATTATTAAAATTCTTACTAATTTTGAATTTAAATATATTTTAAATTTGATTTCTAAATGTAAGTAATAATTTTTACAATTTGAATTGAAGAAAATATAATGATAGTAAAAAGAAATTTTTTGTCCACTTTCACACAATTGTACATTTTCAGAAAGTTCAATTTTTTAAAATAATTAAAAAAATTATAAATCAACTATCAACTATATAATTAAAATCACAAACTTGGTTAAGGGGAGCAAAACATCCCTTGTCTAGCAAGTCTAATAGAAAAGCTACAACAGGGCCTATACAGAAAGAATCATTTCCCCATCTTCGCTACGATGGGAGATACCAACTTCCTTCAGAGATGTTAGCAGCTCTTGTTTTTCAAAAAAAAAAGAACAAGAACTTGAACTTGAAATTGTCGTTAGTGACCGTTGAACCATATATCGCCTTTTGTCAGCTGCTCAACTGATGGAAGGTTTATACTAGAATCCTCATCGCATTGTAGCGGTTATCTCTGTTATATTGGCGGTATAATAAAAGACAAGACGACAACGATTGCCTCAAGAACCCAGGAATACAGAGGACAGCGTACGTTCTAAGCCTGGGGTAGGTTGACCTACCTGTTTCCTCCATAGTAGACATACATGGGCCATAGTAGACATGCATGGGCCGTGAAGATTCCTTAGGAACTTCACAACTATACCTAAACTTGACGGTGGCTCCATATGGTATGATTTTGGGTTGTAGTCCTTCGGAAGCCTTAGTATTTTTTGCTTTAGAGCGGTCAACCCGTACTCTATTTCCAAAAAGGAAATAGTCGGGTCAGAGAGAGCGGTTGATTACCCGTGCAATCAACGAGGGGCGCGTTTTTGGCTTCCACGCGGACGCACGCACTCGTAACTGCTTAACGATATCCCCTCCTTCACTGCGCTCCTCCTCCCTCGGGGAGGACTAGTTTCTCCCTCTAGGGAGCTGCTTCATCCGAATTACGTCTTTCCTTCTGATTTAGGCGGCGAGAAAGACTCATGTCAGGCAACTCCCAGAGTGAGGGTGTTCGTGCAACCTACTCAGGTTGCACTCTCTTGCAAGCTTCAAAGCCTGTGTGACGCCCCCAAAATAGGTATACATCATCCATTCTGAGTCGCCAAATACATGGTACATAAATCAAATACAAACTTCTTTTATATAATACGACAAAAGTGTAGCTTAGAGTTTTTACACGAATATTGTCTCATAGACAATATTCAAACTCAAATAAAGTCCTCATTACATTTATTATCACACTATTTCACAAAATAGTGAGGACTACTATAGCCACCATCTCGACCCGTCACTGTTCCCACTAGTCCCTGCCACGTTCTCATTTCAAGAGAACAATGAAAGCAAAAGGGTGAGCTCAACTAGCCTAGTAAGAAATATTATGACTAAGATAATGCGAATAAATTATCGTTAGCCTTCAACAAAGATGTTAAACCGATAAAATACAATAAACATCAAGTTTTATCAAGAATCTTAACAAGCAATCCATTAGAAGAGTCAAGTAGAGCATGCTATCTACTATCTTCTATGATTTAAAAAGGTTTTTCATCAACTTTATCGCTGAGACTCAGCTTAATAAATAAACCACATCATCGAATCATCCCTGCACCACGACCAAGGATATTCATGTAATCATCAATGGTCATGATTATACTGAATAATCTCTGGTTATAATCATACCAACAACTGTCCATCAATGCACTACAGGCCAATGAGGACTTTTACCACATCATTTGTAACATTACGGGTCATGATTATACCAAATGATCCATGGTCATAATCATACCAATCAACAGTCCATCTATGCACGTAAGCCAAAAATGACTTTCATCACAAAATAAGCATGAGGATGATGACAATGATATAAGAATCCAATTAAAAGAATTTAAAAGATAAATTTTTAAAGATTTATAATTTAATTTATTCAGAATTCAATAATGTCCAAATTGTCAACATGATACTGCTTTGTGGAGTAAAATTCAAGAATAATATCGTATCAAAAATGATTTGGACAGCAAAGAAATTAATTTTTGTCATGAATAATTCCCCGGGTGAATAGTACTCGAGTGAATAGTACTCCGTGAATAGTACCCCGTGAATAGTACTTTATGAATAGTACTCGTGAATAGTACTTTGTGAATAGTACCTGTAAATAGTACTTTGTGAATAAGACCCCGTGAATAAGATTTTTGTTAATAAGTACTAGTAAAATTAATACTACTCATGGACAATTACTCGATGAAAACTTAAAATTTAACAAGAATGTGCAGAAAATGTAAGACCCCAAGTTTTATAAATAAAGATTAAATTTTCTCGAAATATATTTTTGAATATTATGGTGTGAATATGATATAATGTTATAGTTGTGGGTATTATTTACAAATTTTGCAAAGTAATCAAGCGGTTATATAATATTCGATTGGTCGGGGAATATTTGTTTTAACAGGGAATATTTGTATGACGGCACAATCATTGGTGGACCCCACAATGAAAGTATTGTCGTATTAAGAAAACGACAGAATTATCTTTTTATAAAAATAACGGCGAAAGTGTTACCGTTAAAACTGTTAAACTACCCTTAGTAAAAGTACAAGAATACGCGTGGATGCATAGTAGCACTACAGATTGATTATTGATGCTTACGTGAGAAGTCACTCATTTATACTCAATTATTGCTACATGAATTGGCCGTGATCATATCTCTCATATTATTGATTCAATTATTGTCACAATATCATCTGCATAATATTTTATATTATTAAATCAATAATTGAGACGACAAAGTTATTCATATTATTATTTACAATATTGACAATGTCTAGAAGTTCTCATCAATGAGAGGTTTGGTCACCTAATCAAGGCTACCAATAAGGAGAAATCCTTATCGAAAAGCCCCCTCTTTCCTGGGAACGACCTGGTTGTTAAATATTGTGAGTTATAATATTAATGATGAATAAGTTCGTGTTGATTAAAGATGAATTTGATAGTTCCATTGTGTTGGGATTATTAGTGTTAGTGGAAATCGACATCTATTCCGATTATAATTGATGTCTGGGGGTTATATTGATAAATCGGGTAATTTATCGCATAAATGAGCAATTAATTGCTACTAATTCACATGCTTATATAACTATTTGTTCACATGTGTGTACTATTGAATCACATTCATGTACTATTAGGGGAGTTGGTGCAAGATTGATAATACTTGCATGACTAAGTTAAAAATGGAGGTATAGATGGAGGTACTATACTGTAATTCGTATTTTCACATGATTATACTATTGATTCACATGATTGAACTATTGATTCACATTATTTACTATTAGAGAGTTGGTGCAAGTTTGATAATACTTGCGGGACTAAATTAAAAATAAAAAAGAAAAGAGGAAGGTATTATAATCAGAATATTCTCGAGCCCCAAAACGCGATTATCGAAACTATATTTTTCTATAAATAAGCTCATTTCTTCATTATTCTTCACCAATTCACTCAAGCTATAGAGCATTTATTATAGAGAGAAAGTATAGAGAGAAAGAAGAAAAGAAGTCTGCTACCTCACTACTCCAGTATCCAGTTTCTTTCTAAGGTAAGGGATATTATTTGTTATACTCATAAGGGGTATTATTTCTTTCTTATTTATGAAGAGAACTTCATTATTCCATTCTTTATTATTCTATTGAATAACTCAGATACGCCGAACTACCCTATACTTGGTGAAATTCTTTTGTTATTTCATTCTTTATCATTATGTTGAATAACTTTGTCTGCATAGTACCGCATACATGGTGAAATTCTTACATTATTCCATTCTTTATTATTCTCGCTGAACATCACGTCTGCATGCGCTTACGCATGACCGACTTCGCTTCTTTATTATTCTCGCTGGAACATCCTCGTGCATGTAGGTTTTACGTATGACTTCGGTTCCGCTTCTTTATTATTCTCGTTGAACATCCCGTCTGTGCATTTATGCATGACTTCGGTTTCGCTTCTTTATTATTCTCATTGGAATAACTCGTCTGCAAGCGGTCTATCGCATGCCTGGTGATTTCTTTTGTTATTCCATTCGTTATTATACTCAGTTGGTTAAACTTTTGACTTTTATACTCCATGAAATTAGTGGATTATCCTTGATATTTGCGCTTCATCCAAAGATCTTTCATGGAAATATTCTTCTGAACATTCTTGAATTTTACTCCACAAAGAAGTATCATGTTGACAATTTGGACGTTATTGATTCCTGTATAAAATAATTCTTGAACTTGTTTTATTGAATTCTTATATCATTGTCATCATCCTCATGTTTATATTTTGTTGAAAGTCATCTATGGCATGTAGTGCATAGATGGACTTGGTATGATTATGACCAGTGATTATTCGGTATAATCATGACCGTAATATTATAAATGATGTGGTAAAAGTTCTCATTGGCCCGTAGTGCATTGATGGACAGTTGTTGGCATGATCATGACCATTAATGAATACACAAATATCCTTGGCTCATAGTGCATGGATAATTTGTGGTCGTGATACTAAAGAATATCCTTGGCCGTAGTGCAGGGGTGATTCGATGATGTGGATTATTTATTAAGCTGGGTCTCAGCGATAAAAGTGATGAAAAACCTTTTAAATCATAGAAGAGAGTAGATTTTATTCTCTACTTGACTCTTTTAATGGATTTCTTGTTCCGCTCCAGTTAAACTTGATGTCTTTTGAATTTTATCAGTTTAACATTGTTGAAGGCTAATGATAATTTATTATGCATTATCTTAGTCATAATATTTCTTACTGGGCTAGTTGAGCTCACCCTTTCTTTCAATGTCCTCTTCAGGAAATGAGAATATAGTTGGGACAAGTCGGGGAACGGAGTAATGGTCCAGATAGATGGCTATAGTAGTCCTCACTATTATGTAAAATAGTGTGATAATAATTGTAATAAGGACTTTATTTGAGTTTGTATACTCTCTCCGAGACATGATCCGTGTTGAAACTCTCAGCTATGTTTTGTCGTACTGTATCAAAGAAGTTTGTATTTAAATTTTGTACCATGTATTTGGTGACTCAAGATGGGTGATGTATACCGCTTTTGGGGCGCCATTGGTATCAAAGCTTAGGGATATGATCCCTGGCTAAGATGTAAGACTAGAACTAGGAGGGGAGAGACGGGGAATTCCTTCGCTAGTATGACCTACCTAAGTTTATTTGGTATTTAATTGGTCGGTCAGAGTATAGAGATAATATGTTGCATGTCAATTAACCCTTGTTTTGTGGCAGTATTTGAAAATGACATCCGAGAATGTTGAGAATAACAATGGAGCACAGGAGATCGTTGAGTCTCCACAGATCAATAATCAGGATAATGTGCATCAGGAAGGCAACAATCCACATGCAAACAACAACACTGACCAAATGATGAATGATGGAATGTTCAGAGGCTTCATGCAATTCATGCATCATCAGGCGAGAGCGGCTCCTGTCCAAAATATAGGTGGAGGAAATCAACATGCCAGAAATGATAACCACTTTGGTGGTAATCATGGCCAAGACAATAAGAGTGGACATTTTAAGAAGAGGAGATTCAACAATGATGGAAAAACGTCAGCACCAGCACCCGTTGCTAAGGAAGGAGAACGACCATCTATAATATGCTTCAAATGCGGAGGGGAGGGACACATTAGTCCAAACTGCGCGATGCCATCCAAAGCGTGTTATAATTATGGAAGAGAAGGTCACCCGATTTTGTCATTCACCAAAGACAAGTTCAGCTGGGAAGGAGGAACCAAAGGCCGTCCCAGAAAATTCAAAGCCGGTAGTGCAAGGGAGAACATTTGTCGTGACCTCCCAAAAAGCAAGGAACCCGAACGAGGTCATCACGGGTAAGCTTATCATAAACTCTAGCGAAGTCTATACCTTATTTGATACCGGTTCTACCCATTCTTTTATTTCTCCTACTTGCGCTCAACGCTTAAATTTGACTCGGAGAAATTAGACTTTGACTTATTGGTTGAAACTCTGCTGGGAGAAACCTTCATTACATCCAATCGCTTATAAGTCTTGTTTGATTCAAATCAAGAATCTAACGTTACTTCGTCGATCTTATTTCTTTAAAAATACTTGCATTTGACGTGATTCTAGGGATTGATTAAGTTAACTACTCATCATGCTAAAATTGATTATTTTCGTAAGGTTGTTAGCTTTCATATTCCTAATCAACCCATTATGCGAATTCAAGCGACCAAACCATTAAAATCAATCACGGTCATCTCTCAAGCCATAAAGCTATTCGCTTATTGAAAAACGGATGTCAAGCTTTCTTAGCTCATGTCACATTTAAACAAAAATACGCCGATTTGAAAGATATTTCTATTGTTAATAAATTCCCTGACGTATTCCCCGAAGAACTTCCTGGCCTACCCCCGGAGCATGAAATCGAGTTTGGTATCTACCTTGAACCCGGTACAAAACCCATTTCTAAAGCCCCATACCGAATGGCTCCTATTGAAATTCGTGAGTTAAAAACCTAACTACTGTGAATTGTTAGACATTGGTTTCATTCGTCTAAAAAGACGTCTCCTTGGGGTGCTCTCTGCTCTATTCGTGAAGAAGAAAGATGGAAGTATGCGACTTTGTATTGATTATCGGGAGTTAAATCATGTCACCATCAAGAATAGGTACCCATTGCCACGTATTGATGACCTGTTTGACCAGTTGCAAGGCGCCAAATTCTTTTCAAAGATTGATCTTCATTCCGAATATCATCAGTTAAAGATTAGAACCGATGACATTCCAAAGACGGCTTTCAGAACTTGGTACGGGCATTATGAATTCCTAGTCATGTCTTTTGGATTAACTAATGCTCCTGCTGCCTTCATGGACATGATGAACCGAGTATTCAAAGAATATTTGGATCACTTTGTGGTCGTCTTTATTGATGACATCCTCATATACTCCAAAACCCGTGAAGACCATGAGCAACACTTGAGGCTGATACTCCAAAAGCTTCGTGAAAATAAGCTATATGCAAAGTTGAAGAAATGCGAGTTCTGGCTTGAGAAAGTTGCATTCCTTGGGCACGTAATATCAAATCATGGAATATCTATTGACCCGACAAAGATTGAAGCAATTCAAAGCTGGGAGCAACCCAAGTCAATGACTGAAGTACGTAGCTTTCTCGGCTTAACTGGTTATTATCGGAGATTCGTAGAAGGGTTTTCACGAATCGCTACTCCATTAACTCAACTGACTTGGAAAGATACAAAATTCAGTTGGAGCGAGGAATGTGAGAAGAGTTTTCAAGAACTCAAGAGGAGGTTTATTTTAGCACCTGTTCTGACAATGCCATCTGGCTCGGAGGAATTTGTCATCTACAGTGATGCTTCAGGCAAATGCTTAGGATGTGTTCTCATGCAACATGGGAAAGTCATAGCCTATGCCTCATGACAACTCAAAGAATATGAGAGGAATTATCCTACTCATGATCTAGAGTTGGCGGTTATGCCGTTAAGGCTTAAGATTTGGAGGCATTACTCAGATGGAGAGAAGGTGGAAATCTATACGGATCATAAAATCCTCAAATATTTCTTCACTCAAAAGGAACTCAACATGCAAGAACGACGATGACTTGAGTTGTTGAAAGATTATGATCATACCATCCAATACCATCCTGAAAAGCGAACGTAGTAGTCGATGCATTGAGTAGTAAGATCATATGCGTGCGAAAGTGCATTATTGTCAACGTAAAGGCCCATTTTATATGACTTACAAAGGATGGAGATAGAGTTAAAGACTCCGTGGACCCATGTGATGATGATTTAATATACGAGTAGAACCGACTTTTAATCGATAAAGTTAAAGTCGCTTTCAAGCTACGCACTGGAGTCGATGCGTATGAGGAAGAAAGTGCAAGAAGGTGCTATTTCGGAAGCAAGAATCGATGAAGAAGGAATACTTCGAGTCAACTCTAGACTTTGTGTTCCTAACGATTCTGACTTAAAGTATAAAATCATGATGGAGGCGCACAACACACCGTTTACAATCCATCCTGGGAGTACCAAAATGTATCGTGATCTTCGACATACATTTTGGTGGAGCAATATAAAGAGAGAGATAACGGGGTTTATCTCAAGGTGTCTAACTTGTCAACGAGTCAAGGCAGAGCATCAAATGCCAAAAGGTCCATTGCAACCACTTGAAATTCTAGAATGAAAGTGGGAGCACATTACCATGGATTTTGTTGCCGGTCTTCCTAAGGTTTCTCAAGGCATAGATGCGATTTAGGTCATTGTTGATAGATTGACCAAGTCTGCTCATTTCTTACCGATACGAGAAACTTATACACTTGAACGCCTTCTTGGTATGTATATAAACGGGATTGTAAGATTGCATGGTATGCCAGTATCCATAGTTTCTGATCGAGACCCAAGATTCACTTCAAGATTTTGGGTTAGTTTGCAAAAAGCTATGGGCACGGATTTACGATTTAGTTCGGCATATCATCCTCACACGGACGGGCAGTCGGAAAGGACTATTCAAACTCTTGAAGATTTATTAAGACTATGTGTCCTTGACTTCAAGGGAAGTTGGGACAAGTTCTTACCATTGGTGGAGTTTTCCTACAATAATAGTTATCAAACAAGTATTGGCATGGCTCCATTCGAAGCGTTGTATGGAAGAAAGTGCCATTCTCCAGTATGCTGGGATGAGGTGGGTGAAGCAACGTTGTTGGGACCAGATTTGGTACGTATGACTACAGAAAAGATTCAAATGATCCGACAATATATAAAAACCTCACAAGATCGACAAAAGAGTTATGTTGATCTTCATCGAAAGGACGTGGAATTCTATATTGGAGATCATGTGTTGTTACGTGTTGCTCCATGGAAAGGAGTTACGAGATTTGGAAAGAGAGGAAAGCTCAATCCTCGATTCATTGGCCCATTTTTAATCCTCGATCGAGTAGGAACTGTGGCCTATAGACTCGCCTTATCGCCAAGTATGTCTCGTGTTCATAACGTTTTTCATATATCTATGTTACGTAAATATTTGAAAGACCCGAACCACGTTATTGAATTTGAACCAGACGAGATAGAGGAAGATTTAACGTATGAAGAGTTACCTGTTAAAATCTTGATAAAGAAGGATCATTCTCTACGCCCAAGGTTATACCTCAAGTCAAAGTTTTGTGGAGAAACCACGATGTTGAGAAAATGACCTGGGAGTTAGGATCTGAAATGAAGTCAAGGTATCCACACCTCTTCGACATACCAGGTACGCACCCAAATTTCAAGGACAAAATTTCATAAGAAGGGGAGGTTGTAAGACCCCAACTTTTATAAATAAAGATTAAATTTTCTCGAAATATATTTTTGAATATTATGGTGTAGATATGATATAATGTTATAGTTGTGGGTATTATTTACAAATTTTTCAAAGTATTCAAGTGGTTATATAATATTTGATTGGTCGAGGAATATTTGTTTTAACATGGAATATTCGTACGACGGCACAATCATTGGTGGACCCCACAACGAAAGTATTGTCGTATTAAGAAAATGACATAATTATCTTTTTATAAAAATAACAGCGAAAGTGTTACCGTTAAAACTGTTGAACTACCCTAAGTAAAAGTACAAGAATACGCTGTGGATGCATAAGTAGCACACTCAGATTGGTTATTGATGCTTACGTGAGAAGTCACTTTCAGTTATACTCAATTATTGCTACACGAGAATTGTCGCATCATATCTCTTATATTATTGATTCAATTATTGTCACAAAGATCATCTACATAATATTTTATATTATTAAATCAATAATTGAAATGACAAAGTTATTCATATTATTATTTACAATATTGACAATGTCTAGAAGTTCTCACGAGGAGAAGTTTGGTCACCTAATTGCGGCTACCAATAAGGAGAAATCCTTATTGGAAAGCCCCTCTTCCTCGAAACGACACCGTTGTCAAATATTGTGAGTTATAATATTAATGATGAATAAGTTCGTGTTGATTAAAGATGAATTTGATAGTTCCATTGTGTTGGAATTATTAGTGTTAGTGGAAATCGACATCTATTCCGATTATAATTGTTGTCTGGGGGTTATATTGATAAATCGGGTAATTTATCGCATAAATGAGCAATTAATTGCTACTAATTCACATGCTTATATAACTATTTGTTCACATGTGTGTACTATTGAATCACATTCATGTACTATTAGGGGAGTTGGTGCAAGATTGATAATACTTGCATGACTAAGTTAAAAATGGAGGTATAAATGGAGGTAGTATACTGTAATTCGTATTTTTCACATGATTATACTATTGATTCACATGATTGAACTATTAATTCACATTATTTACTATTAGGGGAGTTGGTGCAAGTTTGATAATACTTGCAGGACTAAGTTAAAAATAAAAGAAAAGAGGAAGGTATTATACTGTAATATTCTGAGCCCCAAAACGTGCAATTATCGAAACTATATTTTCCTATAAATAGAAGCTCATTTCTTCATTATTCTTCACCAATTCACTCAAGCTATAGAGCATTTATTATAAAGAGAAAGTATAGAGAGAAGAAGAAGAAAGTCTCTACTACCTCACACTACTCCAAAGATCCGCGCTTTTCTAAGGTAAGGGATATTATTTGTTATACTCGTAAAGGGTATTATTTCTTTCTTATTCATGAAGAGAACTTCATTATTCCATTCTTTATTATTACATTGGAACATCCTCATGCGTGCGCGCTTACGCATGACTTGGTTCCGCTTCTTTATTATTCTGTTGAATATCACCGTCTGCGCGGTTTACGCATGACCTAGTTCCGCTTTTTATTATTCTCATTGGAACATCCCGTCTGTATGCTTACGCGCACGACCGGTTCCGCTTCTTTATTATTATTCGCTTGGAATAACCTCGTCTGCATAAGGCTATCGCATGCCTGGTGATTTCTTTTGTTATTCCATTCGTTATTATACTCAGTTGGTTAAACTTTTGACTTTTATACTCCATGAAATTAGTGGATTATCCTTGATATTTGCGCTTCATCCAGTATCTTTTCATGGAAATATTCTTCTGAGCATTCTTGAATTTTACTCCACAAAGAAGTATCATGTTGACAATTTGGACGTTATTGATTCCTGTATAAAATAATTCTTGAACTTGTTTTATTGAATTCTTATATCATTGTCATCATCCTCATGTTTATATTTTGTTGAAAGTCATCTATGGCCTGTAGTGCATAGATGGACTTGGTATGATTATGACCAGTGATTATTCGGTATAATCATGACCGTAATATTATAAATGATGTGGTAAAAGTTCTCATTGGCCCGTAGTGCATGGATGGACAGTTGTTGGCATGATCATGACCATTAATGAATACACAAATATCCTTGGCTCATAGTGCATGGATAATTTGTGGTCTTGATACTAAAGAATATCCTTGGCCGTAGTGCAGGGGTGATTCGATGATGTGGATTATTTATTAAGCTGGGTCTCAGCGATAAAAGTGATGAAAAACCTTTTAAATCATAGAAGAGAGTAGATTTTATTCTCTACTTGACTCTTTTAATGGATTTCTTGTTCCGCTCCAGTTAAACTTGATGTCTTTTGTATTTTATCAGTTTAACATTGTTGAAGGCTAATGATAATTTATTATGCATTATCTTAGTCATAATATTTCTTACTGGGCTAGTTGAGCTCACCCTTTCTTTCAATGTTCTCTTTAGGAAATGAGAATATAGTTGGGACAAGTCGGGGAACGGAGTAATGGTCCAGATAGATGGCTATAGTAGTCCTCACTATTATGTAAAATAGTGTGATAATAATTGTAATAAGGACTTTATTTGAGTTTGTATACTCTCTCCGAGACATGATCCGTGTTGAAACTCTCAGCTATGTTTTGTCGTACTGTATCAAAGAAGTTTGTATTTAAATTTTGTACCATGTATTTGGCGACTCAAGATGGGTGATGTATACCTGTTTTGGGGGCGTCACAGAAAATATCTTTGTGAAACGATATTAGATGAAGCGCAAATTTCAAGGATATTCTACTAATTTCACATAGTATAGAAGCAATACTTTAACAAAATGAGGGTATAATCAGGAATACAAGACCAAATAATATTACTCACATACTACAAAGTATGGAAGAAAATATTATTCTTTATGAATACTGAAAAAAATAATATCTCTTACCTCAGAAGAAGACTGGATACTGGAATAGTGAAGTAGCAGACTTCTCTTCTTCTTTCTCTCTATAACTTCTCTTTTTATAGCTTCCATCTTTATAATTTCTCTTATGAGTCTTAGTGAATTGGTGAGAATGAAAGAAGAATGTGTAATTCTATAATTAAGCACACCTAGACGGGGGGTGAATAGGTTTAAATACTTAGAAATGATCTACAGTGGCCAATTTTCGAAGTTTACTATAACAGGCTATAATCGGACGGTCTATCCCTGTCCGTATTAGTTATATTCTTCGTCTGTTATAAACGGATAGCTAATACATGTCCGTATTAGTGTAAAAAAATTTCGACGTAAACAAAATCTGCAGAATATAGAAGCTAAAAACAGAAGCAAAACAACAGTAAATCACTCCGAGATTTTTATGTGGTTCGGCCCCTATCCTCTAGTCTAGTAGCCTAATCCACGTCTAATCCCAACTAGGATTGGAGACTCACTTTATTAAAATAATACTCAGCAATTACAAAGTAAATAAAAACTCCCTGTTACAACGACAATCGATTGGACACCTCTGCCCCCTTTGCACCTTTACAACACCTCTCACCTCTGAGACTATGATAACTTCGTTGAACAGACTGAGTATTACTAAAATAAAAACCCCAAGCCAATCCTAGACTTGTACTACTATGTTTACAATAGATATTGAAATAAAGGATACAAGAACACTGTAAACCAAGACTAAAAGAATGATATGATAATTTGTATCTTGGATAGCTTGAAGAATTTCTGTTCAGTGGTCTTTTTTTTCCAATGCCGAGCAAAGCAAAGATATATATAAAAGAAGATAAAGAATTGGCTATGTAACGTTCCAATTCCTCCTGCAACGGCTAGTACTTTTTGATTGAAATAGGAGATCAACGTTACCAATGATAACCTCAATAGATAAGGAAATATAGCTAT
This sequence comes from Panax ginseng, assembly GCA_020205605.1. Lineage (NCBI taxonomy): Eukaryota > Viridiplantae > Streptophyta > Magnoliopsida > Apiales > Araliaceae > Panax > Panax ginseng. The sequence goes on along the minus strand of CM035138.1, from coordinate 30,145,869 downwards.
GAAGAAGTCAATTAAAATCAACTACTAGTTGAAAGAGTCCTATTAGCAATTAGCAAGATTCCTTAATAAAAGCAATTACTGTTTAGCATGTGACAAAATAACAGCTCCATCAACTTTAAATAAGAATCCTTAATAAAACCAATTCCTAAAACATCTCCCAAATACGTATAAATTTGTAGCTCAATATATATATAACAAATTGAATATATATATATATATATATATATATATATATATATATATATATATTTGAAGGATATATCCCCACAATTAAATATGAGAAATTTAAGGAATATTAAATGATTTTTCAATCTCCTTAAAATACTCCAATTCATATTTGAATTAGTCTTCAAAGCAAATTAGACAGATTTTCAATCTTCTTAAAATACTCCAATTCATATTTGAATTAGTCTTCAAAGCAAATCAGATTTGATATAAACATATATATATATATATATATATATATATATATATATATATATATATATATATATATATATATATATATATATATATATATATATATAAGCTTAAAGCACGTGACAAAAATAACTAACTTGATTTACTCACTCCAATACTGCAGTAACTTTCGTGAGCTAGGAAACAAAGTGATTAATCCATGCAATAACTCATGCAAACTATTATATATTATATAATTAATATGCATGACCCAATGTGGTTAATTCATGCAATAACCCATGCAACCTATTATATTTTATATAATTAATATGCATTACCCAATGTGATTAATCCATGCAATAACCCATGCAACCTATTATATATTATATAACTAATATGCATACAAATATTTGAATAACATGACCCATTTAAATTATAAGTCAATATAAAATCAATTAAGCCCATAAAAACATTATAAGTCAATATAAAATCAATTAAGCCCATATAAACATTGTCATCATTAAAACCACAAAGTACATAAACCAACATTCTCCCCCTTTTTGATGATGACGATATATTATCTTTTAAATTTATATGCCCCCCTATCTATAAGGCTCCCACTAAATTTATGCATATTAAGTCAACATGAATACCAAGTCAATTCAAATTTCAAATACCAAATATCTATCCCCATTTGTCATTATCAAAAAAAATTCATTAAGCACAAGTTGGTTATAACGTAATCATCATTACCCAAATATCTCTTGTAAGACCCCAACTTTTATAAATAAAGATGAATTTTCTATAAATATTATTTTTGAATATTATGGAATAAATTTGATATAATGTTATAGTTGTGGGTAATATTTATAAATTTTGCAAAGTAAGCAAGTTGTTATAAAATATTCGTTTGGTCGGGGAATATTCTTTTTGTCGGGGAATATTCGTGACGACTACTCAATCATTGGTGGACCCTACAACGAAAGTATTGTCGTAGTTAGAAAATGACAAAATTATCTTTCTATAAAAATAACTACGAGGTGTTACCGTTAAAACCGTTGAACTACCCAAAGAGTAAAAGTACAAGAATACGCGTGGTTGCATAAGAAGCACACTATTGATTATTGATGCTTACGTGAGAAGTCACTCACCTATACTCAATTATTGCTACAAAGAATTGTCGTCATATCTCTTATATTATTGATTCAATTATTATCACAAGATTATCTCAGATAATATGTTATATTATTAAATCAATAATTGAGACGACAAGTTATAAATGATTAATAATTGTTGAAAGATTAAATATGTGTTGATTAAAAATAAAATAATTTGTGGTAATATTTATTCAATCCTCGATGTATATAAAGAGTCTCATTATGAAACGCTTGTGGTAAGTTTGGTTATTTTATGGGGGCCCATATGTCATCATCTAAGAGTCTCTCTTCATTAATAGTAATTACCTTCACAATAGTAATTACCTTTACCAATCGTCAAACCACTTGCCGTTTCATATTACAGGCGTCGAACCACTTGTCATTTCATATTACAAGCGTCAAACCACTTTTCTTTTCACATCACCAGTCGTCAAGCCACTTGCCTTTTCACATGGCAAGTGCTAAACTAGAAATCTTCTATAAATAGAGGCCTAGTGCTTCATTATTTTTCACAAATTCATTCAAGCTATATAGAGAGAAAGTATAGAGAGAATAAGAGAGAAATAAGAAGAGTATTCTGTTACTACACTACTGCAGTATTAAATCTCCTACTAAAGTAAGGGGTGTTATTCTTTCTTATTCATGAAGAGAACTTTTGTTATTCCATTGCTTATTATTATGTTGGAATAACTTGTATACGCGGTTTACCCTATACTTGGTGACATTCTTCTATTATTCTGTTGGAACATCATGTCTGTGTGTTTTACACCGGACCGGTTCCATCTTTATTATTATTCTGCTGGAACATCCTCGTCTGTGTTTTTACACCTGACTGGTTCCGCTCTTTTTATTATTATTACGTTGGAATATCCCGTGCATGCGGTCTATCGCATGCATGGTGATTTCTTTTGTTATTCCATTCTTTATTATACTCAAATTGGTTAAAACTTTGACTTCTATACTCAATGAAATTAGTGGAATATCCTTGATATTTGCGCTTCATCCAAAGATCCTTTCATGGAAATATTCTTCTAAGTATTCTTGAATTTTACTCTACAAAGCAAAGATCATGTCGATTTGGATGTTATTGGTTCCCGGATAAATTAATTCTTGAACTTGTTTTATTGAATTCTTATATCATTGTCATCATCCTCATGTTTATATTATGTTGAAAGTCATCTCAGGGCCAGAGTAGTGCATAGATGGACTTGGTATGATTATGACCGTGGATTATTCGGTGTAATCATGACCGTAATATTACAAATGATGTGGTAAAAATACTCATTGGCCCGTAGTGTATTGATGGACAGCTTGTTGGCATGATCATGACCATTAATGAATACACAAATATTCTCGGCCCGTAGTGCATGGATAATTGTGGTCGTGATACTAAACGAATATCCTCGGCCGTAGTCAGTAAGGGTGATTCGATGATGTGGAATATTTATTAAGTCGAGTCTCAAATATAACAAAGGATGAAAAACCTTTAAATCATAAAAGATAATAGATTTTATTTTCTACTTGACTCTTTTAATGGATTCTTTCCTCCACCGCAGCAGATTAAACTTGATGTTTATTATATTTTATCGCTTTAACATCTTTGTTGAAGGCTAATGATAATTTATTCTCGCATTATCTTAGTCATAATATTTCTTACTGGGCTAGTTGAGCTCACCCTTTCTTTCACTGTTCTCTTCAGGAAATGAGAATATAGCTGGGATAAGTCGGGGAACGGAGTAATGGTCTAGAGGATAGCATTAGTAGTCCTCACTATTCTATGAAATAGTGTGATAATAATTGTAATGAGGACTCCTTTTGAGTTTGTATAATCTCTAGTAGACAATATTTGTATTCAAACTCACAGTTTATGTTTTGTCGTATTGTACACGACACAACAGATTAGTAAGTTGTATTTGAATTTTGTACCATGTATCCGGCGCACCCAAGATGGGTGATGTATACCTAATTTTTGGGGCGCCACAAATTGGTATCAAAGCTTAGGGATATGATCCTCGCTAAGATGTGAGAATAGTACTAGGAGGGAGAGACAGGAATTCTTTCAAGTATGACCTACCTAAGTTTATGTGCTATTTTATTGGCTCATCGTAATATAGGGATAATATGTTACATGTCAATTAACCTTTTGTTTTGTGGCGAGATTCAAAAATGACATCCGAGAATGTTGAGAATAGCAATGGAGCACAAAGCACCATTGATTCACCACATATCAATAATCGTGATAATGTGCATCGTGAAGGCGATAATCCTCATGCAAACAACAACACCGACTAAATGATGAATGATAAAATGTTCGTAGTCTTTATGCAATTCATGCAACAAAGAAAGCAGAGCGGCTCCCCGCCCAAAACGTAGTGGAAACACTCGAAACTCTCTGCCAGGTCACCGCTAAATGCTTCAAGGAGCCGGGACCACTTGGAGTTTAAGGAGAGCCAAAACCACTTATGGCAAAAGCATGGATAAAGCGTATCACCAAGATATTTGATATCTTGGGATGCTCCGAGGAGCAAAAGGTTCCTTTCGCCGCTTTTTATGTTACGCGAGAGAGGCGGACATCGGTGGGAATCGGTAGAAACGTACTCAACCTCATTGATCGGAGATATCTTGGGAGAAGTTTCAGAGTCGCTCAACGACAAATACTTTCCCGAAAGTATTCGCCATACGAAGGAGGTGGAGTTTATCAAGTTGGAACAAAACAATATGACCGTGTCGCAATACGAGGCAAAATTTGCGAGTTATCCAGTTTCATATCCCCACTTGGTGGATAATGAAGAGAGAATGGCGCTTAATGTTTTTAAGAGGTTTGAAGTTTGAGATATGTTAACATCTTATTTCTCATAAACCGTGTTTGTATTCGGATGTTGTAAATAGGGCTCGCTTAGTGGAGCGCGATAACGAGTCAACGAAACTAAAAGAGAGCGGTAAATTACAAAATTATAATACTAGCGAGTAGTCATCGGCGGTGACAACAAGCGCTGAGGGAATCAATAAAGCCGAAATGGTAACCACTTGGTGGTAATCGGGCAAAACAATAAGAATGGACATTTCAAGAAGAGGAGATTCAACAATGATGGAAAGACGCGTCAAGACCAACACCCGTTGTTAAGGAAGGAGAAAGACCACCTATCATATGCTTCAAAAATGCTAGGGAGGGACACATCACCCAAATTGCGCGATGTCATCCAAAGCATGTTATAATTGTGGAAGAGAAGGTCACTTAGCCCGATTTTGTCGTTCACCGAAGACAAATTCAGCTAGGATGGAGGCACCAAAGGCCGTCCTAGAAAGGTCAAAGCCGGTAGTGCAAGGAAGAGTGTTTGTTGTGACCTCCCAGAAAGCAAGGAACCAGAATGAGGTCATCACGGGTAAGATTATCATAAAATCTAACGAAGTCTATACTTTATTTTATACTGGTTCTACCCATTCTTTTATTTCTCCTACTTGCGCTCATCGATTAAATTTGACTCTGAAAAAATTAGACTTTGACTTATCTGTGGAAACTCTGTTGGGAGAAACCTTCATTACATCCACTGTTTATAAGTCTTGTTTGGTTCAAATCGGTACCCTCACATTACCTGTCGATCTTATTTCATTAAAAATACTTGCATTTAACGTGATTCTATGGATTGATTGGTTAACTACTCATCATGCAAAAATTGATTGTTTCCGTAAGGTTGTTAGCTTTCATATTCCTAATCAACCTATTATGCGAATTCAAGCGACCAAACCATTAAAATCAATCACGGTCATCTCAAGCCATAAAGCTATTCGTTTATTGAAAAATGGATGTCAAGCTTTCTTAGCTCATGTCACGATCTAAACAAAAATACGCCGACTTTTGAATGATATTTCATTGTTAATAAATTTCTGACGATTCTCAAGAACTTCCCAGCCTACCCCAGAGCGTGAAATTGAATTTTGTATCAACCTTGAACCCGATATAAAACCCATTTCCAAAGCCCCATATCGAATGGCTCTATTGAACTTCGTGAGTTAAAGACTCAATTGCAGGAATTGTTAGAAATTGGCTTTATTCGTCCTAGTACTTCTCTTTGGGGTGCTCCTGCTCTATTCGTGAAGAAGAAAGATGGGAGTATGCGACTTTTGTATTGATTATCTGGAGTCAATCATGTCACCATCAAAATAGGTATCCATTGCCACGTATTGATGACCCGTTTGACCAAATTGCAAGGAGCCAAATTCTTTTCAAAGATTGATCTTCGCTCCGGATATCACCAATTAAAGATTAGAAACCGATAACATTCCAAAGACGGCTTTCGTAACTCCTAAGACGGCATTATGAATTCCTAGTCATATCCTTTGGATTGACTAATGCTCCTGCTGCCTTCATGGATATGATGAACCGAGTATTCAAGGAATATTTGGATCACTTTGTGGTCGTCTTTATTGACGACATCCTTATTTATTCCAAAAGCCGTGAGGATCATGAGCAACACTTAAGGCTGACACTCCAAAAGCTTCGTGAATATAAGCTTTATGCCAAGTTGAAGAAATGCGAGTTCTGGCTTGAGGAAGTAGCATTCCTTGGGCACGTGGTATCAAGTCATGGAATATCTGTTGACCCAGCAAAGATTTAAGCTATTCAAAGCTAGGAGCAACCTAAATCAGTGACCGAAGTACGTAGCTTTCTCGGTTTAGCTGATTATTATCGGAGATTCGTGGAAGGATTTTCTCGAATCGCTACTCCCTTAACTAAGCTGACTCGAAAAGATACAAAGTTCGGTTGGAGCAAAGAATGTGAGAAGAGTTTTCAAGAACTCAAGAGGAGACTCATTTTAGCACCTGTTCTGACAATACCATCTGGCTCGGAGGGATTCGTCATCTACAGTGATGCTTCGGGCAAAGAGTTGGGATGTGTTCTTATGCAACATGGGAAAGTCATTTCTTATGCCTCAAGACAACTCAAAGAATATAAGAGAAATTATCCTACTCATGATCAAGAGTTGGCAGCTATTATCTTCGCACTTAAAATTTGGAGGCATTACTTGTATGGGGAGAAAGTGGAGATCTTTACGGATCATAAAAGCCTCAAATATTTCTTCACTCAAAAGGAACTCAACATGCGACAACGACGTTTGCTTGAACTGTTGAAAGATTATGATCATACCATCCAATACCATCCTGGAAAAGCAAACGTGGTAGCTGACGCATTGAGTAGAAGATCATATGCAAGTACGAGTGCGATATTGTCAACGCAAGGGCCCATTTTGTGTGACTTGTAAAGGATGGAGGTAGAGTTAAAGACTCCAGGGACGCATGTGACGATGGCGAATATACGAGTAGAACCGACTTTAATCGATAAAGTTAAAGTCGCCAAGCTACGACACGAGCCGATGCGTATGAGGAAGAAAGTGCAAGAAGGTACTATGCCAAGCAAGAATCGATGAAGAAGGAATACTTGTCAACTCCGGACTTTGTGTTCCTAACGACCACGATTTAAAGTATAAAATCATGATGGAGGCGCACAACACACCGCTTGCAATCCATCTCGGGAGTACCAAAATGTATCATGATATTCGCTATACATTTTGGTGGAGCAATATGAAGAGAGAGATAAGCGTTGTTTATCTCAAGGTGTCTAACTTGTCAACGAGTTAAAGCGAGCATCAAGTACCAAAAGGTCCATTGCAACCACTTGAAATTCCGTAATGGAAGTGGGAGCACATTACCATGGATTTCAAGCATCGGGTCTTCCTAAGGTTTCTCAAGGCATAGATGCGACTTGGGTCATTGTTGATAGATTGACCAAGTCTGCTCATTTCTTACGATACGAGAAATTTATACACTTGAACGTCTTGCTTGTATGTACATAAATGAGATTGTAAGACTGCATGGTATGCCGATATCCATAGTTTCGATCGAGACCCAAGATTCACTTCACGATTTTGGGTTTAGTTTGAAAAAGCTATGGGCACAGACTTTACGATTTAGCTTGTCATATCATCCTCGATTTGACGGACAGATGGAGAGGACTATTCAAACTCTTGAAGATCTATTAAGACTCTATGTCCTTGATTTCAAGGGAAGTTGGGACAAGTTCTTACCATCGGTGAGTTTTTCACAATAACGCTTATCAAGCAAGTATTGGCATGGCTCCATTCAAGCGTTGTATGGAAGAAAGTGTTGTTCTCCAAAGATCTTTGAGATGAGGTGGGTGAAGCAACGTTGTTGGGACCGAAGTTGGTACGTATGACTACGAAAAAGATTCAAACGATCCGACAACGATAAAAAACCTCACAAAATCGACAAAAGAGCTATCTTGATCTTCATCGAAAGGACGTGGAATTCGATATAGAGATCATGTGTTGTTACGTGTTCGCTCCATGGAAAGGAGTTACAAGATTTGGAAAGAGAGGAAAACTCAATCCTCGATTCATCTACCCCATTTTTAACCTCGATCGAGTAGGAACTGTGGCCTATAGACTCGCTTTCCGCCAAGTATGTCTCGTGTTCATAACATTTTCACATATCCATGTTACGTAAATATGTGAAAGACCCAACCACATTATTGAGTTAGAACCTGATTTAAATAGTGGAAGTTTTGACGTATGAAGAGGTTCCCTGCTCAAATCTTGGATAAGAAGGAACATATTCTACGCTCAAAAGTTATACCTCAAGTCAAGGTTTTGTGGAGAAACCACGATGTTGAGGAAATGACTTGGGAGTTAGAATCAAATGAAATCAAGGTATCCTTACCTCTTCGACATACCGTGTCATGCACCTAATTTCGAGGGTGAAATTTCATAAGAAGGGAGGTTGTAAGACCCCAACTTTTATAAATAAAGATGAATTTTCTATAAATATTATTTTTGAATATTATGGAATAAATTTGATATAATGTTATAGTTGTGGGTAATATTTATAAATTTTGCAAAGTAAGCAAGTTGTTATAAAATATTCGTTTGGTCGAGAATATTCTTTTTGTCGTGAATATTCAGATGACGACTACTCAATCATTGGTGGACCCTACAATGGAAGTATTGTCGTAGTTAAAAAATGACAAAATTATCTTTCTATAAAAATAACGGCGGAGGTGTTACCGTTAAAACCGTTGAACAACCCTAGTAGTAAAAAATACAATGAATACGCGTGGTTGCATAGTAGACACTCAGATTGATTATTGATGCTTACGTGAGAAGTCACTCAATTTATACTCAATTATTGCTACAAAGAATTGTCGATCATATCTCTTATATTATTGATTCAATTATTGTCACAATATCATCTCAGATAATATGTTATATTATTAAATCAATAATTGAGACGACAAGTTATAAATGATTAATAATTGTTGAAAGATTAAATATGTGTTGATTAAAAATAAAATAATTTGTGGTAATATTTATTCAATCCTTGATGTATATAAAGAGTCTATTATGAGACGCTTGTGGTAAGTTTGGTTATTTTATGGGGGGGGCCCATATGTCATCATCTAAGAGTCTCTTCACAATAGTAATTACCTTCGTCGATAGTAATTACCTTTACCAAATCGTCAAACCACTTGCCATTTCATATTACAGGCGTCGAACCACTTGTCATTTCACATTACAGGCGTCAAACCACTTTCTTTTCACATCACCAATCGTCAAGCCACTTGCCTTTTCACATGGTAAGTGCTAAGCTAGAAATCTTCTATAAATAGAGGCCTAGTGCTTAATTATTTTTCATGAATTCATTCAAGCTATAGAGAGAGAAAGTATAGAGAGAATAAGAGAGAAATAAGAAGAGTATTCTCATTACTACTACACTCAAGTTAGCGATTCAATCTCCTACTAAAGTAAGGAGTGTTATTTTTCTTATTCATGAAGAGAACTGTTGTTATTCCATTGCTTATTATTCTCGTTGAATAACTCAGATACGGCTTACCCCTATACTTGGTGACATTCTTCTATTATTCTGTTGGAACATCCTCGTTCATGTGTTTTTTTACACCGACACTGGTTCCGCCTTTTTTATTATTATTCTGCTTGGAACATCCTCGTCTCGTGTGTTTTACACGGACCTAGTTCCGCCTTTTTATTATTATTCTCATTGAATAACCTCGTCTGCATGCTTTACTGCCGGACCGATTTCCGTTATTTATTATTATGTTGGAATAACTCGCTGCATATACCTCTATCGCATGCATGGTGATTTCTTTTGTTATTCCATTCTTTATTATACTCAGGTTGGTTAAAACTTTGACTTCTATACTCAATGAAATTAGTGGAATATCCTTGATATTTGCGCTTCATCCAAAGATCCTTTCATGGAAATGTTCTTCTAAGTATTCTTGAATTTTACTCTACAAAGCAAAGATCATGTTGATAGCTTGATGTTATTGGTTCTGGATAAATTAATTCTTGAACTTGTTTTATTGAATTCTTATATCATTGTCATCATCCTCATGTTTATATTATGTTGAAAGTCATCTGTGGCCTCAGTAGTGCATGATGGACTTGGTATGATTATGGCTGTGGATTATTCGGTGTAATCATGACCGTAATGTTACAAATGATGTGGTAAAATCCTCATTGGCCCGTAGTGCATTGATGGATGAGTTGTTGGTATGATCATGACCATTAATGAATACACAAATATTCTTGGCCCGTAGTGCATGGATAATTGTGGTCATGATACTAAAGAATATCCTCGTCAGAAAGCAGGGGTGATTCGATGATGTGGAATATTTATTGTCGAGTCTCAAATATAACAAAGATGATGAAAACCTTTTAAATCATAAAAGATAATAGATTTTATTTTCTACTTGACTCTTTTAATGGATTCTTTGGTTCCACCGCAGCTTAAACTTGATGTTTATTATATTTTATCGCTTTAACATCTTTGTTGAAGGCTAATGATAATTTATTCTCGCATTATCTTAGTCATAATATTTCTTCTTGGGGCTAGTTGAGCTCACCCTTTTTTTTCACTATTCTCTTGTGAAATGAGAATATAGCTGGGACGAGTCGGGGAACGGAGTAATGGTCCAGAGGATAGCATTAATAGTCCTCACTATTCTGTGAAATAGTGTGATAATAATTGTAATGAGGACTCCTTTTGAGTTTGTATAATCTCTAGTAGACAATATTTGTATTCAAACTCACAGTTTATGTTTTGTCGTATTGTACACGACAGTTGTATTAGTAAGTTGTATTTGAATTCTGTACCATGTATTTGGCGACCCAAGATGGGTGATGTATACCTAATTTTGGGGGCGTCACATCTCTCCCCCGTTGTCATTAACAAAAAGGAGAGATTAGTGAGATCTTTGAATTTCACATTTTAACCACATACAGACATTCCAAGTTCTCTTCTCAAAGTGCAAAAGCGCTCTTCACTTAAAGGTTTTGTAAAAATATCTGCCAATTGATGTTCAGTAGGGACAAATACTAATTCAATTAACCCTTTAGCAACATTATCTCTTAAAAAATGATGTCTCACTTCAATATGCTTAGTACGAGAATGAAGCACATGATTTTTTGAGATATCAATTGCACTAGTATTGTCACACATAATATGCACATTTTCACATATCACATTAAAATCATGAAGAGTTTGAATCATCCATAAAATTTGTGAACAACAACTACCTGCCACCAAATATTCACCTTCCGTAGTAGACAAGGCAACAGATGTTTGTTTCTTGTTGTGCCAAGATACACGGCTTTGACCTAAAAATTCACAAGCACCACTTGTGCTTTTTCTATCAACATGGCACCCTGCATAATCTTCATCTGAGTATCCAATTAGTTCAAAACTTGGAGATACAGGATAGTATAAGCCTAAACTAATTGTGCCGGCTAAATATTTAAATATTCTTTTTACTGCTTTAAGATGAGATTCTTTAGGTTGAGCTTGAAATCTAGCACAAAGGCACACACTATACATAATATCCGATCTTGATGCAGTTAAATAAAGTAAACAACCAATCATACCTTGATATATTGTCACTTCAACATCTTTACCTGTAGCATCCGCAGTAAGCTTGATGGTAGTACTCATTGGTGTTGACTTTGGTTTGGTATTTTCAAAACCAAATCTCTTTAATAACTCCTTTACATACTTGGATTGGTGAATGTGAATCCCTTCATTGGATTGTTTGATTTGAAGCCCCAAGAAATAGTTTAATTCCCCCATAAGGCTCATGTCAAACTCATTATGCATACATTGGGAAAACCACTCACACAAAGAGTTAGTAGTAGCTCCAAAAATTATGTCATCCACATAAATTTGAACAATCAATAAATCTTTGTTTTTGGTTTTAATAAAAAGAGTAGAGTCAATCTTACCGCGCTTAAAACCATTTTCTAATAAAAACTTGCTTAGTCTTTCATACCAAGCTCTTGGAGCTTGTTTTAATCCATACAAAGCCTTTTTTAATTTAAACACATGATGTGGATATTTTTCATGTTCGAAACCGAGTGGTTGCTTAACATATACTTCTTCATTTAAGTAACCATTTAAAAAAGCACTTTTTACATCCATTTGATATAATTTAAACTGTCTAAAGCATGCATAGGCTAATAAAATTCTTATAGCTTCCAACCTTGTAATAGGGGCAAAGGTTTCTTCATAGTCTATAACTTCATGTTGATTATAGCCTTGAGCTACCAATCTGGCTTTATTTCTTGTTATAACACCATTTTCATCTAATTTGTTTTTGAAAATCCATTTTGTACCAATAATAAATGCATTTTTAGGAGGCTTAACAAGATCCCATACCTGACATCGTTCAAATTGGTTTAACTCTTCCTGCATGGCGATTGTCCAATTTTCATCTTGAATTGCTTCCTTGGCATTTTTTGGTTCAACTTGAGGAAGAAAGGCTGAAAATGCACAATAATTCCTTGATTTCCTTCTTGTGTTCATCCAAGTGTCAGGATCTCCAATAATCAAGTTTGGAGGATGATTTCTCACAGTTCAAGATGATTTAGGAAGCTTGGCAGTAGTCAATTGTTCGTGAGATTCAAATAGTGGTGTCACATTCTGCATCAGTGTGTTCGTTTGAATTTTCTTCTAAATCGGACGGGTCTGGCTGTCTATTTTTCGGTGTTTGCATGTCTGAGTTTTCTACTGAAATGGAAGGGTCAGGCTGTCTGATTTTAGCTGTCTTTCCTTCTGATTTAGACGGTTTAGGCTGTCTATTTCAGCTGTACTTTCTTCTGATTTGGACGGCTTAGGCTGTCCGAATTTAGCAATTTGGCTTCCACGAAACAAATTGTTATTTCCTGCAGAATCCTCATCTTTTGACAGATCATGGTTAACTTCATTAAATAGTACATGCACTGATTCTTCAACCTTTGACTTGTCAAGATTATAAAACCTATATGCCTTACTATGTACTGAATAACCAAGAAAAATAGCTTCGGTTGATTTTGCATCAAATTTTCCAAGATTACTATTAGTATTTAAAACAAAACATTTAGCACCAAACACTTTAAAACAATTAATATTAGGAATCCTTTTGTTTAGTAACTCATATGATGTTTTCAATAATATGGGTCTAATCAATACTCTATTTAGAATGTAACATGCAGTACTTACAGCCTCTGCCCAAAATCTTTTAGGCAGATTACTTTCTTGAAGTAACGTTCTTGCAATTTCTTGGAGAGTACGATTTTTGCGTTCCACTACACCATTTTGTTGTGGTGTTCTTGGTGCAGAAAATTCATGTGTAACACCTTTCTCACTGCAAAATGGTATAAAGTCTTTTCCAAATTTCCCACCATGGTCACTCCGAATACCAATTAGCTTGAGGCTGTGTTTTGTTTCAACATTCTTTATAAGCTTTTCAAATTCTACAAAAGCTTGATCTTTAGTTTTCAAAAATAAAACCCATGTAAATCTTGAAAAATCATCAACAATAACAAAAGCATAATGACTATTTCCTAAGCTAGCATATCTCTCGGGTCCAAACAAATCAAGATGCAATAATTGAAGAGGTAAAGAAGTTGATACCTGATTTTTGCTGATAAATGAATTTCTTGCTTGCTTACCTAACTGACATGCATTACAAATTCCTGTCTTTTCATATTTTAGCTTTGGCAATCCTTTGACAAGGTTCTTGATAGCTAGTTTGTTAATCAATTCCATATGCACATGTCCTAACCTTCTATGCCAAAGAATAGTTTGATCTTGAAAAGCAGTTAGGCAAATATCTTCATTTTGATTTTCAAAATTAATTGTATAAATATTACCTTCCCTTTGAGCAATTAAAGGAATATTGTGAGAAGCATGAATAATAGCACATTTATCTTTTTCAAAAATTACTTTATGTCCACTATCCATTAGTTGACTTACACTAATTAAATTATATTTTAATCCTTCAACATAATGAACATTATCAATGAAAACCTTACCATTCCTAATTTTACCTTTATCGATGATTTGGCATGTGGTGTCATCTCCAAAGGTAATAGTTCCTCCCGTCTTAGTAGTTAATGAGATAAATTTAGCACTATCACCCGTCATGTGTCTAGAACATCCACTGTCTAGCACCCATTTATGTGATGGTACTTTAGCTTTAAAACACACCTACAAAACAAAAAAGTAGCTCATCGTTTTGGTACCCAAATCTGTTTGGGTCCGGTATTGTTATTAGCAATTAAATCCCTTTTCTTTACCCAAACTTGTTTTATTTTAATTTTATTACAGTTTGTATCAAAATGTCCTTTTAAACCACAATTTTTGCAGGTAACAAAAGGTGAGCAATAAAGAGGCTTGTTCCTTGGTTTATTATTTATTACTCTAATTTTATTAGTAGTGCTTGTAATGTTCTTAACAGGATTGTACCCAATTCCTTGTTTATCTAGACTTGACCTTTGAGCACCTAACATTATATTTAAATTCTCTTCCCCTTGAACAAATTTTGCAAGATCCTTTTTCAATGAAATTATTTCTTCCTCATTATTATTTTGCATGTTTAATATTTTTCCATCATTAAAAGCATCAATACAAGTATCTCTCATTTTCAAACTTTCTTTTAAAACATCATTTTCCTTTTTAAGATCATTAAATTCTTTATTTAATTTGTTTGCACGATTATATATAATTTTATTATAGTTATCAAGATAATTAATTTTAGCATTTAACTTAGATACTTCACTTGATGTGCAATCTTTAACTATTTCTTGTTTTTCTTCAATTAATGTTTCTACCTCTTTCATTAAATCATTTATCCAATTTTTAAAATGAGCATTTTTCTCTTTAATACGAATATTTTCATTTTTTAAAACTAGATAATCAGAAATAGTAATATCACCAAGTTTAGAATTTACCTCAGATGATTCTTGATTGCATAATCTAGTGAAACATAGTTGGACAGTTTCATCTTCTTGCTCTTCATGATTGGATTCATCATCGCTCCATGTCATTAATGCCTTTTTTTTGAATTACTTGCTTTGTTCTTCCTTTTTAATTAGAAGCAGTCTCTCTTGAAATGTCCGGGCCTTCCACATTCAAAACATGTATCTTCTTGTGGTTTTTGTTTGGCATCTTTCTTGTTGTTGAATGTCTTGCCTTGAAACTTTGATTTATTCTTCTTTCTAATCAGCTCTCTCAATTTTCGGGACATCATAGCTATTTCTTCATCGGAGTCTTCATCATCACCTTCTATGTAGCTTTCAACTTGAAGAGCTAAGGTCTTCCTTTTAGGTCCTTCATCTTCTTCATCATACCTCTTTAGTTGATTTTCGAATTCTTCAAGTTCTCCAAACAAAGTTAGAGTTTCCATCGTACTGATTGTAATTGAGTCTTGAAGAGTTGTAACTTTTGGTGCGAACCATTTGGGCATGACTCTAAGTATCTTTCTATTTATCTCTCTTTGATCAATTTTCCGGCCGAGTATGCTTAGAGAGTTCATAAGAGTGAGGAATCTAGCTTGAGCTTCTTTGATGGATTCATTCTTCTCTAACCTGAAAAGTTCATATTCTTGCATTAGCATACTTAATTTGACTTCTTTTACCTTTGTAGTTCCCTAATGGCTCATGATGATAGTATCCCATATTTCTTTAGCAGTTGTGCATGCAGAAATTTTGTCAATTTCAGCTTGAATCATCCCACTTAGAAGCGTGTTCATGGCTTTGGAGTCGTAGGATACCATGTGTGATTTATTTGAATCCATTTCCATGAGAGTCTTCGGTTTTCCATCATCATGTCTTGGAATGACAAGGCCATTTTCAACAATCCACCATTCTCATGGGTCTCGTTTGAGATAAATCATCATTCTAAACTTCCCAAAGTTGAAGTTTTCACCTCCGAGCAACAAAGGTGGTTGGCTTATGGATTGACCTTCTTGAAAATTGAGGTGTTCCATAGGATCTTTCCCTACGACCTGGAAAGATCAATATTAGTAGAGCCTTGCTTTGATACCAAATGTAATTCTATAATTAAGCACACCTGGAGGGGGGTGAATAGGTGTAAATACTTAGAAGTGATCTACAGTGGCCAATTTTCGAAGTTTACTATAACAGGCTATAATCTACTTTGCCTATCCTCATCCGTAGTATTAGTTATATTCTTCGTCTGTTATAAACGGACAGCTAATACCTGTCTGTATTAGTGTAAAAAAAATTTGACGTAAACAAAATCTACAGAATATAGAAGCTAAAAATAGAAGCAAAACAACAGTAAATCACACCGAGATTTTTACGTGGTTCGGCCCCTATCCTCTAGTCTAGTAGCCTAATCCACGTCCAATCCCAACTAGGATTGGAGACTCACTTTATTAAAATAATACTCAACAATTACAAAGTAAATAAAAACTCCCTGTTACAACGACAATCGATTGGACACCTCTGCCCCCTTTGCACCTCTACAACACCTCTCACCTCTGAGACTTTGATAACTTCGTTGAACAGACTGAGTATTACTAAAATAAAAACCCCAAGCCAATCCTAGACTTGTACTACTATGTTTATAATAGATATTGAAATAAAGGATACAAGAACACTGTAAACCAAGACTAAAAGAATGATATGATAATTTGTATCTTGGATAGCTTGAAGAATTTTTGTTCAGTGGTCTTTTTTTTCCAATGCCGAGCAAAACAGTATATATATAAAGAAGATATATTTGAAGGATATATCCCCACAATTAAATATCAGAAATTTAAGGAATATTAAACAGATTTTCAATCTCCTTAAAATACTCCAATTCATATTCGAATTAGTCTTCAAACCAAATCAGGACAGATTTTCAATCTCCTTAAAATACTCCAATTCATATTTGAATTTGTCTTCAAAGAAAATCGAGATTGGATATAAACAAATATATATATATATATATATATATATATATATATATATATATATATATATATATAAAAGCTTAAAGCATGCGACAAAAATAACCAACTTGATTTACTCACTCCAATACTGCAATAACTTTCATGAGCTAGGAAACAAAGTGATTAATCCATGCAATAACCCATGCAAACTATTATATATTATATAATTAATATGCATGACCCAATGTGATTAATTCATGCAATAACCCATGTAACCTATTATATGTTATATAATTAATAAGCATGACCCAATGTGATTAATCCATGCAATAACCCATGCAACCTATTATATATTATATAATTAATATGCATAAAAATATTTGAATAACATGACCCATTTAAATTATAAGTCAATATAAAATCAATTAAGCCCATATAAACATTATAAGTCAATATAAAATCAATTAAGCCCATATAAACATTGTCATCATTAAAACCACAAAGTACATAAACCAACAGAATGAGCTTCTATTTATAGGAAAATATAGTTTCGATAATTACACATTTTGGGGCTCGAAATATTACAGTATAATACCTTCATCTTTTCCTTCATTTTTAATTTAGTCCTGCAAGTATTATCAAACTTGCACCACCTCCCCTAATAGTACATCATGTGAATAAATAGTTCTATACATGTGAAAAAAAATAGTTATGGTATAGTACCTTCATCTATACCTCTATTTTTAATTTAGTTATGCAAGTATTATCAATCTTGCAACACCTCCCCTAATAGTACATGCATGTGAATCAATAGTACACACATGTGAACAAATAGTTATAATCATGAGAATTAATAGCAATTAATTGCTCATTTATCCGATTAATTACCCGATTGGTCAATATAACCTCCAAACATCAATTATTATCGAAATAAATGTCGATTTCCACTAACACTAATAATCTCAACACAATGGAACTATCAATTTAATCTTTAATCAACACAAACTTATTCATCATTAATATTATAACTCACAATATTTAACAATCAGATCATTCCCAGGAAATAGGGGGCTTTTCGATAAGGATTTCTCCCTATTGGCGCGCAATTAGGTGACCAAACCTCTCCTTGCAGAACTTTCTAGACATTGTCAATATTGCAAATAATAATATGAATAACTTTGTCATCTCAATTATTGATTTAATAATATAAAATATTATGCAGATGATATTGTGACAATAATTGAATCAATAATATGAGAGATATTATGCAGCAATTACTGTAGCAATAATTGAGTATAACTGAGTGACTTCTCACGTAAGCATCAATAATCAATACCGTATACTACTATGCAACCATGCGTATTACTATTTTTTTACCACTGGGTAGTTCAACAGTTTAACTGTGACGCCCCCAAAATAGGTATACATCACCCATTTTGGGTTGCCAGAAAATACACTACTGACAACTTCATTTATACAACTGTAGTGCAAAATACGACGACACATATACTGTGAATTTCAATACAAATATTGTAACGTATATAATATGATAATATTTATACTCAAATTATTACAATGTCATCTAAAGTACAACAACAAATATTTCAAGTACCCAAAGGAACATGAGAAGATTTTTGTTCTCCTCATTCTAATGCAGTGTATTTTTGACGCTTTCAAGGTCAGGTCCTCATCACCCTATAGTTGTTCACCAAAATCAATTAGTAAATTGTAAGACCCCAACTTATTATAAATAAAATTAAATTTTCTCTATTTATTATTTTTAATTAGAAGGTGATAATTTGATATAATCCTTTGGTTGTGGGTGAAATGTGCAAATTTTACAAAATAAGCAAGTGGTTATAAAATATTCATTGTTGTCGGGGAATATTCGTTTGGTCGTGGAATATTCTTGTTGTCGGGGAATATTCGTATGACGGCGCAGCCATTTGTGGGCCCCATAACGGAATAACTATCAGATGAAGAAAACGACAAAGTTTGAGTTTTTATAAATAATGGCGTAATTGTTACCGTTAATACTGTTGGAATACCCGTGGTTAAAATACAAGAATACGCTGCGGCATTGGTTAAAGAATGGACACCACCAGAGCACATTATTGTTGAATTATTGATTCTTACGTAATAAGTCTCTACTCAATAATTGTTACAGTAATTACTGTTCAATATTTTATTTTATTGATTCAATAATTGCTGCGTTTATATTTTATATTATTGTTGTTTCAATAATTATCATTGCACAGTATCTTCATTATCAGATCAATAATTCATATTATTTGAATAATATTATTAGATAGTATTATTGGCAATGTCTAAGGAAGTTTTGTCTAGGAAAGGAGTTTGGTCACCTAATTGCGCGTCAGTAAGGAGAAATCCTTATCGAAAAACCCCATCTTTCCTAGGAACGACCTGGTTGTCATAATTATGATTCTGTAATATTATTTATGAATAATTAATTATTGATTTATATGATAAGGAAATATTTATTTTATGTGGATATAAAGGATGGATTTATTTATGTGGTTATAAAGGAAGGAATTGATGTTGAGGTGTTTTATCAGTATTTTGTCAGATTGGAGGTATTAAAAGATCAAATCGGTGTTCTTAAAGCTCTATTGTATGAGTTATAATTTTAATCCGACCGTTGGATCGTTGTGATTTTTGGATATGTTATACATATATAAGTTGAGTATATATCCACAAATTTTGAACCGTTAAAAATGAACGAATGATTTGTTTTGAATTTTAAGAGGTATTAAAAATCATCCGTTTATGGATTTCGGATATTTTTTGTCTGAAATTTGGAAAAACTTAAAGCTACAAAGTTGTAGAGAATTCAATTTCGTGTGGAATGGACATAAAATTCTTATTTTTTTGATAAACGGGCTATTTTCTATGAATTATTGAAGTTTCAGAAAATAAAATAATTTTTATTAAATTTATGGGTGGGACCCACTTTTGGTTGGTGTTGAAAACATGTAGGCTGCTGAAATTTTCAGAAATGAGGGACTGAAGATTGTCAAAGAAGCATGCGTAGGAAAAATAAGATTATATTATATTTTATTAATTTAGTCTCCTTTGGCGTTCTAGCATTTTCCTATAAATAGGCGCTTAGGTTAGAATTGAAAATCACACCAAAAACAAGTTTTCTTTCTCTCTAGATTATCGAGTGTATTTTGGTGAGTATTTTGATACTTTCAGAGTTGCTATTCAGTGCAAATTTCTGTCAGCACTATATCCGAAATTCGGTCAGAAGTACTGTTATTTTGAGGTAAGGGATATTATTTTCTTCGTAAATGATATTATTTCTTTCAATATCATTATGCCAAAATATTGGTCTTAACTTTTTATCAAATTTGGAACTTTTTGTGTCGGGGTTACTATTCACGTGTACTCTGACTATTCAATTTAAAAAATGAAATTTTTCCTTTTTGTCCAAGATGTCTATTATGGTTACTATCTTTGATTGTATCCATGTTTTGATCTTTATTTTTGAATTCTGCTTCACAATTGGTTATTATGAAGTATTATTGATCTTGGATAAACTGTTATACGAATCCCTACTATTTGTCCTTCTGTCTCACTGGATTTGTTTTCTTTAAAATATTTTTCATCATCCTCAATCTTAAATGATGATATTACTGAATATCTTTGGCCTGTAGTGCAAAGATGAATGATTACCTAATGAATATCTTTGGCCCGTAGTGCAAAGATGAACAGGTATTGAGATGAACATGACCAATCAGTGATACAAAATGAATATCTTTAAATTTGTAGTGCAAAGATGAATATTTGATTAAATATGTATATTGATTGTTGTTACAGGGATAAAATATTGATGATGGACTTTTAAATCTTAGAAGATAGTAGAACTCATTCTTTACTTGACTCTTCTAATGGATTGTTGTTTTCTCTGCAGTTGTTGATCTAAAACTTGTTGTCAATTATATTTTATCAGATTTTTCCCTGTTGAAGACTAATGATAATTTGTTGTATATTATCTTAGTCATAATATTCTTTACTGGACTAGTTGAGCTCACCCTTTTCCTTTTTGTTCCATTTTTCTTCTCAGGAGGTGAGAACATAGCAGGATCTAGTCGGGGTATGGAGTGATGGTTCTAGAAAGATGTTTTAGCAGTCCTCACTATTTCTGTAAAATAGTGTTTGAATAATTGTAATGAGGACCTATTTGAGTGTGGATATTGTCTAGAAGACAATATTTGTATTTAAACTCACAACATGTGTTGTCGTATTTTTGTACGACAATTGTATTATTGAAGTTGTGGTTTGCCTTCTGTAACATGTATTTGGCGACACAGAATGGGTGTTGTATACCTATTTTGGGGGCGTCACATAAATGATGTATAAAATATGTCACACACATTTTATGTTCTCAATACAATTATTATGCCACACCGTTTTATAATTTGATTAGGCTTGTGACTAATTCGTATCACCACTTTATACCCATACTCTCTCTGTTAGTCCCAGCTACACTTTTATTACCTGAAAGAGGTGGTGAAGTAAAAAGGTGAGCACAAATAGCCCAGTAAAGAATATCATGACTTAAGATAATTAAATTATCAAAAGAATTCAGATATTTAAAACATATGGTAGAAGATAAAAGTTTTCCAACCATAATAGCAGCGGAATCAACAATCCATTAGAAGAGAACTCTCATCACCTGTCTTCACCTAAACCACCACAAATTATAATTAAATTCATAATTCATATTTATAATCAGGTAAATCAACAGTCCATATAATTGTAAAACTAAACGCTGATCAGACTCAGCTCAATAGTATCACGACCACGAATAATTCATGCACTACAGGCCAAGGATAATCATGTTTTCACAAATGGTCCTGATTATACCGAATAATCCTTGGTCATAATCATGCCAATCAACAGTCCATCTATGCACAACTGGCCATAGATGACTTTTACCACATCATTTGTAACATTACGGTCATGATTATACCGAATAATCCCTGGTCATAATCATACCAAGTCCATCTATGCACTACGGGCCAAAAATAACTTTTACCACATCATTTGTAACATTACGGTCATGATTATATCGAATAATCCCTGGTCATAATCATACCAAGTCCATCTATGCACTACGTGCCAAAGATGACTTTCATCACAATATAAGCATGATGATGATGATGACAATGATATATATATATATATATATATATAAAGAATAAACATAAATAATCAAAATAATAAGATAATATAGATCTTAGTGATTTTTAACTTAATTATCCAGAGTCCAAATTACCAACATGATATTAGATAAAGCACAAACTATTAAGGATATTTTAATCATTTCAGGACCTTTCATCATTTAATGATAAGCTGGAGAAACGAATAATAACATCTTACCATAATATGGAGTATGAAAGAAAATGATATCACTTTACCATAAAAATGATACTCGTTACCACAATAATGATATCCCTTACCTTATCATGTGATTTGATTCTGCGTTCTGTGAAATTGACCAACTTAAACAATGCTTGCATTCCTTATCTACACTTGGAGTAACATTACACTCAATAGAAATACTCACAATATTGTAGTAAAAGAATTCTATATTTTTAGTGTAGTGATGGTGTGTGTTTAGTTTCTCAACCGGACAACCTATTTATAATAAAAATTTAGTAAACAACAAGCACACCTACTTTGACAAAATAACCAAATGAGGTATACAATAATGGTAGTAAAATTTATGGTCCAGAGAGAAAATTAAACCTATTTGTACACGTTTTAACAACATTTGTTCAATAATAGAGTTGTGGTCTATATTACTTTTAAAAAGTAGAGTGTCGGCAAGTCCTGCCAAACTTACTTTTGTAAAAAGAAAATAATTGAACAAACATGTGCTTATCTTTAATCAACACCTTTATTTATCAATTATTTACATATTTTTAATCTTTCAATAATTATTCATAATTATTAACAAAGACTCACAATACTGCCAACTGGTTATATCATATCAAATAATATGAGTCACTGTGCAATAACTACT
Organism: Panax ginseng; assembly: GCA_020205605.1. NCBI lineage: Eukaryota > Viridiplantae > Streptophyta > Magnoliopsida > Apiales > Araliaceae > Panax > Panax ginseng. The sequence continues at coordinate 30,123,014 of CM035138.1, read as the reverse complement.
GTGACAATTATTTAATGAAATATATAGTGACTTCATACGTAAGAATTAAATCAATACCTTACTATAAACAATTTAAATTCTATTAAAAGTAGGGATCAACACTAGATCATATTTATCTCAAATAACATATAAACCAACTAATAATTCATTCAAGTTATCTTTATTTATCGCATAAAATCATTTTTCAAATTCCAAAACTTTAGAAGTGAATAAGACTTGAGAAATCTAAAACCTCATATATGATAATCCCCTATTCTGGTATTATCACCATTTTACTTTAACAATTTTTTTTTTATCATAACTCATTCGTTACTTGTGCGTTTACATCCCGACACCTCATGTGAAACCCCAGATTTTATGAATAAAGAATTAATTTTCTCGAAATAATTTTTTTTATATTATGGTGTGAATTTGAGATAATGTTATAGTTGTGGGTAATATTTATAAATTTTACAAAGTATGCAAGTTGTCATATTATATTCGATTGGTCGGGGAATATTCGTTTTAAACAGGAAATATTCGTGCGGACTCAAGACAATCATTGGTGGACCCCACAACGAAATTATTGTCGAATTGAGAAAACGACAAAAATATTTTATTGAAAATAACGGCGGAAGTTTTACCGTTGATAATGTTGAACTACTCGGTAGTAAAAGTACAGTAATACGCGTTGTTGCATAATAGCACACGGTATTGATTATTGATATTTATGTGAGAAGTCACTCGGTTTTGTTCAATTATTGCTACAATAGTTGCTGCATAGTATCTCACATTAATTTATTCAATTATTGTTGATTAAGAAGTTTTGTTTTATTCACGTAATAAAATAAAAACATCTTTTTATATAAAACATAATACTTTATTAAAGTTATTCTATAAATAGAATATATTATATTCTATTATGCATAGTGTTTTGCATAGTAAAATCTTTTTTATATAAAATGTAATACTTTATTAAAGTTATTCTATAAATAGAATATATTATATTTTATTATGCATAGTGTTTGCATAGTGCCTCAAGATAGTATTTGCATAATAAAAATCTTTTTATATAAATAGAATATATTATATTTTATTTAAAAGATTTTTCTTTAAATATGGACCGTCGATTAAAGTAAATCAATCTGACCGTTCATGGATTAGCTTACTATGCATTCCATTTTCCTATAAATAGAAGCTCATTCCTTCATTATTTTCTTACTTAATTCACCGAACTCTGAGAGAAACTATAGAGAGACTATAGAGATAGAAGAAAAGTTTTCTCGCTACTTCACTACTCTTATATCAAGTATTATTTTACTGTAGTGGATATTATTCTTTTGTATTCAAGAAGAAACCTCTGTTATTCCATTTCTTTATTGTTCGTTAGAATAACTCAGATATCATGAGCTACCCTATACTTGGTGACATTCTTCTATTATTCTGTCTTTATTATTCGTGCTTTTAATATCCGTCTGCATACTATACGCCGGACCGGGTTCCATTTTTTATTATTCCGCCTTTTATTATTCTCGCCGAATATCCTCGTCATGCTATACGCCGGACCGGTTCCATCATTTATTATTCCGCATTTATTATTCTCATTTGGAACATCCCGCTTGGTGAATTTCACCGACCTAGTTCCGTTATTATTATTCTCTGTTGAAATAACCGCCTACATGCGGCGCACCGCATGCACGGTGATATCTTTTGTTATTCCATTCGTATTATATACTCAATTGATTAAAATTTTGACTTCTATACTCCATGAAATTAGTGGAATATCCTTGATATTTGCGCTTCATCCAAAGATCTTTTCGTGGAAATATTCTTCCGAGCATTCTTGAATTTTACTCTACAAAGCAATCATGTTGACAATTTGGACGTTATCGGTTCCCGGACAAATTAATTCTTGAACTTGTTTTATTGAATTCTTATATCATTGTCATCATCCTCATGTTTATATTATGTTGAAAGTCGATTGTGCTTCAGAAGTGCATAGATGGACTTGGTATGATTATGACCAGAGATTATTCTATATAATCATGACCGTAATGTTACAAATGATGTGGAAAAAGTCCTCATCAGCCCGTGTAGTGCATTGATGGGATGCTTTTGGTATGATTATGGCTATGGATTCTCTTCACCAAGGGAGCAAAGATGAATTGTTTTATGGCATGATCAGGACCGTTGATGAAAACACGATTATCTTTGGCCTGTAGTTCATGGATAATTCGTGGTCGTGATACTAAAGAATATCCTCGGCACAGTAGTGCGGGGATGATTTAATGATGTGGATTATTTATCGAAATGAGTCTCAAATGATTAAAGTGATGAAAACTTTTTAAATCATAAAAGATAGTAGATTTTATTCTCTACTTGACTCTTTTAATGGATTGCTTGTTCCGCTGCAGTTAAACTTTATGTCTATTGTATTTTATCAGTTTAACATTATTGGAGACTAATGATCATTTATTCTGCATTATCTTAGTCATAATATTTCTTACTGGGCTAGTTGAACTCACCCTTTCTTTCACTTTGTTCTCTTCAGAAATGAGAATATAAATTGGGACGAGTCGTCTGGAACTAGAGTGATGGTCCAGAGGATAACATTAGTAGTCCTCACTATTTTGTGAAATAGTGTAATAATAATTGTAATGAGGACTCCTTTTGAGTTTGTATAATCTCTAGTAGACAATAATTATATTCAAACTCACAGTTTATGTTTTGTCGTATTGTACACGACAGTTGTATTAGTAAGTTGTATTTGAATTTTGTACCATAAATCTTGCGACCCAAGATAGGTGATGTATACCTAATTTTGGGGGTGCCACATCTCATGAGCTTACTAACACTTCTAAAATATTTAAAAAATATGATTTTGAACTTTCCAAACAATTTTCACATTTTTCGGATTATCCAACAATTTTCTATAATTCTTTCTATTTATAAAAACTATTATTTAATAGCTTCAAAATAGAAATATTAACTCCACATACTTTTATATCTTTAAAACATCATCAATATTAATCTTACATTATTATAATATTTTTCAGTACAATTCATAATTTTTTACCATTCATAGGATTTCCTATGAATTTCCTCTATTTTAAACTAACCATAAATAGCTTAAAAACACAATAAATAATTCTGTTATTCAATAATTTATCAGAACTTCCCAAAAATTATAAAATAACATTATAAGATTTTTCACCAAGTTTCATAATTTTTCATCATTCATAGAATATTTTATGAATTTCTTCTATTTTCAAACTAACTATAAATAGTTTTAAAATACAAAAATTACTTTTGCTTTTCAATAATTCATCAAAAATTTACAAAAATTCTAAGATGATATTATAAGCATTCTGTAAAAATATTTAAGCCCAAATAATTTTTCTGATAAATTAATTATAAATTCTCATATACAAAAATTTCAATAATTTATAATAATTAGCTCTTTTATCAAAAAAATACAGATCTTATGTCATTTCCATGTAAAATTTAATTCTCTACAACTTTGTAGAAGAAATTGTTTCCAAATTCTGACTCTAACTCCAACGTAGAGAGAAGGCTTACCGAAGAATTCTGTTACAAAAATTTCTGAATCAGTCACCTCTTAAAATTCATAACAAATCATACGTTAATCTTTAACGGTTCAAAATTTGTGGATATATACTCAACTTATATATGTATAATATATCCAAAAATTACAATGATCCAATGGTCAGATTAAATATTATAACTCACGCAATAGAGCTTAATAAAACTATTTTTTTGGACTATAAATCTTTCAGACCAATTTCACTCAAACTGTCACCACGAAAAATTCACAAAGAATTTTTGGGTGATTCCAATTTTTACAGTTAGCTTACTTCCAAGGCTTTCTTTTGATATATGGCTCATTTCCTAACTCATTATACACAAAGAGTTATGGATTTTATAAAATCAATTAGTAAACTAATTTAATTTTCTGAAAATCTCCATATTTTGTTCTTCTTTTGATTTCTAGATTTCTCTCACTTGATTCATGTTTTATGCAAGTTTAAATCATCCAATACATACCTAAGTATGTACTCTTTACATAAACTCTATAAACTAAAATTATCAAGATTTTGAAAAAATACCTTTCTTAATTTCTTCTTTCTTCTCCTTATTCTCTTCTTCTTTCTATCTTTCTCTTTCCTTTCTTTCTTCTCTCATTTCTCTTGCTGAAAATTGGCTACGGGAGGATGGAACGAAGGAGAGGGCTGATGGCTCATCTCTTTTCTCTCTCTCTCTCTCTTTCTCCCAATTTTCCCTTTTTCTCTTTCCCCTTTTTCTCTTATTTCCCTCTTTTTCTTCTTCTTTTTCCCTCTTTTCTTTCTTTCCTTTTCTCTTTTCTTTCCTTCCACCAATTCTTGTCCCCCCGTGATCTTCATAACTCAGCCACCCACATGGCTAAAATTATTTCTTTTATTTGCTCATTTATTCGATTAATTATTTATTTGACCATTTATCAATAATTAACTTAAACTTTTATTTCATAAAAGTCGGGGTCTTACAATCTCCCCTCCTTATGAAATTTTGCCCTCGAAATTTACGTACGTACCTGGAATTCCGAACATATAAGAATTTCAAATTCTAGCTCCCAAGCTACTTCCTCTGTCTCATGGTTCATCAATTGCTCATCTCCTGTATTTCAGATATCATTCTAGAATATAGTTTCAAAACAAGGGTTAATTGACATGCCACATATTATCCCTATACTCTGACTGACCAATTAAATAACAATTAAGCTTAGGTAAGGTCATACTAGCAAACGAATTACCCGTCTCTCCCCTCCTAGTTCTAATCTCACATCTTAGCCAATGATCATATCCCTAAGCTTTGATACCAAATGTGACGCCCCCAAAATAGGTATACATCACCCATCTTGGGTCGCCAGAAAATACACTACTGAAAACTTTATTTATACAACTGTTGTGCAAAATACGACGACACATATAATGTGAGTTTCAATACAAATATTGTAACGTATATAATACGACAATATTCATACTCAAATTATTACAATGCCATCTAAAGTACAACAGCAAATATTTCAAGTCCCCAAAGGAACACGAGAAGATTTATGTTCTCCTCATTCTAATGCGGTGTATTTTTGACGCTTTCAAGGTCGAGTCCTCATCACCCTATAGTTGTTCACCAAAATTAATTAGTAAATGATGTATAAAATATGTCACACACATTTTATGTTCTCTAAACAATTATTATGTCACACCGTTTTATAATTTGATTAGGTTTGTGACTAATTCGTATCACCACTTTATACCCATGTTCTCTTTGATAGTCTCAACTACACTTTTATTACCTGAAAGGGTGGTAAAGTAAAAGGGTGAGCACAAATAGCCCAATAAAAAATATAATAACTTAATATAATTAAATTATCAAAAGAATTCAGATATTTAGAACATATGGTAAAAGATAAAAGTTTTCCAACCATAATAGCAGCAGAATCAACAATCCATTAGAAGAGTAAAGTAGAACATAATGTCTACTATCTTCTCTAGATTAAAAGTCCATCGTTAATATTTTTATCCTGTAATACTCATCAACAGTTCTTTGTTATACCCAAGACAAAGAGAACTCTCATCACATGTCTTCACTTGAACCACCACAGATTATAATTAAATTCATAATTCATATTTATAATCAGGTAAATCAACAGTTCATACAACTGTAAAACCAAACGCTGATCAGACTCAGCTCAATAGTATCACGACCACGAATAATCCATGCACTACGGGCCAAGGATAATCATGTTTTCACAAATAGTCTTGATTATACCGAATAATCCCTGGTCATAATCATGTCAATCAACAGTCCATCTATGCACAACTGGCCATAGATGACTTTTACCACATCATTTGTAACATTACGGTCATGATTATACCGAATAATCCCTGGTCATAATCATACCAAGTCCATTTATGCACTACGAGCCAAAAATGACTTTTACCACATCATTTGTAACATTACGGTCATGATTATACCGAATAATCCCTGGTCATAATCATACCAAGTCCATCTATGCACTACGTGTCAAAGATGACTTTCATCACAATATAAGCATGATGATGATGATGACAATGATATATATATATATATATATATATAATGAATAAACATAAATAATCAAATAATAAGATAACATAGATCTTAGTGATTTTCAACTTAATTATCCAAAGTCCAAATTACCAACATGATATTAGATGAAGCACAAACTATTAAGGATATTCTAATCATTTCAGGACCTTTCATCATTTAATGATAAGCTGGAGAAACGAATAATAACATCTTACCATAATATGGAGTATGAAAGAAAATGATATCACTTTACCATAAAAATGATACTCGTTACCACAATAATGATATCCCTTACCTTATCATGTGATTTGATTCTGCTTTCTGTGAAATTGACCAACTTAAACAATGCTTGCATTCCTTATCTACACTTGGAGTAACATTACACTCAATAGAATACTCACAATATTATACTCACAATATTGTAGTAAAAGAATTCTATATTTTTAGTGTAGTGATGGTGTGTGTTTAGTTGCTCAACCGGGTAACCTATTTATAATGAAAATTTAGTAAACAACAAGCACACCTACTTTGACAAAATAACCAAATGAGGTATATAATAATGGTAGTAAAATTTATGGTCCCACAGAGAAAATTAAACCAATTTGTACATGTTTTAACAACATTTGTTCAATAATAGAGTTGTGGTCCATATTACTTTTAAAAAGTAGAGTGTCGGCAAGTCCTGCCAAACTTACTTTTGTAAAAAAAAAAATTGAACAAACATGTGCTTATCTTTAATCAACACCTTTATTTATCAATTATTTACACATTTTCAATCTTTCAATAATTATTCATAATTATTAACAAAGACTCACAATACTTCCAACTGGTTATATCATATCAAATAATATGAGTCACTGTGCAATAACTACTGTGACAATTATTGAATGAAATACATAGTGACTTCATACGTAAGAATTAAATCAATACCTTACTATAAACAATTTAAATTCTATTAAAAGTAGGGATCAACACTAGAACATATTTATCTCAAATAACATATAAACCAACTAATAATTCATTCAAGTTATCTTTATTTATCGCATAAAATCATTATTTAAATTCCAAAACTTTAGAAGTGAATAAAACTTGAGAAATCTAAAACCTCATATATGATAATCCACTATTCTGGTATTATCACCATTTTACTTTAACAAAAATATTATTTTTGTTTTTATCAGAACTCATTCGTTACTTGTGCGTTTATATCCCGACACCTCATGAGCTTACTAACACTTCTAAAATATTTAAAAAAATATGATTTTGAACTTTCCAAATAATTTTCATATTTTTCGGATTAACCAACAATTTTCTATAATTCTTTCTATTTATAAAAACTATTATTTAATAGCTTCAAAATAGAAATACTAACTCCATATACTTTTATATCTTTAAAACATCACCAATATTAATATTACATTATTATAATATTTTTCAGTAGAATTCATAATTTTTCACCATTCATAGAATTTCTTCAATTTTTAAACTAACCATAAATAGTTTTAAAAATACAATAAATAATTCTGTTATTCAATAATTTATCAGAACTTCCAAAAAATTATAAAATAACATTATAAGATTTTTCACCAAGTTTCATAATTTTTCATCATTCATAGAATATTTTATGAATTTCTTCTATTTTCAAACAAACTATAAATAGTTTTAAAATACAATAATTACTTCTGCTTTTCAATAATTCATCAAAAATTTACAAAAATTCTAAGATGATATTATAAGCATTCTGTAAAAATATTTAAGCCCAAATAATTTTTTTGATAAATTAATTATAAATTCCCATATACAGAAATTTTAATAATTCATAATAATTAGCTCTTTTATCAGAAAAATGCAGATCTTATGTCATTTCATGTAAAATTTAATTCTCTACAACTTTGTAGAAGAAAGGTTTTCCAAATTCTGACTCTAACATAGAGAGAAGGCTTACCGAAGAATTCTGCTACACAAATTTCTGAATCAGTCACCTCTTAAAATTCATAACAAATCATACGTTAATATTTAACGGTTCAAAATTTGTGGACAAATACTCAATGTGACGCCCCCAAAATAGGTATACATCACTTATTCTGAGTCGCCAAATACACTAATACAAAAAATACAAATAAAACTTAATTATACAACCGTCAGTAAAAATACTTACAAAAATATAAGCTATGAGTTTTAATACAAATATTGTCATCTAGACAATATCCACACTCAATGGAGTCCTCATTACATTTATTATCATACTATTTTATAGAATAGTGAGGACTACTATGACACCATCTCGGACCATCACTCCTTTCCCCGACTTCGTCTCCGCTTCACGCTCTCATTTCACGAAGAGAATAAAGAAAGAAAGGGTGAGCTCAACTAGCCCAAAGAAGAAATATTATGACTAAGATAAAGCGTAATAAATTATCATTAGTCTTCAATAGTGTTAAACTGATACAATATAACAAACATCAAGTTTAACTGCAGCGGAACAAGCAATCCATTAAAAGAGTCAAGTAAAAAATAAAATCTACTATCTTTTATGATTTAAAAGGTTTTTCATCACTTTTATCGCTGAGACTCAGCTTAATAAATAATCCGCATCATCCCCGCACTACGGCCAAGGATATTCATTAGTATCACAACCACAAATTATCCATGAACTACGGGCCAATGATATTCGTGTATTCATCAATGGACATGATCATGCCAACATTTGTCCATCAATGCACTACGGGCCAATGAGGACCTTTACCACATCTTTTGTAACATTACGATAATGATTACACCGAATAATCTCTGGTCATAATCATACCAAGTCCATCTATGCACTACAGGCCACAGATGACTTTCAACAAAATATAAACATGAGGATGATGACAATGATATAAGAATTCAATTAAACAAGTTTAAGAATTATTTGATCCAGGAATCAATAGCGTCCAAATTGTCAACATGATACTTCTTTGTGGAGTAAAATCAAGAATGCTCAAAAGAATATTTCCATGAAAGGTACTGGATGAAGCGCAAATATCAAGGATATTCCACTAATTTCATGGAGTATAGAAGTCAAAACTTTAACCAACTGAGTATAATAACGAATGGAATAACAAAAGAAATCACCAGCATGCGATAGATCGCGCATGCATGTGTTATTCCAATGAATAATAAATAACGGAACCAGTCATGCGTAAACACACGCACAAGATGTTCCAAAGCAGAATGATAAATAATGGAACCGTAGTAATGCGTAAAGCATGCATGTGATGTTCCAACGAGAATAATAAAGAATCTAACCAGTGTCATGCGTAAAGCATGCATAAGATGTTCTAACGTAATGATAAAGAACGGAATAATAATGAAATCACCACGCATGCGCAGATTGCGATAGACAAAAGTTATTCCAACATAATGATAAAGAATGGAATAATGTAAGAATTTTACCAAGTATAGGGTAGCTCACAGCGATACAAAGTTATTCCAACATAATAATAAAGAATGGAATAATGTAAGTTCTCTTCATGAATAAGAAAGAAATAATTCCCTTACCTTAGAAAGAAGAAGAGTATCGGATATAGAAGTAGTGAAGTAATGTAACACTTTTCTTCTTTCTCTCTATAGTTTCTCTCTGAGTTTCAAAGAATTCGTAAGAAATAATGAAGGAATGAGCTTCTATTTATAGAAGAATGGATTGCATAAGAACTAATTCATGAACTATCTAGATTGATTTACTTTAAATGCAGACGGTCAGATTTAAAGCAAAATCTTTTAAATAAAATATAATATATTCTATTTATAATCTAATAAAACGAATAACTTTATAAAAGTATTCTGTTTTATATAAAAAGATTTTACTATGCAGACACTATGCAAACACTATGCATAATAGAATATCATATATTCTATTTATAGTCTAATAAAAAGAATAACTTTATAAAAGTATTCTATTTTATATAAAAAGCTTTTCTGTTTTATTACATTAATAATACTAATAAAATAAAATTCATCATCATTATTATTATTCACACTATTAATCGACCAAGTCGTTCCCAGGAAAGAGGGGGCTTTCCAATAAGGATTTCTCCCTATTGGCGCGCAATTAGGTGACCAAACCTCTCCTTAACAGAACTTCTAGACATCGTTAATATTGCAAATAATAACTTCGTCGTCTCAATTATTGATTTAATAATATATAAAATATCGACAATAATTGAATCAAATAATGTGAGATACTATGCAGCAATAATTGAACAAAACTGAGTGACTTCTCACGTAAGCATCAATAATCAATATCGTGTGCTACTATGCAACCACGCGTATTACTGTACTTTTAACACCGGGTGTTTCAACAGTTAACGGTAAAAACTTTCGCCGTTATTTTCATAAACTATTTTTGTCATTTTCTCAATCCGACAATAATTCTGTTGTGGGGTCCACCAATGATTATGCCGTTGTACGAATATTTCCTGCTAAAACGAATATTCCCCGACCAATCGAATATTATATAACAACTTACGTACTTTGTAAAATTTATAAATAGTACCCACAACTATAACATTATATCAAATTTACTCCATAATATTCAAAAATGATATTTATAGAAAATTCATCTTTATTTATAAAAGTTGGGGTCTTACACTCAACTTGATTTGATCCAATTTATGGAAAGATTTTATCCAGTGGCAATTCGGTAATTTTTACCAAGTTTGGAGTGTCGAATTTTGGCGTTTTCGAAGCCTAATTTCATTAAAAACGGGTCAACGATTAAATGTCACCAGCCTTGCTCGTGAACTGTAGGGATTTTTGGTCAAATTCCATCGTTTATGCCTTCAAAAATACGTTTTACTGTTTTGGATTATTTTTGTAATTTTCCTTATTAGTTTTCTTTTTCCGTTTTAGATTCTGTTTTTAGGGTTTTGTTATTTAAATGTTTGTTATGATGGGGAGTGGCAGTTTTTGATGAATAATAGACTTTTCTTATTTTTTTTCAAAATTCTCTAAATTAGAATTTTGTTGACTATTTTCTAGAATTCGTAGAATCAACAGGTTGTAGAAGGTTATCATTTGGCAATCGTACACGGTTCAATAATTGATAACGGTTTTCTATTTACTTCCGCTACGTCACACCAACATTTAATTTTGACGAACAAATATCCAACTTTACCTAGTCCTAAAAACAAGTATTTGTTATAAAATGTCTAGATTCTTAATATTATATGGATGTCTAGATACATGTAACTCTCATTGAGTATTAAAATATATGACTCTTGAGTTTTGTAACTTCCTAATAGTATTGATGTTCTTATTTCTATAAATAAGACAATTGTAAAGTGATTGATATACAAAAGATTATGCAAATACTCTCTTTTCTCTAATCATCTTGTTTTTAGTTATCTTTTATAATACGTTATCAACACGAATTACTCCTCACCTTCATCTTGAAGATAATCATTTTTAGTTTGAAGTAGAAGAAGGTATAACTCTCTCTATATATATAATATATGTTTTGTTATGTCATTACAACCAAATGAAAAAGAGGTGATAAAGAATTATAGTGTCTTGTATATATAAGAAATTATAGTGTCTTGTATATGCTCTCTTTATGCATGTCTTCAATATCAGATGTTGTAGGATTATTGTCTCTGCATTATAATTGATTTAACTTATTATTGTAATCTTTTGTTGATTATAGACAAAGGTAAAGATTTTTTTTGGTATATGTCAAGCCCAGTACTATAATATAGGTAGGGATATAACAGTAAATAATGTTGATTATAGTGTCAATTAGTTTCTAGAAAGTAGCTTTATGCAATATGGTTCATTATTTTCTCTAGCTCCATTTCAACTAAGACCGAAGATCACATGCATCAAGATCGCTTACGATCTCTCACTTTATCTAATATTTTATTGGCTTTTTATTTATTTAGAAATTGAAATGACAAATTATGAGAAAAAAATAAAAAAAAAATTGAGAGATTAATTTGAGATAACTTTTATTATTGTTCAGTCATGTTTTTAATTTGTTTTAGATAAATCAAACATGTTTATAATGTTAATCAGCTTTCTTTTCGGTATTTAAAATAATCTCTATATATGATTTAACTTCAATATAGAAAATATGATTCAGATATGTGAATGCTTTGTTTTGTTGTATAATCGTGTGTTTATGGTTAAGTTTGAAGCCGTTTCCTTTTGGTTTGTATACTAGTAAATTATAGATGGATGCTATAACACACACACACACACACACACACACACACACACACATATATATATATATATATATATATATATATATTTTCATATGTTCATGCACATGTGAATAGTTATATGTGGATAGTTATAATAAATTAAATTTCTAATAATTTTTGATATTTTTTGTATGAAGTTACAATGACAAATCTTGCCAAACTTGAATTCGTGGAACTTGATATTACGGGTAAGAATTATTTGTCATGGATCCTTGATGCCGAAATTCATCTTGATGCCATGGGTCTTAAAGGCCATGATTTTCTTACGCCATCATCTCCATGAGGAGTTGAAATTAGAGTATCTCACAATAAAAGATCCTCTTATTCTTTGGAAAAATTTGAAAGAAAGATATGATCATCAAAAGACTGTTATTCTCCCAAAAGCTCGTTATGATTGGATACATTTACGATTGCAAGATTTTAAATCAGTAAGTGAATATAACTCTGCAATGTTTAAAATCAGTTCTAAATTGAAATTATGTGCAGATAATATCACTGATGGAGATATGTTAGAAAAAACATTCTCTACTTTTCATGCCTCGAATGTGCTCCTGCAGCAGCAATATAGAGAACGAGGTTTTAAGAAATATTCTGAACTGATTTCATGTCTCCTTGTGGCTGAACAAAATAATGAGCTTTTAATGAAAAATCATGAATCACGACCAACTGGTTCAGCTCCATTCCCTGAAGTGAATGTTACAAGATATAATAATAATTATGGTCGTGGTCGTGGTCGTAATAGAGGTCGTGGTCGTGGCCACGGACGAGGAAGTTTTAATTACCGCAACCATGATACCAAATCTTCAAAGAATGAGGAGAAACAAGAAAAGGGGAAGAATATAAATAACAGAGATACCAAGAAGGAAGAAAATATTTGTTATCGATGTGGAATGAAAGGACATTGGTCTCGTACATATCGTACAACCAAACATCTTGTTGATTTATATCAGTCCTTATTGAAAGGAAAGGAGAAGAACATAGAAATAAATTTTTCTCATCCACATCAAGATAACGATGATATCTATTTTGATCCTATGGATATGACACACCTTGACGTTGCAGATTTCTTTACTAATGAGCAAGTTAATATTCCTTGTAATGAAAATAATTAGTTCAGAATTATGTTAGTCCTTTTAAGTGTGTTTATTTTATGCTGATGTATTTCCTTTCATGTTGGCTTATTTAATGTATTTTGTTTTCTTTGAATTGTGTTATTAAATATATATAATATTACGTCTTATTATGAACTTATTATATATTTATTCCTTTTATGAAGAAAATATGGATATGCGTCATGCTATACATGAGCCTAATATCAATGGTGGAGGTATATGCTTAACAGATAGTGCAACGACACATACCATTCTCAAACATAAGCAATATTTTTCAAATCTAAGAATGGTGAAAGCAAAAGTGAATACAATATCAGGTTCAGCAGACTTGATTGAAGGCTCTGGAAGAGCCAATATAATGCTTCCTAGTGGAACAAAATTTATTATTGATAATGCTTTATTTTCCATTAAATCAAGGAGGAATCATAAGTTTTAAAGATATACGACTTAACAAACCATATTGAGATGTACCAATGAAAATGGTATTGAATATCTTTACATTATATCAAATGTCTCAACCGGAAAACAAATATTAGAAAATTACCCGCTTTATCTTCGTGTTCAGACTATACAAGTATTAGTACAATTGAAGTTAATGCAATAATGAACCGGAAGTTCAATGAACCAAATAATTTTATTATTTGGCATAACCGGTTGGGTCACCCTAGATCAATAATGATGCAAAGAATTATTGAGAATTCACATGGTCATCTATTGAAGAACCAGAAGATTCTTCAATTTAAGGAATTCTCATGTGCTGCTTGTTTTCAAGGTAAATTGATCATTAGACCATCGCCAGCTAAAATTAGGACTGAATCCCCAAGGTTTCTAGAACGTATTCAAGGAGATATTTGTGGGCCTATTCACCCACCAAGTGGACCATTTAGATATTTTATGGTTTTAATAGAAGCATCTACAAAATGGTCACATGTGTGCTTATTATCAACTCGCAACCTAGCGTTTGCGAGATTACTTGCTCAAATTATTAGATTACGGGCATAATTTCCAGATCATACAATCAAGACTATTCGTCTTGATAATGCTGGTGAATTCATATCCCAAACATTTAATGATTATTGTATGTCTCTTGGGATAAATAATGAACATCATGTTGCCCATGTTCATACTCAGAATGGTCTTGCTGAATCATTTATTAAACGCCTCCAGTTAATTGAAAGACCATTGCTCATGAGAACAAAACTTCCTGTCTTTGTTTGGGGGCACACTATTTTACATGCAACAACACTTATTCGCATTAGGCCAACATCATATCATAAATTCTCCCCATTACAATTGGTTTTTGGTCATGAGCCAGATATTTCCCATCTAAGAATATTTAGTTGTGAGGTATATGTTCCAATTTATCCTCCACAACGCACAAAGATGGGTCCTCAAAGGAGGTCAGAATATATATCGGGTCGAGTCCCCATCAATAATTAAATATCTTAAACCCTTAACAGTGATTTATTTACTTGATCGATTTGCCGATTGTCATTTTGATGAGACTATGTTCCCAAATTAGGGGAGAAATTAAACAAATTGGATAAAGATATAACTTGGAATGCATTGTCATTATTGAATTTTGATCCTCAGACAAAAAAATGTGAACAAGAAGTTCAAAAGATACTTCATTTACAAAATATAGCAAATCACCTACCAAATGCATTCACCGACTCAAAAGGAGTAACTAAATCTCATATACCACCAGAATGCTCCAAATTTCGGATTGAAGTTCCAATAGGACAATCCAGTAAAAATTATAAAGCAATGAGTCTAAGGCACGCCGTAAGCGTGTAGACAAATCTGCTCGAAAGACAAAAATCCTCGAAAAAGAAAAGAATTAAATAGACAAGTTGGCATTATTGAGGAGGAAAATATTCATGAGGATATAGACATAGCTAATCATAAAACCTTGAAAGAGGTTCAGGTACCTGAAAACAATAAAAATGATGAGATCTCGATAAGTTATGTCTCTACAAAGAAAAGATGAAACCGAAGTGAGATAGTTGTTTAAAACAGTTTTTAATATAATATATCACTTGATATAATTAATGAAAACGTGGATTCTGAGCCTAATTCTGTCGAAGAATGTAGACGCAGAAATGATTGACCAAAATGGAAATAAGCAATACAGGCAGAATTAAATTCACTTACAAAACGTGAAGTTTTTGGACCTGTAGTCCAAACACCCGAAGAAGTAAAGCCAGTTGGATACAAATGGGTCTTTGTGCGAAAAAGAAATGAGAAAAATGAAATCGTAAGATATAAAGCACGACTTGTGGTGCAAGGGTTTTCACAAAGACCTGGCATTGATTACAATGAAACATATTCTCCTGTGGTAGATGTCAATACATTGCGGTATCTTATTAGCCTAGCAACTCATGAAAAATTAGATATGTGCCTAATGGATGTTGTTATGTACCTATTTATATGGGTCAATTGATAATGATGTTTATATGAAAATCCCTGAAGGATTTAAAATGCCTGAAGCATATAATTCAAATCCTCGGGAAGTTTACTCAATCAAGTTGCAAAGGTCCCTATATAGGTTAAAGCAATCAGGACGCATGTGGTACAATCGTCTTAGTGAATGTTTATTGAAATAAGGGTATAATAATAACCCTATATGCCCATGTGTTTTTATAAAGAAGTCGGAATCCGATTTTGTTATCATTGTTGTGTATGTTGATGATTTAAATATTATTGGAACTCATGGAGAGATTCCAAAGATAATGAATTATTTAAAAAAAGAATTTGAGATGAAAGATTTAGGAAAAATAAAATTTTGTCTCAAATTTCAGCAGATCGAGCATTTAGAAGATGGAATTCTCATTCATCGCTTAACTTACATGAGAAGGTCCTTAAAAGATTTTATATGGATAAAGCTCATCCATTGAGTACCCCAATGATTGTTAGATCACTTGATGTGAAAAAGGACCCTTTTAGACCTCGTGAGGATAATGAAGAATTACTTGGTCCTGAAGTACCATATCTCAGTGCAATTGGTGCATTAATGTATCTTGCTAATATTACACGATCTGATATAGCATTCTCTGTGAATTTGTTAGCAAGATATAGCTCTTCTCCTACCCGGAGACATTGGAATGGGGTTAAACATATTTTTTCGTTACCTATGAGGAACTATAGATATGGGATTATTTTATTCAAATAATGATAATCATAAATTAGTTGGATATGCTGATGCGGGATATCTATCTGATCCACATAAAGGTCGATCTCAAACAGGTTATCTTTTTATGTGTGGTGATACTGCTATATCATGGAGATCTACAAAGCACACATTAGTTGCCACTTCATCTAATCATGCTGAAATACTTGCAATCCATGAAGCAAGTCGAGAATGTGTGTGGTTGAGATCAATGACTCAACATATTCGTGAAACATGCGGTTTATCCTCCAGCAGAGGAACTCCAACCATTATGTATGAAGACAATGTTGCATGTATAGCTCAATAAAAAGGAGGATACATCAAAGGAGATGGAACAAAGCATATCTCACCGAAATTCTTTTTCACACATGACCTTGATAAGTGTGGTGACATTGATGTTCAACAAATTCGATCAAAAGATAATATAGCAGATTTATTCACCAAAGCATTATCAACTGCAACGCTTGAAGGACTGCGTCGCAATATTAGAATGCGACAACTGAAGGTCTTAAGGATACATTCATGAGGGGGAGCTAATACGCGTTGCACTCTTTTTTCCTTAACCAAAGTTTTTTCCCATTGGATTTTTCCTGGTAAGGTTTTTAATGAGGCAGCTTTTCAATGCGTATAGCCATACAATAGACATCCAAGGGGGAGTGTTATAAAATGTCTAGATTCATAATATTATATGGATGTCTAGATACATGTAACTCCCATTGAGTATTAAAATGTATGACTCTTGAGTTTTGTAACTTCCTAGTAGTATTGATGTTCTTATTTCTATAAACAAGACAATTGTAAAGTGATTGATATACAAAAGATAATGCAAATACTCTCTTTTCTCTAATCATCTTGTTTTTAGTTATCTTTTATAATAGTATTAATATAGCTTAAGCGTCTAGCTATTTATTGAGTTTTTCTATTAAAAAAATGAATTTTGAAAAAGTTATTCCTTGAATGGAAAAGTTCAAATAGGTTAATATAGATTCCATCCGTTCCAAAATTAGAGATACAATTTGATTTTTGTTGTCAAACGATGACAAATTAAACTTCAAAATTGGTATGATTAATAGTTTTTGTTGCATATTATACAATTATAATAATTGTATCAACTAAAATTAAATAAATTCACATCAACTAGAAGTTTAATATGTCGCCATTTGACCTTAAAAGTTAAACTGTATCTCTAATTTTGGAACGAATAGAATAGTTCTTTCCAAGTATTTATGATAGGGACATATAGAATGCACATACCTGATCATAGACATGAATGAGCAGTAAATGTAATTTCCAAATAACCACCATCGAATAGAAGATATCGAGGTAGGTGATTAACATTCTCATCTTTCACATACCTTCCAACATGGCAACTCAAAAATGTAATTCTTTAATTAAACACACCTAAAGGGGGTGATTAAATGTAAATACTCAAAATTGATCTACAGTGGTCAATTTTGAAGTTTACTACTGCAAACTATAATCGGACAGGCTAACCATGTTCGTATTAGTGTATATTCTTCGTCTATTATAATCGAACAACTAATACATGTCTGTATATAGGTTCTTCGTCTGTTATAATCGGACAGCTAATACCTGTCTGTTTTAGTATAATTTTGACCACGAGTTAAACCAGAATCTGCAGAATACTAAAGCATATAACAGAAAACAAAATAACAGTAAATCACGCCAAGATTTTTACATGGCTCAGTTCCTATCCTCCATGTCCAATACCAAAAAATATTAGAGACTCACTTTATTAAAATAATATTTAGCAATTACACAAAAAATAAAACTTCATGTTACAATGAAGATCGATTGGATACCTCTGCCCTATTTGCACTTCTGCAACACCTCTCACCTCTGAGACTTTGATACCTTCGTTGAACAGACTGAATATTACAATAACAAATCCCCCAAGCCAATCTAGGCTTATACTTTGTTTACAATATATATTAGGAGATGGATTACAAAGACTCTGCTATTAATCTGAGACCTAAAGAAATGACACAATGATTTGAATAAGACTCAAATATGATTCAGGAAAGATGCTCTGTAAATATCACCTTTGTAGTCTTGTTTCTTCTTCTGCCCAGCTGGTTTGAATATATATAAAGCAGGTTTGAATATATATTAAGTGGAGAGCAACGGCTAGTCCAATATTGTTAGCGTGAAAGGCTCAATGAAGAAAACAATATCAGTGTTATTACTAACAGCTATACAATATTTAGCAGGATAAAGATAATCATATATGATTTGTTGAAATAAAGGAGTCAAATATATCAAAGAATAACATTATTAAAGCTAATACTCCTTTAATAGCTGAAAACATATTAACAATTCAAATTTGAAATAAACCATAATTCTTCGTTGATCTCCGAATCAAATTCGAATTAGTAAATATATATATATATACACACACCCCAGCAGATAACATATATATTAGAAAAATATATCTCAGCAAATTCAAAATGTAACAAGCTAATATAAAGAATATTTATTGATAAAGATTGGACTCCTTTATCTAACCAACCGGTTACCTTGCTCTTCGAATTGCAAACAAATTCCAAACTCCTTCAAATACTCCAATTCAGATTTGAATTGGTCTTCATAGCCAAACAGAATTAGATATAGCATTAAAACAGATATAAAACAATATTTCCTAGCTATACCAATTCACATACAATACTATAACACGTGACAACTCAAAGTAACATGTTTGCAATACTTCAAGCAGTAGTAAAACTTTTATGCCTAGAAAGAGGTTTAGCACACTTTCAGGTAATCTCAATTAAATCAATTAGAATGGGCCATCATTACACAGCAACAACTTATATCCCATAAAGAAATCAGCCCATTATATAACCCATTCAATCCATGCATAAACATATTTGACCCAAACAAATTATAAACCAATATTATCAATTCAGCCCATATATCCACTGTCATCATTAAAACCACAAAGTATATATACTAACAAAAAACACACACTGCAAATAAGACTGTAAAATGAGCAAACAATTCGGGTTCAATTCATAATCGCTAGACTAAAAGTTCGATTCAAGCTCGATTCGAAATATAAATGGTTCAAAAATAAACAAATTTTAAAGTTTAATAAATTACTCGAACCTCCTCAAATTACAATTTTTTATAGATGCTTGGATCATATTCGTTCGAAAAATTCAAACTGCCCAAGCTCGATTCGAGATCGTGCTTGACTCAATAGCTAAACGATTCTCAATCAAACCTTATTTTATACTCGATAAATTTTGTGACTAAATTTGAACAACTCAATACTCGGCTCGACTCGGTTCATTTACACCCTTAGCTGCAAATATAAAGTATAAATCCAATTTGCATTTATCTAAAGCCAAATTTTTGGAAGAGCCAAAAATTTTACTTGTTTCATCTATAAGTAATGAACTAGGAGAAATTAAATGGAAAAATAAATGTCAATGTTTTGAACCGAAACAAAGATGTAGATCTTTGTAAGTTATTATGGTCTTTTGAAAGAATAAAAAGAAAAAGAAACATTTTCCATGGGAAGACTATGCAAATAAGTTTTGCTGCTATCTTCCAGCCTTCCTCACTGGTCAATGATTTGAAATGAAACAAAAATAAAACGGAGCAAAACTCAATGCAGAGAAAATGCAAGTCATTGCCTTTGGAAAGAATAAAAGAGAACAGTAAAAATGACCATGAAAGTACGTTTGGTTGCAATCCTCAAGCCTTCCTCTCAGATTAAGTAAAAATGACCATCTTTAACATCTTGGGCTCCATATCCAGCAAGTTCTCCATCAGTTTTATTATTCATGCGACCATGGAAATTGTTGGCAGCAAAGTTGTCAGAGAAAGCACGACCATTCCCAGAGAATCTTATGGCTCCTCCATTCATCCTCAGACCCAATGTGCTGTTTCCTTGGGATGAATTCTCCAGCAGAAACTGGTGTGAAGTATTGAAAGTATTATCCAACCTCTGATGAAGCGGAATTGGGAACCCAGTGCCCATGCTGGAAGTTTGATCATAACAGCTCATATTTTTGGATCCCATTTGAGCTAGACTTCCAAATGATTCTTTCGCTTGGATGCCAGAAAAGTAACCATGATGATTAATTGAATTAATCACTAAATTTTCTCTCTCAAAAGTTGCGCCTGCATCATTCCTCGCTACTCCTGGTTTAATGCAGTTCCTTGAAGATGATTCAATCCTTTGTTGTTCCACTTGTCTCTCTGATATGACAGAGGGCAAAGTCAAATACGATGAAGAACCTATCTGATCAGACGGAGTAGATGAATACATTGATTTCTTAGCCAATAATCTCAAACTTTGTCCTTTGTCCTTTTCGTTTGATCTAATGGTTTGTATGGCTTGGTCATATTTAACACCCTCTTCTAAAACCTTAGAACAATTTTGAGTCTTCCTACTGCTTATTATAGACTTTTCTAAAGCCCCACCATTGCAAAGTAAAGTTTTCATGTCCGAATTAGTTCTTTTCTGCTGGCGTGCTTGGCCAGTCTTCAGCATGCATTTGCCCTTTTTTTTCCTTGTTGGCTTCGTGATTGACTTAACATCCACCAATTTTCTCATTTCCTCTCTCATTCGAGCAAACATGTTTTCCCTTTCAACTTTAAGATCTTGTAATATGGACTCCGTAAAAATTTTAAGATCATTTAGTGAAACAGGATCTAGGGTACTGCATTTTCTCTTCTTAATACTATGTCCTTTCATAGAACCCCTCTTTGTCTTATTTTTTATACCACTGCGTTTTCTTGTCAATCCAACATCCTTGCCTAATTCGTAATGGACTCCCTCACCTGATTCAGGTTGATCATTCAGTTGACATTCTGGAGTATCACTAATTTCATCACTTCCCGCAGCCAAGATCAAAGCGGAAACCAGCTTGTGTTTTTTTTGAACTGGCTCAATCCTAGAACTTGTTTTCGAATCATCAGCCGAGGAATCAATATCATCATCTCTCCTCCTGAACTCCCATATCTTCTGGAAATTGTGGTCATGACTCATTTGAGCCGGGGAGATCACCAACTAAACAGCTTCACAATGTTGCGACTTTATACTAAAACTTACTGTAAAAAATTATGAAGTCAACGCCCGGAACAACCTAAGAGCAAATAACCAACCCTTCTGTAATCAATGCCTCTACAGGTAGTTCGATGCAAGACAAATATTGGAGACAAGAGTTCCTGCTCCGGAAGGATCTTGAGCTCATTTTAAAGACCAAACCAGAGAATTTTGCAGACTAAGTTAACCGAATTGGCATCAGAAAAGAAAACAAATCCAGCCCTTTCAAAATTTCCTTTTCTCTCTATAAAGTAAACCAAAGATTAATCTGAAAGTGCAAATAATGACTTTAGTTTAAAACTTATACAACAATGTCACACAAATAATTCACAATTAATACAAAAGCAGAATAGAATTTTAATACAGATGAGAGAAAAATTAGAATGCAAAATTCAGAATGCTAATATATCAAGTTGCAAAAGCTTCTTGCTAGAACAGGTTGATTTTCTGTATTAGCAATTTTAAAACTCATATTGATAAATGAGAACAGCAAATTGTACTCCACATTAGGAAAAAAGAAACTATTGTAAAAAAATATATATACTAAATTAAACAATTCAATATGCAAAATCAACTAGTAACAATTATCCAATTCATGAACCCTCAACCTTCTAGACAGAATAAACATGCAAAACAAACAAGAACATGTATCACAACTCTATAATAGCTCAATGTCAAAAGATAATAACAAAACCCCAAATGGTGATATAAAGATTAAAACCCAAAAATCCAGAACTAAAACCCAGAAACACAATCAAAAGTACTCCAATAAAAAGGCCATTCAAAAAATAATCAAACAGGAAAATCTATATATTTATCAAACATAAAAAAACTCTTACCATCAATCAATAGATGAAACATGACCTGATCCACAGCTATGTTCCCCTCTAATTCTTTCTCTGTCTCTTTCAGCTGTTGTAGCTTCTTTATGCATTTATTTCTGGTTCTAACTCTTCAAAAGGAAGAAAAAGATTTGATTTTTTTAAGCTTCTTTATGTGCAGGGGTTTCTGTATATGGTTGAGAGGAGTGAGCTGGTGAGTTTTTTTGGGGGGGGGGGGGGGTGGGGGAGTTGGCAGAATCTAGATGAGTTATGGTCTGATGTGTGGACATCTGGTAGCCCATTTAATGAAATCATTTTATTTTTACTTTTTGTTTCAAGAAAGTTTTTTGACTTTTGTAACTCAAAGGTTTCAATCCACCAACCCCACCTTTTAAATTTGGGATGTGATTCAATTTTTTTTTATATTTTTTTTTTGAAATTTAACATTTTTAAGACTCCATGTACTCAAAATTTTATGAGTAATTTTTTTTATCATTGAATCATGAGGGATTGGTGATGTAATTTAATTTCACTTATTTTAAGATTAAAAAAATGTAATAAATTATTATTTTATAAAATGAATCAAAAAGTCAAATATAAAATTTAATGTTTATGTACTAGTAGACTACTACTAGTATTCATGTTGGGTAAAGAAAGCAAATATTACCTTTGCTATAAAACTCTCCTCTATTTCCTTTGTCAGTTTGAATTCCCGTTTTAGGATTCATAGCATTTAATTTGAATTTGAATGGTGTGTTTGAACTTAAAAACATGTCATTATTGGTAATAAACCTTTCATTAACAAATGACAACTGTTAGTTTGACAATATAGACTAGAATGTTAGTTTGACAATAAATTTATTTCAAATTTTAGTCGGTTCAAATGATTTATTAGGATGAACAAAAAATTTAAAATTATTTATATTTTGTTATATAAATTACCTCATTAGGAAAGGAATGACAAGCATCATGTAAATAAATCAAATGAACTTTCCTTTTTTGACAAATGTATGTGCCTACTGTTATTAAAATAGATAATATAATAAAAATAACAAATGTGACTACTCGGCTATGGCTCAAAAAAATTTGAAATTACATAGAAACATGTAGTAAATATTCACAAATATATATATTAATAAGGTAAGGTTATATATATATACTCCATTCATTTTATAATATATATCGTTTTAGATGATTTTATTTTTTTAAAATTATTTGACGTTTTATATAATTTAGGAGAATTAGTCAAAAGCTTTCTAAAATTACCCCTCATAAAAAAAATACTATTATATTACAGATAAGAGAGTATGAGATAAGCATATGATAACGAATATTATAAATAATTAATACTATATTTAATGTTATACAATTATTTTCTTAATTCTTGTAGACATTTTTATATATTTTGACAAGGTGGTGTGGAGTTGACTTGGTTGATAAATAAATATTTTTAAAAAAAAAGTCTCGAGGAGAGGGGAGATTATTTGACCTTGACATCGACTTTGAATATTTTTATTTTTATTTTTATTTTTATCCAAAATTCCTTTTAAAAATACTGATCTATTCACAAAATTAACCTAATTAAATTAAATTAATTGCATCTATTCAATAAGATAATCAATTTATCTCATGTTTTCGTGATTGCGCCTGCTATAATTTGTTTATAATCAATCTTTTTTTTTAGAGGAATAATATTTTCAACACATTTTTTGGGAGAAAATTACGTACACATATTTTTTATTTTCAACGCAAATGTATAACTTCAAGCACGAATTCTAACTTCGTACTCTCTCCGTCCCTTAATATAAGTTGTTTTAAACTTGTGCACAAGTATTAAAAAAATAATTGTATAATATTAATTACCTATATTGTCATTGTATTGAAAAAAGAGTATTATTTATTGGATAAAAAATAGTTCGATAACCAAAATTATATTTAAGCAATTAATGAGTCCTTCTAGGGGGACATTTTTCTAGTGACATTTTAGTAACCTTTTTTTTTGGTAGTACCTCTCAAAAAATGTATAGTATTTATTCCAATTAAATTTTTTATAAAAAATAGTGTTTTAAGTATACTTTGAATACATACAAGAAAATGATTAATATATGCGATTCACATATAACACTTTGCTTTCTTGTATGTATCCAAATTACACCTAAAAAACTATTTTTTTATAAAAATTTCAATTAGAATAAATACTATACATTTTTTGAAAGATACTACAAAAAAAAAAAACCAAAAAAAAAAGGTCACTAGAAAAATGTCCCCATAGGCTTATTGAGCAATTAATACTTACTTGAAATTCTTAAACTACACTCTCCGTTCCTTAATATAAGTCGTTTTAAAGAAATATTTTCGTTCCTTAATATAAGTGGTTTGGGAATTTCAAGTAAGCATTAATTGTTTAATTTCTAATATTACCCTGAGTATTAAATACTACTCCCTCCATTCCAAAATAAGTGACGTTTTGGAAGAAAAATTTTATTTCAAATTATCTGTCATTTACAATTTTCAAGAAGAATAAATTATTTACTTTCCTATATCACCCTTACCTTCCCTCATTGTCCCAAGAAATTCTCACACTTAGTATTAATAGTTTTCAACTTCCCATAAAGGGGTAGTGATTAAATTTCACACAGATTTTAATTATTAAATGATAGTATTAAATGATTTTCTTAATCCATGTGCAAAAACCTTAAACGACACTTATTTTGGAATGGAGTGAGTATAACTTAGGTTCTCTCACTATTCTCTATCCAATAAATAACACTCTTTTTCTAATACAAGGACAATATAGACAATTGATATTATATTTAATGTTTTACAATCATTTTCTTAATATTTGTGCACAACTCTAGAACGATTTATATTAAGAAAAAGAAGGAGTATATTAAAAGACAAAAACACTTCTCTAAAACGACTTATATTAATAAATAGATAAACTCTACCGGAAACATTCAAAATTATAATTGGCCCATTTCTAAGATGACATAAATTCAAAGAGAATTTAATATTTTTTAAAATAATATTAATTAAAATTTAGTAGTGACTATACCATCATGCAAGAAATAATAGTAAAAATGTATTGACAAATTAAGAATATTACTTCCTTCGTCCCAGGATAAAAGTCCTTATTACTATTTTGGGTAGTCCCATGTTAAATGTCCACTTTTCTTTAATAACCAAACTTTTACACATTTTTTCCTATTATGCCCGTAGCATTAAATATCTCATACTTTTCTTATTCTAATTCTCTCTCCATATTTAATGACATATTATTATGGGCAATTTTGTCATTTTATTACTCTTCTTAATATGCGTGAAAAATCCATCAAGATTTTTATCCTGGAACAGAGAGAATATATCACTAAGTAAAAATGTATCGCTATAAATTTTAAAATGGGAGTAATTAGCAACCATAAATTATAAAAGTGAGCAAATCACAATATTAGTACTCTTATTATTGCTCCCTCTTTTTTCACAATTTTAAAAAATTCCAAACTAAAGAGTTCTGTCAAATTAATGGTAATATAAAATATCAGAATATCCTTATATTTGTCATCATAATTTCATTATCATAACATAATTACTAAACTAACAACTTATTACTTTTATACTACATTTGAATTGCAAAAATCAAGATGAGAATATAATGACTCATTCCTATGAAATAAAAAAACTTATGATCGATTGTTCCATTGGAATAGGAAAACCATTCTTATTTCTGTCAAATTTGTGAATTTTATTCTTTGGGAAAAGGTATAACAAAAAATCATTCCTAAAAAAACTTAGGTCAAATTTCGAGTCCGAAATAAATCTTGTGTCAAATCCTAAGTCCGAATCGAATTCATCCCAACAAAGCTTTAAACTACTAGCCCAATATTATCTTCTTAAGTCAACTTACTTAGCACATCGCAAACTTACCCAAAAGATCATGACTGAAGATATTATTGTTAGTAACTTAATTCTTTATATACACAATTTTTCCATATTTTTTGACGTGAGACTAGAGTGTTACAATATTATTCATCATTTCATTCCTTTCTCTATTACATTCTTTCATTCATTTCATTTCTCCAATCTAAACGTAGCATCGGGATAAAATTAATTTTTTTTTGTAAATACATCATTGATATTTTCACATTTGCAGCAAATGAGACACTTTTTTTTATGGACGAAAGGACAAATAATTTTACAACTGATTATACCACTGTCAAAATAGGTACCTGACAAGCTCATAGGCCGCCCAAAGAACAACAGTTTTAAGGAGAGTGGTTAGCATGATAAGTTCACTTCATGCTAACCGGATCCAGTTTTAAGGAAGCTAACCATCCATGTAAATACAATTCTCAGTTTGTCGTTCCAAATCAAACCACTGAATAACTAAGACATCCCTATATATATGTGTGCGCACGTGAGTATATAAACATGTTTGTTTTTCTTACCACAACTAATTAAAATGAAATAGATATCAATGTACAGTCAAACATACAAGATTCCCCAACAAAAGTGTGGAGTGACAAGAAAATGTTTCCTCCAATCTATTGCCGATGACTTGTAAATCTAAATCATAAACGACAAAGATATATAACTCAGTCAAACAATCTGTTTGATATGTTTGAAGACCTCGCTTGTAAGAGATATTATGCCAATGATCGCATTCAGTGGCAATCAATGACCTGGTGACTTAGACCACACAAGTATCTGGGACTAGCGCCATTTATACCAGGAAATTACACGACTAAACTAAAAGGCCAATGCTCAAAAAAGTGCAGAATTGAGCAGTCTAATGCACAATACTTTTAGTAGATCTGTTATACATAAATGGACACCTTTATGAACTGTGAATATCCAGGTTGGATAGGAATTTGAAATCCCAATTCAATATAATGATTCAGTTCATTTCTCAATTGTGGTAGTGTGGTCTTCAATTTGTGTAATCTACAGAAAATGTATATGTAAAAGTATGACTATATTAATCTCGGTAAGATAAGCATTTCATGGTTCTAATTGCCACTTGACACAATCAATTTTATTAAATGAAAAGTACATGTATATCTACTACTTACAAAATTTGAACATTCAGTTAGAACTGTCATGGTTCCCTGTGAAGTACGACACTGTTATAAAGCAGTAGGGCTAGCAACCTGCACAGGAATAACATAAGTCAGCTCAGAGAAGTCTGGGATTGGACCATCTCTGTAAGAAAATTTATAGATGGCTCAAAATATTGTGGTATTTTGTTGAATTACTCCCTCTGTTCCACAAAAAGTGTCCCATTTACACAGTTTGTTCCACCAAATGAGTCCACTTCTTGGTAATAGTAATAGTATAAAATGACACCATGTCCTCAAGTTTACAATCATAATTTCATTGTCATACCATACTACTAAACTAACAATTTATTATTTTTAGGGGTATTTGGAATAAAAATATATCCTTAATATTTGTCAAGTTGCAAAAGAGACTCTTTTTTATGGAACTGAGGAAGAAATTCATTGTTGTCACACTCCAAACAGAAAAAATAAAAAGTTAAAACCCTTTTCCTTAAAAAATAGGTTTTAAACACTGGCTTTAAAGCATTCCCTTTCAGATAAGTGAACCAGCAAGACTGACACTACAAACAATCTATTTCAAGCTTCAACAAATGTCTAGCGAGTTATAGTATGAAAGTTCATATGCTATTTCTACAAAAGTTCCAATTTCTACAAAAGTTCCAATTTCATTGCCTGATAATGCCAGTGAGACATATTTAGTGGAGAAGCATTAAACTATCTTAGCATGTAAGGGAATGAGGTTAGGAGTATTAAGAAAAGCCTAGATGTTCCTTATACTTAACATTTTATTTTATTCTAGAGGTGCCACAAAAGGGGGCGAACATAAAATTCCTTGCCTAAATGAATGGAAAGCTTGGCCTTTTATTACGTGCATACCGTCGTGTGGCAAAGAAAGCTTGGCCTTTGAATTTGGATTTGTCACTGACTCCACAAATGAATGGAAATACAAGGTTTCCCGATTTCATCTTTACAAAGAAACAAACTGGACCTGTTACTCATCCAATTGCAATAGGCTTCACATTCCAACGCTAAGGCTCCTAGGTTCAGCTAGCGCTAAGATTTCTCTGTACTCCTGTTCTTGACCTCAATGACTCTCCGGTAACCTGTTGCAACATGGGCAATAGAACACACAATAATCGAAGTATGGTCAGGATAAAATATATGTTTCCTTCATAGTATTTCATAGTTAGTAGAAAAACATAGTATGGGGTAAATCCCCCCATCCCCGGCCTCTTGTTTTTTCATTTACTTCTCTTTCTCGGAAGTAAACTTAAAAATATAGTTTTGAATTTTTGACAAGAAATAAGCAAATGGTTCTTTCCAAGTGATTACTGATACTGACAACTGTATGGGATGGCAGTATGCAATATAAATAAAAGCAAATCAACTTACCGCCATGGAAATTCACTTGTGTCAATTCCCGCTTGGTGAAGTTCATCAACATACTGCAATGCTTCTCGGCATTCCTCCCGATCATCAAAAAACTCCTTTTTGTCACCTTCAATCTGGTATGTTTCATGGCCTTTGCCAGAAACTACCTGCAAGGTATGAACAGTGACATTAACAAGAAAAGAGACAAAGTTCTCCAATATATTAGTGACCCCTAAGCAGTTGTACCATGTGAACAGAGGGAGGGGACTGGGGAGGGACCAGGAAGCAAAAAATAAATTTCTTATGACATTTGATCGAAACAAGTCTGTTTTAATACCTACAAGTTCTTTAAGTATTTCTAGACTCGTTTCATTTCTTTGTTATGCATCGAGTCTTTAATTCATGTAATGGGTTGTTTCAGATATAAATATTCACTTCATTATAGCCTTGGAAAATGTTGCAAAGACATAATTTGTTTCGTTGTGGTCTCAATCTCCCATAAGCTTTGACTTATGTAACTTCATAAACCTTTTGCAATGTTTTTACGTCAATTATGAAAAGATACGAGATGCATAATGGATGCCGATAGACCTACCACCACATCACCTTCTTCACCCATGGCAACAGCAGCACGTACGGCTACCCTTCTAATGTCATGAAGAAAGAGTCTGTGACCATTAGGAAGTGGCGGGTAATAATCATTCTCTCCATGTTTCAAGTAATCCTGCATAGTCCAACCTACACCAGCCAACATGTCATCCAAGATGTCCACTGGTGAAGATGAAAAAACAAGACAGCAGAATCACACTTTCAACATTGAAAAATATTGTAGGTTATAAATCAGGGTCAGCAGTGGCATATTGATACATTCTGAATGCTTCATAATTCATTGTACTTACGTGGATCTTCACTCTTTGGATTATCGGACGTCAACAAAGTCACATCACTTTTATCTGTTGCAATCTTAGCCATCATGGGCCTCTTCCCTCTATCGCTCTCTCCGGCACAGCCAAAAACTTCATGTTGCATGAAAATTCAGTCAGACAATAACTAATAGCTCCTTCTACGGCAGTAAAGTATGGTCATAGTTCATATATGTGTATACATCAAGATCAAGATTTTCAGATTCAAAAGAAAGATAATTTAAACATAATTTAATGCCTAAACCAATAGTTAATAGTTCAAACACATATAAGAAGAATACCTGTTATAATCCTCTTCGGACCGAGCTCCCTTACATAATCAAGTAGTCTAGACAAAGCATCAGGAGTATGGGCATAGTCCACAATCACCCCAAATGCCTGCTCCTCATCTATCAACTCACATCTGCCAGGCACCGCATCAACCTCTTCAATACCTCTAACAATGTCCTCCAAAGGTGCCCCAACAGCAATTCCAACTGCAACAGCTGCTAGAATGTTGTAAATGTTATGCCTCCCAAGCAACCCCGACGAAATCTCCAAAATACCCTGAGGTGTATTAACTAACACCTGCGTTTCAAACAAGGTGAGCTCATATTTCAATGGATGAATATCAGCATTCTTATTCTCCAATGCAAAAGTCACAACAGGCACATCCGGGTTCCCTTGGGAAATAAAGAAAGCTGCATTTGGGTCATCAATGTTGACAATCTTCCGGTGCCGTTCTGGATCAACCATCCTTGAGAACAATTTTGCCTTGGCATCCCTATATTCTTCCTCAGACCCATGGAAATCCAAATGATCCCTCGTCAGGTTTGTGAAAACAGAAATGTCAAAATCGACCTCATCACACCTCCCTAGAGCAAGTCCATGAGAAGAAGCTTCCATGACAAGAGCTTCTGTCCCATTATGCTCCATCTTCGCCATCAACTTCTGAATCAAAACAGCATCAGGAGTAGTATTTGGGGACTCCAACTTGTTATCCCCATGAATATAATACGCCACGGTACTTAACATCCCAGTTCTCACTCCCATAGCTTCGTACATTCCCTTTATCAAATACGAAGTAGTTGTCTTGCCATTTGTTCCCGTAATTCCAATCACAGACATATTCTTTGACGGGTACCTAAAAAAAGATGCGGACAGTGCTGCCAGCACAGCATTCGTGTCTTCAACAATAACCAATGCCTTACACCCTAAAGTCTCCTCTATATCTATCTCTTTACTCGCCACAACCGCAACGGCCCCTCTCTTATCAGCCTCACTTAAATACAAATGCCCATCAGTTTTCCTCCCAACACAACACACAAACAAATCACCAGACTCAACCACCCTCGAGTCGTGTTGAATCCCAGTAATCTCAATCTCTAAATTACCATAGACTGACAATGGCACAACTTTACTCTCATCTAAAAGCTCAGCTAATGTCATTTTAAACTTAGGTTCAACAATTCTAGCTTTACTTTTACCAAAACTATCAAAATCAATATCAGACGACGAATTTACCGATAAATCACTATTACCCAAATCATCACTTACCTCAAGATCAGAACTTTCCTCCTCAGAATCCTCCGAAATCACTGTTAACCCTTGAAGCTCATTAATTTCCTCCAAGTCAACAACTTCTTCAGGCTCCAACTCATCAATTTCAGGAGCAACTTTCTCTTTCCCCTTCTTAGGGTTTGGCTTCAATAACCCCTGCTTCACAAATTCTTTCCTTTTCAGTGCAATGGCCTTATCAATTTCGCC
Source organism: Panax ginseng (assembly GCA_020205605.1). Taxonomy (NCBI): domain Eukaryota; kingdom Viridiplantae; phylum Streptophyta; class Magnoliopsida; order Apiales; family Araliaceae; genus Panax; species Panax ginseng. The sequence continues at coordinate 30,091,388 of CM035138.1, read as the reverse complement.
AAACAAATCATCCCCAGAATCATCCTCATTTACAGAACTGGGATTATCGGGTGCGTCCTCAACATCCGCGATTGCGTTGAGAAAAATTGACTGGTCCTTCTTAAATTGCTCCTCTTCAAGTTTTCGGGCACGGGCAGCTTGGAGGTGGATTTGCTGGAACTTGGATACGCCGTGCATAGAGTCTTCTGGGGCTTCGGGTGGGTCATTGTCTGCTGGATTTGGGTAGAATTTTCCGTCCGGGCCGATGGCGAAGGGGGTAAGATTAAGAAGGGGTTTTAGGCGGAGGAGAGAGAAAAGTGATTTGGGGGATTTGAGAGGGGGATGAAATGGAGGTTTTAGAGAGATTTTGTGGGAGGAGAGAGAAAGTGGAGGCGGAGGAGTGAAGGGAGAGAGGGAGAGGAAACTGTTGACTGCCATTTTTAGAGAGAGAAGGTCGAGGTGAGAGAGTGAAGCTATGGAAGGTTTTAGTGTTGGAGTGGAAAGGGATAGGGGTTTACAGAGAGAGTAATAACTTTTACAAGCGTAAAACGATGGGGTTTTGTGTATGACTTTTCCGTTAGCAATCTTAACTAACTATATGGAGATTAAATTCTAGTTATTGATTATGGGCAAAGTTCAAAAAAGTTTCTGATGTTTATCGCAATATCCCACTTGCATTTTAAATTAATTTTTTTTCTTTCAAAAGTACCCTTAACGTTATATTTTTGGGTCATCCGTACTCCTGCCGTTAACAAAAGACAAATGAGGTTAAAATGTGATGACGTGACAGACTTAAATATAAAATATATTCTAAATAAAATAATATATATCATTTAATCAAAATAAAAAAAGCATAACATATTTACATCATTTATTCAAAATAATAAAATTCAAATTATTTTGTTAACTAATCAAAACAACTAATTAAATAAAATAAGTTGTATAACATATTTACATCATTTAATCAAAATACTAAAATTCAAAACATAACATATTTTATATCAAATACTAATTTAAAAATACTAAAATACTAATTTTAAAAAATACTAAAAAAAATCAAATTAAAAAATACTAAAAATACTAAAATTCAAATTATTTTATTAATTAATCAAAACAACAAAAATTCAAATTACATCATTAAAATACTAAAATCATAATACTAAATACTAATTGATATAAAAATTTTAAATTACTAAAATCATAATACTAAATAATATTTTTTAAACTATATAAAAATTTGATGATGTAATAATCTATACATAATATATATATGTTATAAATAATATAAATAATTTGATGATGTAATAATCTATACATATATAAACAAGATATATGTTATAATTTGATGATGTAATAATATTTTAAAAATGTATTACAAAATTCAAATTACATCATAATATTTTTAAATTGATATGATTTTAAAAATTAATATTAAAATTACATAAATAATCATAATACTCCGGTTTTGAATTTTAAAAATATTATTTAGTATTAAGATTTTAGTAATTTAAGTATTTTGATTAAATGATGTAAATATGTTATACAACTTATTTTATTTAATTAGTTGTTTTGATTAGTTAACAAAATAATTTGAATTTTATTATTTTGATTAAATGATGTAAATATGTTATGCTTTTTTATTTTGAATTTTAATATTTTTATTTTGATTAAATGATATATATTATTTTATTTAGAATATATTTTATATTTAAGCCTGTCACGTCATCACATTTTAACCCCATTTGTCTTTTGTTAACGGCAGGGGCACGGATGACCCAAAAATATAACGTTAAGGGTACTTTTGGAAAAAAAATTAATTTATGGTGCAAGTGGGACATTGAGGTAAATATTAGGGGCTTTTTGACCCTTTTCCCTATTGATTATTGATAGATTCACTAATTGATTTTAAAATTTGTTCTCACAAAATATAAAGTAAATATATTATAAATGTGTCAAATTGTAAATAACTAATGATTTATTATAGGATATTTGATGTATCCAATAATTATAACCAATTACATAATTACATATTATTTTGCCTCTCATTTTTTAACTATTTTTAAGTTATCAAACAATAAATATAGTTTAAATAATTAATTATTATTTCAATAATTATAAAAATATTATTAAATATGTATTTATAAAAGCTAATAGATTAATAGTCAAAATCGAATTTGGACCATGATAGAATTGGAAAGACTTTGGTCAGGCGTTTGACAAGTTACTTGAAAATATTTTATAATATAATCGTTTCACAATAGATGTACTCAACTAATATAATTAGACTTGGCAAACCGACGGGCCAAAAAAGCCCGGATTTTGGTGAGCTGAAATTATGAGGTCCGTGGCGGGCTAACTCGGTCAGCGGGCTTCGCCCTTTAAATTTTTTTTTTTGCAAACTTTTTGCTACACTAGAAATAGTAATAATAATAAATATTAAAAATAATAAAATAATTAATAATAAATAATAATACAAACAAACATGATTAATTAATTACCTACATTAACTACATATCTCAATCAATTAAAATTTTAATAGTATTATAAATTAGTATTATTAATTAATTACCTACATAGCTTAATTATAGTTTTCAATTATAGTTAAAATATATTGAAGATTGCATTTAAAACAAATAGTTGTTGTAGCTCAGTTAGTTTGAACTTTTATTTATTTACTTAGAAATCTTGTGTTTAAGCCTCACAACCCACAAGTAGTAACATTTTATTTTAAAAAAAAAGTTTATGGGCCACGTAATGAATTTCAGAAGTTCAAAAGAAAAAGCAGACGGACCCAAAAGTCCCGATTTTTGGTGGGTGAAAAGTGCATAAAGCCCGATTTTTGGTGGTAGATAAAAGTTTGAGACCTTGAGCTTGCTTTGCCATGTCTAAATATAATGATAATATTGATGAGATATTAGTTTAATGATTAATACTATGGTACTGTGACCTTTAGGTCTCAAGTTCAATTTTTACAGTTTATTTATCCCTTTTATATGAAGTGTGTTTCTTCTTTATGTGAAGCTTAATTAGTTTGTTCTCACAAATAAAAAAGAAACAAAGTCTCACTATAAAAGATGAAGAATGCTCCACAATAAAAGGAAAAGAAATAACAAGAATCGAATATTGGGAACAAACAACAATAATAGTATAATTAACTATAGAGAATTGTAAATTTTGTTATTTTCATAACAAAAGTGTGTAACAGAAAAAAGCAAAACCGTCGCTATTAGAAATTTGAACAAGCGTTAAGCGAAGCCAAGGTTTTGATTCAAATTAAATCAAAATTTTGTGACCCTATAAATAATTTGGTGGGATTCTAGGAAGCCATACCACGAAGTCAATTTTTAAGATAATTTTGTACTTTTCCAAATTAGGTTGCATATATAAAATATGTATTTTGTTACAATATTGTTGATATAACAAGTAATAACATTATATATATATATATATATATATATATATATATATATATATATATATATATATATTATTGACCTCTAATACTCCTTTCTAATCACAAATTTGTTAATAAATATTTAAATTCCTTATGTTATGAAAATAATCTAAATTAGATTATTATTTATTTTAAAAATATTAGAGGAAGATGCATACATAAAGGAGTAGGAGTAATATGGAATTGAGAAAGTTATAAAAATTTTAATTTGACCCCGTATATTAAAAAAATTATAAAGTTTCAGTGGGGTCAATTTGTTCATTACACTTAAATTTCTTCTAAATTTATCATATATCATAAAATAAAATAAAAATTGAAATTATCAGTTGACCTCACAAGTTCAACGATAAACGCTTGTTGTGAGCAAGGAACCAAATTGAACCAAAACCACACCAAAAATCGCACAAATTGCACTAATTAAAATCGCACAAACGGTTCCGACATATATAACGATTTTAGGTGGGTTAAAAAAATTAAATTTACGGTTTCGATTTGGTTACTAGCCAAAACCGCACGCATAAAACCGAAACTGTATGCAGAGGCGAATGGAGTACAAGGGCGGGAAGTATGCTGGATGCGAGGAGTCAACAACTCGTTGTCTCCCGTTGCTCTTTCATGGTTGTTTCTTACAAGTTGTATTACTCAGTTTGTAGTATGAATGCTCTGCATCTATTAATGGCATCTTTCATATAATTCCCTTCAAAGAAGTTATTATTAATATTGTCTACTAATTATACCAAAACAATTTGCTTCATGATTATCGGAACTAATTAGCATCTACATAATTAGTCTTCCTTGATTAACTAGTAAAATTGTCTATTAGTTTGATTTGTTTATTATTATCTTCGGCAATGATATTGGTAGTAATTGAGCATGATCAAAAGTTGATGGGATTAGTCTTTGTTATTACATATTTTTCATTGTTTCATATCATTGTTTGTGTAATAAATTGCATTAAATTTTGTTGTTTCAATTGGTTTTGGAACCGAAATCGCACCAAATGAAACTGCATCGCACAGTTTAAAACCAAACTGCACCGCACCAATGACAAAAGGCTTCATTTACGACTTTAGATTTGTCAAACCGCACCTAAGTGGTTCCGGGTATGGTTTGGATTTCAAACCGCATCACACTCATCCCTAGTCGTTATAGGATCTATAGCGACATTTATACTGTGAAAATAATATTTTCTGTTATGCATTTAATAATTTTTTAAACTATAAATTTAAAGTTTCTTTAACTATAAATTTAAATTAATTTTTATTTATATTATTGACATGTCTCTACTCACATTTCGAATAGTCAAATTAGAGGGTCGAATTTTTTTTTGCTCCTTGATAGTAGTTCGGGTGGATTGCGTCTTCTTTTAGAAGGAGACTTAGCAGGTATTGCGCTCTGGTTTCGGTTTACCTTTTGTTTCTATTGGGCTTTGCCCCATATTTTACCCCCAAAAAAATTAATAATATGAGGGTATTTCATTTTAAGATCAATTACATATTCTATTACATTTTTTAAAATAATTACAAAATAGTGCACTCATAAAATATTTACACAATTAATATACTTTCCATATTTATTTACAATATTAGTGCAATTAGGATTCCTTAGTTTAGGAAATTAGTATGCAATTAGGACTCCTTAATTTAAGGGATTAGTATTCATTTACTTATTAAATTAAGTAATTAATAAGTAAACCATATAGCACCACCACCACCTAAGCTTCCATCCCCACCTACACCTACTCCAACACCTCAACCAAATCATCCACCTTTCACACCTCGAAGTCCGCCGCCACCCCCTAGGCCTCTACCGCCACCTGCTCCACCACCTATGTAAGACCCCAACTTTTTAATGAATAAAATCGAATTTTCTCTATTTATTTTTGTGAATAATAAGGTGTTAATTTGATATAATACTTTGGTTATGTGTGAAATGTGCAAAATTTTCAAAATACGCAAGTGGTTATAAAATATTCATTTTTTTCGGGAATATTCGTTTAGTCGTGGAATATTCTTTACGCATCGTGGAATATTCGTATGACGACCACATATCATTTGTTGTGGCCCCATAATGTAATAATAAGCTTTCGGATGAAGAAAGCGACAAATTTAAGTTTTTATAAATAATTGGCGTAGTTATTCTGTAATTAACAATTGTTGGAATACACAGTGGTTAAAATACGATGTCTGGCGTTGTTGCATAAGCAGCACACGGTATTTGTAAGACCCCAACTTATTATTAATGAAATTTAATTTTCTCTATTTATTATTTTGAAATAGTAAGGGTTGATTTGATTAATGTGGATAGTTATGGGTAAAATACGCAAATATTTCAAAATAAGCAAGTGGTTATAAAATATTAATTGTTGTTGGGGAATATTCGTTTGGTGGTGGAATATTCAAATCTTTGTCGGGAATATTAATATGACGGTAGCGACCATGTGTGGGCCCCATAACGGAAGCGATTGGATGAAGAAAGCGACAAATATAAGTTGTTTAAAAATAACGGTAGTAGTTATTCTGATTAATCTTTGTTAAAATACTTGGTGGTTAAAACACAAGAAGGCACTACGGTATTGCACCAATTATTGATTCTTACGTGAAAGCCACTACTCAATAATGGTTCTGATATTTCTTTCAAATATTTTATTTTATTGATTTAATAATTATTGCGTTGATATTTTATATTCTTTGTTGTTTCAATAATTGTCCTTACACACAAGATTTTTCATTATCGAAACAATAATTCATATTATCTGAATAATATTATTAGATAACATTATTGGCAATGTCTAGAAAGTTACATCTAAGGAGAGGTTTGGTCACCTAATTGCATGCTTGATGAGAGAAATTCTTATTGGAAGCCCCTCTTTCAGGAAGCTGCACGATTATCGATATTGTGATTACGTAATATTATTTGTGAGTAATTAATTATTGATTAATATGATGAGGAAAATATTGATTTTATGTGGATATAGATAGAGAAAATTTTTAATGTGACAATTGTTGAAAATTGAAATTTTATCTTTTTACGATAAAATAATTCATTTAAATATATTATTATATTTTAATAATATAATAATGGTGATATTTTACAACGAATGTGGGATATATGAGTATCTGAGGAGGAAGAGTATATTTTGTTGCAATAAATGTTTAAAACATGTTAAACATGTCGGTGGACCCCATTTATTGGTGAAATTTGATTATAGCTTTGTAAAATCGTCTGTTTATAGATTTGGTCAATTTACATTTGGAATTTAGAAAAACTTCCTTCTACAAAGTTGTAGATAATGGAATTTCCTATGAAAACACGCGAGTTTCGAATTTTTCTGACAAAAGGGCTATTTATTATGAATTATTGAAGTTCCGAAGTTCCGAAATAATTGATTTTTGGAGGTTTTAATTGTTTTATTCATGAAAAACGTTTTTTGTAAGCCCACATGTGTGGTAAATGAGCTGAATTCAAATTCTTGGGAAGTGGGCTTGAATATTTATTAAATAAAATTATTTTAATAAATTTTCTACTTTGGTGTTCTAAGCATTTTCCTATAAATAGGGTCTTGGGTTAGAATTGAAAATTACACCAAAAGCAAGTTTTCTCTATTTCTCTCTATATATATTGGCGTATTCTTGTGAGGATTTTTATACTTTGAGTATTGTTATACGGTGCAAGTTCCTTGAAAGACTATACCCAGTATTCCAATTAGAAGTACTAATCTTTCGAGGTAAGGGATATTATTTTTTTTTCGTAATGATATTATTTCTTCAATATCATTATCTTTGAAATATTGATCACGAAATTTTTATCAAATTTGGAACTTTTGGTGTCGGAGTTATTATTCACGTATCACGACCTTTATTCACGTATCTGATCTTATTCACGAATCGACATTATTCATTGAAAAATGAAAATTTTCTTTTTAAATCTAAAATATCTATTACGGATACTAGCTTTGATTGTATCCATGTTTTGATCATTCTTGAATTTTACACCACTATGATTATTTTTTGAGGTATTTTTGGGCGTGGATAAAACAAAGTCTGAATCCTTAATCCTTAATCCTTGTCATTTTGTTTCAATTGGATTCGTTTCTTTAAAAATATTTTTCATCATCCTCGGTCTTAAATGATGATATTATGGAATATCTTTGGCCTGTAGTGCAAAGATGAATGATTTCTGATGAATATCTTTGGCCCGTAGTGCAAAGATGAACAGGTGTTTAGATGAATATGACCAACTAATGAATATCTTTGGCACCAGTAGTGCAAAGATGAATATTTGATTCGAGATATATATTGATTGATGTTACGGGGATAAAAGATGAGCGATGAACTTTTAAATTCATACATAGAAGATAGTAGGTTGCATTCTCTACTTAACTCTTCAAATGAATTATTATTTCCGCTGCGAATATTGATTTAAAACTTGTTGTCTATTGTATTCTATTAGATTTTTTCCCTGTTGAAGACTAATGATAATTTGTTGTATATTATCTTAGTCATAATATTCTTTACTGGGCTAGTTGAGCTCACCCTTTTCCTTTTTGTTCCATTTTTCTTCTCAGGAGGCGAGAATATAGCGAGTGCGAGTCGGGGTGTGGAATGAAGGTTCTAGAGAGAGTTGTTTAGTAGTCCTCACCATTTTTGTAAAATAATATATCAATAAATGTGATGAGGATTTATTTGAGTATAGATATTGTCTAGAAGATAATATTTGTATTCAAACTCACAGTTTTACTGTTTTAATAATAAAGTTGTAGTTGTTTTTGTACCATGTATTGACAACTCAGAATGGGTGATGTATACCTATTTTAGGGGCGTCACAGTTGGTATCAGAGCTTAGGGATGTGATCTCTGGCGGAGATCGGGGAATAGAACTAGGAGGGAGAGACAGAGTAAATCCTTCGCTAGTGTGTCATACCTAAGCTTATTTGTTAGTTGGTCATTATATAGGGATATTATGTGATATATTGATTTGCTTAATTAACCCTTGTTTTTATGATGGTATTTGAGAATGTCGTTGAGAATATTAACAATGGAAATGAGGCCGTGTGGAGACGCTTTGTACTCACCAATGAGGAGAGAGAGCGTGCAATAGTCGCGGCAATGTTCCTCCCGTGAACAACACCACCGAAAGTAGATGATGAGCGAGGGATGTTTAGAAACTTTTTGCGATTCATGCGATCGTGTTCAAAATCTGAGGAGCAAATGATAGCAATTCATGGGTTGTCACAACCAAGCAGTTCAAAGAGTTGGGACCACCGTGAATTTAAGGAAAGCGAGATCCGATCATGGCGTGAAACATGGGTCAAGCAAATTACCAAGATATTCGATGTCTTGGGATGCACGGAGAAACGAAGGTTCCATTCGCCACCTTTATGTTCCGTGGCGAGGCGATTCTTTGGTGGGAGTCGTGAAGCGTACCCATCCAAACCGCTCAAGATGTCTTGGGAGGCGTTTGAAACTATTTAATGACAAATACTTTCACGAAAGTGTTAAATCGTATAAGGAAGTGGAGTTCATCAGTTAGAAACGAGAACAACATGGCGGTGTCTCGATCTGAGGCAAAGTTTGCGAGTTATCGAGTTTTGCACCTTATTTGGTGGAGAATGAGGAGCGTATGGCGTGGATGTTTACGAGAGGTTTGAAACCCGGATACGACAATATCTCATTTCTCATAAATTTTCTCTCTGACCGGATGTTGTAAGCAGGCTCAATTATTAGGCGAGATAACGAGTACGGTCAACCGAGGGACCACAATCGAGGATCATACCGGAGATAACAATCAACAAAACAACGATAACCGGTGGAGAAAGAAAAGACGGACAAAAATGTAACCACTCGGTGGTAATCATGCCATGAAAATAGGAGAAGCGAATCGGGAGGAGATTTTAAAAAGAGAGATTTAACAACGACCATGTGAAGACGCAGCAGTGCAATGAAGAAGCTGGTTCCAAGGAGGAGAAAGACCACCGGTCATATCTTATAAATCTTGGGAAGAGGGACATATCAGTTCAAACTTCCCACAACAGTTCAAGGTATGCTATAATTATGGAAAGGAAGGACATATCGCTCGAGATTGTATGGTAGCAAAACCTAGTTCAATGAGGATGGTGACTCAAAAGATCCCCCGAAAAAGTCAAAGTCAACGGTTCTGGAATAGCATTTGTTGTGGTTGGTCAAAATCGAGGAACCCAAACGAGGTAATCACGGGTAAGCTATTTATAAATTCTTGCGAAGTTTATACCTTACTTGATCTGGGTGCTACCCATTCATTTATCTCTCCTGCTTGTGCTCAACGTTTAAACTTGACTCAGGAGAAATTAGACTTTGACTATCTGTGGAAACTCCGTTAGGAAAACTTTCATCACATCCATTGTTTATAAATCTTGTTTGATTCAAGTTGGCACCATCACCTTACTGTTGACCTTATCTCTTTAAAGATACTTGCTTTTGATGTGATTTTAGGGATTGATTGGTTAACTACTCATCATGCCAAAATTGATTGTTTTCGTAAGGTTGTTAGTTTTCATATTCCTAACCAACCTGTTGTTATGCAATTCAAGCAAGTAAACCATTAAAATCAATCATCATCATATGTAATCATAAAGCTATTCGTTTATTGAAAAAGCGGATGTCAAGCTTTCTTAGCCCATGTTATGGATTTGAATAAAGACACGTCAAATTTGAATAATATTCTGTTGTTATTGACTTTCTGACGTATTTCTGAAGAACTTCCGGTCTACCCCGAGCGTGAAGTTGAATTCTTTATTGATCTTGAACACAGTACAAAGCCCATTTCTAAAACCCCATATCGAATGGCTCTATTGAACTTGAGGAGTTAAAGGTCCAACTACGGGACTTGTTGGACATCGGTTTCATTCGTCTAGTACATCTCCTTGGGGTGCTCTGTTTTTATTCAGTAAAGAAGAAAGAAGCGGGGAGTATGCGACTTTATATTGATTATCGGGAATTGAACCATGTCACCATCAGAATAGGTATCCATTACCTCGTATTGATGACTGTTTGACCGATTGCAAGGAGCACAATTCTTTTCAAAGATCGATCTTAGATTACGGATATCATCAATGAAGATTAGAATCGAGGATATTCAAAAGACTGCGCTTTGAACTTCGGTATGGGCATTATGAATTCTTAGTCATGTCTTTTGATTGACTAATGCTCCTGCGACTTTCATGGATATGATGAACCGAGTATTCAAGGATTATTTGGATCGATTCGTTGTTGTCTTTATTGATGACATCCTCATATATTCTAAAAGTCGTGAAGATCATGAGCACCATTTGAAGCCGGGTACTCCAAAAGCTTCGTGAAAACAAACTATATGCCAAATTTGAAGAAATGCGAGTTACGGCTTGAGGAAGTAGCATTCCTTGGGCGCGTGGTGTCGAAACATAGAGTATCTGTTGATCTTGCGAAGATTGAAGCAATACAAAGTTAGAAGCAACCAAGGCGGTGGTGAAAGTCACGTAGCTTTTGGGCTTAAATTTGGTTATTATCGGAGATTCGTGGAAGGGTTTTCTCGAATCGCTACTCCATTAACTCATTAACTTCGGAAGGATACAAAATTCGTTTGGAGCGAGGAATGCGAAGAGTTTCAAGAGCTTAAAAGGAGACTTATTTCTTTTGTTCTAACAATACCATCTGAAATGCGGATGGATTTGTTATCTCTGACGATGCTTGGGCAAAGGGTTAGGATGTGTTCTCATGCAACGTGGGAAAGTCATAGCCTATGCCTCGCGACAACTTAAAGATTATGAGAGGAATTATCCTACTCATGATCTAGAGTTAGCGGCCAGTCGTTTTCAGCTAAAGATCCGGAGGCACTATCTATACGGGGAAAAAGTGGAGATATATTCGGACCATAAAAAGCCTCAAATATTTCTTCACGCAAAAAGAACTCAACATGCGCAGCAACGACGTTGGCTTGAGTTGTTGAAAGATTCGACCACACTATTCAATACCATCCCGAAAAAGCGAGCGTGGTAGTGACGCGTTGAGTAGAAGATCATATGACAGGAATGAGTGCGATGATGTCAAGTATACGCATAGAGCCAACTTTAATAGAAAAAGTTAAGGTTGCTCAAGCCACCGACCCGGAGCTAATGCGTATGAAGAAGAAAGTACAAGAAGGAGCTATTCCGGAAGCGAGAATTGATGAAGAAGGAATACTTCAAGTCCACTCTAGACTTTGTGTTCCTAACGACTCTGATTTGAAGTACAAGATTATGATGGAGGCACATAATACACCATTTGCAATCCATCCTGGAGGTACTAAAATGTATCGTGATCTTCGACATACATTTTGGTGGAACAATATGAAGAGAGAGATTGCAAAATTTATCTCGATGTGTTTAACTTGTCAACGTGTAAAGGCGGAGCATCTAGTACCTAAGGGTCCGTTGCAACCACTTGAGATTCTGAAATGGAAGTGGGAACACATTACCATGGATTTCGTTACGGGTCTTCTTACGGTTTCTCAAGGCATCAATGCTATTTGGGTTATTGTTGATAGATTAACCAAGTATGCTCATTTCTTGTCGATACGGGAGACTTATTCCCTTGAACGTCTTGCTATTATATATGTAAATGAGATTGTGAGGTTGCATGGCATGCCAGTATCCATAGTTTCAGATCGTGACCCAAGATTCACTTCAAGATTTTGGGTTAGCTTGCAAAAAGCTATGGGCACGGATTACGATTCGATTCGACATACCATCCTCAAACGGACGGACAATCGAGAGAGACTATTCAAACTCTTGAAGATTTATTAAGACTACGTGTCCTAGACTTCAAGGCGGTTGGGATAAGTATTTACCATTGGTGGAATTCTCCTACAACAACAACGATTATCGAGCAAGTATAGGTGTGGCCCCATTTGAAGCATTGTATGGACGGAAGTGTCGCTTTCCAGTATGTTGGGACGAGGTGGGTGAAGCAACATTGTTGGGACCCGAGTTGGTACGTATGACTACGGAAAAGATCCAAATAATTCGACAACGTATACAAACGGCACAAGATCGACAAAAGAGTTATGCGGACCTTCATCGAAAGGACATAGAATTTAGTATTGGGGATCATATATTGTTGCGTGTTGCCCCATGGAAGGGAGTTACAAGATTTGGGAAGAGAGGAAAGCTCAATCCATGATTTATTGGTCCATTTCAAATTCTTGACCGAGTAGGTAATGTAGCTTATAGACTTGCGTTACCTCCAAGTATGTCTCGTGTTCATAATGTTTTTCATATATCTGTGCTTCATAAATATGTGAAAGACCCGAACCACGTTATAGAGTTAGAACCATTTGAGATAGCCAGAAGACTTAACGTCTGAAGAGGTACTGTCAAGATTTTGGATAGGAAGGAGCATGTCCCTACGCTGAAAGTCATACCACAAGTTAAAGTTTTGTGGAGGAATCATGCTATAGAGGAAATGACACGGAATTGGAAAGCGGAAATGAAAGCGAGGTATCCTCACCTTTTGAAACACCGGTGTATCGTCGTCAATTTCGAGGACGAAATTTCATAAGGAGGGAGGTTGTAAGACCCCAACTTATTATTAATGAAATTTAATTTTCTCTATTTATTATTTTGAAATAGTAAGGGTTGATTTGATTAATGTGGATAGTTATGGGTAAAATCACGCAAATATTTCAAAATAAGCAAGTGGTTATAAAATATTCATTGTTGTCGGGGAATATTCGTTTGGTGCGTGGAATATTAAATACTATCGGGAATATTAAATGCGACCAGTAGCGACCATGAGTGGGCCCATGTGAAAGCGATTGGATGAAGAAAACGACAAATATAAGTTGTTTAAAAATAACGGCGTAGTTATTACAGATTAATCTTTATTAAAATACTCGGTTGGGTTAAAACACAAGAGATGCACATGGTATTGCACCAATTATTGATTCTTACGTGAAGGCCTTTACTCAATAATGGTTACGATAATTATTGTTCAATATTTTATTTTATTGATTTAATAATTGCTTGCGTTGATATTTTATATTCTTTGTTGTTTCATAATTGTCATTACACAATATTTTTCATTATCGAAGAAATAATTCATACTATCTGAATAATATTATTAGATAACATTATTGGCAATGTCTAGAAAGTTCTGTCTAAGGAGAGGTTTGGTCACCTAATTGCGTGCGATGAAGGAGAAATTCTTATTGGAAAGCCCCTCTTTCACGGAGCTCACTCGTTGTCAATATTATGATTCTGTAATATTATTTGTGAGTAATTAATTATTGATTCATATGATGAGAAAAATATTGATTTTATGTGGATATAGATAGAGAAAATTTTTAATGTGACAATTGTTGAAAATTGAAATTTTATCTTTTTCTGATAAAATAATTCATTTAAATATATTATTATATTTTAATAATATAATAATGGTGATATTTTTACAACGAATGTGGGATATATGAGTATCTGAGGAGGAAGAGAGTATTTTTGTTGCAATAAATGTTTAAAACATGTTAAACATGTCAATTGGACCCCATTTATTGGTTGAAATTTGATTATAGCTTGTAAAATCGTCCGTTTATAGATTTCGGTCAATTTTTGTTTGGAATTTGGAAAAACTTCCTTCTACAAAGTTGTAGATAATGGAATTTCCTATGAAAACCCGCGAGTTTTGAATTTTTCTGACAAAAGGGCTATTTATTATGAATTATTGAAGTTCTGAAGTTCCGAAATAATTGATTTTTGGAGGTTTTAATTGTTTTATTCATGAAAAACATTTTTTGCAAGCCCACATGTGTGGTAAATGAGCTGAATTCGGATTCTTGGGAAGTGGGCTTGAATATTTATTAAATAAAATTATTTTAATAAATTTTCTGCTTTGGTGTTCTAAGCATTTTCCTATAATTAGGGTGCTTAGGTTAGAATTGAAATTACACTAGAAACTGAAGTTTTCTCTCTATTTCTCTCTCTATATATTGAGCGTATTCTTGTGAGAATTTTTATACTTTGAGTATTGTTATACGGTGCAAGTTCCTTCAGCACTATACCCAGTATTCCAGCTAGAAGTACTAATCTTTCGAGGTAAGGGATATTATTTTTTTCCGTAATGATATTATTTCTTCAATATCATTATGCTGAAATATTGATCTAAAATTTTTATCAAATTTGGAACTTTTGGTGTCGGAGTTACTATTCACGTATACGACACTATTCACGTATACGATACTATTCACGAATATGACATTATTCATTGAAAAATGAAAATTTTTCTTTTCGTCTAAAATATCTATTCTGGATACTAGCTTTGATTGTATCCATGTTTTGATCATTCTTGAATTTTACACCACTATGATTATTTTGAGGTATTTTTGGATGTGGATAAAACAAAAGTACGAATCCTTAATCCTTAATCCTTGTCATTTTGTTTCAATTTGGATTCGTTTTTTAAAATATTTTCATCATCCTCGGTCTTAAATGATGATATTATGGAATATCTTTGGCACAGTAGTGCAAAGATGAATGATTTCGATGAATATCTTTGGCCGTAGTGCAAAGATGAACAGTGTGTTTAGATGAACATGACCATCGATGAATATCTTTGGCACAGAGTGCAAAGATGAATATTTGATTCGAGATATATATTGATTGATGTTACGGGGATAAAAGATAGATTTATGAACTTTTAAATTCATACATAGAAGATAGTAGGTTGCATTCTCTACTTAACTCTTCTAATGAATTATTATTTCATTGCGAATATTGATTTGAAACTTGTTGTCTATTGTATTCTATTAGATTTTTTCCTGTTGAAGACTAATGATAATTTATTGTATATTATCTTAGTCATAATATTCTTTATCGGGCTAGTTGAGCTCACCCTTTTCCTTTTTTTCCATTTTTCTTCTCGGGAGGCGAGAATATAGCGAGTACAGTAGGGGGGGTGTGGAATGAAGGTTACAGAGAGAGTTGTTTAGTAGTCCTCACTATTTTTGTAAAATAATGTATCAATAAATGTGATGAGGATTTATTTGAGTATAGATATTGTCTAGAAGATAATATTTGTATTCAAACTCACGATTTCTTGTTGTAATAATAAAGTTGTAGTTGTTTACGTACCATGTATTGAAAACTCGAAATGGGTGATGTATACCTATTTTGGGGGCATCACAAGATGTATTACCTGATATTTTTTTCAATTATTGATTCTTACGTGAGAAGGCACTACTCAATAATTGTTACGATAATTCTTTATTCAATATTTTATTTTATTGATTCAATAATTCTTTGCGTTGATATTTTATATTATTGTTGTTTCAATAATTATCAACGCATGATATCTCCATTATCGGATCAATAATTCATATTATTTGAATAATATTATTAGATAGCATTATTGGCAATGTCTACAAAGTTCTCATCGAGGAGAGGTTTGGTCACCTAATTGCGCCACCAAGAAGTAGAAGTCCTTATCTGAAAGCCCCCTCCTACATCTAGAACCTGTTGGTTGTTATTATTGTGATTATGTAATATTATTTGTGAATAATTAATTATTGATTTATATGATAATGAAATATTTATTTGATGTGGATATAAATGATGGGTTTATTTATGTGGTTATAAATGAAGGAATTAATGTTGAGGTATTTTATCGGATTGGAGGTATTAAAAGATCAAATCGGTGTTCTTATAGCTTTATTGTGTGAGTTATAATATTTAATCTAACCGTTGGATCGTTGTGATTTTTGGATATGTTATACATATAGAAGTTGAGTATATTTTCACAAATTTTGAACCGTTAAAAATGAACGAATGATTTTTTTATGAATTTTAAGAGGTGACTGATTCGGAAATTAGGTTTATAAATGATTTTGGTGGAAAATTTTAGAAATGGGTGGGCCCCACTTTTGATTGTTGGGGAAGATGGCTGATTTTTGGTGGGTGAAATAGTAGCAGGTAAAGCCATCAGGAAGCAGGTCAAGTCTACTTCGGCGTGCTAACATTTTCCTATAAATAGAGGGCTAAGTTAAATTGAAAATCACACCGAATTCATAAGTTTTCTCTCTTTTCTCTCTAGATTATCGAGTGTATTTTGTGAGTATTTAGATACTTGGTGAGTTGCTATTCATCGTATGAAGTTTCCTTGACATCATATCATATCCGATATCCAAATGTAAGTCTTTCTTTTTGAGGTAAGGGATAGTCACGAATTTTAAGGGTTGTTATGTTTTTCAGTTACGTAATTTTTCAGACCTTCAAAAATTCTGGAAAAAATTGAAATGATAATTTGATGAGTTTTATTGATTGTGTCCAAAATGGCAATTTTTGGATGTATAGATTAAGAGTTATGAATTTTACGGAAAAAAACTATTTTAAAAGAAAACCCTTATAACTTCTTGTGGTTAACTCCAAAATTGGTGAAATTTTTATTGGGAGTACATGTATATGATAGAAGTATACTCTGTAAATTTTAGAATATTTGGATAAAAGTACAATTTTTGATAAATGTCTAAATATTCGACGGTTTTGGCCATATAAAAAATAGTAAATGAATTTTAAAAATTCTGAGAAAAATATATGTTTAATATGGAACTATATTTTGCTAAATCCCAGAAAAGAAAATTTATTTGTATTGATTTGGTATTTTTCATGAAAATAGACTAGTTATGAGTAAATGAATTAAATATGTTATGTGAAGTAAGAAAATTGAAAAATAGGATTTTATGACTTGAGAATCCTATATGAGGTATATCAGATTTTTTGATGAGGGTTTTGGTTATTGGTGATGAAATCTTATGAGTTTGAAATTTTAGGATGATTAAATGCATTATTTAGTAAAGTGTAAACAATTAAAATAAATTGTTTATAAGTTTAAGAAATGTTATTTCAATATCATTATCTTTAGAAATATTGGTATGGATTTTATTGTGGAATTTCTACCTTTTTGTGTCGAGTTTACTATTCATGAGTTACTATTCACGAGTTACTATTCATGAGTTATTATTCGCGAAGTTACTATTCATGGGTTACTATTCACGAGTTACTATTCATGACAAAATTGGTTTCTTTTTCTAACCAAATTATAGTTGATTTATGAATATTACTCTTGAGATTAAATCTAGATATTTTGATTATATTGATTTTACTATTATATATAACATTTTTATAACCCTAATGATGATATTTCTCTTTGACTTGAGTGTAAAGATGGGTAGATTTTTGGTATGATCATGACTATGGGTTCTCTTTGGCCGATGGTGCAAAGTTGAATTGTTGATGGTATGATCATGACCATTGAATTTATAATTGAATATCTTTAGCTTAAGTGCAAAGGTGAAATGATCAACATGGTTATAATTATTGTTTATATAAATTCAAATGATTATATATTTCTTTGAGATATTAATATATTTGGCTCGTGGTCTGCAAATATGAATCATTGATGAATATATTTGGCACATGGTGCAAATATGAATCGTTGATGAATATATTTGGCATGTGGTGCAAATATGAATCGTGTTGAGGAATATCTTTGGCTTTTGAGTGCAAAGATGAATTGTTGATGAATATCTTTGGCCCGTAGTGCAAAGATGGTCTGTTGATGAATATCTGTGGCCGTAGTGCAAAGATGAAATTGTTAGTATGATTATAAACAAGAACTGCGATTTGGTATAACCATGATCTTTGATGTTTCAGGTAAAGACATGTGATGAAAATTATCTTCGTCCTGGATGCGAAGAGGAATTTAGAATTACAATTATGATTATGAGTTATTCATATAATTGTGGAAAAGAATTGTTGATTGATGTTACAGGGATAAAATATTGTTGGTGGACTTTTAACATGAAGAAGATTATGGACTTTATGGTCTATTTGACTCTTCTAATGGATTGCTCGTTCTGCTGCAACTATGGTAGAAGTTTTTATCATCTACTGTGACGCCCCCAAAATAGGTATACATCACCCATTCTAAGTTGTTAATACATGGTACAGAAACAACTACAACTTTATTATTACAACAGTAAAACTGTGAGTTTGAATACAAATATTATCTTCTAGACAATATCTATACTCAAATAAATCCTCATCACATTTATTATTACATTATTTTACAAAAATGGTGAGGACTACTAAACAACTCTCTCTAGAACCTTCATTCCATACCCCACTCATACTCTTTTATATTCTCGCCTCACGAGAAGAAAAATGGAACAAAAAGGAAAATGATGAGCTCAACTAGCCCAAGAAAGAATATTATGACTAAGATAATATACAACAAATTATCATTAGTCTTCAACAGGAAAAAATCTAATAGAATACAATAGACAACAAGTTTTAAATCAATATTCATAGAATTAAAATTAAAATTCATTAGAAGAGTTAAGTAGAGAATGCAAACTACTATCTTCTGTATGTATGAATTTAAAAGTTCATCGCTATCTTTTATCCCCCGTAACATCAATATATATCCGAATCAAATATTCATCTTTGCACTACAAAGCCAAAGATATTCATCATTAGTCATGTTCATCTAAACACTGCTTCATCTTTTGCACTACGGGCCAAAGATATTCATCGAAATCATTCATCTTTGCACTACATGCCAAAGATATTCAATAATATCATCATTTAAGACTGAGGATAATGAAAAATATTTTTAAAGAAACGAATCCAGTGAAACAAAATGACAAGGATTAAGGATTAAGGATTCGTACTTTGTTTTATCCATACATCAAAAATAATCATAGTGGTGTAAAATACAAGAATGATCAAAACATGGATACAATCAAAGCTAGTATCCACAATAGATATTTTAGACGAAAAGGGAAATTTTTTATTTTTCGATGAATAGTGTAAGTATTCGTGAATAGTGTCATATCGTGAATAATGTAATAGTATCGTGAATAGTAACTCCGACACCAAAAGTTCTAAATTTGATAAAAACTCTAGATCAACATTTCAAAGATAATGATATTGAAGAAATAATATCATTACGAAAAAAAAATATCCCTTACCTCGAAAGATCGGTACTTACAATTTGAAACACGAGATATAGGCTATGACTTGAACTTGCAATATAGCAATTCTCAAAATATACTCAAAATACTCACAAGAATACGCCGATAATATAGAGAGAAAAACTTCGATTTAAATTGTGATTTTCAATTCTAACCTAAGCACCCTATTTATAGGAAAAATGCTTAGAACACCAAAGTAGAAAATTTATTAAATATTATTATATTTTCCAAAATCTCATACGCACACTTCTTCCAACTGATTTCACCTCTATCACATGTTACATAAGGGCCACAAAATGAAAAACACGTTTTGTAATTAAAAATATTTTAAACTTCCAAAATCAATTATTTGAACTTGAAACTTCAATAATTCACAATAAATAGTCCTTTTATCGGAAAATTCAATCTCACCACTTTTTATAGGAAATTCCATTATCTACAACTTTTAGGAAGGAAGTTTTTCCAAATTCCAAATGAAATTTGACCGAAATCCACAAACGGGAGATTTTACAAATATATAATCAAATTTCGGTCGAGAAATGGGTCTCTGACACACAAAAAATCTGCTTTTAATATTTATTACAACAAAATACTCTTTTTCCTCATACTCATATATCCCACATTCATTGTAAAAATATCACCATTATTATATTATTAAAATATAATAATATATTTAAATAAATTATTTTATCGAGAAAAAGATAAAATTTCAATTTTCAACAATTGTCACTTTAAAATTTTCTCCATCTATATCCACATAAAATCAATATTTTACTCATCATATAAATCAATAATTAATTATTCACAAATAATATTATGAGAATCACAATCTTTTGTGACTAGTAGTTCCGGGAAAGAGGGGCTTTCCAATAAGGATATCTCCTTCTTGGGCGCAGCCGATTAGGTGACCAAACCTCTCCTTAGACGAACTTTCTAGACATTTCCAATAATGTTATCCAATAATATTATTCGGATAATATGAATTATTGCTCTAGATAATGAAAAATACTTGTGTAATGACAATTATTGAAACAACACAATATAAAATATCAACGCAAAGAATTATTAAATCAATAAAATAAAATACTTTGAGCGATAATTATCAGAACCATTATTGAGTAGTGCCTTTTACGTAAGAATCAATAATTGGTGCAATCTGGTGTCTTCTTGTGTTTTAACCAATCGAGTATTTTAACAAGATATTAATTCGTAATAACTACGCCTGTTATTTTTAAACAACTTATATTTGTCGTTTTCTTCATCCAATCGCTTTCAGTTATGGGGCCCACAAAAAGATCAAGGTAAAATGCGAATATTCCCGACAAAGAGAATATTCCACGACCAAACGAATATTCCCCGACAACAATGAATATTTTATAACCACTTGCTTATTTTGAAATATTTGCGTATTTTACCCATAAATATCAACATTAATCAAATCAACCCTTACTATTTCAAAATAATTAATAGAGAAAATTAAATTTCATTAATAATAAGTTGGGGTCTTACAACCTCCCCTCCTTATGAAATTTCGTCCTCGAAATTGACGTACGTACTTGGTGTTTCGAAAAGATGAGAATACCTCGCTTTCATTTCCGTTTCCAACTCCCAAGTCATTTCTTCAATAGCATGGTTTCTCCACAAAACTTTAACTTGTGGTATAACCTCGGTACATAGGACATGTTCTTTCCTATCCAAGATCTTGACAAGTACCTCCTCGTACGTTAAGTCTTCGGCTATCTCGTCCGGTTCTAACTCAATGACGTGGTTCGGGTCGTCCACATATTTACGTAACATCGATACGTGAAAAACGTTATGAACACGCATCATACTTGGCGGTAAAAGCGAGTCTATAGGCCACGCGGTTCTATTCGATCGAGAATTTCAAATGGATTAATAAATCGAAGGTTCGAGCTTTCCTCACCTCACCGATTCTCGCTTTTGAAATAACAACTTCTTGCACCTCCTTCTTCAAATTCATCAGCTCCGTTGTGTAGCTTGAACAACTTTAACTTTATCGATTAAAGTCGATTATACTCGTATATCATCACGTGGGTACCTAGAGTTTTCATCTCCATCTCTATTATTTGTAAATTATACGAAATGAATTTTGACAATATCGTACTCGTACTTGTATACGATCTTCTACTCAACACGTCAGCTACCATGTTCGCTTTTCCAGGATGGCATGGTCAGAACATGTGCTGAAATGAGTCTCCTCTTGAGTTCTTCGAAGCTCTTCCCACATTCCTTGCTCCATTCGAATTTTGTATCTTTACGAGTCAGCTGCGTTAATGGAATAGCGATTCGAGAATATCCTTCAATGAATCTCCGATAATAACCAACTAAGCCTAGAAAGCTACGTATTTCGAGTATCGACTTAGGTTGTTCTCAACTGTGACTCATATCCCAACCTTGGATAACACGTTACCATGACACCTATCAGTTTACTATCGCATGAATATGGTGTCCCTTACGGAGAGTCTGGCTTCGGTGCATTCCACAAAGTAAGTCACCAGATAAAGGCTCAGGTACTAAATTCTATAGTTGAATTTTTAACTCCTGAAGTTCAATAGGAGCCATTCGATATGAGATTTTAGAAATGAGTTTTGTCTGGGTTCAAAGTCGATACAAAATTTAATATCGAGCTTTGGGAGTAAACCAAGAAATTCTTCAGAAATACGTCGGGAAAAAATCAATAACAACAGAGAATATTATTCAAATCGGCGTGTCTTTATTCAAATCCATAACATGGACTAAGAAAACTTGACATCCGTAATAAACGAATGACTTCATGGCTTGATATAAAAATGTTTGACTACAATGGTTTGATTGCTTGAATTGAATAACGGAGTTGCTTAGGAATATGAAAACTAACAACCTTACGAAAGTAATCAATTTTGCATGATGAGTAGTTAATCTTAAAATCACATCAAAAGCAAATATCTCTATAGAAATAAGGTTAACGGTAATAATGTGATAGTGCCAACTGAATCAAGCAAGATTTCTAAACAACGGATGTAATGAATGTTTCTCCCAATCTGAGTCTCCATAAATAGGTCAAAGTCTAATTTCTCCGCAGTGAAGTTCAAACGTTGGCGCAAGCAAAGAGAGATAAAAGAATGGGTAGAACCCAGATCTATTAAGGTATAAACTTCGTAAGAATTTATAATTAACTAACCCGTGCTAACTTCGTTCGGGTTCCTCGCATTTTGACCGCTCACGACAAACGCTTTTCCAGGAACCGTTAACTTTGACTTTTCTGGGACAGCCTTTTGAGTCACCATCCCCACTGGGCTAGGTTTTATTTCTGCATAATCTCGAGTGATATGTCCTTCTTTTCCACAATTATAGCATACCTTAAACTGTTGTGGGCGGTTTGAGTGATATGTCCTCTTTCCGCATTTATAACATACGACCGGTGGTCTTTTTCTCCTCCTTGGAACCGGTTACTTCTTGGCGGACGTCTTCACATGGTCGTTGTTGAATCTCCTCTTTTAAAATCTCCTCCCGACTCGCTTCTTCTATTTGCATGGCCACGATTACCACCGTAGTGGTTACCGCTTTGTCCGTATTCTTCTTTCTCCGTTTGGTTATCGTTATTACGATGACCGCTATCTTGATATGATCCTCGGTTATGGTCCTCGGTTGAACGTACTTTCGTTATCTCGCTTCTAACAATGAGCCTGTTGACAACATCCGAATAGAGAAAATTTATCGAAATGAGATATTTGGCGTATCTTTGGGTTTCAAACCTCTCGAAACATCCGCGTCATCGTTCCTCATTCTCCACCAAATGAGAGGCAAACTGGATAACTCCGCGAACTTTGCCTCGTCTTTGACACACCGCCATGTTATTCTCGCTCCCATCTAATAAACTCCACTTCCTTCATATAGCGAATACTTTCGGGAAGTACTTGTCATTGAACTATTTCAAACGTCTCCCATGACATCTTGAGTGCAATTTGGATCGTCGACGCCGCTTCACGATTCCCACCGATGAATCGCCTCACATTCTAACATAAAAGTAGCGAATGGAACTTTCTGTTCCTCCGTGCATCCCAAGACATCGAATATCTTGGTAATTTGTTTGACCCACGTCTCCGCCTTAATCGAATCCGGCTTTCCCCAGAATTCTGGTGGTCCTAACTCTTTGAACTACTTGGCCGTGACAAACCGTACGTTGTTATCATTTCCACCGGTATTTTGTGCACGAGTCTCCTTCGTTTGATTTTACATGAACTGCAAAAAGCTCATAAACATCCCGTCGTTCATCGTCTGCTCAGTGGTGTTGTTTACAGGAGGAATATTGCCTTCCTGTTGCACGTTCCCCTGGGTGGTGATTAAAGGTGTTTCCACGGTCTCATTAACTCCACCGTTAATATTCTCAGCTGCCATTCTTAAATACTGTCATAAAACAAGGGTTAATTAAGGAAATCAATATATCACATAATATCCCTATATACTAACCAACTACTAAAAATAAGCTTAGGTAGGACACACTAGCGAAGGATTTACTCTCTCCTCCCTCCTAGTTCTATTCCCCAGATCTCCGCCAGGAGATCATATCCCTAAGCTCGATACCAACCGTGACTCCCCAAATAGGTATACATCACCCATTCGAGTTGTCAATACATGGTACGTAAACAAACAACTACAACTTTATTATTACAACAAGAAAAAGCGTGAGTTTGAATACAAATATTATCTTCTGACAATATCTATACTCAAATAAATCCTCATCACATTTATTAATACATTATTTTACAAAATGGTGAGGACTACTAAACAACTCTCTCTAGAACCTTCATTCCATACCCCGACTCATACTCGCTATATTCTCGCCTCCTGAGAAGAAAAATGGAACAAAAAGGAAAAGAGTGAGCTCAACTAGCCTAGTAAAGAATATTATGACTAAGATAATATACAACAAATTATCATTAGTCTTCAACAGGGAAAAAATCTAATAGAATACAATAGACAACAAGTTTTAAATCAATATTTGCAGCGGAAATAATAATTCATTAGAAGAGTTAAGTAGAGAATGCAAACTACTATCTTCTATGTATGAATTTAAAAGTTCATCGTCTATCTTTTATCCCTGTAACATCAATATATATCTGGAATTAAATATTCATCTTTGCACTACAGGCCAAAGATATTCATCAGTTGGTCATGTTCATCTAAACACCTGTTCATCTTTGCACTACGGGCCAAAGATATTCATCAGAAATCATTCATCTTTGCACTACAGGCCAAAGATATTCAATAATATCATCATTTAAGACTGAGGATGATGAAAAATATTTTTAAAGAAACGAATCCAGTTAAACAAAATGACAAGGATTAAGGATTCGTACTTTGTTTTATCCATACCTCAAAAATAATCATAGTGGTGTAAAATTCAAGAATGATCAAAACACGGATACAATCAAAGCTAGTATCCACAATAGATATTTTAGATGAAAAGGGAAAATTTTTATTTTTTGATGAATAGTGTAGTATATGTGAATAGTAACTCAGACACCAAAAGTTCCAAATTTGATAAAACTTCAGATCAATATTTCAAGATAATGATATTGAAGAAATAATATCATTACGGAAAAAAAATATCCCTTACCTCGAAAGATCGGTATTCTAAGCTGAAACACCTTGGATCACAAAGCTATGACTTGAACTTGCAAGATAGCAAATACTCAAAATATACTCAAAATACTCATAAGAATACGCCGATACTATAGAGAGAAAAACTTGAGCTTAAAAGTGTGATTTTCAATTCTAACCCAAGCACCCTATTTATAGGAAAATGCTTAGAACACCAAAGTAGAAAATTTATTAAATATTATTATATTTTTCCAAAATCTCATACACGCACACTTCTTCCAACTGATTTGACCTCTATCACATGTTACATAAGGGCCACAAAATGAAAAACACGTTTTTGTAATTAAAAATATTTTAAACTTCCAAAAATCAATTATTTCGGAGCTTCAGAACTTCAATAATTCACAATAAATAGTCCTTTTATCAGAAAATTCGAATCTCGCCATTTTTTATAGGAAATTCCATTATCCACAACTTTGCAGAAGGAAGTTTTTCCAAATTCCAAACAGAAATTGACCAAAATCCACAAACGGGAGATTTTACAAGCTATAATCAAATTTCAGTCAAGAAATGGGTCTACCGACACACAAAATCTGTTTTTAATATTTATTGCAACAAAAATACTCTTTTTCCTCATATACTCATATATCTCACATTCATTGTAAAAATATCACTATTATTATATTATTAAAATATAATAATATATTTAAATGAATTATTTTATCAGAAAAAGATAAAATTTTAATTTTCAACAATTGTCACTTTAAAAATTTTCTCCATCTATATCCACATAAAATCAATATTTTCCTCATCATATAAATCAATAATTAATTATTCACAAATAATATTACAGAATCACAAGATCTTGGCAACTAAGTAGTTCCTCAGAAAGAGGGCTTTCGATAAGGATATCTCTCTTACTTGGCGCCTTGATTAGGTGACCAAACCTCTCCTTAGATGTAACTTTCTAGACATTTCCAATAATGTTATCCAATAATATTATTCAGATAATATGAATTATTGTCTCGATAATGAAAAATCTTGTGTAATGACAATTATTGAAACAACAACAATATAAAATATCAACGCAAAATTATTAAATCAATAAAATAAAATATTTGAGCGATAATTATCGTAACCATTATTGAGTAGTGCCTTCTTACGTAAGAATCAATAATTGGTGCAATACTGTGTGCTACTGTGTTTTAACCACCAAGTATTTTAACAGTATTAACGGTAATAACTACGCCGTTATTTTTAAACAACTTATATTTGTCGTTTTCTTCATCCAATCGCTTTTCATTATGGGGCCCACAAAGATCATTGCTATGTCGAATTTAATATTCCCCAACAATGAAGAATATTCCACGACCAAATGAATATTCCCCGACAACAATGAATATTTTATAACCACTTGCTTATTTTGAAATATTTGCTTATTTTACCCATAACTATCCACATTAATCAAATCAACCTTACTATTTCAAAATAATAAACAGAGAAAATTAAATTTCATTAATAATAAGTTGGGGTCTTACATCTACCATATGTTCTAAATCTCTGATTTATTATTGATGAAGGCTACTGATAATTTAATTATCTTTAGTCATGATATTCTTTCTTGAAGCTAGTTGTACTTTCACCCTTTTGCTTCACAATTCCTTCGGTATAATAAGAGTGTAGTTTAAATTTGAGCGGGTAATCGGGAAATATAACGGTGGTCATCATTTAGTAGTTATATTTGGTGAATCATATAGGGTGAAGCGAACCCAACGTTGGAAGGGTGTTTTGCCACTATCATATAAGATGTCTAAAGATATACAACCTCGTGTCATCATAAGACAGGGTTGTGCACATCCACTTGCTGAGTATATTTACGAGCACTACCTATATAATCTTGGTGTTTGTTTGAAGTATAATTCACGATTAGAGACAGTGGAGATAATGATATGTCAAGAGAAGACTCACCATTGGAAAGAATATGATAGTAATCTTCTTGTTTTTCTTTGGGGTCTATTAGGTCAACCAAGGATAATTCTGTGGACATATGATATATATCATAACCTGGAAGCATGGCCTCCCATGTACGAAGGTTTCCTTGAGCACTTCCCAAAGATTTTAATTTCTAAAATAGGTTTTGACTATACCTTTATGTAGGTATCATTTGTGAGGTCTTTGTCCCACTGATGGGACATTTATCACATTACGGTTGGGACACGAGTCACAGTTGGTATATATTTGTATCCAAACTCACAGCATATGTGTTGTTGTATTTTGTACGATAATTGTTGTAATAAAGTTGTAGTTATTTTCCGTACCATGTATTTGACGACTCAGAATAGGTTGGGTGAAATGGACCTATTTTGGGGTCGTCACAACCTAAGCCTCCACCCCCACCTACACCTCCTCCAGCACCTCCCCCAAATCCTCACCTCCAAGTCCGCCGCCACCCCCACCACCAAGACCTCCACCACGCCCACCTCCACTACCAAGACCTCCACCATGCCCACGTCCAAATCCACCACGACCACCGCAGCCTCTGTGGCCACCAAATTGACAATCATCATCACACCATGGAGAATATATTGATCCACATTCACACCTTCAGTTTTTTTATATTGCAGTGGGTTTAAAAGGTAACTAATTCAGTTTTATTAAGTTACCAATTATTTTGAATGTGATGCCGTTGGTAGCCAAAACTTCATGCAGTTGGTTGTCAAACTTTTAGATCAAGGTAACCAATTCATATTGTAGGTGTGGAGGTAGATTGGTTACCTTGGTATAAAGGTTTAGTTACCTTTATACCAAGGTTTGGTTACCTTTTTAAGAAGGTTTGGTTATCAACATTATATTACACATCACTCTCTTATCTCTCTCTTTCCTATACAGTGTTCTTATTTTCTTTTGGACATGAAATTGGGTCTCATCGGCGAAGGGGATGAGGAAGATGACCGGCGAAGAGGAGGAAGAAGATGACATTGCCAAACTTTGATTATTTGAATTTGAATTATTATTTTTGAATTTGAATTTATTTTTGTTGTTAGATCCAAGATATTTGAATTTAAATTATTAATTATGGCAGTTATTTCTCCTTGATTTTAGGTTTCCTTATTATTATGAATTGAATCCTATACTAATTCCCTAAATTAAGGAATCCTAATTGCACTAATATTGTAAATAAATATGGGAAAATATATTATTTTTGTAATTATTTTTTGATTCACTAATGGTATAATTACTTTCTAATTGTTGTATATTTCTATAAAGAACCCTTCATTTTTTCCTTGGATAGAAGGAAAGTACAGAGTAGGAGGGCTACTGGGATAGATTCAAAGTGATGTTGGTCCTAAAGGATAAAGCCCAATACATCTGTTTCCTAGAGAATGACTTTCGAAAAATAAAACTTATGATCGATCGCTAAACTAATTTATATAGAAATAATTTACCAAAATAATTCTCAAACAAAAAACCTTGCTATTGAATGTATACCAAAAATATTTTATTATTGTATATGATATTATTATACGTTTATATTGTACTTTCATAATATATTATATAAATATTACTAAATATCCTTATTATTCTTACTCAACTAAATTTACAATATTTTTTCTTTCTTTCTTTCTTTCTTTCTTTCTTTCTTCATTAAATAAACAAATAAGATAAGGATTAACGACAATCTTTGATAAACAATAGTATGTAATTTTGATTTGCAAATTATAATTAGTTATACTTTATATATATACGACCTAGTCATATTTTATCCTTAAGGTTTGATGATGTATTATTCGTATACTAAATTATTTTATGGCATTTCAGGTATCTGATGATAAGGAACATTTATTGGATTGAAGAGTTTTTTTTTACTAGGAAAACAAAATGTAAGGTCAATTGCATAATAATTGATTTTTCATTTAAAGGCTCTAGGACATGTTATTTGCATTTTTGTTATATGTCTTAAATGATAAATGATGAATAAGGTTTTTCCAAAAATAAAATAAGATCAGATTAATATATATCATCAAGTACAAAATGGGATTGATATTTTATTTGATATATATTACATGTGTATATTATATGTATTAGTCTGTGGGTTATATCCTGAAATCAGTAGAGAGCATACACATGGACAAATATGTATTATGCATGCTTAGAAAATCTAATGGACATCCGTGTAAAATATTGAGTATATGTATAAGTGTTTCACTTGTGCATGCCAGCTATACACCTTTGAAATATGATATGTGCATGGTTTACAAGGATAATGATTATAGAGTGTTGGGAATCTAATGCCTTGAATGTTGGAAGTCTAAAAAGTTAAATGTCTCACGTTAGTGTCCTTTTTGATGTCACACGCCACTTGATATATAGAGAGATAAAGTCAAAGCTGTTTTTGAAAGTGGGTTATCTGTTAAAGGGTTGTTTATATTTATCTCAATCACTAAACAAAAGCTTGATTTGTTATTTGGATAAATATTACCTTTGTTGTTGGATTTATATACCGTTTGAATATTTGATAATATCAGAACATATCTTTATATAACGGTAATAAATTGAGCTATATAAATTAAGTTTATTGTTTGGAATTGACACAACTCACGAATTTAACATTGCACTAATTACTTATATATATCGAGTTACTTTATTCTATTTGTGCAAACCGTTGAGCAGCTAAGCAATTTATTTCTGATATTTTATAGCTGGTATTTTCGGTAAGATTTAATTATTTAATATTTCTGTGCTAATTGATCATTACATATAGTTGAGCCTTTAATTGTTAAATTGATTATTCTTGCATTGATCATAGACCTCTATATTTGTATTGAATTTTCTGTTTTAGACTAAGTGTAGTCGAAAAGTGTTAATCCTAGTGGATTAGAGAAAAGGGTTATAAACAGGTTCAAGGAAGCAAAGGTGCTTGAAGAGTGCATAGGTGCACAAGGAGCAAGAGTGCTCAAGAGAAATTAATTGTTATTAATTTTATTGTAAGAATCTGTTTTGTAATCAGTGTTTATTTATAAATAAATAAATAAAGTGAGTCTCCAATACTAGTTGGTATTGGACGTGGACTAGGCTATTATTATAGAGGGTAATAGCTGAACCACGTAAAAATTATTTGTGTTGATTTTATTACTTGCATTACTCACGTAGGCTATTTAATTATCTTAATAATTAAAATTTGAATATTTGTATTATATTAAGATAATTCTTTAAACACCAAGTATTTCATTTAAATTATAAATTCAGTAGGATATTTAGTCATTTCAATAGACTAAATTAATTCAGCAAACTGAATTAATAAATATAGTAGCTTGAATTAAATAGCTTAATCTAAAGTTTAAAATTGGTCATAGATTGCTCCCATACTTATTCAACCCTCCTTTCTAAGTGTGCCTAGTTAAATTTCATTTGGTATCAAAGCTTGGCTCTACTTATCTTGGTCTTAAAGGTGACTTGTAGGGAAATATTCTGACATGGAACGGTTCGGGAACAACAATCAAGAAGGTCAATCGACCAATAGACCTCCTTTGCTGTTTGGAACAGAAAATTACAACTTCTGGAAATTCTGAATGACGATCTATCTTAAAAGAGATCCTTGGGAATGGTGGGTTGTGGAGAACGGACCAGTTGTTCCACGAAGAGATGATGGGACACCAAAGATTCTGCTAGAAATGGATTCAACCGAAATCTACATGGTCTCATATGATTCAAAGGCTATGAACACACTTCTCAGCGGCATGGTACAATCCGAGATAGATAAAGTCTCTTCATGAAACACTGCCAAAGAGATGTGGGATACTTTAGTGGTAAGTCATGAAGGTACTTCAAAAGTACGAGAAGTCAAGCTAAGCATGCTTATGCACGATTATGAAATGTTCAAGCTCGAAAAAGACGAAACCATCAAGCTAGCTCAAGCAAGATTTCTAGTCCTTATAAACTCCTTGAAATTGCTGGACAAGACTATTCCTTAAAGTGAGATCAACCAGAAAGTTGCTTCTTTGCTATGCCCAAAAGGTTTGCTTTAAAATCACTACTTTCTTGAGATTCTCACATTATTTCTTCCATGGATACTTTACCTTTGTTTGGTGAATTAGAAGAATATGAACATCAGTTAAAGAGATATGATGATGAGGTGGAAACTCCTCGAAGAAAGGTTTTAGCTCTTATTACAGATAATGAGGAGGAACTTGATGATAACTCCGATGAAGAAATAGCAATGATGTCAAGGAAACTCAAGGGGTTACTATAAAGGAAGAACAAGAGAAGAAACACTTTCAATTCAAATAAATTCAAAGAAAAGAAAACTGAAGAGACGTGCTTCGAATGTGGACGTCCTGGTCACTTCAAGAAAGTCTGTTTTCAATTAAAGAATAAAGGGAAGACAAACTTCAAAGACAACAAGAAGAACAAAGTCTTTATTACTTGGAGTGATGAAGAATCCAAGTAGAGATCGATCTTAAAGATGAGATAAAGACAAGTATGCTTCATGGGAATTAAAGGTGAATCTAATCAGGTATCTCTTAATGAACTAAACTCTTTAGAACAAGAAAATAAGAAATTAAGAGAAAAGAATGCAAGCTTAAAATGATTAGTTAGTACACTAATGGATGAAGTAGATTCACTCATAAATGAAAAGAAAGATATTGAAAAGGAATCTACATATAAAGAAGAAAAGGTTTTGATTGCAAAAATTGATTATTTAGACAATTATAATAAAATGCTTTTCAATAAGGTAAAATTTTTAAATAATGAAGTCCAAAAATTGACTAATGAGCTAAAAATGAGAGATGTGTGTATTGATTCATTTAGTGATAAATCTCCTGTTAAAACGTTTCCTAATAATGAACTTCAAAAAAAAATAGACTCACTAAAATCATCTCTTGCTAAATTTGTTCAATGTGAAGAAAATCTAAATTTCATATTAGGTAAACAAAGACCTAGTTTTGAAAGACAAGGAATTGGTTTTAATTCTATGCATAAAAAGAGTAATATAAAAATGTTAAAATCAAAATCACGTTTTAGTTTAAATTATTGCTCTCCTTTCACAACTTGTAAACATTGTGGTATTAAAGGTCATTTAGATATAAATTATTTTAAGAAACGAAATAAGGTTAAAAAGGTATGGATTAAAAAGAGTGATTTAATTTCTACTAACATAAATGGACCCAAAAAGATATGGGTACCAAAAAGATGAATTATCTTTTCTTGACAGGTATGTTTAAAGACAAGAGTTCCATCTCAAAAATGGATTCTTGATAGCGGATGTTCTCGTCACATGACAGGTGATAAATCAAAATTCATGGAACTAGACATCAAGAAAAGAATGAACGGTCACGTTTGGAGATAATAGAACCTACGAAATAATCGGAAAAGGTAAAATTGGAAATGGCAAGGTAAGTATCAATAATGTTCACCTTGTTAACGGTCTTGAATTTAATTTAATAAGCATAAGTCAATTAATGGATAATGGTCATCAAGTTAATTTTGAAAAAGATAAATGCAAAATATTTCATGGTACTAACAATACTACTCTAGTTGTACAAAGAGAAGGAAATATATATACTATTGATTTTGAGCAATAGGATGAAGAACTATGTCTTACTTCAGTACAAGATGAGACTTATCTATGGCATAAAAAGATGGGACATGTTCATATGGATCTAATCAAAAAGTTATCTGTAAGAAATCTTGTAAGAGGATTGCCAAAAATAAGATTTGAAAAGAAAGGAATATGCATTCCTTGCCAACTGGGAAAACAAGTAAGAACTTCTTTTACGGCAAAGAATATGGTATCAACCTCCTCTCACTTGCAATTACTTCATCTTGATTTATTTGGACCAGAAAGAAATTCTAGTATTAATGGTAAATTTTATGCATTTGTAATAGTTGATGATTTTTCTAGATATACATGGGTATTATTCTTAAGAACTAAGGATGAAGCATTTAAAGAGTTTGAAAGATTAATAAGAAAACTTGAAACAAAATATAGTTACAAACTCATTAGAATTAGAAGTGACCATGACACTGAATTTCAAAAAGATTTTATAACCTTTTGTGATCAAAGAGGTATTAGTCATGAATTCTCAGCACCAATGACTCCTCAACAAAACGGGGTGGTGGAAAGGAAGAATACGACTCTACAAGAGACAGCTAGAACTCTATTACAAGAAAGTAAGTTTCCAAAGAAATTTTAATAAGAAGCGATAAGTACATCTTGTTATGTTTTAAATAGAGTACTCATTCGTCCTATTATTTTGAAAACACCATATGAGCTTTTAAATAATAAAATTCCCAACTTAAGTTATTTCAAAATATTTGGTTCTAAATGTTTTATTTTAAATACAAGTGACAATTTGGGAAAATTTGATGCTAAGGAATATTTATTGACTATTCTCAAAATAGTAAGGCTTATCGCATTTTCAATATTAGAAAGTCATGTGTAGAAGAATCTGTTCATATCACTTTCAATGAAACTAACAATGATCTTCCAAAAGAAAGTGAAGATGATGCAGGAAATTTGGAGACAGTTAGAATTTCAGCACACCGAAACGAACAAAACAGGAGACCGAATGAATAGATTTAGTAAAATGAAATGAATGACCAGCATGAACGTGAACCTGAAGATTTTCAAGATGCTGAAGATGAGTCTAATGATCAAGAGGAAGTTATGCATAATATCCAAATGCCAAGAACAATTAGATACATCAAGAATCATCCTCCAGAAAATATTATTGGAGATATCAATAAAGGTATAACCACACGGAAAGGTTTACAAAATCACTGTGCATTCTCTATATTTTTGTCACAGGTTGAGCCAAAGAATGCAAAGGATGTAATACTTGATGAGAACTGGCTATTGGCAATGCAAGAAGAACTTCAACAATTTGAGAGATGCCAAGTGTGGGAACTTATGTCTCCTCCAAAAGATGTTTCCATCATTGGTACTAAATGGGTCTTCAAAAACAAGCTTGATGCGCACGGGACAATCATTCGTAACAAAGCAAGGTTGGTAGCTCAAGGATACAACCAACAGGAGGGGATCGACTATGAAGAAACTTATGCACCAGTAGCAAGGCTGGAATCAATCCGAATTCTGTTAGCTTTTGCTTGCTACAAAAAGTTTAAGCTTCATCAAATGGATGTAAAAAACGCGTTCCTTAATGGATACATCAATGAAGAAGTATATGTCAAACAGCTTCCTGGATTCAAGCACAAAAAGTATCCTAATCATGTGTATAAGCTAAAGAAAGCTCTTTATGGCTTGAAACAAGCTCCAAGGGCTTGGTACGAAAGATTGAGTAAATATCTCTTATCAAACGGGTTTCTTAGAGGTAAAATAGATTCTACATTGTTTATTAAGCATAAAAATATAGATATCATTATTGTTCAAATATATGTAGATGATATAATATTTGGTGCTACTAATGATTTTCTTTGTGAGTGGTTTTCCAAGTGCATGCATAAAGAATTTGACATGAGCTTAATGGGAGAGCTTAATTACTTCTTGGGACTACAAATCAAGCAAACAAAGGAAGGGATTTATATCCATCAAACCAAATACACAAAAGAATTACTCAAAAGATTTGGCTTTGAAGGATCTAACTCGAAAGGCACACCCATGAGCACATCAATAAAGCTCACCACTGATGAGAAAGGTATTGATGTAGATATAAAAAAATATCGAGGTATGATTGGATGCTTACTATACTTAACTGACTCTAGACCCGATATAATGTAAAGTGTTTGTCTATGTGCAAGATTTCAGGCTAAACCCAAAGAATCACACTTAAATGTTGTTAAAAGAATTTTGAAATATTTAAGTGGAACAATTAACTTAGGGTTATTTTATCCGATTTGCAATAACTTTGAACTAATAGGTTATTCAGATGCTGACTATGCAGGGTGTCAAATTGATAGAAAAATTACGAGTGGTGCTTGTACTTTCTTGGGACAAAGTCTCGTATCGTGGCATAGTAAAAAGCAAACCTCAAGGTCTCTTTTCAACTCTTGAGGGGAATACCGTCAGCAGGGAAGTTGTTGTTCTCGGATTTTATGGATGCGAGAAACTCTATGTGATTTTGATATATTATGTGATTGTGTGCCTATCTATTGTGATAATTCTAGTCTATAGATATATCTAAAAATCCCGTGTTACACTCATGTACAAAATACATTGAAGTGAGACATCATTTTTTATGTGATAATGTGTCAAAAGGTTTTATTAAATTAATTTTATTCCTACTGAAAATCAAATTGCAGATATTTTTACAAAACCATTAAGTGAAGATAGATTTTGCATGCTGCGAAGAGAACTTGGGATGTGTATCGGTTAAATCGGTTTAAATTTACATTATCGTTAATGTTATCCTAGTTTGCATGAAAATCTCATTAATTAATAAAATTAGGATAATTATGAGTTTTAAATTTTTTGCTACTCATCTACCGCCTTAATTCATGGATGCAATAATCAAGGAGTCTATCATTATTTTTTTTAAAACTGAAAAGACTGGTTGGAAAAGGGCTTCTCGGGAGACGTAAGTATGTGTGCATACATGCATTTGTTCAGTTCATCTCATAATGGGTTTTGAAAATTGAAAAGACAAGACGGCTGAGATTCTTGGAAGACGTAAGTATATGGGAGTGTTCGCATCAATCTTTTTAAATCTCGTTCATCTCTCCTCATCTTCTATACTTATCAATCCTTTCTAACTCTGGTTCTGTTTCAGTTTCTCTCTTTTCTTATACGTTTATACACTTTAAATTTACCTTCGAACATCATGAGAACTCGAACGCATAAGCAATCTGTAAGACCCCAACTTTTATAAATAAAAATAAATTTTCTATAAATATTATTTTTGAATATTATGTAGTAAATTTGATATAATGTTATAGTTGTGGGTAATATTTATAAATTTTGCAAAGTACGCAAGTTGTTATATAATATTCGATTGGTCGGGGAATATTCGTTTTAACAGGGAATATTCGTATAAATCAAGACAATCATTAGTGGACTCCTATTAACGGAATTATTGTCGGATTGAAAAAACGACAAAAATACTTTATAAAAATAACGGCGGAAGTTTTACCGTTAATCGTTGAAACACCCGTGTTAAAGTACAAGAATATCTGGCGTGGTTACATAGTAGCACACGGTGTATTGGTTATTGATCTTTACGTGAGAAGTCACTCGGTTTTGTTCAATTATTACTACAGAATTGTCTTGCATAGATCTCATATTATTTGATTCAATTATTGTCAATATTTTATATATTATTAAATCAATAATTGAGACGACAAGGTTATTAATATTATTATTTGCAATATTAACTATGTCTAGAAGTTCTATTAAGGAGAGATTTGGTCACCTAATTGCGCGCCAATAGGGAGAAATCCTTATTGGAAAGCCCCCTCTTTCCTGAAAACGACCTGATCGATTAAAATTGTGAATTATAATAGTGATGATAAATGTTGTTAAAAATATTGAGAAAATTTTTTATGAAGTATTTGATGTAAATTTTATTTATTTTATGAACCCCCATTTACCCATTTTCAAATAATCGGAAGGAAGTTATAATGTATATATATATATATGTGTGTATTATATATATATATATATATATATATATATATATATATATTTGACATGTATATATGTGTGCATGTAAGTCTCAAAAGGTGAAAGTATATGAATAAATGGTGCCGTGGAAATAAGGGATAAGGAAATGGGAGGGAGAAAATGTGGTGGTAGTGATGTTGAATTAATATTATATATATATATATATATATATATATATATAATTGTATAGCATGGGGGTGGGTGATGGTGGTCCTAGTAGATAAGTTTGGCAGGTTATGGATTGATTTTTCAAGCTTGAATATTATTGGCCAACTTTTTCCAATCATGCAGCATGGTTGACAACTTGTAAATTATGGTGCATTCTAATTGGTCAAGGCTTTTAAATTGGCATGTGTTCATTTTTTTCATTGGCCAACTCTTTGAAAAAGGATTACTGATGCGTTGGATCAGTGAAGATGTGATATTCGTCCGTGATTTCACTGAAACTCTAGAGAGAGAAACTATAGAGAGAAAGAAGAAAAGTATTCTGCTACTTCACTACTCCTATATCAAGTACTCTTCTTTTAAAAGTAAGTGGTATTATTTCTTTTGTATTCATGAAGAGAACTTCTGTTATTTTGTTCTTTATTATTCTATTGGAATAACCTGTATACGTGGGCTACCCTATACTTGGTGAAATTCTTACATTATTCAATTATTTATCATTCATTTGGAACATCCTGGCATGCATGCTTTTACGCATAACTTTTGTTCCGTTTCTTTATTATTACTCATTGGAACATCCTGCCTATGCTTTACGCTGACTGGTTCCATTATTTATCATTCTCATTGGAACATCCTGTGCGTGCGCTTACGTATGACCTGGTTCCGTTATTCATTATTCTGTTGGAATAACATGTCTGTGCGGTCTATCGCATGCCTGGTGATTTCTTTTGTTATTCCATTCTTTATTATACTCAAATGGTTAAAGTTTTGACTTCTATACTCCATGAAATTAGTGGAATATCCTTGATATTTGCGCTTCATCCAGTATCTTTTCATGGAAATATTCTTCTGAGTATTCTTGAATTTTACTCCACAAAGAAGTATCATGTTGACAATTTGGACGTTAATAATTCCTGGATAAATTAATTCTTGAACTTGTTTTATTAAATTCTTATATCATTGTCATCATCCTAATGTTTATATTATGTTGAAAGTCATCTGTGCCCTGTAGTGCATAGATGGACTTAGTATGATTATGACCAGGGACTATTCTGTGTAATCATGACCGTAATGTTACAAATGATGTGGAAAAAGTCCTCATTGGCCCGTAGTACATTGATGGACAGTTGTTGGCATGGTCATGACCATTGATGAATACACGAATACCCTTGGCCCGTAGTGCATGGATAATTTGTGGTCATGATACTAATGAATATCATTGGCCGTAGTGCAGGGATGATGTGAATTATTTATTAAGCTGAGTCTCAGCGATAAAAGTAATGAAAAACCTTTTAAATCATAGAAGATAGTAGATTTTATTCTCTACTTGACTCTTATAATGGATTGCTTTGTTAGCTTGCGCTTAAACTTGATGTTTGTTATATTTTATCAGTTTAACACTGTTGAAGGCTAATGATAATTTATTCTGCATTATCTTAGTCATAATATTTCTTACTGGGCTAGTTGAGCTCACCCCTTTTACTTTCATTGTTCTCTTCAGGAAATGAGAACGTAGCAGGGACTAGTCGGGGAACGGAGTGACGGTCCAGATGATAGCATTAGTAGTCCTCACTATTCTATGAAATAGTGTGATAATAAAAGTAATGAGGACCCCATTGAGTTTGTATACTGTCTAGAA
Source organism: Panax ginseng (assembly GCA_020205605.1). Taxonomy (NCBI): domain Eukaryota; kingdom Viridiplantae; phylum Streptophyta; class Magnoliopsida; order Apiales; family Araliaceae; genus Panax; species Panax ginseng. The sequence continues at coordinate 30,052,916 of CM035138.1, read as the reverse complement.
GACATAATTTGTATTAAAACTCACAGCTCATGTTGTATAATTAAGTTTTTATTTGTATTGTGTACCATGTATTTGGCGACTCAAGATGGGTGATGTATACTTATTTTGGGGACATCACAGTTGGTATCAAAACTTAGGGATATGATCCCTGGCTAAGATGTGACACTAGAACTAGGAGGGGAAAGACGGAGAATTCCTTCGCTAGTATAACCTACCTAAGTTTATTTGGTATTTAATTGGTCGGTCAGAGTATAGTGATAATATGTTACATGTCAATTAACCTTTGTTTTGTGGCAGTATCTGAAAATGACATCCGAGAATGTTGAGAATATCAATGGAGCACAGGAGACCGTTGAGTCACCACAAATCAACACCCAGGATAATGTGCATCAAGAAGGCAATGTTTAGGAGCTTTCTGCAATTCGTACAACATCAGGCAAGAGATACTCCAGTCCAAAATGCAGTTGGAAACACTGGCAACTCTCGAACGGTCACCGCTAAACAGTTCAAGGAGCTGGGACCACCGAAGTTTATTGGAGAACCAAAACCACTTAAGGCGAAGACGTGGATAAAACAGATCACCAAGATATTTGATGTCTTGGGATGCTCGAGGAGCAAGGTTCCTTTTGCCACCTTTTATGTTGCGAGGAGAGGCGGATTCATCGGTGGGAATCGATAAAGCATACTCAACTCCGCCAGACCAAGATGTCTTGGGAGAAGTTCCAAGAACTATTCAATGACAAGTACTTTCCCGAAAGTATTCGTCACATGAAAGAGGTAGAGTTCATTAAGTTAGAGCAGAACAATATGACCGTGTCGTAGTACGAAGCTAAGTTTGCCGAGTTGTCCCAGTTTGCGTCTCACTTGGTTAACAATGAGGAGAGAATGATGCGGATGTTTCTAAGAGGTTTAAAACCCGAGATACGTCAATATCTAATTTCTCATAAACTGTGTTTGTATTCAGATGTTGTAAATAGGGCTTAGTTATTGGAGCACGATAACGAGTCAACGCAACCAAGAGAAAGCAGCGGGCAAAATGATAATACCAGTGAAAGCAGTCATCGAAGCGGTGACAACAAGCGTGGAGGGAATCAACAGGCCAGAAATGGTAACCACTTCGGTGGTAATCAGGGCCAAAATAATAAGAATGGACATTTCAAGAAGAGGAGATTTAACAATGATGGAAAGACGTCAAAGACCAAAGACCCGTTGTTAAGGAATGAGAACGACCACCTATCATATGCTTCAAATGCGGAGGGAGGGACACATCGGTCAAAGCTGCGCGTGATGCTTGCATCTGAGCATGTTATAATTGTGGAAGAGAAGGTCACCTAGCCCAATTTTGTCATTCACCGAAGACAAGTTCAGCTAGGATGGAGGCACCAAAGGCCGTCCCAGAAAAGTCTAAGCCGGTAGTGCAAGGGAGAGCGTTTGTAGTGACCTCCCAGAAAGCAAGGAACCCGAACGAGGTCATCACGGATAAATTTATCATAAACTCTAGTGAAGTTTATACCTTATTTGATACCGGTTCTACCCATTCTTTTATTTCTCCTACTTGCGCTCAACGATTAAATTTGACTCCGGAGAAATTAGACTTTGACTTATCTGTGGAAACTCCGTTGGGAGAAACCTTCATTACATCCACTGTTTATAAGTCTTGTTTGGTTCAAATCAGTACCCTCACATTACCTGTCGATCTTATTTCATTAAAAATACTTGCATTTGATGTGATTTTAGGGATTGATTGGTTAACTACTCATCATGAAAAAATTGATTATTTTCTTAAGGTTGTTAGCTTTCATATTCCTAACCAACCTATTATGCAAATTCAAGCAACCAAACCATTAAAATCAATCACTGTCATCTCAAGCCATAAAGCTATTCGTTTATTAAAAAACGGATGTCAAGCTTTCTTAGCTCATGTCACGGATCTAAACAAAATACGTCAGTTTTGAATGATATTTCTATTGTTAATAAATTTTCCGACGTATTCCTCAAGAACTTCTGGCCTACCCCCAGGCGTGAAATTAAATTTTGTATCGACCTTGAACCCAGACACAAAACCCATTTCCAAAGCCCCATATCGAATGGCTCCTATTGAACTTCAGGAGTTAAAGACTCAATTGTAGAATTTGTTAGACATTGAATTTATTCGTCTTAGTACGTCTCCTTGGGGTGCTCCTGTTCTATTCGTGAAGAATAAAGATGGGAGTATGCGACTTTGTATTGATTATCTGGGAGTTGAATTATGTCACCATCAAAAATAGGTACCCATTGCCACGTATTGATGACTGTTTGACCCGGTTGCAAGGAGCCAAATTCTTTTCAAAGATTGATCTTCGTTCCGGATATCACCAATTGAAGATTAGAACCGATGACATTCCAAAGACGGCTTTCGAACTCGATGACGGCATTATGAATTCCTAGTCATGTCTTTTGGATTGACTAATGCTCTCTTTGCCTTCATGGATATGATGAACCGAGTATTCAAGAAATATTTGGATCACTTTGTGGTCGTCTTTATTGATGACATCCTTATTTATTCCAAAAGCCATGAAGATCATGATCAACACTTGAGGCTGATACTCCAAAAGCTTCGTGAATACAAGCTTTATACTAAGTTGAAGAAATACGAGTTCTGGCTTGAGGAAGTAGCATTCGTTGGGCACGTAGTATCAAGTCATGGAATATCTGTTGACCCGGCAAAAATTGAAGCAATTCAAAGCTGGGATCAACCTAAATCAGTGACCGAAGTACGTAACTTTCTCGGTTTAGCTGGTTATTATCGGAGATTCGTGGAAGGATTTTCTCGAATCGCTACTCCATTAACTAAGCTGACTCGAAAAGATACAAAGTTCGGTTGGAGTGAAGAATGTGAGAAGAGTTTTCAAGAACTCAAGAGGAGACTCATTTTATCACTTGTTCTGACAATACCATCTGGCTCGGAGGGATTCGTCATCTACAGTGATGCTTCGGGCAAAGAGTTGGGATGTGTTCTTATGCAACATGGGAAAGTCATTGCTTATGCCTCAAGAAAACTCAAAGAATATGAGAGAAATTATCCTACTCATGATCAAGAGTTGGCAGCTGTTATCTTCGCACTTAAAATCTGGAGGCATTACTTGTATGGGGAGAAAGTGGATATCTTTACGGATCATAAAAGCCTCAAATATTTCTTTACTCAAAAGGAATTCAACATGCGATAATGACGTTGGCTTGAACTATTGAAAGATTATGATCATACCATCCAATACCATCCTGGAAAAACGAACGTGGTAGCTGATGCATTGAGTAGAAGATCATATGCGCACGAAAAGCGATATTGTCAACGAAAGGCCCATTTTGTGTGACTTGCAAAGGATGGAGATAGAGTTAAAGAATCCAGAACCCATCGATGATGGCGAATATACGAGTAGAACCGACTTTTAATTGATAAAGTTAAAGTCGCTCAAGCTACGACACGGAGCTGATGCGTATGAGGAAGAAAGTGCAAGAAGGTGCTATCTGCCAAAGCAAGAATCGATGAAGAAGGAATACTTCGAGTCAACTCCAGACTTTGTGTTCCTAACGACCCTGATTTAAAGTATAAAATCATGATGGAGGCGCACAACACACCATTTGCAATCCATCTTGGGAGTACTAAAATGTATCATAATCTTCGACATACATTTTGGTGGGGCAATATGAAGAGAGAGATAGCGCTGTTTATCTCAAGGTTTCTAACGTGTCAACGAGTCAAGACGGAGCATCAAGTACCAAAAGGTCCATTGCAACCACTTAAAATTCCAGAATGGAAGTGGGAACACATTACCATGGATTTCGTTACTGGTCTTCCCAAGGTTTCTCAAGGCATAGATGCAATTTGGGTCATTGTTGATAGATTGACCAAGTCTGTTCACTTCTTACCTATACGAGAAACTTATACACTTGAACGTTTTGCTCGTATGTACATGAACGAGGTTGTAAGATTGCATGGTATGCCAGTATCCATAGTTTCTGATCGAGACCCAAGATTCACTTCAAGATTTTGGGTTAGTTTACAAAAAGCTATGGGCACGGATTTACGATTTAGCTCGGCATATCATCATCAGACGGACGGGCAGTCAGAGAGGACGATTCAAACTCTTTAAGATCTATTAAGACTCTGTGTCCTTGACTTCAAGGAAAGTTGGGACAAGTTCTTACCATTGGTGGAGTTTTCCTACAACAACAGTTATCAAACAAGTATTGGCATGGATCCATTTGAGGCGTTGTATGGAAGAAAGTGTCGTTCTCCAGTATGATGGGATGAGGTGGGTGAAGCAACGTTATTGGGACCGGAGTTGGTACGTATGACTACGGAAAAGATTTAAACGATCCGACAACGTATAAAAATCTCAAAAGATCGACAAAAGAGTTATGCTGATCTTCATCGAAAGGACGTGGAATTCAATATAGGAGATCGTGCGTTGTTACGTGTTGCTCCATGGAAAGGAGTTACTGTGACGCCCATAAAATAGGTATACAACACCCATTCTGAGTCGTCAAAATACATGGTACAGAAACAACTACAACTTTATTAATACAACATAAAAACTGTGAGTTTAAATACAACTATTGTCATCTAGACATTATCCACACTCAAATAAGTCCTCATTACAATTATTAATACACTATTTTTACAGAATAGTGAGGACTACTAGAACCACTTCTAGAACCATCATTCCACACCCCGACTAGTACTCGCTACATTCTCGCCTCCTGAGAAGAAAAATGGAACAACAAGGAAAAGGGTGAGCTCAACTAGCCCAGTAAAGAACATTATGACCAAGATAATATAGAACAAATTATCGTTAGTCTTCAACAGGGAAAAATCTAATAGAATACAATAGACAACAAGTTTTAAATCAATATTCGCAATGAAAACAATAATTATTCATAAGAAAGTTACGTAGAGAATGAAATCTACTATTATCTATGAATTTAAAAGTCCATCATCAATATTTTATCCTCAGAACATAAATCAATATATATCTGAATCAAATATTCATCTTTTGCACTTCTGAGCCAAAGATATTCACCAATTGGTCATGTTCATCTAAACACTGCTCATCTTTGCACTACGGGCCAAAGATATTCATCGAAAATCATTAATCTTTGCACTTCTGAGCCAAAGATATTCAAGAAATATCATCATTTAGGACCGAGGATGATGAAACATATTTTAAAGGAAACGAATCCAGTGACACAAAATAACAAATATTAAGGATTCGTATTTCAGCTATTCCATGTCCAAAAATACCTCATAAATAATTATAGTGGAGTAAAATTCAAGAATGATCAAAATATGGATACAATCAAAGCTAGTATCAATAATAGATATTTTGGACAAAAAACAAAAATTTAATTTTTTATGAATAATGTATCGATTAAGTGAATTGTGCCGTATCGTGAATAAGAACTCAGACACCAAAAGATAGAAATTCCACAAGAAAATCATCATACTTCATGAATAGTACTCGTGAATAGTAACTCATGAATAGTAACCCCAACATGAAAAAGTTCCAAATTTGATAAAAAGTTCCAACCAATATTTCAGCATAATGATATTGAAGAAATAATATCACTTACGAAGAAAATAACATCCCTTACCTCGAAAGAATTGTACTTCTAGTTGAAACACCGGATATAGGCTATGACTTGAACTTGAACCGTATAGCAACACTCAAAGTATTAAAATACTCACAAGAATACACTCAATATATCGAGAGAAAAAGAGAGAAAACTTCAGTTTCTGGTGTGATTTTCAATTCTAACCTAAGCACCATATTTATAGGAAAATGCTTAGAACACCAAAGCAGAAAATTTAATAAAATATTAATATATTTATATAAATTTTCCTTAGCCCACTTTTTTGGTCTAGACATCAGCCACCAACCCACCAAAATCACAAAAAACGTTTTTGTTAAAATAAATATTTAAAACTTCCAAAAATCAATTATTTCGGAACTTCGGAACTTCAATAATTCATACTAAATAGCCCTTTTATCAGAAAAATTCAAGCCTCATGTCCTTTCCATAGGAAATTCCATTATTTACAACTTTGCAGAAGAAAGTTTTTCCAAATTCCAAACAGAAATTGATCGAAATCCACAAACGGGCGATTTTACAGGCTATAATCAAATTTCAGTCAAGAAATGGGCCCACAGACATGTTTAACATGTTTTAAACAACTTTTGCAACAAAAATGGGAGACGTAAGTATATGGGAGTGTTCGAATCAATCTTTTTAAATCTCGTTCATCTCTCCTCATCTTCTATACTTATCATGAGAACTCGAACGCATAAGCGATCTGTAAGACCCCAACTTTTATAAATAAAGATGAATTTTCTATAAATATCATTTTTGAATATTATGGAGTAAATTTGATATAATGTTATAGTTGTGGGTAATATTTATAAATTTTGCAATGTACGCAAGTTGTTATATAATATTCGATTGGTCGGGGAATATTCATTTTAATAGGGAATATTCGTACAACGACACAATCATTGGTGGACCCCACAACGGAATTATTGTCGGATTGAGAAAACGACAAAAATACTTTATAAAAATAACTGGCGGAAGTTTTACCGTTAATCGTTGAAACAATTCGGTGTTAAAGTAAAGTAAAATGTCTGGCATGGTTGCATAAGAGCACACGTTATTGGTTATTGATGTTTACGTGAGAAGTCACTCGCTTTTGTTCAATTATTACTACGATAATTCTTTCGCATAGTATCTCACGTTATTTGATTCAATTATTGTCAATATTTTATATATTATTAAATCAATAATTGAGACGACAAGGTTATTAATATTATTATTTGCAATATTAATGATGTCAGAAGTTCTGTCAGGAGAGGTTTGGTCACCTAATTACGCTACCAATAGGAGAAATCCTTATTGAAAGCCCCTCTTTCACAGGAGCGACACAGTCGATTAATATTGTGAATTATAATAGTGATGATAAATGTTGTTAAAAATATTGAGAAAATTTTTTATGAAGTATTTGATGTAAATTTTTATTTATTTTATGAACCCCCATTTACCCATTTTTCAAATAATCGGAAAGAAGATTTAATGTATATATATATATATATATATATATATATATATATATATATATATATGACATGTATATATGTGTGCATGTGAAGTAGTGTGTGTGGGTGAAAGTATATGAATAAATGGTTCCGTGGAAATAAGGGACAAGGAAATGGGAGGGAGAAAATGTGGTGGTAGTGATGTTGAATTAATATTATATATATATATAATTGTATAGCATGGGGGTGGGTGATGGTGGTCCTAGTAGATAAGTTTGGCAGGTTATGGATTGATTTTTCAAGCTTGAATATTATTGGCCAACTTTTTCCAATCATGTAGCATGGTTGACAACTTGTAAATTATGGTGCATTCTAATTGGTCAAGGCTTTTAAATTGGCATGTGTTCATTTTTTTCATTGGCCAACTCTTTGAAAAAGGATTACTGATGCGTTGGATCAGTGAAGATGTGATATTCGTCCGTGATTATTTTTAAACAGTGCCCCTTCCATTCTCCTATAAATAGAAGCTCATTCCTTCATTATTTCTTACGAATTCACTGAAACTCTAGAGAGAGAAACTATTACAGAGAAAGAAAAAAAGTATTCTGCTACTTCACTACTCCTATATCCAAAGACTTTCTTTTAAAAAGTAAGGGGTATTATTTCTTTTGTATTCATGAAGAGAACTTCTGTTATTCCATTCTTTATTATTCTGTTAGAATAACCTGTATACGCGGGCTACCCTATACTTGGTGAAATTCTTCTGTTATTCAATTATTTATCATTCTGTTGGAACATCATGTCTGGGCTTTACGTTCTTTATTATTCTGTTGGAACATCTTGTCTATGCTTTACGCATGACCTAGTTCCATTATTTATCATTCTGTTGGAACATCATGTCTGTGCATTTACGCATGACCTGGTTCCGTTATTCATTATTCTGTTGGAATAACATGTCTGTGCGGTCTATCGCATGCCTGGTGATTTCTTTTGTTATTCCATTCTTTATTATACTCAGTTGGTTAAAGTTTTGACTTCTATACTCCATGAAATTAGTGGAATATCCTTGATATTTGTGCTTCATCCAGTATCTTTTCATTGAAATATTCTTCTGAGCATTCTTGAATTTTACTCCACAATGAAGTATCATGTTGACAATTTGGACATTAATAGTTCCTGGATAAATTAATCCTTGAACTTGTTTTATTGAATTCTTATATCATTGTCATCATCCTCATGTTTATATTAAGTTGAAAGTCATATGTGGCCAGTAGTGCATAGATGGACTTGGTATGATTATGACCAGGGATTATTCGGTGTAATCATGACCGTAATGTTACAAATGATGTGGAAAAAGTCCTCATTGGCCCGTAGTGCATTGATGAACAGTTGTTGGCATGATCATTACCATTGATGAATACACGAATATCCTTGGCCCGTAGTGCATGGATAATTTGTGGTCATGATACTAATGAATATCCTTGTCCGTAGTGCATGGATGATGTGGATTATTTATTAAGCTGATTCTCAGCGATAAAAGTAATGAAAAACCTTTTAAATCATAGAAGATAGTAGATTTTATTCTCTATTTGACTCTTCTAATGGATTGCTTGTTCATCTGCCGCAGCTTAAACTTGATGTTTGTTATATTTTATCAGTTTAATACTGTTGAAGGCTAATGATAATTTATTCTGCATTATCTTAGTCATAATATTTCTTACCGGACTAGTTGAGCCCACCCCTTTTACTTTCATTGTTCTCTTCAGGAAATGAGAACGTAGCAGGGACTAGTCGGGGAACGGAGTGACGGTCTAGATGATAGCATTAGTAGTCCTCACTATTCTATGAAATAGTGTGATAATAAATGTAATGAGGACCCCATTGAGTTTGTATACTGTCTAGAAGACAATATTTGTATTAAAACTCACAGCTCATGTTGTATAATTAAGTTTTTATTTGTATTGTGTACCATGTATTTGGTGACTCAAGATGGGTGATGTATACTTATTTTGGGGGTGTCACACGATCGATGATGGATTCTAATGACGATCAGATGACGATTCCTTCCGAATCAACTGCCGGACCTTCACGAAAGCAACGTAAATTGACAAAGGTCGTGTCTGAGGAAATGGAGTATGTGGACTCTTCGTCTTCTGATGAATTAACTTTCAGTCCCTTCTTACCAAAATCGTCTGGACCCTCTCGACGATGGTAGTCAACTATTCCATCCTTTAAGCCAGAGGTTACTCCTCCACCAGTTTCGGTAAACCCTAACCTCTCCTCTGATCTTCCTGACAACTTCTTTCAAAGTAATGCTTATGAGGTGCGTTTTAAAACTATCGTGTTTCCTAAATAATTTTTTTATGAAAATTATGTTGATCAAATCTGTTATCAACAATCTCCTTTGAGAACATTGTTTGATTCTTGTGGTATTTCTTTTATGCTTTTTCCACCATCAGTTGCATACCCTAGACTTGTCCAACAGATTTATACAAATCTAGAGTGTCATGGGGATTTTTATACAACTTTTGTCAAAGGAAAATCTTATATTTTACAGTCATGGATTTTTGTAGTATTTTGAACATTCCATCTTCTGGTGTTTGTCCTTTTACTAAAAAAGGAGCTGTTCATTTTCCATTTACCCCTCTAGAACAGTTACAAATTATTATGAACAATTCTTTGATAGGTGATGTTTTTACTCCAAAAACAGTGGATGTTTCCCCTATTTCTTGTGTACTTCATCATCTTGTTAGATACAATTTGTTGCCTCGTTTAGGAGGAGGAGCAGATTTTACCTATCAAGACCTAATAATCGTTGCCATGATTTTAAAAGGAGTCTCTTTTAATTTATCTCAAATGATGCTTCACAAAATGACCACTTGTTTGCGAAAAACCAAAACATGTTTGTTTTACAGTGCTACTCTCACTACTCTGTTCAATCACTTTAAATCTCTTTTGAAAATGAAGTCTCTGTTTCTGTTACTGATTCCATCAGCGTTGGTTCTTTGAAAATGTCGCGTATTATTTTAATCGATGGTAAATTTGTTCGTGTTACTTCTGAGAATCCTGTTCCTCCAATCTCCATTCCATCTACTCCAATTCAGCCCCCAACTCAATCTTCTTCTGAAAACATTGACATGTTGAAACTAGTGCTTAGTAATCAAGAAAAAATGCAAGCTGAAATGTATGGCCTTAACACTCGTATGACTCAGTTGGCAGAGGTTATGCAGCGAAGGTTTAATCGGAACTCCTGTCAGTTAAGTCAGGAGATCAAGTTTGTTAGTAATCAGATTGGAGAATTGGCTGAGTTCATGTCTACGCGTTTCAATAATGTAGGCTCTAAGTTGCATATGCAGTGTAAGCATTCTACGGTTACTGAATGGGTGCATTGTAACTGGCTGGCTGAGTACATTGGTGAATTTCTTGACGTACTGTTACCCCCTGGAACTTTTATTCCCCATCCTCCTCACTTTGCTACTGACTTTACCCTTGCTGAAAGGATTCACCGTGCAAATCATTGTCCTTACTTCACCAAGAGGGATGAACAACGTACAGCAGTGGTAGAACTCGAGTGATGGATCTTTCCCTTTTTGTTGGATGACAAAGGGGGAGAAATTTAGGGGGTTTATTTTTTGGACTGAAAAGACTTGGATTTGGATTTGTGATTCACCAGATTTTTTTTTTAAAGTTTTAATTTTATTTTAGCAGTTTGATATTTGATATATGTTGAACTAAAATAATTGCAGGTACATGCCATATAATAGGAGTTGTTTAAGATTTCAGTTTACTGAAATCGAATTTGAATTTTGAATTTCAGTTAGTTATTATATGATCCCTGAAATGATATTATTGCATGGATTAAGGGGGAGCTAATAAGTATTAAACAATTTTGTGTTGTCATCATCAAAAAGGGGGAGAATGTTGACCTAGTCATATTTTATCCTTAAGTTTTGATGATGTATTATTCGTATACTAAATTATTTTATGGAATTTCAGGTATCTGATGATAAGGAACATTTATTGGATTGAAGAGTTTTTCTTTACTAGGAAAACAAAATGTAAGGTCAATTGCATAATAATTGTTTTTTCATTTAAAGGCTCTAGGACATATTATTTGCATTTTTGTTATATGTCTTAAATGATAAATAATGAATAAGGTTTTTCCAAAAATAAAATAAGATCAGATTAATATATATCATCAAGTACAAAAAGGGATTTATATTTTATTTGATATATATTACATGTGTATATTATATGTATTAGTCTGTGGGGTATATCCTGAAATCAGTAGAGAGCATACACATGGACATATATGTATTATGCATGCTTAGAAAATCTAATGGACATTCGTGTAAAATATTGAGTATATGTATAAGTGTTTCACTTGTGCATGCCAGCTATACACCTTTGGAATATGATATGTACACGGTTTACAAGGATAATGATTATAGAGTCTTGGGACTCTAATGCCTTGAATGTTGGAAGTCTAAAAAGTTAAATGTCTCACGTTAGTCTCCTTTTTGATGTCACACGCCACTTGATATATAGAGAGATAAAGTCAAAGCTGTTTTTGAAAGTGGGTTATCTGTTAAAAGGTTGTTTATATTTATCTCAATCACTAAACAAAAGCTTGATTTATTATTTGGATAAATATTACCCTTGTTGTTGGATTTATATACCGTTTGAATATTTGAACATATCAGAACATATCTTTATAAAACGGTAATAAATTGAGCTATATAAATCAAGTTTATTGTTTGGAATTGACACAACTCACGAATTTAATATTGCACTAATTACTGATATATATCGAGCTAATTTATTCTATTTGTGCAAACCGTTGAGCAGCTAAACAATTTATTTTTGATACTTTATAGCTGGTATTTTCGGTAAGATTTAATTGTTTAATCTTTTTGTGCTAATTGATCATTGCATATAGTTGAGCCTTTAATTGTTAAATTGATTATTCTTGCATTGATCATAGACCTCTATATTTGTATTGAATTTTCTGTTTTAGACTAAGTGTAGTCTAAAGGTGTTAATCCTAGTGGATTAGAGTGCATAGGTGCACAAGGAGCAAGAGTGCTCAAGAGAAATTAATTGTTTTTAATTTTATTGTAAGAATCTGTTTTGTAATCAGTGTTTATTTATAAAGAAATAAATAAAATGAGTCTCCAATACTAGTTGGTATTGGACGTGGACTAGGCTATTATTATAGAGGATAATAGCTGAACCACGTAAAAATTCTTGGTGTTGATTTAATTACTTGCATTACTCACATAGGCTATTTAATTATCTTAATAATTAAAATTTGAATATTTGCATTATATTAAGATAATTCTTTAAACACCAAGTATTTCATTTAAATTATAAATTCAGCAGGATATTTAGTCATTTCAGTAGACTATATTAATTCAGCAAACTGAATTAATAAATATAGTAGCTTGAATTAAATAGCTTGATCTAAAGTTTAAAAATTGGTCATAGATTGCTCCCACACTTATTCAACCCCCCCTTCTAAGTGTGCCTAGTTAAATTTCATATACATACTGTTTTATCTTAGATTTCGAACAACTATGTATATATGAATACTCTTAAAATACAAGGCAAACTAATTAGCTACATATATACTAAAAAGTACAAAGTTATGTCATGCCCTTAAAGTCGTAAAATGAACAAACAGTTCGTACTCGATTCGTATTCGCTCGACTAAAAGTTCGATTCGAGCTCAATTCAAAATATAAAGGATTCAAATATGATCAAATTTTAAAGTTCAATAAATCACTCGAACCTCCTCAAATTGTAATTTTCTATTGATACTCAAATCATATTCGTTTAAAAAGTTCAAACTGTTCGAGCTCGATTCGAGATCGTGGTAAACTCGGTAACTAAACCTTCTAGTACAAAAGTAAGTAAGCAGGTCTAGTAATAGGAAGGAAGCCCGCTAGCCCGCCGGTCAACGATGACAACTAAACACAAGGGTTGCGCTCATTGTAGGACTTAGCCCAACACCTTACGACACGAGTTGACAACATCCATGCACCAAACTTTATTCTTGACAACTTGTTCTCTTTTTAAAGTCACTCACAACTCTTATTGAATACCCTTAATTTCTGATAAGGCCCTGGGAGACTGCTTGAGCCTATAGATAGCTTTCAAAGTTTGCATTCAATAGTAGCATTTTTACCGCTGACTTCACTTTAAGAGCAACTTGATTATATTTGGTTATTTACTAAAATCACCCTTTGGAGGGGAAAGATGGATTGTTAGTGTAGACGATTTTGAAGATATAATCAGAGGACATGTATGGTTAGGTTCCATTTGTATACTTGGTTGAATCTGGCATATCTTATCCAAACCCTTCAACAAAAGAAAAGAAAGAAACTCCAGGAAATAAATAGTAGTCCTATTAAAAGAAGTTATAATGTAGAATCGCCTTGACCTTCTCTTGAATTCTCAAAACTTCTGTTGCTCATTTTCCTTCCTATATTTTATATTTTTTTAGGAGGCCCACCAACGAAAGAACAAACCCTAAACGCTACAAGTAGGCCACCTATAGAGAAATGTAGCTATTCCGTCCGGGCAAGTGAGTGACTCCAGGGCAGGAGGCATGAGCTGTGATGCCCCCAAAATAGGTATACAACACCCATTCTGAGTCGCCAAATACATGGTATAGAAAGCAAACTACAACTTCAATAATACAATTATAATGCAAAATACGACAACACATACTGTGAGTTTAAATACAAATATTGTCTTCTAGACAATATCCACACTCAAATAAGTACTCGTTACAATTATTCAAACATTATTTTACAAAAATAGTGAGGACTGCTAAAACATCTTTCTAGAACCATTACTCCGCACCCACTACTAGTTCTGCTTATGTTCTCACCTCTTGAGAAAAATGGAACAAAAAAGAAAAGGGTGAGCTCAACTAGCCCAGTAAAGAATATTATGACTAAGATAATATACAACAAATTATCGTTAGTCTTCAACAGGAAAAAATCTGATAAAATATAATAGCCAACAAGTTTTAGATCAACAATCGCAGCGGAAACAACAATCCATTAGAAGAGTCAAGAGAGAATGAGTTCTACTATCTTCTAAGATTTAAAAGTCCATCATCAATATTTTATCCTCAGAATAACAATCAATATACATCTTTAATCAAATATTCATCTTTGCACTACTGTGCCAAAGATATTCATTTGTATCACCAAATTGGTCATGTTCATCTCAACACTTGCTCATCTTTGCACTATGGGCCAAAGATATTCATCGATTAATCATTTATCTTTGCACTACAGCCAAAGATATTTAGTAATATCATCATTTAGGACCGAGGATGATGAAAATATTTTAAAGAAAACGAATCCAAAGAAACGGAAGGACAAATAGTAGGGATTCAGATATAACGCTTTATCCAAGATCAATAATATTTCATAAATATCATTTTTGAAGCGAAATTCAAAAATAAAGATCAAACCATGGATACAATCAAAGATAGTAACCATAATAGACATCTTGGACAAAAAGAAGAAAATTTTATTTTTTCTATGAATAGTCTCAGTATTCGTGTGAATAGTCAGATATCGTGAATAGTCCGTGATACGTGAATAAGAACCCCGACACAAAAAGTTCCAAATTTGATAAAAATTCAGATCAATACTTCGGCATAATGATATTGAAGAAATAATATCATATATGAAGAAAATAACATCCTTTACCTCAAAATATCAATTACTTTCCGACGGATTATCGGATAAGGTCGAAAGAAACTTGCAATCGATGAATAGAAACTCACAAAGTATCTAAATACTCACAAAATATACTCAATAATCTAGAGAGAGAAAGAGAGAAAAACTTGTTTCTGGTGTGATTTTCAATTCTAACTTAGCCCTCTATTTATAGGAAAATGTTAGCAGACTTGACCTGCAACCTGATGGCTTTACCTGCTACTATTCCCACCCACCACATTTGAAATAAATTCAGCACATTTCTTCACCAACCACAAGTGGGGCCCACTCAATTCTAGAATTTTTCACCAAAATCATTTATAAACCTAATTTCTGAATCAGTCACCTCTTAAAATTCATAACAAATCATATGTTCATTTTTAACGGTTCAAAATTTGTGGACATATACTCAACTTATATATGTATAACATATCCAAAAATTACAACGATCCAACTGGTCGGATTAAAATTATAACTCACACAATATATCTCAAAATAATGGTTTAATTTTTAATACCTTCATTCCGAAACAAAAATATTGATAAAACACCTCAACATTAACTCCTTCATTTTTAACCACAATAAATATATCCAACATTTATATCCATATAAAATAAATATTTCCTTATCATATGAATCAATAATTAATTATTCACAAATAATATTACGTAATCACATTTATGACAACCCGTGCCGCTTCCCGAAGAGGGGCTTTCCAATAAGAATTTCTCCTTATCATGCAAGAATTAGGTGACCAAACCTCTCCTTGATGTAACTTTCTAGACATTGCCAATAATGCTATCTAATAATATTATTCAAATAATATGAATTATTGATCCGATAATGGGAAATCTTCATGATGATAATTATTGAAACAACAATAATATAAAATATCAACGCAAAGAATTATTGAATCAATAAAATAAAATATTGAATAAGAATTCACCGTAACAATTATTGAGTAGTGCCTTCTTACGTAAAGATCAATAATTCATCAATATTGTGCATCCACGCCAGATTCATCGTATTTTAACCACCGGGTATTCCAACAAAGTGTTAATTGGTAATAACTACGCCTAAGTTATTTATAAAAACTCAAACTTGTCGCTTTTCTTCATTCGACAATTATTACATTATGGGGCCCACAAATGATCTATACCGTCGTATGAATATTCCCCGATAACAAGAATATTCCACGACCAAACGAATATTCCCCGACAACAATGATTATTTTATAACCACTTGTATATTTTGCAAAATTTGCACATTTCACCCATAACCAGAGAATTATATCAAATTAATATCTTATTATTCACAAATATAATTAGAGAAAATTCAATTTTATTTATAATAAGTTGGGGTCTTACACGAGCACTATGACAATTATCCATTTTCGTGGGTTGGCGGGAACAAGCTCTCTTTTGAATTCCACTAGTAGGCAGATCCTATGAGTGCTCACATTTTTTTGCTTCCATAAAATAGTAGATTTTGAAGTTGCTAAAGACCCGGTCCTATACCTCTAGGCATTGATCTTTCATAATTTGGGTGCCCAATCGACTAGATCTTGGATAAGAATCTACAACGCACTAGAACACCTTTGTTGACGATCCTTTACTCCTAATAGCTCCGAATAAATTAAATACGTGCATTAAGATAAGAAGGCTTCTTATTCCACAACAACGAAAACACATTTTCATAAATAGGGTTTCTTGTCTTTGTCCCATAATCTCTCTATCCCTGGGGGAAATATCATTAGAAAGAGCTTTTTCCAAAGAATTTGTGAGTTAACATACTGGAAGGGAAGTGACTCCTGGGTAGGAGTCACGAACGATCTCACAGCCGTCATCACTGTTGAATGAATTCCAGATTTCCCGCTTGCCCGATTCTTGGCATCAGATCTATTTTCTTAGAGAAAGATAGTGACTTACAGTGCCAATTTATATTCTATATTCTAGGCGATTCCTCGTCACGTCTATCTACTGAAGAACTCGGAGGTTTTATAAATGTAAGCACGAAAATTAAAGATTTTATAAATATAGATAGACAAAATACATCGAAACTCATTGTCCATGGATAAAGAAAAATCGTCGTTGGTATATAGTTCACCTGAACTGTATTGGGGTTCGATTCTCTTTTTATCTTATCGAAATTTCGCTTGCACGACACCACTTCCACACACAAACTCGAAAGCGTTTGTCCACACACCTTATTTTATACTTGATAATTTTTTTGAATCAAATATGAACAACTCAATACTTGACTCGACTCAATTCATTTATACTCTTACATGCTCTTGTTTAAAAACCTAAACCCCTGATTCACTGACATGAGACAAGCATTCATATGGCTAAGATAAAAAAAAAGATAATGGTACTTACCAAATTATATAGTGTATATGCATCTACTTACCAAATGCAATTAATACATGTTCGGTTGTTGCGGAATAAATTAAAATTCAATATTAAAATTTATTTTTGCACAACTTGATTTTTCACTTAATTTAGGGTCCTATAGGTTATAACTTATTAATATATTTGCATCAATTTAATTATGAGATTGTAGAACTCCTAATTTGGATTCAAGACTGAGTTTTGCTAACCAACCAACCAACTAAAGATGGGAGTAAGTTAGCATTTTTACCAAAAAAATAGTTTTATAATTTTTTTTAAATATTTGAACATTATTTTGGACTAGTCACCATAACACACGCGTTATGTGTGCAATTAGTGTAAGGATATATGGGAGCTTTCGTTTACCACACCAAAATTAACCTCATTTTTACTTCACAAATTAAAATAATTAGCACAGTAGTAATGTGACACCCCCAAAATAGGTGTACATCACCTATTCTGAGTCGCCAAATACATGGTACAAAATACAAATACAACCTTAAATATACAACATGAGCTGTGAGTTTTAATACAAATATTGTCTTCTGGCGATTTCAAACTCAAAATAAGTCTTCAATATATTTATTATCACACTATTTCATAGAATAGTGAGGACTACTAATGATATCATCTGGACCATCACTCCGTTCCCCGACTAGTTCCTGCTACGTTCTCATTTCCTGAAGAGAACAATGAAAGCAAAAGGGTGAGCTCAACTAGCCCAAAGAAGAAATATTATGACTAAGATAATGCGTAATAAATTATCTTAGCCTTCATCAATGTGAAACCGATAAAATATAACAAACATCAAGTTTAACTGCTTGAACAAGCAAATACCCATTAGAAGAGTCAAGTAGAGAATAAAATCTACTATCTTCTATGATTTAAAAGGTTTTCATTACTTTTATCATTTGAGACTCACTTTTTAATAAATAATCCACATCATCCATGCACTACTACCAAGAGGATATTCATTAGTATCACGACCACAAATTATCCATGCACTACGGGCCAAGGATATTCGTGTATTCATCAATGGTCATGATCATGTCAATAATTGTCCATCAATGCACGACGGCCAATGAGGATTTTTACCACATCATTTGTAACATTACGGTCATGATTATACCGAATAATCCCTGGTTATAATCATACCAAGTCCCTCTATACACTACAGGCCACAGATGACTTTCAACATATTATAAACATAAGGATAATGACAATTCAATAAAACAAGTTCAAGAATAAATTTTAAAGATTTATAAGTTAATTTATCCTGAACTCAATAACGTCCAAATTGTCAACATGATACTGCTTTTTGGAGTAAAATTCAAGAATGCTCAGAAAAATATTTTCATGAAAAGATACTGGATGAAGCGCAAATATCAAGGATATTCCACTAATTTCATGGAGTATAGAAGCCAAAACTTTAATCAACTAAGTATAATAGAATATATGAAACCGCAAATAGATTTTTGCCGCCATGCGGTAATCCACGTAGACAGATTATTCTAACAGAATAATAAAGAATGGAATAACAGAAGAATTCACCAGGCGTGCGTAATCCGCACAGACAGGTTAGTCCAACAAAATAATAATGAATGGAACAAGGTCATGCGTAACCCGCACAGACAGGATATTCCAATAGAATAATAAAGAATGGAACCAGGTCATGCATAATCCGCATGCATGTGATGTTCCAACGAGTAATAATAAAGAATGGAATAACAACAGAATTCACCATGCATGCGATAGACCGCACAGACAGGTTATTCCAACATAATAATAAAGAATGGAATAACAGAAGAATTTTACCATGTATGCGGTACTTTGCATAGACATATTTTTCCAACATAATAATAAAGAAAGGAATAACAACCCTTACGAGTATTGAAAGAAAATAACTCTCTTCATGAATTCGAAAGAATAATACCCCTTACGAATACAACAAATAATATCCCTTACCGTAAAAGAAGAGTATTCCGACTGGTAGGGCGAGGATATTCTTGAAGAAAACTTATATTATTTTTCTACGCTCAAAGCTTCTGAAAACTCAAAAGAAATATGCTCAAGATTATAGAAGAAGAATTCTCTGAAGTTCTAGTGTGATTTCAATTCTAACTAAGCATCCTATTTATAGGAGAATTGAAAGGATACTATGTAATAAAATATAATATATTCTAAATATATATATATATATATATATTTATATTTTATTTAAAATCTAATTAAACAAATAACTTTATAAAAGTATTCTGCTTTTATATAAAAGATTTTACTATGCAAAATACTATACGTACACTATGCAACACTATGCATAATAAAATATAATATATTATATTTATAGTCTAATAAAATAAATAACTTTATAAAAGTATTCTGTTTTATATAAAAAGCTTTTCTGTTTTATTACATTAATAATACTAATAAAACAAAATTTATCATCATTATTATAATTCACAATATTAATCGACCAGTCGCTCCTGTGAAAGAGGGGCTTCCTAATAAGGATTTCTCCTATTGCACGCAATTAGGTGACTAAACCTCTCCTCGATGTAACTTCTAGACATCGTTAATATTGCAAATAATAATATTAATAACTTTGTCATCTCAATTATTGATTTAATAATATATAAAATATTGACAATAATTGTATCAAATAACGCGAGATACTATGAAGCAATTACTGTAGCAATAATTGAACAAAACTGAGTGACTTCTTACATAAGCATCAATAATCAATACCGTGTGCTACTATGCAACCACGCGGATTACTGTACTTTTAACACCGGGTGTTTCAACAGTTAACGGTAAAACACCCGCCGTTATTTTCTCAAAGTATTTTTGTCATTTTCTCAATCTGACAATAATTCTGTTGTGGGGTCCACCAATGATTGTGTCGTTGTAAGAATATTCCCTGTTAAAACGAATATTCCCCGACCAATCGAATATTATATAACAACTTGCGTACTTTGCAAAATTTATAAATATTACCCACAACTATAACATTATATCAAATTCATTCCATAATATTCAAAAATCATATTTACAGAAAATTCGTCTTTATTCATAAAAGTTGGGGTCTTACAAGTAAGCAATGATCGATCCCACAGAGAGTGATTTATTTATATTTATTAAATTGTTTCCAAGAAAAGGGGATTTTAAATTGATTAAACTAAATTAGCAAGAATAAACTAATAAGAATTAACAATGAATAAAAAGCTTCAGTTTTTCAGTTCAGTTTCACCAAGTTACAGCAATTAATTTATCAAGTTGTTATTATTTACCCTTAAATGAGATTAATAACCCTAGATAACCGCGATCGCTAATTATCCAAAATTCTCCTTAAATGTAATCTAATGCGACGATCGCAAACAAGAGATCCTAACTATCATATAACCTAAAACTATCAGTCTAGATTTAATACAATAGAAGCATGAAGAATTAGAGAATTAGATTATTCCAAGCAACAATTACACAATCAGGAATTATTTAACTTATATTTTGAAAACCTTAACAATACCCAAAAGCTCAGACACAATCAATTATTATTAATTGCTACTTGTGATTAGACATACATCGTTTGCTTAATAAATATCTTAATCTAGCAGATGATATTCATCAGACTAATCTAACTGGCCACATCAAATTAATAAGAGAAAATAGCATACAAGATGTTTAAATAGATTATCAGAATAAATCTCACACAAGAAGGAATAAATAATATAACTCAATTAATCAATTACTTGTAAACAAGGCTCCACCTCCCTTTAGAATTGAATAGAGAAATCTAACTTGACATGCTTATGGATCAACACTTCAATGGTATAGAGGAGAGCTGGTGATTGAATGTCTAAAACCTTGACTATCATCCTCTATTTATAGTATTAGATCAATCCCTAAATCCTATGGGAACTAGAAATTCAAATCCTAAAAGGAATTACAAATCATAACTAGTTTCCATAAAGAAATAGAAACCAATTTGGTAAGCAAATCTTAATCTAAAAGATATCCTAATTCTAATAGAAATATCAATCCCTTTCCATGTAAAAGTCTGTCAAAATAGGCTTTTAGAAACTTTCCACAAATTCAAAATTTTCCAATTTTCCCGCACAAATTTGCCCATATCTCCTGCTACGATGTCCTTTGATAAAACAACCATAACTTTTAGTCCGGGAGGATTTACAGGGCCTGATACCTATCAAATCAAAGCTCTAGACAAGAACTAGAACTTTCATTCTTTGAGAATTGACAGATTCTTGCTGAATCAAGGATAAAATTGGATTTCAAGTGACTATTATGTAAATTACAACTATCAAACTTTGAGGTTCAATTTCTGTCTTGTAAAAATGTCATAACTTTTTCATATGAACTCTGATTGGGACAATTCAAGATGTTACAAAAAGCTAAGGAATAGCTCTACAATAAAATCCCAATCCAAATCCAAGACCATGCATCCAACTTGGCATTAAAAGACTTACAATATTCTCTTTTTTCTCATTTCAACTCCAAATTCTTCCTGAAATCATTAAACACCTTAATAACCTTATATATACATGAAACATGCAATAAAACTAAACATAAAGGAATAAAAAATAATGAATATTATGCATTTATCAAATTTTCCCACACTTAGCCTTTTACACGTCCTCGTGTAAACCCACAAGTTTGATTTCCAGAGAAACTTTACTCAACCATAATGAAAATATTTCAAGATTCAAATCATGATTATCAACACTAAATTTAAAAAAATCTAATCAATGCCTTATCAGTCAACTCACAATTAACAACCTTACCATTTCACCAATGAGTTTCATTAAATCAAACTGTATTCACATAAAAAAAACTTTCAAATAATCCTTATACTTACTCAACTTAGCTATCATAGAATAAAAACTGTGCACACTGATTTATAACTCAAAACAAATTTTCCTTGTTTTTTCATATTTTTTTCATAGAACCTTTTTTTAACATAGATGAATGTGTTTTCATGTTTTTCTCGCACTTTTTCCTTTTCTTGACATGTGCAATGTCTTATTTTTTTAGGCTTTTCAGTGTTACCCATGTAGCGAATTTTCCACCAACGACTCCTAAACCAGATGGCTTTAGGGCGCTGGGTGTAGATACACCTATAGGGCTTACTTATTCAAGTAATAAAGGCCACAAAAGTCGACTAGTCAAGCTACTTTTATCCATCAAATTTTTAGCGTAAATATCGATGCTTCCTGAGGCTTGGATACCCAGTTAATTCGTACAATGACATTGAATTAGATTGTTCAATCATTTTCTCCTCTTTTTTTCATTCATCATTTTTTCAACTTTTTCACATGGTTCTGCAACAATATAAGCAGGTTAAACAATTTTAAGTCATAAAATCAGTGCACATAGACAGCTCCACAAATAACTTAGCCAAATAAACATGTTTCTCATATTCAAGTACTCATATATCACAAATTCAATTTAAATCAATTACTATGGATTATGGCTTAGTTTTCATCATACATCAACTAATTAAGCATCAAGCAGAATCTAAATTTTAGCATCGATTTTCAATCTTTGACTTTAATCTTTTTAACACATAGTCAAATAAAATCATAAAACCAAAAATTTCAAATAGATTTTTTAACTTCCCATCAAAATTGGATTATTATTCCTAAATATATAAAATAAAATATAAACTCCCCCCCCCCCCAATGTAAGAAAATCATGCAAAGAAGAAAGAAACTACTACCTCGCATGCAAAAACTAAAAAGTAAAGGGATAGAAAAATCAAATCTGGTATCTTGGGTTGCCTCCCAAGTAGCTGCCCTTGTTTATTGTCATTGGCTTGACATCATCCTTCTCATTCTATGTAATTGGACTTGTGAACTTCAAGTGAACTGGTAACAACTTCAATTCTTCACTAGGAGCATCTTTTAGATCATGATTTTGCTCCATTCCGGCCCTCAAATCCTTCTTGTATATTTGCTCAAGAGATTCCTGCACTATAGAGTCAACAACATCAATATAATGCAAAAATAAAATTAACATTACCAAGATACCTCTTAACTTCATATATGTCGAACTGGACATGTACATCATCCAATTCAATGTGTATGGTTTCATGGTGTTTATCATTCCGTGTTGTTGCTAGTACAAGAATAGTATCATCATCCATGTCCTCCTTGTAGAAATCTGCAGGAATTATTAATTCTTCCGTCTCTACCTCTTGTTCAAAAAAAACTTTGAATACCTAATTTCTTCTTTAAATTCAACAGTAGTCTCAAGCACTTCCAAATGGTTTCTGTTAGTGAACTCCTCATCACCTTCAAGTTCTTGTTCCCTCTTCGCCATTTCTTCTAAAAAAAATTCATATGACTCTGTATATAACTCTGAATTTTTTCCAACTTTCTAATTCCTTGTTAGAACTTGGGGAAAAGGTAGCATCAGTTCATAAGCTGAAAGAGGTGGAAATTTATGTTTGAGTACATCATTACTGCATGTTTCACTATTGTCTAACTTACTTTGTTATGAAAGCATTGCTTTCCTTGTTGCCAATCCTATATACCACATCGTAATGTTATTGCACTTACATTCTCAATAGTTTAAGAAAGTGACCTCCCTAAGCCTTGAGATTCTAACTTCCCTACTGTGGTTGCAACGGACTAATTTGGTCCCTCAAATCTTGAACAGAAGTTCTTGTCTCTTGTTGAAACTGCTGTGTCTGATTCATGAACTGTTGTGTTTGGCTCATGAATGTCTTGAACATATCCTCCATAGATGTCCCAGAATTGACAGGTACTTCTTGGTTTTCTGTGTGGTACTGAGGTTGAGCTTGCAGAAAACCTTGTTGCCTATTTTCCTCATAACTCAAGTTGAAATGATTTCTCCATCTTGGATTGTACGTGTGACGCCCCCAAATTCAGGTACTTGAAACCCGAACTCTGTGCTTCACGATACCATTTCTATGAGCGGAATAATACTAATAATAATAACAATATTATAAATAACAAACTTAATTTACATATATCAGAGTCTAATCCCAAGTACGCAACATTTACTATAATTCCTTACATGATAGATAATATATATCATTGCCTTAATACAGTCTAACTATTACAAAAGATACCATTAAACATATTATGTTTGCTTTCCTTTTTCACTTGTTCTTGTCTGAACCTTCAGGTTGATCACACTTAGCTAAAAATATTTAAATTAAGCAAGGATGAGCATTTGAGTGCCCAGCAAGTAATAACAATTATAATTATATTTAGCTGAAAGAATTAAATGTTTTCTTTGTACATCACTTCTGCAACGAATTAATAGTTGTGAAGTAAACTGAACCTAGGGTATTCGACATACTATGAACATTGTTTTTAGTTTTCATTAAGGTTTAGCATAACTTCATCCGCAAACCGTCATGACTTACAGGCACGAGGGTGATCTGCCCAATGTTCCCTGTATTGATCAATACTACATTACAAGAACGATATAATCGTTCACTCTGTCCGCCTTGGGCGCATAAAAGTTTTCCCGTGATCGGGATGTTCATACTTAGATTGGAATCCGAACCAAAACAATTTGATTTAGATACAAAAAGATTTTAACTTATTCAACGATATTTCTGAATTTGTGTCTAGCTGGGTCAAATAGCGTAGACGGCTATATATATATATATATATATATATATATATATATATATGTGTGTGTGTGTGTGTGTGTGTGTGTGTGTGATTAAATACAATGATTATCCAACTGGGGACACTTGTGTAACCATGTTTAGAAATTAACGAACAGAATATATATATGAATTACCATATACTAACATGTTGATAAACAATGATCGGATATAGAATATATCACAATAGGGTTAATAATATAGCATAATAATAGTATAATTCTGAAACTTCTTACTCATGTCCATTGCATAAAGGAAATGCAAAGGTAAAATACTTGCGATCTTGCTAACTTTACGCCTCAGAAACTTAGTTCTATCTTTTATATCATGACCTATCATTAATCAGATCATTTTACTGATTAGAATAACATATTATAACATATAACACTGCTTATTGCAGTCAACACATGACCTAATCACATTGGCACATAGGTTTAACAACCATTGAATCACAAATAAACACTTATCTAATCAAATTATCTAAGTCCAGATCAATTTTTAAAACATGTCGGTGTACCGAAATCTTTATCGGGTAATTATCAAGTCTAAGACTCTATTCTGAAACTTAATATCAGTCATATTATTTTTAAATGACTTTTAGTAAATTTTAAACATTTATTAAAAGTTATCATGAATTTTCAAACATCAGAATCATTATTAAATGATTTAAATATTACACAATTCTATTATTTAATTAATATTAAACTATTAATGAAACCATTGCCAAAATATTAAAGTTATTTATAATAACTTAGAATATTTTTAAAGTATTAATATTATCCTTAAATGATTTTTAAAATATTTAAAATCATTTTAAATAATTACCATTAATATTAAAGTATTAATGTTTTATTTATCAAAATATTAAAAGTCATTATTTATAACTTCAAATATTTTTAATTTATTTATATCCTTTTAAATTAATAAAACCATTTATAAACTATTTATTTAATATAATTATTAAATAACTTTAATATCATTAATAATAATTAATTAATGAAATTTACCTTTAAATATTAAAAGTTTTATTTTATAACTTAAAATATTTTTAAATACCTTATTATCATTTAAAATGATTTTTAATATAATAAAATCATTTTTAATTAGTTTATTTAAATCATTTAGTAAATAACTTAATGATCATTAATATTAAATAATTAATGAAATTTGCTTTAAAATATTAAAAGTTATATTTTATAACTTAAAATATTATTAAATACCTTTTTATCTTAAAATGATTTTTAATATAGTAAAATCATTTTTAATTAATTTATTTAATGTATTTTAAAATATCAATATTATCCAAATAAATATTAATATTTATTAAAAAAATATGTCAAATTATTAAAAGTTAATTTTTATAACTTAAAATAATTTTTAAAATTATTTTTGGAATTTTCAGAATTTATTTACTATTTTTAAATGATTTTTGAAAATAATTAATTAAAGTAAATAAAACTGTCGCTATAGCCTTTAGCAACAAATCTGTCGCCTTAGGTGTTCTTGAGCCCTCAAGAATATTCATAGCAGTTAACAAGTGAACTCGTTTGACCAAGCATTATTCTCTGATTATTTTGTTTCTTGGTATGTAAGTGATTATAGGTTGTAGTAGTAATGTCAGACTACACGATTCAACAACAAACATGGCCAAACAACATAAAACCAGCGAGAACTAGGCCCATGAAAGTAGTTTGTCGGAGTCGTTTTCATTTTCCGGGTTACCCGAAATGAAGAAACGATTCGACTTCCCATTTTGGGCTTCCATAACTTGCAATTCTGTTGATGTTTTAGTGATTGAAAGGTTTCAGTATGTAGACCATATGTAAGACAATAGATCCATGTCATAAAAAATGGTTTAACAACATCACATCAAGCCAGATATGGACCCAATTAATATGGTGAATATCTTTGGCTCAGAGTGCAAAAGATGAATATTTGATTCCAGATATATATTGATTTATGTTACAGGGATAAAATATTGATGATGGACTTTTAAATTCATAGATAATAATAGATTTCATTCTCTACGTAACTCTTCTATGAATTATTGTTTTCGCTGCGAATATTGATTTAAAACTTGTTGTCTATTGTATTCTATTAGATTTTTCCCTGTTGAAGACTAACGATAATTTGTTCTATATTATCTTGGTCATAATGTTCTTTACTGGGCTAGTTGAGCTCACCCTTTTTCTTGTTGTTCCATTTTTCTTCTCAGGAGGCGAGAATGTAGCGAGTATTAGTCGGGGTGTGGAATGATGGTTCTAGAAGTGGTTCTAGTAGTCCTCACTATTTTGTAAAAATAGTGTATTAATAATTGTAATGAGGACTTATTTGAGTATGGATATTGTCTAGATGACAATATTTGTATTTAAACTCACAGTTTTTATGTTGTATTAATAAAGTTGTAGTTGTTTCGCACGTACCATGTATTTTGTGACGACTTCGTAATGGGTGTTGTATACCTATTTTGGGGGCGTCACAGTTGGTATCAAGATCTTAGGGATATGATCTCTGGCGGAGATCGAGGAATAGAACTAGGAGGGAGAGATGAGTAAATCCTTCGCTAGTAGTGTCCTACCTAAGCTTATTTATTGGTCATCATAATATAGGAATATTATGTGATATGTTAATTTGTTAAATTAACCCTTGTTTTATAAGCGATGTTTGAGAATGTCGACCGAGAATGTTAACAATGGAGTAAATGAGACCGTGTGAGAGACACATTGTGTTTTCCAACGAGGAGAAACGTGCAACAGTCGCAATGTTCCTCCCGTGAATAACACCAACGAAAGGATGATGATGAACGATGGGATGTTTAGAAGCTTTTTGCAGTTCATGTAAAATCAGACGAGGGAGACTCGTGTTCAAAATATAGGAAGAAATGATAGAAATTCACGGTTTGTCACAGCCAAGCAGTTCAAAGAGTTGGGACCACCAGAATTTATTGGAAAGACGGATTCGATCAAGGCAGAGACGTGGGTTAAACAAATTACCAAGATATTCGATGTCTTGGGATGTACGGAGGAAATGAAGGTTCCATTCGCCATTTTTATGTTCCGTGGTGAGGTAGACTACTGGTGGGAGTCCGTGAAGCGTACACATCCAGCCGCACTCAGCATGTCTTGGGAGACATTTCAGAAACTGTTCAATGACAAGTACTTTCCTGAAAGTATTCGTCATATGAAGGAGGTAGAGTTTATTAGATCGGAGTAGAATAACATGATTTGTCCCAAAGACGAGGCGAAGTTTGCGAGAGTTGTCTGTGTTTTACCTCATTTGGTGGAGAATGAGGAACGTATGACGCGGATGTTTCGAGAGGTTTGAAACCCAAAGATACATCAATATCTCATTTCTCATAAATTTTCTCTCTATTCGACATGTTGTCAATAGGGCTCAATTATTAGAGCGAGATAACGAGTACGGTCCAACCGAGGGACCACAACCGAGGATCATACTGGGGTGATGGCTAGCCATCGTAACAACGATAACCAAATGGAGAAAGAAAAATACGGACAAGAGCGGCAACCACTCTAGTGGTAATTGTGGCCATGAAAATAGAAGAAGCGAGTTGGGGGGGAGATTTTAAAAAGAGGAGATTCAACGATGACACTGTGAAGACGTCATCACCAGCAGCAACTGGTTTTAAGGGAGGAGAATGACCACCGGTCGTATCCTATAAATGTGGAAAAGAGGGACATATCAGCCCAAACTGTCCACAAAAGCTCAAAGTATGCTATAATTGTGGAAAGGAATGACATATCACTCGAGATTGTACTGTAGCGAAACCAAGTCCAGTGGGAATGGTGACTCAAAAGGTTGTCCCAAAAAAGTAAAAGTCAACGGTTCCTGGAAGAGCGTTTGTCGTGACTGGTCAACATGCGAGGAACCCAAACGAGGTGATCACGGGTAAGCTAATCATAAATTCATGCGAAGTTTATACCTTACTAGATACCGGTGCTACCCATTCATTTATTTCTCCTGCTTGTGCTCAATGTTTAAACTTGACTCGGAGAAATTAGACTTTGATTTATCTGTGGAGACTCTCAGATTAGAGAAACTTTCATCACATCCAATTTGCTTATAAATCTTGTTTTATCCAAGTTGGAACCATCACATTACCTGTTGACCTTATCTCTTTAAAGATACTTGCTTTTGATGTGATTTTAGGGATTGATTGGTTAACTACTCATCATGCCAAAATTGATTGTTTTCGTAAGGTTTTTAGTTTTCATAATACTAACCAACCTGTTGTGCGAATTCAAGCAACTAAGCCATTAAAATCAATCACTGTTATATCAAGTCATAAAGCCATTCGTTTATTAAAAAACGGATGTCAAGCTTTCTTAGCCCATGTTATGGATTTGAATAAAGACACGTCATATTTGAATAATATTCCTGTTGTTATTGACTTTCCTGACGTATTTCCTGAAGAACTTTCCGGTTTACCCCCGGAACGTGAAATTGAATTCTTTATTGATCTTGAACCTGGTACAAAGTCCATTTCTAAAACCGCATATCGAATGGCTCCTATTGAACTTCAGGAGTTAAAGGTCCAACTACAGGAGTTATTGGACATCGGTTTTATTCGTCCTAGTACATCTCCTTGGGGTGCTCCTGTTTTATTTGTAAAGAAGAAAGACGGGAGTATGCGACTTTGTATCGATTACCGGGAATTAAACCATGTCACTATCAAGAATAGGTATCCGCTACCTCGTATTGATGACCTATTTGACCAGTTGCAAGGAGCACAATTCTTTTCAAAGATCGATCTTTGTTCTGGATATCATCAATTTGAGGTTAAAAGCGAGGATATTCCAAGACCCTTCGAACTTAAGACGGGCATTATGAATTCTAGTCATGTCTTTTGGATTGACTAATGCTCCTGCGGCTTTCATGGATATGATGGACCGAGTATTCAAGGATTATTTGGATCAGTTCGTTATTGTCTTTATTTATGACATCCTTATATATTCCAAAAGCCGTGAAGATCATGAGCACCATTTGAAGCTTGTACTCCAAAGGCTGCGTGAACACAAGTTATATGCTAAGTTGAAGAAAAGCGAGTTCTGGCTTGAGGAAGTAGCATTCCTAGGGCACGTGGTGTCAAAACATGGAGTATCTGTTGACCCGGCGAAGATTGAAGCAATACAAAGTTGGGAGCAACCAAAGACAGTGACCAAAGTACGTAGCTTTATGGGCTTAGCTGGTTATTATCGGAGATTCATGGAAGGGTTTTCTCGAATCGCTACCCCATTAACTCAGCTGACTCGGAAAGATATCAAATTCGTATGGAGCGAGGAATGCGAGAAGAGTTTCCAAGAGCTTAAGAGAAGACTCATTTCGGCACCTATTTTGACCATACCATCTGGTTCGGATGGATTTGTTATCTACAGCGATGCTTCAGGCAAAGGGCTAGGATGTGTTCTCATACAATGTGGGAAATTTATAGCCTATGCCTCGCAACAACTTAAAGAATATGAGAGGAATTATCCTACTCATGATCTAGAGTTAGCGTGAAATTTTTATTGCTTAAAGATCTGGAGGCACTATCTATATGGGGAGAAAGTGGAGATATATTTAGACCATAAAAGCCTCAAATATTTCTTCACTCAAAAAGAACTCAACATGCGGCAACGACGTTGTCTCGAGCTGTTGAAAGATTACGACCACACTATTCAATAACATCCTGGAAAAGCGAACGTGGTAGCTGACGCGTTGAATAGAAGATCATATGCAGGAATGAGTGCGATGATGTCAAGTATACGAATAGAACCAACTTTAATCGATAAAGTTAAAGTTGCTCAAGTCATAGACCCGGAGCTGATGCGTATAAAGAAGAAAGTACAAGAAGGTATTATTCCTGAGGCAAGAATCGATGAAGAAGGAATATTTCGAGTCCACTCCAGACTTTGTGTTCCTAATGATTCTGATTTGAAGTATAAGATCATGATGGAGGCACACAATACACCATTTTCAATCTATCCTGGAAGTACCAAAATGTATCGTGATCTTCGACATACATTTTGGTGGAATAATATGAAGAGAGAGATTGCAAAGTTTATCTCGATGTGTTTAACTTGTCAACGTGTAAAGGCGGAGCATCAAGTGCCTAAGGGTCCATTGCAACCACTTGAGATTCAAAAATGGAAGTGGGAACATATTACCATGGATTTCGTTACGGGTCTTCCCACGGTTTCTCAAGGAATAAATGCTATTTGGGTTATTGTTGATAGATTAACCAAGTCTGCTCATTTCTTGCCGATACGGGAGACTTATTCCCTTGAACGTCTTGCTCGAAAGTACGTAAATGAGATTGTGAGATTGCATGGAATGCCAGTATCCATAGTTTTGGATCGTGACCCAAGATTCACTTCAAGATTTTGGGTTAGCTTGCAAAAAGCTATAGGCACGGATTTACGGTTCAGTTCGACATACCATTCTCAAACGGATGGTCAATCAGAGAGGACTATTCAAACTCTTGAAGATCTATTAAGAATTTGTGTCCTTGATTTCAAAGGGAGTTGGGATAAGTACCTACCATTAGTGGAATTCTCCTACAACAACAGTTATCAGTCAAGTATAGGTGTGGCTCCATTTGAAGCATTGTATGGACGAAAGTGTCGCTCTCCAGTATGTTGGGATGAGGTGGGAGAAGTAACGTTGTTGGGACCAGAGTTGGTACGAATGACTACAGAGAAGATCCATACGATTCGACAACGTATACAAACGGCATAGGATCGACAAAAGAGTTATGCGGATCTTCATCGAAAGGACGTGGAATTTGACATTGGGGATCATGTATTGTTGCGTGTGGCTCCATGGAAAGGAGTTACAAGATTTGGGAAGAGAGGAAAGGCTCAATCACGATTTATTGGTCCATTTCAGATTCTTGACCGAGTAGGAAATGTGGCCTATAGACTCGCGTTACCTCCAAGTATGTCTCGTGTTCATAATATTTTTCATATATCTGTGCTACGTAAATATGTGAAAGACCCAAACCACGTTATTGAGTTAGAACCGGACGAGATAGCCGAAGACTTAACGTATGAAGAGGTACCTATCAAGATCTTGGATAGGAAGGAGCATGTCCTACGCACGAAGGTCATACCACAAGTTAAAGTTTTGTGGAGAAACCATGCTATTGAGGAAATGACCTGGGAGTTGGAAACGGAAATGAAAGCGAGGTATCCTCATCTTTTTGAAACACTAGGTACGTACGTCAATTTCGAGGACGAAATTTCATAAGGAGGGGAGGTTATAAGACCCCAAATTATTAATAAATGAAATTTAATTCCTTTATTTATTATTTTGAAATAGTAAGGGTTGATTTGATTAATGTGGTTAGTTATAGGTAAAATGCGCAAATATTTCAAATAAGCAAGTGGTTATAAAATACTCATTGTTGTCGGAGAATATTCGTTTGGTCGTGGAATATTCTTGATGTCGGGGAATATTCATACGACGGCGCAGCCTTGTGTGGGCCCCATAACAGAAAGCGATTGGATGAAGAAAACGACAAGTATAAGTTGTTTATAAATAACGGTATAGTTGTTACCGTTAACACTGTTGGAATACCCGGTGGTTAAAACACAAGAGATGTCTGGCGTTGTTGCAAGAAGACACTGCAGATTGCACCAATTATTGATTCTTACGTAAAGAAGGCACTACTCAATAATTGTTACAAGTGAGTTACCGCTCAATATTTTATTTTATTGATTCAATAATTGTTGCGTTGATATTTTATATTACTATTGTTTCAATAATTGTCACTGCACAGTATTTCCCATTATCAGATCAATAATTCATATTATTTGAATAATATTATTAGATAGCATTATTGGCAATGTCTAGAAAGTTATGCCAAGGAGAGGTTTGGTTACCTAATTGCGCGTCAGTAAGGAGAAATCCTTATTGGAAAGCCCTCTCCGGGAACTACCGGTTGTCATAAATGTGATTCTGTAATATTATTTGTGAATAATTAATTATTGATTCATATGATAAGAAAATATTTATTTTATGTGGATATAAATGTTGGATATATTTATTATGGTTAAAAATGAAGGAGTTAATGTTGAGGTGTTTTATCAGTATTTTTGTCGAAATGGAGGTATTAAAAATTAAACCAGTGTTTTTGAGATATATTACGTGAGTTATAATTTTTAATCCGATCGTTGGATCGTTGTGATTTTTGGATATGTTATACATATATAAGTAGAGTATATGTCCACAAATTTTGAACCGTTAAAAATGAACGTATGATTTGTTATGAATTTTAAGAGGTGACTAATTCGGAAATTAGGTTTATAAATGATTTTGATGGAAAATTCTAGAATTGAGTGGGCCCCACTTGTGGTTGGTGAAAAAATGTGCTGAATTTTATTTCAAATGTGGTGGGTGGCAATAGTAGCAGGTAAAAGCCATCAGTTGTAGGTCAAGTCTCGCTTCTTGGCGTCTTAACACTTTCCTATAAATAGAGGGTTAAGTTAGAATTGAAAATCACACCGTAAACATAAGCTTTCTCTCTTTCTCTATATATTATCGAGCGTATTCTTGTGAGTATTTTGATACTTTGAGTGTTGCTATATCTGATGCAAGTTCCTTCAAAGACTATATCCAAAGATTCCAAATCGTAAGTCTTGCCTTTTGAGGTAAGGGATGTTATTTTCTTCGTAAGTGATATTATTTCTTCAATATCATTATACCGAAATATTGGTTGGAACTTTTTATCAAATTTGGAACTTTTCATGTCGGGGTTACTATTCATGAGTTACTATTCACGAGTTATTATTCATGAGTACTATTCATGAAGCATGATGATTTTCTTGTGAAATTTCTATCTTTTGGTGTCGGGGTTACTATTCACGTATACGACACTATTCATGTATACGGCACTATTCACGAATACAACACTATTCATAGAAAAATTAAATTTTTGTTTTTTGTCCAAAATATCTATTATGGATATTAGCTTTGATTGTATCCATGTTTTGATCATTCTTGAATTTTACTCCACTATGATTATTTATGAGGTATTTTTGGACATGGAATAGCTGAAATACGAATCCTTAATATTTGTTATTTTGTTTCATTGGATTCGCTTCCTTTAAAATATTTTTCATCATCCTCACCCTAAATGATGATATTATCAATATCTTTGGCCTATAGTGCAAAAGATTAATGATTTCGATGAATATCTTTGGCCCGTAGTGCAAAGATGAACAAAAGTTAAAGATGAACATGACCCAATCGGTGAATATCTTTGGCTCAGAGTAGTAAAGATGAATATTTGATTCTAGATATATATTGATTTATGTTACAGGGATAAAATATTAATGATGGACTTTTAAATTCATAGATAATAGTAGATTTCATTCTCTACGTAACTCTTCTATGAATTATTGTTTCCGCTGCGAATATTGATTTAAAACTTGTTGTCTATTGTATTCTATTAGATTTTTCCCTGTTGAAGACTAACGATAATTTGTTCTATATTATCTTGGTCATAATGTTCTTTACTGGGCTAGTTGAGCTCACCCTTTTTCTTATTGTTCCATTTTTCTTCTCAGGAGGCGAGAATGTAGCGAGTACTAGTCGGGGTGTGGAATGATGGTTCTAGAAGTGGTTCTAGTAGTCCTCACTATTCTGTAAATATAGTGTATTAATAATTATAATGAGGACTTATTTGAGTGTGGATATTGTCTAGATGACAATATTTGTATTTAAACTCACAATTTTTATGTTGTATTAATAAAGTTGTAGTTGTTTCTGTATCATGTATTTTGACGACTCAGAATGGGTGTTGTATACCTATTTTGGGGGCGTCATAATTAACAACCAAAGATTTAGAAGACCTGACATATGGTTGTCAGTCGACATAAAAGAAAATTTCCAGATTTTGAAAAACACCAAATTCGAGCCTCTAGATGTTATGGATCCAACATCTAGCAACCCAGATCATCATTATACACTACATACAACATATTTAACACAAAAAAATTAACATCTAACATAGGATCGAAAGTCAGATATTATTTTAGGGTTTATACCTCTTATGAATAATCCTTGATTCTGTGCTTCTGATTTGGTTATGGATTTCGTAGGGCTTGTTTTGTGAACTGAAATGCTCCTATATTTCGTGAGTGTGGAGAGAGAGATGGTTGGGTGCTAGATAACAAATGAGCCAACTTTTGACATTCTCACTTACTTTAATCTCTCACTTTTTACTCATGTGGTTATAATTGGTGTTATGTGGCTTATGTTGGCTGATGAAAGGTGTATGGTAAGGGCTCAAGAGATGTGGCACAATTCTTGACCATAACTATATTTATTTTAAATATTAAGAAAGGTTATTTTGGTTATTTGCATTGTTATTTTAAGGGTATACTTGTCCATGTGCTTAAATCTAGGTTTTAATCACAAGATTTTAAACCTTAAGGTTTCCCAAATAATTTCTAGGGTTTGAAAAATTAAGATTAAAGTTCATTAAAATTTTAATTATAATTTACTAATTAAAATTAGGGTTTTTTAATAGAAAAATAGGGTTTTAAAAATACTTAGGGTTTCTTGATATAATTAGGGTTCCCCAAATTATGAATTAGGGTTTCCTAATGAACATAATTATTTACTAAAATAATAATTAGATTTACCATCTTAGCAATTAGGGTTTCAAATTAGAAATTATGGTTTCTAATTTATAATTAGGGTTTCTAGACAATAATTAGGGTTTACCTAATTAGCATAATATAATAATGGTCATAAATCACATACCACAATATATTTCCTACCAATCGCAAACTCCGGTTTGAGTTTCAAGTTAGAGTTTAACAAATTAATGCTACTGTTTTAACATGCCACAACATAATTGATCAACCATTATCTATACGTACATACATTACATATTTATAGCACTGAAAATTCAAATATAATATTATTATATTATTATTCTCATTCCTTGTTCGAAATCCCAAATTAGGGTTTGGATTCCATATCTGATTTATTCTTCCATATTTAACCTTAATAATTAAGGTAAAATAATTAACTTATTAATCAGTACTAAAATTCATATAATAAAATAATTATTCAAAAAAATCATTTCATATATTATTTAAATAATATATGCTTATATTTTCATGGAAAATAATTAATAAAACATTGTTATTATAAATTAATTATTATAAGAATATACTTTATAATAATCAATAATCCTAACATAAAATTATTTGTAAACATTTATGTATTAGATATATTTTATTTACCACATAAATACATATACACATTATCTTGTACAAATTCTCATCTTTAAAATAATAATAAAAAAAAAAAAATTTATATGCAAAATTTCTGATTTATTTATATAGAAAATATCGGGTTGTTACATTCACCCTCCCTTATAAAGATTCTGTCCCCTGAATCACCGTTTTAAAACCTATACATACATGGGTACATAGCATACACAATTATTGCAAGTAGATCTCGATCATAATCTGATCGAACTAATCTTTAACTATTCACATAAAGCTTGTCTTTCTGATTAAACAGAAATTTGATTCCTAAAAGAACTCAAATTCCTCCTTCAAAATATCTTTATAAAATAATTTACTATATATAAGAAAATAATTTATAAAAAATAAAATTTGTTCGAGTAATACCTGGAGTTACATCCCGGGCTGCTACTGTTTCTTGAACGGTCATGTTGAAGACTTCTTCGGTTGGTTCTGTTGGTTCATTTGTTGAAGTCGGTCCTGTTATCACCAATGTCCTGCTGCCTTTCCTTGTATTTGCATTCTTTGCCTCCCTTCTCTTCCTTGGACAGTCTTTCGCCTTATGCTCCATTGATGCACAAATAAAATACCCACTATACATTCTTAAATTGGGGCAGTTAGGAGAGATATGTCCCTCCTGCCCACACTTGTAGCACACATTCTTTCCTTTTAAACACTCTCCCGAATGATTCTTTTTACAATTTCTACAATGCACAACTTGTTTCTTTCCACCTTCTGGCCTATTTTCTGTATTTCCAACATTATCACCTTTCCTATTTCCAGTTCTACTACCACTACTCCCTTCTCCGGCTTTAACTTGATTTGTCTCCCACCAACAATTCACCCCTCCTTTCATTGTATACGTGGCAAAAGCTGTCTTTTGCCCCTCCGTTACCCTGGTTATCACAACCACTTCTACAGGGTCAATTGATCCTCTAAATCTAGCGGTTCGTTTGCCTTGAAGTCTTTGAAGTTTGCCGATCGATTGTCTGGCTGATTTCCCGCGGCTGGTAATCCATTCTGCATAGCTTGAGCGTCTATATTCGCTACATTCTCAGATCGGGTCCGTTGTCCTCCGGCTTTGTTGATGTGTTCTTCTCGTCCTTTGGTTTCGTTTTCGTCTTGGCGGCATTATCTGATTAAATAAATCATGTTCATCTAACTAATTTATAGTACTTTATAGCATAGCACATACTGCTTTAAACATTCGATATCCCTTTGTGACATAAAAGTCGGGAATCACTGCCACAACTTATACAAAAGTTAAGAATATTACATTACACATCATAGAGCATACATATTCTACTAATACTACTTATTTTTTACACCTTTACTAATGATCATATACTTAGTAATCTATTTATTCCCATTATCCTCAATAATCTATTTATACCTAACTATACCTAGTTCGTCCAACTTACCACACATTATGAGTTTAAGAACTCACCACAAATATATGAGTTTAAGAACTCGACATTGACCACATATTCTTTAACTATATTCTGCCTATCAGTTATTCTATCGTTTCTGGGTTCAGTGCTACATTTTCCAAAAATAACCACCTCATTGAGGTAGCTTTCAATGTGAGCCTCTATTTCAGCTATTGGCTTCGATATTAGCTCGGTTATGGAGATCTGCTCCTTCTTTACGATCTGAGAGTATCCTAACTCTTTTCTATCTGATATCTATACACATAAATTATACTGACTAGCATATAATATATACACATAACACATAATAGTTTTATATACGTTATCTTTTATTTTGTTTTACGATGAATTGATTCAATTCATCTCCTTATAAACTCTAAATAAGTTATTTATATTTTCAACGTTTCCCTCTGTTCTAAGGTTGTAGCCTAAGGTCTAACCCACCTAATGTTTTTAAACTCTAAGCTCTGATACCATAATGTGACGCCCCCAAATTCAGGTACTTGAAACTCGAACTCGGTGCTTCACGATACCATTTCTATGAGCGGAATAATACTAATAATAATAACAATATTATAAATAACAAACTTAATTTACATATATCAGAGTCTAACCCCAAGTACGCAACCTTTATTATAATTCCTTACATGATAGATAATATATATCATTGCCTTAATACAGTCTAACTATTACAAAAGATACCATTAAACATATTCTGTTTGCTTTTCTTTTTCACTTGTTCTTGTCTGAACCTTCAGGTTGATCACGCTTAGCTGAAAACATTTAAATTAAGCAAGTATGAGCATTTGAGTGCCCAAATAAGTAATAATAATTATAATTATATTTAAATGAAAAGAATTAAATATTTTCTTTGTACATCACTTCTACAACGAATTAATAGTTGTGAAGTAAATCAACCTATAATAATAACATAACAATTCTATCTCAAATTTTTTGAAACTACGTATTGACTATATATATAGGTAGTCGACATACTATGAACATTATTTTAGTTTTCATTAAGGTTTAGCAAAACTTCATCCATGAAACCGTCATGACTTACAGTGCACGAGGGTGATCTCGCCTAATGTGCCTCAGATTGATCAATACTACATTACAAGAATGATATGATTGTTCACTCTCTCATGAGATAAAAGTTTTCCCGTGATCGGGATGTTCATACTTAGACTGGAATCCGAACCAAAACAATTTGATTTGGATAGATTTTAACTTATTCAACGATATTTCTGAATTTGTGTCTAAATTTTGGGTCAAATAAGCGTAGATACTTTATATATATATATATATATATATATATATATATATATATATATATATATATATATATATATATATATCAACATGTGATTAAATACAATGATTATCCAACTGGGACACTTGTGTAACCATGTTTAGAAATTAACTAATGTAATATATATCTAAATTACCATATACTAACATGTTGATAAACAATGATCTGATATAGAATATATCACAATAAGGTTAATAATATAGCATAATAATAGTATAATTAAAAACTTCTTACTCATGTCCATTGATAAAGGAAATGCAAAGGTAAGATATCATTGCACGATCTTGCTACCGCTACGCTCAGAACTTAGTTCTATCTTTTATATCACGACTATCATTAATCGATCATTTTACCGATTAGAATAACATATTATAACATATAACACCGCTTATTGCGAACCAACACATAACCTAATCACATTGGCACATAGGTTTAACAACCATCAATCACAAATAAACACTTATCTAATCAAATTATCTAAGTCCAGATCAATTTTTGAAACATGTCGGTGTACCGACATCTTTATCGGGTAATTATCGAGTCTAAGACTCTATTCTGAAACTTAATATCAGTCATATTATTTTTAAATGACTTTTAGTAAATTTTAAACATTTATTAAAAGTTATCATGAATTTTTAAACATCAGAATCATTATTAAATAATTTAAATATTACACAATTCTATATTTAATTAATATTAAACTATTAATGAAACCATTGCCAAAATATTAAAGTTATTTATAATAACTTAGAATATTTTTAAAGTATTAATATTATCCATAAATGATTTTTAAAATATTTGAAAATCATTCTTAAATAATTACCATTAATATTAAAGTATTAATGTTTTATTTATCAAAATATTAAAAGTCATTAGTTATAACTTAAAATATTTTTAATTCATTTATATCCTTTTTAAATGATTTTTAAATTAATAAAACCATTTTTAAACTATTTATTTAATATAATTATTAAATAACTTTAATATCATTAATAATAATTAATTAATAAAATTTACCTTTAAATATTGAAAGTTTTATTTTATAACTTAAAATATTTTAAATACCTTATTATCATTTAAAATGATTTTAATATAATAAAATGATTTTTAATTATTTTATTTAAATCATTTAGTAAATAACTTAATGATTATTAATATTAAATAATTAATGAAATTTGTTTTAAAATATTAAAAGTTATATTTTATAACTTAAAATATTATTAAATACTTTTTATCACTTAAAATGATTTTTAATATATTAAAATCATTTTTAATTAATTTATTTAACGTATTTTAAAATATCAATATTATCCAAATAAATAATAATATTTATTAAAAAATATGTCAAATTATTAAAAGTTAATTTTATAACTTAAAATAATTTTTAAAATTATTTTTGGAATTTTCGGAATTTATTTACTATTTTTAAATGATTTTTCGAAAAATAATTAATTAAAATAAATAAAACTGTCGCTATAGCCTTTAGCGACAAAATCTGTCGCCTTAGGTGTTCTTGAGCCCTCAAGAACATTCATAGCAGTTAACAAGTGAACTCGTTTGACCAAGCATTATTCTCTGATTATTTTGTTTCTGGGTATATAAGTGATTATAAGTTGTAGTAGTAATGTCAGACTACACGATTCAACAACAAACATGGCCAAACAACATAAAATCAGCGAGATCTAGGCCCACAAAATAGCTGTCAAAGTTGTTCTTCATTTTCTGGGTTACCCAGAAATGAAGAACAGTTCAACCTGTCCATTTTGGGCTTCCATAACTTGCAATTATGTTGATGTTTTAGTGATTGAAAAGTTTCAGTATGTAGACCATATGTAAGACAAGAGATCCATGTCATAAAAACAGTTTAACAACATCACATCAAGCAGATATGGACCGGTCAAAGTAGTGGTCCGAAACTGCTTATGAAGGTTTATGGGTTACCCAGAAACTTCATCCGACAGTTTCGCCCACACTACTTTGACCACTGATTACTTTGATTCAAAGAAGGATCTAATGATTATAGAGGCATGGTCATGTAACCTACATGTCAGACAACAACATTACAACAATAACATGGTCTAAAACGTAAACACAAGCAAGATTTAAACGCATGAACATGTTGTCGACTTTACGGGCACGCTCGGGTTACCCGTAAACGTTTCTAATAATGCCGGCCAACGTGGTTCGACCACTAATAACTTTCAACCTAACCTTTTATGATCTGACTTTGATTCCAGTTTCAGATCAAAGATCTCATATCATACTACCAGATCAAACATTAAAAACACAAAAATCATTAACAACCAAAGATTTAGAAGACCTCACATATGGTTGTCAGACGACATAAAAGAAAATTTCCAGATTTTGAAAAACACCAAATTCGAGCCTCTAGATGTTATGGATCCAACATCTAGCAACCCAGATCATCATTATACACTACATACAACATATTTAACACAAAAAAACTAACATCTAACATAGGATCGAAAGTCAGATATTATTTTAGGGTTTATACCTCTTATGAATAATCCTTGATTATGTGCTTCTGATTTGGTTATGAATTTCGTGGGGCTTGTTTTGTGAACTGAAATGTTCCTATATTTCGTGAGTGTGGAGAGAGAGAGAGACATGGTTGGGTGCTAGATAGCAAATGAGCCAACTTTTGACATTCTCACTTACTTTAATCTCTCACTTTTTACTCATGTGGTTATAATTGGTGTTATGTGGCTTATGTTGGCTGATGAAAGGTGTATGGTAAGGGCTCAAGAGATGTGGCACAATTCTTGACCATAACTATATTTACTTTAAATATTAAGAAAGAGTATTTTGGTCATTTGCATTGTTATTTTAAGGGTATACTTGTCCATGGTGCTTGAATCTAGGTTTTAATCACAAGATTTTAAACC
Organism: Panax ginseng; assembly: GCA_020205605.1. Classification (NCBI taxonomy): domain Eukaryota; kingdom Viridiplantae; phylum Streptophyta; class Magnoliopsida; order Apiales; family Araliaceae; genus Panax; species Panax ginseng. The sequence continues at coordinate 30,011,157 of CM035138.1, read as the reverse complement.
TTAAGGTTTTCCAAATAATTTCTAGGGTTTGAAAAATTAAGATTAAAGTTCATTAAAATTTTAATTATAACTTACTAATTAAAATTAGGGTTTTTAATAGAAAAATAGGGTTTTAAAAATACTTAGGGTTTCTTGATATAATTAGGGTTCCCCAAATTATGAATTAGGGTTTCCTAATGAACATAATTATTTACTAAAATAATAATTAAAGTTATCATCTTAGCAATTAGGGTTTCAAATTGAAAATTAGGGTTTCTAATTTACAATTAGGGTTTCTAGACAATAATTAGGGTTTACCTAATTAGCATAATATAATAATGGTCATAAATCACATACCATAATTTCCTACCAATCGCAAACTCCGGTTTGAGTTTCAAGTTAGATTTTAACAAATTAATGCTACTGTTTTAACATGCCACAACATAATTGACCAACCATTATCTATACGTACATACAGTACATATTTATAGCACTGAAAATTCAAATATAATATTATTATATTATTATTCTCATTCCTTGATCGAAATCCCAAATTAGGGTTTGGATTCCATATCCGATTTATTCTTCCATATTTAACCTTAATAATTAAGGTAAAATAATTAACTTATTAATATGTACTAAAATTCATATAATAAAATAATTATTATAATTATTCAAAAAAATCATTTCATATATTATTTAAATAATATATGCTTATATTTTCATAGAAAATAATTAATAAAACATTTCTACTATAAATTAATTATTATAAGAATATACTTTATAATAATCAATAATCCTAACATAAAATTATTTGTAAATATTTATGTAATAGATATATTTTATTTACCACATAAATACATATACACATTATCTTGTACAAATCCTCATCTTTAAAATAATAATAATAAAAAAATTTATATGCAAAATTTCTGATTTATTTATATAGAAAATATCGGGTTGTTACAGTACGTGTCAAGATATGGATCATAATGATGTGGATTTTGTCATGAGAATGTCCCGACAACATTGACCTGATGAACAATTACATTCTCTTGCAATATTGGACAATCATTTGTCTCTTACCCTAATTTTTAGCAAATTCCACATACTTTTGCAACTTACATATTCCCTGCAGTCATTTGTCGAACCAAAGCAGTTAATTCAGAAATTTATTGCTTAAGATTACAAGTGCTCACCTCTTGTACTCTTTGTGATGCATGAGTCATCCTAGTTTCATACTGCTGTGAGTTGGTTGTCATGGTTACAATTAAGTTCTTCGCAGCTTTTGGAGTTTTCTCTATCAGTGCCCCTCCACTTGATGCATCAATCATGCTTCTCTCCATTGGTAGCAACCCCTCATAGAAGTACTGTATCAAGTGGTGATCATCAATTCCACTTCTTGAACCTTTCCCAATACTCATAGAGATTTTGTTCATTGAACTGTATGATTCCACATATCTCCTTCCTTATGTCGACGACTCTTGATGCAGGAAAATACTTCTCCAAGAATAACCTTTGCATATCTGCCCATGATCGTATTGATCTTGAAGGTAGATAGATAGTATAACCAGTCTTTAGCCAAATTTGCTAAGGAGAATGAAAAAAGCCTAAGCTTGATCTGCTCATCTGTCACTCCTTGTGATTTCATTGTGGAAGACACCACATGGAACTCATTTAGATGCTTATATGGATTTTCACCTGTAAGACCACGAAAAATATGTAAAAGTTGAATTAGTCCAGAGTTAAGTTCAAAAGCAACATCTAAAGTAGGATACTCAATACACAATGATGGTTGATTAAGATTAGGAGTAGCCAGTTCTTTTAAAGTTCTATTGTTGTTTGGCACCGTCATCTCTTCCTCTTCAAGTGATGGAACAAGAGCTTCTTCTGTATCTGCAGTTTTCTCAATCTCTTGATCAAATTTTAAGTCAATAGAGTAAGAGGATCAAGTCATAAAAGAAAAAGAAAAAGAAAATAAATAAATAAACAAAAACAAAGAATAAGCAAAAACAAATAACACTCCCCGATAACGGCGCTAAAATTTGGGAGTTGTCATTTAGCACTTAAAAATTAACCTCACCTTTACTTTATAAATTAAAATAATTAGCACAATAGTAAGTAAGGATCGATCCCATGGAGAGTGATTTATTTTATATTTATTCAATTATTTCCAAGAAAAGGGGATTTTAAATTGATTAAACTAAATTAGCAAGAATAAACTAATAAGAATTAACAATGAATAAAAAGATTCAGTTCTTCAGTTCAGTTTCACCAAGTTACAGCAATCAATTAATCAAGTTTTAAGTTGTTATTATTTACCCTTCAATGAGATTAATAACCCTAGATAACTACAATCGATAATTATCCAAAATTCTCTTTAAGTGTAATCTAATGCGAGGATCGCCAACAAGATATCCTAACTATCATATAACCTAGAACTATCAGTCTAGATTTAATACAATAGAAGCATGAAGAATTAGAGAATTAGGTTATTCCAAGTAACAATTACACAATTAGGAATTATTTAACTTATCTTCTGAAAACCTTAACAATACCCAAAAGCTCCGACACAATCAAGTATTATTAATTGCTACTTGTGATTAGACATACATCGTTTACTTAATAAATATCTTAATCTAGCAGATGATATTCATCAGACTAATCTAATTGGCCACATCAAATTAATCAGAGAAAATAGCTTACAAGAAGTTCAAATAGATTATCAGAATAAATCTCACGCAAGAAGGAATAAATAATATAACTCAATTAATCAATTACTTGTAAACAAGGTTCCAACTCCCTTTAGAACTGAATAGAGAAATCTAGCTTGACATGCTTCTGGATTTGCATTTCAATGGTATAGAGGAGAGCTGATGATTGAATGTCTAAAACCCTGACTATCATCCTCTATTTATAGTGCTAGATCAATCCCTAAATCCTATGAGAACTAGAAATCCAAATACTAAAAGAAATTACAAATCATAACTAGTTTCCATAAAAAAAAATAGAAACCAATTTGGTAAGCAAATCTCAATCTGAAAGATATCCAAATTCTAATAGAAATATCAGTCCCTTTCCATGTAGAAGTCTGCCAAAATCTGCTTTTAGAAACTTTCCAAAAACCAAAAATTTTCCAATTTTCCCGCACAAATTCGCCTCTATTTCCTGCAACAATGTCCTTTGGTAAAATAACCATAACATTTGATCCGGGAGGAGTTACGGGGCCTGTTACCTATCAAATTGAAGCTCTCGACAAGAACTACAACTTTTATTCTTTGAGAATTGACATATTCTGGCTAAATCAAGGTCTAAATCAGGCTTCAAGTGACTACTATGTAAATTGCAACTTCCAAACTTTAAGGTTCAACTTCCGTCTGGTAAAAATGTCATAATTTTTTCATATGAACTCTGATTGGGACAATTCAAGATGTTCCGGAAAGCTAAGGAGTAGCTCTAAAATAAAATCCAAGTCCCAAGTCAAGAAAATACATCCAACTTAGCATTAAAAACCCTACAATCTTCCCTTTTTCCTCGTTTCAACTCCAATTTTTTCTGAAATCATTAAACACCTTAATAACCTTGTATATACATAAAACATAGAATAAAAATAAACATAAAGAAATCAAAAATCATGAATATTATGCATTTATCACTATAATATTAATTTTATCAAATTTAGAGGATAAAATTAAAAAATAAAAAAAATGAAGAAGATTAAATTATAAAATAACTAAAGTTGCAGGGACAAAAGGGAAAAAATATTCTTGAAGCTCTGTCAGAGCCCCTTTCCCTTTATAATACAATACAGAAGATAATGATAAAACTATATTTTCATAATGATTTTAAAAGAGCTTTATTATTTGTGGGATATCACTTGTGTGAGAGTGCATTATAGAGAAAATATGATTATAGTTATTCCAAATATATATATATATATATATATATATATATATATATATATATATATATATGTATTGGCAAAAGGCAAATGAACTTTTATTATTGAAAATTCTTAATCCAAAAGTTATGGATTAGGGATTAAAACTAGTACAATACATCACAAACTAAACTTTCTTAAAAACCCTTACAAAGCTCTTCCATACTTGGGATAAGAAAATAAACCCAAATACAAGAACACATATTTATGCAAAGATTGGTAGACATAATTTTTTGCTACTACTCACCAACTTCGGAGAATATTTGTGCAATACAATGAAACTAGTCATGCATAATAGGCCGGTTTGGTTTGACTTGGACCTTTCAGGCCTTAGGTTTTGACTGCACTGCACTGCTTGACTTAAGCCCGCTAAATTAGGTCCAGCTAAGGTCCTGGTAAAGGCTTTACTGAGACTGTGCCTAGCCGACTGATCCTCTTTTTCTCCTTTTAATGCTAAATATTAAAAATACAAATATTAATTTTTTTGTAAAAATAGTGCAAGAATTTTTAGATTTATTTATTTTAACATTCTATTGCACAACAATATAAGTTGGATGATTAGAATAAAAATAAATAAATTCTTATTAAATTAAAGGGGGGTGTAATTTAGATGTAACTGGTATATAAAACAAATTAATTTGCTAAATGTATGTCCATTATGCACAGTTTTTTCCATAGAAAACATAATTTGAATACAATTTACTGCGATACATATGACAATAGATGCAAAATCAAATTAACTTATTGTTAATTATATTTTTATATTTTGAATATAAAGTTAGTTTCAATTTTTTTAAAGTATTAGGATCAGGTGGATATATATTTTGTAAAGTTTAAATACACATGTCTTTTTTTTATGGTCAATAAACACTTACATTGTTATATCTCAAGTATTATTTTTAATTAGTTTTATAATTGCTTCATGAAATTATTCTTTAAATGCTACAATAGAATACTTAAAAAATAACCAAAATCATAAATCCCCCCCCCCCCCCCTAAGAATTTAGCATATCCAAACTAACGAAGAACTTGAGTATTTACAAGAAACTAACTTATTACTAATGTTTAATATTAATAGTTAGTTTGTTGATGTATTAATTAATGTTAATATTTTAACATTAAAAGTAGCAATAAATATTAATAAAATTTTAATATTAAATATTAGTAATTTAGTATTTACAATAAACCAACTTATTATTAATATTAACTAGTTCTATTCATCAAGATGTATATTAATTAAATGTATTTATAAGAAATTAATAATTAAAACTTTGAAATTTATTGTTGTATTAATAAAAACTAGTGTATTAAAATTTTATACTTCATTGATGAATAATTATAATTTTAAAATTCAAAAATTATAAATAACTAGATAAAGAATCAGGTCAGACCGAACTAGGCTTTTTTGGCGCGGTCCTTTTGTGCCTATATAAGAATAACAATTGGCTCGCAAGTTAATCTTAAAGTCATAACAAATTATTGTAGGGAACTGATAAATTCATAACAAAAAATAATATTTTCACATAAAAATCGTGGCTATAAATCTTATTTCAAGCAATATTCAATAGTCTCAATTAAGTAGCCTTGGCCCGTTTCAAACAAACCAAAAGTTGTGAGAAAATTGTTGTTACTCTTTGCAGCAGAGTTGTCCAAAATCAATTTTTAAAAGATATGTGGGACTCCAAACCTATTGCACCACAAAAACAATAACCTCTTTAATGACATGGGTTCAATTTAATTCACACTCCAAGAACATCACTTAAATCATATTAGCCCAATCATGGATTAATCCAAAAAAATATGACAAATTATCTATACTAAAACTAAAGTTTAGTATACACTATATTTCATCCAACATACTACTTCCATTTCATAATAATAGTTGTTTAAATTTCAGACACATGAATTAACAAAGTCAATTAATAATATTATTTAATAATTAAAATTTGTATGAAATTTTATCGGTACCAATTTATGAGAAGTTGAAAACTACTAATACAATGGAGAAAATTTATTGGAATAATGAGAGAAGTTAAGGATGATATAGGAAAATAAATAATTTATTCTTCTAGAAAGTTATAAACAACAAATAAATTTAAAAAAAAATCAATTATTATGAAACGGAGGTAGTATTAAGCATGAGTATAAGATATAAGTTAATACTAATAAGCTAAGCACACAATTTATGAATTTGTCGATATATTCAGGGGTGAAGTCACCTGAAGGGTTATGTGGTCAATTGCCTCAACTGAAAAAAAAATATTTTATAATATATGATAAATTTGGAAGAAATTTAAGTTTAATGAATAAATTAACCCCACTGAAATTTTATAATTTTTTAAATATATTGGGTCAAATTGAATTTTTTATAACTTTCTCGATTCCATATTACTTCTACTCCTTGATATATGCATATTCCTCTAATATTTTTAAAATAAATAATAATCTAATTTATAATATCTTTATAACATAAGAAATTTAAATATTTATTAACAAATTTGTGATTAGAAAAGGCGATTATGGGTCAATAAGGTGTGTGTATATATATATATATATATATATATATATATATATATATATATATATATATAATGCTATTACTTGTTATATTGATAATATTGTAACAAAATACATGTTTTACATATGTAACTGGCCAAAAAACAGAAAATTATCTAAAAAATTTGGCTCGGGGGCTGCGTCTCCGAACCCCCGCCAAATTATTTATAGCATCATAAAATTTTGATCCCATTGAATTTTTATCCTGGCTTCGCCACTGAATATATTAAATGGGAGTGATTAACATAAAATTAATTTTAATCAATTGACTAATACGGTGTCGGCACGCAGATAAAAAATGATCTTTTTCTCTGCGTGTCAGTATTTTATTGGTGACATATCATAAAGTTAACTCCAATAGGATACATACATAATATAGCAATCAATCAATGTATCTAGTTGTATATATAGTAATTGATTAATATTCTAGCAAATTTGTCCTACTTGTATAGAGATAGATAGGGGAGAGATGGAAAACTAACTTCTTGGCTTGTGCTGAAAGTGATCATGAATCATGGGCCATTGGTTGCGGTTGGTAGTAAGACCTGGCAAGATTGGTTTAATCCCAATGGGCAACCCATATTCACGTATACCAAATAGATTTAGGTTAATGATTTTTTTATATCAAAAAAATATTTCACCTTAACATGAGCCGTAAACCCGGACATTTTAAGTTCGACTCCCATTTACAACAACAATTGTCAAGACAGAAATACTCATGGGGTCACGGACTGCCAACGCAAGCTGATTCAAAGAAAAGGCTAATCCGAACTGGGGAATTAGTCCGACAACAATTGAAAAACCCTATATTATCAACAAAAAAAAAAATATATTGTGAAAATATTTATTCCCGATCTATATTTATATTATTAAGGGAGAGAGAATTTTAACCGCTCTTTTTAAAATTGTCACGGTTGATTCAAAGATAAGAACTATTCCTATCTTTGGTTTCATATTTTCATAATATGTTTATGAATGTTGTCATATATAATAACAAATTTAACTACGTGGTATTTGACCGAATGATATGACTCGTCTCATAATGGCCAAGGGTTTGATTCTTGAAGATAGCGAAGAGGATGTGTGATGTGTGTTAATGTAGTAAAATAAAATGAAATAACAAATTTATATTAAATTAAATAATAACTTAGGTAGGTAAATAGGAAAAATGTATATTAAGATTTGGTAGGTTATAAAATTGGTTCATTATATCAAATATATTGTAAAAATATTATCAACTATATTTATTCACCTAACTCACAATCAAAAAATCTATATATAAAATCACAATTTATATCATTTTCCATAAAAATATAAAAGAAGTTCATACATTATTATTTTGAAAATTGATATTTTCACATGATTTTTTGATATTTTCACATAAAAAATATCGTTGTAGATATATAGCGACGATCGTCGCTATAGATATATAACGATTTTCATGTACAAATATCAAAAGTCATGTCAAAATATCAGTTTCCATTTATTTTATCATAGCTTTAAATATTGTCGTTAATTGCAAGCCAAATCCGTCACCAACTTAGTCCACACTAAAATCATTTTCCAGTACTTGTGTACCAGTTTTCCGTGTTACTCTTCTGCCCATTCTCTCCCTCTCTCCCTCTCTCCCTCTCTCCCTCATATTCATTTTCAGGTGTCCTTCATATCACAGACTTGGATCAATAATGGCATTTCAGGTACCTCTTTCTCTCTTTCTTTGTCTGGGTTTTACAAATGGATTTTATCATTAATTCTTCTTTACATAAACTGTATGATTATGTTAATCTAAGAAATGGCCCTGGGTCTTCAATTTTTGAGGTAGCAGCTGCCCAAAAATGAAGCTAAAAGATCCCTAATTATTAATGAATTGTGCTAATAGTTTATTTAGAAATGCCGAATAGAAACCGTTCAAATTATTATTGGAATCACGGTTTCTTTTCTTTCGTAATTTTTTAGTCTGTTCTCCATGAAAATTTATGTGCTGGACTTTTTCTATTGAAATAGATTTCAGAATGGATCTTCAATCTTTTGTCATTATCTATTATATTTGGACTATGGCCGAAGAAAAGGAGACATTGAGAAAATTACAAAGATTTGTAATTATTAATCACATAGTATATGCTAAAATGCCAAAGAGAGAGGAAGTCTTATTTGGAAAAGTCTTTTAAATTTTTTAAAAAAAAATTAATTTTGGATTTCTCAAATGTTGATTTGTCACCTATAAATAAAATTTCTACAAGAGTATAATCTTTTGTCTCAGTAGCTATTTGAACTACTTCATGCCTGAAGCCTGAAGGTAATTGAAATTTTATTTCATTTCAGGGTTAATTTAGTCACACAAGTGGGGTGATTTATGACAGTTGAGTATAATAACTGAGCATTGTTATTTATCCATCATGCCAAAGAATTTGCGGAAACGGCCTCTGATAACTGAAAAGATACAAGTGGGATGCGTGTGGAAATTGATAGATATTTTTGACAATCGCCATGGTCGTCCCAATCAGAAGCTACTTTCAAATGCAAAGCAGAAGAACAAACATGTCACTGGTAATTAATTGTTAATTATATTCAATTACTGTTGTCATGATAATAAATGTGTGGTCTGACATTGTTGTTATCTTTGCAAATAGAAGGGTTAGCTATTTGGGGATTATTTGTTAGAAACATAATTATCTTTAAAATCAAGTCTAATAGATTGAGTTATCATGGAATGGTCTCTGTATCAAAACTGCTTAACTCCACTTAAATATGACGCAACAAAAACAAAAATATGAGAAGGTATATCGAATGACTTTATTGTTCAAAACATGTTTTTCGTTTTTATTTTTAAGTCCTGTCATGTTTGAATATCTTTAAAGATGTGAGTTTATTTTTTGCAGCAAGGGACACAGAAAATACAGGAAGTCTTGCTAAAAACTGCCGAGGCATTACAGTAAGTACAAGTAAACCTTCTGAAATAATCCATGTTCACTATTCATTCAATTGACTAAAAACATGATATCTAATGATGTATAATTACTATACTGTTGCATTGTTGAATATATGTTAATTGGGAAATATAATTTGTTCAGAATGCATCAGAAAACAAAGTTGTGGCAGTTAATATTGGCGAGAGAAATGCAACAAAAGTGATTAAAGAAGATTGTAAAATGCACAACTCTAGACAGCTCTTGGATGCGTTGGAGATTTTAGATTCAAACAGTGAATTATTTCTGAAACTTCTGCACGATCCAAACTCTTTGTTGGTTAAACAAATCCACAATGTAGAGGATTTGCAGAAAGAGAAAGAAATGACTAAAATTAAATACCTCCAGGTAAACAAACTTTCAGAATGCGGCACCAGTACTATTCCAAGGAAGTGTCAAAAGCCGGAACATACTATGCATAAGTATTTATTGGAGAGGATTAAATCATCTACGGATATTGAAATTCCATGCACTTCAAATTCAATAGCTGTTATGAAGCCAAGCCAGAAAGAACATGGAAGATACAAATTAGGGAAGCATAAAGATTTGGAGCCAAGCACTAGAACAGAAATAGCTGCCACTACTGAAAGTGTTTCTACAAATTTGCACACATATACTGCTAGCTACTCTAACCGAAGAGATTTGGAGGCAAAGAAACACCTTTCTGATAGGTTAAGAAATGTGGAAAAGGGTGAAAATTTGTCAGTCAAACATGCCCCAAGAACCTTGAGGAGAATACTCTGTTCACCACATTCTTCACCAGAACATTACTTATCGGCCACTTTTTGCCCAAAAAGTGATAGGGATGCTGCTGTTTCCCCAAAGATGAGATATTCTGCCTGTAGAAATTTTCAATTAGCCAGTGAAAGCAACAGTTTGCATCTTAGAAATGAAGAGGTTTTAACATGCACTGATTATATAAGACCTTATGATCAGCAGCAAATCTTTGACTCCGAGGCAAAGATTCTTGAACCTGTTTGTTCAAATGAGGAGTTTAGCTTTGATGGTAATAAAGTCGCACTATCTTCCTATGTCAATCTTATGCTTGTACTATGTCATAAATTGATAGTTCAATACACTTGTCAACAGCTTATCTAAAGATTATGAAAGGTAATGATGCGATACAGTCTGGAGATATAAATCTTTCAGAAATGCACACTAGACAAAACAATGTTTTCGTTACCAATGCTGAACAAAGCACACGAAAGAAAAACCTATATTTGGAGCACTCAATACAGGTAATTGTTTTTAGTTTCCAAATCTATATATGTACTGTTGACATTTCCAAACAGAACTATTGAATTAAACCCTCAAATTTTTCTTAGTCCTGCTACTATTTTGGCCCTTTTTCAGGATTTACATTTGAAGAATCTGGCATTAACTTCTTCATCAGATGTTACCTCATCAAATCCTATGGGCTTTTACAAAATAAAAATTGAGGATAGCGCTAAGGATAGAGAGGAACATCTAAGTCCAGTTTCTGTTCTAGAACCATTATTCACAGATGATGATTTCACCAACCCCCGCACCTGCAACACATTAAACCAGCCTGGTATGCATCATATGAAATTAAATCCCGTAAATTGTTTGCTTTGCCTTTTTTTTTCCTTTTTATAATTCTAATATATGTTTGTAACTCAAGCTAACTGAAAAGCAAATGAACAGGAAAACCTCCAATGCAACCACTTCATATTGATTTTGAAGAAGAGTCATTTGCTGTAGACCCCATTGATCCCAAAATCAATCAAAGTAGCTGTATCAGAACAGTTTTGCAAGCTTCTGGGTTAAATTGGGATGAGCTCTCAAAGAACGTGCGCTCATCAGGCCAACTGCTTAACCTCTCTTCATTTGATGAACATAATCTCTTTGCGGATTTTATTAACGACGTCTTACTAGAGGTAAACCGACGTAACGCAGAATGCAATCCTTGGATTTCAAATATCAGACCAGACATTCAACCTTTTTCAGTACTTGGCAAAAATGTGGTTGAAGAGGCAATGAAAGAAGTTCAGTGGTATTTTATTCCATTGGTGATGCCACGTACACTGGACCACCTTGTCGGTAAAGATATCAAAAACATTGAAAGTTGGAGTGGCACACAGCTTGATATTGAAGATGTTGCGATTCAAATTGTAGATGATGTGTTAGAGGAATCGATAATGGAGACCATTTTTGTTATGGAATAGTAAAAAAAATTCTGTAACTATCTGGGCTCTTCTATTCATGTTGATAATGGAATCGAGTAATTGTTCTGTTTGCTAATCTGTGTTGAGAGTATAGATTTGCTTGTATCATCCTATTAGGCCATAGGAGTGGAGGTTTTAGAGAGGTTTTGTGCTTGCTTTTTAAGTATCACAACCAACTGAAAATGCTCTTGCCAGTTGGTAATTATGTCCAAGTTATGACTTATTAGCCAATTTTGGGCAATGAACTTTGTATTGAAGTGTTGAAATAACTTACTAGTTTTGTACAACTAGTTTTACAAGACAATGTCCCCTGGTATGGAAGTGGCCAAATGGCAAATAGCTACCAAAAAAGAAGGAACTTTTAAGTTAATATTGAAGAAGATTACTTCTATTAAAAGAAATGCACCAAGTTTAAGCAATAACAAGGCAATGATACTACTCTCTTTTCTTCTTCAAATTGAAATCATTTACTTAAAAAGATTTTAAATAAATAAAAGTTTTAATTGTCAAAATTACAGCCCACTTGTACATATTATATACTTTAATTTTGAACCGTAGCCGTTTAGATAGTCCTTTTAGACTCCAAAAAAAATTAGAGGAAGGAGAGAGCAGAAAATATAGAGAAACTAGAATTTGACTAATTTCATTGATACCTAATTCATTATCGTAGAACCTCTATAAATTAATACTGTTGGGACTAGAATTTTTTTATTAATTTAGAGAGTTATTATTTAATCGATAAATTAATAATTTATTAATTTAAAAAGTGTTTTTCTATTCGGTGAACATAAATTTAATTATATTAAATTTTTGCAATTTATTGATGTTTATATCAATTTTTTTTGATGCAATGTATCATCTTATTAAATTAATGTAATAATAGAATTCATTGTAAGTGATATTAATTATTTTTAATAATTAAATAATGTTCATTTTATACACTTGTCAAATTACATTCACATTTTATTTCAAAAAAATTATATTCACATTAAGTTTAATTAATTTGTATATATAAGTTCATTGTACTAGAATTTAATACATTCTATGTATGATGATAAATAGAACTACTATATAAACATCAATTTACCCTAGATATATTTGTAATTTAAAAAGAATTATTAATTTATTATTTTGATGGGACCATCTATTTATATAAGGGTCTTTTTAAAATTTGTTATTTTATTATTTTATCGAAATTATTAATTTATCTCATTAGCCCAAATCGGGACTAGAAAAAAATATTATTTTAGAGAAATTATTAATTTATCGAGTATTAATTTATAGATATTTTACTGTATATTGATAGATTTATATAGCAACAATGAAAAAGATAAAAATTAATCATACCCATTATTATTTAAAAAACTAATATCCAGAATCCATATCACTCTAATATATAGCTCACATGCTTATTTTAACTTAGCTAGTAGACCCATCATACGAACATATATGCTCAGATTAAAATGTTCTTTAAAATAAAGTATACTCACAGAATGGCTGATTTTCTAAATTTATAATTTAGATCGGTTAAAAACTTACAAAATGATAAAATATTTTTTCTAAAAAAAGGGAAAAATATTACACATATGATTCCCTTACTTGCTTCTCCCGTACTCCTTCCGTGACTCCCTTTTTCTTTCCTTCTTCTTCTTTCCCCGTGACTCCTCTACCTTGCCTATATAAGGTAGTGCATGCTGCTGAATGATAATTAAAAATTTCTCTGAAGAATTTCTCTCTCTTTTCTCTTGCTTATTTTCTCTAAATTTATGCAGCAATTATAAGAATATCTTTCTACATTTTGCTAAAGTTTTATAACACGTTGTCGGCACGAAGCTCTAACCAACTGAGACGGTAAAATTAAATTCTTGCAATTTATTATTATATTACCAATTTGACTATGCCACCATTAATATAATTTTATTCTTATAATTGCCTTTAAATTCTTGCAATTTATTATTATACTACCGGTTTGGCTATGCCACCAATAGTATGATGTTATTCTTACAATTGGTTTGGCTTTGCCGCCTATTATATTCTTTAACTGTCAAGTTATATTTATGTTTTATTGTCCATTTTAAATTATGTTATTTACAAAGGTACCCTCTATCCTTGTTGATATTACAAGACTTGGTGGGAACCTTTTTACCATTAAGTTCTGTTATTTACAATGGTACCATCTATCCTTGTTAATCTTACAAGACTTGGTGGGAACCTTTTTACCACTTATTAAATTGTGGGAATAACCTGTATATTCGAAATACCGCATACCTGGTGAAATTCTTCTGTTATTCCATTCTTTATTATTCTGTTGGAATAATCTGTCTATGCAAACTACCGCATGTCGGGTGAAGATCCATTTGCATTTTTGTATATATATTTATTGTTGAAATATAATACTTGTATATACATTAACGATTGCATATTTTTTTTTACTAAAATAATATGCTAATAACATAAATATAACAATATTTATATTTACATTTTATCACCACTTGAGGTCGTGACTTAGTTTATTTTTCTATATCATACATGAAATTATTTATTATTTTAATAAATAATAAAATTGTGTTTTAACCCAGAATAGATGACAAACTTGGCAAAAATAGATTTTTCTATTTTGAAAATATCTGGAGACAACTATTTGGCTTGGGCACTTGATGCAGAATTGCACCTTAGTGCAAATGAGTTAGAAAAGACCATTGAATCAGGAAATACAGCTACTTCGGCACAAAATACAAAAGTCATAATTTTTCTTCGTCGCCATATTGATGAAAGATTAAAGACTGAGTACTTAACAATCAAAGATCCTTTGTCTTTATGGACACAACTGAAGGAAAGATTTGACCATCAAAAATTGGTTGTTCTCCCTAATGCCAAATTTGAGTGGCTTAATTTAAGGCTACAAGATTATAAATCAATTACGGAATATAGTTCCAATGTTTATAGAATAACCTTTACTTTGGCTTTGTGCGGAAATCCAATTTCTAAAACTCAAATGTTAGAGAAAACGCTCTCAACTTTTCATCTCACCAACATTATTCTGTCACAACAGTATTGACAAAGTAAGTTCACAAAATTCAGTGACTTGTTGTCTATCCTCCTTGTTGCAGAAAAGAATAATGAATTGTTGTTGAAAAACCATCAAGTACGGCAAACGGGTCCTACCCCATTGCCAGATATTAACAGCACGTCATTCCAGCAGAATAAACGTGACAATAGATGGTCATATAATAAGAAGCCTTGGGGACGAAAGAATAAAAGAGGCCATCGTAACAACAAATTCCAGAACCGCGAAAATTCAGGCCACCAGAAGTGGCAAGTGTATGGGCTGGGTAAAAATAAAGAAAATGTAGCACCAATAAAGAATAAACCAGATGTTTGTTTTAGGTGTGAGATGAATGGGCATTGGTTACGTACCTGTCGTACGCCGAGACATTTGGTTAATTTATTCCAGGAGTCTCAAAAGAACAAAGTAATGGATGCAGAAACAAACTTTGTTGATCATCAATTCAATATTGTTGATGTTCCACCAATGACCAACAATGAGGAAAAGGTTGTTGATATTACTAAACCTTCTGAAAGTATCTTTTGGAATATCGTTTAATTTCTTGTTTTAATTAAACACCCTGCATGTATAATATTATTAGTTTTCGTTCTATACGTGGTATGTGTTTATCATGAATAAAATTATATTTGAAATGTAACTTTTCTTATTTATGTTTTTATATGTGTCAGACCATTTTTAATGGATATGGAGGATATATGTTTAGCGAGATCAAGGCAACAACTAATACAATCCTTCAAGTGAGAAATATTTTTCACAACTGATCAAAGCTAAGGAAAATGTAGGAACTATCTCTGGCACATCAAATTTAATCGAGGGATTTGGAAAAGCTAGTTTCATGCTACCAAATGAGACACAAGTTTTTATCAAAGATGCTCTATATTCTAGTAAATCAAGAAAAAATTTGCTTAGTTTTAAAGATATTCGACTGAATGGTTTTCATATTGAAACAACTAATGAAAATGATAATGAATATCTTCTCATCACTTCTACCTTTTTTGGAAAAAAGAATATCCTAGAAAAACTTCATTCAAATTCTTCTAGATTATATACTATAAAAATTAGAGCAATTGAGTCTCATAATGTTATGATTCCAAAAATCATAGATCCCAAATCCTTTATGCTTTGGCATGAAAGACTCGGTCATTCAGGTACTTCTATGATGAGCCGTATTATTAAAAATTCTACTGGTCATCCTCTCAAAGATAAGAAGGTTTTTCATAGTAGTGAATTTTCTTGTGCTGCGTGTTCTCGAGAAAAATTAATTGTTCGACCATCACCAGTAAAAGTTTATAAAGAAGCCCCAAAATTCCTAGAGAGAATTCAAGGAGACATTTGTGGACCTATTCACCCATTGTCTGGCCCATTTCGATATTTTATGGTTTTAATAGATGCTTCAACTAGATGGTCTCATGTTTGTCTTCTCTCTTCTCGAAATTTTGCCTTCTCAAAACTTCTTTCTCAAATAATCAAGTTACGGGCTTAGTTCTCAAATCATCCAATCAAGTCAATTCGACTTGATAACGCAGCTGAATTTTTATCAATGACTGTTAATGATTTTTGTATGACTATTGGAATCTCTATTGAGCATTTTGTTCCTCATATTCATACACAAAATGGTTTAGCTAAATCTTTAATAAAAAAACTTCAACTAATTGCACGACAATTGATGTTAAGGGCTAACTTACCTACCTCAGTTTGGGGTCATGCAATTCTTCATGTCACAGACCATCATTCGAGTAAGACCAACGACTCTTCATAAATTTTCTCCTCTACGCTTAGTTCTTGGACGATACCCAACATATCACACTTTCGAGTTTTTGGAAGTGCGCATGATATGTTTCAATTGCACCTCCACAAAGAACTAAGATGGGAGCCCAACGAAGAATATGTATTTATGTTGGTTTTGATTCTCCTTCTATTATCAGATATCTTGAACCTTTAACTGGAGATGTTTTTACAGCACGTTATGTAGATTGTCATTTTGATGAATCAGTATTTCCTCCATTAGGGAGAGAAAGTTTTAAATAAAAACCCTCCTCGAATATCATGAAATGCATCGTAATTAAATTCACTTGATCCTCGTGACAGACAATGTGAAATTGAAGTTCAAAGAATTTTTATTTATAAAATATTGCAAATCAAATGCCGATGCATTTAATGATGCTTGAAAATGATAAAGTCACATACACTGCAGTGAATACTCCAAAGCAAGGATAGAAATACCTCTTCGAAAAATCAATTCTGGAGAATTGACTTAATAAGGTAATAGAAGAATCTAAACCACGCCCGTAAGCGTGGAAGACCGATTGGTGCAAAAGACACCGCACTACCTAAAAATCAAAAGCAAATAAGGGAATCCCAAAAGGAATACCCGCCTGTATAAAGACTTATTCCAAGAGTGGGAATAGCCCCGGAAGAGGTACAAACCGCTCGAGTAGCAGACTTATTCCAAGAGTGGGAATAGCCCGAAGAGGTTCAAAATCTCAGTGAAGGGATAAGAGATGAACACCAAGAGATCTCAATAAATTATGTATATGATGAGAAAATATGGGATCGAAGCAAAGTCATGATTGACGATATATTTGCTTTCTCTATAGCATCAAATATTACTTTGATTCCTGACACGGATTGTGTCGCCCCCAAAATTAGGTATACATCACCCATCTTGGGTCGTCAGATACATGGTACAAATTTCAAATACAACTTACTAATACAACTGTCGTGTACAATATGACAAAACATAACGTGAGTTTGAATACAATTATTGTCTACTAGAGATTATACAAACTCAAAAGGAGTCCTCATTACAATTATTAACACACTATTTCACGTAATAGTGAGGACTACTAATGCTATCCTCCCTCGACCGCTCACTCTCGCTCCCCGACTAGTCCCCTTTATGTTCTCATTTCAAAGAGAACAAAGAAAGAAAGGGTGAGCTCAACTAGCCCAAAGAAGAAATATTATGACTAAGATAATGCGAATAAATTATCATTAGTCTCCAACAATGTTAAACCGATAAAATATAATAGACATCAAGTTTAATCAGAAGCGAACAAGCAATCCATTAAAAGAGTCAAGTAAAAAATAAAATCTACTATCTTTTATGATTAAAAAGGTTTTCATCATTGTTATCATTGGGACTCGACTTAATAAATAATCCACATCATCGAATCACCCCTCGCACTACTACGGCCAAGGATATTCTTTAGTATCACGACCACAAATTATCCATGACTACAAATGACCAAGGACATTCGTGTATTCATTAATGGTCATGATCATGCCAACAATCGTCCCATCAATGCACTACGGGCCAATGATAACTTTTACCACATCATTTGTAACATTACTACCATGATTACAATCAATAATCCTCGGTCATAATCATACCAAGTCCATCTATGCACTACACAGCCACGATGACTTTCAACATAATATAAACATGAGGATGATGACAATGATATAAGAATTCAATAAAACAAGTTCAAGAATTAATTTATCCAGAACTAATAATGTCCAAATTATCAACATGATAATCGCTTTGTAGAGTAAAAATTCAAGAATGATCAAAAGAATATTTCCATGAAAAGATATCTTTGATGAAGCCTTGAAATATCAAGGATATTCTACTAATTTCATGGAGTATAGAAGTCAAAACTTTAACCAACCGAGTATAATAAAGAATGGAATAACAAAAGAAATCACCATGCATGCGGTGCCTTCAGATGTACGAAGTTATTCCAACAGAATAATAATATAGGAACCAAAATCAGCAAAATTTGCAAGCGGCAGGATGTTCCAACAGAGAATAATAAAGACGGAACCAGTCCTGTAAAAAACACATGCATGTGATGTTCCAATGAATAATAATAATAAAGATTTTAACCAGTCCGTGTAAAACACACGCATGTGATGTTCTAACGAGTAATAATAATAAAGATTTTAACCAGTCCTGTAAAAACACACGACATGTGATGTTCCAATGTAATAATAGAAGAATGTCACCAAGTATAGGTAAACCACAGATACAAAGTTATTCCAATGTAATAATAAGCAATGGAATAACAACAGTTCTCTTCATGAATAAGAAAGAATAACACCCCTTACATTAGTAGTAGATTGAATACTGCAGTAGTGTAGTAATAAAATACTCTTCTTCTTTCTCTCTTATTCTCTCTGTACTTTCTCTCTCTATAGCTTGAATGAATTCATGAAAAACAATGAAGCACTAGGCCTCTATTTATAGAAGATTTCTAGCTTAGCACTTGAAATATGAAAAGGCAAGTGGCTTAACGACTGGTGATGTGAAAAGAAAAGTGGTTTGACGCTCAGTAATGTGAAACACCAAGTGGTTTGACGCTCAGAATGTGAAACGACAATTGGTTCGGCCTTTCGTAATATGAAACGACAAGTGGTTTGACGTCTGGTAAAGGTAATTACTATTGACGAAGGTAATTACTATTGACGAAGATAATTACTATTGACGAAGATAATTACTATTGACGAAGGTAATTACTATTAACTAAGGTAATTACTATTAACGAAGAGACTCTTAGATGAGGACATATGGTCCCCCCATAAAATAACCAAACTTACGACAAACGTCTCATAATAGACTCTTTATATACATCAAGGATTGAATAAATATTACCACAAATCATTTTATTTTTAATTAACACATATTTAATCTTTCAACAATTATTAACTTGTCGTCTCAATTATTGATTTAATAATATAACATATTATACAGATGATACTGTGACAATAATTAAATCAATAATATAAGAGATATGATGCAGCAATTACTATAGCAATAATTGAGTATATAAAGTGACTTCTCACGTAAGCATCAATAATCAATACAAGTGCTACTATGCAACCACGCCAGACATTCTTGTACTTTTACTACCGGTAGTTCAACAGCTTTTAACGGTAACACCTCCGCCATTATTTTCATAAAGTATTTTTGTCGTTTTCTCAATCCGACAATAATTCCGTTAGGGGGTCTACTAATGATTGTGCTGCCGCATTTAATATTCCCCCGACAAAAAGAATATTCCCCGACCAAACGAATATTTTATAACAACTTGCTTACTTTGCAAAATTTATAAATATTACCCACAACTATAACATTATATCAAATTTACTCAAAAATAATATTTATAGAAAATTCATCTTTATATATAAAAGTTGGGGTCTTACACGGATCCTGAACCACAAAACGTAGAAGAATGTCGAAAAAGAAAAGATTGGCCAAAATGGAAAGATGATATTCAAACTGAGCTACAATCTCTATTGAAAAGAGAAGTATTTGGACCAGTAGTCCAAACCTCGCTGGGTGTAATCCCGGTTGGAAACAAATGGGTATTTGTACGAAAGGCAAAATGAGAAAAATGAAATTGTGAGATACAAAGCCCGACTTATAGCTCAAGGGTTTTCACAAAAACCTGGTATTGATTATCAGGATACATACTCTCCAAAGAATGGATGGAGTCACTTTTCGCTTTTCGATAGGTATGGCAACCATGGAAGGTTTGGAAACACGTCTAATGGATGTTGTAACAAAGATACCTATATGGCTCACTTGACAATTGAGATTTACATGAGAATCCTCAAGGATTGAAAATGGTCAATCACAAAGGCCCCATCACATATATTCAATCAAGTTACAACGCCATTGTATGGGTTGAAATAATGCGTCAGTATGTGGTATAATCGACTTAGTGATTATTTAATAAAAGATGGATATATAAATGATCAAGTATGTCCATGTGTTTTTATTAAAAAATCACAAAGTGAATTTTCCATCATTGTTGTATATGTGGTTGATTTGAATCTTGTAGGTACTCTTGACGAACTCACAAGAACTGCTACTTATTTAAATGATAAATTTGAAATGAAAGATCTTGGAAAGACAAAATTCTACTTGGGAATAAAAGTGGAGCATTTAGCATCTGGAATTTTTGTTCATCAATCCATATATGATGAAAAGATTCTCAGTCGTTTTCATATGGATAAAGCTCATGCTTTGACTACCCCGATGGTTGTACACGACCGAATATTACTTTTGTTGTCAACTTGTTAGCAAGATACAGTTCTTCTCCGACTAAGAGACATTGGGATGGGATCAAACACATTTTTAGATATCTCCGTGGAAGTATAGATCTTGGGTTATTCTATCCAAGGAATTCAACTTCGCGATTGGTTGGATATGCCGATGCAGGATATGTATCAGATCCACACAATGGAAGATCACAAACAGGTTGTGTATTTACATATTGTGACACGGCTATATCCTGGAAATCCACAAAGCAAACCATGACAGCTACATCTTCAAATCACGCAGAGATTCTCGCTATACATGAAGCAAGCAGAGAGTGTGTTTGGTTGAGATTAATTATTCAGCATATTCAAAAATCATGTGGATTACCATCAATCAAAGACATTCCTACAATTTTGTATGAGGATAACGCTGCATGCATTGCTCAACTTAGAGGAGGGTACATCAAGGGAGATAGAACAAAGCACATTTCACCTAAATTCTTCTTCACACATGAGCTACAGAAGAAGGGTGATATAGATGTGCATCAAATTCGATCATGTGATAATCTAGCCAACTTGTTCACAAAGTCGCTACCAAATTTAATGTTTGAAAAACTTCGGAAAAGGATCGGAATGTATTGACTGAAAGACTTATGACAACATTTCATAGAGGAGTAATGAATTCCTTTTGAGGGGAAGATTGTACTCTTTTTCCTTAGTCACGGTTTTATTCCAATGGGTTTTTCCTGACAAGGTTTTAACGAGGCAGTCAATTAAAAGATATTTATATAAAAGATATGTACTCTTTTTCCCTTCGTTAAGTTTTTCCCACAGGATTTTCTTAACAAGGTTTTTAATGAGACATAATCTTATATCGTAGGGAATCAGGGAAAGTATTACACATGTGATTCCCTTGCTTGCTTCTCCCGTACTCCTCCCGTGACTCCCCTTTTCCTTCCTTCTTCTTCTTCCTTCCCCGTGACTCATCTACCTTGCTTATATAAGGCAGTGCATGCTGCTGAATGATAATTAAGAATTTCTTTGAAGAATTTCTCTTTCTTTTCTCTTGTTTATTCTCTCTAAATTTATGCAGCAATTATAAGAATATCTTTCTACACTTTGCTAAAGTTTTATAACAAAAAACAAATTCTCAACATTGGGTCTAAAATACTTCACTCATGTCTCAGATAATGGATTATTTTATTTAGAATAATATAATACTCCTTTGGGGTGTGTGTGTTAAATTAACAAAAAAATAATGTATTTTTAATTTTGAATCAGATGGAGTATCAAATTGGCAAGTTGGAAAACTGAGTTTTTTTTTCTTTCTGAAAATAAGGGATTTGGCTCCCCTCTATTACGCATTTTCTCTAATGACATCAAATACACTAATTATTTCATTTTAATAATTTGGTTAATAATGATCAAAATACGTTAATAAATAGTTGATGCTATTAAGATTATTCCTACAAAAAATTAGAATCATTAAAAATAATTTTACGGTTAAAAGTTTAAAAGAATTTTCAACCATTGAAGTTTTGGTGGAATATCTACATGTTCATCAAATAGTAAAAAAATGTCAAATCATTATCATTTTTGAAACAATTATCTACTTAATATTGTAAATTAATTAATGTTGATTTCAATTATACCGTCTAAAATTATATAAATAGAACTGATATTTTTCGTATATATTTTTGATATTTTATACGGTCTTTTCTTATATGAGATTAAACCTAGTTTCACCTTTATATGAAAGAGAGACTATATGAAAATATAAAAAACAAATTTTATAAAAATAAATAGGGATGTGATATTTTTCGTAGCATTTTTTTTATATATTTTCGCATGTGGGGTCCATCATTTAATATTAAAAAATGAATCCCACATGTTATGGCAATTGGTATTTCTATATTTTTTTGATATTTTCGCATATAAGACTTATTTTTTAACCAAAATAATGGATTCCACATGCGAAAATATTATATAAAAAAAACTGCGGAAATCCCTACAAAAATATAGTTTATAATCGGACTAACGAATAATGGAGGGGAGCTGTGACGCCCCCAAAACAGGTATACATCACACATCTTGAGTCGTCAGATACATGGTACATAAATTCAAATACAACTTAATTATACAACAATGTGTAAAATACGACAAAACATAGTTGAGAGTTTAAACAAGAATATTGTCATCTGTACAATATCCACACTCAATGGTGTCCTCATTATAATTATTATCACATTATTTCGTAGAATAGTGAGGACTACTAAAGCCATTTATCCCGGACCATCACTCTATTCCCAGGCTCGTCCCCAAATTATATTCTCATTTCCTGAAGAGAACAATGAAAGAAAGGGTGAGCTCAACTAGCCCAGTAAGAAATATTATGACTAAGATAATACAGAATAAATTATCCTTAGCCTTTAACAGTATAACCACTGATAGAATATAATAGACAACAAGTTTTAGATCAATAACTGCAGCGAAAATAAGCAATCCATTAGAAGAGTCAAGTAGAGTATAAAATCTACTATCTTCTATGATTTAAAAACTTTTTCATCAACTTTATCGCTGTGACTCAGCTTAATAAATAAATCACATCATCAAATCATCCCTACACCACGGCCAAGGATATTCATGTAATCATCAATGGTAATGATTATACCGAATAATCCCTGGCAGACTACGATTTCTGGTGAAGTGCTCGACGATCAGACAAGCCTATCTATTACATCATAAGATTAACCTAACATGCTTGATTTTTCTATGTTTATAGTCCTTATACAACATTTCATTTTAAGGACTTTACAAAGCTGTTTTGCTTATGTAGGATCAACCTAACATACTTAATCAATTTATTCTAAGTCCTTGTACACATGTTTCTATTATCTATCAAAGGACTTTACAGCTTTTCTTAATGCAAGCATACTTGCATATTCATTCATATATATCATAATCAAATCATATATAAATAGGAATAACATTCACATGTTTATTCCCCATAATTTCCCTATTTGATTATGATAAAACAATAAGCGCATATGCATGTTATGAATGAATCTTATATACAGTGAGCAGCTGTATTTCTAAAACAGATAATCATGAATGTCATTTATAATGATGTGGAATTTAATACACTCATATTTTATATCCTGGATACAGAACATACCTAACTAGTTAGAGATGTACCTCTTTGGCTCCATGTATGTTTCCAGGAAGTCTGTTGATCAACTAATTATCTGTTTGACCTTCTTGTTCTTGCTCCCCTTGGGATGATGACCTTCCTATTTTGCTTTGCTCCCCCTCAGATGCATGCTTCTCTTTTTCCTTCTGGCTCCCCCTCAGCTTCTGCATACATAGGCTCATCAATCTTTGGCTCCCCCTCGGATGATGACTCTACTTCTTCTTCTGCTGTCTGCTTCTTTGACTTTTCTCTTGTTTGATCTTCCTTGAATGCCTTTTGCTCTGCCTCTTTCTATGCCTCTTTTTCTCCCCCTTTTTGTCATTAATCATTTGGGAGAGCTGTTCCATGTTGGACATAAGCTGCTCCATCAGGTAGGAGAAGTTAACAACTTCAAACTTGAGTTCCTATTGGC
The DNA here is from genome assembly GCA_020205605.1 of Panax ginseng. Taxonomy (NCBI): domain Eukaryota; kingdom Viridiplantae; phylum Streptophyta; class Magnoliopsida; order Apiales; family Araliaceae; genus Panax; species Panax ginseng. Next base: position 29,986,816 of record CM035138.1, on the reverse strand, counting down.
CCAGGTCAAGTTGCACTGAGAAAGACTGCTGCATGTTGTCAATCTTGTCATGTTGTCAATCTTGTCAGAGAGGGCTTGGATCTGCTCTTCATTGGCCTTCTGTGCTCATAGAGCTTCTGCATTCTGATCATGTATGGCCTTCAGATAGATGTTGTCTCTCTCTTTGAGTTTGAGAGATACATCGACCATAGTAACAAGTCCTGCTTACGAATCGAAATATCTCATGTTGCTGTCATTACCATCTTTGTCTCTTCATTAATTAGAGATATCTTTTCAATCAGCTTATCAGAATTCTTCAATAGTTCCTCCTCCATAGGGATTTGCTCATCTGGTTGGACAGCCTCTGGTTGGGCATCAAATTGGACTCTACGATTTTTATCCTTGGACAGATTTTCGAAAGCTTTGAAAATCTGAACAATCGTTGAGTACCAATTGCTATTTGAGGATGAGGGAGTGTCAGATAGCAGTGTTTGGGCTGATGGAGGCTTCTGGTATTGAACTTGAACACCATCAGTAGTAGAGTGAACAGACTCTACGATCATCTCCTTGGTCATGATCCTTCTTCCTTGAGAGTCCACTCTACGATCGTAGGGGATATAGTGACTGTCGCCATGTCTGTAGACCTTGTAGTGAGTCTGGTTTGTGATCAATTTGGTGGCAAACTTCTTCACCCTTGGAAAGTTTTGTGCTACCAGCTCTATGCTTGGAAAAAGAGAGTAGCACCAGATGAAGTAACTTACATCTTTTTCAGTATGTGCTTTTAGCCACAACATCCATTGGAAGAACCATCTCATTAGCAGGTCATCAGGATTATAGAGGATGGTCGTGCAATCTAGCTCCATGTTGTTCCAGTTTTTAACTACATCAAAGGTAGTCATCCTTACCACCTTGAGTTGTTCATCTCCATAGTTCACCCATCTTTTTGGCGGTGTTTCTGGGGGTTCATTCGAGACTTCCACCACTATTATCCTGGTGATTTTTGCTGGAGAGAGGACATGATAGAATTCTGGTTCCTCTGATTCCTGATTTTTAGAATTGGAATCATTCTCCATTTCTTCTCTTTCGGAGCCTGTACCATCTTGATCATTTCCAACAATGAATCCTTCTTGCTGCATTTCATTTTCAGAACCTTCTTCAGCAAGATCTTTCTCTGATTCATCTTCTTCACCACTGGTTCCATCTTCAGCACTTTCATCCTTTGATACAAACTCATCATCACTTAGTTCAATGATAGCATTGGAGTGATCGCTTCTCTTTTTAGAGGCAAATTTGGCTTGCAGTTTGTAGCTCTTCCTTCTTATTGAAAGTTCAAATTTGAGAGTTTCGACTCTTCTTCCTCTTCGCATCAAGCCTTTGGATCATCGGGACGAACTTCCTTAAGGTTCAAAGACCATAAAGCGCACCCTTCTTCTTTGGACTCGCTACTTTTTGAGCCGTCATGAGAGCTTTCAGGATTGGAAGGGGCATGTTCTTCTTCTTTAGAGACAGCATCATTTGACCCATCATCTGGGCTTGTTGGGGCATTTATATTTGGGGACTGAGTTGGGTCATCTTGAATCTTTTCTTCATCGTCAGAGTGAATGCTCTGAGGGTTAGCCACAGGGCTTGAGCATTCTTCTTCATCAACAGATGCTGCATTTTCATCCATTAATCCAACTTCACCTTCATTGCTGGATTTGGTCTATGGGGACTCGATTTTGAGATCGTCGGTTCCCTTTGTTTCTTCTGACTCTGCGTTCTCCTCTTCATCAGATGTACTATCTTTGGAAACTGAGGCCGGTTTGTTTACCACCTTAGCTTTCTTTTGTGATGGCCCTTGAAGCTGTCTGTTGCTTCTCCTCTTGGTAGTTTCTGCAGTCAGAACTTTTTCTTCTTTATCCTTGTCTTTGGTGGAGAGACTTCTTGGTGGGGCCTTAGTTTTCTTCACACCTCTGGATCTCTTCTTGGTCGTGTGATTGTTTACTTGATACGTAATCATCGGACTCGAGCTTTACATGTCTTTTCGCCTTCCTCTTCTTTATACAGTGTCTTACATCTGCTCCCGGTTATCGATATTCATTCTCTCTTTTGGTTCTTCTTCCAATTCACAAATAGTTATGGAGACATTACCTTGTGAACATTCAGAGGTTCTCCCTCATCATCCATTATTTTGTTTCCCAATTTCTTCTTCAGCACAATGCTCAGTAGTCTTCCATGAAACACTTTTGTAAGTGGTTTTTCTGTAGACTTCTTCAATTCAGCCTTTTCTACCTATTTGGATATTTGATCAAACAGGATAACTCCAAAGTTAATTCGCTTCTTCAAAACTATAGCAGACATGATCATGATCTTTAATCGCTGATCAAGCACGTTGTCATGTGCAAAGTGTCCTCAGATAGTATGCATTTTCCAACTATTTCAAAGAAGGAACTCGTATTCTCTCCGAAACTCCTTCTTCTTCATGTCCTTTAAATTTGGGTTCCTTTGGTACCCCATGATCTCCTTTGCTTGTTCCGTATCGATATCATCAAGGCTCTTCAGTCCTTGATCAGGAATGCCTAAGCATTGATTGAAGTCAGAAGATCTCAGCTTTAGAGACTGACCTTTGATCTTGGTAGAGAGGGTTCCAGAGTTTATGGATGCATTTGAGTAGAATTCTTTAATCAGTTCAGTATATACTCGAGTGCTAGCCTCAAGACATTCTGAGAATCCAGCTTTCTTCACAAGTTCGAGAATGTCTCTGAACTTCTTTTCGGATTTTTCAAATGACTTGGTTCCGAGTTGAATGCCAGTGATTACTCGTCAGTTTTCCATTTGAGTAGTTCAAGGAATATGGGTGTTTGATTCAGAGGGGTTTTTGAGAGATGACTGATTGTGATTTTGGCAAGACTTTGGAAGGTTAATTGATTTTGGCTTTTGAGAGGATTCTAGGGTTTAAAAAATGGGATGGAGAAAGGTTCGATGGTTTCTGATAACTGTTTGCAGATTTTGAATTTGTCTTAATGACAGTTCCTTCTAACTCTGCATAATCAGTGAGGTGTCAACCAACCATTGGTTGCACGAAGTCCAGTAATGAGCTGTAACTCCCCATAACTTTTCAGTTAGATATTTCCTTTAGGAGAGTAGACGTTTAGTTGACGTGGATTGACCGTTGACCTTTTGGTTCGTAGAGTGGCATGGTAAGGCAGCTATGGACTCTACGTTTTCCTCTGTTGACTCAACGATCAACTATTGTGAGATATTGCAGTGGGTGGTTTTTGACATCAATCCTCATTCTAAAACCGCATAGCTTGACCACTGATATATCCGAACTTATCTCCTCATAATCTGAATGGTTGAGCAATTGTCCCGTTTCTCAAGCTCCTCGTGAACTGGAGTATACTCTGGTAGGGCTGCGATCGTCGAATCTGCTTCTACGATCCCTGAGGTTGCACTACGATAGTTGAAGTCACATTACGATCGTTGAGTTCTCTCAAACTCTACTCTGCAATCGTTGACTGTCTTGGTCCTTGAGATGAATTTGATCAAGCAATTCTTCTGGGTTAAGGTAGCTCAGGAAGGGCCAACCTCTTAGAATGAGCTAAGGGTCAGGTTTGTCCCTGAGGCGCTTTCCAGATGAAGAACTTTAGGAGTTATTTGCACTGACATATCTTTTGACCTTTTCTGTTAGGGAGGTCCTCTACCAACTTTGGACAATTGCATTTGCTGTAATCGTGGTGTCCTCCTGCTTCTACACTGCGATCAGATGTTTGATCGTAGGCACTCCATGATTTTAAGTTGGGTGGCTGATAGGTTATCAGTAGTACGTTTTGAGACTTTCCTACTGACTATGGATCTTTATTTGGTCCATCAGCCACAAAGTTTTGAGACTCTGTAGCTGGTACATTGCTTCATGGTATGTCTCAATGTTGTGGTTTCTCAACAGATCACTGCTCCCCATGGTTGATGATGTCTTCCCAGATAGATGTGATTCCCTTTACTTTAGGTTCATTTGAAGGCAGCCCCACATATCTCCTTCTGACTGAAATCACAATTATCACTTAGATCTCCTTGTATCGTAGGCATGGATATTTTCAGGACTAATCACTCTACGATCTTTTGACAGCACTTACGAACGTAGTCTTCTTTGACAGTCTTGTGCGTGTGAAGTTCTGCTCCCGTAATGAGTTCCTCTTGACTGATGCTCGATGATCCTCTGATGTGAGCTTCTTTGAGGATTCTTCAAATATAGCATGCTTTGCCTGATTTGAGCATATAAGACCCTTTTCATATTTGGTTGCATGGCCTGCTTCAATATACAGATTAACAGCCATGTGAGCTTCATTCAGGTTAGCTCAGTGGGTCTTCGAGGATAGGCTTGGACATATAGGAATTTTATCGTAATCATTTCAATGCCCTTAGCCTTCCTCTTTGGTTGAGTCTTCTTGTCTGAAGTCTTCTACTTCAGCATTCCTTAGTGTGGTCAGACAGACCAAGTACCTGCAGATTAAATACATTTCTATTTTTGGTACCCACAATTAAATGGGTCCTGCTAGGTTAGTTTTCTAAACCCATGTTCCTCATATTTGGATAATCATCACATTTATCACCAACAATCATATTCATGCATGCAACTAGTTTTTGATAACACATTTTGAGATGCATGATGGTGAGTGTGTATAAGATTAGTCATTTTAAAAATACACTCTCTTTCTTTTGATGGTTTCATCATTTGCAGGGTTATGTTCACAAGGTTTAAGTGTTCACAGAGTGAGAATCAACTCTACGATTTAGATGTGTCTGGTTGATTCATGGAGGTGATCAGTTTCTATCAATCATCAAGATACTCTTGTTAGAACTGATCATTCTCTGTGTGTTGTCAAACACTTAGAACATAGGTTTGTACATACATACCAACCAACTAACAAAGATTACTTCACATAAAATTAATTTAACTTGTGATGCTCTTATGACCCATTTCAGATTTCCTTCAAGATGTCATCTTCAACCTAAAATTTGGATGGAGAGAAAGTTTATAAGTATTTGAGTTTCCGACCTCAGGGTACTTTCTCTCTTCACCTTTTTAGGTAGATTATGACTCCTTGAAAGAATACTGTTATAGTTCATAAGGAGGTGCATTCATGATGTACACATTTATAATAGTGAGGAACCGTACCTTTTTACTGTCGGTTTCTTAACAGTCATTTATCTTTAATATACTGAGTTTAGGCATTGATGTGCATAGCTTCACATTTGCTCCTGACAGCTTGTTGCTCTTGTTGGCCTTTAATCAATTAGTCGTGGTCTTGAAGATACAGGCTAGGAGAATCTCAACATCTTTAGTACTTTGACATCCTTCAGTTCACAAAGTTTGCACCCAGCTGCTGGTTGGCTAGACACATGTTTGAGAAGAACTTCTTTCTTCTCTGGATAAGCATTTCTTAGCATGTATGGTCTTTTCATCTTTCAAGCTGGTAGATGCTTAACTCTGTGTTGTTGATGTCTCTTGGGCTATCTCGTCTGGTCTTCAGACTACAAGATTGACTGCAGGCAAGGATTGGTCTTGTTGACATAATACTCGAGAATATGGACCAATCTGAACAGCTTCAGGTGTATATACACATCTACCTGTACACAATATTTCTAACGTGTGAGCTCACCTGCATATAACAAGTGACTTACTACTAAACTAAGTTTAGAACAATGTTAGTGCCTGGGATCAGACTCAAAGTGATTAGCTTTTGAATATAGCATGAGAACCTGTTCTAATACCAATTGTTAGTTCCTAGTAGGCACAATAGATCTAGAAGGGGGGGTTGAATAGATCCTTTTTATTTCAAATACTTTTCTCTTTTATTTTGTATTGCTATTAAATTAGCAAATGACAAACATAAGAATCTTTTCAAGCACAGCGGAATAAGTAAAAGATCCCCTTCATTGATATATTCATAATCATACATACATTTTTCGTAGAGTTAGTTCAACAAAGCGCTAAAAACATTCATAGCAGCTTATAGCAGCTTAATAGACATAATGTAAATGACATAATGTAAAAGACACAAGGGTTTTAAGTGGTTCGAGACTCAAGCTCCTAATCCACTCTTCTCGCTTTCAACTAGCAGGATTTCCACCAAGGAAGGGCAAAGACCTCAATCACTAAGATTCCTTCAAGGCCAAGCACTTGGGACTCAAATTCACTAATAACTCTTCAAGGCCAAGCAACCTTGGAACGCCTCTCTAGTTCTCTAGGAACTCTTTAAGCCCAAAGAGCTTACTTCATTTAGTCCCTCCGGACAAGGACCCATCAGGCCCTGGCTTCTTGTTGTTGTTGTTGTTGGTGGTGCTGAGCTGCTAAGATGTATTTAAGCTTAATCATCTTTTGTACTTAGCAGCTTGGTGTGGTCCTCTTTGCATTCTGCTTTGAGACTGGACCACATCATCTTTGGTGCAGCTGATCTTCTTACGTTCTGCTCATCTTTGTATATTGCCAGCTGTACACCATCACCATTTCCTGAACCCTTCTCAACGTGTTGGCAGACATGGTTCTGCACTTGCTCTGCTTCAGCTTTGGGTTCATGGTGAATCGTAGAGTGGCTCTTGGGATCTGCCTTGTGCTTTGCCACTCTTCTGAATGTTATCTTCTTGTCCTTATCGGCTCTCAGCTTAGATGCCAATTCAGTGGGCATTCTTATCTTTGTTGAGTGAAGCTTTGATCTGTTCAAGTCCATCTTCAAAGTTGCTTCACTTCCACCTTCGTAGTCTCACTGTCACTGAGACTTGTTCTATTTGAGCTCAGGTAGAACTCGTAGAGTCAACGTTAGCATTTTAACCAACTCAATGATTCTGCAACATAGCAATCATCAGCAACTCTTGATCGTTGAAGCTCTGGCTTATTTATACTCCTTCCCAATCTTCCCGTTGAGAAGCTCTTTGAAATGCTTCGCAGATCTCGAGTTATTTGGTGTAGACTTCAGATGTGACATGTCTTACTTTTCCGACATCGCGAGCTTCATCACCGTTTCACCTACCCCGTCAGAGATGTCACTTTAATGTCTTGGGCAGGTTGAAGACTTTATTTCATTCTTCTGATTTCTCGATCAGAGGTTGTCCTTTTGCATCGATGCTCTCAATAAGCTCTTGTACAAATATCAACCTTCAGATTGAACTGTTGCCAATGCTTCAATCTTCAGATGTTTGAACTCTACGATTCTGATGCATGTCTTCATGATCGTAGTGTCTTGTTGACTGGTAGAGACAACACTACGATCTTGAAGAGTGTTGATTGATTCTTCAATGTAGAACACCTCTTCCTTCTCTTGTGCAGTGCTTCAACACTTCTGTTTGCCTCAGCAGCTCTCAGAGACTGATGACTTGACTTCTTTGTTCTGGCCCCTTCTGAATAGCAAGACACTTCAGATTTGTGGCGTGTCCAGCTCGCTTTCTCCTTATGATATCCCGTTCACTTATCATCAATGTACTGACCCAATGCTTAATCACTTTAGCCTTGTTCTTCAGAAGTTGTCCAGTGTCTCTGTATGCACTTCATCAGTTCTTTCTTTGTTTCGCAAACACTACGATCCTGGTTGCTTCCAAGATCGTCGTCTTCTGCTCTGTTTGACACCATCGCACTTCACGACTTTCCTTAGTCGATTCTCAAGTTTGAAACCAGTTGATCACAATCTTCCCAAGTAGATTCAGATGGCAGAGTGTTGGACCATTGAACCAAAACTTTTAGTGTTGCAGCTTTGCCCTTCTTCACCATTCGTTCTGCCTAAAAATAGCCAAGTATGCAACAAGAAACCCGACCTTGAGCATCCGATTGTAGTAATGAAGCGGTAAACCCAATAGCAGTTAGAACTAATCTTTTCTTCAAAAAGGAAACATTAAACACTGGGTGGATTTTGGTATCTGCAGGTAGTAATAGCTTATAAGTTACATTGCTTATTCTGTCTTCCAACAATAAAGGTCCATAGTACTTGGGAGATAACTTCCCAAATCTGGTAGTTTGTTTGTAAGGTTTAATTCTCAGTTATACCCAATCCCCTACCATAAAAGAACTTTCACTCCTAGCTTTGTCAACAAAATGCTTCATTTGAGACTGGGCTGTAGTAAAATTATTTTTGAGTAACTACAGAAACTGAGTTCTATCTTGACAGAAGGCTCTTGTAGTTGAATCATGTACTCTACCATACTGATAAAAGTTAAGATGAGGAGCTTTGTAGCCATATAAGGCTTCAAAAGGAGTGATTTTCAGCCCACTATGGTAATGGGTATTATACCACCACTCAGCTAGAGTTAACCAAGTGAGGTATAAGGCTTTTGGGGAATCATGCATCTAAGATAGCATTCCAGCAACTGATTAAGCCTTTCTGTTTGACCATCAGTTTGTGGATAGTAGGAAGTGCTTAAATGCAGTTTTGTTCCCACCAATTTGAAGAGTGACTGCCAAAATAGACTGATGAAGACCTTATCTCTGTCTGAAACAATAGTTGTAGGAAATCCATGAAACTTATAAATCTGAGAAATAAAGATTTGTGCCAAATCTGCAGCAATAAATGGATGCTTCAAAGCTATAAAATGATTATACTTAGTTAACCTATCAACCACCACCCATATAGTTGTAAATCCACCAGACTTAGGTAATCCTTCAATGAAGTCCATGGATATATCAGTCCAAGGCAACTCAAGAATAGGTAATGGATAATTTTTCGTCAATCTATCGACTCGAGAGTCAACGATTCAACATAAATTCCTAGTAGCCCATGGATTACATATTACATGTAAAGACAATTTTCTAGCCAATTTAGAAATTGGAAAATTTTTGTTTCCTAAAATATTTCGCAGATTATATTGTATTTTGTTTCCTTTTATTTTAGGTAATTTAACATGATTATAGGAGGGGTTTTGATTACAATTCTAGAGACTTCTATTAGGGTAAATTGTAGCAACAATTTTAGGGTTTTGTAACTAGTATAAATAAGGGTTCTATTGTAATGACACATTATTCATTATTCAATATACTAGTGAGGTTTATTCTTTATTTGGTTTTGAGATTCAATTTGACTTATCATACAACAACACATAGTTGTGTGTGACGTCTTCTACCGCATCAATCGTCGATTGTGCCGAGGTTCCTGTTTCAATATAAGCACGGAGTTTAGGCGTCGTTGGTGCTCCATACAATACAAATTTCATTGCTTGATCGATTGTGCCAAGGTTCTCGTCTCCATATAGACGTTGGGTTGAGGTGTCGAGAGAGTTTCATACTATCAACTGTGCTAAAACGATCCGGGCGACGATCACCTCACGCAAACGTGCCGTAGAGTTTATGAGGTGATGTAAGCAAAGGAAATACTTTGGATATCCTCCGCCAGGTATATGAAATTTTGCTTGAAAGTTTGACAGTTGACTATTTTGGTTCCAATAAGAGTGGCAGGGTACAAATATGTACATGCATCTAAGTATGTGTATATATAGACATAGTTAGCAGAAGAATATGTAGTGGAGCACTAACTAAAGCACAATATGTTTCAGGTTGATGAGATTTTCATTCAGTCAATTAAAGATGCCCGGATATATGATTCTATATGGCAAGCTTTTTCTGTGTTTCTGCCAATAAGATCAGTTGGGGTTCAAGGAGATCAAAGAACACATTCTCATGTTGTTGCACTTCGAGCCGTAACAAGTCAAGATGGAATGACTACAGGCCGGTAAGCAGATACTCTTGCTTTCGACTTGCTTATTTATTATACTGTTCTTGTTTTCTTTACTAAAGAGCATATTAATCTTTGAAATGATTTGTTTATGTAGAGATTTGCTTGTGTGGTTTGAAGTCTTCTCGGTTTTTTTTAATTGTAATAAAAAATAATTGTTTAATTTCCATCCATATTAAAATTTGCAAATTTCAGGTATAATTTTGAACACAAATTCCAGTTATTCTGAAGCCTTCATTTCTTTTTGCAAAATTTTAGTAATTGTTGGGATTGGATCTTAGCATTGCAAGGATGGGTATAATGCTCTTTTGCTACAAAGGGTACCCTTAATTATTGGCGTCTAGTGCCGTAGACACAGCACAAGACTTGGGATTTACTTTCTGATTTTGGCTTTATTTGTTTGCTCTCCCTTCTTTTCGGATTGTCCCATTCAGAAGTAATCTGGATATTTTTTAACTTTTCTTTTACAAGATGTGTGTCAAGTTTTAGTATATATGGAAGGAACATGGAGTGCAGGTACTCTTACGAGAAAGTACTTGTGTTGTCATGTGAGGAGAGGATCTAAAATTATGCACCTTCAAGATTTAGTTGCCCATATGTTTCTGGCTCTTTTCACCCACTAGTCACCTCAATTTTAATGGAACCATACATTTGTATACTATTTTGATATGCAAATTTCTTCTTTTAAATGAATTTTTTTCAGACACAATGTGAATAGAAAGTAAGAAAATGGAACCCCAACAAAACATTGAAGTGAAAAATTAAAAAGAGAATTTTAAAATTAGTTTAGCCTACTCACACAAACAAGCTCGAGTATTTTATTGAGAGCGGAAAGGATACATTTCTGTCGAAGTAATACTCTTAACCTTTAAAAATCTTTACCTTAAAATTTTTGGTTTGAGAATGGTTTTCAACACTTCCTAGTAACTCTTTGAATTGCTTGTCTTATCATCTTTACAGATGTCATTGTTGATCCCTTCACCTGCATTATAATCATAAATTCATATCAAAAAAATGCCATAAAAAATAGTGCCATGGGGAATATGGGGGAAAGTCAAAGTGAGTTATAGTTGAAAATTTATATTGCCTTTGGATTGCAAGAATCAAATGGGGAATGGAATGGCTCAATCAGTTGGAATAAGGAAAAAATTGTGTTTAGTTGTTCAACTGGAATAGAATGAACAATAATTCTCATTCTTGCCAAATTGATGATTGTCATTCTTTAGGGATTGTAGAATGACTCATTCCATTCCTTCCCTTCGCTATTACGTAATTCCATTCCTTCAATCTAAATGTAGAACTAACATTACCCTAGAAGTGGCAAGCTATTCTACATAAAAAACTTGCTTATAGGAAGTGGAGTCGAACCTTAGATTTAACAGTCAACGAGAGATTTCCATCAATGTTGGAAGATTGAACCGAGTGAGAATCCAATTGAAGATTGCTTATTGCATCTATTATTTCAAGCAACAAATCTTCCCTCCAAGGACACTTAACCTCAATCAGAACATTCTTCTCAATTTTAGAGACAGTAACATCATCAGTAAAATTATCTTCCGGTTGGACCCGGTTTACAGCCTCCGTCTCATTGACATCAGAAGCCTTCCTCTTGTTCATCACTCGCTTTTTACTGTTACGAATCCTCTTGGCACCATAGTTATCAGAAGTCCTCTCTACAACATCCCGAGGCTTCATTCTCCTTCTTGCTTCTATGTCTTGCACCTCTTTTTGAGATTCCAATTCCTCAACCCTGTTCTTGAGATTCTTCAGGTATTCTATTGTGTCATGAAGTAAAGACACTTTGTCAACCTACACAAACAAATACAGAATTCCTTTTAAAATGTTGTGATAACTTTTTGATAATCTAGTTTAATCTTATACATAGATCAATACTAAGAAAAGCATCTAGAAGAAAAAAAATCTATGTTAATAAGATGGACCTTTTTATTTCGACCATAGGAGCAAAACTCATCGTCGAACTTATTACTGAAAGTTGGTAAGATTTTACTTTTTGAGAAAGTAAGAATTGAACAAATTTGCAGTTTTCAAAACAGCTAAAATGTAACAAAGTTCACAATTTGACAAGAATGCTAGTACAATGATCAAAACTTGGGGTTTAGCTACCTTGCCAGTAGATGGTACCATTGATCCGAGAATCACAAATTTTTCGTGCATCTTTGCTCTTCGCCTTCTCTCTGCTAGTACATGGTTTGCATCTGTTTCATCAGCCTCTGGTTTCCTTAGTTCCCCTCCGCTCCCATTATTCTCCCGAGACTCCAGCAAGCAACCACTATGCATTTTAGCAACTTCATAAACTACCTTTTTCAATAATCTTTGTGAAGCTCCTCCACTTCTAGACTTTTGACAACAAAACAATCTGTTGTTATTCCATCTAACAAAGCTCGAATCTTTTATGCTGCTCTGGAAGAATGGTCCCAAAATCAGCTGGTGGGAACTCTTTAAAATAGTGGAAACAATGCTTTGGTACTGGATATCATCATTCCGAATCTCATCTGAGGTCAGTTCCGCATCCTTGCAGTTTTCAAGGTCAGGCAGACGATCATCATTTCCCTTCTCTTCATTTGGAAGAGGGACAAGCTTTTCGGGACTGACAAATGTTTGAGATATACAGTCACTGGAACTCACAGAATTGAGGACACCATTACTGATTTCATCTTCCATTAATTGCCAGCTTTGTACTTGAGAGGCTCCCCCATTTATCCCTTCGACCATTAATGATTTCTGTACCTGATGATTTGGCTCAAATCCTTCTGAAATATTATTACTCATAGAGCAAGTGTTGACTTCTTCCCATTCTATCTCAGGATTAAGATTGGTGTCAAGGACATCCTGATCAAGCTCGACATGGTCGGTGTCTTTCTCATTTCTAGTGGCTTCAGAAACGTACTTATAATTTTTTGACACAATTGTGCTCGGAGTCTCCAAGTAGGATGTTGTTATGTGCTGAATTATGTTGGGATCCTCCGAAACCTTCAATAGGAAAACAATGGTGGGACAACACGACGACTTATGAAATTTAAATGTACTAAAAGAAAATTTTAGATGCTTTAAAAATTTGAGCGCAAACTATATCCAACATACCAGCTTGGTTGTGCCCAGCTCAATTACACCTACTGAATATGGAAAGCATACCACAGTCTGAAAGTGAAAAATACAAACAATAAATCATGGACGAATGACTTTCTTTAGCAGAAAACGTATAGTTAGCAAAATATTCTGCAACACAAGTGTCAAAGAAAAATTTAGTACCTGAACTGATGCACTCTGAGGAACATCATGAAAATCCAGACATAGAACATAAAACCAAAAGAAGATGAATATACTTAGTTTTTTTTTTCTCATTTAAATCACAGTAAAAAACTCTTGTATAATAAAAATGAGGTCTATGATTGTAGGATATATACCTTTGCAAGAAGCGACCGATTGAATACTTTACTATCTGCATAATGTGCATTGCGCAGCCAGATAGTTTCGTTATTCGCTAATGTTCTTCCTGGCAATCTGATTAGGAACAGTTTCAAGAAAAGGTATAATAAACGCTAATTTCATGATAAACAAATAAAATCAACCAGGTAATATTAACCTCAAAATGGAATGAATTCAGATCAAGAGTCAAGGAACAGAATATTATTAACAAAGGATAATGATTGTGAATTAATTACCCTTGGCCAATATTGAACTCAAAAGACATGCAAATCAAGAAATACCACTCGGTATCAGTGAGATCTTCAGGGGATAATGCAGCAGAAGGCCTTGTAGATTGTGGGTTGGTTTCAGCATCTGTGAGGGACTCGTAAAGTTCCCTCAATTGATCAGTCCTATGTAACCCCAATTGATCAGCATCTACTTGTACTGCTTGAACTGTTTTTCTTGTCTTGATATCCCCATTGTAATACCCATCACTCCATTCCAATACCCTAAAAGAGGATTTCATTTACACATTATTTGGAGCCTTATAAAGATCGTATCGAGTCTTATCAAAGAAAAACCCTTGTTCAAGTGTTCAACACTTTGACAACATGAAAAAACCATGACCTTATTAGTCCATGGAATCATAAAACTGTATGATTCTTCAGAGAAGGGAATGAGTATAAATATAAATATAGAAATACACATACATAGAACAATACATATATAGGCTGACTATCTTCAGCGAACTAAAAACAACCATAGGGAGCGAATGCTAAAACCGATAAAACCGCTCAACGACGGTTTTATCCATCGCTATAGCGGATATAAATATGATATATATATTGAAAAATGTATCACTAGAGAGACGGACCGTGTGTGTGTGTGTGTATATATATATATATATATATATATATATATATATATATAAGTGTCTATGAGGTACTGCATAGTGCATATAACAAACAGCTTGTTGAAATAGTAATTCAGAATAATTTCCTCTTAAAGCAACAAGCATTAAAAGAAACTACAAACATATGCATACACAGACACATTCACTAACTATTAGGTTCTGCATAGTGCACTTAACAAACATTTTCTTGTGATACTATTTACAAAATTTCCTATTAAAGCAAAACAAACACTAATTTCTTTATTGAATAAAATAATAAAGAAACATTGCAACCATTTGATTGTGATATGAAATTAAAATGATTTAAGTCAACAAAATGCCAGCAAAAATTATTTTTTTATAAAAAAATCATGTTCGTTCCTTGTAGCCTCAACAAATTCTCTAAGGCTCTCACCCATTCATCCCCTTAACTTAATTTCTAGAGCATCAAGGGCCAAAAAAGAAACCCATCTCAAAAAATACTGAATTTTTTTTATTTTTTTTTAAAAAGGGAAAAACTAGGTGTAAATTAAAGAGAAAGAAAAGATGGAAAATTTATGAATACCCTGGTTGTTTAGATGAAATGGACCAGAAGATTGCATAGCTCCATTGGATACTTTTAACAGCAAGAGCAAGCTTTTTCCTTGAGATATCTGCCACTCCCTCCTCCTCTGGCTGTGGCTGCTCGAGAGCCATTTTCTCCCAATTCCCACCACACAACTAATACTTGGTACCCCAATCTCAGCTTTTATGCATCTTTTTTCAGATGGGAATTTAATAATGATTAAAACGTTTACTGAGTAGAGAGGATATGTTTGTTAATTTCTACGAAATAAACAAGAGAAAGAGGAAGAAAAGTAAGCCCACAAAACGATAATAGTGTATGCATGTTGTATGTATATATGTGCGTGTAGTTATGATGAAAAAGACATGACGATTAAGGAGTAATAAAGTTCAAAAAGACAAGTAGAACTGTAATGAAATTTTAAAAACAAATAGTAGTATGTTTCAGATATAATTTAATTTTTAAGATCAAATTTAAAACTTTAAATTAATGTATATTTATTTAATTTATTTTTATAATTATATAATATTTAATAAAAATATTTACAAAATTTATTTTATTCTTAAAATTTAATATAAAATCAAATTATATATCTAATTTTAGAAGGAATAGAATATATATTGTGTGCCCTTTTTTGTTTAAATTACACTTGTTACTTTGTTATCATAAATTTGAGTCACACATGCGTATATTAGAATATATGTGTGTATAGCAGCCACTTAGATTAAGGATAAAGACAAGAAGATTTGTAATTATAGTGTGAAGAAATGTTTTTTAAGAGAATAAATTATATAATGAAGGCATGCAAAATTAATGTTTACATTATTCAATAGAAACATATCATGCAAGTAAATTAGAAAAAAAAAATTAAGGATGTTTAAATTTACAATAATTAATTAAACAATTACTTGCATGGCATTTTTATTAGATGGTATAACACACAAGTTTTACAGATTATTCTTATATAATTTATACTTAATGTTTAGATTCAGCTTACTACAAATAATAGTTGTATTTTATTTTGACGATTGATATTTTATTAGAGTAAAATGATATTTTCAGACTAAATATACGTGTAGCGATACTTTTATAATTATTTTTAACTGCACTTAACATTTTAAATTACACTTATTGAATTGTTAATATATTTTTGTTGAGACAATATTAATTACTTTATTTTAATTTAAACATGTAATCCCATTTTATTTTATGAGGAGAAAGAAAGAACCCATTGCTTATAAAATTTTTATTAGCATCAAGTTAATTTTGATCAATTGATCAATACAGTATCAATACAGTATCTCTCTACGTGTCAGCACTGTATTAGTCAATTAATCAACTTACCATAAAATTAATTCATAGTAACCGGATCTGAATTTGGGTGTGTGGCTATGCACATCCCTATGGAAAATGCTCCATCGGTTCAAAATTAAATATATATTTAACTTTTTAAATTACTTTATAAAAGGTAAAAAAAGAAGTGAGGTGTACCTCACGGTCTTGCGTGAAATAGCTTTCAAAACGATGTCATTTTGAATAATTATTTTATATATAAGATGGTATTTTTATTTCAAAGTATTATTATTATAAAGAGATACCTCATGCAAGAACGTAAGTTGGAACCGTTTGAGTTGGTTAACTGTATTTATTTACCTTGGTTAAAGTTTGAATTTATATTTTAAACAAAAATATAGACCTAATTATCCAAACTAGTTAAACTATTTTCAACTCATATTTTTCATTCCAAATCCAAATCTTCAATAATGCAATTGATATCGTCGGTCGTGAGCTGATGAGGAGTCAATTCACTGACAATCTATCTAATAAAATGCAAATGATTTTGAATTTTCCGCTCACTCAATAAATTATCTTGGCCGTCCAAAATTTGAGATAAATCTCACCATCCCATACAAATACGGTATACATTTAACCCAAATTTAGAGATTGATAAAGCATTTTGTTACTCAGCAACTACAATAGTTAATCATTACAATTTCATGCATAAATAAATTAACTATATAATTAATAAACTCATTTAATTAATTAGGATTAAAATTAATGTGCCCAAAATATATTTCTAGCGTACCTATAACAGTTTATTTATTTATTTTTCAAAAAATAAAAATAGAGAGAAATTATTAATACTTAATTAATTATATACCTCTATCATATGTCCATCCAAAAATATATTTCTCATGACTATAATCAGGTATGCGACCCATATGCCAAATATGACAAATTATTAATACTTAATTAATTATTTTTTAAAGCATGGTATTGAGATATTACATCTGGAGATGACTGCCTTATTTTTAATATATACTTATTGTTTTTTTTCCTTTTTTGTATATATTAAGATTCATTTAAAACACACTTAAATTTATTCAAAAAATCATGATTGAAAACCTTTAATAGTACAGTTGAAATCTTGTAAATAATTCAATATGCTATAAAAACCTGCAATCACCGGCGGAACCAGGGGGCAGGGGGCACCTGCCCCCGGTAGGTTGGTACTAAGATTAAGGTTTGGAGAGAAAAAAATGATATTTATATATATTTTATATCTTTTTTGTATTTTTTTTTATAGGTCCTGCAACTCAATATGAGTGAGAAACGTAAATTTGAATTGTCTAAATAATGACAAAATGTTTGCAAATAAAAAAAATAAAGAGGCTATTTTGTTTTGTTCAATATAAAATTATTATGAACTTTTTAAAATCAAATTAAGATATTTTTAAACTCTAAATTAATATAATTTTTTTAATTTTAAAAATTCTGAGGCACACGCTATCAATAGTCAAAATCTATTAAAAGTTGCATGAAAACACAATTTATTTCTTATTTGATGCATTAGAAACTCCAAAGTAGCCTTTAATTTAATTAATGGGTGATATAATAAGCATCTCAATTTTTAAATGCATTCTTTTCCTAAAAACTCCAAATTAACCTTTAGTTAATGTTAACGCATAAAGTTTCACGGCCAAGGTCCAATCACGTAATCCACGCTAAAAACCCCAGATAAAGAATGATCACACGTAAGCTTGACTTATTTATGCCATCGGGGGATAGCTCCGGTGTGAGAATGAGTACAGGCCGTTACAAGGTTTAACAATGGAGGATAAGTATTTAGTGCTCAAAAATAGGTATTACCTCATAATGATAACCTAGGCCTCATATTTATAAGATTTCACCACCTTAGATCCTTCTCCCAATTGGATTAGACTTCTAGTGTATGGTAGTTACCATAACTTGGGTCCAACACAATCTCTTTAAAAGGTGCAAGTAGAGTCCAATCTCATTACCACCTTTGAGTTACCTTATATGCATACTGAATAGTACTCTGACTCTACACGCAGGAGAAGCCCAATCGCAGGCAGCCCAAACGGTCCTATAATCTAATCTGGCTTCGCCCAAAGAACTCAAAGACCCGACCCCTAACATCACAAGACCGGGTTCACCATGGTTCCGAGGGCTCAAATGCCAATTCAACACCTCCAACACTTTCATGGGCTTCTACCATTCTGGCCTCTCCAAATTTTCTTCCGCATCAATCTTCTACCAAAGGAGGGCTTCAGAAAACGCCCCGAATATTGCCCCCTCAGCCTCTAATCATAACATATTTATGATTGGAGACTTGAAAGGTCGACTTGAATTCATTATGATAATTAATGATGAACTGCGTCAGGCGGAAGCCGTGATACCACTACTTTCGATATTTGAAACGTTGCACGCCTTTTCACGCTCGGGCCCACCTCAAGGACTTAATAGCTTTAGGGTTCCGTGTCGTACTCTTTATAAAAGCCCCACTTCCCCCTCATTATTACTTTTATCGACTCTCTCTCCCCCAAACTCTCTCTTTTCATTTTTTTCAGAAGGCGATTTCCAAAGTTTTGTTTCTTACTCAATCTGCACCATTTCCTCAACCGCATCTTGATCTTGAGTGCCACTCTTGTTTATCTCCTCCCCAAAACTTCTTATTTGCATCACCTTACTTCCAATTTCACATCCAAATGGTCGATTCTAGCATCATTCCTACCTAATCGAGCCTATCATTGCCTCTGTCACCACCCCACGACACACTGTTAGAGGTCGAATTACCAAGGCCCTAATCGACACTACTTCCGCCCCCCGCCTACTCTAAATTGATCTTTCGAGGTTAGAGTTCTAACGCCTACCACCTCCTCGTAGGAGTTTTCTCACCTACACACCCCTTCTCAAATCTCCGATATCCGAACCCTCTTCAAAATACCCAAAGAATACAGACTCGGGATCCCCTACCACGAGAAGATGTTCGAGGCCCGAGGGTGAATGGGTAGCCGCTCCCCTCAGATGTGTCTTTGAAATACGGGGTTCTTTCTTTCTCCGCATGACTTCATTTCTTCCTTCCTGGCTTCATGGGGATCGGGTTCGCCAACAGCCGAACTCAGACATCCACCTAGTTTCCTTCATAGCCACCGTCAGAGATGGGAATCACTCCCCTACCGACCTCTTCTTCGCCTCTTCTTCATCGACGGGGTTTAAGGAGCCCGGCCTTTCTAAGAACTCAACAAGCGCCTAATCGCTCCGTGCCAATCAAGACCCCTTCCAAGAATAAGGATGGCACGAACAATGGTTCTTTGCAAAAGGAACCGACCTTCACTTCTCCCTCTGGGCCCATCCAAATTGATTCCCCACTAAAATTTCAAGGTTCCCTGTGGTCGAACCAACGCCTTCAAGGCATTCTACAAACAATGGAACAGATCCAGCTGGAGTTTGGGGCTTCTGATGGACGAAGCCTGGCTGTATAAACACGGTTGTACGTGCCCCTTTTACTATTTTTGTTTCTTATTGTTACTTTTTATGCTTCATCCCTTAATCTGCTCTCTCTCAGCAAAGGACAATCTTCAAACTCGAGGGTGTTGACGACTCTTCATTCCTCGCCACCACACCCCCGGATTCATCCGACTTCCGTGGACCGATTTACTCTCCCGAGGAGGACACAATTCCAATCACCGAGTTGTCACTGGGGTCCACTTCTGGGCCCGAGCCCCCGACCACACAAAAAGGGGCGCTGAGGATGAGCCGCGCGGAGAAGGCGGCTTTACTGAAGAAGTCTAAGAAGCCCTCCAAACCGACCATCAAAGCGCCTCCAGAAGTTGCTCCACCTTCTCTGCCGAAGCCGACTCTCCCGCCGCCCCCTTCGCCGACCGAGGCGGTCGAGGATTCGGAGGACACCGAAGAGGTTCCCCTCGAACCCCGATCAAAAAGACCTCGGTTATCGGAAGGTTCCGATCAGCCGACGGGAGAGATGGTGGTTCCCGGTCTGGACCGTTCCACCACTCCTTCTTCCGGTCCCAGCTCTTCCCGGGGATCGCCGACTACCTGTTGGCCCAAGAGCCCGTCAGAAGTTTTCCCTTTTACCCTTTTCGATCACTTCAAACTACCTAGTGACGACGACCGGTTCAAAGGATACTCTTCTGATCAGTTCTTGGTGGCCTATGTTCGGGCTCAGACCCAGGTAATTCCCTTTGTCACTCTGATTGCTGCTATTAACTTTGACCTTTACTTCTTGTACTGATGTATGTGTTCACTGCAGGCCAACGCTATACTCGCCCGAGCCATCCCTCCCCTCGCCCGATCCACCAAGAAAGAAGTTCAGCTGGGGACGGAGGTGGAGCTGCTGAGGTCAAGTTCGGGTCCGCAATGACCAAGAAGGAACGAGATTCTCATGCCGAGACCGAGGCCAGCGGCCCGAAAGTGGAGGGTCGGGTCAAGAGCCGAGCATGAGCACAAGGTTTTCCGCGAGAGGGATCGTCTCGCCCAAGATGTCAAGGATCGGAGAACGCTTATCGACAAAGATTACACAAGTTCTCCGGGATGCACGACAAGATGATGTTCTTGATCAAGGAGAACAACACCTTGACTGCTACCGTCAACGCCTTTCCCGAAAAGATAATCGAAGCTAGATAGCAAGCCATCGCCGAATACGAGGAATCTGAAGCCTTGAACGATAAGGCCATAACCCAATTTGGTGAAGGGTATGAGACTCATCGGGAAAAGGTTAAAGCAAAGTTGATGGCTGCTGGGCTTGATGTCTCCATCCTTGACTCTTCGGATGACGAGTCTGACGCTGAAGATGACCCCCCTGCCGAGTAGATATGTAGGATTTGTAATAAAGAAAATTTTCCTTCTTCTTTTTTTTTTTTTTTTTTGTACTTAGCCCAATCGTAGTTTACCGTGTTTGTAAAGTAAAATTTTCTAAGTATAAATAAGATATACTCTTTGCCCATTAATGTTTATTGTCGGGCCACTTATGACTAATCTCGATCAACAGTCCACCCGAACCTTCTAATCGGATCGTCCCTAGAGTTTATCCGATTGTAGAGGTCAATAGCTATACCCGAGACTTATCTCGATCGCTGGTGTCTTCCGAACCTCTTGATCGGATAGTGCCCGAGATCCGTGATTTTAAGCATATTAAACTCTTGGTCAGTTATGCTCGGGACTTATCTCGATCAAGGAGTTTTTCCGAGGCTCTTGATCGGATAGTGCCCGAAGCATGTCTGTTCAAGTAGTAACGAAATATATGAATATAGATGAAGTTAAACATTGACAAAAATAGGAACTTTCATTTATATCATTTGAATTGGAACGATTTCATGGATAAAAACAAGAACGACATAACTATCACTAGTAAAATTTTCTAAGTCTTCCAAATAAGTACATGTATTCTTTACCTCCGAACCGTCCATTGTTCAAGCTCGGTGGGTTCCCGGCTTTACATCTCCTACCACCTCATAAGGCCCCTCCCAATTGGGCATTAGCTTGCAAATGTTCTGGGGGGTTGATGCCTCCGACTCCCGGAGGACCAAATCTCCTATTGCAAACCTCCTTGTCTTCACCTTCTGATTATAGTGTCGGGCTGTTCGCTGTTGATAGATCGCCAACCTCATCATTGCTGAATCCCGAACTTCATCTAACAAATCTAAATTTGTTCTCAAACCCTCATCATTATATATCTCTTTGTATTGGCTGACTCGAAGAGTTGGAGATCCGATCTCAACCGGAATGAGTGCATCGGTCCCAGTATGCCAACCCCGAATGGGGAGTCTCCAATTGTAGTTCTTGGGGTAGTTCGACACGCCCACAAAAAAGATAGCGCTTCTTCTTGGCCACCGAATTCTTTAATTCATCCAATCACTGCTTTAATCCCATCGAGTAGGGTTCATTGGTCACTTCCACTTGGCCGCTTGATCGAGGATGGGCAATCAAGTCTTGGCGTCGGATCCCTAATTCTTTCAAAAAGCCTTCAAACTTAGACCCCACAAACTCTTTCGCCATTGTCCGAGACCATCGCCTCTGGATACCGAAACCTAGAGACTACCCTTCTTTAAAAAACTTCAAACACTCCTGTTATGATCTTTTGCAATTGGTTTGGCTTCACCCACTTTGTCATGTAAATCGATAACCACGATCACAAAGCTAACTTGTCCCTTAGCTTTTGGCAGAGGCCCTGTAATGTCGATTCCCCAAACAAAGAAAGGGATCGGGATAAAATAGAATATAGTTCTTCTGGGTTGGTGCGGGATATTGTTGCTCACCGGCACTTGGGACACCTCCTAACTAATTCCTTTGCTTCAAGTAGATAGTTGGCCAAGAATACCCCTCGCCTCAAAATCTTATGCGCCAAAGACTTTGCTCCCATGTGATCTCCACAGATTCCTCATGCACCTCCCGGTGTGTAGTCTCGCCTCAAGGAGTCAAACATTTGAGCAAAGGAGAGCTAAAGGCCCTTCTAAGATAGATCTCCATCTATGAGGTGAAGTTCAACTTGCTGTTTGACTTGCACGGTTAGATGCGTCCGAAGGAGATTCCCATCGCCAAATATGAAATGTAAGGTGTGAGCCAAGACCGAGCCATTCCAAAGCCAAGATTTCATCTTCGGACACCGGGTTTTTCCAAACCTCCAAGTACACTGATCCATCGAAAGAGCTTGCTTGATTTGTTACCAAATTTCGCCAAGGCATCTGCTATCGTATTCTCCGATCGGTCCACCTCTCGACAACCGTATGAAGTGAAGTACATAAGCTTATCCTTTACCTTAGCCAAATATTTGGTCATCCTTGTCCGTCGAGCCAGACTTTCACCGAGAAATCGCTGACCACCAAATTGTGAATCATCAGATGATCAACCTCCGTATTTCTGTGCTTCGGCCAATCAGATCCCTCGCTAAGATGGCCTCATACTCGCTTTCGTTATTTGTGGCCTTAAACCAAACAGAATAGCTTGCTGCACCTTAAACCCCTCGGGACTTATTAGATGACCCTCGCCCAATCGACATCCATAGTTGACGATCCATCCACGATAGAGTCCATGAGGTCCGGATTGGTTGTGTTTTCGCTTACTATATTCGCCTCTGTTTCGAAAAGAACACTCAACCACGAAGTCTCGCTAACGTCCGCTTTTGATTGCTGTCGGGGACGATACTCTATAACAAATTGTGTCAATTCCATTGCCCAAGCGGCTAACCGACCTGATACTTCAGGCTTGTGCAAGATCTTCTTCAAAGGTTGGTCTGTGTAGACCACTATCAACCGACCCTGGAAATAGTGCCTGAGTTTCCTGCTAGCAATTATGAGGGCGTAAGCAAATTTTTCCGTGTTCGGCATCTCGTTCTGCGTCTCGGAGAACATGGTCGACATAGTACACCGGAATTGCTTATCTCCTCATCCCTTACCAAGATCCGCCCCTATCGCCATCTGGGTCAAGCAGGCCCAAGTATAAGTATAAAGGTTCTGAGGGGATCGGTTTCATTAACAATGGTGCCGAACCCAAATATCTCTTGATCTCCTGGAACGCTGTCTTTCGATTCAAAGTCCACCGAAACTCTTGTCATTTTTCGGGCCTTCGAGAGAGTGTCAAAAAGGGTAGACATCTTTCAATGACCTTGACATGAATCTCCGGCGGGTAGCAATTCTACCACCATCCTCTGGACATCTTTATATGTCTTTGGAGATTTCATGTCTAAGATCGCCGAGATTTTTTCCGGATTGGCCTCGATTCCGCCATCTTGACCGTGATATCCTAGGAATTTTCCTGAACCCAATCCAAGGTGCATTTGGCCTGCTTTAGTCTCAAACAGTGTTGTCTCACCATTTCGAAGCAGTCTTCTAAGTCCTCCAGATGATCCCGGACTGACATGCTCTTGACGATCATGTCGTCCACATACACTTCCATACTTCGCCCCAGCTGCTTTCGAATACGAAGTTCATCATTCGTTGGTAGGTTGCTCCTGCGTTTAGTAGTCCGAAGGTCATCTTCCGATATGCATATATAGCCCGATGAGTGATGAAGCTAGTCTTCGGGGTATCCTCCTCAGGCATCGATATTTGGTGATATCCTCGAAAGCGTCCCATGAAACTCAAAGATTCCATTTTGCTTCTCACTCAATACCACATTCGCCACCATTCGGGATAGTCAATTTCAAAGATGAACCCCGCCTCTAACAATTTAGTAACCTCTTCGTCTATAATCTTCCGCCTTTCCGGCAAAGATCCTTCTTTTCAGATCACCGCTTCCTTCTTGCCCAGATGAAGTCTATGTAATGCGATTGATTCACTTACTTGGCATGTCGCCTAGGTTCCCAGTGCGAAGATGTCAAGATACACCAAGTAATTCCACCGCACCCATTCGCAAATGCTCGGATAATCCTACCCGATCTTGACCAGCTTTGTCCGGATTTCCGGCACCAACTCAACATCCTCTCGCTTTTCTCCTTTGGTAGAGCCATGGGTTCAAGATCGCCTTGTGAACGGCTCTCTATCTCGATGGTCATCGTCTGCATTCGCTTTACTAACCCCGACTCCTGAAGAAATCAAGGTATTCCGATAATATCTTCGGGCGATGTCGAGATCTCCGTTTACCTCCCCTATCCCGTTCGGGGTCGGAAACTTGATTTTGAAGTGGGGTATGGACGTTCCGCTTACTGTCGCTTCGCCGCTAAGGTAGGCCTTCCCAAAATGGCGTTGTAAGCCTAATCCACTTGTACGACAAAAAATTTTACCATGATTTCGCCTCACGTGGGCCAGACTGAACTTGACCGGTAACGTTATTGTGCTCGTCACATGAACCGTCGCCATCGGCCGTATAATCGGCCCTCTCCTCCTAATTCCATCTTCTTTCCTCCCAGATTCATCCGTTGGTGCATGTGTGTGTAGAGTATATCAACCAAAGACCCGTTGTCGATCATCATCCTCTTCATGTCTCACCGCCCGACCGAGCCGTTATTACCAAAGGCTGCCGTCGCCATGTGGTTCGATCCGCATTAGTAGGGTAGTCGCCGTCGAGAAGGAGATGGTCGTACTCGAATATGGCTTTATCCTTTCTCGGGCGAGGACCCAAATAATGATAAGACGGCTTCGAGATGCCCATTCCTTTTCCCTCGCCAACACATCGCCTCCCTACGTACCTACCGATATCACATCAATAACTCATCTAAGCTTGTGGGTTCGGTTATTGCCGTGGTTGTCGGGTGAGCTCATTGTTGTCCTCTCTCGGGGCTTCCACCCTTCTCCGCCAACTATGTCTTCGTACTAACTTCCTGCTCGGACATTCTTTTCTATTAAATCTTTCAAGTTGGTGCAATCTTCATTGTGTGACCCCGACTGTGGTACGCACAATACTTGTTCCGACCTCTTCTTCCCCGGCTTCGGATCGTTTGACATGGTTCAAAAAGGGCTTGCTTCAGATCTCTTCCAGATCTTGGCCCGATTCAGATTGAGTCAGGTGTACACCTTGTTGACCCCTTTATTTGGGAAGGGTGGCCTTCCACCACCGCCTCGACCCCAGATTAGTTTTTCTTATAGCTATCCGACCTCCCCGATTGTCGACTTCGATAGCTCTGCTTTGTCCCGATCTCGGTATTTCTCGTGGGATTGTGGTTTAAAATTCCCCATCGCTTCCTCGATCGCTATGTGATCTTCGACCTATGGAAGGCCTCTCACAGCCTCACGGGGTTGATCACCAGTCCTTCATCGACTTCTTTGATTTTCCGATGTCAAGCCCGTTGTGAAGAAGAATCCCAAAGCTTGTGGGGATTTCACCCACCACCGACCCCAACGACCTCCCGAAATCTCTTAATATATCGCCTCTGTGCTCTCATTCGACCTCTCTCGACTGCATGAGGATCTTTGTGATCTTCCCCGCCTCTTATTACTCCCGAACCGTAATGAAAGTTTTCCGAAGGTCTTTCCATGAAGTTATCGATCCCGACGCTTAAGGTTTCCATCCATTCCCATTTTCTTGTGGTAGAAGAAAACATGTGGCACTTGGTCGCATCAGTGGCCATAATACGTCATCAACTCATCATACCCATCGAATGGTCGTAAGGGTCCCCCACCGTCCATAAGTCTCCATCGGGGCATCTTCCTTTTAGGGGTCCGCTATCTCTCTGATTAATTTTCGGAGAGAAGGCGACCTATATAGGTCGAGGGCGCTTGATCGGCTCTTGACCAACAACAACAAATTTTCTCCAATTCAAAGAACCCTTCAAGCGGGGGTTGGATTCTCCTTCGTGAGGGACGAACGGTCCCATCCTTCTCGCGTCGGAATCTCGTCTTTCCTCCTCTCGCCCAGACCGACCCGGTGTGCTCGGAATGTCGCCCCATCGACCGGCTTCTTCTCCGCTTTACCATCCTCGAACGACTTCGATACCTACTTCTCTCCTTTCAAATTTCTTCCTTCGGGGTGACCGAGACATGCCATGATGGTGCTCATACCTTTAGAGGACGCCTTTCCTCACCGAAAGACGTTAGCCATCTCCGTAGCTCGAGCTCTTCCTCGCCAAGACGTAGGGTCATTATGGCATCTTTGTTTCTTTGCATCTTTTTCTCGCAGGATGAATTCTCTCGATCTCGACTACCTCAGCTATTTACTCTTTTCCCAAGGCCTCCAGCCACTCGCGAATCAGCTTTGTCCATCCGACCGGCTCGGTTGCATGTATCTTGCTTTCACAAGAGTCTTCGCTTGGGGAGCCAGTGGGTTCCATCCGATCGTCTCCGGTTCTCGAGCCCAGTCTCATTTTCACCGAACCTCTCACCGACAAGTGGTCTGGTGTGTTTTGGCCTTTTCACGGTTAAATCGATACTCCACACTCGCCATAGTTTCTTTCAAAAGGGTTCGATTGTGATTGTTATTTAAGACCGCCTCCTTCTAAATACGCCAATGTTAACGCTTAAGTTTCACGGCCAAGCGTCCCAATCACGTAATCCACGCTACAACTCCGCGATGCGAATGATCACACGGAAGCTTGACGGCTTATGCCACGGGATAGCTCGGTGTGAGAATGAGTCTGTGCCGTTACAAGGTTTAACAATGGAGGATAAGTATTTAGTGCTCAAAAAATAGGTATTACCTCATAATGATAACCTAGGCCTCATATTTATAAGTACTCACCACCTTAAGATCCTTCTCCCAATGGATTAGGACTCCTAGTGTATGGTAGTTACCATAACTTGGGTCCAACACAATCTCCTAAAAGGTGCAAGTAGAGTCCAATCTCATTACCACCTTTGGAGTTACCTTATATGCATAATGAATAGTAATCGGGACTCTGCACGCAGGAGAGCCCAATCGCAAGAGCCCAAACGGTCCTATAATCTAATCTGGCTTCTACTCAAAGAACTCAAAGACCCGCCAACATCACAAGACCGGGTTCGATTATGGTCCCGAGGGCTCAAATGTCAATTCAACACCTCCAACACTTTCATGGGCTTCTACCCATCTGCCTCTCCAAATTTCTTCCGTGCATCAATCTTCTACCAAAGAGAGGGCTTCAGAAACGCCTCCCGAGCAGTTAATATGTAATCAAAAAATCTTTGTGAAGAGATTCAATCAAATATACTCATTTTATATTCCTACAATTTTTACAAACACATCAATTATTATATTTTTCCAACAATTGAAAACGAGCAAATTTTGAGACGTTTTAAACTATACTGACTTTAGATGATACGATTACCTCCTCTTAGTCGTAAAATCGAAAAAGAAGCACTTCAAGTCAATAAATAAAAAAATTTTACTTGATGTATTTTGCCCCCATGAAAATCTTCCGTTCATCCTTTTCTTCGCAATCATAACATAATTTTAAATATATATATATATATATATATATATATATATATATATATGGGGTTCCATCCACAAGATCCGGTTCTTGTCATGGAGCAACCCTTTTTTCGCTTGTGATTTTAATTTTTTTTGCTCCAAATTAAATTTAAACAAGTCGTAAGGTTGCTTCACAAGAATTCCATTCACGCGATAAACTATATATATATATATATATATATATATATATATACACACACATACGCTAGAAAGTATATAAAAAAATTGAGCGTAGAAGAATTTTTAGAGAAAGAAAGTGTTCAAAATTTTTTGAGAGGGATAATCTAAAATTTTTAGAAAGTGTATAAAAAAATTTGAGAGAGGAAGAATGTATAAAACATTAGAGATATAGGGTGAAGGAATATAGAAATTAAATATCATAAATAATTTATTTAATTGGACCATAATAATGGTAAACTTGAAATATAAAATATATGGGTTGACCTATATTTGACCCATAACTATATGGTTTCAACCCATACAACACATATTAAAATTATGTAATGTGATTTTAATTTTTAAACGTTATGATCATAACTAAATTTTATAAATCAAAATTCATCCATAACTGTGTTTTGCCAAATCTAAGTGTGAGGTAGTCCTCAACTCCCGTGTTCTCCCGTACTCTCTTTATAAAATACCAAATACAAATTTATATAGGCTTATTAAAGTTTAAAAGTAACAAAAATAGAAAGTAAGTAGCAGTACTTTTCAAGTAGTATACAACATTAAAATTAAATAAATTTTAAATTTTTTGAAATCGATCATTAAAGTTAACTACAAATACAGTGAGAAAATATGTTAGATTTGTCTCATTTTATAAACCTTAATATGGTGTCAGAAGTTGCCTATTAAGTAGGTAAAAAGGGAGGATATATATATATATATATATATATATATTGGGTGATATGTACAAAAATAACGTGATTTTGTACAATTGAATATCAAGTGTTTTACTTGCTAAAAAATGGATATTAAAAGTGATTACTAATGATATGTATGGTTTTGGTATGTTATAACCATTAGACATATTCACATATACACCGGGGAAGTCATAAAGTTTATTCCATGAGTCAACATATCGTGATGGTATAAATGATTTGACGGGGATTTGGGGATTTTTTTAAAATAATTTTGTATTTTTTGATCGGTTGTATATTTAAAATATGTATTTTGTTATAATATTATTAATATAATAAATAATAGTATTATATATATATATATATATACACACACACTCTCTTTATTGACCCTTAATACGTCTTTCTAATCATAAATTTGTTAATAAATATTTAAATTTTTTATGTTATAAATATAATATAAATTAGATTATTATTTATTTTAAAAATATTAAAGGAAGATGCATACATCAAGGAGTAGAAGTAATATAGAATTGAAAAAGTTATAAAAAATTTAATTTGACCCTGTATATTAAAAAAATTTATAAAATTTCAGTGGGGTCAATTTATTCATTACACTTAAATTTTTTTTAAATATATATTATAAAATAATTTTTTTTCCAGTAGGGTCAATTGGCCCTACACTTTAATGTGACTTCGCATATATATATATATATATACTCTCTCTTCCATGTTTGTGTCCAAAAGAAATTTTGTTATATTTCAAAATATTATTATTTTGGGAGATAACTCACATAAGAATATGAGGTGTTCGTCATCTCATGTTCTTTTTTTTTAACAAATATTTACTTATCAATTGATTTAATAGTTTAAAATTTAATTTTACTAACTTATTTATGAATATTTGTCTTGATTTTGTATTAGAAAGTTTGATGTATTTATATATATATATATATATATTAAATTTGTGTGTATTATATTAATTAATTAATATAGCAGCAGGAGAAGGTTTCTCCACTCTTATTTTGTCTTTTATATTATATATATATATATATATATATATATATATATATATATATCTAATAAAATACAACTGAATTTTGAATTTTTCGTTCACTTTAATAAATTATTTGAACTGTCTAAAATTTGAAATAAATCTCACCGTTCATATAATGCCGGAGACACGGACCATATATATATATTATGTGAGACGAGGGCACGAGGAAAACAACTGATTGATACCATCGACAGGTAATTTGACAGGGCAGATACCTCGTCACTTTCAAAGATTGGCCCATCGTCCGTACCATTTTCTGACTACTTTTTATTAAGAGCGAGTCGGTCTCTTATATAGGTAGCTGTAAAATAATTAAATATTTCGAGCTTCTTTCGTGCTTGTTCCACTAAAATTAGATATATAATTTAATTTTTGAGATCATGTGACGACATATTAAATTTTAAATTGATATGAATTATTTTATTTTAGTTGATATAATTATTATAATTGTATATATAGTATATAACAAAAACTAGCTATTATTCACAAAATTTATTTCATTCTAAATTTTTATGAGTTATACTAATTTTGAAGTTTAATATGATGTCGTTTGACCTCAAAAGTTAAATTGTATCTCTAATTTTAAGACGAAAGAGTATTATTTTTGTAAAGTTGAATCGTTCTCCGATACATACTTGTTTAAATTTTTTATTAAAAATTATTAAATTATGAAAATAATATATATTGTGAATGTTTAAGTCAACTATTTACGTGGATAAATAAGAGAGACGTATAATAAATGAGTACTTTTATAATTCTTATCAATCTTATTTATTGATAAATTTGATATAAATTTATTACAATATATAACAGAAGTCTTAAATTATTAATAAATCAAAGGTGATTGTCTTGTTATAAATACTTTTTTTTTCTTTTTTAGGTGCAAGGCAACAAGTTCACTATGGCACTTAACATGAATGAATAAATTAAGGTAAGTTTTTCCCCTAAATTTTCTTCTAGTGTTTATTATTATTACTATTTATATTTTTTTAAAGCTCCACTTTGAGAAATACAATATAATCTCATAATTATTATAATATAGAGAAACAAATTAGATCTCATTAAAGGAGAAAGAACTAAACTAACGAATAAACCTCAAATGAGGAAGAGCTAATCTCACAAATAAGCCAATCAAAAATAAGAATTAAAGGTCACAATACCTCTTAACCATTAGACTATACAGACTCATTTATATCTTAACTATTTAAATGACATCTTAATACAAAGATGTGGGCTATTAAGATACATTAAAATAAAATCAAACACCATCGGTCCTTCTATTTTGTCTTCTTGTTATATATATATATATATATATATATATATATATATATATATATATATATATATATATATATATATATATTTTGAATCGTAATAAAAATTAATTCTATATATAAAAATTACTAATCACTCAGCTATCACATAAGTTGGTCTATTTCATCATTTCACCTTCACGCTAGTCCCCGTGGTTAGGTTTGTGTCAATTTGCACCATATGTTTATCTGAAAATTTAGAAATCAATACATATGGGTCATAACTAAAGACTTATGCTGCGTTTGGATCGAAAAAATAGAATGAAAATTGAAATAATTCATTTTTTATAGTTGGAATGAGTTATTTCATGCTCTCCATCCCCTAAAACCCTCATGGCTCAATGATAAAAAAAACTACTCATAAAGTTTTGGGTATGAAATCTTGGACAAGAATATTAAATTTCAGTCGAAAATAACAAAATAAAAAAAATTTAATCCATTCAAATCACAACCAAACACAATTTTTTTAATTCTATAGGAATGAGTCATTCCATTCCTATATTTATTATTTCAATTCAAACGCAGCATTATTATGCACTATATATATACTATCCGGATCTTAAGTTTACCCCTTTAGCGATTTTTTCGACGATTCGATCAATACAATAATCGTCGTCTATATATACGCTTAGCGACGGACAATATATAAGCGTACGCTAAAAGTATAAACGATAGTTATATATTGATGATTCGGTGGATTTGGTCATACAAAGAGAAAGAGTTTCGAATAAGTTGAATAAAGGGTGAACTTAAAATTCGGACAATATATATATATATATATATATATATATATATATATTTTGCGCGGTACACGTTTCTGTGAAATATAAATATACCACTCTATTTTAATTAAAAACAAAATAATAAAAGGTCAACTGACAAGATTTTTACTGTCCCCGTCCTCAAAAAATGATTGAATATATAAATTCTTTTATCTCAAAAAGATTAGACAAAGTACAAAGTAATTTAGTTATTTTTATGTCTTATGAGGTTATTAAAAATAAATTTAATTTTTTTAATATGTATATAAATTATGTTTTATTCATCTTTTCATGTCCTGAGTAATAATTATAAAATTTTGGCCATTTGACACCTGACAAGTCACGATGACTTCTGCTTAATTACTATTCCACATTGAATTCAAATAATACAAGTAACAACTTTTGTTTTGTTATGAATGTAATTGCCTACTGATGAGGGCAACTCTTCCTTCCTCTTCTTCTTTTCTCCCGTGAATTCCTTTTTTCACCCGTAACTCTCCCCTTTCCTTTCTTCTCTTCTCCCAACTTTACCTATAAAAGAAAATGTTGTTGAATAAAAATATAGAAAATTTCTCTGAAAGATTTATCTCTTTATCTCTTACTTATTATCTCTAAATACATGCAATTATAAGAATATTTTTTTATACTTTGCTAAAGTTTTATAACACGCTATCAGCACGAAGCTCTAACCAACTGAGACGGTAAAATTAAATTCTTGCAATTTATTATTATATTACTGGTTTGACTATGCCACCAATAATATAATTTTATTCTTATAGTTGGCTTTAAATTATTGCAATTTACTATTATACTACTAGTTTGGCTATACCACCAATAGTATAATGTTATTCTTACAATTGGCCTGACTTTGCCGCCTATTATATTATTTAACTGTCAAATTATATTTAAGTTTTATTGTCCATCTTTAAATTCTGTTATTTACAATGGTACCATCTATCCTTGTTAATCTTACAAGACTTGGTGGGAACCTTTTTACCACTTATTAAATTGTGGAATAACTTTGTATATGCTAATATCGCGATACCGGTGAAATTCTTCATTATTCCATTCTTTATTATTCTGTTTGGAATAACTCGTCTACGCGACTACCGCGCATGCATGGTGAAATTTTTCATTATTCCATTATTTATTATTCTCTTTGGAATAACTCGCTTTATACTAACTACCACCGATACCTAGGGTGAACATCCATTTTGCATTATGCTAATAACATAAATATAAGAATATTTATATTTACATTTTATCACCACTTGAGGTTGTGACATAGTTCATTTTTCTATATCATACATGCCGTGACACCCCAAAATAGGTCTACATCCCCCATTCCGAGTTGTCAATACACCAGATGTAAAACAACTACAACTTTATTATTACAATAGTAAAAACTGAGTTTAAATACGATATTGCCATCTGTACAATATCCACATACAAATAAATCCTCATCATAATTATTGGTACATTATTTTACAACAATGGTGAGGACTACTAAACAACTCTCCTAGAACTTTCATTCCATACCCCGACTGCATCGCTATATTCTCGCCTCCCGAGAAGAAAAATGGAACAAAAAGGAAAAGGGTGAGCTCGACTAGCCTTGAGAAAGAATATTATGACTAAGATAATATACAACAAAATTATCGTTAGTCTTCAACAGGAAAATATAATAGAATACAATAGACAACAAGTTTTAAATCAATATTCATGCATGAAAATAATAATTCATTAAGAAGAGTTAAGTAGAGAATGCAAACTACTATCTTCTACGTGTATGAATTTTAAAGTTCATCGCCTCATTTTTATCCCTCGTAACATCAATCAATATATATCTCGAGATCAAATATTCATCCTTGCACTACGTGCCAAGACATTTCACCAATTAATCATGTTCATCTAAACACTGCTCATCTTTGCACTACTACCAAAGATATTCATCGAAATCATTCATCTTTGCACTACGCCAAAAGATATTCATCATAAATCATTCATCTTTGCACTACAAAAGGCCAAGATATTCAATAATATCATCATTTAAGACCGAGGATGATGAAAATATTTTTTTAAAGAAACGAATCCAAAGAAACAAAATGACAAGGATTAAGGATTAAGGATTCGTGATTTTGTTTTATCCACGCCCAAAAATACCTCAAAAATAATCATAGTGGTGTAAAATTCAAGAATGATCAAAACATGGATACAATCAAAGCTAGTATCCGGAATAGATATTTTGACGAAAAGAATTTTTTTTTTTTTTTGAATAGTCTTGATTCGTGAATAAGTACCATATATCGTGAATAGTCTTGGTATCGTGAATAAGAATCCGACACCAAACGCTCCAAATTTGATAAAAACTTCGTATCAATATTTCAAAGATAATGATATTGAAGAAATAATATCATTACTGAAAAATAATATCCCTTACCTCGAAAGATCAAGATTTAACCTGGAATACTCGGATATAAAGCTATATCTTGAACTTTCACCGATAGCAATACTCAAAGTATACTCAAAATACTCACAAGAATACGCCGATAATATAGAGAGAAAAACTTCAGTTTACGGTGTGATTTTCAATTCTAACCTAAGACCTATTTATAGAAATTGCTTAGAACACCAAAGCAGTAAAATTTAATATAATAATATATATATATATATCAAAATTCTCTACGCCATTCTTGAATCTGAAAATCTAGAATTCAACCCATTCAAATCACATGTTAGACCCAAAAAACGTTTTTTATTTTAAATATTTTAAACTTCCAAAAATCAATTATTTCGGAGCTTCGGAACTTCAATAATTCATAATAAATAGCCCTTTTATCAGAAAATTTGAATCTCGCGAGTTTTTATAGGAAATTCAATTCTCTACAACTTTGCAGAAGAAAGTTTCTCCAAATTCCAAACGACCGAAATCCATAAACGAGCGATTTTTCAGGCTATAATCAAATTTCAGTCAATAAATGGGTCCACAGACATGTTTAACATGTTTTAAACATTTATTGCAACAAAAATACTCTTCCTCCTCGTATACTCATATATCCCACATTCGTTGTAAAAATATCACCATTATTATATTATTAAAATATAATATTATATATATATAAATGAATTATTTTATCAGAAAAAGATAAAATTTCAATTTTCAACAATTGTCACATTAAAAATTTTCTCCATCTATATCCACATAAAATCAATATTTTCCTCATCATATGAATCAATAATTAATTATTCACAAATAATATTACAGAATCACAATATTGACAACCAAGCGCCTTCAGAAAGAGGGGGCTTTCCAATAAGAATTTCTCCTTACTGGCGCGCAATTAGGTGACCAAACCTCCCCTTAGACAAAACTTTCTAGACATTGCCAATAATGTTATCTAATAATATTATTCAGATAATATGAATTATTGTTTCGATAATGAAAAATACCGTGTAATGACAATTATTAAAACAACAAAGAATATAAAATATCAACGCAAATTAATTATTGAATCAATAAAATAAAACACCTAATAGCAGAATTACAGTAACCATTATTGAGTAGTGCCTTCTTACGTAAGAGTCAATAATTGGTGCAATACTGTGTCTACTGCTCAACAACGCCAGACATCGTGTTTTAACCACCGGTATTCCAACAAAGTAAAAACGGAATAACTACGCCGTTATTTTTAAACAACTTATATTTGTCATTTTCTTCCTCCAATCGCTTTTTAGTTATGGGCCCACACATGGTCGCTACTTGGCGCATTTAATATTCCCCACGATTTAATATTCCACGACCAAACGAATATTCCCCGACAACAATGAATATTTTATAACCACTTGCTTATTTTAAAATATTTGCGTATTTTTACCCATAATTATCCACATTAATCACATCAACCCTTACTATTTCAAAATAATAATTAGAGGAAATTAAATTTCATTTATTAATTATTTGGGATCTTACAACCTCCCTCCTTATGAAATTTAAGTCCTCTAAATTGACGTGCGATACTGTGTTTTCGTAAAGATGAGGATACCTCGCTTTCATTTCCGCTTTCCAACTCCTGTGTCATTTCCTCTATAAGATGGTTTCTCCACAAGACTTTAACTTGTGGTATGACCTTCGTCGTAGGGACATGCTCCTTCCTATCCAAGATCTTGACAGTACTTCCTCATACGTTAAGTCTTCTACTATCTCGTCCCGGCTTAACTAACTCAATAACGTGATTCGGTCTTTCACATATTTACGAAGTACGATATGTGAAACACATTATGAACACGAGACATACTTGGAGGTAACGCGAGTCTATATAGGCTCTTCACTTCTACTTCGGTCAAGAATTTGAAATGGACCAATAAATCGTGGATTGAGCTTTCCTCTCTTCCCCAATCTTGTAACTCCTTCCATGGGGCAACACGCAAAAATACATGATCCCCTATACTAAATTCCACATCCTTTCGATGAAGATCCGCATAACTCTTTTATCGATCTTGTGCCGTTTGTATACGTTGTCGAATCATTTGGATCTTTTCGGTAGTCATACGTACTAACTCGGGTCCCAACAATGTTGCTTCACCCACCTCATCCCAACATATTGGAGAGCGACACTTTCATCCATATAATGCTTCGAATGGGGCCACACCTATACTTGCCTGATAACTGTTGTTGTAGGAGAATTCCACCAATGGTAAATACTTATCCCAACTGCCCTTGAAGTCTAGGACACAGAGTCTTAATAAATCTTCAAGAGTTTGAATAGTCCTCTCTGATTGTCCGTCCGTTTGAGGATGGTATGCCGAACTGAATCTTAAATCCGTACCCATAGCTTTTTGTAAGCTAACCCAAAATCTTGAAGTGAATCTTGGGTCACGATCCGAAACTATGGATACTGGCATGCCATGCAATCTCACAATCTCATTTACGATATATTTTGAGCAAGACGTTCAAGGGAATAAGTCTCCGTGACGGCAAGAAATGAGCGGACTTTGGTTAATCTATCAACAATAACCCAAATAGCATTTATGCCTTGAGAAACCGTGGGAAGTCCCGTAAACGAAATCCATGGTAATGTGTTCCCACTTCCATTTCTCGAATCTCAAGTGGTTGCAATGGTCCCTTAGGCACTTGATGCTCGCCTTTACACGTTGACAAGTTAAACATGTTGAGATAAACTTTGCAATCTCTCTCTTCATATTGTTCCACCAAAATGTATGTCAAGATCACGATACATTTTAGTACTTCCCGGATGGATTGCAAATGGTGTATTGTGTGCCTCCATCATAATCTTGTACTTCAAATCAGAATCGTTAGGAACACAAAGTCTAGAGTGGACTCGAAGTATTCCTTCTTCATCAATTCTCGCTTAGGAATAGCTCCTTCTTGTACTTTCTTCTTCATATGCATCACCTCGCCTTAGGTGGCTTGAGCAACCTTAACTTTTTCTATTAAAGTTGGCTCTATGCGTATATTTGACATCATCGCACTCGTTCTCGCATATGATCTTCTTTCTACTCAACGCGTCGCCTACCACGCTCGCTTTTTCGGGATGGTATTGAATAAGTGTGGTCGTAGTCTTTCAATAGCTCGAGCCAACGTCATTGCCGCAGATGTTAAGTTCTTTTGAGTGAAGAAATATTTAAGACTTTTATGGTCCGAATATATCTCCACTTTCTCTCCATATAGATAGTGCCTCCGGATCTTTAGCGCGAAACGATCACCGCTAACTCTAGATCATGAGTAGGATAATTCCTCTCATATTCTTTAAGTTGTCGCGAGGCATAGGCTATGACTTTCCCACGCTGCATGAGAACACATCCTAACCCTTTGCCCGAAGCATCGTTGAGATAACAAATCCATCCGAACCGGATGGTATTGTTAGAACAGTCTTAAAATAAGTCTCCTTTTAAGCTCTTGAAACTCTTCTCGCACTCTTCGCTTCCAAACGAATTTTGTATCCTTCCGAAGTTAGATGAGTTAACGAGTAGCGATTCGAGAAAACCCTTCCACGAATCTCCGATAATAACCAAATAAGCCCAAAAAGCTACGTGACTTGATCCACCGACTTCGGTTGCTCTTCAACTTTGTATTGCTTCAATCTTCACCGTCAACAGATACTCCATGTTTTGACACCACATGCCCAAGAAATGCTACTTCCTCAAGCCGAACTCGCATTTCTTTAACTTGGCATAAAGCTTGTTTTCACGAAGCCTTTGAGTACCAAATTCAAATGGTGCTCATGATCTTCACTACTTTTGGAATATATGAGGATGTCATCAATAAAGACAACAACGAATCCCGATCCAAATACTCTTTGAATACTCGGTTCATCATATCCATGAAAGCCAGCAGGAGCATTAGTCAATCCAAAAGACATAACTAAGAATTCATAATGCCCGTACCGAGTTCTAAAGGCAGTCTTTGGAATATCCTCAGTTCTAATCTTCAGCTGATGATATCCAGAACGAAGATCGATTTTTGAAAAGAATTGTGCTCTTTGCAACTGGTCAAACAAGTCATCAATACGAGGTAGAGGATACCTATTCTTGATAGTGACATGGTTCAATTCTCGATAGTCAATACAAAGTCGCATACTCCCGTCTTTCTTCTTTACAAATAAAACAGGAGCACCCCAAGGAGATGTACTAGGATGAATGAAACCAATGTCCAACAACTCCTGTAGTTGGACCTTTAACTCCTGAAGTTCAATAGGAGCCATTCGATATGGGGTTTTAGAAATGGGCTTTATACGGGTTCAAGGTCAATAAAGAATTCAACTTCACGCTCGGGGTAGAATCGGGAAGTTCTTTAGAAATACGTCGTGAAAGTTAATAACAACAGAATATTATTCAATTTTGACGTGTCTTTATTCAAATCCATAACATGGGCTAAGAAAGCTTGACATCCGCTTTTTAATAAACGAATAGCTTTATGATTAGATATGACGATGATTGATTTTAATGGTTTAGTTGCTTGAATTGAACAACAAAGTTGTTTAGGAATATGAAAGCTAACAACCTTACGAAAACAATCAATTTTGGCATGATGAGTAGTTAACCAATCAATCCCTAAAATCACATCAAAAGCAAGTATCTTTAAAGAGATAAGGTCAACGGTAAGATAAGGGTGCCAACATGGATTAGACAAGATTTATAAACAAATGGATGTGATGAAAGTTTCTCTAACGGAGTTTCCACAGATAGGTCAAAGTCTAATTTCTCCTGAGTCAAGTTTAAACGCGTTGAGCACAAGCGAGAGAGATAAATGAATGGGTAAGACTTGGTGATCTAGTAAAGTATAAACTTCACAAGAATTTATAAATAGCTTTACCCGTGATCACCTCGTTTGGGTTCCTCGCATTTTGACCATCACAACAAACGCCTTCCAGAACCGCTGACTTTGACTTTTCTCGGGATGATCTTTTTGAGTCACCGTCCCCATCGAACTAGGTTTCGCCACTGCAATCTCGAGCGATATGTCCTTCCTTTGCATAATTATAGCATACCGAACTACGTGGCGGCGCTTGACTGATATGTCCTCTTTTCCGCATTTATAAAGATATGATCGGGTGGTCGTTTCTCCTCCTTGGAACCGATTCTTCTTGCACTCGCTCGTCTTCACATGGTCGTTGTTGAATCTCCTCTTTTAAAATCTCCTCCCGACTCGCTTCTTCTATTTTCATGGCCATGATTACCACCAGAGTGGTTACCATTTTGTCCGCCTTTTCTTTCTCCACCGATTATTGTTGTTTTGTTGATCGCTATCTCCTAGATGATCCTCGATTGTGGTACCTCGGTTGACCAGTACTCGTTATCTCGCTTCTAACAATTGAGCCCCATTAACAACATCCTAATAGAGAAAATTTATGAGAGATGAGATCTTCGACGATCTTAGGGTTTCAAACCTCTCGTAAACATCCGCGTCATACGTTCCTCATTCTCCACCAAATGAGGTGCAAACCTCGATAACTCGCAAATTTCGCCTCGTCATCGAGACACCGCCCATGTTATTCTCGCTCCCGCCTAATAAACTCCACTTCCTTCATATGACGAACACTTTCGTGAAAGTATTTGTCATTAAATAGTTCTGAAACGTCTCCCAAGACATGCTTTGGCGGCGATGGAGTACGCTTCACGACTCCCACCAAGAGGTCACCGCCGCCACGGAACATAAAGGTGGCGAATGGAACCTTCTGCTCCTCTGTACATCCCAAGACATCGAATATCTTGGTAATTTTCTTGACCCATGTTTCGCCATGATCGGATCTGCTTTCCTTAAATTCGTGGTCCCAACTCTTTGTTTGCTTGCTTTCGTGACAACCCGTGAATTCCTATCATTTCTCCTATGTTTTGAACACGAGTCTCCTCGTCTGATTTTGCATGAACTGCAAAAAGCTTCTAAATATCCCTCGTTCATCATCTCTCGGTGGTGTTGTTCACAGGAGCAACATTGCCAACTTGCTGTGCGTTCTCCTCGTGGTGAGTACAAAGCGTCTCCACTGTCTCATTTCCATTGTTAATATTCTCAATGACATTCTCAACATCACCATAAAACAAGGGTTAATTAAGGAAATCAATATATCACATAATATCCCTATATACTTGACCAACTATCAAATAAGCTTAGGTAGGACACACTCAGCGAAGGATTTACTCGCCTCCCTCCTAGTTCTATTCCCCCATCTCCGCCAGAGATCATATCCCTAAGCTCGATACCAACCTGTGACACCCCCAAAATAGGTCTACATCCCCATTCCGAGTTGTCAATACACCTGCATGTAAACAACTACAACTTTATTATTACAATAGTAAAAACTGCGAGTTTAAATACGAGATATTGCCATCTGCACAATATCCACATACAAATAAATCCTCATCATAATTATTGGTACATTATTTTACAACAATGGTGAGGACTACTAAACAACTCTCCTAGAACTTTCATTCCATACCCCACTTGTACTCGCTATATTCTCGCCTCCCGAGAAGAAAAATGGAACAAAAAGGAAAAGGGTGAGCTCGACTAGCCCAAGAAAGAATATTATGACTAAGATAATATACAACAAAATTATCGTTAGTCTTCAACAGGAAAAAATATAATAGAATACAATAGACAACAAGTTTTAAATCAATATTCGCAATGAAATAATAATTCATTAGAAGAGTTAAGTAGAGAATGCAAACTACTATCTTCTATGTATGAATTTTAAAGTTCATCGCCTATTTTTATCCTCAGTAACATCAATCAATATATATCCGAGATCAAATATTCATCCTTGCACTACGTGCCAGGACATTCACCACTTGGTCATGTTCATCTAAACACTGTTCATCTTTGCACTACGGCCAAAGATATTCATCAGAAATCATTCATCTTTGCACTACGGGCCAAATATATTCATCATAAATCATTCATCTTTGCACTACAGGCCAAAGATATTCAATAATATCATCATTTAAGACTGAGGATGATGAAAAATATTTTTTTAAAGAAACGAATCCAGTGAAACAAAATGACAAGGATTAAGGATTCGTACTTTGTTTTATCCACGTCCAAAAATACCTCAAAAATAATCATAGTGGTGTAAAATTCAAGAATGATCAAAACATGGATACAATCAAAGCTAGTATCCAGAATAGATATTTTGGACGAAAAGAATTTTTTTTTTTTTTTTTTCGATGAATAGTGCCGTATTCGTGAATAGTACCATATATATCGTGAATAAAGGCCAGATCACGTGAATAAGAATCTCACACCAAACGCTCCAAATTTGATAAAAACTTCAGATCAATATTTCAAAGATAATGATATTGAAGAAATAATATCATTACGAAAAAATAATATCCCTTACCTCGAAAGATCAAGATTTAACCTGGAATACTCGGATATAAAGCTATATCTTGAACTTTCACCGTATAGCAATACTCAAAGTATACTCAAAATACTCACAAGAATACGCCGATAATATAGAGAGAAAACTTGAGCTTACGTGTGATTTTCAATTCTAACCTAAGCACTATTTATAGGAAATTGCTTAGAACACCAAAAGCGTAAAATTTAATATAATAATATATATATATATCAAAATTCTCTACGCCATTCTTGAATGAAAATAAATTATTAATTATTATTTATTCATCATTGAATATAGAATATACAATTCCTAAATTATCTCACAAAATTCTATTCTTTTTTTCCAAACACGTGATGTAAGATGTAAATTAAGCGCTTTTCTTATTAGGCGAGATTTTCATTTTGATTCTAAATTAGAATTGGATGCTTTCCTGTCTCGAGTCAATGCCCAAAGTTCAAAATTCACCGGATGGTTAGCGACTATAGTTTCGTTTTCGGGATTACTTCCCTGCGTTAGAGGGAGTTATGAGTGAGTAGCTACCATGGTAAAAGCCCCATTGTTTCCTAAGAATTGCTGTACCTCACAAGTAACATTAATTTGTTGACCGACAGTATCTCGATATCTAGAATTCAACCCATTCAAATCACATGTTAGACCCAAAAAAAACGTTTTTCTTATTTTAAATATTTTAAACTTCCAAAAATCAATTATTTCGGAGCTTCGGAACTTCAATAATTCATAATAAATAGCCCTTTTATCAGAAAATTCGAATCTCATGAGTTTTATAGAAATTCAATTCTCTACAACTTTGCAGAAGAAAGTTTCTCCAAATTCCAAACAGAAAATGACCGAAATCCATAAACGAGCGATTTTTCAAAGTTATAATCAAATTTCACCAATAAATGGGTCCACAGACATGTTTAACATGTTTTAAACATTTATTGCAACAAAAATACTCTTCCTCCTCGTATACTCATATATCCCACATTCGTTGTAAAAATATCACCATTATTATATTATTAAAATATAATATTATATATATATAAATGAATTATTTTATCAGAAAAAGATAAAATTTCAATTTTCAACAATTGTCACATTAAAAATTTTCTCCATCTATATCCACATAAAATCAATATTTTCCTCATCATATGAATCAATAATTAATTATTCACAAATAATATTACAGAATCACAATATTGACAACCAGGCAGTTCCCAGGAAAGAGGGGGCTTTCCAATAAGAATTTCTCCTTACTGGCGCACAATTAGGTGACCAAACCTCTCCTTAGACAAAACTTTCTAGACATTGCCAATAATGTTATCTAATAATATTATTCAGATAATATGAATTATTGTTTCGACAATGAAAAATAATTGTGTAATGACAATTATTAAAACAACAAATAATATAAAATATCAACGCAAAGAATTATTGAATCAATAAAATAAAACACCGAATAAAGAATTATCAGAACCATTATTGAGTAGTGCCTTCTTCACGTAAGAGTCAATAATTGGTGCAATACCGTGTGCTACCGCTCAACAACGCCAGACATCGTGTTTTTAACCACCGGGTATTCCAACAATTAAACTGTAATAACCACGCCAGTTATTTTTAAACAACTTATATTTGTCATTTTCTTCCTCCAATCGCTTTTTAGTTATGGGGCCCACACATGGTCATACCATTGTATTTAATATTCTCGACACAGCATTTAATATTCCACGACCAAACGAATATTCCCCTAACAACAATGAATATTTTATAACCACTTGCTTATTTTGAAATATTTATGTATTTTACCCGTAGAATTATCCACATTAATCACATCAACCCTTACTATTTCAAAATAATAATTAGAGGAAATTAAATTTCATTTATTAATTATTTGGGATCTTACACATGCAATTATTTATTGTTTTAATAAATAATAAAATTGTGTTTTAACCCATAATAGATGTCAAACTTGGCAAAAATAGATTTTTCTATTTTAAAAATCTCTAGAGACAACTATTTGGCTTGGGCACTTGATGCAGAATTGCACCTTAGTGCAAATGAGTTAGAAAAGACCATTGAATCAGGAAATACAGCAACTTTGGCACAAAATGCAAAAGCCATAATTTTTCTTCGTCACCATATTGATGAAGGATTAAAGACTGAATATTTAACAGTCAAAGATCTTTTGTCTTTATGGACACAACTGAAGGAAAGATTTGATCACCAAAAATTGGTTGTTCTCCCTAATGCCAAATTTGAGTGGCTTAATTTAATGCTACAAGATTACAAATCAATTATGGAATATAGTTTCAATGTTTATAGAATAACCTCTGTTGGGAGAGTGCATATGTTGATTTGATGTTTAAATATAAATACTCATGATTGTTTGTAAAGTCCTTCAAGGAATATTTGTATAAGGACTTAGTGATAGATCAAATTTGTTAGGTTGATCTAAGCTCTTAATGTATATCATTCTGTAAGTGAATGTATAGAAAAGAAGATCAAACTTGTTAGGTTGATCTTGAGATGTAATAGATAGTGTGACGCCCCTAAAATCGGTATACATCACCTATTCTGAGTCGCCAAATACACGGTACAAAATTCAAAAACAACTTAATTATACAACAGTCGTGTAAAATACGACTTAAATATATGCTGTGAGTTTTAATACAAATATTGTCATCTAGACAATATACAAACTCAATGGGGTCCTCATTACATTTATTATTACACTATTTCATGTAGAATAGTGAGGACTACTAATGTTATTATCCGGACCATCACTCTGTTCCCTCGACTAGTCCCCTCGCTACGCTCTCATTTCTTGAAGAGAACAATGAAAGCAAAAAAAGGGTGAGCTCAACTAGCCCAAAGAAGAAATAATATGACTAAGATAATGCGTAATAAATTATCATTAGCCTTCAACAAAGTGTTAAACCGATAAAATATAACAAACATCAAGTTTAATCAAGATCGAACAAGCAATCCATTAGAAGAGTCAAGTAGAGAATAAAATCTACTATCTTCTATGATTTAAAAGGTTTTTCATGACTTTTATCGCTGAGACTTAGCTTAATAAATAATCTACATCATCCCTGCACTACGGCCAAGGATATTCATTAGTATCATAA
Organism: Panax ginseng; assembly: GCA_020205605.1. NCBI lineage: Eukaryota > Viridiplantae > Streptophyta > Magnoliopsida > Apiales > Araliaceae > Panax > Panax ginseng. Next base: position 29,942,137 of record CM035138.1, on the reverse strand, counting down.
CCACAAATTATCCATGCACCACAGCCAAGGATATTCGTGTATTCATCAATAGTCATGATCATGCCAACAACTATCCATCAATGCACTACGGGTCAATGAGGACTTTTTTCACATCATTTATAACATTATGGTCATGATTACACCGAATAATCCCTGGTCATAATCATACCAAGTCCATCTATACACTACAGGCCACAGATGACTTTCAACATAATATAAATATGAGGATGATGACAATGATATAAGAATTCAATAAAACAAGTTCAAGAATTAATTTATCCAGGAACTAATAATGTCCAAATTGTCAACATGATACTTCTTTGTAGAGTAATACTCAAGAATGCTCAGAAGAATATTTTCATGAAAAGATACTAGATGAAGCGCAAATATCAAGGATATTTCACTAATTTCATGGAGTATAGAAGTCAAAACTTTAACCAACTGAGTATAATAAAGAATAGAATAACAAAAGAAATCACTAGGCATACGATAGAATCGCATGCATGTGTTATTCCAATGTAATAATAAATAATGGAACCAAGTCATGCGTAAACGCACCGACAGGATATTCCAACAGAATAATAAATAATGGAACCAGGTCATGCGTAAATGCACCAACAGGATATTCCAACAGAATAATAAATAATGGAACCAGGTCATGCGTAAACGCACAGACAGGATGTTCCAACAGAATAATAAATAATAGAATAACAGAAGAATTTCACCAAGTATAGGGTATCCCGCGTATACAGGTTATTCCAACAGAATAATAAAGAATGGAATAACAAAAGAATTTCATTACTATTTGCAATATTGACAATGTCTAGAAGTTCTGTTAAGGAGAGGTTTGGTCACCTAATTGCACGCCAATAAGGAGAAATCCTTATCGGAAAGCCCCCTCTTTCCTAGGAACGACCTGGTTGTTAAATATTGTGAATTATAATATTAATGATGAATAAGTTCGTGTTGATTAAAGATGAATTTTATAGTTCCATTGTGTTGGAATTATCAGTGTTAGTGGAAATCGACATTTATTTCGATAATAATTTATGTCTGGAGGTTTATATTGACCAATCAGGTAATTAATTGGATAAATGAGCAATTAATTGCTATTATTTCACATGATTATAACTATTTGTTCACATGTGTGTACTATTGATTAACATTCATTTACTATTAGGGGAGTTGGTGCAAGATTGATAATACTTGCATGACTAAGTTAAAAATGGAGGTATAGATGAAGGTATTATACTGTAATTATTTTTTTCACGTGTTTAGAACTATTGAGTCACATGATTTACTATTAGGGGAGGTGGTGCAAGTTTGATAATACTTGCAGGACTAAATTAAAAATGAAGAAAAAGAGGAAGGTATTATATTGTAATATTTCGAGCCCCAAAACGTGCAATTATCGAAACTATGTTTTCCTATAAATAGAAGCTCATTCTTCCTTCATTTCTCACCAATTTACTAAATCTATAGAGCAATTATTATAGAGAGAAATTATAGAGAGAAAGAAGAAGAGAAGTCTCGCCACCTCACTATTCCAAAGATCCAGCTTTTCTTCTAAGGTAAGGGGTATTATTTCTTTCGTATTCATGAAGAGAGCTATTGTTATTCCATTCTTTATTATTATATTAGAATAACATGTCTATGCGAAGTACATCATACATGGTGAAAATCTTCTGTTATTCCATTCCTTATTATTCTGTTGGAATAACTTGGTCTGCATGGCTCATCGCATGCCCGGTGAATTCTGTTGTTATTTCATTCTTTATTATTCTCGTTGGAATATCCTCATCTGCATTTGGATTCACGCATGACCCGGTTCCGTTCTTTATTATTCTGTTGGAATATCCTCGTCTGTATTTAATTACGCATGACCTCGGTTTCGTTTTTTTATTATTCTAATGGAATATCATGCTGCAATGGGTTACGCATGACTTCGGTTCCATTCTTTATCATTCTGTTGAATAACTCGTCTGCATGCGGATTACGCACGCCTAGTGAATTCTTCATTATTCCATTATTTATTATTCTGTTGGAATAACTCATGCCTATATGGATTACCGCATGCACGGTGAATGATCCTTCAGATTTATTCTTTATTAAATTATGGAAATGATCGTCTGACGCGGATTACTGCATGGCGGTGAAAATCCATTTGCGCTTTCAGATATTCTATTATACTCGTATGAGATATCATTTCTTTTGTACTCGTCATGAAATATCATTTTCTTTGGTATTTTTCTTTTACGAGTTACTATTAAAGGGTTACTATTCACTCTAATATTATTCACTCGGATATTCGGGGTACTTTTCATGCCGGAGTACTATTCACGAGTTACTATTTACCCAATTACTATTCACCCGAATATTACTCACTCGAGTATTTGGGGTACTTTTCATGTCGAGTTACTATTCACAGGGTACTATTCATGGGGTACCATTTACCCGAAAAATATATTTATGTCCTGTCCAAATTATTTTTGGTACATGAATATTATTCTTGAATTTTACTCCACAAAGCAGTATCATGTTGACAATTTGGATATTTTCAAACTCTGGATAAATTTAAAGTCTTTAATATTTATCTTGGATTTCGTTTGATTTGATTTCGTTGGATTAATGCTTATATCATTGTCATTATCCTTATGCTTATATTGTGATGAAAATCATCTGTGACTTACGTGCATAGATGGACTGTTAGTTATTACTTTTACAGTTGTATATCTTTGGCCCGTAGTGCAAAGAAGAACAGTTGATTGATATCTTTGGTCGAGTACAAAGATGAACTGTTAATTGATAGCTTTGGCCTATAGTGCAAAGATGGACAGGTGTATGACATGATCATGACCACTGGTGATACTAGCGAATATCCTTGGCCGTAATGCATGGATAATTTGATGACGAGATTGGCAGAATCATGACCATCGCTATTAAATTGAATGTCTTTGGTCAGAAGTGCAATCGACAGTAATTGATTGGTATGATCATGACCATTGGTTTTATAGTTGAATATCTTTGGCACGTAGTGCAAAGATAGACAACTAATTGGTATGATCATTGTTATTACATTTGAATATCTTTAGCCTTTGGGGTAAGGATATTGAGTAAACGTTCTATTAAGCCTTTGTGGAAAGGAGAAACTGTTGATTTACATGATTATAAATTTAAATTGTGGAATTAACTATAATCTTTGGTGGTTCAGGTGAAGACAGGTGATGAGAGTTCTTTTTGTCTTGGGTATAACAAAGAACTGTTGATGAGTATTACATGAATGAAATATTAACGATGAACTTTTAATCTAGAAGAGATAGTAGACATTATGTTCTACTTGACTCTTCTAATGGATTGCTTATTCCGCTGCAGTTGTTGATCTAAAACTTGTTGTCCATTATATTCTATCGGTTGTTATATCGTTGAAGGCTAAGGATAATTTATTCACGCATTATCTTAGTCATAATATTTTTCGGGCTAGTTGAGCTCACCTTTTTTTCATCGTTTCTCTTGAAATGAGAATATAGCCGGGACTAGTCGGGGAACGGAGTGACGATCCGAGATGGTTGTTTTAGCAGTCCTCACTACTTAGTGGGATAATAAGTGTAATGAGGATTGAATTTGAGTTTGTATTCTGTCTATGAGACAATATTCATGTAAACTCTCAGCTATGTTGTGATGCCCCCAAAATAGGTATACATCACCCTTCTTGAGTCGCCAAATACATGGTGCAAAATTCAAATACAACTTAATTATACAACAGTCGTGTAAAATACGACAAAATATAATCTAAGAGTTTTTAATAAGAATATTGTCATCTAGATAATATACAAACTCAATGGAGTCCTCATTACATTTATTGTTACACTATTTAACAGAATAGTGAGGACTACTAATGATATCATCTGGACCGTCACTCCGTTCCCCGACTAGTCCCGCCACGCTCTCATTTCTCAAGAGAACAATGAAAGAAAGGTGTGAGCTCAACTAGCCCAAGAAGAAATATTATGACTAAGATAATGCGTAATAATTTATCATTAGCCTTCAACAATGTTAAACCGATAAAATATAATAAACATCAAGTTTAACTGCGATTAGTAAAAGAATCCATTAAAGAGTCAAGTAGAGAATAAAATCTACTATCTTCTATGATTTAAAAGATTTTTCATCACTTTTATCACGAGACTCAAATTTTAATAAATAAACCACATCATTCTCGCAGACTACGACCAAGGATATTCATTAGTATCACGACCACAAATTCTCCATGCACTACGGGCCAAGGATATTCGTGTATTCATCAATGGTCATGATCATGCCAACATCTGTCCATCAATGCACTACGGGCCAATGAGGACTTTTACCATATCATTTGTAACATTACGGTCATGATTATACCGAATAATCCCTGGTCATAATCATACCAAGTCCATCTATGCACTACAGGCCACATATGACTTTCAACATAATATAAACATGAGAATGATGACAATGATATAAGAATTCAATAAAACAAGTTCAAGAATTATTTTATCCAGGAACCAATAACGTCCAAATTGTCAACATGATACTGCTTTATAGAGTAAAATTCAAGAATGCTCAGAAAAATATTTCCATGAAAAGATACTGGATGAAGCGCAAATATCAAGGATATTCAACTAATTTCATGGAGCATAGAAGTCAAAACTTTAACCAACTGAGTATAATAAAGAATGGAATAACAAAAGAAATCACCAGGCATGCGATAGATCGCATGCATACGAGTGTTATTCCAACGTAATAATAAATAATCTGAATCAGTCACGCGTAGAACGCACGTATGTGATGTTCCAACAGAATGATAAATAATGGAACCAGGTCATGCGTAAAGCACAGACATGATGTTCCAATAGAATAATAAGGAACGGAACCAGGTCATGCGTGAAGCACAAACATGATGTTCCAACGGAATGATAAAAAACAGAATAATAACAGAAATCACCATGCATGCGGTACTTCGCATAGACAGGTTATTCCAACATAATAATAAATAATGGAATAACAGAAGTTCTCTTAATGAAGACGAAAGAAAGAAATAATACCCCTACCTTAGAAAAAACTGATATCTTTGGAATAGTGAGGTAGCAGACTTCTCTTTCTTCTCTCTCTATAATTTTCTCTATAATAATTGCTCTAAAGCTTTTGTGAATTGGTGAGAAATGAAGGAAGAATGAGCTTCTATTTATAGAAAAATATAGTTTCGATAATTGCACGCTTTGGGGCTCAAAATATTACAAAGACAATACCTCCAACTTTTCTTTCATTTTTATTTAGTCCTGCAAGTATTATAAAACTTGCACCACCTCCCCCTAATAGTAAATAATGTGAATCAATAGTTTAATCATGTGAATCAATAGTATAATCATGTGAAAAATATGAATTATAGTATAGTACCTCTATCTATACCTCCATTTTTAACTTAGTCATTCAAGTATTATCAATCTTGCACCAACTCCCCTAATAAATGCGTGAATGTGATTCAATAGTACACACATGTGAACAAATAGTTATATAAGCATGTGAATTAGTAATAATTAATTGCTCATTTATCCGATAAATTATCCAATTTATCAATATAACCCCTGTACATCAATTATCATCTAATAGATATCGATTTCCACTAACACTAATAATCCCAACACAATGGAACTATCAAATTCATCTTTAATCAACACGAACTTATTCATCATTAATATTATAACTCACAATATTTAACAACCAGATTGTTCCTGTGAAAGAGGGCTTTCCGATAAGGATTTCTCCTTATCATGCCGCAAATTAGGTGACCAAACCTCTCATCGATGTAACTTCTAGACATTGTAAATATTGCAATTTAATAATATGAATAACTTTGTCGCCTCAATTATTGATTTAATAATATAACATATAATGCGAGATGATATTGTGACAATAATCGAATCAATAATATGAGAGATATGATGCAAGAATTATCAGCAATAATTGAGTATAACCGAGTGACTTCTCACGTAAGATCAATAATCAATACCGTGTCTTACTACGCAACCACGCCAGACATCGTACTTTTTACTACCGGGTAGTTCAACAGCTTTTAACGGTAACACTTTCGCCAAGTTATTTTTATAAAAAGATAATTATGTCGTTTTCTAACTATGACAATACTTACATTGTGGGGTCCACTTAATGATTGTGTCGTCGCATTTAATATTCCCTCGTTAAAACGAATATTCCCACCAATCGAATATTATAAAACCACTTGCTTACTTTGCAAAATTTGTAAATATTACCCACAAATATAACATTATATAAAATCCATACCATAATATTCAAAAATATATTTTGAGAAAATTATTCTTTATTCATAAAAGTTGGGGTCTTACATATGTTTTGTCGTATTTTTACACGACCGTTATATAATTAAGTTTGTAGTTGAGTTTTGTACCATGTATTTGGCGACTCAAGATAGGTGATGTATGCCTTTTTGGAGGCGTCACACCTATGTTCCAACAAAGCTTGCACCAACCACAGATGATCTAAACAGAATACAAATCAAAGTCAAAGAGGAGTGGACAAACAACGAGAAGAGAGCTGTCCAACTCGACAAGAAGGCTAAGAACATTTTGTTTCAATCATTAGAAGATGATCTATTTGAAAATGTGGTCAACAACAAGACAACAAAGGAGGTTTGGGAAGCACTACTCATCATGCACGAAGGAACGGAAGAAGTAAGAGAAAACAAACAATCTCTCCTAACACAGCAATATGAAATGTTTGTACACGTTCAAGGAGAGAACGTCACTGCCACCTACGAGAGATTCAACGTTCTATTCAAATCTCTACGAGCATATGGAAAGATCTACCCAAACAAAGATCTAATCATAAAGTTCATGAGAGCCTTACCAAGCAGATGGGATGCTAAAACCACTGCCATCAGAGAGTCAAAGAATCTACATGAGATGACTGTCCAACAGCTATATGGCAACCTTCTGACATATGAATTGGAGCTGACTCAATGAGCAAAAACTCTATCAGAAGGAAGAAAGAAGGATAAGAGTGTTGCTCTCAAAGCAACTGAAAATACCTCAAAGGTCAACTCTGAAATTAACTCTGATTATGATGAAGGATCGTGGAGTGATTCAGATAATGACTCAAATCCTGAATTCGGAGATAATGAAGAACCACAAATGGCTAATCTGTGCCTAATGGCCAAACATGGAAAGGAAAAACTAAACTCCAACATACATGAAGTAAGTTTCGATGAGGTATTTGACTTTAACTCTCCTGATGTAGACATTAATGATTTGAGAACTGCATTACATGGCATAATAAGTGATGTACATCAATACATAAAATGGTTCAGAGTTCTGTCTAAGGATCATTCACTTCTTCAAGAGGAGAAAAAGAAAGTTCAAGAAGAGCTAGAAACAGTTCTTCTAAGTACTAACCTTCTCTCCAAGCTTGAGGTTGAGAATGAGATCTTAAAACAGACTAATGAGCTCAATGCACAAAGAGAGTCCAATCTAACCTCTAAAATTGAGGAACTAGAAAAGACTATCTCTACATGGAACAAATCTTCATCATCCATGGACTCCCTGCTCTCTAGTCAGAGAAGTGCATTTGACAGAACATGCTTAGGCTTTGGGGAATCCACCTCAGAGCCATGTGTGGAAAAGACAAAGGAAACTATCACTAGTAATGCCTCAAGTTTTAGTAGAAGCATTACCTTTATAAAATCCTCACAGAAAGAAGAACCAACCCAACCTTGTTCTACTATTTCCATCCATACTCCTAGGAGTAAAGGATCTCATGCTGGCCTGGGCTTCAGAAAAGAGAAGAGTAACCCATCCTCTACTCACCAACCTCTAAGGATCGTAGAGTCAAATAAAACAAACTCTATGAACCAACTGGGAAGATACAATAGAGGTAAGATACACTCCTCACATTTCATGAGACCAAAGGACATGTGGAAGAAGGAAAATTAGTTTAACAGAAGGATGACTAAAGAACCACAAAAGTCCAAATGGAGGATGAATTCTCACACACACACACACACAGGCATGCATCATACTAAGTGTTTTGTGTGCAATAGAGTTGGTCACAAGGCTACAAGATGCTATTATAATTCCATGCATGTGAGACCCAAGATCAAACAGATTTTGGTCCCCAAGGGTACTAACAAAATATGACCCATGCAAATATGGGTACCAAAATGAAGTTTTGATGTTACCACAAGAAAAGAGCTCCACGATCACGACTTGATATCTGGACATTGGATGCTCAAGACACATGACTAGGAACAAAGCCCTTTTGTCTAACTACATAGAAAAGGAAGGTCCCTCAGTCATTTTTGGAGACAATGGTTCTGGCAAGACAAGAGGATATGGCTCACCGAAATGGAGCAAAGTCCTTCAAAGAAAGTGGCTTCATGTGGAAGGACTACAACACAATCTTCTAAGCATTAGCCAACTCTGCGACAAGGGTCATCAAGTAAAATTCCTCAACAATCAGTGTCAAGTCAGAGATTTGAAGACATCTACTGTAAAGCTAATCTAACAAGAGAAGGAAATGTCTATACAAAGGAATCTTGGACAAATAAGCTCGATGAAATAATATGCTTTTTGCTAAAGCATCTCAAGAAATGAGTCAAGCTATGGCATATACGATTATCTCATTTAAACTTCAAAAGCATGTCCAAGTCGCCTCAAAGATCTTGTTGCGTGCCTACCCAAGTTCAACTGTGAAAGAAAGGCCATGCAATGCCCGCTCGACTTGAAAGCAAACCCGTAAGCTCATTCAAGAGCAAACCGCCAACTCAATCGACAAGCCTCTCTACAATCGCTCCATATGGATTTATTCGGGCCAATTCCAACAACAAGTCTTAGAGGGAAGAGATACTCACCGTCATAGTCGATTTACTCACACACGTGTTCATATGGGTGTTCTTTCTAACCTCTAAGGATGAAACTAGCTCCCAATTGATCAAGATGTTCAGTTGGTGATGAACGAGAAAAGAGAAAAATCAAGGCTATAAGGAGTGATCATGGCGAGAATTTGACTTCTCGTAAATGGACCAGATTCACGCATGCATAATGGCATCACCATAACTTCTCACCTCACTTAACGCCTTAACAAAATGGAGTAAATTGAGAAAAAAATGTAAAACGTTAATAGAGGCTAGAAGAACGTTATTAGCAGCAGCAATTCATCTACCGAAATACTTCAAGCGTAAATAATAACACCGCATGCTACACGCAGTAATGATCAACGATACACTCTACGATCAAGAAGACACCCTACGAACTGTGGAAAGAAAGAAAACCAAGTATTAGCTACTTTCATGTATTCGGCTGTGCATGCTACATTCTCAACAATGAAAAACAGAACTTGACAAAATTTCAACCCAAGTCGACGAAGGAATCTTTCTTGGATATGCCATGCATAAGAAGGCCTACAGAGTGTTCAACAAGAAGACGTCAATGTTGAAGTCTCGATTCACATCATCTTTGATGAAACAGACTTAGACAAAACAATGCTTCAAGACACTACGATTGACAGTGCAGACACTACGAATGAAGTCGTCGAGCTCAACACTACAATCGTAGTGCCAGACAGTGAAATCGTTGAACAAGAGAATGAGATGGTAGAGAGGCCTATGCAAGACAACGAACCTCCACACTGAGAAGAAGAAATAGATCTTGAAGATTTAAGACAAGAAGGTATCAGGACAGATGTCCTAACCGGAAACGGGGCAAAAGATCACACTCAAGATCTAATCATTGGAGATACGAGTGCAAGAGTCAAAACAAGAGCTGCCACCCAGAATGAATGCTTTTACCCAAGCTTCCTGTCACAAATGGAACCAAAGAAGATAGAGGATGCTATGGAAGACTCCAGCTGGATAGAAGCCATGCAGGAAGAACTCAACCAATTTAAAAGAAGCAAAGTATGGAGATTGGTACCAAGACCAAAGAGTCATCTTGTCATTAGAACCAAATGGGTCTTCAGAAACAAGATGGATGAAGATGGAGTAATAACCAGGAACAAGGCAAGATTAGTGGCCAAGGGCTACTCTCAGGAAGAAGGCATTGACTACGATGAGACATTTGCACTGCTGCTGCATCAGAAGCCATCGTAATCTTTCTTGCCTTCTTTTCATCACATGAAGTTCAAGGTCTTCCAGATGGATGTCAAAAGTGCATTCTCGAATGGAGAACTTCAAGAAGAAGTCTATATAGAGCAACCTCCAGGTTTCATCAATCCATCTCTTTCTAATTATGTTTACAGAGTAGACAAAGCCTTATATGGTCTTAAACAAGCACCTAGAGCATGGTATGAAACACTGACTAACTTCCTTATTGAAAATGGATTCACTAGAGGTAGAGTAGATACCACATTATTCCTTAGAAAGCATAAAGACAAAGTCTTATTGGTTCAAATATACGTTGATGATATTATTTTTGGTTCTACTGATGAAAATCTATGTAAGAGATTCTCCAAGCTTATGCAGAACAAGTTTAAAATGAGCATGATGGGTGAGCTGAACTTCTTCCTTGGACTAAAAGTGAAGCAGACTGATGAAGGAATATTCATAAACCAAGCCAAGTACATCAAAGATTTACTTAAGAAGTATGGCCTGGAATCAGCCTCTCCCATGAAAACCCCAATTGCTCCTGCAACTAAGCTTGATAAAGATGAAAAAGGTAAAAGTATTGATATAACTCAATACAGAGGTATGATAGGCTCTCTTCTATATCTAACTGCCAGTAAACTAGATATAATGTTTGCAACATGCATATGTGCTAGATTCCAGGCTAATCCTAAAGAATCTCATTTAACTGCTGTAAAGAGGATTTTCATGTATCTCAAGGGTACACCTCACTTGGGGCTTTGGTACCCCAAAGAGTCCTTATTTGAACTAACAGGATACGCAGATGCTGATTTTGCAGGCTACAAATTAGATAGAAAGAGTACCAGTGGCACCTGTCAATTGCTAGGAAACAGACTTGTATCCTGGTTTAGCAAGAAGCAAAACTCAAGATTCACTTCAACCTGCAGGTTTAATACATTGCCACCGGGCAACAACAGGCTCGAGATCCTATGGATGAAAAATCAGCTAACAAATTATGGATACAAAGGCTATGGTTGAAATCGTAGACATGATCAAGGGAAGTCCACAATCGTAGAGCTGAAGTGACATTAAAGAAAACGATCATAGCATAGACTCAACAATCGTACTGCAGACTCAACTATAGCAGAACCCCATCAACAAGAACAAAAGGAGCATCCTGTGATGATAAGTTTCAAAACAAAGCAATCTCTCTGATAAACGCCTCAGGAACAAACCTAATCCTTGACTCACTCCAAGAGGTTGGCCCTTCCTGAGCTACCTTAAAAGAATGCTAAGTCAAAAACTCATCACAAGGATCTGGACAGACTCGACGATCGTAGCTCGCATACCCACGATTCTTTGGGCGCACTCAACGATCGTAGTTCGATACCGACATATTCGGAACAGACTCGACGATCATAGTTCAGACTCGACGACTGCTGGATAGACTCAACGATCGTAGTTCAGACTCGACGAATGCAAAGATGACTCAACGATCATAAACTCTACCTCAACGATCGCAGTCCTCCCTAAAGACACATCAGCTATGGAGAAGCTAAGGGCAAATTAGTACAATCCTTCTCAGTCAAATTCATAGAGCCAAGCAGAATTTGACACCTGTCCCACTAAGCAAAATGGAGAGAGGGAAGTTACTTGTACCATTTGAAGGCGCCTTTTTAAAATCAGAAGTTCAAAAGCTTATCTATCTCCTTATCTCTGCAAGAAGAAACCCTAAACCATCAAGAAAGCTCAAACAACCATGCACTCTGCAAAGAAATCAATGGCGATATCCAACGTCATCTCTGGCTACAGACTCTGCTTTGATGAGTTCAAAATAGCTGAACCCAAATTTCATAAGACTCTGTCATTATTGAAGAAAGCGGGTCTCGAAGAAGCTCTGGATACAGACACATTGATCTACCCTAAGCTAGTGAAAGAATTCTACAGGAATGGTGTGTTTGAAAATGATGCCATCACTACGAAAGTAAGGGAAGTGGAAATCAGACTGAAGGCTGAAGACATCAACCTAGCCCTAGGTCTCAAATCTGAAGGGTATTCATTCCTAGATGGCATAGACTTCCACGAGGGGCTTAAGAAGATGCATCACAAGAAATCCCCCATTGTCAAAGGATACAAGAAGAAGGAGTTTCCTTAGAGGTACAAATTTCTGGCTGACATTATTGGGAAGTGTATATACTGCAAAAGCACTGGGCACGATTCTATAAATAAAGTACAGCTAAAGCTCATTACTGCCATAAGCTGTGGGATACAGCTTAACTATGGAGCTCTACTGTTGGAATAGCTCGAAAAATGGATTCTCAATCCGAAGAAGGCAAAGGAATCTCAAAAGATGCTCTACGGGCGATTCATAAGCATTATCTTACAATCTGCTCTAGGTGATAAGATTGGCGATAATGAAGGAGAGTCTATCAATCCAAACAGACGAATGACCCAACAACTATTTGAGAATTAGAAAAGGAATCCAGCTGAGTATGTACGCAAGATGACTGAGTCCAGTGGAAGAACTGGTGATCTAAAGGAATCAGGGATTCCAGGAAACATATCAGTCGTCAAAGAGACTGCAGAAGAAGAAGAAGAAATAAACAGGGAGAACCTCTCGCCTCTATCGTAAAAAAGCAAGGGCAAGAGGAAGCTTAAGGCCGAATAATGTAAAGAACCCTGTGGATCCACAACTGATAAACCTGTAGAGTCCTCTGACATTGAGACTCTAAGGATCCTGAGAAAGAAGTAACATCAGGCTGAGGCAGAAGATGATAGAGCTACCATATCTCAGCTGCCGAAGAAGAATAAGATCAACCACAAATCCAAAAGGCCATTTATCTCTTCGATCGTAGAATCTCTACTGATCGTAGAGACTAGACCAAACACATCAAGTAAGGAAGTTGTTGCATCAAATATTTTGGTTGATCAACAGGACAAAACTGAAGTTCAAGAAAGTCCTGAGGCTGTGGCTCAGCCTAGAAAACCAAGAAGAAAACTGGTCAAGAAATATCTTCTTGTCAATGAAGAAGTACTAAAAAGGGAAGACAAAGAATTGGCTGCTGCAAAGGAACCAGCCAAAGAAAGCCAAAGAGACAAAGCTCAAGCTGAGGGGGAGACACCTGAAGTTCTTATGATAGAGAATACACTAGCTGAGGGGGGGATGCCTGAAGCTCTCATTCTAGAAAATGTTCCAGCTGAGGGGGAGCTCTTAAACTTACAAGAAGATGATCAAGTTGAGGGGGAGCCTCATGATATCCCCTTGACAGAAGAAGTTGCTCCTACAAAAAATAAGGGAGAACCAGAGCAAGAACAAAATGAAGTCATTGAGATATTGGAATCCCCAAAAGAAGATAGTGAAGAAAAGGGAGAAGAAGATGATGATGACCTTGAGATCACAGGTGTGGGCCATGATGAGTATAGGAGTTATCTTTATAATCAGTTGTTCTCCTATCTCCCCATGATGCCCTATCATCAAGCTCAAATCCTAAACTCCTGGAACCACATGTTTGGGAGCTTCAAGGAATATCCAGCCATCTCTGTGTTAGCCCATGGATTTCCAGGCAATTTCAACTTTGCCAAGAAGCTCATCACAAATGGTCCCTCCTCGAGAATGGTGCATGAGGTATTAATTGTCCCAATTTTGTATAGAGTGAATCACTATCCACTGTCTTTTTCCAGCCAATTTTATGAATTTCCAAGCTGGTTGGAAGTGGTTCTAAATCCACCAAGTCAATTTCCAGTTACAGAATCCCAAAATTCTGTAACTAATGAACCAAATGTACCAAACTTCATACTAATCCCAACTCCCATCATCCCTACGATCATTGACTCTAGCCCCATCGTAGAGTCCCAAGTAGAAATCGTAGAGCCACCTATTTCAGCCACCCAAACACAGGCCCCTCCATCTGATATTCCTTCTTCATCCTCAAATGAATACTTCAACCTTGATCTTGCCCTCTACTCACTGCAAGATCAATACCAGAGAAAACCCCCTTCCTCACAAATTCCACAACTGAATGAAATTCTTTCAGAGTTGTCCACAAAAGCTGACTTGTCAGAAATGTCTAAGAAAGTGATCAAGGAACTCGATGAGAGTCTTGAAGAACACACTGACCTCATTCAGCTGAGATTAACAACAATGATCAATGCTGCTAATAATCTCCCACACTCCCTAAGCTCTACGCTCTCTAAGACACTTAAGGAGTTCGTCAAGCAAATGATTCAAAGCATAAGAATCGGGATGACATTCACTTTCTAGCAGCCAAGAAACACAGAGAAGCTGTCCTTTCCCTACAGACAACTCAAGAAAATTAGAATAAAAACATGTTGGAAAACTTCCTCAATCTACAAACTGCCATCAAAGAATTCCAAAAATTCTACGTCAGCAATGGCCAGCAAACTGACAACATTCAATCCATTCTACAACAAAGGGAAGCTCGGTCTGAAGTTCCAATCGAAGAAAATCGAGAGGACATTGCTCAGACCAAAAGTCAGCTCAACGAACTTGTCCAAGGGCTGAATCGCCTCTCAGCAGACATTCAAACCCTTGATGCTGACATAAAGGGGGAGAACAAAGGGAAAGGAGAAGGAGGCCAGGGCGGAGGCAGAGGAGGTCAAGGAAGCCAGGGAAGAGGCAAATGACAATTCCACACTCAAGCTTCAAGAAGCCCTCTTACAAGGCAATTCCACCAACAGACTCCACGATCAAGCAATCAGACTCAACGATCTGATCGGCAGGAAGTCTTAATGGCTCAGCCAATAAGGAGTCAAGGGCCAGCTACCAGCTCACAAAATATGACCACTACAGGCCTAAGAATGCCAATTGGAGATCTTGCATTCATGAATAGGCATGATCACAACCCAAGGATAAGCCCAAGTGAGCTGGAAGAGATAGCCAGAAGGGATGAAGCAAGCAGAAAAAGAAGGGCTGAGGAGTATGCCAATCCTCCACGCAAAAGACCAAAGAAATAGAGATAAGTGAAAGTTTAAATTCTTATTGATGTAAAGCTAAATTGTAATACTCTTCAACCATCAATAAATTCATGCTTATTCTCTAGAAATTTCAGCTGCTCACTGAAATACTAAGTCATGTTTATTTTCCTGCAATTGCATCTAGATACTAATAATCATGACAACAAATCTCCTTGGTTATGTCAACATCAAATAAGGGGAGATTGTTGGGAGAGTGCATATATTGATTTAATGTTTAAATATAAATGCTCATGATTGTTTGTAAAGTCCTTCAAGGAATATTTGTATAAGGACTTAATGATAGATCAAATTTGTTAGGTTGATCTAAGCTCTTAATGTATATCATTCTGTAAGTGAATGTATAGAAAAGAAGATCAAACTTGTTAGGTTGATCTTGAGATGTAATAGATAGGCTTCGAAGAGATCGTAGTATATCAAGATGATCAAGATTGTAGAAGCCAAGGCAGAATGTAGAGCTTCGAGGATCGTAGTGTGCCTGCCTTAAGGGCCTCTTCGAAAATCGTAGAGTGGTCCCAACGTTTGTCGAGCCAACTCAGAGATCGTAGTGTGCTCTTGGAAACGTAGAGCTTACAAAGTTAGAAAGTAAAGATCGTAATGTGCAAGTCATTAAGAAAAATCGTAGTGCTCTTGATTGATGGAATTAGACCAAGCACCAAGGTAACAAGACACCACAATCTGGATCGTAGAGTATCATATGCCGTGTGTCAGAAGCATCGAGTCCTACATTTTGTTTGTTTGAAGATACATCTCCAACAAATATGGAATGAGTTTCAATTGTTGAAGTCCCCACCAGTTCCAACGGTACAAAAGATATCCTTAGTATGCAACAAAGAAGCGTATTGAAGAAGCTAAGAAAAGTACCATTGGTAAGAGAAAAACACCTTTTCAAGTGTTAGGTGAGAATGCAGTCTGCTGTGTCAGTGGGCCAGAATGCAATTCAGAAGACGTGCAGAAAAGTCTCCATCAAAGTACAGAAATGTCAAACGCATTATGGATCAAACGGATAGATTTCAAGATCACATATATGCAAAAGATATGCAGATAAGAGAAGTAAGAAACCATTGAACAAAACATACAAGAACTCTCAACGCTCAACTCTACGATCTGAGAAAAAGAAAAGCTTGTTCAGCTACTCAGTTCTTTGGAACAAGTGCTTAAACAACAACTGAGTAGCACCCATCAAGAACTCAACATCTACCAATCAACTGAAGAAAAAGTTCCAAGTCAGAAGGACTTGAAGAGTTCTAAGTGAACTGTAAAAGAACCAAGTCTGCTGGACTTGAAGAGTTCAAGAGTGAACTAAGAAGTTCTGGGCTAACCGGGTCTGTAAGGAATCTAAGTGATTCGTAAAAGTGTAAAAGACATCCTTAGTGGATTTCTACTCGATGAGTAGAAGAGTGGACAAGGAGCTTTAAGTGCTCAACCACTTAAAACGCATCGTGTCTTTTACATTCTTGCTATAATCTTCTTATATCTCTTTATAATCGATATATCTACCTCACTCATAAACTCACTATCTTAAGGGAGATTAAAACTAATATTAATTCTGCAAAAGTTTTAATCATTATCTACTAACAAGTTAAAACAAAAAGATTTTTAAATATATATTCAACCCCCCCCCCCCCCACCTTCTAGATAACTATTGTGCCTCCGGGAACTAACAACCTCTACTTTGGCTTTGTGCGGAGATCCAGTTTCTGAAACCCAAATGTTAGAGAAAATGCTCTCAACTTTTCATCCCACCAACATGATTCTGTCACAACAATATAGACAGAGTAAGTTCACAAAATTTAGTGACTTATTGTCTATCCTCCTTGTTGCAGAAAAGAATAATGAATTGTTGTTGAAAAACTATCAAGATGCCACCGGTGCTACCCCATTGCTTAGGATATTAACAAAGACGTCATTCCAAAGAATAAACGTGACAATAGATGGTCATATAATAAGAAGTCTTTGGGATGAAAGAATACACGAGGCCATCATAACAACAAATTCCAGAACCGCGACAATTCAGGCCACCAGAAGTGGCAAGTGTCTGGGTCGGGTAAAAATAAAAAATGCAAAGATCGAGATAAAGAACAAACCAGATGTTTGTTTTAGGTGTGGGATAGAAGGGCATTGGTCGCGTACCTGTCGTACGCCGAGGTGTCCGGTTAATTTATTCCAGGAGTCTCAAAAGAATAAAGTAATGGAGGCAGAAACAAACTTTGTTAATCATCAATTGAATATTGTTGATGTTCCACCAATGACCAACAATGAGGAAAAGGTTGTTGATATTACTGAACCTT
This sequence comes from Panax ginseng, assembly GCA_020205605.1. Lineage (NCBI taxonomy): Eukaryota > Viridiplantae > Streptophyta > Magnoliopsida > Apiales > Araliaceae > Panax > Panax ginseng. The sequence continues at coordinate 29,924,728 of CM035138.1, read as the reverse complement.
CTGAAAGTATCTTTTGGGATATCGTTTAATTATTGTTTTAATTAAACACCTTGCATGTATAATATTATTTGTTTTCATTCTATATGTGGTATGTGTTTCTCATGAATAAAATTATAAATGAAATGTAACTTTTCTTATTTTTATATGTGTTAGACCATTTTTAATGGATATGGAGGATATATGTTTAGCAGACAGTGAAACAACTCATACAATCCTTCGAAGTGAGAAATATTTTTCACAACTGATCAAAGCTAAGGGAAATGTAGGAACTATCTCTGGCACATCAAATTTAATCAAGGGATTTGGAAAAGCTAGTTTCATGCTACCAAATGAGACACAAGTTTTTATCAAAGATGCTCTATATTCTAGTAAATCAAGAAGAAATCTGCTTAGTTTTAAAGATATTCAACTAAATGGTTTTCATATTGAAACAACTAATGAAAATGATAATGAATATCTTCTCATCACTTCTACTTTTTTTGGAAAAAAGAATATCCTAGAAAAACTTCATTCAAATTCTTCTGGATTATATACTATGAAAATTATAGCAATTGAGTCTCATGTTGTTATGATTCCAAAAATCATAGATCCCAAATCCTTTACGCTTTGGCATGAAAGACTCGGTCATCCAGGTACTTCTATGATGCGTCGTATTATTGAAAATTCTACTGGTCATCCTCTCAAAAATAAGAAGGTTTTCCTAGTAGTGAATTTCATTGTGCTGCGTGTTCTCGAGGAAATTAATTGTTCGACCATCACCAGTAAGAGTTTATAAAGAAGTCCCAAAATTCTTAGAGAGAATTCAAGGAGACATTTGTGGACCTATTCACCCATTGTCTGGCCCATTTTGATATTTCATGGTTTTAATAGATGCTTCAACTAGATGGTCTCATGTTTGTCTTCTCTCTTCTCGAAATTTTGCCTTCTCAAAACTTCTTGCTCAAATAATCAAGTTACTGCCTCGGCCTCTGGATCATCCAATCAAGTCAATTCGACTTGATAACGCAACTAAATTTTCATCAATGACTTTTAATGATTTTTGTATGACTATTGGAATCTTCATTGAGCATTCCGTTCCTCATATTCATACACAAAATGGTTTAGCTGAATATTTAATAAAAAAGACTTCAACTAATTGCACGACCATTAATGTTAAGGGGTAACTTACCTACCTCAGTTTGGGGTCATGCAATTCTTCACGCTGCAGACATCATTCGAGTAAGACCAACGGCTCTTCATTAATTTTCTCCTCTACAGTTAGTTCTTGGACAGATACCCAACATATCACACTTTCGAGTTTTTGGAAATGCATTATATGTTCCAATTGCACCTCCACAAAGAACTAAAATGGGAGCCCAACGAATAATAGGCATTTATGTTGGTTTTGATTCTCCTTCTATTATTAGATATCTTGAGCCTTTAACTGGAGATGTTTTTACTGCACGTTATGTAGATTGTCATTTTGATGAATCTGTATTTCCATCATTAGGAGGAGGGAGGTTTTAAATAAAAAAACCCTCTGAAATATCATGGAATGCATCAGATTTAAATTCACTTGATCCTCGTACAGGACAATGTGAAATTGAAGTTCAAATAATTATTCATTTACAAAATATTGCAAATCAAATGCCAAATGCATTTAATGATGCTAGAAAAGTGATAAAGTCACATACACCTGCAGTGAATACTCCAGCAAGGATAGAAATACCTATTGAAAAATCAATTCCTGGAGAATTGACGAATAAAGTAATAGAAGAATCTAAACCACGCCAGAAGCGTGGAAGACCGATTGGTGCAAAAGACACTGTACCACAAAAATTAAAAGCAAATAAGGGAATCCCAGAAGGAATACTCTCTCCAGAAGTAACACTTATTCCAAGAGTGGGAATAGCCCCAAAAGATGTAAAAATAGCTCCAAAAGTAGCACTTATTCCAAGAGTGGGAATAGCCCCATAAGAGGCTCAAAATCTTAGTGAAGGGATAAGAGATGAACACCAAGAGATCTCAATAAATTATGTACATGATGAGAAAATATGGGATCGAAGAAAAGTCATGATTGATGATATATTTTCTTTCTCTGTAGCATCAGATATTACTTTGATTCTTGACATGGATCCTGAACCACAAAACGTGGAAGAATGTCGGAAAAGAAAAGATTGGCCAAAATGGAAAGATGATATTCAAATTGAGCTACAATCTCTATTGAAAAGGGAAGTATTTGGACCAGTAGTCCAAACACCGCTGGGTGTAATCCCGGTTGGAAATAAATGGGTATTTGTACGAAAGCGAAATGAGAAAAATGAAATTGTGAGATACAAAGCCTGACTTGTAGCTCAAGGGTTTTCACAAAAACCTGGTGTAAGATCCCAACTTATTATAAATAAAATCGAATTTTCTCTAATTATATTTGTGAATAATAAGGTATTAATTTGATATAATTCTCTGGTTATGGGTGAAATGTGCAAATTTTGCAAAATATGCAAGTGGTTATAAAATAATCATTGTTGTTTGGGAATATTCGTTTGGTCGTGGAATATTCTTGTTGTTTGGGAATATTCGCATAACCTGCGCAGTCATTTGTGGGCCCCATAATGTAATAATCATCACCAAGAAAACAACAAGTTTGAGTTTTTATAAGTAATGTAGCAGTAGTTATTCACCGCTAACACATCGTTGGAATACCCGTGGTTAAAATATAGTAATATGCGTGGATGCATGTGATTGATGAATTATTGATCCTTACGTAAAGAAGGCACTACTCAATAATTGTTACAAATGAATTCTTCGCTCAATATTTTATTTTATTGATTCAATAATTCTTGCGTTGATATTTTATATTATTGTTGTTTCAATAATTGTCATCGCACAAGATTTTCCCATTATCGGATCAATAATTCATATTATTTGAATAATATTATTAGATAGCATTATTGGCAATGTCTAGAAAGTTCTGTCAAGGAGAGGTTTGGTCACCTAATTGCGCGCCAATAAGGAGAAATTCTTATTGAAAACCCCTCTTTCTTGAAACTACCGTTGTCATAAATGTGATTCTCAGAATATTATTTGTGAATAATTAATTATTGATTCATATGATAAGGAAATATTTATTTTATGTGGATAAAAATGTTGGATATATTTACCGTGGTTAAAAATGAAGGAGTTAATGTTGAGGTGTTTTATAAAGATTTTTGTTTGAATGAAGGTATTAAAAATTAAACCAAAGTTTTTTGAGATATATTGTGTGAGTTATAATTTTTAATCCGACCGTTGGATAGTTGTAATTTTTGGATATGTTATACATATATAAGTTGAGTATATGTCCACAAATTTTGAACCGTTAAAAATAAACGTATGATTTGTTATGAATTTTAAGAGGTGACTGATTCAGAAATTAGGTTTATAAATGATTTTGGTGAAAAATTCTAGAATTGAGTGGGCCCCACTTGTGGTTGGTGAAGAAATGTGCTTAATTTATTTCAAATGTGATGGGTGGGAATAGTAACAGGTAAAGCCATCAGGTTGCAGGTCAAGTCTGCTAACATTTTCCTATAAATAGATGGCTAAGTTAGAATTGAAAATCACACCAGAAACAAGTTTTCTCTCTTTCTCTCTCTAGATTATTGAGTGTATTTTGTGAGTATTTAGATACTTTGTGAGTTTCTATTCATCAGTGCAAGTTTCTTTCAGCCTTATACCGATATTCCGATCAGAAGTACTGATATTTTGAGGTAAGGGATGTTATTTTCTTCATATATGATATTATTTCTTCAATATCATTATGCCGAAGTATTGATCTGAATTTTTATCAAATTTGGAACTTTTTGTGTCGGGGTTACTATTCACGTATACTGAGCCTTATTCACTTAATATTTACACTATTCACCAACAAATGAAATTTTCTTCTTTTTGTCCAAGATGTCTATTATGGTTACTATCTTTGATTGTATCCATGTTTTGATCTTTATTTTTGAATTCTGCTTCAAAATTGGTATTTATGAAGTATTATTGATCTTGGATAAACCGTTATACTGAATCCTACTATTTGTCCTTCCGCTTCAATCGGATTCGCTTTTCTTTAAAATATTTTTCATCATCCTCACCCCTAAATGATGATATTACTAAATATCTTCTACCAGTAGTAGTGCAAAGATAAATGATTAATCGATGAATATCTTTGGCCCATAGTGCAAAGATGAACAGTGTTGAGATGAACATAACCAATCGGTGATACAAATGAATATCTTTGGCCTCAGTAGTGCAAAGATGAATATTTGATTAAAGATGTATATTGATTGTTGTTACAGGATAAAATATTGATGATGGACTTTTAAATCTTAGAAGATAGTAGAACTCATTCTCTACTTAACTCTTCTAATGGATTGTTGTTTCACCGCAGCTTGTTGATCTAAAACTTGTTGGCTATTATATTTTATCGATTTTTCCTCGTTGAAGACTAACGATAATTTGTTGTATATTATCTTAGTCATAATATTCTTTATCAAGCTAGTTGAGCTCACCTTTTCCTTTTGTTCCATTTTTCTCGTGAGGTGAGAACATAAGCAGAACTAATGGGTAATGAGTGATGGTTCTAGAAAGATGTTTTAGCGTCCTCACTATTTCGTAAAATAGTGTTTGAATAATTATAACGAGGACTTATTTGAGTGTGGATATTGTCTGTAAGACAATATTTGTATTTAAACTCACAAGATGTGTTGTCGTATTTTGCACGACAATTGTATTATTGAAGTTGTAGTTTGCTTTCTGTACTATGTATTTGGCGACTTAGAATGGGTGTTGTATACCTATTTTGGGGGCGTCACAGTTGGTATAAGAGCTTAGGGATACGGTCTCTGGCGGAGATCGGGGAATAGAAATAGGAGGCGAGAGATGAGTAAATCCTTCACTAGTGTGTCTTATCTAAGCTTATTTGTTGGTCAGTCATAATATAGGGATATTATGTTATATGTTAATTTGTTTAATTATCCCTTATTTTATGGCAGTATTTAAGAATGGCCGATGAGAACGTTAACAATGGAGTGTATGAGACTGTGGAACAAACTTTAGTTACAAACCAGGAGAACGTGCAATAGGAAGGCAATATTCCTCCTGTAAACAACATTACCGAGCAAACGATGAATGATGGAATGTTTAGGAGCTTTTTTGCAGTTCATGCAAAACCAGACGAGGGAGACTCGTGCACAAAATATGGGTGGAAATGCTAGCAATGCGCGGCTTGTCACAGCCAAGCAGTTCAAGGAGTTGGGACCACTACAATTTAAGGGAAAGCCGGATCCGATCATAGCAGAAACATGGGTCAAGCAAATTACCAAGATATTCGATGTCTTGGGATGCACGGAGGAACAGAAGGTTCCATTCGCCACCTTTATGTTCCACGGTGAAATGTGCGACTATCGGTGGGAGTCTGTTCGTTGCATACAACCAAATTGTACTCAAAGATGTCTTGGGAAACATTTCAGAACTATTCAATGACAAGTACTTTCTTTGAAAGTATTCACATATCGTATGAAGGAGGTGGAGTTTATCGATCGAACAAAACAACATGACAAAGTCCCAAAGACGAGGCGAAGTTTGCGAGTTATCCAGTTTCACCTCATTTGGTCGAAAATGAGGAACGAATGACGAGGATGTTTCGAGAGGTCTAAAGCCCTAGATTCTTAATATCTTATATCTCATAAATTTTCTTTATATTCAGATGTTGTAAATGGGGCTCAATTATTAGAGCGAGATAATGAGTATGTTCAACCGAGGGACCACAACCGTGGTCATACTCTGGTGGATGTGAATCATCGAGCGATGATAACCAACGAGGAGGAAAAATACGAACAAAGGCGGTAACCACTCAATTGTGGTCATCATGGCCATGATAATAGGAGAGGTGAGTCAAGTGGAAATTTCAGAAAGAGGAGATTCAACAATGACAGGAAGACATCAACAGCAGCATCAACAACAAATTCTAGGGGAGGAGAACGACCGCCAATTAGATGTTACAAATGCGGGAAAGAGGGACATATCAGCCCAAACTGTCCACAATAATCCAAGGTATGTTACAACTGTGGAAAGAAAGGCCACATATCTCGGGATTGTTCTGTAGTAAAACCAAGTTCAATGGGGATGGTGACTCCAAGGGCTGTCCTGGATAAGTCAAAATCAGTGGTTCCTGGAAGAGCATTTGTCGTGACTGGCCAAAACGCGAGGAACCCGAACGAGGTGATTACGGGTAAGCTAATCTTGAACTCTTGCGAAGTTTATACCTTACTAGATACCGGTTCTACCCATTCTTTTATCTCTCCTGCTTGTGCTCAACGTTTAAACTTGACTCCGGAGAAATTGGACTTTGACTTATCTGTTGAAACTCCGTTGGGTGAAACCTTCACATACATCTACGCTTATAAATCTTGCATGATCCAAGTTGGCACTATCACATTACCTGTTGATCTTATATCTTTAAAGATACTTGCTTTTGATGTGATTTTAGGAATTGATTGGTTAACCACTCATCATGCCAAAATTGATTGTTTTCGTAAGGTTGTTAGTTTTCATATTCCTAACCAACTCGTCATACAATTCAAACAACTAAACCACTTAAATCACCACTATCATATCAAGCCATAAAGCTATTCGCTTATTAAAAAAAGCGGATGTCAAGCTTTCTTAGCCCATGTTATGGATTTGAACAAAGATAAGTCGATTTGAATAATATTTCATTGTTAGAGAATTTTCCGATGTATTTCTAAAGAACTTTCCTGGCCTACCCCCGTAACGTGATGTTGAATTCTTTATCGACCTTGAGCCGTACAAAATCCATTTCTAAAACCCCATATCGAATGGCTCCTATTGAACTTCGTGGAGTTAAAAGTCCAACTACGGTGAATTGTTAGACATAGGTTTCATTCGGCCTAGTACATCTCCTTGGGGTGCTCCTGCTTTATTCAGTAAAGAAGAAAGACGGGAGTATGCGACTTTGTATTGACTACCGAGAATTAAACCATGTCACCATCAAGAATAGGTATCCGCTACCTCGCATTGATGACCTGTTCGACCAGTTGCAAGGAGTACAATGCTTTTCAAAGATCGATCTTAGCTCGATATCATCACCAAGATTAAAACCGAGGATATTCCAAAAGCGCCTTCGTAACTCCAGACGGGCATTATGAATTCTTAGTCATGTCTTTTGGATTGACTAATGCTCCTGCTGCTTTCATGGATATGATGAACCGTGTATTCAAGGAATATTTGGATTAGTTTGTTGTTGTCTTATTGATGGCATCCTCATCTATTCCAAAAGTCGTGAAGATCATGAGCACCATTTGAAGCTGATACTTGAAAGGCTTCGTGAAAACAAACTTTATGCCAAGCTGAAGAAATGCGAGTTCTGGCTTGAGGAAGTAGCATTCCTTGGGCACGTGGTGTCAAAACATAGAGTATCTGTCGACCCGACGAAGATTGAAGCAGTACAGAGTTGGGAGCAACCAAAGTCGGTGACCGAAGTGCGTAGCTTTCTGGGCTTAGCTGGTTATTATCGGAGATTCGTGGAAGGATTTTCTCGAATCGCTACTCCGTTAACTCAATTGACTCGGAAAGATACAAAATTTGTATGGAGCGAGGAATGCGAGAAGAGTTTCCAAGAGCTCAAGAGGAGACTCATTTCTTGGCACTGCTCGCAATACCATCCATCTGCGGATGGATTTGTTACATACAACATGATGCTTCGTGTAAAGGGTTAGGATGCGTTCTCATGCAACATGGGAAAGTCATAGCCTATGCCTCACGACAACTCAAAGAATATGAGAGGAATTATCCTACTCATGATCTAGAGTTAAGCGCAATGATTCAGCGTTAAAAATTTGGAGACACTACTTGTATGGGGAGAAAGTGGAGATTTATACGGACCATAAAAAGCCTCAAATATTTCTTCACCCAAAAAGAACTCAATATGCGGCAACGACGTTGGCTTGAACTATTGAAAGATTACGATCACACTATTCAATATCATCCCGAAAAGCGAACGTAGTAGTAATTTATTTATTGAGTAGAAGATCATATACGAAAGACGAAGTGCGATATTGTTAATGCAAAGGCCCATTCTGTATGACTTGCAAAGGATGGAGGTAGAATTAAAGACTCCAGGGACCCACATGATGATGGCGAATATACGAGTAGAACCAACTTTAATCGATAAAGTTAAAGATGCTCAAGCTACGGACCTGGAGCTGATACATATGAAGAAGAAAGTGCAAGAAGGAGCTATTCCAGAAGCGAGAATTGATGAAGAAGGAATACTTAGATTCAACTCCAGACTTTGTGTTCCTAACAATTCTGACTTGAAGCATAGAATCATGATAGAGGCTCACAACACCCCGTTTGCAATCCATGCTGGGAGTACCGAAATGTATCATAATATTCGATATACATTTTGGTGGAACAATATGAAGAGAGAGATCGGGGAGTTTATCTCGAGGTGTTTAACTTGTCAACGTGTAAAGGCGGAGCATCAAGTGCCAAAGGGTCCATTACAACCACTTGAGATTCCGAAATGGAAGTGGGAACACATTACTATGGATTTCGTTACAGGTTTTCCCAAAGTTTCTCAAGGCATAGATGCGATTTGGGTTATTGTTGATAGATTAACCAAGTCTGCCCATTTCTTACCGATATCGTGAGACTTATTCCTTGAACGCCTTGCTCGCATGTACGTGAATGAGATTGGGAGATTGCATGACATGCCAAGATCCATAGTTTCGGATCGTGACCCAAGATTCACTTCACGATTTTGGGTTAGCTTAGAAAAGCTATGGGCACGGATTTATTTATTGATTCGACATACCATCCTCAAACCAGACGGACAATCAAAGAGGACTATTCAAACCCTTGAAGATCTATTAAGACTTTGTGTCCTAGATTTTAAAGGAAGTTGGGATAAGTACTTGCCATCGGTGGAATTCTCCTACAACAACAAAGCTATCAAGCAAGTATAGGCGTGGCTCCATTTGAGGCGTTGTATGGACGAAAGTGTCATTCTCCAATATGTTGGGACGAGGTGGGAGAAGCAACGTTGTTGGGACCAGAATTAGTACGCATGACTACAGAAAAGATCCAAATGATTTGACAATGTATACAAATGGCATAAGTTCGACAAAAGAGTCATGCGGATCTTCATCGAAAAGATGTGGAATTTAATATTGGGGATCATGTATTGTTATGTGTTGCACCATGGAAGGGAGTTACAAGATTTGGGAAGAGAGGAAAGCTCAATCCACGATTTGTTGGTCCATTTGAGATTCTTGACCGAATAGGAAATGTGGCCTATAGACTCGCATTACCTCCAAGTATGTCTCGTGTTCATAATGTTTTTCACATATTCATGCTTCAGTAAATATGTGAAAGACCAACCATATTATCGCGTTAGAACTGAGATTTAGAGATAGTAGAAGATTTAACATACGAAAGAAGTACTGTTAAGATCTTGGATAGGAAAGAGCATGTCCTACGCACCAAGGTTATACCATAAGTTAAGGTTTTATGGAGAAACCATGATATTGAAGAAATGACCTGGAGTTGGAATCAAAAATGAAAGCGAGGTATCCTCACCTTTTCGAAACACCAGGTACGTATGTCAATTTCGAGGACGAAATTTCATAAGGAGGGAGGTTGTAAGACCCCAACTTATTATAAATAAAATCAATTTCCTAATAATTATATTTGTGAATAATAAGGTATTAATTTGATATAATTCTCTAGTTATGGGTGAAATGTGCAAATTTTGCAAAATATGCAAGTGGTTATAAAATAATCATTGTTGTCGTGAATATTCGTTTGGTCGTGGAATATTCTTGTTGTGTCGAATATTAAATGCGACTCATGCTATCATTTATGGGTCCCATAACGTAATAATCGTCGGATGAAGAAAAAATAACAAGTTTGAGTTTTTATAAGTAATTGGCAGAAGTTGTTACCAAGTAACACCGCTGAATACCCGGTAGTTAAAATACAATGAATACGCGTGGATGCAAATATTGATGAATTATTGATCCTTACGTAAGAAGGCACTACTCAATAATTATTTGAAGTTATCGCTTCAATATTTTATTTTATTGATTCAATAATTGTCATATTGATATTTTATATTATTGTTGTTTCAATAATTGTCATTGCACAAGATTTTTCCCATTATCGGATCAATAATTCATATTATTTGAATAATATTATTAGATAGCATTATTGGCAATGTCTAGAAAGTTCTTATTGGAAAGCCCTCTTTCTCGAGGAGCTACTGGTTGTCATAAATGTGATTCTGTAATATTATTTGTGAATAATTAATTATTGATTCATATGATAAGGAAATATTTATTTTATGTGGATATAAATGTTGGATATATTTATTGTGGTTAAAAAATGAAGGAGTTAATGTTGAGGTGTTTTATCAGTATTTTTTGTTTCGAATGAAGGTATTAAAATTAAACCAGTGTTTTTGAGATATATTGCGTGAGTTATAATTTTTAATCTGATCGTTGGATCGTTGTAATTTTTTGGATATGTTATACATATATAAGTTGAGTATATGTCCACAAATTTTGAACCGTTAAAAATGAACGTATGATTTGTTATGAATTTTAAGAGGTGACTGATTCAGAAATTAGGTTTATAAATGATTTTGGTGGAAAATTCTAGAATTGAGTGGGCCCCACTTGTGGTTGGTGAAGAAATGTGCTGAATTTATTTCAAATGTGGTGGGTGGGAATAGTAGCGAGTAAAAGCCATCGGGTTGCAGTCAAGTCTGCTAACATTTTCCTATAAATAGAGGGCTAAGTTAGAATTGAAAATCACACCAGAAACAAGTTTTCTCTCTTTCTCTCTCTAGATTATTGAGTGTATTTTGTGAGTATTTAGATACTTTGTGAGTTTCTATTCATCGGTTGCAAGTTTCTTTCAAATTTATATACCGATATTCCGATCAGAAGTACTGATATTTTGAGGTAAGGGATGTTATTTTCTTCATATATGATATTATTTCTTCAATATCATTATGCCGAAGTATTGATCTGAATTTTTATTAAATTTGGAACTTTTTGTGTCGGGGAGTTCTTATTCACACGATACTAAGACTTATTCACGAATCTGAGACTATTCAATTAAAAAATGAAATTTTCTTCTTTTTGTCCAAGATGTCTATTATGGTTACTATCTTTGATTGTATCCATGTTTTGATCTTTATTTTTGAATTCTGCTTCAAAATTAGTATTTATGAAGTATTATTGATCTTGGATAAACTGTTATACTGAATCCCTACTATTTGTCCTTTCGTTTCAATTGGATTCGCTTTTCTTTAAAATATTTTTCATCATCCTCGGTCTAAATGATGATATTACTAAATATCTTCTACTGTGAAAAAAGATAAATGATTAATTGATGAATATCTTTGGCCCGTAGTGCAAAAAAGATGAACCGGTGTTGAGATGAACATAACCAACTTGGTGATACAAATGAATATCTTTGGCCCAGTGCAAAGATGAATATTTGATTAAAGATGTATATTGATTGTTGTTACAGGGATAAAATATTGATGATGGACTTTTAAATCTTAGAAGATAGTAGAACTCATTCTCTACTTAACTCTTCGAATGGATTGCTGTTTCCACTGCAGTTGTTGATCTAAAACTTGTTGGCTATTATATTTTATCAGATTTTTCCCTGTTGAAGACTAACGATAATTTGTTGTATATTATCTTAGTCATAATATTCTTTACTGGGCTAGTTGAGCTCACCCTTTTCCTTTTTGTTCCATTTTTCTAAGGAGGTGAGAACATAGCAGGAATTAGTCGGGGTACGGAGTGATGGTTCTAGAAAGTTGTTTTAGCAGTCCTCACTATTTCTGTAAAATAGTGTTTGAATAATTGTAACGAGGACTTATTTGATTGTGGATATTGTCTAGAAGACAATATTTGTATTTAAACTCACAGTATGTGTTGTCGTATTTTGCACGACAATTGTATTATTGAAGTTGTAGTTTGCTTTCTGTTCCATATATTTGGCGACTCAGAATGGGTGTTGTATACCTATTTTGGGGGCATGACACCTGGTATTGATTATCAGGATACATACTCTCTAGTAATGGATGGAGTCACTTTTCGCTTTCTGATAGGTATGGCAACCATAAAAGGTTTAGAAACACGTCTGATGGATGTTGTAACAGCATAACTATATGGCTCACTTGACAGTGAGATTTATATGAGAATCCCTGAAGGATTGAAAATGGCTGAATCACAAAGGCCCCGTCACATATATTCAATCAAGTAACAATGCTCATTGTATGGGTTGAAACAGTCTGGTCGTATGTGGTATAATCGACTTAGTGATTATTTAATAAAAGATGGATATATAAATGATCAAGTATGTCCATGTGTTTTTATTAAGAAATCACAAAGTGGATTTTCCATCATTGTTGTATATGTGGATGATTTGAATCTTGTAGGTACTCCTGAAGAACTCACAAGAACTGCTACTTATTTAAAAGATGAATTTGAAATGAAAGATCTTGAAAAGACAAAATTCTGTTTGGGAATACAAGTGGAGCATTTAGCATCTGGAATTTTTGTTCATCAATCCACATATGCTGAAAAGATTCTCAGTCGTTTTCATATGGATAAAGCTCATCCTTTGACTACCCCGATGGTTGTTCGATCTTTAGAAGTTGATAATTCGGCCTCTAGAAAGTGGGGAAGAAGTTCTTGGACCTGAAGTTCCATATCTAAGTGCAATAGGTGCTCTTATGTATCTTGCAAACTGTACACGTCCTGATATTACTTTTGTTGTCAACTTGTTAGCAAGATACAGTTCTTCTCCGGCTAAGAGACATTGGGATGGGATCAAACACATTTTGAGATACCTCCGTGGAAGTATAGATCTTGGGTTATTTTATCTAAGAAATTCAACGTCATAATTGGTTGGATATGCCGATGCAGGATATTTATCAGATCCACACAATGGAAGATCACAAACAGGTTATGTATTTACATATTGTGACACAGCTATATCCTAGAAATCCACAAAGCAAACCATGACAGCTACATCTTCAAATCACTCAGAGATTCTCGCTATACATGAAACAAGCAGAGTGTGTGTTTGGTTGAGGTCAATTATTCAGCATATTCAAAAATCATGTGGATTACCATCAATCAAAGACATTCCTACAATTCTGTATGAGGATAACACTGCATGCATTGCTCAACTAAGAGGAGGGTACATCAAGGGAGATAGAAAAAAAACACATTTCACCTAAATTCTTCTTCACAAATGAGCTACAAAAGAAGGGTGATATAGATGTGCATCAAATTCGATGATGTGATAATCTAACCGATTTATTCACAAAGTCGCTACCAAATGCAATGTTTGCAAAACTTCGGAAAAGGATCGAAATGTGTAGACTGAAAGACTTATGACAATATTTCATCAAGGAGTAATGAATTCCTTTTGAGGGAAGATCAGATTTCTTTTTTCCTTAGTCACGGTTTTTATCCCAATGGGTTTTTCCTGACAAGGTTTTAACGAGGCAATCAATTAAGATATTTATGTAAAAGATATGTACTCTTTTTTCCTTCGTTAAGTTTTTCCCACCGGCTTTTCTTAACAATGTTTTTAATGAGACATAATCTTCTATCGTAGAAAATCAGGAAAAATGTTATTAATGTGATTGCCTACTGATGAGGGCAACTCTTCCTTCCTCTTCTTCTTTTCTCCCGTGAACTCCTTTCCTCACCCGTGACTCTCCCCTTTCCTTTCCTTTCTTCTCTTCTCCCAACTTTGCCTATAAAAGGAAATGTTGTTGAATGAAAATATAGAGAATTTCTCTGAAAGATTTCTCTCTCTTTATCTCTTACTTATTATCTCTAAATACATGCAATTATAAGAATATCTTTCTATATTTTGCTAAAGTTTTATAACATGTTTAAAATAAACATAAAAATTAATGTCCAAACAATTAGTTAATTATTGTACGTCAAAAAGACACATGCAAATAAATGAGGGTTTCTTTTTTATTGTTATTTTTTAACATTAAGGTACTTTTCATTAAGGGGCCCTTTTAAAGAATAATAGATCCAAATATATTAATAATAAAAAAATATTCAAATCTTTTAGTCAAAGAGTTGGTTCAAGTTATCTCTTTAGAGAAAATAGACATCAAATAGTCACAATTTTCAGGCGACAAATTGTTAGAACCAAGATATATATCAAGCCTCAACACAATTTTTAAGACTTTTATCGTTTCCGTCACGATCAGTTTCTTATGGATTGCAGATAATATACTTCCAAAATATATATTAAGTTTTAAAATAAAATAAATTTACGATAGCAATTCACATGTGTTCCAGACGAATTTTTCTTTGTGATAGTTTGTTGTTTGTAGAGTTTGATGTTTGTAGAAGATAAAAAAACATGGAAAAGAGAAATTATTCCAAGTGCTTAGTATTTTTTTTATGTGTCCTTATATACATCATGTAAGACCCCAAATTATTAATAAATGAAATTTAATTTCTTCTATTCATTATTTTGAAATAGTAAGGGTTGATTTGATTAATGTGGTTAGTTATGGGTAAAATGCGCAACTATTTCAAATAAGCAAGTGGTTATAAAATATTCATTTTTATCGGAGAATATTCGTTTGGTCGTAGAATATTCTTACCGTCGTGAATATTCGCACGACCTTGACCTAAATTGTATGGGCCCCATAACGGAAAGCGATTGGATGAAGAAAGCGAAAAGTATAAGTTGTTTATAAATAATCTGCGTAGTTATTACCAAGTAATATTGTTGGAATACCCTGTGGTTAAAACACAAGAATACGCATTGTTGCACAAAGAAGATTACCTGTATTGAAACAATTATTGATTCTTACGTAAGAAGGCACTACTCAATAACTCAGCTAAGTAATTATCGCTTCGATATTTTATTTTATTGATTCAATAATTGTTGCGTTGATATTTTATATTACTGTTGTTTTAATAATTGTCACTACATTTTGTTTCACTGGATTCGTTTCCTTTAAAATATTTTTCATCATCCTCAATCCTAAATGATGATATTACTGAATATCTTTGGCCTGTAGTGCAAAGATGAATGATTTCTGATGAATATCTTTGGCCCGTAGTGCAAAGATGAACAGGTGTTTAGATGAACATGACCAACTGGTGAATATCTTTGGCCTGTAGTGCAAAGATGAATATTTTATTTATGATGTATATTGATTGATGTTACAGGGATAAAATATTGATGATGGACTTTTAAATTCATAGATAATAGTAGATTTCATTCTCTACATAACTCTTCTATGATTTATTGTTTCCGCTGCGAATATTGATCTGAACTTGTTGTCTATTGTATTTTATCAGATTTTTCCCTGTTGAAGACTAACGATAATTTGTTCTATATTATCTTAGTCATAATATTCTTTATTGGGCTAGTTGAGCTCACCCTTTTTCTTTTTGTTCCATTTTTCTTCTCAGGAGGGGAGAATGTAGAGAGTACTAGTCGGGGTATGGAATGAAGGTTCTAGAAAGTCGTTTTAGTAGTCCTCACCATTTTTGTAAAATAATGTATCAATAATTGTAATGAGGACTTATTTGGGTATGAATATTGTCTAGATGGAAATATTTGTATTTAAACTCACGTGTTTTATGTTGTATTATTAAAGTTGTAGTTGTTTCGTACTCATGTATTTTGACGACTCGTAATGGGTGTTGTATACCTATTTTGGGGCGCTCACATCATCATATGCATATATATATATATATATATATATATATATATATATATATATATATATATATATATATATATATATATATATATATATACAAATACACATATATACATGTATATATATTGTAAGTTACACATTACAAATATTGAATTATATTTAACTACACTTATTAGTACTAATTATACCATTTTTCTTTTGTTCCAAATAAAATAATACTACACCACTTGTACTTATAAAGTAACTAGTAGTCTTTTCTATTAAATGGGACAAGAAAAAATTAGTTTTATAAAATAATTTTGCACCTTATTAAATGTCTCATTATAGGCACAAATTAAATGGTTTCTACATAAATCAAATGAAGTTTTCTTTTATTCTCCACATTTGAGAAACAAATTACACATTTATATTTACTTAAATTATAACCACAAATGGGTTTTATTAAACCCAAACCTGACAATAATTAAGTCTTAAAGATATAAAATAAGGTTCAATTTCTAACAATAATACTCACTTTTTGTAAGGTTGCTAAAGTTCTTGGTGTCTTCTTTATGCATTAATATTACCCAAAAAAAAAATGTAAAGGTCATACGAAATACATTTGACTCTTCTAACGGAAATAGCAATATATTAGAAGAGTCAAGTAGAACATGATGTCTACTATCTTCTATGATTTAAAAGTCCATCATCAATATTTTATTCATGTAACATCAATCAATAATTATTTCAAATCAACAATTTATCTTTGCACTATGGACCAAAGATATTCATTTGTATCAACATTGTTCATGATCATGACAAACACCTGTCCATCTTTACATTACGGCCAAAGAGAACTTTCATCACAAGCCTTTATCTGTAATATATATTAAATGTCATAATTATACCAATACACGGTTCCTGGTCAGAATCATATCAATCAACAGTTCATTTTTGCACTACGGGCCAAAGATAACTATTCACCACAATTCAAGTATGAGGATGATGACAAGGATATAAAGAATTAATACAAGTGAGATAAATGATAATGGTAATTAGGGCTAGCTTAAATATGAAGTCGAAGACATGATAAAATAGAAAGGCAAATATAAAACATTGTCAATGTCGGATCTTTATAGAAAAATGAACGCCGAGAGATTAACCTTCAAAGGAGGAGATCCCGCCACTCGCAGCAAATCAATCGACAAAAAAAACAAAAATAAAAAGTCGTTCAAATCATCAAATGACGTCGTATTGGAGCCATTGTAGTTGAAGCAGTAGAAAAGAATTCTTCGGCGGCAAGAATGGGAGGAGGAGCAGAGATTTACACAATTGATGCGGCGAAAAAGATGAAGTACGACGAGTTATTTTCCGTTGAGGCGAAGAGGTTTGGGTACGAGCCGAAATCGAAAAAGGTGGTTAAGTCTGTTAAAGAAACTTTAGATGATCGTGTGAAGAATAATTAAGGTCGATCGGTATTGTAAATAAAACAACAATAATAGCGACCCATTTTAGAATTTTAGGTAATTTAAGGATTTTCTGTTGAAATTTTGCTTTTTACTGGGTATAATAACAACAACCCATTTCAAAATTTTAGGTATTGATATTTCCTTCATTTAATTCATTTAATAATGGCCACATCAGAAATGAACACCATGACACACTACTGCCACATCATTACTTTGTTAGTCAATTAACGGTTTAGACGATTTTTCAAATTTTTGTAAGAAAACTAAAGTTCAGTGAATTGACTGTAAGAAGAAAAAAAATTTAATTAGTTGTTTGTAAGTTGACCTAAAGTACAACGATAAAAAAACCATTTAACCCAAACAAAATTTTAGCAACATGATATGTACCCAACAAATATGACGCGATAATTTTCCAAATTAGTTTTTCAAATATTTTGATTTTCAAAATAAAATAATTTGAAAAAGCTTAATTAAAGGAAAAAATATTATCAAACATATTTGATATGATTAAGTTGATAGAGTCCCAATCAAATAAGTTGTTTATTTTGTTTCCATAATTTTAATATTTTAATCTATGACAGTTTTATTAAAAATATATTTCCTGCAATTAAATAATGTCTTGTAATTAAAAAACTTGGGAGAAAATCTTAAATTATTCTCTAAGTGATTTCTTAAAGACCTAGTCCATTAGGCAACTCTATGAAGCTTTATATGATTAATTACATATTTTAATACATTTTTAAAAATAATTACAATAATGGTGCATCCATAAAATAATTACAAAAATAATACACTTTTCTATATTTATTTACAATATTAGTGCAATTAAGATTACTTTACTTAGGGGATTAGTATTCCGGTATGAGTTTTATCCTTCATCGAAACGAAGATCTCGTGGCCCTGTAATGGCGGCCAAAAAGGCATCCAAAGGTATTTACTTAATTATACTCACCAGCAATATGAAAAACTCCAGTTAGATTACAACTGTATTAAGCCTCTCAATTTTCTGAAAGAATTTCATGTCACTACTAGACTACTACCCTACCTTTTATGAAGCAGCACCTCCTTTAACATGTGCCCGCTTTCTCGCTCAGGAAAAATCAGAAGATGGAAAGTACAAGACACCTTTGTTGATCCGCTTTAAGACAACATTTGGCATGAGGGCAAACTCTGCAATATTCACTTTTCTCTGGCGTACATACATATACAACAGTGCTTTATACTTATTATTCTTCCACCTTGTTCTTCAATACTCATTCCTAGTTCTAACTGAGCTTTTGAATACTTTACTATACCATTCAAGTTTAAGCTAAAGAAGATCATTGCTTCAAATGTTTTTCATGTTTTTACAAATATAGAGTTCTTTATTGAAAACATTCATACCAAGGTAACTAAACCTTCATACCAAGGTTACCAAACTTTCATACCAAGGTTACCAATCCACCTCCACACCTGCAGTTTTTTCATAGTGCAGTTGGTAACCAAACCTTCATACAAAGGTAACCAAACCGTCATACCAAGGTAACCAATCCACCTCCACACCTTCATTTTTTTTATAATACAGTTGGTAACCAAACATTCACACCAAGGTAACCAAACCTTCATACCAAGGTAACAAAACCTTCATACCAAGGTAACCAATCCACATCTGCAGTGTTTTCATAGTGCAGTTGGTAGCCAAACGTTCATACCAAGATAATCAATTCAGTATTATTAGGTTACCAATTTATTTTGAATGTGATGCAGTTGGTAGCCAAACCTTCATGCAGTGGGTAGCCAAACCTTCATGCAGTGGGTAGCAAAACCTTCATACCAAGGTAACCAATTCAGTTTTATTAAGTTACCAATTTATTTTGAATATGATGCAGTTGGTAGCCAAACTTTCAGACCAAGGTAACCAATTCATACTGCAGGTGTGAAGGTAGATTGGTTACCTTGGTATAAAGGTTTGGTTACCTTGGTACGAAGGTTTGGTTATCAACATTACATTACACATCACTCTTTTATCTCTCTCTTTCCTATGCAGTGTATAATTAATAAATTGGTTTAACAGTCCAACAAAATTGGTTTAACAGTTAGACAACCCAAACAACTTAAGAGATGTGTACAATTCCGGTCCGACCGTCAACTGCATAATAACCGATTATGGTTGTTTGGTTTTTACTTGGGTAACAAATCAGATCGAAGTTTACCCCACCACTACCCACAGCCTCAATCTTGACTTGCCGCCCATCACCTTCCGTCGCCGTGATATACCTGTCTCTGTTCACCTCTGTTCACACTCTTCTCCATCTATTTCTCTTACCAATCAGTTGTATTTTTATTTAATACCTAAATGTCTTTTAAATCAATACCTAAATGTATTAATTTGAATTTTAATTATTATTTTGAATTTGAATTTATTTTTGTTATTAGATCCCAAATATTTGAATTTGAATTATTAATTATCGCAGTTATTTCTCCTTGATTTTAGGTTTCTTTATTAATGTGAATTGCATTATTTTTGTAATTATTTTGTGGGTGGACTAATAGTGTAATTATTGTCTAATTATTGTATATTAATGTTAAGGACCCAGCTTTATATCCATGTTGGGCCTCCACGAAATCAACATAAATATGGCAAGATGAATATATATAAATCCACTTTCGGTAACACCATATATGATCAGTGTAAGACCCCAAATTATTAATAAATAAAATTTAATTTCCTCTATTCATTATTTTGAAATAGTAAGGGTTGATTTGATTAATGTGGTTAGTTGTGGGTAAAATGCGCAAATATTTTAAATAAGCAAATGGTTATAAAATATTTGTTTTTATCGGAGAATATTCGTTTGGTCGTGGAATATTCTTATTGTCAAGGAATATTCGTACAACGGCGCAGCCTTGTGTGGGCCCCATAACGGAAAGCGATTGGATGAAGAAAATGACAAGTATACGTTGTTTATAAATAACAAACAGAGTTATTATCAAGTATCACCGTTGGAATACGGTGGTTAAAACACAAGAATACGGTGTTGTTGCACAAGATAGACACCTGTATTGAACCAATTATTGATTCTTACGTAGAAGGCACTACTCAATAAGCATTACGATAATTACTTTGCTCAAGATTTTTATTTTATTGATTCAATAATTCTTTGCATTGATATTTTATATTACCGTTGTTTCAATAATTGTCACTACAC
Source organism: Panax ginseng (assembly GCA_020205605.1). Classification (NCBI taxonomy): domain Eukaryota; kingdom Viridiplantae; phylum Streptophyta; class Magnoliopsida; order Apiales; family Araliaceae; genus Panax; species Panax ginseng. Next base: position 29,904,320 of record CM035138.1, on the reverse strand, counting down.
AAATTTTCATTATCAAAGCAATAATTCATATTATCCTGAATAATATTATTAGAAAATATTATTGGAAATGTCTAGAAAGTTTACATCTAAGGAGAGGATTGGTCACCTAATTGCTACCAAGAAGAGAGAAATCCTTATTGAAAGCCCTCTTCCTCCGGAACTACCGGCACGGTTGTCGATATTGTGATTCTGTAATATTATTTATGAATAGTTAATTATTGATTTATATGATGAGAAAAATATTGATTTTATGTGGATGTAGATGGAGAAAAGTTTTAAAGTGACAATTGTTGAAAATCGATATTTTATCTTTTCTGATAAAATAATATTTTATTATATTATTATAATATAATAATGATGATATTTTTACAATGAATGTGGGATATATGAGTATATGAGGAGGAAGAGTGTTTTTGTTGCAATACATATTAAAAACATGTTAAACATGTCGGTGGACCCCATTTCTTGACTGAAATTTGATTATAAATTTTGTAAAATCGCCTGGTTTGTGGATTTCTTTTCCAATTTACTGCTTTGGAATTTAGAAAAACTTTCTTCTACAAAGTTGTAGATAATAAAATTTTCTATGGAAAAGACATGTGGTTTGAATTTTTTTGACAAAAGGGCTATTTATTATGAATTATTGAAGTTCTGAAATAATTGATTTTTGGAAGTTTTATTTATTTTTATTAATAAAAAACATTTTTTACATTTTGTGGCCTCATTAAACATGTGCAATGTGTTGAAGCTAGAGAATTCAAAGTGGGCGTAAGAAAATTTAATTATATATTAATATTTTATTAAATTTTCTGCTTTGGTATTCTAAGCATTTTCCTATAAATAGGGTGCTTAGGTTAGAATTGAAAATCACACCAAAAACTGAAATCTTTCTCTCTATATATATTATCGAGCGTATTCTTGTGAGTATTTGAAGACTTTGAGTGTTGCTATACGGTGCAAGTTCCCTTCAGCACTATATTCAGTATTCCAGCCATAAGTACTATTCTTTCGAGGTAAGGGATGTTACTTTATTCTTAATTGATATTATTTTCTTCAATATCATTATGCCGAAATATTGGTCTGAACTTTTATCAAATTTAGAACTTTTGTGTTTCTCAAGTTACTATTCACGATACTGACTATTCACGAATCACGCCACTATTCAATTGAAAAATGAAATTTTCTTCTTTTTGTCCAAAATATCTATTATGGATACTAGCTTTGATTGTATCCATGTTTTAATCATTCTTGAATTTTACTCCACTATGATTACTTATGAGGTATTTTTGGACATAGATAAACCGAAATACGAATCCTTAATATTTGTTATTTTGTTTCAATTTGGATTCGCTTTTCTTTAAAATATTTTTCATCATCCTCGATCCTAAATGATGATATTATCAATATCTTTGGCCCGTGAGTGCAAAGATGAATGATTTTTGATGAATATCTTTGGCCCGTAGTGCAAAGATGAACAGGTGTTTAGATGAACATGACCAACTGGTGAATATCTTTGGCCTATAGTGCAAAGATGAATATTTGATTTATGATGTATATTGATTGATGTTACAGGGATAAAATATTGATGATGGACTTTTAAATTCATAGATAATAGTAGATTTCATTCTCTACGTAACTCTTCTATAATTATTGTTTCCGCTGCGAATATTGATCTGAAACTTGTTGTCTATTGTATTTTATCAGATTTTTCCCTGTTGAAGACTAACAATAATTTGTTCCATATTATCTTAGTCATAATATTTTTTACTGGGCTAGTTGAGCTCACCCTTTTTCTTTTTGTTCAATTTTTCTTCTCAGGAGGAGATAATGTAGCGAGTACTAGTCGGGGTATGGAATGAATGTTCTAGAAAGTCGTTTTAGTAGTCCTCACCACTTTTGTAAAATAATGTATCAATAATTGTAATGAGGACTTATTTGGGTATGAATATTGTCTAGATGGTAATATTTGTATTTAAACTCACAGTTTTTATGTTGTATTATTAAAGTGTAGTTGTTTCTGTACCATGTATTTTGACGACTCAGAATGGGTGTTGTATACCTATTTTGGGGGCGTCACAGTTGGTTTCGGGGAATAGAACTAGGAGGGGAGAGACGAGTAAAGCCTTCGCTAGTGTGTCCTACCTAAGCTTATTTGTTGGTCGGTTATAATATAGGGGTATTATGTGATTTGTTAATTAACCCTTGTTTTATGGTAGTATTTAAGAATGGCAACTGAGAATATTAACAGTGGAGTAAATGAAACTGTGGAGACGCCTGTACTCACCAACGAGGAGAACATGTAACAGGCTGGCAATGTTCCTCCTGTGAACAACACCACTGAGCAGATGATGAACGATGGGATGTTTAGAAGCTTTTTGCGCTCATGCAAAATCGACGAGGAGACTTCGTGTTCAAAATACGGGAGGAAATGATAGCAATTACGGTTTGTCACAAACAAGCGATTCAAGGAGTTGGGACCACCAGAATTCTGGGGAAAGCCGAATCCGATTAAGGCGGAGACGTGGGTCAAACAAATTATCAAGATATTCGATGTCTTGGGATGCACGGAGGAACAGAAGATTCTATAGTCAATAATTACAAATTAGACAATAATTACACAAATTAGACAATAATTACCAAGATATTCGATGTCTATAGCTGTTGAGGGTGAGGTGAACTCAACTTTGGAAGGGTGTTTTGCCACTATCGTACAAGATGTTTAATGACATACAACCTCGTGTCATCATAAGACAAGGTTGTGCTCATCCACTTGCTGAGTATATCTACGAGCACTACCTATATAATCTTGGTGTTTATTTGAAGTATAATTCTCAATTAGAGACAGTGGAGATAATGATATGTCAAGAGAAGACTCACCATTGGGAAGAATATGATAGTAATCTTCTCGTTTTTCTTTGGGGTTTATTGGGTCAACCAAGGATAATTCTGTGGCCATATGATATCTATTATAACCTAGAAGCATGGCCTCCCATGTACGAAGATTTCCTTGAGCACTTTCCAAAGATTTTAGTTTCTAAAACAGTTTTTGACTATACCTTTATGTAAGGTGTCACTGTGAGGTGCTATCCACGGTTGGGACATGTGTCACATTTGGTATATATTTGTATCCAAACTCACAGTATATGTGTTGTTGTATTTTGCACGACAATTGTTGTAATAAAGTGGTAGTTGTTTTCTGTACCATGTATTTGGCGACTCGGAATGGGTTGGATGGAATGGACCTATTTTGGGGTTGTCACATTCTATATCCGATAAATGGGAAAAAAGTGAAATATTAGTTCTCAGTTTAAACAAGTACATAACTATTTTACACATTAACCTCACAATCGAAAAGAATATGCCATCTTATTCATTCATAATATACTCCCTCAATCAAATTTATTGAAAACTTGAGCTGGAGTAATATCATAATTGATGTTAAAGTGTTAAAATAGTTTATACTCTCGTCTAAAATCTTAAAAATTAATTTTACTTTCATAGTAAAATAGTCATTGGTATCGAATCACTTATTCCTATACAACAAATTTAGAATCTTATAGTAAATATGCACATACCTAAGTATTATCACCTAATATGTAATCCACTTTAATATTTATTGCTTATTTTCAATCTCACTATTGAACTCAATCACTATAAATACTTTGGATCATATTTAGGCTAATAAAATATGTATTTTATTTACCAAATTATTATATTAATTTTATTCACCAAATCAATATTGTTCATTATGTGACCCTTTTTTATGTGATATTAGCATTTTTAGTTCAAAGGCCAAATTTAGTCCATAGAAGAAAAAAAAATCTTAAAGAATCACCCCACACTTTTAAATAATTAAAATCTCATTAAATAATTTCACTTCAAAATATTATACTCACTACTTAAAATAAATTTTAGATTAATTAACATTGTATGTGACAATATTCTTATAAATATTAATACTTACACATAAGAATATTAAGGAAAACTTCTCAGAACAAAAAAAAAAGGTTCTTGTACATTTTATGTAATAGTTA